>CM074732.1:30430218-31892718 GCA_037367245.1 Phrynocephalus guinanensis | reverse complement strand
TCATAATATAATCTCAAGTCTGGCATGGAAGGTAGGACACATTTTTAACAACTCAGTAGCAGCCGTGGACATTGAAAGAAAGTGCACACAAGGGTCCTGAATGACTGTTCTAAGAGTAGCTGATTTTATGGAGGTGACAACATGCTGATGCAGTCAGAGATGGAGGCTGTGCCATTCAGCAAGTAACCGTTTTCCTGGAGGGGGTAGATGGCTATTGTCTTCTATATCTCCCTGCCAGTTTTGATATGGGGTGAGTTTAGGCAATGAATACCCTTGGGTTGCCTAGGTCATTTGTGGGAGGGAGGGATGGCACTCCACGCGGTGTCCAGCCTCAGGGAAGATGCCAAGCTGAACTTAGGGAGCCTCTCCAGTATGTTCATGTTCCCTTATGGTATACTATACTGTAAGGTTGCCTCCTTGTCAGCTCTCTGTACAATAAACCTCTTAAGGCACCAATGGCTTTCTGCTTATGTCAGGGCTGAAAGGTTTGTTCGGGTTCTGCAGGGCCAAAACATCCTATTGCCACAGACATTCAAATTAAGCCTGCAAATTAAGACAATGTCCAGTGAATCAGAAAACAAAGCACTTTGCACATAAGATATGCAAGCAAGGGAATAATGGGTGAGAGCAAACGTCTTTCACTAGTAGCTGGGAACGGTTCTGTGAAAAAAATGTGACTAATGTGTCACCCTAAATTTCAATCCCTACATTAGCAAGAAAAATGCTGAGATCAATTAATATTTGAATTCAGAAAGAGAGGGCTCCTTCAGCTCTGCTGCTGGTGCGAAAAATGAAACAGATGTGAATGCCAGTTTTTCTTCTGGCTAGAAGCTAAGTGTGTGGCTCCCTCAGTTTCTACTCTTGGGTTTAGGCAAGGAAGCAGTGTAGAGAGCACATGGGCCACAAACCAGAGTCCCAACCAAATAATGAGGCAAATGCTTACAGCTAGGACAAACTTGAGCAAAGACTTAGCCAATTGTAATCTGGATCCCTTGCCCACCAAGGATCTGAAGCCAATGATTCCCCAGCACAACCAGTCCTGGCCCTCAAGATGTCAACGAAATTTCAAATAACATTTGAACAAATCCAATGTTCACTATCCTATGAGAAGAACCACTGAAATAAATGCAATCAATGTCAATTAATTAATTATTTAAATTAATTACTTAATTAATTTACAAATTACTTAATTAATTTACATATTAATTTATTATAATTATTAATTAAATTGCTTCTTAATTAAACAAATAATTATTTATTAAGTTATAAATCACTTAATTATTATTTGCAGTAGGCCCCTCCTGGGTGCAACTCATGCTGGGTTTTAGTCCATCATCATTCTACAGTATCAGTACAAGTGCTCATAGGCTTCCATTATGTAGGTGTTGCCTCAGGATAAGCAAAGAAATGATGTGTAATGTGATTTTTCTTCTCTAATAGCATCGGAGTTGCCCCAAGACGTTTCTCTATTTGAGTCAAAAGGCAAGATGGTGCCCCCTCTCCATTCAGTGTGCAAAAGGCAAGTGTAACCAGCAGGTGGATCTGGTTGTAGATCAGCGGAGGGGAACTTTTGGCTATCCAGATGTTTTAGATTACAACTCCCAGAATCCCGAGCTGATATTTCTAATGATAAAGGACTATGGGAGTTGTAATCCCAAATGTCTGGAGGGCAAAAGGTTCCCTTTCTCTGTTGTAAATGAATCTGCATCCCTTTACTACACTGGAGTAGATCCAGTGAGTTTAGGGCACTGTCCTAATTTGGGCACATCCAGAGAAGGCAAGGTTCAGTAGAAAACCCAATAATGCTGGGAACGTGTGAGGGCAGCAGGAAGAGAGGAAGACCAAATGTGAGACGGATCGACTCATTAGTCCACAGGCTCGAGTTTAAAGAACGGAGCAGGGTAGTCGAAGACTGAACATTTTGCAGATATTTCCTTCATGGGACCACCATTAAGTTGCAGGTGACTTGATGGCGTACACAGTAACAACCACAAACAACAATCAGCAACCCATCGAGTGAAGTGGCCTGTATTCCTTACCAGCACTATTTTTAAAAACCACATTAAAACTGATTATTAATGACTGTTGTCGACGCTCTCCTCTAAAGGTTACTTTTATGCACGGAACATGGTGAGCTTGCATAATCTCGACTTGAGTTTCAGAATTGCTTTTCTCCATGCCTGGGTGATGTGTCTCAACTTTAAACAGCTTGATGGATGACTGGCCTCTAAGTCAAACAACAAATCACTTCACCCTGGGAAGTCTCACAAACAGTAAGTGCTGCCGGGTGATTGTTTGAACAGGTGGATGTTATACTACCTGACTTCTCTGGCACCATACATCAATCCTAGATGCCCTGTTTCTTTTTCCTAAGGTCTGATGGAATAATATTTTACTTGTTCAAGTGCCCTGGACGATTGAAACTACTGTTTGGCAAAGTGCATGGAAAAATTTGCTTGCTTACAATGAAAAACAAACTTCCCGCTACACAGCGGTTCCGATAGAGGCCCACTGGGCAGATTAATATATTAATTTACAAATCTTCCTCAAATTTACCACCCCTCACAGTTTAGGGCGTTTATACACGACCCCTAAACTCTGGGGCAAATGGCTCCCAGCTCCGGAGCTTAAAAATGTGTCCCCACCAGCTCCGGAGTTTACAGGAAATTAAGTGTGGCCACGCCCACTTTAGCGCGTCCCAGCGCACCTTTCAAGTACCTGCTCTTTCGGGGTGAAAATTGCTTGATGCGGTGTAACAATAGTGAGTGCGGGGCTCTCCTCGCTTCTGTTTGTTGTTTTTTTGGCTCCTGCCCCTTTAAGAGCTACTTTACAGAGACAGGAATGTTGCCGCGGCAAGAACGGAGGCAGAATGGAGGTGAGCCATGATCTTTTCTTCCTTTTTTTTCTCCCTCCCCTCACGCAGCCAGCAGCCAGGGTGGGGACACAGGAAGAGCGACAAACCCCTAAGATCTCTGGTCCGAATTTAAGTGGCCAGCGGATCTTAGGGGTCGTGTAAAAGTGCCCTTAGTTAGTTTCAGTCATATTTTACCTCACTCTACTTCGACAGACATACAGTCACAATACAAATAGACAGAAAGAATAAAAAGGCTTTAGAAAAAATAAAAAGGCTTCTCTTTTGCTCAAAAAGTCTTCATATCAAAATACAAACAAAAATATATTCACTTATATAGTTTGGCATTTTAACTTGCTGACTTCATTGGGTTTTTTCACTAAATAACTGGTTGCATAAATACTCAGATTTACTGGCATGGTTCACCTCTGAACTCTGACATTGTGAAACAGTCTCTGGTGCCTGCTATTGCTATACTGACACAGAACCATGATTGAGGTAAAAAAAAAGTGAGAAATAGAATTTGAGGAACAGAGAGAAACAATTACCTACTCGATCTGACTGACAATTAACAAAGTCCCTCCCATCAAAAAATCTTAAAAGCATACAGTAAGTTGCTGGTTGCTATTCCAGCAGCTGCCAGGGCATTTTCAATTTATTATCATTATGTTTTTAAAGTCTAGCCTGATAATAGTTGTGATTAGAGATGGGCACGAAACAGAAAAATGGTGTTTCGGTTTTTCGTTTGTCGTCAAGAGGTCTGTTTCAGTTCATTTCCATTTGTCGGGAATTTTTTGAAAAATTTCGTTACTGTTTTTCATTTTTTTCGTTTGTCGTTTCTACCTGCTTTTTGCGTGATTTTTAAAGCATTTCCGTGCGCAGGCATCCTCTAACGCCCCAGACCAGAGGGAAAACACTAAAAAAAATGGATGCTGGCAGAGACACAGTATAGACTAGGTTCGAAGGGAGGCTGCAAAGGCAGCGGCAGGCGTTGCCCAGGGTGCAAGGCAGCTGCAGAGTGACTGCACTGCGGGGCAGGGGAGGGTACTCACCGAGAGGTACGCAGCACGCACACACACAGGGAGGCTGCAGGACTGAAGCTAGAGTCGCAGAGACAGCAATCCCACCCTAACTCCCACCAGAGACTGCAAGGAGGACGGGGGCTGCCAGAGCTTTTTATGCCCTCTGTGGCTGCCAGGCCTGCCCACCCAGTCTGCAACCTGGGCGTGCTATTGGTTGAACATGATCCCATCACATGGCTTGCCTCCATTTTGTGGCTGGTGGTGACATCCATTTTAAAGGGAAAAGAAAAATACATCACGATGGGATTAGAGAAAAACAAACGGTTTAAGGACCCCAACCCCCCTGGTAGGTATTATCAGACAATATAAATAATTATCGCTGTGTTTTTATGGATGTCCAGGGCGTTTTTTAACATTTAAAACAGCTCATTTCATTGCGCGTCGCCATTAACGGAAATGAAACGTAACAACCACAATTTTCGTGGTTCTGTTCGTTTCATTGCATTTTCATCACAATTTTCATTTGTCGTTTCGTTATGTAACGGAAACAACAAACAGAAATGGAAACGAAAAAATGTTCGTTCCGTGCCCATCTCTAGTTGTGATCATCAGTGGAAAACATAAATGTTCAAGCTGATGTACAGGAAGATAAATGAATTAAAGGGTAAGGGGACTTAGAGAAGCTATCTACTTTGATGAATCACAAGTCAAAGTGAACTGCCATTTTCTTGATTTGTGCCCATAGAGTCATAGAGTTGGAAGAGACCTGAAGGACCACCCAGTCCAACCCCCTGCCAAACAAGAACCCCCCTCAAAGTACCCCTGACAGATGGCCATCCAAACTCTGCTTAAAAACCTGCAAAGAAGGAGATGCCACCACCCTCCATGGCAGCATATTCCATTGCTGAACAACAATAAATGTCAGGAAGTTCTTCCTAATGTTCAAATGGAATCTCGTTTCCTGTAATCTGAAACCATTGCTCTGAGTCCCAGTCTCTGAAGCCATGGAAAAGAACCCATCTCTAGTAACAAGTGAAGATGGGCCAATACTAGAGTTGTGTGATCAAATTTGCCCTCAACAGCCACTGGTAAGGGTGCCACACTCTGGATCGGCTCTAGTCTCCAAATCAGCCTCAAAGGAAGCCCCATGTAGAGATCATTGCCATAGTTGACCCGGGAGATGACCAGTACACCCACCAGGATCCTGAGGGAGCTCCTGCCTAGGTAGGGACATAGTAGAGTCAATCAGCCTTAGTTGGATAAAGGCACATCTGAACATGGCTGCCACCTGGAAATCCCAAGAAACAGATGGATTCACAAGAATGCCCAAATAGCACAGTCAGTACCTAAACAACAGGGCAACTCTACTGTATTAATACAACTGCCCAGCCATTTTCCCCAGGAGCTGTGACTTGGAAGTATACATCCTCTCATATTCAGGGTAATAGGTAGTGGTCATTACTAGTAGCCATTGATCCATCATGAGTAGAGGTGGGCACAAAACAGAAAACCGACGGTTCAGTTCGTTCTGTTTTGGGCCCACCCTTGTTTTAGTTTGGTTCGGGTTTGTACAATTTTCTTTTTTAAAAATCATACAAACCCGAACCGAGCCAAACTGGTTTGAGTCCAACTTACTGGCGGTGGCAGCAGCGGTGACAGCAGGGGCTTTTTTGAGGTGCAGACTTGGGGCCTGCACACTTTTTTTTTTTTTGAGAGTGCCGACCACATGGCTCCTGGGGCTGGGTCGACACTTGCTTTTTTGTTTTATATTAATTATTATTTTAGAGCATCGACCACACAGCCCCTGGGGCTGGGTCAGCGCTCTTTTTTTTTTTAAAAAAAATTTGTTTTTGAGTGCCGACTGCGCAGCTCCTGGGGCCAGGCCAGTGCTTGATTTTTTTAAAATTTGTTTTTAAAAAACTCCCAGCTGAGGGCTTTTTGAGGCGCAAGCTTGGGGCCAGCACCTCTACAGGTGGCAGCTTCCCTGGAGTTCCAGGACCAGGAGGACTTTCAGCGGTGGCGGCAACAAGGTGTGTGGGGGGGTAACAAAAAAACACAGTGAATGAAATGGAAATTTCCATTTTGTTTCATTTCAATTTTCTTTGATGGGTTGATTCCTTATTTGTTTCGTTAGCTAATGAAATGAATACCAAATAACAAAACGAATTAAAAGTTTGTTTCATGCCCATCTCTAATCATGAGTTACTCCAATCATTCTTAAAAGCTGTTTGCACAGATGTTCATCACTACATTTTGCAGCAGTGGAATTCCATAGTCTAGCTTTGCACTGTGTGAAGAAATTCTTCCTTTCACTGGTCTTGAATCTTTTTCCCCAGACAGTTTCATTGACTATTGTAATGCACTTTATGTGGGGCTGTCTTTGAAGACGGTCCGGCGATTGCAGCTGGTACAGAACTGGGCTGCAAAGCTGGTGAGTGGTGCCACTGCATGGACCCATATTATACTGGTTCTGAAACACACTGGTTGCCAGTTGCTGTCTGGGCCCAATTCAAAGTACTTATGATTACATATAAAGCCCTATATGGCTTAGGATTTAGTTATTTAAAGGACCACCTTCTTCCATATGAACCTGCTTGTACATTAAGATCAGGCCAGGAGGACTTGCTGAAGGAGGCATCCCATAAAGAGGTGAGGGGTGGCATGCCAAAGCAGGGCCTTCTCGGCCGTTGCCCCCAAACTTTGGAATGCCCTCCCAACAGAGATCCACCTGGCGCAGATGCTTTTGATCTTCCGGTGTCAGGAGAAGACCTTCCTGTTTAGCCAGTATTTTTTTAACTAACGTTCTTTTAGCTGGCCACATGAATAGCAGAATTTTACTATTTATATATTAATTGTTTTAACTGTTGTTATTTTGATGGTTTTTAACATGTGGTTTTATTCTTTTAATATATTGCTGTATGCCACCCAGAGACCGCTTGGTAATGAGGCAACTATTTTTATAAACAAACAAACAAACAAACAAACAAAGAAACAAACAAACTACTTGAGGGTCTAATAGTATGAGAGAAGGAGGGAAAAATCTTCCTGTCCACCTTCTCCATGCTGTGGAGAACATCTATCTTTACTCCGTTCCTTGTCAGAGCTAAAAAAAATCCACAGGGTTGCATCTCTGCTTCCTAAGGGAGTTGCTCCTGCGCCTTAATCATGTTGGTTGCTCCTATCTGCTCCATTTTTTCATCTCTGCAGTGTCTTGTTTGAGATCCAGTGGCCAGAACTGCATATTGAACTTGAAGCAGAGATATTTATTTGCCCCCCCTGGCCCACATTGTGTCCAAACAAGGGAACACAGATTAATAGCCAACTTGAGCCATGTGGATACTCCACTTTCTTCATGTCTGTACTGGTATTTCTGCTTTTTCAGATCGCAAGGAAAAACTGCCCTCCTGCAAATGAGGATATGTAAATACAAGGCTACTGTCCCAGAATATATGTATATGTATGTGTGTGTGTGTGTGTGGGGGGGGTTTTGAGGGTATATGTTCTTTGATCAAGTACAGTAACACTCTCTGTACAGAGTTGGACCCTCTATCTCATTTTATTCTCCCCCCCCCCCAAGCTGCCAGAAGAAAACCATTATGTTGCTAGTGAGGAGAGCAGCTTACTCAGGCAGCCACAGGGAAGTGAGTGAGTGAAGGACTTTAAAAGGGCAATGACAGTTGACCCTTTAAAATTCCTTTTTAAATGGGCGATGCGGAGAACCTCCTGTTCTTCACACCACCTGGAATCTGATCTCTTCTCCGTTTTTCAGTGCTTCCTTCTGTCATGCATTGGCACAGCAAGGAGATTTATTCAAGGAAATGAGCAGACAAAAAGATCCCCTTTGATCAGGTTACTCGGGATTTTCTTTTCCTTTCTTCTTCTTTTTGCAAATGAGAAAATCCAATTTCTTTAGCGTTTCAGTATTTTGGTCAAATGCCTCAGTACGAACCTTCCCTGCCAGTGCCTGCAGAAAGCTTCATGGAGTCAGGTGCACATTTTTTTTAAAAAAGAATATTGCAAAATTTCTTTAAAATACTTTTTAAAATATTTTTAAAAATACATTGCAAAAGAGCAGCTGCATGCAATGCAATTAATGTAATGTGTGATCATTCAAAATTTCTGTTAATTGGATTCAGTTTTCTTGTGCCTTACCAAGACTCCTACAGCTGACCACCGAGTAGGATGCTGGGAGTTGTAGTAAACATGTCCAGTTTAATTAAAGCAGAATTTAAGTTCTGAGAAACGGCAAGGGACAGGGTGAGGAAGGGAGGGCACACTCCCAATGTTTGTTCCTGGCTGTTGAACTGTGATTAGACCAGGCAGGAATGGAAACTGCCTTCATGCCTGAGACCTTGAAGGATTTTTGAGCCTCATTTAAAAAATGCCCAGCTCTCCTATGCAAATTACCAGGGATTCCGGTGTAACTAGCAATGTAATAAGTGTGCAATGTAATAAGTGTACACTTTTGAAGTATAATGAGTAACTTTTCTCATTAATTTCAGAAGTTACTTGAAAATGCCATTTTGTAGCATTTCTCCTTATTTCCAGGTTGGTTCTCCCTCTGATGAGTTTCCACCCATTGGTTGTTGTCACACCCTTAGGTGCAACTGAGAATAAATCAATGCCCTCTTTTCAGTGGAAAAAACCCTTCAGGTATTGAAAGACTGCTATCATGTCTCTCTCCCCCTGCCCCAGTCTTCTCTTCTCACATGCAGGATTGAGGGAGAGCTTTCATAGTAGAAGTACAGCTGGCAGCTGAGGGTCCTGATGTCAGCAGCAATCCTGCAGCAATTTTTGACTTTTAAAAGGTCCACCCACCATTTTGTTTTTAGCTCCCAGAGGTTTTACCTGAGGGAAATCCCTCAAGCCCTAGGGGCCCTCAGAAGCCAAAACAGGGGAATAGGAATCTTTTCAATTAATTTCAGTTAATTATTTCTGGCACTCCAATTTGGTTTACACCCCTGAAATGGCGCCAGCAGGGCTTTGCCTGATGCATTAATACAACAAATTGTTTTTGTGATAAGAGGAACAGTAACAGTTATGGCAGCGGAGAAGTAAGGAGCAATAATGTAACAAGTTCCTTTTTAAGAAGAATATTCTGGCTTTAGCAAATTACTTAGAAGCTTTGGACCAGTTTAGAATTTGAAAAGCCTTCAAAAAATTCTAAATATTTTGAACTTTTTTTTTAAATAAGGGGATGGGTGGCGTTTTGGCTATGTCCAGTTAAACCCTATCAGGTAAGCCAGATTTCCATGTGAAGTACATTTTAGAACAAAACAAAACATCCAACTGGTTTTTGCAATGTGTATGCACTGGCTGCCCGTTGCCTCCAGAATGAGGTTCAAGGTATTGGGTTTGGTTTACAAAACCCTCCATGGCCTAGGTCCTGATTATCTGGCAGAGCATATCTCCCTACGATCAGAGTTGGCCCGACCAACCCGATCCTCCATGGCTCTCTCGCTTCGGGTGGCCACACCTAGAGAGGCCCGTAAGGTAGTAACCTGCAAACGGGCCTTCTCGGTGGCCGGCCCAGAGTTGTGGAACAAACTTCCCAGCGAGATACGCCAGGCTCCCTCACTGGCAGCCTTCAAGAAAGCCCTTAAAACCTGGCTGTTCAGGGATGCCTTTGGCGATTGCTAGGATTGTACTAAGGTGTTTCTTTCTTCTTTTTATTGTCAAGTTTTATGCCTCTTGCCTAATACTTTCTATATTTTTTTACTGATGTTCTTGTTTAGAGATGGGCATGAAACGAGCAATTTTTCGTTTTCATTTTTGTTTTTTCATTTCATTGCGTAACGAAACGAAAAAAAAATGAATTTTGTCTCCAAAATGAAACGAAATGAACCGAAACAACAGAAATTTTGTCGTGCATTTCGTTTTCGTTGCGGCAAATACATTGAACTGTAATGAATGCTAACGAAACAGCAATTTTTTGTTTTCGTTTTCATTTTTTCATTTTGTTATGTAACGAAAAGAAAACAATTTTTTTTGCAAAAAATTCACAAAAAACGAAAATGGAACCAAAATGGACCCCCTAAACGACAAACGACAAACGACAAACGAAAACGAAACACCATTATTTTGAGTCGTGCCCATCTCTATTCTTGTTTTTAACTTTTTGTGTGAACCGCCCCGAGTTCCCATCGGGAAATGGGAGCAGTATAGAAATGCAAAAATAAATAAACAAATAAATAAATAAATTTGGGGGAAAGGCAATCCTTGATTTAGTAGAATAAGTGAGACCTCCTTTAAATAGAGAACAAACATACATCTGAGGAAGGCCGCAGGCACACAGTCTTTTAATGCTTCGCTTTTGACTACGCGCCCCTACAATCAAATAATGTGGCATCAAGACAAATAGCCTGCCCTTCATCATTGGAGGAATTCAGATGCTACGGAGGGCTAAAACAAAGGATGTAAGAAACGCTGAGTTGCTCGCGGAGCAGCAGTGCACAAGGCTGTGATTTCTGCCCACTTAGTGTATATTTAATAAAATAAAACATAGCTTTAAAGCAAGGTGTCACAGGGAGCGGGGTCATTAACCGCAATAAAATGGCAATAATGTGCACAGAGAGATGGATCATGGCAGTGATGATGTCCTTGATGATGATGAATGCAACATCGGTGGCATTTCTCAGTGGGTTTTGTCCCTAAATCCTGGCTAATCAGCCTGTTGTTGCATTACCAATTTTCCGTGTGCCTGCTCGTAGTGCAGAGGCCAGCAGTGGAGTTGTGCGCTGTTGGGTGGGACGGACAGGAGGTTATCTATTAATATGTATGTGTACTCATGAATATTTATTGTTATGTTTGAATATGTATATAGAGGTGTCCAATCTAGCCAATACGTGAGCTGGTGGGCATGGCTAATAGGTATAAAGGTGTGCTGTAAAAGAGGGATGTGTTGCATCCTGTGTGACAGGGCTAGGTGAAGCTCTCTCCTGCATGACCCAAGGATGGACTAAGGAGGAGACAAGCAGGCTGTTAGGGAGTCAGTCAGTTAGTATCCTTGTATGTCCGTTGGTGCCTAGGGTCTGGCTTATGAAAGGAAGACATTGTTATAATAAGATTTAAAATATTGTTTTATTAAGTAACATTGGTACGTGATGGCTTTGCGCATACTGGCAAAAATGGAAGACAGCATAAAAAACTTTGGTTCTTAAGTTCTGTGAAGTGGCATGCAACTCATCACATCCTTAGCAGGGCACTCAAGGTTTTTTTTTTGGGGGGGTTGTATTTGGGGTTTTACCAGTGAAGCATCCCAATGGATTTCCTTAGCAGAGCAAGGCTTTGAATTCAGGGCCTCCATGTCCTATTCACGGCATTCAATTCACTGCACCACATTTGTTGTCATATTCAAAGTTTATCTTATCTGGTTAGACTTGCTAGAATAATAAAGGCTCTGTCCCCTTCTTTTTATTATAGCATAACCATTGTGTGTCACCATTCCCAACTAGAGATGGGCACGACTAGGGAAAATGACATTTTCGAGTTGTCGTGTGTCGGAGGAAGTCCGTTTTGGCTCGTTTCCGTTTTTCGTGAAATTTTACAAAAATTGGTCGGTTTGTTTTTTCATTTTTTCGTTGTCATTAGTACTGGTTTGGGGGGGTAGCGGGCTCCTGGAGGGAGCTGCAGGAGTCAGCCAGAGCCACAAGTGACGGACTGGCAGACTCTTTGCACCCGCTGTGTCTCACGTACTTGCATGTAGTGCAATGCAAGTAGATCTGGCTTAGGGTTAAGACGGGTTAGCGCAAGGGCTAGGGTTAGGCTAGTTACGGGTGAGGTTAGGGTGAATATTGGGGTGCACCTCTGGGTGCCTCTCTGACGCACTTAGAAGGACAGTGTACTGGCGTATGGGTTAGGCTTAGGCTTAGGGTTCGGGTTTGGGCTACGATTAGTGGGCTGTTTATGCCCGATTGGCACATCCCAGAAGTCTCTGTGGTCAACCTGGCCAAGTGGCCATGCAATTGGTGGAAAATTTCGAATACAGGTGCGAATGTGCAGGTGTAAAAAAATAAAATAAAATAAAATAAAATCAACGGAGACTTTTTTTTGCAAGAAAAACCCACTGCTGCTACTGTAAAAATTCAAGCATTTAAAATAGCTAATTTTCGCATGTTTCTGTGGTGCTTTGGTGGGGTTTTGGGCAACGATTTCAAAAAAAATATTGCGGTCGCCATTTTGGATCCCCCGCACTGCATGGCAAATGGATGCGCCCTCCCAGCCTGGTACCAGCAGCGCAGCAGTAGCAATAGCCAAGGAGAGGGGGGTGGGGAACCCCCCCCCCAAATAAACACCCTTCTGGCCTGGTAGGTGCCCTCAGACAGTTTTCGCCTACTTTTAGGGCCGGGAATCGTTGTTTTTTTCAACTTTTAAAAACTTTTTTTCTGTGCCGCTTGGCATTGTGCGATGTAAGTAACGAGCACGACAAATCAGACCAAATTGTTCGTTCGTCGGTTCGAGCTCGAATTCTGGCGGAGTAATTCCCGTTACCGTTTCCGTAGAGTAACGGATACGAGTAACGGAAATGGAAACGGGAATACCGCTAAGTCGTGCCCATCTCTATTCCCAACTCATAACTCCACCACAGCAGGCTGCTCCACTCTGCTAACACACGTACCAGAAATCCAAACAACTCTTAATACCAGTTCTTCTAAAGGTGAAAGAGATTGCAGATGAATGAAGGTCATAGAGCCAACATCCGAGCCTCAGCCTGGTGAGATTATTCAGGGAAGAAATGAATGGGTTTTTCCCTGGAACACTCCTGAGATGGTCTGCCAAATACTGCTAGTGGCACAGCAGTTATGAAAAGCAGCTTTGGCCCCAAATATTTGCTGTTTGAAATGCTCTATTGCCTGAGATGGGTGCCTCACCTTACTTAAAGATAGGGCCAGCTCTGATGAGAGGGAGACGTCTGAGTAGACTGAAGGCCTTGGTATGTTAACTCAGCAATTCTGAGGCAAACCACTGATGGATTGCAAACGGAAAGCCTCACAGAGCTAGGTGCCCAGATATTGCCTAAGTCCCAACACCCAAGTCTGTGACTTGCTGTGTCCTCTAGGAAGACGTCATGTGCCCTCTAGGAAGAGCTTGAGGTTTCTCACCTCCTTTTAGCAGTTGTCTGAGATGGATCCCAGTAATGTCCTGTGCATTGTTTTAAGGTGGGGTGGCTATTGCTGTCACCCTTACGAACCCTACATTTTGTCTATTTTTTTTACCTTGTTTTGTTTATAGAATATTTAAAACACCCCCCCCACATACACACACACAATGTCTGAAAACCAGTTGATCCCAGTAACAGAAAGCAGAGGGAGGATAGATCTGCAACGGCATAATTTTCAAGATACAGTACATCATAAATCTTTTATTTATTTATTTATTTATTTATTTATTTATTTATTTATTTATTTATTTATACCCTACCTTTCTCCTTGGAAAAGAACCCAAGGTGGCTTACAATAATGAGGGACAATATATAGCCCGGAATATTTAAGACATATTAAAGTTAAGAACAGGGAATTAGAAGAGGCATTTTAGAAGATTAAAAGGTAAGATTAACGCTACAAAGAGCATGGAAAAAGGGGGGGGGAAAGAAACGTTTATGAGGGGTATGTCTATGAAGTCATCCAGCTGAGTTTATCTGGAAGTTTCACTCTCTCAAGAAAAGAAGTCCAGTTGCTATGACTCAGCTTCCAGATATTATGAGGGGTAGAAGCTAACATGGAAAACGCTGGTGTTCTTATGAAATCAGTCAAAGTAATCATGCATGGTAAGTCACATAGTAAAGGTAGGTGGACCCTCATTCAGGGGAAGCTTGCCTGAAAAGGAAGGTCTTTGTCTGCTTCCAGAAAGATAGCAGAGATGGGGCAGTCCTGGCCTCCCAATTAAGATTCCAGTATAGTCAGGATTAACGTGTTTAGGGGTCGCCTCCTGTGATTAACTACACTGTTGCGACACTAGATACCTCTTGCCAGCCTTACTGAGAGATTGAGTGAGGATGCTTTGTTGTACACTACGCATATTTTCGCCTCATTGTGAAAATAGTGGTCTTTTTGAATCTGTGGTTTTAACTTTTTTTCAATGAATGTTGAGTTGGAAAATGTGTACAGTTTTACTGGCAAGGTTAGAAAGAAGGTGTGAGGCTCTTGCAGAGAATTACACGATACCCATTGTGTTAAAGGAAAACAGCAGAGCATTAATTGCTTGTAGATAAAGCTGCATGGATTCATGTATATGTGTTGGAGTAGTTGCACTTATTTGGTTTGCTTTGATTTTTGAGCTTCTGCCTTGTCAAATGTTCTTTTACTCTCTTCCGAGAATGGAAAGTATTATTGATTGTTTACTTCATTTACAGAGTGGTTTAAATGTTATAGGGGCCATAAGGCAAATTAAGTAAGAAAATAATCCCTGCCTACAAATGCACTTTTTAATGGACATGGGCGGTGGTGGGGTGGGGTTGGGGAAGAGGGAACAGGAAAAAAAAATCAAAGGTGGGTCCCATTCTTCAAGGTAACACAATGATAATTTTTCTTCTCCTGACTTGGGGGAGTGATTGCTCAGGAGAAAGTTCTAGGCACGGCGAACCCAAACAGTAGGCAAAGATGAGCTGAAGGAGGGGTTCAGCATCTTCCTTCTCTCTCAGATGGTGTCTTTGGGCGGTAAGAGGACAATTCTCCCTCTTTCATACTTTACAGAAAGGCAGTTACTTCACGTCCGTTTTGTCCCTGTAAGTGTTTCACTTAGGAGCGGTACCAAAAAAAGTTACTTCACGTCCATTGTGCAACTACAGAGATTGTCGCGACCGTGCCCCTTAAACAGGGTCAAAGTGTGACATCTTGTAACTGGTGCTGGGCTGGTGTTTTTCCTTGTCACTCTTCCATCCCGCTTCCTGTTCCAAAACAAGGCACTGTGTAGTAACTATTGTCATGGAACAAAACCCTTCTAACTCTCAGAAAACTTTTTTTTTACCTTTCTACAGCAAAGTTTTGATAAGCGGGTGCCTTGGTGGAGTAACCTGGAGTGCATGGTTAGCACAGCTTTGGAGTCCATCTAGTGGTTTCTGGGTGAAGCAACACATGACTTGAATTTCTCTACGGAAAATACCATGCAAGTCAAACATATATGAATGAAAACATGATCAATGCAGCCGTAATGGCGTTTGAAAATCAGAAAGTCAGTTTTTTGAAATATTGAGAAATTAATTTTATACCAAAAAAAGGGGGGGGGGTACAAGAAAGTCAAGTCTTTGTCACGGTACTAGACCGTGAGGTAACATTTGTCACATTACAACTTATCACGCCCATGGGAACACAGGAACAGGGACAAACCCAGGTGATCGCGACATACGTTATCACAGTACAAAACTAGTTGCGGAACAAAGAAGGATGTGAAGTAACCGCCAAAGTGACCCATAGGGTCCCTGCCAGCTCTTCAGTTCAAAGGGTCTTATTAGTCATTATTACTTGGCTTGGGGCACAGCACAAGGTGACACCATGTAACGCCTCTTCCTGTGCTGAAGCATGCACATATTTTTCACCCTCTACTGCGGTTCATAGGAATCAGCTGGAGTCAGGGAATAGGTTGACTCAACTTCCAATGATGCTTTGGGCCAAAGAGAAACACAGGTCTCCTGGAGCAAGGGCAGTGCAGCCCTCCGCTCTCAAAAATTCAGGAACACAGCTGCTTCTGCACCTGAAGGACACTGCTGTGAAAATAAAGATCTCGAGCAGAACACTCTGTTGCCCCGCCCTGTTTCTTTTTGCCCCGTGGTAGACAGACTGTTCTTTTCAAGAGAAACCCTTTTCCCTGAGCATCCTAGGCGTTTGTGTTTCGATCTTCTTGGCACTTGTCTCCGAGAGGATCATTTTCACCTCCTCCAAAAAGAACAAAAAGGCAGGCATGTTTTATTTCCTTTCCCCCTCTTTTTCTGCATTGTCTTCCATCCTTGATGCTTTCCAGCCCCAGGGGAAAAGAGGCTGGTTTTGATATTAACTGTTATGGCATTTTCTGATACTTTGCAGTGGGTAACTGTTGGGAAAGTGCCCAGTTATGGAGAACACTCGACCTTTCAGATTACTCATGATTTGTGCTGTCAGGACATGTTCGGCGTTCTGCAATCCTGGGCTGAGATAAATGATACACGGCATTAGGGGTCATTCTGAAGAAAAGTGGCCCAACATTTTGTCGAAGCCAAGGTAATAATACATCTTAATCCAGCTAATGACAGATAAACAGAGGTTTTGGAACAGAATTGAGCGTTTACAGGGGAAAGAGGATGATAGCTGTCTTATCATCATGTTTTCGGGGCTTTTATTGGAAAATAGGAGACCAGAGGCAACGGAAAATGCTCCAGATTACAGTAAACCAATTTGATTTTCATAGGACCCAGAGCTGTCTAGCAGGATTGTTAAATGAAGTGAGGAGGTCCCCTGCTGACTTAGCATTATCATGCTGAATATTTTTCTTCCTTGACTTATAATGATTTGTAAGCAGTGGAGCACAACACAGAGACATGTGTATGCACATGCGCGCGCGCGCGCACACACACACACACACACACACACACACACACACACACACCTCCTTTGGTGTGGGTTTTGTCTCTTTGCTGAAAAAGAAGCTAAACTTTGGTGTTTTCTATTATTCAAGGGCCATCTAGTCCAACCCCCCTGCCATTCAGGAACCCCCATCACAGTGCTCCCGACTAGAGATGGGCACGACTTGAAAAAAAAATTTTTCGAGTTGTCGTTAGTCGGGCCAGTCCCATTTCGGGTCGTTTCCGGTTTTCGCGAAAATTCGCAAAAATTAGTCGGTTTGTTTTTTCGTTTTTTCGTTGTCGTTAGTACTGGTTTTTTTTGGGGGGGGAGCGGGCTCCTGGAGGCACCTCTGTGGGGTGGGTGCCTCCTCTGGCCCGCTATAAAGGGAAAGTGGGCTCCTGGAGGCACCCGTGGGTGCCTCCTGCCACTAGGAAGGGGAAGCAGGCTCCAAGAGAGACCCCTCTACATGGGGGTCTCCCTTCCTCACCTGCTGCTGCTGCAAAATGCTATGCAATAGCCATATGGATATTGCATAACATAATGTGCAGACGTGAGACCAGTGTGAGAGTGATAGGGTCATACCTTCCCTTCACAAGGCTCCCGCACCACCATGTCTCACACAGAAGGGAATTGTACTTGCTGCGTGTAGTGCAATGCAAGCAAGTAGATCTGGCTTTAAGGTGGCTTAGTGCAAGAGCTAGGGTTAGGCTAGTGACGGGTAAGGTTACGGTGGGTTAGTGGGTTGCACCTCTGGGTGCCTCTCTGACCCACTAAGAAGACAGTCTGTGACGTATGGGTACGGAGTCAAGGGTTAGGGTTAGGGCTAGGGCAGGTTTTAGGGGGCTTTTTGGCACATCCCAGAAGTCTCCATGGCCAAGTGGCCATGCGACTGGTGGGATGGCTCCAAAAATTTGCATGGTTGTCCACTCCCACATGGCTGGCCACTCGGCCAGCCCATCATTGCGCAGGTGTAAATAAAATAAAATAAAATAAAATCAATGGAGGACAGAGGAGGAGAGGAGAGACATTTTGTTGCAAGAAAAAACCCACTGCTACTGTGAAAAATCTGGCAGTTTATAAATTTTCGCGTGTTTTCTGTTGTGCTTGTGTGTTTTTGGACCACGATTTCAAAAACAATATTGCGTTTGCCGCCCCATTTTGGATCCCCCGCCCGCACCGCATGGCATGGCGATGGCGACTCGTGAGTCCGGCTGCCCAGGACGGGGGGGAGGCGGGACCCCCCCCCTCCAGAAACCACCCCTCCGGTAGGTGCCCTGCGCCCTTAGTCAAGCAGGCATTTTTCCGCCTGCTTTTTTTTTGCCCGGGAATGGGTGGGGGGAGAGTTTAAAAGTTTTTTCCTGTGCCGTCCGTGCCGCTTGCTTGCGCTTTAATTGCGGCGGCCGGCGGCGAGACTGGGCTTTTTGCTGGCTGCGAGCGTGCGGCGAGTCCCACCAGAGCAGCCCAGGACGGGGGATGAGGGGGGAGGCCGGGGACCTCCAGAAACAACCCCTCTGGTAGGTGCCCTGAGGCACGGCAGGCATTTTCCCGCCTGCTTTTTGGCCGGGAACCGGGTTTTTTTTAACTTTTAAAAACTTTTTTTCTGTGCCGCGTGTGGCATCGCGCGATCTCGCGATGCAAGGAACGAGCACGACAAATCAGACCAAAATTGTTCGTTCGTCGGTTCAAGCTCGAAGTCTGGGGGAGTAATTCCCGTTACCGTTTCCGTAGAGTAACGGAACCGAGTAACGGAAACGGAAACGGAAATACCGCTAAGTCGTGCCCATCTCTACTCCCGACAGATGGCCATCCAGCCTCTTAAAAACCTGCAAAGAAGGAGACTCCACCACCCTCCATGGCAGCATATTCCATTGCCGAACAGCTCTAACTGTCATGAAATTCTACCTAATGTTCAAATGGAATCTCTTTTCCTGTAGTTTGAGACTATTGCCCCACATCCTAGTCTCAGAAAGCCATGGAAAATAAACCAGTCCCTTCTTCAAATATTTCAAATATTTAAACATAGCTATCCTATCCCCCCTCGGTCTTCTTTTTGAAAGGCTAAACATTCCGAGCTCCCTAAGCTGCTTCTCATAAGACATTTTTTCCAGACCCTCAATCATCTTGGTTGCCCTCCTCTGGACCCATTCAAGACTGTCAACATCCTTTTTAAATTGAGGTGCACAAAACTGGACACAGTACTCCATATGGGGTCTTACCAGAGCTAGAATAGAGTGGTACTATCACTTCCCTTGATCTAGACACAAAGCTTCTGTTGATGCAACCAAAAATCGCATTGGCAAGATAGGATGTTCTCTAATAGCAGCTGTGAAGAATTCTCTGCTTGTGAAATGCTATTCTTGACTAAAATACTGTCCTGTAAGGAATAGTTCTTCCTCAGACTCTTGTCCACCACACTCAAATGACTAACTGCAGGCTGCATTTGGATTATTTCTCCACAGCTCAAAGCAAACACAAACTTGGTGCCCAAGTTATTAACACGCGAATTCCAGCTGCAGCTCTAAAACATGCCAGGTAATGAAAAAGACAAAGGTTGTTCCAGGAATGACTCAGTGGCCTGGGAAATGAAGCCAAACCAGAGTCTCAGGGCCAAAACCTGGGACCTGGAA
This sequence comes from Phrynocephalus guinanensis, assembly GCA_037367245.1. Lineage (NCBI taxonomy): Eukaryota > Metazoa > Chordata > Lepidosauria > Squamata > Agamidae > Phrynocephalus > Phrynocephalus guinanensis. The sequence goes on along the minus strand of CM074732.1, from coordinate 31,873,685 downwards.
ACCTTTCAACATCTGTGTGTATCTTCATAGTTAAAAGGTATTGTAAACCTGCAATCTCATATTTCATTCCTTGTTAGCTCAAATAGAATCCTCTACCCCTTCACAAGCATCCCTCTATAATCTCTCAGGCATTCATTTTCAACTTTTTTTGGGTGTGGGTGTGTGTTACTGCAATAAGGACAATACGAAAGAAGTATAGGCTGAATCAGGATTGTGCAAGTCTCATGAAGAACATTATAAGGTAGTGTGTGAAGAATTGCTTTTAGTCCATCGTCCCTTTCAGATGTGCTGGGGGGGGTTGCATATGGCCACTGTTGAAAACAGCTACTCTATATAGATGTACTTTTATTTATTTATTTATTTATTTATTTATTTATTTATTTATTTATTTATTTATTTTTTATTTTATTAGACTTATATACCACCCATCTGGCATAACTGCTAATCTGGGCGGTTTACAATAAATTCAACATACAATAAACAATATGAAATATATAATAGGATAAAAATAACATAACATCATGATTACATTAAAAACAAAATTAAATCAAATAGCATTGATCGTAAAACAATAGACAAAGTAAGCTAAAGACAGACAGAAAGCAATTGAAATATCAGCAGATCAGCGAAAGGGAATTAATAACCAGGGAAAACCACTCTAGATACTTTCTAGATAATTTCTAGACACTTTCTAGACACTTTCCATTGAGTAGATGTGTTACTCTGTTGTAACAAAAACTGCAAAAGAGCCTTGGGGCACATTCAGTGTAATTCATGTCTTACAGTGTTACACGGAATAGTATTACGGACTATTATCTTGCAGTAGAGAGCCAATTTGGTGTAATGAAGACTCCCATTGGACTCGGGTGCTGGAGATGTAGGCTGAAGTCCCACATTACCGAGAAGTTACTAAGCAACCTAAGTGACTGAGTGACCTTGGGCCAGTCATGGCCTGTCAGCTTGACTTGCTTCATAGGGTTGTTGTGAGGATAACGTTGGGAGGAGAAGAACCATGTGCTCTGTCTTGAGGATCATTGCACAAAAGGTGAAGTATGAACATAGCAAATAAGTTAGCAAACAAATCATATGACCTGGTACACACGTATTGGGGAGGTGAGGAACCCCTTCGGGAAATGTTAGTGTGTGAACCATTTTTTTCATTCCTTCCACATTTCTGGTCTTTCAAAATGATATGTCCAAACGTGGCCTTGAAATACTTCAATAGACCATATATCTCAGGTCCTAACAATGCTGACCACACCCCTGATTCCCAGTAAGGGCTGGTGAGACTCTCACACATAGTGCAGTGTGAGAGTTAACTTGCATTCATGTTTTCTTGCATTCATGATAACTTGAATTCATGTTGTCTGTAAGTCCAGGGTAGCTAGCAACTGCAAACAATTCCAGCAAGAGCAAGCAGAGTTGTAGCCAGGATTTGGAGTGCCTGGGGACAATTTTTTTTTTGTGTGCCCTTCCTGTTGCCCGCCCATTGCACCCACCCAGCAATGGGGGGGAGAGAACCCTGCGGGTGTGGGGTTGTGTGCGTGCGTACCTGTGCGTATGGAAGTGTGTGTGTGTGTGTGTGTGTGTGTGTGTGTGTGTGTGTGTGTGTGTGTGTGTGTGTGTGTGTGTGTGTGTGTCCCACTAAGGTGACAAAGAGGAGGAGGAGGGCGCTGTGGCTACTGTGTTCCTGCCTGCCTGCCTGCTTTGCCGCTTGCCTGGCGTGCACTGGCAGAGGTGGCGGAGGGGGTACCGTCACCGAGCCTTAGGGGAAAGAAGTACTGCTGGGCAGTGGGAGGGTGCATGGCTTTCCTCCTCCTGTTCCCCCTCCAGGCGCCCCCCAGATTGCTGTGTCCAGCGCAGATGCACCCTTCTGCCCCCCCTAGATATGCCCCTGAGAGCAGGGGGGGGGGAGGCCAGTGTGGCTTCACAGAAACCTCAGAAAGGACCTGAAAACAAACAAGGACATTCATGGGAAGTAGAAAGAAGGCCAGGCCACAAAGGAAGAGTAATGAAAAGTAGCAAGGAATTGCAGGGATGGCATTAGGAGGGCAAAAGCTGAGAAGGAGCTGAGGTCAGCTAGAGACACTAAAATCATCAACAACAAACACGGTCTTCAGAGATGTACGTAGCACAATACTAAAAGAAAGGAACAGTGGCTCAGCTACTCAATGGAAAAAGAAAAATGATAATAGGCAACAAAGAAAAAGCAGAAGAGCTCAATTTCTATTTTAGCTCAGACTTTTCCCAAAAGACAGACATGACCCTACAGACTGTCACCCTATAGATAAATGTGACATGCAAGTGGAGACGATTGGATTGCAGCAGGAGATTGAGAAACAAATAGTCAAGGAATACCTTATTACTTTGAACAAGTTGAAATCTCCAGGGCTTGGTGAACTACATTCAAGAGTACTGAAGGAAATGGCTGAAGAACTAGCAGAACCACTGTCTATTATTTTCTTAAAATCATGGGCAATGAGTGAAGTACCAGATGATTGAAGGAAAGCTAATGTTGTCCCTATTTTGAAAAAAGGGCAAAAAGAAGGAATCTGGAAACTACGGACCAGTCAGCCTGACATCAATCCAAGGACAAATTCTGGGACAGCTTATAAAGACTGCAATTCCCGGATGCCTTCACCATCAGATGTGTTGGGTGAGGATTCTGGGAGTTGCAGTCCAAGAACACCCAAGATTGGGAACCACTGGGCTATGGTCAACACAGAAGGAGGCATTGATCTCACACAGCAGCAGTCGGTGGGTCAGGATGGAATAGCAGCAAAATATTGGAAGACTGAGCAGTGTGTGGGAAATGCTGTCCTGTCAGAAGTGTTGAATGTACAGTTAGCTGCTCGTCTCATCAACTTCTGTATATGAAATTTGAAAGGAAGACGACTCTTTTTTCATTCTCCTCAGGCAACATAATGCCTCAGAGTGACTCTAAATCCCAGAATATTTCTCTGAAGCAAGAAATAAATTTTGTAGGAACAGAGCATGTCACCTTGGGCGTATTGAAGAAACATTGTGAATTTGTGACATGAAGGTCATAAACAAAAGAAGTTGGTAATAAATAGTTGATATGCATTAGGGGAGGAACTTTTGTAGCCAATAATGTCACTAGGGCTGCTCTCTCACCTGGGGAAGATTCTGATCTTCTGAAGGTCTGGCTTTTCCTCTTCCTCCCGTCATGTGACTGAAGATGTGGGATAGCAGTTCCCACGTACAAAGGTGTTTTTTCTTTAAGTGCAATTCACCCCCATGGCTAGCAGGTGGTGCTAGGATTAAAAAAAGGACCAGCTGGCTGGTGGTAGAGCTTGGGGAAGTAAAAAAAAAAAGCACCCGATCCAGCTTCCTGGTGCTCGGAGGGTGGGGGAAAATTAAAAAAAATTAAAAAACAGCGCCGATCGGCCCCAGGAACAGCCGGTCGTGCTCTGAGGGGGGGGGGGAGAGAAAGAAAATCATCTATGTGGTCCCACAACATCTGCCTCTTTAAAAGGTGGATTTTTAAAGCAAGGCAAAAAAATCCCTATCTCTCTGGTAAGTCTTGGAAACTTCGATTAAGGGGGTTTTTTTTTCTTTTCTTTCAAAAAGCCCAGTGGCCATGGGTATAGGTATTATTGCCCTACAGCAATTGCTTCCCACAGCTGAGTAGCCAACTTCCTTTGAAATGAATGGCAAATATAAGGGGTCAATGCTCCGAAGCAGCTCATTTATAATAGTTTAGTCTCTCCCCCCCCCAAAAATAAATCCAAACTAATAACATTTGTTTCACTTTTGTTGTCAGACTTTCGCAAAGGATATTTGGAGGAAGATTCACTGGACTGCTAGTGATTCCTGTGAGGAGGCGATACATCATCATTACTGGCAGGGGTGGAGATGATAATTACTGAACTCCCTAGCACTGTCATGGTTAAATTCTTCATTTACAAGATGGGGATATTATCTTGGAACATTTTTGCTGTGGCTCATTGAACACACTGGAAAACTCAGTACTTCAAACTTCAGAACTTTTATTGCTTTTCTTTCTTGCTGCATATACTTATGGTTAGATACACAGAGAAGGGTGCTCCAGGATCTTTTGCCAAGGGGTTTGGGAGGGTGTGAATTCTCTTGTATGTATACTCTAACGTCAGCATTCACATGTCATTGAATGGCATCGTCCAGTTTTACTTTTGTAATTGCTTGGGGGTTTATCTGTGTCCATGAAATAGCGCTGGCCCCCGAGACTGCTTGGCTGAGCTTTAAATTCTGCTCTTTTAAATGGACAAATGTATAAACCCATGTGCAATTGAAAAAGTAAAACTGGAAGATGGGTCTTAGGAAATAATTGTAATTATTGAAAACTGGATTACGTTACAAGTAAACAAAGCTTTTCCAATGCCACCATTGAACTATTAAAAGAGACATAACTGGTAGATATGGCTCTTTGATTGTCTGCTTGCAAATACTGTTTGGGTTTCCACCACTTGAGCCTTGGCTATGAAAGGGCATCAGGATTGTTGTCTTACTTATTCAAGAACAATCTCTTCTTTTGGTACAGGTTTGCATGTAGGCTGTACGGCAGATCTTTCTGCACAACAGAGCCTGAGCAAGAGCTTGGAAGAATCATTTTTTGGATTACAGCTCCCAGAATCCCCCAAATAGCATGTTGATTGGCCATAAAGGGCTCTGAAAGATGTAGTCTAGCCAATTAACTTCTTAGCTGTGCTATAAACACTTATTGTCCATCCATCCATCCATCCATCCATCCATCCATCCATCCATCCGTCCATCCGTCCGTCCGTCCGTCTGTCCGTCCATCTGTCCGTCTGTCCATCCACAGTTTCTGAACTCTGGGTTGCAACGAAGGAAGAAAGGGGAGATATAATGCTAGGCTGAGTCATATGTAGGAACAGACCTGTGAACATAAGCCAAATAAAAAGGGCTGCTTAAAGTCAAGAGGGAGACTGAGCTGATCAAATTGCCTTTTGTCCTGGTATAAAAACTGATATTAAAAAAAAAACCTTTCATCTCCTACTAAATACCTAAATTGAAGAGTTCCTCTGCTGCTGACCTCAACAAAAAAATGCAACTTGGAAGACTTTTTTTGCTGCAGAAATGTTCAGATCAGCAGGTTCAGATGAGGAACAGAAATGACATTTAAAAACCAGCAACATTGGGCTGTGATTGCAAGTAGCAAAAGAAACTTACAAGAATAGAGCAATGGACATTTTAAAAAGATGATGTGCTGCACCTGCATAGTTTTCTCGCAGGTGTTGTCCGTTTTTCAGCAAAGCAAAAAGAACAGTGGCATCCAAACTCAGTTCAGGAGACCAGTCTCAAGTCCAAAGGTCTATCTGCACGACACCATTACAGCAGTTCCACATCATTTGTGCAGTCTTGGAATGTGTAGCATGGAAAGGTATTTAGCAGTCTCTGTCCTGAGCCTTATCGGTCATGCCCTCAAACCACAGCAGAGAAATCTCAACTCCTCCACCAAGCTAACAATACTAGAGGTCTTTAGGGTGGAGCTGTGACAATTAAAATTGAGTCAATAGAGTCCAGAAGGTGGACTCAAAGGTGCCATCTCCAGAAACTTTTTACCCTGGGGAATTCCCAGTTGACAAGACATCTGCTGTCAAAAGTGTAGCCCTCTCCTTCATAATCTGTTGCATGGCTGTTGCTGGTTGTAACATTTGGGAAACGTTGGCACCTTGGGATGGTTTGAATTTATTTCTAGAAGGATTTGGGATTGGGATGGTAAAGATCTCATTATTCATCACAACAAAGGTATGCCATTTCCCTGGGCAGAGAGTCTTGTATTGCAGGGGAACAACTTGGTGGAAGAATGTTGGGGTCATAGAAAGAGCCTGGGGTATGAAGGCAGCCCATGGGCCACATGCTGCCAGAACTCATCGTGCCAGAACTCATGAATTGACCATTTGATTCAACCAACAGAACTGAAAATAAGATATATGTATTGCTAACATAGTTTGAGGAAGGAAGGAAGGAAGGAAGGAAGGAAGGAAGGAAGTCTGGGTTATTTTTATGGGTACTGGTAGTAAGACCACCGCTGCATTTTGGACATGGTCATATGCCCTCCTTCTTCACCACACCTGCAATCGGGCAATCACGTCCTCACTCCCTTGCTTCTAAACACCTGCAGCACAGTGAACTCTGCTCTGTTGTTCTGTGGAGCAGATATTGAGGGTGTACATGGAGAGGAGAGGTCTGCCACCTCCAAAGATTTTCTCCGCCAACATTGTTTTTCTCAAACATTTAGCTGTCGTTTTCTGATTTCATTTGTATGAGGAAGATCTTCTGTTTCATTTGTATGAGGAAGAAAAATATTCTACATTTTTAAAGTATACAGCTGATAACCCATGCAGTGTGAGATCAATAGGTTTTATGATATGTCAACAAAAATTACAAGGGGAAAACATGGGTTACTCCTTCAGTTAAAATTGATTCTGGAAACTGGATAAATCATGACTTGGAAAAGTTAACAAACCTTACTCACAGTGAAAGTGAGCTTGGGATGTCCATCTCTTTCATATGTTGGATAGGAAGGAAGGAAGGAAGGAAGGAAGGAAGGAAGACCTGCTGATCCCCTGGCTGTTTCAAGGTGCCAGATGAGGGTGAGAAGCAGGAGATGTGGAAAAGAAAAACAAACTACCACTGGAGAAAAAAACTATATTAAATATTTTTTCAGTTAACATCTTAATCCATAAATGTATTTGTTGATTGAAATTAATTAGCAAGAAATAATCATATAGGTGGTAGGGGAGGGGATAAAAGCAAAGGAATATGAAACACATATTTTATTCATTTATTTATTTTTATTTCAGAGTATTTTTACTCCATCTTTCTCCTTGGAAAAGGACCCAAGGTGGCTTGCAGTAATGAGGAATAATATACAGTTGAGTACAATTAAGAATTTCAAGTATTTGAGAATAGAGATGGGCACGAAACGCACATATTTTTCGTTTCCATTACCGTTTGTCATTTCCGTTATGTAACGAAACTACAAACGAAAATTGTGATGAAAATGAAATGAAACGAACAGAACCACGAAGATTTTGTTTGTACGTTTCCTTTCCGTTACTGGCGGCGTGCAATGAAATTGAGCTGTTTTAAATGTTAAAAAATGCCCTGGACATCCATAAGAACGCAGCGATAATTATTTATACTGCCCGGTAATACCTACAGGGGGGGTTGGGGGCCTTAAAACATGCATTCATGTCTTTTCTCAGATCGCTGTATTAGGGGACATCGACCCAAAATGGCTCCCAGATGCCTAATATTGATTTCTTGGGTATTAAAAAGCCCTGGACATCCATAAAAATGCAGCGATAATGTGATAATTATTTCAAATTATTACCTACCAGGGGGTTGCAGTCCTTAAAATGTTTGTTTTTTGTCTTCTCCCATCGTGATGTATTTTTCTTTTCCCTTTAAGGATGACAAAATGGATGTCACCACTCCAGCCACAACATGGAGGCAAGCCATGTGATGGGATCATGTAAATTAATGGACAACTTCAACCAATAGCATGCCCAGGTTGCAGACTGGGCAGGTCTGGCAGCCACAGAGGGCATAAAAAGCTCTGGCAGCCCTTGGAAATGCTTTTAAAATCGCGCAAAAAGCGGGTAGAAATGACAAACGACAAACGAAAAACGGAAATGACAATTTTTCAAAAAATTTGCAAAAAACGGAAACGAACCGAAACAGACCTCTCAACAACAAATGACAAATGAAATGCCATTTTTTTAATTCGTGCCCATCTCTATTTGAGAACAAGGAATTGAGGGACATCTTGCTGCGTTAATAGACAACATTACATTAAAGCAGGCCTGCCCAAAGTCTGGCCTGGGGGCCAAATCCGGCCCATCAGGCCATTCTGAGTGGCCCGCGGCTGGCTGGCCCACCCCTCCCTCCTCCTCCTTCACCCCATTTTTTTTTAAATCTTCCACCAACACCGACACTTCCGGGAAGCTTGAGGGGCTGGGCCGGCCAGCCAGCAGGTGAGCAAAAGCTTGTGGGGTTGGGTGGGCGGGCGAGGGGGCAGGCCACCACCAGCAACACTGCTGGGAAGCTTGTGGGGCTGGGCACGCACGCGGGGGTGGTGCACAGGTAGGCGCACAGATCACTTCTTGCAAGGGGCTCCCTGTGGCCATGGCTCCCTGTGTTTCCTTTGGTCCCCACCTTCCTTGTTTCCTCCCTCCCTTGGTCCCCACCTTCCTCCCTCCCTCCCTCCCTCCCTCCCTCCCTCCCTTGGTCCCCAACTCCCTCCCTCCCTCCCTTCCTTGTTCCCCACCTTCCTTCCTTCGTTTCTTGGTTTCCACCTCCCTCCCTCCCTCCCTTGGTCCCTGCCTTCCTTCCTGCGGGTGGGGTTGCAAGAGGTCAGTGGGTGGGGCTTATGGGTCAGTGGGTGGGGCTTACAGTGGGGTGGCAGGGTCGGGGAGCAACTGGCCCCTAACACATTCTCAGCCACCAAATCTGGCCCTCCTTACAAAAAGTTTGGGCACCCTTGCATTAAAGCAACACAGTTATAAGTAGTCATAAATACAAAGTCTATGTGCACCCATAGATTCATATAAAATGCAAATGGTAGTCCATCATTCACAAAAAGCTTGCCTGAAGAGAAGGTCTTTGCTTGTTTCTGGAAGGACAACAGTGATGAGGCAGTCTTGTCCTCTAGTGGGAGGGAGTTCCAGAGTGTGGGCACAGCAGTTGAGAAGGCCCTTTCATGGGTTCCCACGAGACATACCTGTGAGGGTGGCGGGATGGAGAGAAGGGTATTTTCTTATGACCTTAACACCCAAATCAGTTCGTACTGTGAGATTTGAGGTAGCTACAACCCAGGTTGTACAGTGCTTTGTAGGTCAAGGTCAGCACCTTGAATTGTGCCCGATAGCTGATTGGCAGCCAGTGGAGCTGTTTTAATAGGGGTGTAATGTGATCTCTGTACCCCGCCGCAGTCAGCAGTCTGGCTGCTGCATTTTGGACCCATTGAAGTTTCCTGAGACTTTTCATCAGTAGCATCACATAGAGTGCATTACAGTAGTCTAGCTGAGAGGTGACTAGGGCATGTGTCACTGTGGCCAGAGCTGGTTTCTCAAGAAACGGGCGTAACTTGTGTACTAGCTTTAATTGTGTAAATGCACTCCTGGCCAGAGCCGTGACCTGGGCATCCAAGCTCAAGGGTGAGTCCAGGAGCACTCCCAAGCTGTGTACCTGTTTTTTTCAATTGGAGGGTGACCCCCATCCAGTACAGTTTGTATCACTACCCCTTGTTCTCCCTTTTGACTGACCAGGAGCACCTCTGTCTTGTCTGGGTTAAGTTTCATTTTGTTCATCCTCATCCAGTTCATTACTGCAGCTAAACACGCATGTAAAGTTTGGATAGTAGCTCAAGTCCTGAGGTGACAAGAGGTGGAGCTGTGTATCATTGGCATACTGGTGGCACCTCACCCCAAAAGACCCAATAATCTCCCCCAGTGGTTTCATATAGTGGTTTAAATAACATAGGAGATAGAACAGAACCCTGGGGAACTCCACAGGTCAGCAGCTGTGGTGTCAAACATGAATCACCTAACACCACGTTCTGCATTCTATCTTGCTGGAAGGACTGGAACCACTTTAATGCAGTACCCCCAATTCCCATTTCAGAGAGGTGAGGCTGGAGGATGCCATGATCTATACTAGTTTCAAAAGCAGCTGAGAGGTCTAGCAAAACCAAAAGGGGCACAGATCCCTATCCATTTCTCTGCATAAGTCATCTACCATCTTTCACTTCTAGAAAGATGCTACTTTTATACAAATAGGCACTACTTTAAGGAATGCACTTAAAATACAACTTTCAACAATATCACTATGATCAGGCATGCTATTGTTCTGCAAATGTAGGATACAAGTAAATCCAAGCAATTCCTAACATTTTAAAAATAATGGCTTTTAAATTCCATTTCTTAAGAATCAGCAGCAGCAAGACTAACCACTTACCAGTTCAGCCACATGGCTTCATATATTCACACCAGTCTTGAAATTTTGCTCTTACTGATCTTACTGCTAATAAAATTATCAAGTGAAGGCCTCATTAGACAAGATGCTGTTTGTGTCACTGCAAAAGACTGTTGGTTTTTGATCTAACATGATCTGGCTTCAATCTGCATTTGACAAATTTACTTGGTTTGGTTTTATACTTGGTCATTTGGAAGCTATTTGCCTTTTTGATGTTTCAGACGCGTGGCACTGAAAGATTGGGATGTCTAAAGGGAATTAGGGTTTTCAGAAGAGGCAACACGTTCCTCCTTGCCTTATGGTGTGACCCCACTGTAGGAGTGGAAGTCCTTTGATTCTTGGAATGGCCTCCTTAGGACAATAGGAAAGAGTAGATGTCTGTCTCAAGGAGGGAGATGAGGCCTCACACCGGAGGAGGTCCACACCAGATCTTCTTGGTCCTGTGGAAAAATCTGTGCCTGTTTCCTACATGACAATGGTATATTCTGACATCGGAGGGGAAAGGGGAAGGATTCTAACCAGGGTGGCTGTCTATGGCTTGGCATGGCTTGTACCAGGTGAGGATGCTTTGGATCTAAAAGTCCATGGATTCCTAGCTCCTGAGAGATAACCAACATTGCCTCTGTCCTTTCCCCCCCATTGTGAACAATATTTATTTATTTATTTATTTATTATTGCATTTATATCCCGCCTATTTTCGAGAATGAACTCTAGGCGGCTAACAGCCACAGTCAATACAATAAAATAACAAATCAATAACAACACAATATAAACAATTAGTACAGGCACACCCAACATCACCAAAGGCGATGAGACTGATAGATAAAATCTTAGACAGCCTATCTATTAGTGGCGGGTTAAAAAAAAAAAAACTAGGTCTCGCCAACGGCCTCTCGGAAGAGAAAAGTTTTTAAAGCTTTCCGAAAGGCCAGCAGGGACTCTGCAGAGCGCACCTCGCTAGGGATGGAATTCCACAAAGTGGGGGCTGCCACAGAGAAGGCCCGATTTCGCGTGAGCGTTTTACGGGCCTCTCGGGGTGTGGCAACCAGAAGCGAGTGTGCTCGCGACTGCCGGAGAGGTCTGGCCGAGGTGGATCTCTGGGCATTACGCTCCGACAGGTAGTCTGGTCCCAAGCCATGGAGGGTTTTATAAATTAAAACCAGGACCTTGAATCTAATCCGGGCTGCAATGGGCAACCAGTGCAAGCGGGCCAGGACTGGGGTGATGTGGTCATAACGACGCACACCAGCCACCAGCCTGGCCGCCGCATTCTGTACCCGCTGCAGACACCGGAGAAGAGTCAAGGGCAGCCCCATGTAGAGCGCGTTGCAGTAGTCCAGCCTTGAGATCACCAGCCCTTGGACCACTGTTCTCAGAGAGTCACCGTCCAGGTACGGGCGGATCTGGGCGATTTGGCGAAGATGGAAATAGGCGGACCTGGTTACCGATGCCACCTGGGCCTCCATGGTGAGTGCCGGTTCCAGGACCACGCCCAGATTCCGCACCCTCTCCGCGAGCTGAAGGGAAATTCCCCCCAGACACGGAAGAGGGCCTCCGTACCCAGACGGCGAGTTCCCAAAGAACATAACCTCCGTCTTCTCGGGGTTGAGCTTAAGCGTGTTCGCCCCGGTCCAACTCAGCACGGCATCCAGGCACCCATCAAGGATCCTCACAGCTTCCACTGCAGAGGTGGAAAAGGAGAGATAGAGCTGCGTGTCATCAGTGTGCTGATGACAGCGGACTCCAAAACTCCTAATGACCCCAGCCAACGGCCTTACGTAGATGTTAAACAGCAAAGGGGACAGCGACGACCCCTGCGGGACTCCACAAGGGAAAACCCACGGGGCCGACAACTCCCCCCCCATGCTGAACATACTGGGGACGGTCCTCCAGGAAGGAACGGAGCCAACTGCGAGCAGTTCCCCTGATTCCGACCTCGGAGAGCCAATCCAGTAAGATACCGTGGTCAACGGTATCAAAGGCTGCTGACAGATCCAGGAGAACCAACAGGGTAGAGCAACCCCTGTCAGCCGCCCGGAGTAGGTCATCTTGCAGCGCGACCAAAGCTGTTTTGGTCCCCCGATGGGGCCTGAACCCTGACTGGCATGGATCGAGGCACTGCCGATCCTCCAGGTATGACTGCAGCCGGACCGCCGCCACCCTCTCGATTACCTTGCCCATAAATGGGACATTGGCGATCGGGCGATAATTTCCCAAGTCGTCCGATGCGAGGCCAGGTTTCTTAAGAATGGGCTTTACCACCGTCTCCTTCAGACGAGAGGGGAAAACCCCCTCACTGAAGGAGGCGGTGGCTATGAGACTCTTAAAGGGTGGAGGAAAAAAGCTGCAATGAAATAGCAGCCCCCCACCCCCCATTTCTTCCTTCTTGGCAGGAAACCACCAAGATGTTGGTTTCTAGGTCTTTGGAGTGTTCTTCAAACCTAAAGGATAGGCTTTCCCTTTAACATTTTGTTTTAGTAGCTGAAAACAAAACAAAACATATCAGTAAACGTTGTGGAAATAGCTTTGTGTTTGTGTGTTTGTGTGCTTGTTTGTTTGTTTGTGTGTATGTGTGTGTAGGGGTGCATTTTAGAGCTCTTTGTGAGATTTATGTTCAATAATATGTTTAAATTGTGGGTGATGGGGAGGCAATAACCTCGGGAAGGCAAAGGACCTAATGGCTGCGTTGCATGGATGGCTGACGGGTTTTTCACCATGCTCTGTACCAGTAACACCTTCTTTATCCCCAGCTCCTTTCACTTGGGAAGAAATGTTCTGTAAAAACCACAAACAGGTGCCTTTCCTTGTGCCTGCAGTCTTCTCGCTGTGGCCAACATGGCTGCTTCCATTTTAGTGAAACTTAGGAATTAGTGACTGAGGCCCATTCCTTCTGGGAACATCTATTTACTTTTATATGCTGTTAATAAGTCTCTCTCTCTCTCCCCCTGCCCTCTTGACTTGGCACATACCGTAATTGTTCCACAGGTTTAGCAGCAGCCCTGTGGGCTTTCTAGCTACAGTTATAAACAGCCGCCTGTCTCAGTCCAGATGCCACTTAAGAAGAATGTTCTCTTCTTCTTTTTCCATGCCTCAGCTATAATCTCATATGAATGGCTTTCAGGTCTATTATCATCCGTAATTGGCAGATTGATGTTGGCCACCCTGTCGTCCATTACAAGACCCCTTTCTGAGTGTCCCCCCTGGGCAAGGAAGGTAATGAATACCACGGGCGATTGACAAATGGTGGCAGCCAGGTCAAGATGTGGAGGCCTTCCTGGGATGGCCTGGAGCTGCTTGGTAAATGGAACAATGTCCGCTCTTCAATTTCTTCCCCCACTCAATAGACAAGTCTTAAATGAAGGGATTTAAGGGCACTCGAGCGCCATTATCAACATGCCTCCTCATTCTTAGCACATAAACCTTCACCCGCATGATTAGGAGAATCCCGAGTCCAGCCATTTAGGGAGAAGATTAGGAGCCTGGTCTTTGGTTGACCTCTGGTAGGTTGCTTGACCTTTGGCCGAATCTGTCAATCCAGAAAGAAAACTGGATTGAACGTTAAAAAGGGGACCTTGCTGGAATTCTAGATGCCCAATAGAAATTTGTTACCCATCTGGCTGAAATTGGGCTTGGAGTGGTTCTTTGTGTGATTCCACCCCCTCCGGTTGCCATTTTCAAATTAGACTTGAGAAGGCCCATGGGAAAAAATAAGTCCTAGTGAGAAGAGTATGCTAGATTGCTGGCAGAAACCACACTCTTGCTGTTTTTGTCTTCATTTTTAAATTAGAATTGAACCAACATTTCAATTTTTGCACCACGGTTTATTCATCTAATCTTCTTCTAGGCTACTGAGAAACTACAGGAAAGAGTCGTTTTTAGAAGAGGTTGTTGTGTTAGCCTGTGCTGAGATATTAGGCAATGGACATGGTTATGAAAGCTCACATCAAAATACAGCCATGGTCTTAAAGGTGCCACAATTTTGTCTTCTTTATTTTGCATTTTTTGTCTTTTGTTTTTGCCTGATATTGCAGGGGTGGTGGTGGAAATCGCCAAAATCACGGTTGGATTTTATTTATATGCCAGAAGAGTATAAGCTGCCTTGAGTCTCCTGATTGGGAAAAAGGCAGCCTATAAACAACACTAAAAATAAAATATAAATAAATAAATAAGAATCACCACAGTGGCTGTTGAGATGTCAGGTGTGCACTGATAAGTCATAATCTTATGGGCAGAACATGGCTGGTGTATACTAGACACCTTAGCAATAGGCTAGAGCAACTTTCACAAATCATCCCAAAAAATCCCAAACAATTTTTGGCCTTTTTGTGCCCTTTGACTAAGGATCAGACCCAGATTTGGTTATATTTAGAGCATGCCCACTGAAATCAATGGTGCTTTAGTGGCCAATGACTGATTTGTCCCATTAATTTCATCCAAATGGTGCTGCAATAGGAATGTGTCAATCAACAGATCCTAAGACTGGAAGTTTTCTCATTCCCACGTTTAATCCTATTATGACTGAAATTTATCTCTCACAGTAGGTTTGCTTCTGCCCTCCCCTTCACCCATGCATACATATTTTGATATGCATTTTACTAACTCTGAGGATTCTGGGTGCACATTTTTAAAAAATACACATTTACTTCCCATTAATCCAAGTCTCGATGTGGGCTTAAAAAAAAATCCATACATTATGTATGTACTGTTAGAGATGGGATGTCCTAAACAAGCCTGTTTGTCCTGGCATGAGATTCCTTACTTTCTCTATGGTGCAAATTAGCATGCTTTGTTTTGTGATTAGTCATCAGGGGATATGTGATGCACATATCCCTTTGCAGCCATCTGATCTCACCCTAAGTCTAGAGTACCATGAGAAAAGGTTGACATTGTCTTCCTCTTACTCAGTGTGTCAGCTCATATTGCGTGCTCATGTGTGTGTTCACCCACACAACCATATGGCAGGAAGGAACAACAACAACAAGAAAAGATAATGGTGGTCCCGGTCACAGTAAAAAAACCTGGGATTTGACCTGTATTAGAAACCATTCTGAGTTTCATGTTCAAACAGTATACTGTATTCCAAACTGCATCTTTATTTTCCTCTGACTTGTTTCTTTGTCTAAGGAAATGAGTTAAAGTAAATAGCCACCAGAGGGCCGTTTATGTTAGCACACTGTTTCTTAATTGACTTCAGCTCATTGTGAACCTTACAACCAGTTTTAAAAGGGAGCATTTCAATGGCTCAGCAGGAATGCAGGAAACAACTCAAAAACTAAAAGCACTACATATTATGGGTTGTTTTTTTGTGTTTTTTTTTTTTTGAGAAATATAGAGAGGCTCTGGGGCTCAGCTTAATTTCTTCCCTTCACAATTCTAATGGAAGAGTGGCAATTTACGTCCATGCAGATGCTGGCCTGCTGGTTTCAGAAAAAGAAAAAAAATATAAAAACAAATTAGAGGAGAATAACCAATGATACAGAGATCAAAAGGAAAATGGAAATGACCAGAAACAATTTTATGAATAGGAAAGTGGGGGCTGCAGTTAAGTGTTGCTGTGTAGAGTGTTCCTGTTTAGGAATCCAGCAATTCCATTCCATTCTGCCACCACAGCTTCCCTTTCGGGAATTCCCTTGGCACCCAGTAATCACAAATAAAGAGGAAACACATGTGTAACAAATTGAGCTAGGGAGGCTTTAAAAATATTTGCATCATTGCAAACTATGAATTAATGTTTGTTTATTTTGTTGTTGTTTTTTTACTCAAAACTTGGGAGTGGCTGGGTATGTTTCTCTAGCTTTCCAAATCATCTTGAAGGAAACAGTTTGCCCTTGTTCTGTGTTTTTCTGGCTCTCTAGACTGTTTGTCTTATAAGAACCACAGAGTTACAGCCTAGTAACTTTTCATTTCCTGCTGTTTCTCCTGTTTTCGTAATGTACAGGCAAGTGATGTGAATAAATGAGCTTCATGAATTAATTTGATATAATGAATGGGCTTGATTTAATAAATCAATATTTAAGGAAGTAGAAATAGATTAGTGAGAATTATTTATCTTGGCCAAAATCCTATTAGTGTGACATCTGGCGTAGTGCAATCAGCCTAAATTTTGCGGGGTGAGTTGCTGCAAATGACAAAGCCAGAATGGACATTATTTATTGCACAACTTGACACACAACAAATAATGTCTACATTGATTTGGCTACATATGTAACTCACTGTCAAAAGTTGTAGCACTGGCTTAATACTCATGGGTAGAGATGGGCACGACTTGAAAAAAATTTTTTTAGAGTTGTCGTTAGTTGGGCCGGTCCCGTTTCGGCTCGTTTCCGGTTTTCGTGAAAATTCGCAAAAATTAGTCAGTTCGTTTTTTCGTTTTCTTTAGTACTGGTTTTGGGGGGGAGCGGGCTCGTGGAGGCACCTCTGTGGGGTGGGTGCCTCCTCTGGCCCGCTATAAAGGGAAAGTGGGCTCCTGGAGGCACCCGTGGGTGCCTCCTATCCTCACCCACTAGGAAGGGGAAGCAGGCTCCAAGAGACCCCTCTACATGGGGGTCTCCCTTCCTCACCTGCTGCTGCTGCAAAATGCTATGCAATAGCCATATGGATATTGCGTAACATAATGTGCAGACAGTGAGACCAGTGTGAGAGTGATAGCGTCATGCCTTCCCTGCACAAGGCTCTCGCACCACCATGTCTTACACAGAAGGGAATTGTACTTGCTGCGTGTAGTGCAATGCAAGCAAGTAGATCTGGCTTTAAGGTGGCTTAGTGCAAGGGCTAGGGTTAGGCTAGTGACGGGTAAGGTTACGGTGGGCTAGTGGGTTGCACCTCTGGGTGCCTCTCTGACCCACTAAGAAGACAGTCTGTGACGTATGGGTAAGGAGTCAAGGATTAAGGTAAGGGTTAGGGGGCTAGGGCAGGTTTTAGGGGGCTTTTTGGCACATCCCAGAAGTCTCCATGGCCAAGTGGCCATGCGTTTGGTGGGATGGCTCCAAAAATTTGCATGGTTGTCCACTCCCACATGGCTGGCCACTCGGCCAGCCCATCATTGCGCAGGTGTAAAAAAAATAAAATAAAATAAAATCAATGGAGGACAGAGGAGGAGAGGAGAGACATTTTGTTGCAAGAAAAAACCCACTGCTACTGTGAAAAATCTGGCAGTTTATAAATTTTCGCGTGTTTCTGTTGTGCTTGTGTGTTTTTGGACCACGATTTCAAAAACAATATTGCGTTCGCCGCCCCATTTTGGATCCCCCGCCCGCACCGCATGGCATGGCGATGGCGACTCGCGAGTCCGGCTGCCCAGGACGGGGGGGGGGAGGCGGGACCCCCCCTCCAGAAACCACCCCTCCGGTAGGTGCCCTGCGCCCTTAGTCAAGCAGGCATTTTTCTGCCTGCTTTTTTGGCCCGGGAATGGGTGGGGGGAGAGTTTAAAAGTTTTTTCCTGTGCCGTCCGTGCCGCTTGCTTGCGCTTTAATTGCGGTGGCCGGCGGCGAGACTGGGCTTTTTGCTGGCTGCGAGCCTGCGGCGAGTCCCACCACAGAGCAGCCCACAAGGACGGGGGATGGGGGGGGGGGAGGCCGGGGACCTCCAGAAACAACCCCTCTGGTAGGTGCCCTGAGGCACGGCAGGCATTTTTCCGCCTGCTTTTCGGCCGGGAACCGGGTTTTTTTAACTTTTAAAACCTTTTTTTCTGTGCCGCGTGGCATCGCGCGATCGCGCGATGCAAGGAACGAGCACGACAAATCAGACCAAAATTGTTCGTTCATCGGTTCGAGCTCGAAGTCTGGGGGAGTGATTCCCGTTACCGTTTCCGTAGAGTAACGGAACCGAGTAACGGAAACGGAAACGGGAATACCGCTAAGTCGTGCCCATCTCTACTCATGGGCATAACTAATAGGATTTGAGCCATTGTACTTGATTGAAACTTTTTGTTGGCTGAAAACCTGTTGGGTGCGGTCTGACTCTGCAGTGGGAGTGACATCATCAGCAGTGGAAGATGCTTCTGATTAAAGGCTTTGCTTGTGATTTCAGGGTCTGCACAACTAAGTGGGAGTGTACAGGATTTACATTAATTAATTAATTAATTAATCAATGGCAGTTCTGATGATGCCAATGATGTTATTTCTGTTGTGGAGAAAGAACTGCACAACAGGATTTCAGCCAATAATTTAGGACTGATTAATTATGTCTCTCATCACCCACTCCCCAATAATTAATGTTAACATTATTTGGCAATGGCAAATGTTGGTAATTAAAGGCATCCCCTTCTTGTCCTATGTTTCCCATGATGAAAACAACCATATTTTTCTGTTTATGACACCTCCCCTTTATAAGACACCCCATTTGACTCCCCACTTTTCCAACCCTAAATTACAGTTTCACAACTGCATGGTTTTCTCCTCGTCTTACTTCTGTGTATAAGATAACTCTTAATTTTAGTTGAATAATTTTAGACAAAAATACAGTCTTATATATGGGAAAATACTGTACATGGGGACTGGAAAAGCCATGGGATTTGGGACAGAGACAGGAGTTTTATTAATTAATTAAAATAATCACCTCTTTGTGATGGAATGATCCTTCCACAGAAATAATTTAATGTAATAGGATATCAGTCACAGCGTCACATACTATAAATGTGTTTGAATGACATAATGTATATATTGAGCAGCACAGTATATACATTAGAGATGGGCACGACTTAGCGGTATTCCCGTTTCCGTTTCCGTTACTCGGTTCCGTTACTCTACGGAAACGGTAACGGGAATTACTCCCCCAGACTTCGAGCTCGAACCGACGAACGAACAATTTTGGTCTGATTTGTCGTGCTCGTTACTTGCATCGCGAGATCGCGCGATGCCACACGCGGCACAGAAAAAAAGTTTTTAAAAGTTAAAAAAACCCGGTTCCCGGCCGAAAAGCAGGCGGGAAAATGCCTGCCGTGCCTCAGGGCACCTACCAGAGGGGTTGTTTCTGGAGGTCCCCAGCCTCCCCCCTCATCCCCCGTCCTGGGCTGCTCTGGTGGGACTCGCCGCAGGCTCGCAGCCACCAAAAAGCCCAGTCTCGCCGGCCGCCGGCCGCCGCAATTAAAGCGCAAGCAAGCGGCACGGACGGCACAGGAAAAAACTTTTAAACTCTCCCCCCACCCATTCCCGGGCCAAAAAAGCAGGCGGAAAAATGCCTGCTTGACTAAGGGCGCAGGGCACCTACCGGAGGGGTGGTTTCTGGAGCGGGGGTCCCGCCTCCCCCCCGTCCTGGGCAGCCGGACTCGCGAGTCGCCATCGCCATGGCATGCGGTGCGGGCGGGGGATCCAAAATGGGGCGGCGAACGCAATATTGTTTTTGAAATCGTGGTCCAAAAACACACAAGCACAACAGAAACACGCGAAAATTTATAAACTGCCAGATTTTTCACAGTAGCAGTGGGTTTTTTCTTGCAACAAAATGTCTCTCCTCTCCTCCTCTGTCCTCCATTGATTTTATTTTATTTTATTTTATTTACACCTGCGCAGTGCGCAATGATGGGCTGGCCAAGTGGCCAGCCATGTGGGAGTGGACAACCATGCAAATTTCTGGAGCCATCCCACCAGTCGCATGGCCACTTGGCCATGGAGACTTCTGGGATGTGCCAAAAAGCGCCCTAAAACCTGCCCTAGCCCTAACCCTAACCCTTGACTCCGTACCCATACGTCACAGACTGTCTTCTTAGTGGGTCAGAGAGGCACCCAGAGGTGCAACCCACTAGCCCACCGTAACCTTACCCGTCACTAGCCTAACCCTAGCTCTTGCACTAAGGCACCTTAAAGCCAGATCTACTTGCTTGCATTGCATACACGCAGCAAGTACAATTCCCTTCTGTGTGAGACATGGTGGTGCCAGAGCCTTGTGAAGGGCGGGTATGACCCTATCACTCTCACACTGGTCTCACTGTCTGCACATTATGTTATGCAATATCCATATGGCTATTGCATAGCATTTTGCAGCAGCAGCAGGTGAGGAAGGGAGACCCCCATGTAGAGGGGTGTCTCTTGGAGCCTGCTTCCCCTTCCTAGTGGCAGGAGGCACCCACGGGTGCCTCCAGGAGCCCACTTTCCCTTTATAGCGGGCCAGAGGAGGCACCCACCCCACAGAGGTGCCTCCAGGAGCCCGCTACCCCCCCAAAAAAACCAGTACTAACGACAACGAAAAAACGAAAAAACGAACCGACTAATTTTTGCGAATTTTCGCGAAAACCGGAAACGACGACCCGAAATGGGACTGGCCCGACTAACGACAACTCGAAAATTTTTTTTTTCAAGTCGTGCCCATCTCTAATATACATGTGTTGTTGTTGTGTGTGAAATATGCACATTCAGTACAGATTAAGGTCATCCTATATGTGTTGTCAAAATTGGCATCCATCCATTGTCCACCCATTGACTATAAGAGGAGCTGTGGTATATATATAATTTGCCACAGAAAACAAAACGAAAGCAATCTCGAGATCTGCTCTGTTCCGCTTTCCCTCCACTGTTGACTGTGATTCATTGTCAGCACTTTCTAAGGTAAGAGAAATTAGCTTGGTTCTGGCGTTAGACCAACTCATTTTATATCCCCACTAAAACCTCTCAGGAGTTGGCGCAATTAAGATGTTAGTAGCTAGCTTTTTATTGCCATCACACAAAATGAATAAGCAATCAGTAATCATGGGTACTGGGACAAAAAAACATTGAAAATTGATTAACTGTATTCTTGCCCTAGAGTGTCTTTCACAACATTTACATTCTGATATTTGGTTTCTGGAATGGAGGAGATTTGTAGACCCACCGCTGCTGATATTGTCATCAAGGTACATTCACTACACACGCACATTCCTTCCTTCAACAAAAGCAACAACTAATCAGTGCATTTGTGGAACTAAGAGGGCCATCTTGCAGTTGTAGTGGCTTTTACCTACAGCAAGTGAGATGGAATTCGTTTTCAGAAAAAATCCCCCCCTCTGTGTGTGTGTGTGTGTGTGTGTGTGTGTGTATCTATCTACATCTATATATGTAGATCTATATCTCCTATATACAGTGGTGCCTTATTCTATGGGTCAATTCATTTTATTCAAAATTTGGCTTGTGAAATTCACTTTCCCATGGGAATTAATGGGAAAGTAATTAATCCATTCTGGAGGTCCCAAAAAGGCAAAAAAAAAAAAAAAAAGCTGTTTTTGCTCCAGACTGCACTTTAAAGGCATGTACAGCCAGAACACCCCCCTGGAACTCTCCCTCCGCAGTGTAATGCAAAGATGATCAAAAGCAAGCTCCAAGGAAAACCCCAGGCCGTTCCCGCCAAAAGTGCAATGAAAAACAATGCAAAAACACAAAAGACAGCAAGGAAACCCCCAGCTCCCTACCTTTCCAAGTTCTAAAAGTCCAAAAACTGCAAAACAATGTCAAGAATGGCTCCAAAACCTGATTAAAAAACTCCTCTGATCACTCCACAAACTATATGGGGGCACAATGCATACTGGGTAACTTGTTTCAAAATGTGGAAAGGATTTTCGTCTTGCAAAGCATCCCATAGGGGATTTTCTTCTTGTGTAGCAACCCTTTCCCAAGAAATTTTATTTGTCTTGCGAGTTTTTTGTCTTAGGGGGCATTTGTCTTAATAAGTACAGTCACCCCCTGCCATTTCGCAGTTCAGGTCCTGCGGTCCTGCTATATCGTGGGATCGCAGTACCTGCGCCTCGAAGCCACACGGCGGCGACAGGGAGCAATCACATCGCTCCCCGCCGCTCCCCCACCCCTCTGAAAGGCCTCGGAACTGCGCGGGGGTGGCGGGGAGCGATTGCATTGCTCCCCACCCCCCACCCCTCTGAAAGGCCTCGGAGCCGCTTGGGGGGGGGCAGGGGGAGTGATTGCATCGCTCCCTGCCGCCCCGGCCCCTCTGAAAGGCCTTGAAGCCGCGCTGGGGGGGCGGGCGGCGGACAGCGATCACATTGCTCCCCGCTGCCCCCACCCCTCCAAAAGGCCTCAAAGCCATGCAGGGGGGCAGGGGGGAGTGATCGCATTGCTCCCCCATCACCCCCACCCCTCTGAAAGGCCTCAGAGCTGTGGGGGGTGGGGGGAGTGATTGCATTGCTCCTTGCCGCCCCGGCCCCTCCGAAAGGCCTCGGAGACGCGCTGGGGGGCGTCGGGGGGGTCAGGGAGCGATCACATTTCTCACTGCCACCCCCCACCCCTCTGAAAGGCCTCGGAGCCACGGGGTGGGGTGGCGGTGGCGGGGAGTGATCACATCGCTCCCTGCCACCCCCAGGCTTCTCTGAAAGGCCTCGGAGCCGTGCGGGGTGCGCCGCGCTGCCCCCAGCCCCCCCGACCCCCTTCCGCATATAGTAGATTTTCAAGCATCATGGGTCGGGTGGGTCCCTAACCCCCGCGATAGGCGGGGGGGTGTTACTGTATCACTGTATATGCCTCTTGCCTAGAGGTTTTCAACTATGCTCTATATGTTGAAAAGGCACTTCTTTTCATCTGTCTACTAGTTCAGGTATACTTGGATTTTAGCGATGAAGGTTTCTGGGAGTCACAAATGCTTGGATTACCCAAGGTTGGGAAAAATGGTGTTGATTCTGGGTTTTCATCTAATGCAAGATGGACAAAAGCTTTTCCCTATACATTTTCTCCACAAGATGTTCTGCATTTCTAAATTGTCACTCCTTTGTCTTCTCTTTCAGTGTGTTAAAAGGCCCTGGACATGGCATCCTTTCCTTGCAGGGACCTGCTCCAGCTTCTGGAACATTTTTGATTCCTGTTCCCATTATTCTTGACCACTAGCCATGCTGGCGAGGCTGGTAAGGCATGGAGCCCAACCAGATTGGGAAGGCCATGTTTTCCCCCACCCATAAATTAAATTAAATGCTGGTGCTGAGGATGCTTCAGATGGGGTCTGTGATGCTTTGCCCAACAATAGCTTTGTGGGGCCACCTTTGGAGCTCTCTGTTATTTTGTACTGGATACTATTTGCCTTGACCAGCTTGTATTCAAGATTTGTTTGCTAACAATTCAATGGTATTTCCATGGATTCGGGATGGGTGAACCTGTTCATTCCTTGCCTGTGTAACTCTTCCTAACTCCATTGGGAACTTTTCCCCCACATTTACCTGTGATTTTAAAAAGAGTCCTCGAAAAATAACAGGCAAGTTGAATAGTACGTTAATACTATATGTTCATACTGGCAAACTGTTGTTACTTGACTTCATTAGGGTTCTAACTAACAGGAGTGTCTGAGTGTCACAGCTCGAGCATCTGCCACCTCTGGGATTATGCAGATCAGCCTGCTGTGCCTGGTGATAGGTCTTCCGGATTTACGCGTGGGATTCCTTTAAAGCTGGATTCCACAAACACAGAAAGACTGTTTCAATCACCTCTGCCTCCCGCGGCAGTTACAGGCAATCTCAAGGGTCTGTTTCTTGGCCTTGATGTTCTTGTTTTCTTCCCTTTTCATGGGGCTCAGCCTATGTTCCTTGCATCTACTAAACTAGCTCTTTGGAAAAAATAAAACATCAAGAATCCCAGTAAACAAAGAAGTAAATATTTGCTTTATTTGACTTCATTCCGTTATGGCGCCGTGCATGGGTTCAGATGTGGGTCTAGAGGGCAAGTCATGAGCTTTTTGAAAGCAAATTGACAACCTGGGAATGGATTGAAATCAGATACATTGCATTTTTCAGGAAGAAATTAAAAAATACATTGCAAACTCGCAAAGTTTCTCTCTCTTAGTTTGCCTTCGGAGAGCAGCCTTGTATTATTTGGATGGTATGAAAAGTACTAATAAATCCAGGGACCAATTCAACATGTTTGGGAGAACAAATAGCTCCATCTGAGATAACCGCATGTCTGTTCATGAGCATCACTCGCTAACTTTCCATCCCAGTTTACAAGCAGGTCTTGTACCTCTTAGTGCTGCTCCTGTCTTTTGCAATAAAGTGAACAATACCACATTGCTGGCCCAGTTTTCTACAAAGCAGCATATGCTAGTAGAAAAAGAGGTGCTGTTCTGGGCTGCATAGTTGGGAATGGAGTTATCTGAAAATTGTCACACAGATAATTTTGTTTCTATCTATATTTTAATCTACGAAGGATCAATTTGGTCAGTTTGATTAAAAATGTGAGCCAAAAGTCATCCCTTATATAAGTGTATGCTTGCCTCAATGGAGTACCTCTTTGCCTAGATTGCCTTTAGGTTGACATTGTGTGTGTGTGTGTGTGTGTTTCTTTAGGCCTTATTTTTCCAAAGAAGCTGTCAGCATCTTTCTATGTGCCCTTAAATGGCACTTCTTTAGATTAGATATGTAATACTGTACTCTGTTATCAGCCAGTAATGTCAAAATAAAGGGTGGAGGGATTACCTAATAATGAGTACAGTCAGCAAAACACAGATTTTAAGCAGGTTTTGATAGAAAGAGGTGGAATTTCATGCCAAGGTAGGATCGATACAGTGAAGTATTTAGCTATTGCCATTTTGGTACGAGAATGGGAAAGAGGTCTGTCCGGTGTGGTGGCTAGGACTGAGCTGCAACAAAGGAGAATTGTGTGTTCTTTTCCCCTTTGTGTGTGTGTTGTGTCGTTACAGTTGTGACTGACTCCTCGTGACCCCATGTCCATGAAGTTTTCTTGGCAGGAATACTGGAGTGGTTTGCCAGTTCCTACTCCAGGTGCCTACAGCACCTGGTATTCCCTGGTGGTCGCCCATCCAATTACTAACCAGGGCTGACCCTGCTTAGCTCCAAGATCAGGCAAGATCGGATGTGCTCAGGAAATCTAGGCAGCTCTTTTCCCCTTTAACTGCTCTGATAACCAGTAAAAGATTTATTGTAGCCATACCCCTGCAGAAGCTTCTTAGAAAATGGCTCTAAATCAGCAATGCTTCCATCCACTGCAGAAAGACGGTGTCCTTTTTTATTCAGCCACATCATCAGGCACAGGGAACAAATGTTGTTAGCATTAAAGGGAGTGTTTTTCTATGGAAACTCTCCCACCTTTCACAAAGGGTATTTCCCTGTTCATTACCTTCTGAAGTATTTTTATGTGGGGAGATGAACAGTTTTTGATTGGATGAAAACAAGGCAGCCAGATGGTGGTACCATGGCAGGAGTAAACCTTGCTCTCTCTTTCTCTACAGCCAAAACCATGCAGCCAGTTTAAAAAAAAAACCACAGGTGGAATTTGAAGCGATATTGGTGGCTTTGTGTGACTCAGCCCCTACTGAGGTTCACAATGACACTCAATGCACCCTGTTTTAAACCACCCTGGGGGGCTTCCTCTGAAGTCAACCTGTGAGGGATTGGTATAAACGGACCTCAGCCTTAAATGCCAAGGGGAAATATTGGCTTAGCTGGAATGTCCAGAAGGTGGCTGGATGGTGGAAGGTGGAGAGTATGGTGAAAGCGCTGGTGTCTTTGACAGTTGGGGAGACACCCACCCCCAGCCAATGCTACAGCCATCAGCTAACCCCCTCCCCAAATGTCCAGCCACTTGGGGAACAATCCACCTCCGCCACGAGGGAAGAGCTGATTTGCCCTGGCTGACTACAGAGGAAGACTTAAGATGCCCCTGCTCTCCACCTCTTTCTTTTCCTCCCTTCCTCCCAAGAGCTCTGCCACCCATCAATGGTGGGAGGGGGCTTCTGATGGCAGGTGTACCGTGACACGTGACCTGCTGGGACTGAGGGTGGGATACTGCCATCAGTGAACATTAAAACAAAGCTCATGAGAAGTTTAACTGGTTGGGTAGCTTAATGGTTGAGGTATCTGGCTGTGGAGAGAGAAATTGAGAGTTTGATTCTTGGGGAAAAGAGCCAGCCTGGGTGGACTTGGGCAGGCTGCACTTACAGGAGAAGAGGATGGGAAACCACGTCTGCATATGCTCTACCTGGGAAACCTTGAAAAGAGTCGCCATAAGTCAGAATTGACCTGACATTGATGACAACACATTTATATTATTACAAAAGAGAAGTGTGCCCTCTCCCAGAATAGATTTTGTGTGTGTGTGTGTGTGTGTGTGTGTGTGTGTGTGTGTGTATGGTTATTTATTTCATTCATCTTATGAATTTTTTTTGTCTCAAGGGGCATTTGTCTTACGATGTATTGCTGTATTGTAATTTTCTTCTCTTTATGGTATTGAGAATTAGTTTCTTTGAGCAAAAATAAACAAAAAATAAAGAAAAAACAAAAATAAAAATAAAAGCCTTATTTCAAAAATATAAGCTTATTTCAAATGCAAGCTTTTGTGAATGGCCGTCTTCTTAGATTTACTTTACGTACTTTATAGATTTCAAATGATAGCAATCCATGTAATGCATTTCTGATATTGTAATGGCATTAATACAAATTAGAACTCTGTATGCCTATTTATAAAGAAGGGGAGATAACTTGTAGGCCTCACCAACAGCAATTTTCTTTAACAACTAATTACTGATCCCTAGTATTTTGGATTTACTAAAACAAGGTGTGTTAGTTACCAAGGATCTGGCAATCATTTTGATGTTACAAAAATTGCAGCCAACCCCCTCTTGAGCTTTTATTGCTCCTTCGTCTCAGAAATAGATTATTTGGTTGACTTCCTCTCCCAATCTTCACTCATTAAAATGATTTATTAACTTGTTTACTAGGTTTAGTTGCTTGGAAGAAGGTCTGGTCCAATGTCACTGTGCCCTGTTATTAAGGTTTTGGCACACTCGGGTTTTGTTCTTGGCACATTTTATGCCTTTCAGGCAACAAGCTTGGATCTGCAGATCCCAGTGTTTCTAAGAGTTTCCTTAGTTCTCTGAAATTCACCACTTGATGTTTGTTTGGTTGTTGTCATCTTTAATTTAAGAATTCTACTTATGGGGCACCTGTCTTCTTCTTCTTCTTCTTCTTCAAGTGCCATGTCCTTGTAGAATGTTGGCGATCAGTAACACAATCTGTTTTTTTTTTTAAACTCAAGCTCTTCTAAATAGAGAAGCTATGCCTGCCTACTGTGAACCATTGGCTTAAATTCTTCAGCCAGAATGTTCTTCTATGCCCCGGGCCACACCTCTGATCTATTTTTGTTTGAAGGATAACCTGCAGCAAATGATATTTGTTATTGCAGATTATATGTGACCGAAATACAGTTACCTCTTAAGAAGAATTTAATTCATTCTATGGGTGAATTCATCCTACGAAAAATTCATCCTACGAAGCACGGTTTAATGCAGCTCCCCATAGGAATGCATTGAATCTGTCTTGCAAAGCATCCCATAGGAAAATTCGTCTTACGAGGTTTTCCTATTCCTAGACATTTCCTTCGTTTTACGAATTTTTTTTGTCTCAAGGGGCATTTGTCTTACGAGGTATTACTGTATTGTTATTTTCTTCTCTTTATGGTATCAAGAATTTCTAGCTTTTTATTCATACTCTGTGGCCACATTAGTGACTCTGGCTGCCCAGGGTCACTAATGTGGCCATCCAGATGTTGAACTGCAACGCTTATCAGCACTGGCGGGGGAGTTGCTGTCCTACAACGTCAGAGTCACATGTTCATCATCCCAGGATGATGAATGGATGGAGAGCTTGTGATTCCATGTATGGGCTGCCTTTGGAATCATCCCCTTACCCCGTTCCCTACACAGAGGCAGCACCCCTTCCAGACAAAGCAGAGGTGATCCCAACGTAACATGGCCTGTCACTGGAAGGCCAACGTAACAGGGCATGTCACTGGAAGGGTAGGAGCACTACCCTTGTGTTCCTTCAAATCTTTCCCCTTGTCCAAGCTAAATTAAAATGACCATTCTGGACAAGAGAAGGCTGCTGGGCAGAATCTTCCTTACATTTAATACCCCTGCTGACATTATTCATTAGGAGTCTTCACATGACGCCCACGAGAGGAAGAGGAATCACAGCCATAAGTCATGCTCTTTGAAGCCAGGGCACCCACTGGCTGCACCCTTAGGTGAGCATGCTTCTCCTCCTGATGGAACAGTGTCCATGTACATACGGTTAAGTGTGCATAGGGATTTTCCATGGGTTTTGAAGCCCTGGTTTTTGTTTATCAGCAATAGGTGAACATGCCAAATGCTTTTTTCTTGCAGCCTCTTAATAGGCAAATGTTTGTTGGAATGATCACTTTATGCATTCGGTCGGGGGATGACCAATATTCACCGAATGCATGGAGGGAGTAGATGTGGATGCCCATAATTCATCATCACTTTGTGGTTCACTAGGCGAATTGGCCTCATTTGACAAATATTCTCCTTGAGGTCATGCAAAAAGTGCCATTCATCAGCGGCATTTGTCTTTTTAACTGTGGCTAGCCCAAATATGAAGCAATAGCCAATCCTTACAAAACACAGGTGCCGAACCTAGGAGTTGGAACATCCCCAAGGAGACAGCAAAATGTTTGTTTTTGGAGGAGTCACCATGGTTATCTTTACTTGCAATTATTATGTTATATTAATATTAATTGTTAATATTAATTAATTATTATATTATATTTATATTAAACTAAGATATGCACAATGCCGTTTAATCTAAAACTTCTTGGCCAATAGGTAGATACTTTTAATCTGAACTGGAATTGCAGGCAACCTAGGGTTCTCAGTTATTTCTGTACCCCTTGGAGTGGTTCTTGCTTTTAGGTGTGTGCACCACTCCAACTTCCTCCAAAAGTGCTCTTGCTTGGTTGTCTCTGCTCCTCCACACCCACCTTTGGAGGACAGGCTGCAGCCCTTTGGACTGGAATGTTAGCCCAGCTCAAAGAGGCCAGAATGAGGCAAGCATGCCTCCATGTTGGATATGTTGATGCCCAAGAGGGCAGAGGGGTTGAAATGTTGCTGCCACAATGGCATCTTTCACTCCACCTCAGGCTTTTGCTCCTCTGGGTTGCAGGCATGATGGTGGAGGGAAGGAGAGGGGGACCATGGCAGAGAGATGCCTCTGGGTCTTGCCTGAATCATGGAAGAGGAAGGTAAGGTGGGGGGGGGGGAAGGTGAGTGAGGGAAAGCAGGGAGGGGGTGGGGCACAGGGTGGATCCATAAGAGAGGGACTCTTCACTGATGGGGATTTTTTTGGGGATAGGAGATGTGAAAGGTAAGCCATTTCCATACCTAACAAAGTAAATAAAACTCATAGTGTATTAGTGCTTTTCCTTCTCAACTTTTACCTGGTTCCTGTGGATTTACAGCCCCCGTCCTCAATCATGTATTATCACACTAATATCAATTTATTAGGGTTGAATTATATTCCCAAAAATCTATTTTAATATTTTTTTTACTCTATTAAAATGTCTTGTTATGGAAATATGATGGGGGCATTGCAGGCTATTATAAAAAGGGGGGTCACGACTCGAAAAACTTTGGAAAACAGTTTTAAAACAAAACCACTGATTTGTGACATTTGGGTATTGTTTTTGTGTTCATGATTCAAAATGCCTCACAATGTGGTGTCTACATTGGCAACAGGGAAAGAAGGCCAAGCTGTCCATGGGAAAGGCCAGCGTCCATGTTGACCACAACAACGTCAGCAGTCGTGATGGTCTACAGGGTGCCCTTTGGTGTTCACTTCAAACAGGTACCAAGGAAGGCAAAGTCCTGGTATGAGATTTCCTTTAAAAAAAAAACTAACCACATTTCACCTAAACATAAAACCATTGCCATGGTTGCTTTTCAGAAAATTCCTAAAGTACTTATTGTTTGGGGCACAAAGCAATCTGAATGCTTAGAGAGCCTTAGACGGAATGTGGTGTTAAGCGGAGGAGGTAATCATGTATCTAACTGGAAAGGACTGGATTGCTACCCCCTTAAGAAGTAAATTTATTTATTTATTTATTTATTTATTTATTTATTTATTTATTTATTTATTTACCAGATTTTTTAGCTGTCCCACTACCAAGAGGTCTCTGGGCGGCAATGAATGGCAGATGTATCCACCCCATGGAACTCAATACATCACAAACCTAGTAGGCATCATTATTTGAAACACAGTTCTGGTCAAGTTTCTTTCTTATACCTACAGTATATCACAGAAGTGAGTACACGCCCTCACATTTCATAAATATTTTATTATATCTTTTCATGTGACAACACTGAAGAAATGATACTTGTTCACAATGTAACAGGGATGTGGTATGAGGAGGGCTAGGGGACAGGGTGCCCCGGGCACAGCAATCAGGGGGTGCCAAATTGCCTACTGCCCCTGCCCCCTCCCGCTGAGTCTGGCTGCGAGCAGCAAAGGTGAGGAGGGGGAGGCAGCTCCTGCCTTCTCATCCAGGAGGGCAGGATGGGGTGAATCAGGAGCTGCTGAGGGGAGGGGACAACGAGAAGCAGGGTGGCATCCCTCCTCCTTCCCCTCCTCCTTCCCCTCCTCCTCCTCCACTGTGCATGCCCAAAGTGGAGGGCGCTGCTGCTCTTCCAGGCAGGAGGCAGATGAGCACCCGAAGCGCGTGCGCGCGCGCGCACACACACACACACACACACACACACACACACACACAGAGAGAGAGAGAGAGAGAGAGAGAGGAAGAGGGAGGTGGACAGAACTAGTGGGGGGCATGGCGACGGCGGAGGGTGGGCCGCAGCCCGTAGGAATGGGGACCGGACCATGGGGGGGCATTGCAGGGGAGGGCACAAAAACTTATTTTGTCCCCGGGCGCTCCAAACCCTAGCTATGCCTCTGCAATGTGAAGCAGTAGGGTATATTGCTTGTATAGCAGTGTAAATGTGCTGTCCCCTCAAAATAATGCAACACGCAGCCATTCAAGTCTAAACTGATATACTGTATATTCAATTCTTCCAAAAGCAAAACAAAAGAAAAGAAAAAAATTTCCAGTTTATGGATTTTGGATATTGTGCTTCTGTATGCACCATGGAAAATGCCAAGAAATGCCCCAACATTGCTATACAATATGGTGCCCATGTTGACAGCAGGAAAAAGGATGCCAAGCTTTATACAAGGAATGGCAGCCTGAATCTGCTTTGATGTGGATTCCTGCCTTGAGCAGGGGCTTGGACTTGATGGTCCTATAGGCTCCGTCTGATTCTATAATTCTGTGAGTCTATTATTCCTCCCCAGGTCCTGCTCTGTGGTTTTCTATTGTAGTGCTTGTACAAGCAGAGATTGAACAGAGGCTGCATACACATACCAGCGGGACGTACTGCTCTTCAAATCCCCATGCAATTCAAGCTTCTCTCTAGATTTTCAACATGAAATACGTGATGCCAACATGATTCTTCCACCAGCACAATCTGTTGTCAACCTGTTGTCTTCAGCAAAGGGCACAAGTGTTTGCTTGTTCCTTGTTCTTAACACCCTCTCAGATTCAAATGCTGAAGGAGGGCTATTATGTTTTTAATCTTGTGAAGGGTAAGTCTTCCTTACACCTTCAGCTTTGTTTCAGTGATAGCAGTGAAGTATCTGCGAAGGAAGGAGGGAATCCAAGAAAGAGAACCGGTGAAGGAAAGACAGAAGATTCACAATTAGAAGCAGAGCTGCCATAAGAAGTCAAGGATGTCTGACTTTCTTTCAAGGAGGTTTCACAGTCACATAAATGGCAAATTAGTTTGATTTTGTTGGGGGAGTGGTCATCAGAGGATAAGCAACAGGCTTTGTTTGCATATTGGCTCTGGTACCAGAGTGTGAGAGTTCAATTCCTTGCTGCAGCTCCCAGGAGAAGAGCTCTCATGTACAACCATGGAAAAGCTACACAATCCATGGTCACATGGTTGAAAACACGGTTCCTGTGTCCTAACAGGTACAGTTTAAAGAACCGAACAAAAAGCAGAATGAAAAGGATTTGATGTGGATTTTTTGAGTTCCCACAGACTCGAGTACTAGTTTAAATTCTGCATCAGAACTGAGATAAGCTTTGTACCACCTTGAGACCAGGTACTTGCAAAACTCGCTGGGTCACACTTAAGTGGGCGTGGTCACATTTCCCCCCCTTTAAAGTCTGCTGGCCATGGGGACACAATTTTATTAACTGCATCTTCGAGCAGTTTGAAGCAGTTTTTAGTGGTTGTGGGATAGCAGCTTTAGACTCAACTTGGGGCACTTTTACATGACCCCGCTGGCAACTTAAATTTGGACCAGAGATCTTGGGGGTTTGTCGCTCTTCCTGTGTTTCCACCCCTCGGCACTCCCTTGCTCCTGTCTGCGTGAGGGGAGGGAGAGAAAAAAGCGAGCGAAAAAATGCAGGCTCACCTCCGCTCTGCCGTCAGGAGCTGCCCCGGGAAGCATTCCAATCTCTTCCAGTCTCTTAAAGGGGCGGGGGTGGGGGCAAAAAAGCAACAAACACAAGGCAAGGAGAGCCTGGCACTCACTGCTTTACATCCGCATCAGAAATTTTTCACCTTCGGAGACCAGGTACTTGGAAAATGCGCTGGGATGTGCTTAGGTGGGCGTGGTCGTACTTATTTTTTTTTAAATCCAGAGCTGGTGGGAAAACAATTTTAAGCTCCGGATCTGGGAGCCCTTTGCCTCGGATTTTAGGGGTCGTGTAAAAGCGCCCTTGATTGCATGTAGTTAATTAAGTGGATGATGCAGAGTCAGCAGCTTTAAGAATATGTCTCAGCAATGTTATAAATTCAGGAATAAACCATAAGCAATCCCTTTAAGAGGCCACTAATAAAAAAAAAAAAAAACATACAATATGCAAGGTAACCCCTCTTCTTCAAAGCAAGTACCAAAAGCCCAAACGTTTGTGGCAAGATAGAGTTTGCCTGGAGGTTACTCTGGGATGTGAAGTTCTTGGTCCAATGAATTTTGCCAGGCATGTATGTCTTAAGAGTAGGTAGAGCATAGCAAGTTGGTTGGATTTCACACCCTGTTTCTTCAAGTACAGGGGGCTCAGGGTGGGCGCACACACATTCATCTCCTCTCCATTTGGCTCCTCTCCAAAACAGAGATGCTTCTGGTAGGCCAGGGAAGTGGGGTGTGTGTATGTGAGAGAGAGAGAGATGTTACCATCTTCTCACTGTGAAGCTGCTGTCTTATCTTTTCCTGACCAGGGACGCAAACCAGGTTTGCCTGTTGCCCTTCCAAGGGTTGCTTCTGACGGAACCTGTGTACCCAAGGAGCTGATGATTCCTGAGGAACACCCTTTCTTCCTCACAGCAATGTTTGTGGGGTGGAGGATTGGCACCAAAGAAGATTTTTTTTTTTGCTGTTGGCTTGCAAGCAGCTGTTTGTCACCTAAAGCTACCCAACAACTTTGCTTCCTCCTTCTCTTCCTCCTCCTTCCCCATTACAAGAGAGCCAACGGATGACACCTCCCTTGGTTGGCCTTTCTCTTTGAAATCTTCATAGTGTATGTATGAGCCCATTGAGGTTACTAAAAATCCCACCCAACCTGTATAATGCATGCGAAAAGGGTAGTTTATATTATTATTTTTATTTTTGCTCACTATTGTCTTATTTTTGATTGAATTATGCTTATAAATAATTTTGATTGCTTTGGTTATTATTGTTTTTGTATAATTAATGTGCCTTGTATATGTATAGTTGTTCTGTTTATTTATGCTGTCACATTGTAAAACGCCCAGAGTGACCTTTGGTCAGATGGATGGTATATAAATCTAATAAATAAATGAAATATATAAATGATGTGGCCGTCCTTGTGCTATTTCATAAATTAATGGTTTGGGTCTTTTTCAAGGTGAAAGGATGGAATAGATATAATTCAAGTAAGTTAAATACAGGGGTACCTCGCAAGACGAGTGCCCCAGAAGACGAATTCTTCATAAGACAAATGAAATTTCCAGTTGTAGGCATTTTTCACAAGACGAAGGTTTGCCTACCTGATCTGCAGGTGCCACATGGTTGTGAAAGCCAGGATTGAAGGCGCTGCCACCCTCCCATTTAAAGGGCTCTGTGCACAGAGCCCAAAGCAAAGGGGAGGCAGCACCTTGACTGCTCGCAAGCCTCTGTCTTCTTTTCACCGGGCTCTGTGCACGGCCACTGCTGCTCCCCGCTTCACCTGGTTCTCTGCGCCAAAACGGCTCAAAGCACAGACCCAGGTGAAGGAGGAGGCAGCTGCCCTAACACAGGAAGGGGACAACCGGGTGAGTCACTCCTCACCCGCCCCCTAGATTGGGGCAGCCAGCAAAAGGGGGGGAAGCTTTCCCCCTGCTCCCACCTAGCAAAGAAAGAGAAAAGTTCCTTCCCCTTGGCTGGGTTGGGACAGCCTTCCCATAGGAATGCACTGAAAACCAATGTAATCCGTTCCTGCAGAACAGATTAATTGGTTTTCAGTGCATTCCTATGGGAGCCCATGCCTCTTAAGACGAATATCTCCGAAAATGAATTGACCCGTGGAATGAATTAAATTCATCTTAGGCGGCACCACTGTAAATTAATGCTGCCAACTAGAGATGGGCACGACTTAGCGGTATTCCCGTTTCCGTTTCTGTTACTCGGTTCCGTTACTCTACGGAAACGGTAACGGGAATTACTCCACCAGACTTCGAGCTCGAACCGACGAATGAACAATTTTGGTCTGATTTATCGTGCTCGTTCCTTGCATCGCGCAATTGCGCGATGCCACACGCGGCACAGAAAAAAGTTTTTAAAAGTTAAAAAAACCCGGTTCCCGGCCAAAAAGCAGGCGGAAAAATGCCTGCCGTGCCTCAGGGCACCTACCAGAGGGGTTGTTTCTGGAGGTCCCCGGCCTCCCCCCTCATCCCCCGTCCTGGGCTGCTCTGGTGGGACTCACCGCAGGCTCGCAGCCAGCAAAAAGCCCAGTCTCGCCGCCGGCCGCCCGCAATTAAAGCGCAAGCAAGCGGCACGGACGGCACAGGAAAAAACTTTTAAACTCTCCCCCCACCCATTCCCGGGCCAAAAAAAGCAGGCGGAAAAAATGCCTGCTTGACTAAGGGCGCAGGGCACCTACCGGAGGGGTGGTTTCTGGAGGGGGGGGTCCTGCCTCCCCCCCGTCCTGGGCAGCCGGAGTCGAGTTGCCATTTCGCCATGCCATGCGGTGCGGGCGGGGGATCCAAAATGGGGCGGCAAACGCAATATTGTTTTTGAAATCGTGGTCCAAGAACACACAAGCACAACAGAAACACGCGAAAATTTATAAACTGCCAGATTTTTCACAGTAGCAGTGGGTTTTTTTCTTGCAACAAAATGTCTCTCCTCTCCTCCTCTGTCCTCCATTGATTTTATTTTTATTTTATTTTTTTTTACACCTGCGCAGTGTGCAATGATGGGCTGGCCGAGTGGCCAGCCATGTGGGAGTGGACAACCATGCAAATTTTTGGAGCCATCCCACCAGTCGCATGGCCACTTGGCCATGGAGACTTCTGGGATGTGCCAAAAAGCCCCCTAAAACCTGCCCTAGCCCTAACCCTAACCCTTGAACCCATACGTCACAGACTGTCTTCTTAGTGGGTCAGAGAGGCACCCAGAGGTGCAACCCACTAGCCCACCGTAACCTTACCCGTCACTAGCCTAACCCTAGCCATTGCACTAAGCCACCTTAAAGCCAGATCTACTTGCTTGCATTGCACTACACGCAGCAAGTACACCCTTCTGTGTGAGACATGGTGGTGCCAGAGCCTTGTGCAGGGCGGGCATGACGCTATCACTCTCACTGGTCTCACTGTCTGCACATTCTGTTATGCAATATCCATATGGCTATTGCATAGCATTTTGCAGCAGCAGCAGGTGAGGAGGGGAGACCCCCATGTAGAGGGGTCTCTCTTGGAGCCTGCTTCCCCTTCCTAGTGGCAGGAGGCACCCACGGGTGCCTCCAGGAGCCCACTTTCCCTTTATAGCGGGCCAGAGGAGGCACCCACCCCACAGAGGTGCCTCCAGGAGCCCGCTCCCCCCCCCAAAACCAGTACTAACGACAACAAAAAAACGAAAAAACGAACCGACTAATTTTTGCGAATTTTCGCGAAAACCGGAAACGACCCGAAACGGGACCGGCCCGACTAACGACAACTCGAAAAAATTTTTTTTCAAGTCGTGCCCATCTCTACTGCCAACATACTCCTAGGCAACTCTTTGGCTGGCAGCAGATACCGGAATAAAGACGAGGGCAGCTAGAGGAATAAAAGAATATGTATGAAGGAACAAAAAAGGGATATGAAATACATGTTCTCAAAATAGTTTTTTAAGATCTTTCTCTCTCTCTTTCTCTTTTAAAAAAGGGCCGCCAATGCAATGCTTCAACAAATTGGCCATGACAGATTAAATTTTATTCCTAGCTTGGCCATCTTTCTGGCCCTCCGGGCTTGATGTTCAAGCCTGGTTTTGTCACGTCAGACAGCTTGTTCGCTTTATTTTGTCGGGCATTGATCTGCAGAAAGCCACCCTGCGATTTCCCCCACAGCACAGCAAAAATAAATACATCCTAAATATCTCCTCCCTGGCTTGCTTTGCCTGCTTTAAAAAAAAACCTACACTAGTCTTCTTGGGTTTATAGCTTTAGATCAAAATGAAACCTAATTATCCCTCAAAACAATTGCTATTTTAGACCAATATGAGGATGGTTCTTCATCTGAGAGCAAAAGAAAAAAAATAAAACTTTTTTTTTACTACCCCTGAAGATACACCTAGTATTAACATACATATATGTGGTAGGATTTCTTCTGTATCCTTACTGAATTTCATAGCTTCTTTAAAGACAAGTTAAGATGTTCTTTTAAGTGGCTGTAACAGAGGCAGGAATAATTCATGACGCCTCAGTTTAACTGCTGCGGGATAAGGAAATCTATCAGCACCACTTCAGGACAGCTGAACGGTGGTATTATGTGCATTTCTCTGTTTGGTGTTACCCTGCTCACCATGTACTGTACTCATCTTAGCGCCCCTCACTCTACAGATAAGTACCTAAGATCTGTAACAGGTCCAGGCAGACCACAATTTTAAAAATGAGATTTTAAAACTCTGCCCAATTCCAGAGAGAGGAATGCAGAATGGTGGTGTTGGGCAGGGCGTGATACCTTTGTTTCCATTTACTAAGAGTTTACTAATGTTTACTACTGTTTGGAAATGTCTTCAAGTTTCACATGGAAAAAGCTTTCTTTTTTTAAAAAAAAGCATTGAATGTGGGAGACAGTGACACTCATGTATAAATCCATCCAGGTTCTGGGCTATAAGTGTTTTAAGCAGTCTGGATCTGAGTCCCTTCTATACACACTCTTGTTAGGGCGATAATGGAGAGTTTGCTCCCTTCCCGTCTCCCCTCCTCATCATTAACATGACGCTGTAGGCAGGGGCAATGTGATCCTCTCCATACTGGGAATACCTTCTGAATTTTCCAAAGAAGTAGTCCTGTTAGTCTCTTTCAGCATGTTGACAAAAAGGGGGAAAGGAAGAAGGGGGGGAAGGCAAAACAGAGCAGCACTTTAACAACCTAAAGTGGTTTAAGTGCCGACAGAGGTGTAGCAAGGATTTGGAGCGCCTGGGGATAAAGTTCGTTTTTGCACCCCTCCTGCTGCCCCCCAACTGCATCGCACCCAGCCAGCAACGGGGGCCTAATCCTGTGGGTGGGGTGTGCGCACACATGGGCAGATGGGCATTTGTGTGTGTGTGCATGTGCGCGCGCACACACACCCATGGTAGTGCACACGTGCCTTACACCTCTCCCATGGTGGCTCGAAGCAAGGCAAGGAAGGGGAGGAGGGGCCCCCGTGGTCACTGCACTCCCTGCCCGCCTGCCTGGAGGATTGTTGGTGGGAGTGCGCACAACTTCCTCCTCCTGTTCCACCTCCAGGCACCTGCAGATTGCTGCACCCTGAGGCAAATGCACCCTTCTGTGCCCCCCCCTGATATGCTCTTGAGTGCCACGTTGCAGTGCCAGCAGTTGGCAGTTCAGTTGCCCGTTGGTCCTCCTAGGACAGTGGTGGTGAACCTTTGGCACTCCAGATGTTTTGGACCACAATTCCAAGCCTGTATTGCCAATTACAAGGAACTGTGGGAGTTGTGGTCCTAAAACATCTGGAATGCTGAAGGTTTGCCACCATTGTCCTAGGGGAAGAGCCAGCCTATGTAGCCATGGGCAAGCTGAATGGTCCCTACAATATGCCCCTAGAAGAAGGGAATGGTCAACCACTTTTGAGTACTATCTACCTAGGAAACCATGGAGAAGGTTGCCAGAAGTTAAAATTAACTGGACAGCATGCAATTATTATGGAAGATTAACACATTTTCTTCCCCATGAGCTTCTGTGGATCCAGATCCATTTCTGTGGACATATATCAGGCATAACTCGTGTTCACAAGAGTGAAAACATAATGCATTTTGCCTCTTATCTACTGTATATCAGTACTGGCTAAAATCCTGTAGTGTGGTTATGCGATAGGTCTAACTGAATTGCTGTAAATTACCAAATCCCTGTTGACATTACTGGTGGCAGGCAGAATTGCATGACTCAGCATGCAGCAGGGAATGATTTCTTAAATTTAAGGCAACTCGCCTCCAAATGTGTCACCGATTGCGTACTGTGCAACAGGATTCCAGCCACAGGATTCAAACGTTATATAAGACAGAGTTCAGGAGTAATTAATATTTGTAAATCAATTTCTCTTTGCAGAAACTAAGAGAAGACTAAGTTACACCAAAATTGTAACTTGGTGTGGGAAAACCACATACCTTCCCTACAGTTTTCTACAATTCTGGCATAACCATAGCTGGTTTAGTGGTTGTATACAGCATTACAACTATAGCTGACCGTGTTGCTGTGGTACCATGTTTCTCTTAGCCAAATAGTAAGCCTTGAGTCTTGAAAGAAGGTGAACGGGGTAGTGGTGAGGAGGAGGATGCAGAGTGCTTGGCGGTCCTTTGTGTGAAGATATGGGTGATAAATTTCAAACTGCTGCCTGAGGAGGAGTTTGAAGCCACACCCTTCCCCTACAAGTGTTTTGCAGGCGGCATCTGTACTCACCTTAAGTGGTGACATAAGCCATGGAATACTGGGACTTGGATATCTAATTATCGGGACTGTCCATAAGATCATGGTGCACAGCCTGAAGAAAATGAATAAGAACATAAGAACATAAGAAGAGCCATGCTGGATCAGGCCAAAGGCCCATCTAGTCCAGCTTCCTATATCTCACAGTGGCCCCTCCAAATGCCTCTGGGAACACACGAGACTAGATATTTGTCTTCTTATACCACTCCCCTGCATCTGGTCCTTGAAGTACCCCAGTTTTAAGCCTGGAGATTTCACATCTCCATTATGGCTTGTAACCTGTGATGGACTTTTCCTCCAGGAATCTGTCCAATCCCCCCTTTTGAAGGCATCTAGGCCAGATGCCATCACTACGCCCCATCCTTGAACACTAGTTTCCGGAGGTTTGCTTGATTATTTTAGCATTCTAATAAAGGTATTGCCTGGTCTTACATTTTTATAACTTTTAAGTTACGTGCCTTGTCATGAAGGTGTGTGGCCTCACGAAATGGTAAAGGAAAAGTTTTAGATCATTCTGATGCTGGTTTGTGCCACCGCCTCATGATCTCTTGCTGCTGTTGAGAGAGGATGACAAGCAGGGCAGGAGGGAAATATGTTTGATGCCCGAGGCCAGCAGTTTCTGGCATCCAGATGTTTTTATTAAGGTAAATAATTATCTTTAAAACATGGCAGTTATAATGGTAACTTGGTAGCCTTGAAACCATGATGAATTGATAACTGATGGGTGTTGTTTTTTTTAAAATAGCTTTTCCAGCTCTTCTTAGAGAAGCATATTGTGCACCTCTTGGAATATTTGTCACCCGTGAAAAACACACGCAGGCACCCAGGTCAGACACATCATGACCTTTATTATCTTCATCCTTCATGACATTATCTTCTGTGCTATGACTCTGATAGACCTGGTGTGCTATTAGAGGTGAACAGGCATATACAGTACATCTGATGTGGCATGACCAGTCACAACAACATTTTGTAAGTCAAAAGGTGCAGTCTATATAAAAATATTGCAACTATTGAATGGGTTCCTGAATCTAGACTACGTAGATTTGGCAAAGTGATTTTACAAAGTATGGACTTTCTCTCTTCCAGATTTTCAGAAGACTGGGAAATAACTTTTAAATATATAATTTCTGAGGTCTTTTTAAAAAAGCACTCCTACTCCCAAGTGCATTTTGCTATTTTATTTTATTTTTGTCTGCAAATCCAGTAATTATTTTTCAAATGCCTATCACTGCTTTCTCTAAAGGAAATTATTCCTAGTTAACTTTTTTTTTAAATTTGATGTTGATGGGTCCTGTCATTCAAAAGATACTTCACAATGCTTCCTTCACAATGCACAATGCTTGCATTGTTAAGCATAGATACTTAACAATGCTTCTAAGAAAATTTCCTTAAAGTCTGGCTGCACATGTCCTGAAGCATCCCTTAAAGGTAAAGGTAAAGGTTACCCCCCCACCGCACATGCGTGCTAGTCGGGTCCGACTCTAGCATCCTTTAACACCACAGAGGCTTAGAAACTAGAGCCGGAAAGAAGGACAAAATGCGAAGTAGACAGGTAGAGACTGAACCAGAATATGAAAATACAATGCAGAAGAGAGGACACTAACTGCACATTAAAAACCACGTGACCCTCCCCCCCCCCAAAATATGCAGGGAATTTATATATGAAGAAAACTTTAGTAAGACCACGGCCAAGGAAAAGGGAAACAGGAACACAGAGAGAGAATTAGGAAGCAGAGAGAGAAACAATAAATACCAAGGTAACGTCTTGAAAAACAACCATTCAAATAGTTTTGTGTTTGTGTAAGAAGTGGCAAATTTCTTTGTGACAAATAAAAAAAATAAAGTCAGCTTTTGGGATGTTCTGAGGTATGGTGTCCCGTTGTGAGTAGTAATGAGCACAAGAGGGGATTGGGTTGACCATCTTGACTCATGATGCAGCTGGTGATATCAACATTCAAGCTTGGTTTTGCTAAGTAAAGCGTGGCATTCATTTTTCTTCTGGAAATGGGGGCACAATATTGCCACGTAATGCCTGGTCATTTCCCAGCATGCTGAATTGTGGATATAGAGAGGAATATCCGACCTTCTTAAACATGACTCATTACTTTTTTTCTCAAATACTGGATGAACAGACATGCCTTATCTGTCATTACACTGCCCACCCCCCCCCTCCCCAGGAGGTGCTGTTCTGCAATTCTCTTCCTGCCTGCGCTGAGATCCTCCGGAGATGAAACAGTGAAAATAGAAGGGAAGACGCAGGTGATTAGACACAATCAATGGATCCCATGATGACTTTGCTTCCCAAGTCTTTTGTGCTGCTAAGATCACCCACAGGGACCACTCAATGAAACTGATCGGTCTCCTGGATGGGCCACAGAAAAAGCCCTAGCAGTCCTTGGCTTGTTGACAGCTATACTATGCTGAGGTAGTAAGTCTCCACCTCTGCCCCCTGCTATGTGAGGGCAAACCAGGGTGTGTGGCCAGAGGTCACAGGAACTTCCTGTGGTAAGAAGGGCTGGAGGACTGGTTCAGACCATCAAGGCATGGGTCAAGTTTTCCTCATGCACCAAGCATTTGCCTCAAAAAGGGACGACGAAAGCTGTTTTTGGAAAAGTATTCATGGCATTATCCCTTTTGCTATGATTCTAAAACAATTTGTGTTTTGAAGACCTGAAATTTTGCTGAGGAAAACAAAAGGATCATGGGAGAGATGTGATAGAATTAAATAAAACCCAAACGTACAAAGTCAACATTCTGTCATGAATGGAAATCTGGTTGTATGTCAGTAATGTGCAAGCAGGATAGTTTGCAGCTTGTATTTGACGAGATTTAATTCGGCTAACTTTAGAAACAGCTAACTCCTCAGATGTCACCATAAAATACTGGCAGCGCCCTTGTAAAGAGGAGAATATGCTTCCTGTAGAACATTATGTTAACAGAAACTGACACCTGGGCGTAAAATATGATCATATAATCTGTTCACCAGTAAATTTGCAGATGAAAAGGCAAAAAACTAATTCTCTTGGCTTGCAAGTTGGAAGCTAAGCCTTTTTAGGATTAATTATTGGAGACAAATAGGCTGCCTCCCCCACTTTGCAGAAAATAAACTGTTCATTGTGTATTTTCATATGATAATATATTCTAGTGGGGAGAGTTATGCATGCCAAATCCATGATGTTTGACGCTTAGGCTTGGGTGTGGGTGAGTGTGTGAAATCCCTCAGGGGGGGGGGGGAAAGCCCTTCCAGTTTAAAGTAAGAGACCCTGCCACTTCATTGTTGTTACAGCCATCATTTTTCTTGCCTCCTCCCCATGGGCCCAATTCAGACATCGAGGAATAGAGAAAGTGTGTGGAAGCTCTTGCACCTTCTTGCTCCTGCAGTTCTCATTTGCTTGGGTGGGTGGGCAGATGGAAATAGCATGGATGAGGAGGAGCAGCAGAATCAGGAGGTTCAGGGTCAGTATGTCCCTTGGTGATGGTATGCATACCAATGAATGATCTCTACTGGACCAGTGCTTCTCAACCTGTGGGTCCCTAGATGTTCCTGGACTGCAACTCCCTCTACCACTCACTGTGCTGGAAGGGATTTCTGGGAGTTGCAGTTCAGGAACATCTGGAGACCCACAGGTTGAGAACCACTGATCTAGACGAACCACCCAGGGCAACGCTGATCCCCTACACCAGTGCTCCCCAACCTTTTTGTCCCCACGGACCGGTAAATGTTTGATGATTTTTCGTGGCCCGGGGCTGGGGGTGGGGAGGGGGGGAGATGGGAGGTGCAGGGGGGGTCGGGCGGGGGGGGAAGGGGAGGGGGGGGGATGGAGGGGAGGGAGGAGGGGAGGCGAGGGTGCGGGGTGGGGGCTTGGAGCGTGTGCCTTGCGGCGGGGCCACGGGAGCGGCGGCGGCGGCGGCGCTCGCCGGCTGGGGGCATCAGGCGTGCCGCTCGCCCCCGCGTGCACGGGCGGGGTGGGGGGGAGCCTGGGGCTCCTGGGCAGGGGGGGCCCCGCCTCCTCCTCCTGTCGGCGGCCGCAGCGGCCACGGCAGCCGCCCGGGTTCCGCCGCCGCCCGCCTCCGGCTGCGGCCTTCGGGCGGGCGAGCGGGAGCGGGGAGGGGAGGGAGGCCGGTGGGGGGGTGGCGTCCCCGCGCGCCCCCCGGAGAGGCCAGTGTCCTTTCTTCAGCCCTCCCCCGACACACACACACACACACACACCTGGCCACCTCTCAGGGAGGCGGGCAAAGCTCACCCCGCACCGCGCGCGCCCTCCCCCGCCACCAAGACTTGCCCCCCCTCCCGCCGGGTCTCTGGGCCGAGAAGGGGGAGCCCGAGCGCCTCCCGCCACCGCCGCCACCTCTCTCACCTGCTGCTGGAACTTGTCCGCTCTCCCGGGGAGGCGGCGAGGCGGCCGCTGGGGACTGCAACGAGGGCGGTAGTGCCTCTTCCTCCTCCTCCTCCTCCCGCCACTGCCGCTGGAGGAGCAGCAGCAGCAGCAGCTGGGGCGATTGCGGCGGGGGGTCGCAGGGGCGGCGGCGACCGCGGGGGGGGTCGCGGCGGCGGCGAAAACACCCAGGCCGGCCCGCGACGCCCCCCTGCCCGCCCCCAACACAGGCACAGTCCAGCGGCGGAGGCAGCGGGGGGGGCTCCGCCCTGGAGCGCGACCGCAGGGAGGGGCCAAAGGGCGCGTGCCCCGGGGAGGAGGGGGAGGAGGGGCACCCACCTCCTCTTCCGACCGAGGGGGCCCCCACGCTGCGGCGGCGGTGCGCGCGCATGGGGGGGCTCGCCTGCGCCTCCCGCACGCGCCCCCTCCTCCCCGCCGGCCCCCAGCTTCCTGCTGCTGCTGCTGCTGCTGCTGGTGGAGGGTGAGGAGGAGGAGGGCGGAGGAGGAGGAGGAGGATGCGGCGCCGCCGGCGGCGGGCAGAGGAGGAAGGTAAAGGCAAAGGCGGCGGCGGCGGCTCCTCCTGCGCTCCTCCAGCCTTCCTCCTCCACCGGCCGCCCGCGGGAGAGAAGAGGAGGAGGAGGAGGGCGGCGGAGGAAAAGGGGAGGAGCCACCCCGGCCTCCCCAGGCGGCCCGGTGCCGACCGGTCCACGGACCGGCACCGGTCCGCGGCCCGGGGGTTGGGGACCACTGCCCTACACCACTGGGCTTTCCTTTCACAGAACCATAGAGAAGGCCCTTATAAGGCTGTCAAGTCCAAACCACTGCTCAAGGCAGAAATCCTAATCAAAGCAGATCCGGCAGATTGAAGGCTCATCACCACTCAAGGCTCCATCGTCATACTGCTCTAACAGTTAAGGTGTTTTTTTGATGGTGGTGGTGGTGGTGGTGGTGGTGGTGGTGGTGGTGATACCTTTGAACTAGAAGGGACTCTCTGAATTATCTAGTCCAGCCTCTTCCTCAAGAAGGCACAGTGGGGAACTGAACTCCCAACAACCGCCTTCAAAGCCAGAGACCTAGAACAGTTAACTGTCCAGCAGTTCAAGCAAAAGGAAAAGGGGACAGCAGAGAATGAGATGTTATGAATGCAAGCAACATGGATTTGACCAAACTCTGGGAGGCAGTGGAAGACAGAAGGGCCTGGCGTGCTCTGGTCCATGGGATCACAAAGAGTCAGGCACGACTGAACGACT
Source organism: Phrynocephalus guinanensis (assembly GCA_037367245.1). Lineage (NCBI taxonomy): Eukaryota > Metazoa > Chordata > Lepidosauria > Squamata > Agamidae > Phrynocephalus > Phrynocephalus guinanensis. Next base: position 31,829,159 of record CM074732.1, on the reverse strand, counting down.
GAACAACAACAACAACAACAACAAATCCAGCAGTTCTGAGCTGTTCAACCTAATTCTGGTTTCCTATAATCTGAGCCCATTATTATGTGTTCTGTACTCTTGGATGATTGAAAACAGATTCTGCCCCTCTTCTGTATGGCAATCTTTCAAGTATTTGAAGAGTACTACCATATTTCCCCTCAGTCTTCTTTTCTAAGACTAAACATGCCCAGTTCATTCAGTCTTTCCTCATAAGGCTTGGTTTCCAACTGCTTGATCATCCTGGTCACCCTCCTCTGAACTTGCTCCAGTTTGTTGGCATCCTTCTTAGGGCGTTTATACACGACCCCTAAGCTCCGCTGTAAATGGCTCCCAGCTCTGGAGCTTAAAAATGTTTCCCCACCAGCTCCGGAGCTAACAGAAATTTAAGTGCGACCCCGCCCACCTAAGCACGACCCAGCGCACCTTTCAAGTACCTGCTCTGGGAGAGTGAAAAATTTTGATGCGGAGAGTGCCGGGCTCTCCTCGCTTCTTTTTTTTTTTTTTTTTGCCTCCCGCCCCTTTAAGAGGAACCAGGAAGTGACGGGGGGGGGTCGGAGCAACTTCCACCGGCACTCCGGAGGTAAGAGTGCATTCTTTTCTGCCTTTTTTCCTCCCTCCCCTCACGCAGACAGAACAAGGAAGTGTGGAGGGGGTGGGAATGCAGGGAGAGCAACAAACCCTCAAGATCTCTGGTCCGAATTTAGGGGACCAGCGGATCTTAGGGGTCGTATAAAAAGGCCCTTAAAGTGCGGTGTCCAGAACTGGACACAATAGATGAGGCCTAAATAGTGCTGAATAGCAGGGGGGACAGTACTTCACAGAGCTTGGAGATTATACTTTTGTTAATACAAACTAAAATAGTGTTTGTCCTTTTTTCATCCACATCATGCTGTTGCCCCATGTTCAGCTTTTGATCCACGATAACTCCAAGATCCTTCTCCATCACAATCTGTTGATTTTCTGCTGGGCGCTGAATTTGAGAAAAGGATATCAGAGGATACCCAGCCCTGTGGCTCTCGATGCCAGAAGTCCTTAGCCATATGGGCAAAACGGATAGGATCTCTTGGGTGATAAATCAGCAAACAATGTATTTTGTTTTTAGCGATATGTGTGATCAAGTGGAAATATCTTGATCACTCTCGGTTCTGTCCTTGGAGGTTTCGCCATCGGATGTGGCTGGGACATAAACCACTTGAGCGTCCCTAATAACTTTTCGAAAAGTCCCCTCTACAAGGAAAACCTTCTGCCTGCTTGTTTCCTGTCTAATGACCTGTGAATGAATTTGTTATTACTCATTTGCCTCCTGCCATGGTGAGTGCCATTAACTTTCCAAACTTTGTGTTGCCTTTGTCAGACATTGCTAGAGAACTCTCCACCCTGCCTGAAGAAAATTGTGGTTATCAACGAGTTGGAATGGAGAAGCAAAATTAATTACAGAGGACCTCCTGCCAGGGGGAGAGAGAGAGAGAGAGAGAGAGAGAGAGAGAGAGAGAGAGAGAGAGAGAGAGAGAGAGAGAGAGAATATTTACAGAAAAGAAAAGAAAGTTTCTTGGAAAAAAGGGGGGAAGGAGGAAGAGCTTAAAAATAAGATGACCTTTTGTTATTAGTTTATTCATTTATTTGATCTATATATTCGCCTGTCTGGCAACAAGGCCACTTGATATGTACACACGAAAACTAAAATAGCCTAGCATAATATTGCAGGATTTTCAGTCAATACTCTTAACAGGGATTGTTAAATATAGCATGACATATATAAAATGAAACAAAAGGCAACAAACAACATTAACTCCAAATTAAATAATAATAATAAAGAACAAGTGCTTCTCATCACTGGGACTAATATGCATGCTTCCAATACAATCATTATTTGATGGCCCACGATTCTCTCCAAAATTGTAATGTTTCTCCTGTAGGTAATTGTCCTTCCCCTTTTATTAATACAAATTCTATAAAATCTCCCCATATATAATTAAATATATTCTTACACAGCAATCTTTTCTTTATCTTAGTATTGCATGTTAACTTATCATTAAATGTGATATTCCAAATCTCATTATACCATTCTTTTATCTGAAAATTATACTTTGCTTGTTGTAAAATATCATGAAATATTATTTGTTCTAGTGAAGCAATCAACACAGTCAGTAGCTTGTGTCAAGATTGAGATTATGATAAGTAACAGGTATTCCCTCTGATTGTTCCAATTTTCTTCTGACCGAGGAATTTCCTTAGAGATATACAGTATATCATAGCAACAAGAAATGGGAACCAAGAGATGAGAAGCTTAGCACCTATTTAGAAGAAGTGTTCCCTCAAATGCTGAGGAATATCTATTTCTGGTGGTACATGTATCTATCTTCATAGCTTACATTCAGTGTGCTTTGCTGTGTGATTCGTTGTTGGAAAGGAAAGATAACCTGGAATCCATGTGCCCAATTGTAATGGCTCATCATTGGCTGTCCAGAGTGACCATTTTAGGCCAGATGGGTGGGATATAAATGCAATAAACAAACAAACAACCACTTCTTTACTGAAGGTGATTTTTGGGTGTCCATGATTCTTTCACAATGCAAGGAAGATGCATGCAGTCCTAAATCACCAAAGGAAGCCTTTGATCAGCAGAAATTTGCCATAAATAAGGGCATCATCATTGTTCAGCATGTGGATCTACACAACAGGATTTTTGCCATTGTCATGACCTAAAAATCTGACTGCTGAAGCACAAATCTCTGTAGAAATGGCACTGTGGACACAAATGGCTCCAACTTAGCTAGAACTTGGACTTCTAGGAGTTTCACATCATAAGCGTATATCTATAATAACTGCAGCAGTAATAACCTTAGAACTGCGGAGTAGAGATGGGCACGACCAGGAAAAATTACGTTTCGAGTTGTCGTCGTGTCGGAGCCGGCCCGTTTCGGCTTGTTTCTGTATGTCGCGAAATTTTTCAAAAATTTGTCGTTTCATTTGTCGGTTTTTCGTCTGTCGTTAGTACTGGTTTTGGGGGCGGGCGGGCTCCTGGAGGCACCTCTCTGGGGTGGGTACCTCCTCTGGCCCGCCATGAAGGGAAAGCGGGCTCCTGGAGGCACCTTTCTGGGGTGGGTGCCTCCTCTGGCCCGCTACAAAATGGCATGCATAGCCAATTGGATATGCATACCATTAAGTTGCAGTAGCAGGCAGAGGCACCTCTCTTTCGGGTGCCTCTGTGACTCACTGCCTGCTGGCATACGGTGCACTTGGGCTGGGGAACGAAGTGAGAGAGGACCCCTACGGGCGCCCGCTGTGACTCACTAAGAAGGGAAGTGTACTTGCTGTAGTGCAATGCGAGTACACATCTGGCTTACTGGTTAGGGGTTAGTGCAAGGGCTAGGCTTAGGGTTACGGGTAAGGTTAGGTTGAGTTACTGGGGTGCACCTCTGGGTGCCTCTCTGACCCACTAAGAAGGACAGTGTACTGGCGTATGGGTTAGGGTTAGGGTTCGGGTTCGGGTTCGGGCTAGGGTTAGTGGCTTTTTATGCCTGAGTGGCACATCCCAGAAGTCTCGGTCAAAACCTGGCCAAGTGGCCATGCAATTGGTGGAATGGCTCCAAAAATTTGCATGGTCCACTCCCATGGCCAGCCCATCATTGCGCAGGTGTAAAAAAATAAAAATAAAATAAAATAAAATAAAATCAATGGAGACGTTTTGTTGCAAGAAAAACCCACTGCTGCTACTGAAAAAATTCAGGCAGTTTTAAAATTGCTATTTTCGCATGTTTCTGTGGTGCTTTGGTGTGTTTTTGGACCATGCGATTTCAAAATAAATATTGCGGTCGCCCCATTTTGGATCCCCCGCCCGCACCGCATGGCATGGCGACTCGGCGAGACGACGAAGATGCCCCCCACCAGAGCAGCCCAGGAGAGGAGAGGGGGGGAGGCCGGCGACCCCCCCCCCCAGAAACCACCCCTCTCGTAGGTGTCCTCACTCAGGCAGGCATATTTTTGCCTGCTTTTTTGGCCGGGAATCGGGGTTTTTTTATTTTTAAAACTTTTTTTCTGTGCTGCGCCGCTTGGCGAGTTGGCGACTCAATGAGGATGCGCACTTTGCGCAGCCCAGGAGAAGAGGGGGGAGGCCGGGGACCCCCCCCAGAAACCACCCCTCTGGTAGGTGCCCTCACTGAGTCAGGCATATTTTCGCCTGCTTTTTTGGCTGGGAATCGGTTTTTTTTAATTTTTAAAACTTTTTTTCTGTGCCGCGCCGCTTGGCGAGTTGGCATGGTGACTCAATGAGGATGCACACTTTGCGCAGCCCAGGAGAGGAGGGGGGAGGCCGGGGACCCTCCCCCAGAAACCACCCCCTGGTAGGTGCCCTCAGGCAGGCATATTTTCGCCTGCTTTTTTGGCCGGGAATCGGGTTTTTTTATTTTTAAATCTTTTTTCCTGTGCCGCTTGTCATCGCGCGATCGCTGCGATGCCAGGAACGACAACGACAAATCAGACCCAATTTTTCTTTAGTTGGTTCGAGTTCGAGTTCTGGCAGAGTAATTGTCGTTCTTCGTTCCGTTACGTAACGGAAACGAGAAACGGAAACGGAAACGAGAATTTCGCCGTCGTGCCCATGTCAACTGCGGAGTTGGAAGAGACCCTATGGAGCACTGAGTTCAGCTCCTGTCAAGGAGGCACAGTGGAGAATTGAACCTCCTTTGTCTCCACAGCCAGATTTTAATTCATTGCTTTATTGACCCCCTGTGGGCCTTTTTGGTCCATCCCTGTTACCTTCCGGGGGGCGGGTGAGACTCTTTGGTTGTACATAACTCAGACATCCAAAACCCAAATTTCGCCATATCTGAGGGACTGTAGAGAAGAGTCAGCAGAAGATTCTCTGCAATCTTGGTGTCTCTAGGTGCCAGCTGCAATGGTGGTGGTGGTGGTGGTGGTGGTGGTGGTGGTGGTGGTGGTAATGTTTTTTTTAAATGAGTGATAAACTAATGAATTAATTTGTTAAAAAAATGAAAAATTATCAGCACTGACAAATTATGAATCATGATGAATCAGCATGTTTCCGACTTGTTCCCATTTGTATTCAGCAGCCTTTCTCTGAACAGAAGGCCTAATGGGACCCTCAGGGGTACTTATAGGAACATGGTGCTTAGGAATTTAGTATCTACCCTTTGAAATTCAAAAGTATTACCTCAGCCCACTTCCCTCAATGGAGTCCCAGCCAGACTTCTTTCTAGGAAGCTTCAAAAACTGTAGTTTATGCTGGATGGCTCAGTGGCTTAGGAATCTGCTGCTAAAAATTCATTTCTTTGTATTCATCAGGCTCTTTGAATCAAATGAATACAAATCAACAGATTTTTGACAAATTGGCGATTCTGACAAATAGCACAATTCATTTTTTGATTTTTACCCATCTCTACTGCCAAACTGTTGGTCTGTAATCCGAAAGCTTGGGACACCTTTTCTTTTCACACTGCAGCATTGTTTTTGTAACATTCCATGAGTAAATGCCCACTCTTCAAGTTCATAACAAAACCTTACGTTTTCATGGTATTATCCCCTGATATTTTAAGTGGAGTGGGTTCCTTGCTGCTATCTGATAACAAACAGAAGGGGGAAAAGAGAGAAAGCTGCATCTGCATATCACTGTGATATTTTTTGACAAACACAAAGCCTCAGATTTCCAGGATTCTCTGTGGGAATGATTTTGCTTGGTAATTACCAATATTTCCTTCTTTGTAAACACTTTACACTGATAAATTCCCTCTGGAAATATATATTAAAACTTAAAAAGTACCAAGCATTCAGCATAGAACAATTGAGAACTTCAATTGTTTATTATCATCAAAAGCATTTACTTGTGCTCTTCCTTTGATTAATCCAGCCCTACATATGCTCGCAATCTGCTAATTGTAAATTTAAATAGTGATGTCAACAGCTTTTAGAAGACATCTGAAGCTACAAACTCTGTTAATGGATTCATAGTTTCGAACTAGTTGGAGTACCAAATTTCTAATCCTCCACATCAGTTATGCTAAAAGTTACCTCTACAGGAGGTGGCAGGAGCCTGGAATAGTTTGGGTTTTGGAATCTAATTCCCATAAACTTTCAGCCACCATGACCGGTGCTTATGATCTGCAGGAACTGTGGATTGCTTTAGTCCAGAAGATAACTATCCAACCTCTGGGAGAGGTTATATAGTTGGACTTTTAGATCTGGGATTACATTCTGGCACAGTAATACTGCAGAGTTATGGATTTCTGGTCAAATTGCTTTTTCCTCCACAGGAGAAGTACAGAGATTCACAGCAGAGAATAGCTTCGAGTTCCCTAGAAGCCACCTCTTTCTCATCACCCAGCACTTAGAGTCTTATTCTGAGACCTTTATAGACGACAAAAAAATCATTACTTAACCGTTGTTAACAGATCAACAGCAAACTGACAATTGATTTCCCACAGACCAAAGAGAGGGAAAAGTAAACTCAGCAGAGAGTTGAGTCTGTCTCTGAATTTAGAGGCAGGAGGGAATGATTGGGTATTGCTGCATAGAAGGATAATCACCCCAGCTCATAAAAGCATCTCCCAGTCACTCAAATCATAGGCAGCATGCAAGATTAATAATAATAAAACTCCAGCAAATAATGTTGTATTTGTGTGTGTGTGATTTTGTTTAATGCTACATCTATCGTCCAAAGGCACAACGCTGCAGGTTCTCCATCTGTCTTGGGTAGAGATGGGCACGACTTAGCGGTATTCCCGTTTCCGTTTCCGTTACTCGTTTCCGTTACTCTACGGAAACGGAAACGGGAATTACTCCGCCAGACTTCAAGCTCGAACCGACGAACGAACAATTTGGTCTGATTTGTCGTGCTCGTTACTTGCATCGCGGCGATCGCGCAATGCCAAGCGGCACAGAAAAAAGTTTTTAAAAGTAAAAAAACACCGATTCCCAGCCCTAAAAGTAGGCGAAAACTGTCTGAGGGCACCTACCAGGCCAGAAGGGTGTTTTATTTGGGGGGGGGGTTTTCCCTGCCCCCCTCTCCTTGGCTATTGCTACTGCTGCGCTGCTGGTACCAGGCTGGGAGGGCGCATCCATTTGCCATGCAGTGCGGGGGATCCAAAATGGCGACCGCAATATTTTTTTTGAAATCGTTGCCCAAAACCCCACCAAAGCACCACAGAAACATGTGAAAATTAGCTATTTTAAATGCTTGAATTTTTACAGTAGCAGCAGTGGGTTTTTCTTGCAAAAAAAGTCTCCGTTGATTTTATTTTATTTTATTTTATTTTATTTTATTTTTTTACACCTGCGCATTCGCAATGATGGGCTCGCCCATGGGAGTGGACCATGCAAAGTTTGGGAGCCATTCCACCTATCGCATGGCCAGGTTTTGCTGACTGTACTAGGCTGGGAGGGTGCATCCATTTGCCATGCGGTGGGGGGAATCCAAAATGGCGACCGCAATATTTTTTTTGAAATCGTTGCCCAAAACCCCACCAAAGCACCACAGAAACATGTGAAAATTAGCTATTTTAAATGCTTGAATTTTTACAGTAGCAGCAGTGGGTTTTTCTTGCAAAAAAAGTCTCCGTTGATTTTATTTTATTTTATTTTATTTTATTTTATTTTTTTACACCTGCGCATTCGCAATGATGGGCTCGCCCATGGGAGTGGACCATGCAAAGTTTTGGAGCCATTCCACCAATCGCATGGCCAGGTTTTGCTGACTGTACCAGGCTGGGAGGGCGCATCCATTTGCCATGCGGTGGGGGGGGATCCAAAATGGCGACCGCAATATTTTTTTTGAAATCGTTGCCCAAAACCCCACCAAAGCACCACAGAAACATGCGAAAATTAGCTATTTTAAATGCTTGAATTTTTACAGTAGCAGCAGTGGGTTTTTATTGCAAAAAAAAGTCTCCGTTGATTTTATTTTATTTTATTTTATTTTATTTTTTTACACCTGCGCATTCGCAATGATGGGCTCGCCCATGGGAGTGGACCATGCAAAGTTTGGGAGCCATTCCACCAATCGCATGGCCAGGTTTTGCTGACTGTACCAGGCTGGGAGGGCGCATCCATTTGCCATGCGGTGGGGGGGGAATCCAAAATGGCGACCGCAATATTTTTTTTTGAAATCGTTGCCCAAAACCCCACCAAAGCACCACAGAAACATGCGAAAATTAGCTATTTTAAATGCTTGAATTTTTACAGTAGCAGCAGTGGGTTTTTCTTGCCAAAAAAAGTCTCTGTTGATTTTATTTTATTTTATTTTATTTTATTTTATTTTTTTACACTTGCACATTTGCAATGGGAGTGGACCATGCAAAATTTCCACCAATCGCATGGCCACTTGGCCAGGTTGACCACAGAGACTTCTGGGATGTGCCAATCGGGCATAAACAGCCCACTAATCGTAGCCCAAAGCCGAAGCCGAAGCCTAAGCCTAACCCATACGCCAGTACACTGTCCTTCTAAGTGGGTCAGAGAGGCACCCAGAGGTGCACCCCAATACTCACCCTAACCTCACCCGTAACTAGCCTAACCCTAGCCCTTGCGCTAACCCGTCTTAACCCTAAGCCAGATCTACTTGCATTGCACTACATGCAAGTACGTGAGACACAGCGGGTGCAAAGAGTCTGCCAGTCCGTCACTTGTGGCTCTGGCTGACTCCTGCAGCTCCCTCCAGGAGCCCGCTACCCCCTCCCCAAACCAGTACTAACGACAACGAAAAAACGAAAAAAAAACGAACCGACTAATTTTTGCGAATTTTCGCGAAAAACGGAAACGAGCCAAAACGGAACCGGCCCGACTAACGACAACTCGAAAAATTTTTTTTTCAAGTCGTGCCCATCTCTAGTCTTGGGTTATTGCTACCACAACTCTGTACACTAGGCCAGGGCAAAAGAATGATTAGCCCCAGGTCACCCATTGAGCTTTGTGGCTGAGTGGTGGGATTCGAACCCAGATCCCACCACCTAGCCCAGCATTCTAACCTCTGGCTTTCTTCTCCCCTCCACCAGTGGATGGAAGCAGTATGAAACAAATGCCATGACCAGCCTATAAAGTGTTGGTGAAAAACTTTGAATCAAGTCAAACAGCTAATTTGCTGTAGCCGTGTCACCGGCATGAAGGAAATATTAATGGAAAAGAGGTGGGGAACCTGGCCTCAAGCAATGAACCTTAGTGCCTGTACAATAAGGTCCATATGCCACTCTCTATCAGCAGGCCTCCAGGCCCATGTAATTTTCTTCCAACACTTCACCTTGGGATTGCACAAATGATTACTCTACTCATGCTGAAGGAACTGATAGTATACTAAATTGCCCCCATGTCTGGGAACATGGCCATTGCTTTCTTCTCAAGTAATCAACAGCTGCCAAGCTCTTGGTTCCAAGGAATTAATAAAGAAGCCTAAAACAATCTCAGCACAAGGAGGGAGAGGTTGGGAGTTCTATCAACCCCCCCCTCCCCCAAATGTACTTCCTTGACAGGGACTGGATTCAACAATCCATACCTGCAAGCCTAAGATTACCAAGGGATAGACCAGACACGTTGGTCATACCGAGTCAGGCTGGGGACACACCAGTGAAATCTCCCCTTGTGGTGACGTGACTTTTAATTGCATTCTTGTCACGCTTCGAGCTCTCATGGCGTTTATTCCAGGATGTGCATCCCCCATGTGTTTTTGGGTTATTGATTCATTATTTCCTTCCAATTCAATAAGGGCCTGGAGCTTCTTGTTGAGACTGTTTGACAGAAGTTTACGGATGCCTTGGGGGGGGGGATAAAAAAGAAAAGAAAAGTAAAAACATTTTAAACGGACATGCATGGTGAGAAGTTGCAGTAAGATTGGCCACACTTGTAGCGACGCAGATTTTTTTTTAAAAGATCTGCAACAACAACAACAAAATTAGAAACCTCTGGCCGAGTGAGAAATGATCAGCCGTTAGCACACTTGCTGGACAAAGGAATTGCTAATGGCTGTGTGTCGTGTGACCGCAAATTTAAACTGCAAAATCAAAAGGAACGAACTGGGGGAAAATTTGTTGGTGTGACCATGGCTTTGCCTTCAATTCTGGATTTGATATTCTATTTAATTTTTTACTGTATTTTTACCAAAAAAAAAACACCAAACATGTTGGAGATCCTATCTTGTCTTCTCCTCTTCTCCTCAAAAGTTATCCATATTATCTTTTAGAGCTGAACCAAGATGTCGCAGTGAAGAGAAAGCGAGGGGCAAAATCAAAGTCACTGCCCATGACTCTCATCAGATTCCTGTCTGCCCCAGATTATGTCCTTCTGTGCAATCCTTTCCCAGCATTGGGATGGGTTGTCCTCTAATAAGGCCATCCCATTCCACTATGACATCACCTGAGTAACAGGGATGGTGTCTGGAGTATGGTCACCAACACAGAATGGGCGACTAAGAGCTGACTTCTGAGTGTGTACTTCATGGGTCCAACGCAAGACAAATCCCAACCACTTCAAGGGTGTAAATGGAGATGAGAGGTGGGCAAAATCAAGGAACTGGGAGGTACATTGTTGCCCCCAACCTATTGGTGAGAAAATCTGTTGCTGCTGCCTCCTGTGCCATGACACCACATTTTGCACTCATGCCTTGTTTTGAACCCAAAGGATGCCTATAGAAAGCATCTAGGCCAGTGTTGGTGAACCTGTGGCACAGGTGCCAAAGGTGGCACTTGGAGCCCTTCCTGTGGGCACCCGGCATCTCCCCTTCACAGCCATCTGTATTCAGGTTAAATGGCTGTATTGGCACTTTGAGAAAAATTAGTGGGTTTTGAATCGCAGTTTGGGCACTCGGTCCCTAAAAGGGTCATCATTACTGATCTAGGGGTTCAGTTCAGCTTCAGAATAAGACCCACACAAAAGTGCTCATTGAAATAAGTCTTCTTTGTCACGACTGTCTTCCCACCAGAAATGTAGTGCTCGAGTGGCAAACTGAAAGGAAACCTGACACACCCTCTCTCTGTGTCTCTCTTTTTGCTTGCTTCTGTGCAGCAAATTCATCATCATCATCATCATCATCATCATCATCATCATCATCATCAACAACAACAACAACAACAACAACAACAACAACAACAACAACACCATCATTATCACCATTGTCATCAATGGCAAAACAGACCTGTGAAAAGCATGCGTTGCCCATTCTGATCTCACCCTCCGCGATCGTCTACTCGCCTCATGTCCTGTGCCTCATTGGGGAGGCCTGGCCGATTCCCAACAGATGCAGGAAACAGACACTCTTTTCTATATCCCCCCTTGAGCTTTTGTTCTGCGAAAATGTGCATTTCACAATAGCACTTTGTACTAGAAAAAGGACAGGCAAGGGATGATGCCGGAGAAGAAGTGACAGAAGTTCATGTACCACAGTATGCCTTGTTATGGAGCCTTCTCTGTGCTTGGCTCCCTACCTACTGTCCCTCCATGTCAAGGCAGAGACATTTTGATTCCAGTAGCTGGAATCAAGGTTTACCCGAACATAAGGTGGTCTGTTTTTATTTATTAGTGTGGATATTTCCAACTTTCCTTCAAAAAGCTTGAAACGGAACCCAGGGCTCTCCCTCAACACTAGCATCACAACCACCTATGAGATGGGTTAAAAGGGGTTAATGAGCCAAAGGACAGGGCTGCTGCACCCACACTCTGGAACTCCCTCCCACTAGAGGCCAGGGCTGCCTCATCTCTGTTGTCTTTCCAGAAACAGGCAAAGACCTTTCTCTTCAGGCATGCTTTCCCTGAATGATGGTCTACCTATTTTGTAAACAATAGTAGACAACAGTATGTATACATATTAGACAGAGAAGATAGGTGATTTGAGAGAGGAGTCAAGGAAGCCATTCATGTGAGCATTAGAACCCCCTCTCTCAACAGAGGTGTGGGGCTCAGGCGTAGTCTATCTGCTACTTAACAGGGTATGCTTTCAATGATACCCAGACAAATCAAAAAGCCTTCACCACCAAGGCCATAGCTAACGACCCATACTTTACAGCAGGGGTGTCCAAACATTTTGCAAAGAGGACCAGATTTGTCAAGGTGAAAATGTGTGTGTGTGGGGGGGGCAACCATTCAGCAGCATTTGGCCCCTGGGCCAGACTTTGGACAAGCCTCTATAATATGCAAGGAGGCAGAGAGGATGCTGCAGCAATGCAGCAGGGGGTGGGTAGGTTGGGCAGGTGGCTGGTGGGGTGGACAGAGGCAGGGAGGGCAAGCAAACTGTAAAAGTGCAAGCTGATGCCTCCATCCAGTATGGGGAGGGGCCAGCTGGTAGGGATGCATGACAGGCTGAGGCGGCAGGGAAAAGAGGCCGCGGGCTGCTCAAAATTTGAAAACAGGCCACATTTGGCCCCTGGGCCTGACTTTGGACATGCCTGCTTTACAAGTTTCAGCACCTAAGGCCATTGTTCACCTTAAGACTATGGATACTATTGTCTACCTAACAAGCCTGTTCAGGTCATTATTCAGCTTATGAGCCTATTTCAGACCAGAGTGACAAGAGGTCAAAGCTGACTATAAGATTGAGGACTCACACTAGCTGTATTCAGACTGATGAAGCTGTTTGGATGAGCAGTGAAATGTTTCGAAACGTTTCTATCGCTCAAGGAAAAGAAGTCCAGTTGCCATGACTCAACTTCCAGATAAACTCACCTGGATGACTGAGAATCTTCACAGAGAGAGAGAGAGAGAGAGAGAGAGAGAGAGAGAGAGAGAGAGAGAGAGAGAGAGAGAGAGAGAGAGAGAGAGAGAGAGAGAGAGAGAGAGAGAGAGAATATTATAGACATTCCATTTTAAACGTAGTGTCCAAAGCTTTGAAACTCACGGAGTGCAGTACTCTTGGGTGAGTAGGTTGTTGGTTTAGCATGGCAACTTGAAAGCATTAGTTTCCGCTGGTAGGCATTGCACTGAGTAGGGAAGGGAGTTGATGCCATACATTTCTAATGGAGCAACTTCTTTCCTAGGTCTATTTGGAACTCTTAGAACAATATTTCTCAGAAGGATCTGTGAAATAAAATCCTAAAAGAATTCAAATGCTTGAGTTTGGATATCAGAATATGAGCCTGGTTATTTAATAACTCTTTAGTCTTCTGTAATATTTAAAGATGAGATATTGAGCACTGTAAATCTGATAATATACTTCAAGAGGACTCAATTCCTTTTGCAGTATTGTGGTTTTACTCAGCCAAGGTTGAATGAGAGCTAGATTAAGCTTCATGATTAATGTACATACGGGATATCAACACAGCAAAGTCATCCAGCAAAGCGGTTCAGGTTTTATGATAAAGACTGAGACATGAAAAATACGGAACTGAGCCAAAGATGTCTGAAGTCACAGTAGATTTGGCTGAAATAATACAGTATCTCTAAAAAGCTTGTGGGATATTGTCACTTAAACAGATGACTCCTCTCAGTCATATCTGAGAGACTTGATCTGGATTCACTGAGGGTCAAGCTACATCACACAGTGCACATGTCTTTGAAAGAGGTACTCTTTTATGTGATGAAAGACATCTGTTTGTCATAAGATGTGTTTTTTGTGAAGCTATGTTTCGAGACTCATCACTTTTACTCCAGAAACTATAATTAGGAAAAACGTAAGAAACCAAATACCATATATTAAGAAACCAATTATTTTGTTTTTCTAATGACACAAAGAACTTATCACATACATGGGGTAGCCTTTAATCATATGACCTGATAACTGTATTTCCAGTAACGTTTCTGTAGGGAGTGGAGGTTATTTTATAATTACTGGGAATGAGGATAGCAAAATTGTTTGTGCTTGTTTCATTATAGGTTCTTTCTGGGGCAGGGGCTCTTTTGTTTTCATGTTTTTCATGCCTTAATCCAGGCATGTTCAAACTTCAGCCCTCCTGATGTTTAGGGCCACAAATCCCAGAATTCCAAGCCTGTATTTCCAATGGCAAAGGACTGTGGGAGCTGTGGTCCAAAACATCTGGAGGGCCAAAGTTTGGACATGACTGCTAATCCTTTAGTTTTATATGAAAGGAACCTCATCTTTTAGACCTTTTGGTCTCTCTCTCTCTCTCTCTCTCTCTCTCTCTCTCTCTCTCTCTCTCTCTCTCTCTCTCTCTCTCTCTCTCTCTCTCTGTGTGTGTGTGTGTGTGTGTGTGTGTGTGTGTGTGTGTGCGTGTGCGTGTCCCAATTCAAGAGTGATAAAAAACCCTTAAAAGTTACTCCAAAAGAGCAGAGGCTACGCAACAGAGAATCAGTCTAGCTCAAAAGCAGACAAAAGTACATGAGAAAGAAACTCACAGTGTTTCCCCGTGTATAAGACTATATTTTTGTCTTATACTTTTAGAATAAAATTGAGGGTTGTCTCATACATGGACATAAGCTGAGGAGAGAACCACACAGTTCTGAAACTGTAATTTTGGGTTGGAACATTGGAGGATGTCTTATACACGGGGGTGTCTTATAGATGGAAAAATTATGGTAACCATCAGAGCTAGGCAGGCCCAGATAGCCATGCCCTGGACTGCCAGAAAGATGGAAAACCAGATCCTAGATCAACCCACACTTTGTCCTGGAGGCAAAAATAATGAAACTGAAGCTACCCTCCTTTGAGCATATTATGAAAAGGCAAGTTCTTCCGGAATATATAATATTGACAGGAAAAGTTGAGGGCAGCAGGAAAAGGGGAAGACCAAATATGAGATGGATTGACTCCTTAAAGGAGCCACCAGCTTGAGTTTGCAAGAGATTAGCAGAGCTGCTGAGGACAGGACATTTGAGGTGTTGTTCATTCATGGGGCTACCATACGTCACAGCCGGCTTGACTGCCTCTAAGACCAAGTTTGCAGGGTTGTTTTTAATAGTGGATAGCAAACGTACTCATAACAAACATCTTTAATTTGAAAGGGAGAGAATCAATCCCAATAGCCTTCAAAAATGACTGTGTAATGTTAAGCACAGCGGGCAATAAAAAGAAAGGGAGACAGGAATAACTATCAAAGTTTAAAGAGGCTTATTTTGCACCTACTTATCTTACACACAGTCCTCAAAAGACTCATATTGTTTTCTGAAAACATATTATGGGAAAGTGGGGAAGAGACCCTCAGATATCATCTGAAGATATTTTCAACAAAACATTTCAAAGAGAAGGTGTTATCTGGCAATTTGCACATGTATTTTCAGGGTGGTGGTGGTGGGTAGGAGAATGAGTCCATCCATCTACTTGATATTTGTTCCCATGAACTCTGTTTTGCCATTAAAAATGGGCCTTAGAGTACTAATCTTGTAGCTGTTTGCAAATTAATTGCTACATTACCAACATGTTTCTTCTGCTGGCATTTTTCACGTAGCTGAGACTTGCTGGATTAATTCTACTGCGTGCCCACTTCATCTTCTTTCTCTCCTTCGAGCCTGCCTTGGTAACTTGAAATGATCCATAATTTTCTCGTGTTTCATGTTTCCTGCTGTGCAGTTTGGCCCTGTAATAGCTGTCATTAGGCAGCTCGTAACTGCCCCAAAATGAGGCAGCCACACTTAGAAATATTACATGGATTAAAATGCAACCCGGAGCAGAGTCAGCACAGGCCACAATTTAGTTTTATAACGGTCTGGAGAGCGGGAAAAGAAATGCTCGAGCTGGGGAAAATAGTCTGAAATCTTTCTTGGGAAAGAGAAAGCAGAGAAAAGTTACCCTTTGGGGTCTGAGAGTCCTCAGCCAGCATTATGGGAATTGCAGCTCCTCCTTCCCCATGTAACTATTGTTGAATACTGATCTATTCTGATTTTTACTGACCTAGGTTTGGCCTATTCCTAGCAACAGACAGGTATAGAAATTAAATTTGTGCAACTTTTGCCTCTAATCCAGGACCGCTAAAATCCGCTTCTTACTTCAAGATATACCACCTCCCAAAATCGTGTCCCCACAAGCAGCTGGCTTAAAAACAACAACATGCGACCACACACCCCTTTAGCCAGTTTTCCAGGTAGCAGCCTCAGCTCATACACGGCTTTTTAGACAAACCAAACAACAGTGGGGACTCTAAAATCCGCTTTAGAGATGGGCACGAAATGATTTATTTATTTATTTTGTTATTCATTATTCGTTTTGTTACATAATGAAATGAATAACAAACTGCCCTGTCAAAGGAAAATGAAACAAAAATGAAACATTTTTTGTTTTGTTTTGTTCATTTCATTTTTCGTTCCCCACGGACGCTGATCAGCCCCACAGAGAGAGTTTTCAAAGTGGCAATGCCAATCAGCTGTACTGCAGCAGCACTTGTTTTAAAAAAGAAAAGCACCCTCAACTGGCTGCGCTATAGCTGATCAGCACATGGGGCTCGGCCAAAAATAAAAAATAAAAAATCCCTGGGGTGGGGGAAAAGGCGGGATTTTAATTTTTTTCAAGCAGAGCCCCAAGCACTGTAGCGCAGGCTTGGAGCTGGCAAAAAAAAGTTTAAAAATCACCCCCCCCCACGCACTAATGGGGTGGGGGGAAAGGAGTGACTATTAAACTTTTTTTTGCCATCCCCAAGCCCGCGCAACAGCTGATCGGCGCTTGGGGCTCAGGGGAAAAAAAGTTTAAAATTCCCTTTGTTTCCCCCACCCCATTGGGTGGGGGGAAAGGAGCAATTTTAAACTTATTTTTTTCCAGACCCAAGCCCACACTACAGCTGATTGGTGCTTGGGGCTCAGAAAAAAACAAACAAACAAACAAACAAACAAACAAACAAACAAACAAACAAACAAACAAACAAACAAACAAACAAACAAACAAATCCCCTGGTTTCCCCACGGGTGGGGGGGAAAGATGAGATTTTAAAACTTTTTTTGCCACCCCAAGCCTGCGCTACAGCTGATCAGTGCTTGGTATGGCAAATTTGTTTTTACAAATCCCACCTTTTCCAGCCTCATCAGGTTGGGGGGGGGGAAGGAGCAATTTTTAATTTTTTTTTGCTAGTCCCAAGCTCATGCTACAGCTGATCGGTACTTAGGGTTCAGCAAATAATTAACAAACAAACAAAAAAAATCCCCCAGTTTCCCCATGCCCCATCGGGTGGGGGAAAAGGTGGGATTTTTAAACATTTTTTTGCCACCCCAAGCTCTACGGCTGATTGGTGCTTGGGGCAGCAAGAAAAAAAGTTTACAAATCATGCCTTTTCCTGCCCCATCGGAGCACCACACACACACACACACACACACACACACACACAGAGAGAGAGAGAGAGAGAGAGAGAGAGAGAGAGAGAGAGAGAGAGAGAGAGAGAGAGAGAGAGAGAGAGAGAGAGATAAGGGGGCTAGGGGAGAGCTTGACACTTTGCCAGCTACCATCAGAATTAGCTCATTGTTTGATATAACGACCTCTATAAAATAACAGTATTGCCTTTTGTTCAAGAATCATACGTTGGGGTGATATAGCTCCTTTTCATCTCATATCATCCACACTACAACACTATGAGGTAGGTTGTGCTAACAATGTCAGACCTAAGGTAAGCCAGGGAGATTCTGTCAGCAGTAAGGACATGGGCTTAAATCTCCCAGATCTGAACAAGCTTCTTTATTGGCCTGCCTCTATCTTTATAGAAAGAGCACTCACCCAGGGTTTTTATTATTTCTTGGTAACCTTCTAGAACAGTGGTTCCCAGTCTTGGGAGACCTACAGTAGGTGTTCTCTTGGACTACAACTCCCAGAAGCCTTCACCTCTAGCTGTTCTGGCCAGGGTTTCTGGGAGTTGCAGTTCAAGAACATTTGGGTTAACCAAGATTGGGATTAGACATGGGGATGAATTGAAAAACAAATCATGACAAATTCATCAATTAATTGGCCTATAAAATGGCCCCCAAGGTACCTAGAGACTTCAAAATCAGAGAAAGGTATACCCTGACTCTTCTCTACAATCCCTCCATGTTTGGAGGAGATTGGATTTCTGGTGTCTGAGCTACGCACCCCCAAATTGCACCCACAGGAAAGTTCTCCCCTGGAACTTAGAGACTCCAAACTTTCAGAGACATTTCCTCTAACTCCCCTCTACAATCCCTCTACTTGTTTGGGGTAGATTGGGTTTCCCCAACCCAATTTCTAAAGGACAATTTCTTAGGAGGCCCTTCTTTGTGGGTGTATAGCTCAGGTGTCTGAAACTCAACTATCACAAAACTTATTGGGATTGTAGAGGAGAGTTTGGAGATGTTTCCCCACAAGATTGGTGTCCCTAGATGCTGGGGGAGGACACACACTTTCTTGGGGGGGGGGCTCTTTGAAGGTGCATAGCTCAGAAGTCTGAACCCCAATCTTCACCAAACTTGCAGGGATTCTAGAAGAGAGGCAGAGGAAAGAAACCTGCAAGTTTTCAGGCCTCTAGATGACAGGGGGCAGCATTTTATAATATTTTAAAGGAAGAGAAATTAATTCATTGAGTCATTAATTCATCACTGGAAAATCACTGATTCGTTGATTCATCAATGTATCTTCCCCAATAAATCATTAATCAGAATGAGCCACCATTTTAAAAAAATCATTCCCATCTCTGATTGGGATCCATCATTCTGGCACACTGAGGAGTTCTGCTCACAACCATTTTCTTCCTCCAGATGGGCTAAGATTTTGGGGAATAGGGTTTGCATCCCCATTTGACCATGGAAATTCTCTGGGGGTTGGGTGGATCTGGTAAAAGTACTCCTTAAGTATCTGTTACCTTGAAAGCCCTATTACGGTTGTTTCCAAATTGAAGGCACAGAACACATACAGATGCCCATACCTTCCTCCTGCCAGCATGTTGTAGCCGACACCCAAGTTGAGGCAAGACATAAACATATGCTGAAGGAGCAATGGGAGGCCTTGTCAAATGTCTGTCAGATAGATGAGTGAGATCATGAACTAGCTTCCTGTGCTTGTTTTGCCAGTAAGTTTCCAAAGACCACCATTTTATATACTCGCTTCAAAAGGGGGTTATGCATACAGCCCTATAAACAGAGCTAGGCTACATGCACGACAACAGTGCACTTCAGGGCTTACTGCAGCATATGTAGCTTAATTTAAGGAAACCAAAAGAAATTATGCTGCTCTGTTTGATTTTTTTACATATCCATACCTCACCTTAAGGGCTGCACTGGAATAAAAATTATAATTGAAAAGCTGTTTCATTGACTGATAGTTTTTTTTTAAATGGTTGTTTTAATTTGGGAGAAAGGCTGAAATAAACGAGAATAGGGGACTTTTTGACAAACATCTGGAAGGGGCTACATATGGAAGGTTGCCCTGCCTGACTATATACTGCTTCTCCCCTCATTGTCAGCATTTGTGAGAACGAATTCCTTGCATCTACGTATACTCAGGTGGAGTACTCCTCCATTGGACAACTTGCGCTGAACTGTGAAGCTGCCTTCTAACAAAGCAAGGTTGGGCAAGTGTCAGGTTGTGCCTACAACTCCCATCAAGGATAGCCAGCATAGCCAATAATAAGGGATTATGGGATTTGCGGTGACCCAGAAGTCCACACTAGCCCTAGTAACTTTATTTGTTGCAATAACCAGGGGCAGCTGGGGCAGCTTGAGTAATGGGAAAGTGCTTTGAAGAAACACACACACATACACACAAAGAGATACAAACCAGCGTGTCTGAAGAGGCCTCATTTATTAACCCCTGTACCATAGGTGATTAGCATAGCTGATTACATCATTTCTTCGTGGCGCAGCAAGAAATTCCCCAAATATAGTTAAAGAGGCGTAGCATGGGAAGTCTAAATCATTATCCATTTCTATGTGTATTGTTATACCTATGTGCATTACTCTAATTCAGGCATGTCCAAACTTTGGCCCTCCAGATGCTTTGGACCACAACTCCCAGAATTCCAAGCCTATACAGTGGTACCTTGTATAAAGGAATTCATTCATTCCCAATGAAATTATGTTAAGCAAATTTCCTTTATACAAATTTCCCATAGGAATGCATTGAAAATGGAGTAATCCCATTTTATGTTGTACAGATTTGGCCCATAGGCGATTCTGTTAAGCAAATTTCCCCTATCTCCGGAACATTTTATGTTGTACAAATTTTATGTTATACAAACTGTTTGTTATATAAGGGTCCACTGTATTTCCAATGGCAAAGGACTGTGGGAGGTGTGGTCCAAAACATCTGGAGGGACGAAGTTTGGTCATGCCTGCTCTAATTGGTAAGCTTTAGCTTAGTGATAAGAGATATTGCTCTAATTGGCTTTGTGCTCTAATTAGCTTTGGCAAACTTAACTGGTAGAGATGGGCATGACCAGGAAAAATGACGTTTCGAGTTGTCGTTTGTCGGGAGGGTCCGTTTCGGGTCGTTTCCGTTTTTTGAGGAAATTTTCAAAAATTTGTCATTTCCGTTTGTTGTTTGTCGTTTGTGTTGGGGTTGGGGTTGGGGTAAGTGGGCTCTTGGAGGCACCTCTCTGGGTGCCTCTGACGTCTGACCCACTAAGAAGGGAAGGGAAGGGAAGCATTTCGCGTTGCCCCCGCGTACCATACATTTTTACATTATGTTAGGGTTGGGGGGTAAGTGGCAGAGGCACCTCTCTGGGTGCCTCTGACTCACTAAGAAGGAAAGCATACTGGTGTACTGGCATACAGGTTAGGGGTAGGGGTAGTGGGCTCTGGCTGGGAGGCACCTCTCTGGGTACCTCTGTGACCCACTAAGAAGGGAAGCGTACTTGCGTACAGATCTGGGTTAGGGTTGGGGTTAGGGTAAGGGCTAGGCTTAGGGTTACGGTTAAGGTTAGGGTGGGTTAGTGGGCTGCACCTCTGGGCGCCTCTGACCCACTAAGAAGGACAGTGTACTGGTTGTATGGGTTAGGATTAGGGTTAGGGTTAGGGTTAGGGTTAGTGGGCTTTTTATGCCCTCTGGCACATCCAGAAGTCTCAGTCAAAACCTGGCCATGCGATTGGTGGAATGGCTCCAAAAATTTGCATGGTCCCATCCCATGGCCAGCCCATCATTGCGCAGGTGTAAAAAAATAAAAATAAAAATAAAAATAAAATAAAATAAAATCAATGGAGATGTTTTATTGCAAGAAAAACCCACTGTTGCTACTATAAAAAATCAGGCATTTAAAATACCTAATTTTCAAATGTTTCTGTGGTGCTTTGGTGGGTTTTTGGACCACAATTTAAAAATAAATATTGCGGTCGCCATTTTGGATCCCCCCCACAGTATGGCAAATGGAGACGACGAGGATGCCCCCCCCCAGCCTGGTACCAGCAGCCCAGGACAGGAGAGGGGGGAAGGCCAGGGACCCCCCCCAGAAACCACCCTTCTCTGGTAGGTGCCCTCACTGAGGCAGGCATATTCTTGCCTGCTTTTTTGGCTAGGAATCGGGTTTTTTATTTTTAAAACTTTTTTTCTGTGCTGCTTGGCATCGCGTGATTGCCGCGATGGCATGAACGACGACGAAAAATCAGACCCAATTTTTCTTTTTCGGTTCGGGTTCGAGTGGGAGCGGAGTAATTCTCGTTACCGTTACCCTTTACGTAACGATAACGAGAACCGAAAACGGAAATCAGAATTTTGCCGCTCCGTGCCCATCTCTATTAACTGGTAACAGGAGAAGACAAAGAGATCTCTTATTGGCAAGCTTAACTAAGGAAAAAGAGGGTGCCAGGACCCTGCCTGTCATGGAACCCGAATGTGAAGGGTTAAATGCTGGAGAGCAGCAGGAGGAGCCTTGTAGTTCAACTCAGCAGGCAGCTGAGTCTGAGGACGCAGCTGAGGGCACGTCTCCTCCTCCTATAAGGGCTAGGAGCAGGATCCTGCAAAGGAGAACTAACAGGAGAGCTAGGGAAAGGATCTTTAATGATAGGCATAGAATTAGATCTGAAAGCCCTGAGTTCTAGCAGGAGCCTTGCCAGAGATATGGGTGTGCTCCCTGTTTTAGGATAAAGCTAGCAAGTTTACCCTGAACCCTCTGTGGAAGCAACACGTCACTTACCTTGCCACCATGTTCCTGTGTGTTATCCTGACTTTGTTTCCTGACCTTGGACCGGCTTTCTGACTACGGCGTTCTCTGTTTCCTGACCTTGGACTGGCTTCCTGACTACGATGTTTCTCTGTTTCCCTTGAACTTGGCATTTGGCTCTGTAAGTTATTCTGGACTGACTCGGACTGTACTTTGTACTTTATCTGGATTACAACTAAAGTTCCTGGCAAAGAACTGAACTTGGCTTGCTGTGTGTTCTGTGTGTGGGGCTTGACAGTTTGCTCCCACCCACCAAACTTATTCAAGCAGAATGGAGAATTAGGGGGCTGTTGGAATGACTCCACTGGAAGCTTTGCAAAACCAAGTACTGTTTTTGTCACAGGCAATTCTTCAATTGCAGCAAGCTCCATCATCATTACAGCCTCGTTGCCCTTTGCTGCCTCCTGACCGGTTTGAAGGCAAATTAGAGGAATTCCCTGCATTCTTGGCTCAATGCAAGCTGTTCATTGAGGTATGGGCTCAAGAATTTCCTACTGAGAGGTCTAAGGTCTGTTTCACCATCAGTTTTTTGAAGGGACAGGCAGGTAAATGGGCGACTCCTCTACTCCTCAGTGCTTCACCTTTGCTGGATAATTATCAGGCTTTCCTAAACCATATTTCTTCAGCCTTTCAGAATCCTGTGCAGGCTGCTACTGCCAACAGGAGACTCAGAGCTTTGAAACAGGGCAAAGACTCAGTGTTTGATTATACCACTGCATTTCGTTTGATAGCTCAGGATTTGCAGTGGAACGAGCCGGCACTGATTTCTCAGTATATGGAAGGTTTGGCAGATGAAGTGCTGGATGAACTCTGCAGGGTAGAACAACCAAACACATTGCAGGAACTCATTACCCTGTGTCTGGGAATAGATGGACGCCTGGAAAGCCGTCGTCTCTCTCGAAGCCAGAACTGCAACCAGCAACCTCTGCCAGCTGTGTCTCATCTGCAATCCCGGGAGGCCCGTGAAGTGGATCCAGAGCCTATGCAACTGGGAGCTGCTCGACCACGCCTCACCCCAGAGGAAAAGGCAAGACGACACTTTCATCATCTCTGCCTGTACTGTGGGGGAGGAGGACATTTCGCTTCTAATTGCCCTTTGAAGCGTTCCTCAATAAGTGCTGCTATCTCTCCAGCAGTAAAAGGGCAGCTCCATCCTTGAAGGAACCCCGAGAAATGGAGCATACCGAAGGGTTCCCAGGCAATACTATCACACCTCAAGGACCTTTTCTGATACCTGTGACTCTAGGGCTCCCTGATGGTCAGGAAATTCCGGTGTATGCTATGGTAGACTCTGGGGCGGCTCACTGTTTTATGGATGCTGGGTTTGTGCGGTACCATCGGATTCCAGTACAAAATAAGGACACTCCTTTGTTAGTAGAATCCATTGAGGGTCGGTTACTTCATTCTGGGTCGGTAGCTCAGGAAACCTGTCCCCTTTCTCTTCAGGTAATGGATCATAATGAGCAGATTAGCTTTAATGTAATCCGAATGCCCCGGTTTCCTCTTGTTTTGGAACTTTCCTGGTTGCGAGCTCATAATCCACTGGTGGATTGGGTGCAAGGGGAATTATATTTCAAGGTTCCTTGTTCAAAGCAACATTCCTCTACTGTACTGGCATCTGCCCATGATACATCTGACCCTGTCTTGCCTCAGGCATACCAAGACTTTGCAGATGTATTTGAGGAAAAGAGGGGCTGACAAGCTACCTCCAGATCGACCCTATGACTGTGCCATTGATTTGATTCCTGGGGCACCTCTTCCTGTGGCGCGAGTTTATCCCATGTCCGAACCAGAATTAGAAGCGTTGAGGGCTTTTCTAGATAAAAATATTCGACGTGGGTTCATACGGCCTTCCAAATCACCATTGTCCGCACCAGTGATATTTGTCAAGAAGAAGGGAGGGGAGCTTCATCCTTCTAATGATTATAGAGCACTAAACAAGATCACTATTAGGGACCGGTACCCTTTATCCTTAATCTCTGAACTTTTGGACCGGTTGAAAGGGTCTAAGTGTTATACTAATCTGGACCTTCGGGGGGGCATATAATTTGGTACGTATCTGTAAGGGAGACGAGTGGAAAACTGCATTCCGGACCCGGTATGGTCAATATGAACATTTAGAAATGCCTTTTGTTCTGACCAATGCACCCAGTGTGTTTCAGAGGATGATGAATGACATTTTCCAGGATCTCCTAGATTGTTGTGTGATTGTGTATTTAGATGACATTCTGATTTACTCCACTGATCCAGCTCAACATGTTCAAGATGTTCGTCAGGTCTTACAGCGTCTTCGGGAGAACGGACTCTATGCTAAGCTGGAAAAATGTGAGTTTAACATTGAAGAAGGTGAATTCCTGGGGCATATCATTTCTCCCCAGGGAATCCGCATGGACCCCAAGAAAGTAGAGGCTGTGTTGTCATGGCAGCAACCACAAAATCGTAAGGACTTGCAACGGTTCCTTGGCTTTGCTAACTACTACCGTCAGTTTATTCCTGCTTACGCCGATATTGCTGCACCTTTAAACCGTCTCCTTCGTCCCAAAGAGCCTTTCCGGTGGACTCCAGAAGCAGAGAAGGCTTTCTCTACCTTGAAAACCCACTTTATCTCAGAGCCTTTACTTCACTACCCTGATCCACAACTGCCGTTCATAGTGGAGGCTGACTCATCTAGTGTTGCCCTGGGAGCAGTATTATCTCAACAAGAGGATCCCTCCCAAACCCAGCGTCCCTGTGCCTACTATTCTCGGCAATTAAAACCCACAGAGAAGAATTATACGATCTGGGAGCGTGAACTGTTGGCCATCAAAACAGCTTTTGATGTATGGAGGCATTACCTTGAGGGAGCTCGACACCCTGTGCAAGTGTTAACTGATCACAGAAACCTGGAACATTTACAAACAGCTCGGCGATTGTCTCAGCGACAAATCCAGTGGTCTTTATTGTTTTCCTGGTTTGATTTTCATATCAAGTATATTCCTGAGGCTCAGAATAAGAAAGATGATGCATTATCTAGAAAACCTGAATATGCGGCACCAGTGAAAGAGACCTTAGTGGCACCCATCTTGCCTCCCTCTGTGTTCGCAGCCACGAATCCGTGTCCCAGCTTGGCAGAAGAAATCCGGGAATCTCAAGCTCGAGATCCATGGACTCAGCAATGTCTTCAAGAACTTCAGAATGGGGAGCATGGAGAGTTTTCTGCACAACAAGGGTTATTACTACATCGAGGGAGGTTATATGTTCCTGCTGGTCCCCTTCGTAACCAGGTATTGCATCTATCTCATGATTCTTTACCTGCTGGACACTTTGGACTTTACAAAACCCTGCATCTGCTCACAAGAGAGTTCTGGTGGCCACAGGTCCGTGCTGATGTTGCCCGATATGTGGGTTCCTGTGAAGTTTGTCGGCGAGCAAAGGATGTGGTGGCTAAACCCTCAGGTCTGTTGCATCCTTTGCCAACACCCTCTGGTCCCTGGAATGCTGTCTCCCTAGATTTTATCACGGATCTTCCCCGCTCAAAAGGGTTTACCTGCATCCTGGTCTTTGTAGATTTATTCACCAAAATGGCCCACTTCATTCCTTGTCCTAAATCTCCTACCGCAACAGAAACAGCTCATCATTTTTTACAACACGTCTTCAGGCTTCATGGTTTACCTGAACACCTTATTTCGGATCGTGGACCCCAATTCACCTCTTGTTTCTGGCAAGCAATGCACAAGACACTAGGAACCCAAGTTCACTTGTCATCCGCTTATCACCCACAGTCAGATGGTCAGACTGAGCGCACCAATGCCACTTTAGAACAATATTTACGTTGTTATACATGTTATCAACAAGACAATTGGGCGGATTTGTTGCCTTTAGCTGAGTTTGCATACAACAATGCTGTACATTCATCCACTCGTCAAACCCCATTCATGGCCAACTATGGGTATCATCCTCGGTACTTTCCAACCACCCTTCCTTCCACCTCTGTGCCAGCTACCAATGCTTATATCCAAGAACTTCATGGCATTCAAGAATTATTGAAAGAACAACTCAATCATGCCAAGGAAGCATATAAAAAAGCAGCGGATCAGAAAAGACAAGAAGGTCCACAGTTGAATCCAGGCATGAAAGTTTGGCTCTCTACCCGATATTTGAGACATCCTGGGCGATCCCGGAAACTAGATCCTCGATTCATTGGCCCTTACCCCATCCTAGAAAAAATCAACCCAGTGGCGTTCCGGCTACAATTACCTGCATCCCTCCATATTCATCCCATGTTCCATCATTCCCTCTTGGTCCCAGCCAAAGATCCTGACCCCAACCGACCACCAAATCCTGAACTTCCTCCACCGATCTTAGTAGAAGGAGAAGAGGAGTATGAGGTCCGCCAAATTTTGGATTCCCGGATACATCGGGGGGGGGGGGGGGTTGCAATACTTAGTGGACTGGGAAGACTATGGACCAGAAGATCGATCTTGGGAACCGGTGTCTAACTTACATGCGCCGGAGTTGATTCAGCAATTTCATGATAATTATCCAGATAAACCTGGCCCATCGGAAGAGGGGGACCATGGGGAGGGGGATAGTGCCAGGACCCTGCCTGTCATGGAACCCAAATGTGAAGGGTTAAATGCTGGAGAGCAGCAGGAGGAGCCTTGTAGTTCAACTCAGCAGGCAACTGAGTCTGAGGACGCAGCTGAGGGCACGTCTCCTCCTCCTATAAGGGCTAGGAGCAGGATCCTGCAAAGGAGAACTAACAGGAGAGCTAGGGAAAGGATCTTTAATGATAGGCATAGAATTAGATCTGAAAGCCCTGAGTTCTAGCAGGAGCCTTGCCAGAGATATGGGTGTGCTCCCTGTTTTAGGATAAGGCTAGCAAGTTTACCCTGAACCCTCTGTGGGAGCAACGCGTCACTTACCTTGCCACCACGTTCCTGTGTGTTATCCTGACTTTGTTTCCTGACCTTGGACCGGCTTTCTGACTACGGCGTTCTCTGTTTCCTGACCTTGGACCAGCTTCCTGACTACGACGTTTCTCTGTTTCCCTTGAACTTGGCATTTGGCTCTGTAAATTATTCTGGATTGACTCGGACTGTACTTTGTACTTTAATCTGGATTACAACTAAAGTTCCTGGCAAAGAACTGAACTTGGCTTGCTGTGTGTTCTGTGTGGGGGGCTTGACAGAGGGGGAGGGCTAGTGTACTGACATAATCTTGTCTGCTGTTGCAGAGAACTCAGACCTTTGCCATCAGAAGCTGCTGCTTCTGAAACGGCAAAATGGCTCCAGTTATGTCAACCCAGAAGCCTAATCCCACATTTATTTTACCACGTGTGGTGTTTTTTTTTTTAAAAAAGGATGGATTTTAATAAACAACTCCCCCCCTTTTTAAACGGCGTTTATTTTCTCTGGTAAAAGTACAACAAAGCAAAGCAAAGTCTTCTGCTTTTATACCATCTCATACCACTTCAAGTACTCTCTGGGCGGTTTACAGTTTAATTACAGTACACAAATATATCCCCAAAAACACACGTGCTAAAGCTATTAAGAGGGTGCAGGAAGTTGGCTAAAGTTGAGAGTTGAGCCACAGGCTGATCTGATCTAGCAGCGCAGCAGTGTTCACAGCATCATCCTGCCCCTCATGGGGTGCCATGATATAATCACTTTTTTTAAAACTTCATTGCCTATTTAGACATTTCTAGAGGGAGTTTTAAGAGTTCATATTAAGCAGCGTATTTTATTCTCTGTGGCTTCATTCCTGGATTCTATTTCTGCATCATTCCATTCAGAATTCTGAGGTACACGCTAATTAATATGTCAGCACAATCTTATTTAAACAGGAGGGGTCTGGCACTTCATCCTATCCCTATTCCTTGATACTGAGCTGTTATCTCTCCTTCAGTGGGCGTTGAAGAAATTTCTATATTTTAGACCATGAAAAAATACTTTCTGCCCTGTTTCAGGTCATATCCAGCAAATGGTTTCCTCGTGTGCTCATTAGCGTCCACATACACACATACACACATATACAGCAGTACAGCCACATTTATGAACATTGTATAACACATTTCCTCTGCCGGATGGCACATTCCTTTCCCAAATTGTAGCAGAAAGACTCAAGGTGTGATCGGACCACTATAAAGCTTGCAGTTAGGACTGCTTGTGGCACCCTCCAGTTTGAGTTTTTTCTCACCAACTACAATGTATAGGAAATTCCAAATCAACTGGACCCCACTCTGTGCCCAGTCCAGACCATATTCTGCCTCACTGGAGGACAAGTCAGACAGCAGATGTACAGGTTATCTATTATTAGGTCTCCCAACATGGGTTGTGAGTGTGTTAATGGATTTGATTGGAGCAGCAACAATGGAGGAGCGGAGGTGTTCTGCCCCCCCCATGCCATTTTCTCAGTCTCATTCTCTCCCCTTCCCCTGGCAAAGATCCTATCACTAGTGGATGTAAAGAAAAAAATTACAGGCACAACATATTTATCTTTATTCCTTCCTTTGTCATTTGTAATCAAGGACAGGTTTGTAGCAGAGGTGAATTCCTGGCACCCTCCCCTCATGTCTGTTCAAGGTAAATCCCAGTAAATTTACTACTGTACTGTACTTTCAAATTATAGAATATACAGCACCAGGACTGCAGCCTTTGAACTGGAAAATATTTGTTTCAGTAACCTTTCTTTTAGCACAATTTGCTCCTACCGCTGTTGTGAGGAAAATATTGATGCTGGGACATGCACTCATGGATCTCTGTATGCCATACCTAGTTTGACTGCTAGGCTGCATTTATTTTGTATTCTTAGATCTTGATTAGTATGTGGGAAAGGAGGATATTCTAGCACAGTCTTCTCCATGCTAATGCCTGATGATGGCAGTTGTGAACAAACTCTGTGGAACTCCTTGACACAAGATGTGGCGATGGAACCTGGCCTAGATGGCTTTAAAAGGGGATTGAATTGTTTTATTTATTTATTTCCAAACTTATATACCGCACCTATTTCCCCAAAGGGGACTCAGGGCGGTTTACACAATACCATAGCAAATAAAACAGATAAAAACAATTGAGGAGGAAAAGTCCATTGCAGGTCACAAGCCATGTTTGGGATACATGTTATCTCGCAGCTCAAAAGGAGAGTACCTCAAAGTGCCAGAGGCAGGGGATTGGTATCAGGAGACAGGTCTCTAGTTGTCTCATGGGCTCCCAGAGGCATCTGGTGGGGCCGCTGTTAGATACAGAAAGCTGGACTAGATGGGCCTTTGGCCTGATCCAGCAGGGCTCTCCTTATTTTCTTATGTAAGAGACCACCCATTGCCTCAGAAGGGATTTACAGAATATAGGGTTGCTGTTGCGCTGGATTTTGGCTTAGCTGTCCCCTTCTTTGGACCTTATCATTTGTGTTGGTCTTGTGACCTAAATTTTTTGAGAAAAGTGGCATTGGGCATTGCCAGTGCTAAGGTGTACCCAGAATGTCCCCTAAAAAAATTTCCTGAAAGTCTGTAATTTCACTGTGTAACCATGTTGTAGTTTTACTCTGATGGTAATGCAAATAGAGTAACATTTGACATTAGATCACCACAAGCTGCTCCCAGACTCTGGAACTCCCTTCCACTGGGGGTCAGGCTGTCCCCATCTTTGCTGTTCTTCTCCAAGCAGACCAAGACCTTTCTTTTCAGGAAGGCTTTTCCTTAATGACTGTCTAGGAACATTTTTTGTAATGCATTGTTGTGTTTTGTTTCCTTTAAATGTGTTTATAAGTATTGAATTTATTTATCAGTTTCAGTGTAATATTTGTCAATTGTTTAAATATTATATGCTTAATATTTTTAAAATATTATCTTTTTAATGTTATAAGCCACCTTGGTTCTTTTAAAGGAGAAAGGCAGGGTAAAATATTTTAAATAAAGAAAGAAACAAAGAAACGAGTTAAGGAATCGGCATGAAAGTTGTTGCACACCAAGTTGTGCAACTTGGCAGGCAGTGGATATAGTTTGTAATTACTTCTTCACTTGTGGTAAATTTCTGTCAAATATTATAGCATTTGTGTTACTCCTGTGGGTGTAAATAAATAGGATTTTGTCCAGAATACTAAGAAACATGTAGGGATTCGACAGCCAATTAATCTCTGCGGTAAATTTTTCCATATTGTAGACAGGTGATCTGAACTTCACAATATACTTTTTTTTTGTTTTTGTTTTATTACGATGCATTTGGTAGGAGGAGGGTTGTCAATTATTTTAATTCCCTCAGGTTAGGGTTGGATGGTTGTCTGCATGAATTTTACATCACACACACACACACACACACACACACACACACACACACACACCCTTTTTTGTCTGCTTTCTTTTTAAAAGGACAGTGGGGGTCAGAAAACTTTAAAATGGCAAAAACTGAGACTTCTCAATTAACTCCAGATCTCAACATTCAGCAACAGGGTGTAGCTATCGCATGAATACCTATGACAAAAAGTCTGCCAGATTGGTCAAGAAGGATGATTTCTAGCATTTGTCATCGTGTTTCATGTCTCATTTTTAATCATCTTTTTTGAAAAATATGGAAATCTGCCAGAGAAACAAACCACTTTTCCAAGGTGTGCACAAGCACATTTCCAAGCATGTTTTATCTGTGCTAATGGATTTTTTTCAGTCATTTTAATATGTTCAATCTTTGTTCTTTGATAATTTCTTTAGTAATTTCATTATTTCTCTTTTAAATACTTTGTAACCTGCTTTGATTCTCTTAGTTGGTAGAAAAACATCTATCTATCTATCTATCTATCTATCTATCTATCTATCTATCTATCTATCTATCTATCTATCTATCTATCTATCTATCTATCTATCTATCTATCTATCTATCTATCTATCTATCTATGTTGGTAGCACAAACCATGGTGTAATATCACTTTGTGCTACCACCATATGTAAGGCCTCACTGCATGTTCTAACTCGATTGATAAGCTATATTTAGCAATGGTTTTCCTCCCCTCCTCTCGTTTTCCATCTAATCAGCATTCCAGTCTTTGTGATGCTTCTTGCACATTCATAGGCCTACCACTCACACTTCTTGAAAAACAGCTCGGACAATTGCTTTGTGTTTGGGAAAGAAGTGGTTAACTGATTAAAAAAAGGAGTCAGCTTCTGGGATTTTCCCTTGCTTGGTGTCACTTTGTGAATGGTGGTGTCACCCAGACATTGGAATCTGGGGATACTCCAAAGACTATCAAGTATTAATACTGAGTGACTCAAGATTTCGTTTGATGAAAAGAAAACTGCAGTTTTATTGAAAAGATATCAAAAACAAAGAGACATCAGTAAGACATAAAAAGGACATCAAAAAGACATGTTTATGATATCAAAAACATGGGTCTATCCATTAATAATAAATGGAGGAAGACAATTAAGTACACATAGATGCCATCTCTTATACTGTTCTACACAGAACAGATAATTCCCTATTGGTTGGTGTAATGGGTGGTTTCCCTCCCCCTGGGCTACCACCTGTGACTTTCAAGAAACACAACTCTATGGTCAAGTTTAGAAAGAAACAATTCTCAGACACCTGTGCTGTTGTTGAATACCTCAAAAGTAAGACTGAGCTTCGGGACTTTCCACAGCACTTTGGACTCTGAACATATCAGAGCTTAATAAAAAGATTTTACATCAGGCCAGGGAACCTCAATTATAATTCTGATTCCTTCCATTCACAGTGGTGAAAGGGATCCCATGAAACATAGACCATCTTGACTTGCTGCCATTCGTGTTGCCAACATTCAGGTTATGTGAAGTTTGGCATTTTTCTTCCTGCTGGGCATAATATTCTGCAGAAATATTAGGCCATTTCCTGGTGTTTTGAATTGTGCATTCAGAAGAGAATCAACACAGTCCCATACTCCCAGTGAAAGCATCCAGCATCCAAGGCATTTTTATTTCAGTGTCATAGTATTACCTAGCCCTGTGAGGTGATTCATTTCTAACCAAACACTGTAAATGCTCCAACTGGGCTAATACCAATTCCTGTTGCTGTCTAGTGTACAGAATAGAGATGGGCACGAAATGAAAAATTTTTTGTTTCCGTTTCCATTTTTTCGTTTCGTTATGCAACGAAATGACAAACGAATTTTGTCTCTAAAATGAAACAAAACGAACAGAAACACCGGAAATTTTGTTGTGCATTTCATTTTCGTTACAGCAATAAAGTGAACTGCTTTAAATGCTAAAAAAATCACAAAATTGAAATAAACGGTAACGAAACGGTAACAAAACAAATGAAAAAAATGATTTTTTTGCAAAAATTCGTGAAAAACTGAAACGAACCGAAACGGACCCCCTAAACGACAAAAGACAAACGAAACACCATTTTTTTTATTCGTGCCCATCTCTAGTACAGAATTAGATGTATAAAATTAGGAAAACTGGAGGTCAATTCAAGGAAGTATTGCATTCAGTTAGCGATCTGTTTTTACCTTGTGTGTTTTGTACTGCAGTTTTTGATGACTTTAGCCACAGCTTTGAAGTAACAAGTCTTCCTTATTTTTTTTTTAAAAATCATCCCATTTAAAAAGCCATAGAAAAATCTGGAAAGAAAAAGCCTCAATGATAGTATATATGCTACTAGAAACAAAAGCTGGCACCAGCTAATGATGCCTGTTTGTGTCTCTTTGCCACAAAGTCAAGGTCAGTGGCGAGTAATGCAATCCTTTGGTCTTGGCCTTGTCTAATGGATTTATTGGCGACAGCTGAAAATAGCCAGGCCTCCACTGCCAGACCACATTCTGTCGCAGTTCCTGAAGACAATGAGTATAGATCAGGGCATGGTATCTGTAGGGTCTCTTGAGAGCTTTTGGGGAATATTTAGAACTTTCCTCCTCTGCCTCCAGCAGGCATTTGGAATATCCGGTGAAGAGACAATATTGTAATCCCTCTGTTGGCTTCTAATTGTCTAACTTACAGTCCTTCCAGAAGTAAGTTCACTGGGTGCTGCTAACTTTCACGTAAGTTGGTATTAGTCTTACAGTAACCCAAGCATAATGTTTACCATGAAAAACCAAGGGGGGGAACCCATGACATTTCCATTGGGTTGATTGATGGATCAACTGAATGATTGATACCTCATGTTTTTCTCAGTCTGGAACACAAATGCAGCTTACATTATAATAGCTAAATCGTGTAACTGAAAAAAATAGATTATGAATATTAAAACAGAATTATATAAAACATAATAGCATTAAACACCATTAGAAAAAAACAGCATATCAGTCTGTCAGTTACCATGAGCACAGAAGTTCTTGGTGTGTGCATAACACCTCCGATTCTGGCATCTGAGGAGACACCTGTCCACTGAACAGCTTGAGAGAAAAAAACAAGAGGGCAGTGCCTTAGTCCCCACCCCCTTTTCTTGACAGTGGACCAGTCCAACGAGGAAAGCAGTCTGGGGGAAATCTGTGGCTCTTAAAGGAGCCCCCTTATGGGTTGACATGCTAGCATCAGATATAGGCATAGGTTGTCAACTTGATGTCCCAAACACATGAGTGTTCCATGGTTGGGCCTTGTGTATCGCATGGAATGCAAACACAACTGGGTGTTATTTAGGACAGTGCCATGTTGTGCTTCTGCTATAAGAGCTTAATTGCATGTGACATGAAATTCAAAAATGGATCACAATATTTGACAAATATCACAGATTGGTTTAATTATAGGCCCCCTGATATATATGGCTCCTTCATCATATACTAGGGCAACTTCCCATGACAAGGTTAAATAGACCTTATTTATTATAACTCATCAACTGGATCTTGTGTAAATCTCTGGATCTACATCTCCTGAGGTGGAATGGACAGCAAAGCTATGACCTTGGAATTTCTTTATCGACCTGATGCGATCAGCATTAAATCAACATTCAGCTTTCAGCGATGGGCATCAACTCAGCATTCTTTCTTGGATGCAGTCCAAACCATAATATGTGCCATTTTTAAGTTCAAGAGCTAATTTTAAATTACTGACATTTCCAGGCTCTTTACATATGCATCCTCAAGCATTTTCAGTTCACTTGTCATAGATCTGTTTCAGAAAGTATCAGAAAGATCATATCTGTTTCAGAAAGATTCCTGGAAACAATGTTTCCAAGCAAGAATGAGGAAAATCTATGGCATTACACTCAATGCCCTCTTGGCCATAAAGAGTTCTGGCTGCCCATAAGCTAGTAGTTACTGATTGATATCTAACAGTATGGCACAACTAATGGCGGTCTGGTGGACCTTCTTCAGGGGCTGGCTCACCAAATCCACACTGATTTAATGGATCTCCTCTAGTTGTTATTTATAACTACAGTACAGCCGCCATCTCTCTGTCTATCCCCTAGTCCTGTTGTGCTGATGCAGTAGGTGGCAGTGTGGATTTTGTTTGGAGGGATGGTGGCTCCAACGTGTAATCAAGGAACACATTGGTAAAACCCACCCATGAGCCAGGTCCCAAGATAAGAGTGTTTTTGGCCCTCCAAAATATTTTGGAGCTCTGCAATTCCTTACTCCCAACCATAGTAGGTAGGGAGTTGGAGTCCAAAACATTTGAGAGGTCAGAGGCTTCTTATCCATGACTTCATAGACTCTATAAAACCTGCACAAGGCATGGGATTAGAAGTTGAAATATATGATGGCAACCATTGTTCCCATTAAAAAGAGACCAAGGTGCATGTGGACAGTTGTGTTAAATGTGTCTCTGTAGATATGTGAAGTACCCTTAATTTAATTTTAAAACATTAACCTTCTTGGGCAATTTGTAATTACTTAGAAGAGATTGTCATCTTTTATTATAGCTCTAACCTTTAGAACTAATTGTGTGCAGGCCTCAGTAATTGTGTAGAGGAAGATGAAAATAAGCTTTACCACACTGGTGAAGCACAGACTTCCCTATGCAAACAAAGTGATGCTCAAGGTGTTTCATCAAAGGCTTTTAACCTTATATGCAGCAAGAAATGCCTGTTATTGAAGCTCAGTTTCAAAAAGGAAGAGGCACTTGGAATCATATTGCAAATATCTGCTGGCTGCTGATGAGCACCGAAGAATGACAGAAGACCAGTCTGTGCTTTACCGACTATAGCAAAATCTTTGACTGTGAGGATCAGTAGAAACTGCGAGTTGTTCTGAAAGAAATGGGTGTGTCGCAGCACTTGATTATGTTAATGTGTAACTTGCGTTGTGGATAAGAAGCTATTGTTAGGTCAGAATATGGAGAAAATAGGCAAAGGTGGCAGACAAGGGTGCATTTTATGCCATACACAGAACATTACATATGGAAAGCCAAAGTAGATTAAGATGAAGAAGTGATAATTGGCGGAATAAAATGTTGGATGTATCGCACCCTCATATGAAGGAAATTAATCAGTGAAAGTGATGTAGCAGGTTAACATTTCCTACTCAATATTGGGTTTGTTTTTATGTAGGAACTATGAATAAACTGAACAGTTTTACTCTTTCTCAGTTACCAGAGGTCCTGAGTGAATGTACTGAAACAAAAAAGTGCTACTTGAGGTAAACTAAAACTGAAGGGGTGGTTGACTAAGGGAGACTGTAGTCAGAATCATTTTTATCTGTTGCAGAATAAGAGAAAGTTTATTATTTTTAATTAAGGACATACTCAATAACTTTGCCCCCTGAACCCCAAATTTCTCCAAATTTAGGGGGCTAACATAGAAGAGGTTTTGGAAGCTCCCCCATTTTGTTTCCTGATGCAAAAAAGGTGGTTTGTTTTGTTTCATCACAAAAATGGTTTCTGTTGTCTCATTTCGTAACAAAACAATGAAACAGCGTTTCGTCTTTCATTTGGTGCTAATCTCTAATTACCGCGTTTGGGTGTCAAAGCCGGATAGTTAAAAAAACTGACAGGATAAAAATGGATTTTTTTTTTTTTTAAAAAAGTGTATTCAGTTTCGAACTGTATATCCTAATAGTATTAGATCTTTATTTCGGTCACTGACCAGACAAAATACAAAATACTGAACACATTCCTATATCAATTCAGCATAAAACCAAATTAAAAGCATATAAAAAGCAATAAAAGCATGCACACAAGAACAAACACAACGCAATAGCATAACATTTTCACCAAAACCAGAGCAGGTTAAATCTCCCCAGCTCAGTAGGCCAAATAATATAAAGTGTAATGCTGAATAATAAACAAGACGTGACAAAATATTAAAGAACCCCATAAAATCATGGAGCATGGGGCTGGACCCTTGTAGGTCCCCTTTCAAAATCATGATTCTATGAAAAGCAGTTTTGCTTTTCCTAGTTTTTGCACATAAATTTTGGGGATGACCCAGTACTTGGTAGTTCTTAGGGTATGTATGAAAAACTGTGGTTCTGATTGTTTGGATATGCCTATCCTGACTCTACATGTTATTATACTAGAGCTGTTCTCATCAGCTCTAGCTGGAATACCCAGTGGAGAGTGTGTGTGATTAGAGATGGGCACGACTTGAAAAAAAAATTTCGAGTTGTCGTTAGTCGGGCCGGTTCTGTTTCGGGTCGTTTCCGTTTTTCGCAAAAATTCGCAAAAATTAGTCGGTTCGTTTTTTCGTTTTTTCGTTGTCGTTAGTACTGGTTTTTTGGGGGGCGGAGTGGGCTCCTGGAGGCACCTCTCTGGGGTGGGTGCCTCCTCTGGCCCGCTATAAGGGAAAGTGGGCTCCTGGAGGCACCCGTGGGTGCCTCCTATCCTCACCCACTAGGAAGGGGAAGCAGGCTCCAAGAGACCCCTCAACATGGGGGTCTCCCCTCCTCACCTGCTGCTGCTGCAAAATGCTATGCAATAGCCATATGGATATTGCATAACAGAATGTGCAGACAGTGACTGTGAAGACTAGTGGATGGCACTGAACCCAGAGCCATAGTGAGATGCCTAACTAAGGCTCTCGCACCACCATGTCTCACACAGAAGGGAATTGTACTTGCGTGTAGTGCAATGCAAGTACATCTGGCTTAGGGTTAAGGTGGGTTAGGGTTAGGGCTAGGGTTAGGCTAGTGACGGGTAAGGTTATGGTGGGCTAGTGGGTTGCACCTCTGGGTGCCTCTCTGACCCACTAAGAAGACAGTCCGTGACGTATGGGTACGGAGTCAAGGGTTAGGGTTAGGGTTAGGGGGCTAGGGCAGGTTTTAGGGGGCTTTTTGGCACATCCCAGAAGTCTCCATGGCCAAGTGGCCATGCGATTGGTGGGATGGCTCCAAAAATTTGCATGGTCGTCCACTCCCACATGGCTGGCCACTCAGCCAGCCCATCATTGCGCAGGTGTAAATAAAATAAAATAAAATAAAATCAATGGAGGACAGAGGAGGAGAGGAGAGACATTTTGTTGCAAGAAAAAACCCACTGCTACTGTGAAAAATCTGGCAGTTTATAAATTTTTGCGTGTTTCTGTTGTGCTTGTGTGTTTTTGGACCACGATTTCAAAAACAATATTGCGTTTGCCGCCCCATTTTGGATCCCCCGCCCGCACCGCATGGCATGGCGACTCGAGTCCGGCTGCCCAGGACGGGGGGGGGGAGGCGGGACCCCCCCTCCAGAAACCACCCCTCCGGTAGGTGCCCTGCGCCCTTAGTCAAGCAGGCATTTTTCCACCTGCTTTTTTGGCCCGGGAATGGGTGGGGGGAGAGTTTAAAAGTTTTTTCCTGTGCCGTCCGTGCCGCTTGCTTGCGCTTTAATTGCGGCGGCCGGCGGCCGGCGAGACTGGGCTTTTTGCTGGCTCGCTGCGAGCCTGCGGCGAGTGGCGCGAGTCCCACCAGAGCAGCCCAGGACGGGGGATGGGGGGGGAGGCCGGGGACCTCCAGAAACAACCCCTCTGGTAGGTGCCCTGAGGCACAGCAGGCATTTTTCCGCCTGCTTTTCGGCCGGGAACCGGGTTTTTTTAACTTTTAAAAACTTTATTTCTGTGCCGCGTGTCATCGCGCAATCGCGCGATGCAAGGAACGAGCACGACAAATCAGACCAAAATTGTTCGTTCGTTGGTTCGAGCTCGAATTCTGGCGGAGTAATTCCCGTTACCGTTTGCGTAGAGTAACGGAAACGAGTAACAGAAACGGAAACGGGAATACCGCTAAGTCGTGCCCATCTCTATGTGTGATTGATGGATATTTTGATTTTACTTGCATGCTGCCTTTCTTAAAACATGATGGTTGAAATCCTGTTGCTTTCGTGTAGTAAGCTGCATCTGAAGAGGCCTACGATATCAGCTGGGGTTGGATGAGTCCCTTCACCCCAAAAGTCCATATATTTCAATGGACCTACTCTGGTTGTTCCTTATAAGCTCAAGTAAGCTGTAGGGGAGTTGTATGTTCCTTTAGAATTGGTGCCAGTCAGCAAGCTGGCCACAGCATTTTGAACAGGTACTAAGCCCTGTTCAAGGGTTACCTTACTGAGAGTGCCCTGCGGTTATCCAAGTGGGATGCAATTGAGGCATGTGTCACTTCAGTCAGATGAGACATCTCAGGGAACTGGGGTCCCAAAACATCTGGAGGGCCACAACTGCTCATCCCAAAGTAGCACAACCAAAACCAGTAGCTATCCGAAACAAGCACTTGCTACTCCCTTGTTTAGCCCTCAGCGTGACCTCCCTTCCTCTATCTTTTATGCTCTTCCTGTGCTGATTTTGGCAGTTACCTCCTAGGGAGAAACAAATACAGCAAAATATTCAAATGTACACACCCATGTTTGATCTGCTGTGTGCGCAACAGAAACGGTGCTGGAGGAGTGGCCAGTGCCAGTTGTGAACACCCAGTTGTGTTTACATTCCATATACATACAGTGGTAACTTGTATAAAGGAATTAATTTGTTCCAAATGAAATTATGTTAAGCAAATTTTCCTTTGTACAAATTTTCCCTAGGAATGCATTGAAAATGGAGTAATCCCATTTTTATGTTGTACAGATTCGCCCCATAGGCGATTCTCTTAAGCAAATTTCCCCTATCTCCAGAATTTTTATGTTGTACAGATTTTATGTTATACAAACTGTTTGTTATACAAGGGTCCACTGTATATAATTAGTATTCTTCACTTCTCTTAAATTGTACCAGTGCAACCCGTGAAAGAGTTGACATGTGAGTATATCATGACAGTAGCTAACAGTGAGAAGTGTGTGTGTAGTTTAGTGTCGAGAAGCAAAGCGCTGAATGTGATTCACAATCTGAACTGCATACCAAGACATGGTTTTAGATTGAGTTTAAAGGTTCTGATTTATACTCCTAATAAGCCAATCTAACTTCCCCTTCCTTAATCTTTGATAAATGAAATGTGCTGGTCAGGAAGCTACACTTCAATTTATTTTTGTTCGAGAACTTGCTAACAAATCTGACTGTGCTGCCCATGCAGAAGCGATGTGCGGGGTGCTGGGAGCCAATGTTCTTTTAATGAGCCGGTGTGCCATTTGTTTAAAAGACAAATCTTGCCCCTTCTTCTTTCAAGATGGGGTACTCAATTTAAAATGCCGAATCAAAGCTGAATGTTATTTTCCTCAGCTTTGGGTTCATTGCATTGTATAACGTGTCAATGATGGCAAATACAAATGGTCACTCATCAGTTTTCTGTTTATCTTTTTTACATTTTGAAAAATGACTAAGACTTGTCCTCTCTCTCTCTCTCTCTCTCTCTCTCTCTCTCTCTCTGTCTAATTGGAGTAGCAAAATATACATATTGGAGATATACATGTGAATTAATTATAGGATTATGGCTCTTGTGGTATTGTATTTTTCTATTTCTATCAACAATGTCTGTTTAAACGAACCAGCTCTTCCATTGGTGAAGGTTATAGCTTAATGACTGCTGTCCTGCAAATGTATTTCCTTTATCTGAATGGAGACTACTCTCTACTTCAAGCTGCCTAAGTACAGGAAGGCAGCCATTTCCAGCAGGCGGTTGGACTCAGATGGCCTTGTAGACCCCGTTCAACTTCATGATTCTAAGATTTGGGCTTTGAAAATTGACCCTCCCCTGGGATTGTTCCTAAACCATTCCTTCAGCTCTGCGGAGTTACTGCTAGAATATATGAAAATGTATAATTGTGTATGGAATGGGAATCTATAGCACTCATGAAACCTCTTCCTGATTCAAGTGTACTGTTGCCAGCAAGTTTTGTTCCCAGCCTGTTATTATGCAGTTTTATTTCAGAAAAAAATTATTTTGGGAAATAACAGAGGTTAAAAACAACTTGTAAACTTTGGGTAAATGGCTAATGGATCACTCCTAATTGTTAATCTCAGAACTGTTGTCAGATTTTAAAAGGACATGGGTTACTCCATGTGTGAATAATTATAGAATAAGATCTGAACTGCTAAGAGATTCATTACTAAATATAGACAGCTATAAGCGGGTTGAAGTTAAACTTTTCTACCAACACCTATGTAGCATTTCCACTTCAGGGCTTCTAATTTTGTGTCCTTCCCCACTCCTTGACATATATCCTTGTATTTTTTTTAAATATTTCTCTCCTGCTTTTCTCTCCAAAAGGACCCAAGGCAGCTTCAAAGAGGACCATAGGTTTCATTCATCATTCATTCATTCATTCATTCATTCATTCATTCATTCATTCATTCATTCATGTTACCATGCCCTCTAGACACTTCTCTTCTTTCTAGCTTGGCAGCTGAACTCTGGCAACTAGTTTCCCCACCTAATGATCCTTATAGGACAGGATGAAATCTTACTGGATTTCAGAGAGGTGGGTCTGATTCAGTGGAAATTACATTCTACTAACAGTGATCAGTTAGAAGGATTTGTTTAAAAATTGGGAATGACTCCTGTCAGGGTCTCTGTCGATTTCCCTAAAACACACTTGCAGGGAATCACACCTTGCGTTGAAAATGTTGACCATCTCTATTGCCTCATGCTAAAAGCTCTTTAGCTCTTTAGTATTTGTAGCCACCACAGTGGACACCATTGATCTAGGAGAGTGAAGTTGTCTTGATTGCTTGATATGGAAAATCAATTTCACCCTTTAATGAATACCACTTGGTTGACTGACTTGGGTGAAGTGAGGGAGGAATGGGGGACATGCAATCAATTAAAACTGATTATGAGAGTTCAAAAACTCTGCCGTAGGATTGTTCACTGCTCATTACTAATTCAGTCAGAAATGAAATTCACTGACAAGTCTTTTCCCTTCTCCTTGGATTTTCCATGAACACATCATGCATAGGGGCCAGATCCATTTTCTCCCCAAGCGAACCATCTCACAGAGGGGTCATCATATCAGAGACAGATCATTTGCTGACATGCAATACTAATCATGTTTATTCTGAAGTGAATCCTTCTTAATTCAATGAATATATTGTATGGCTGAGAGATCCTGTTGCAGAGTCATACCCATGCAATAGGATTGAGGTCACACTGGTAGATTGCGGCTGGTTAAAGGTTTCCCTTTTTAGTTTCGGACTGTGGATGGCTCATGCCCAATATGATCCTTGCACCGCCAAGTCACAAAAGGAAGCCTTTAATCAGCACTAATTTGTCGCTGTTGATGACGTCATTCTGGTTCTCCAGGCAGAGCCCACCTGACAGGATTTTGCCACCAAATGTATTTAAGAATGCAACTTAATGCTGCAAACAGAATAATGATAGAATGGTGGAGAGAGATTGATAGAAAGCTTCAGCTTCACACTGTCATGGAATACAGAATACAAATACAATAGGTATATATCTGTGGAATCAGTATCTGCTAATTCACTTATCTGAAAATATAAAAAAAAGTTAATCTAAAAATATTAAAAATTATTGAAAGAAAAAGGCTAGAAATATATATTTCAAAAATGAAATTACCAGAACTGGTCATTAGAGGGAGCTGGAGACCATGATATGTGTATTGTTGTTCATAGCATTTGGGGCTCTTTAGTCTGGAAAAAAGGAGCCTGAGGGGGTCCTCCCGCGGCCGATCGATCACCGCCGCCGCCGCCAACCACCGCGGCCGCCTGGCCTTGGAGGAGGCCACTGCCGCCATCGCCACCTCCTGCAGCCGATTGATCGCTGCCGCCGCCGACCGTCGCGGCGGCCTGGCTGTGGAGGAGGCCGCTGCCGCCATTGCC
This sequence comes from Phrynocephalus guinanensis, assembly GCA_037367245.1. Lineage (NCBI taxonomy): Eukaryota > Metazoa > Chordata > Lepidosauria > Squamata > Agamidae > Phrynocephalus > Phrynocephalus guinanensis. Next base: position 31,787,119 of record CM074732.1, on the reverse strand, counting down.
GCCTCATGCAGCCGGTTGATCGCCGCTGCCGACGACGACGACGACCATCGCGGCGGCCGGGCTTTGGGGGAGGCCATCACCGCCTCACGCGGCCGGTTGATCACTGCCGACGACGACAACCATCGCGGTGGCCCGGCCTTGGAGGCCGCTGCCGCTGTTGCCGCGCCCCCCGCCGACCGATCCTCGTCACCGTCGCCGCCGCCGCCGACGACCATCGCAGCGGAATGTTTTTGGAGCCCGTCGTCGCTGCTGCTGTGCCCCGCGGCCGACGGATCGCCGCTGCCGCTCGCCACCACGGCGGCTTGGACTTGGGGACCACCACAACGGTTGCCGCAGACAGACTCTGCAGACTGCCGGGGGTATGGACTGGACTGTCAAGAGGCTTATGGGGGGGGGTGGAGATTTTTTATCTTGCTCCCCCCCTACCCCTGGACTGCTGTGGGGATGGGGGGTGCGGAGCTTTTTATCTTGCTCCCCCCCACCCAACCTTCCATCTTCTTCGCTGATCTTGGAGGACTTTGGACAGCTTTGGCGGCCCTTGGGGCTATCACCTGCTGAGGACCAGGGTTAGGTCTGCTGCTGTCATGATTGGGCCCAATCTGGCCCCGAGGCCGTTGCTGGCCCTCCTGATGGCCGCTGGCCTGACTTCCCTCCGTCCTCCGCTCCTATTTGTGTTTCACATCAACCGCCCGTGTACCATCTACTACTGACCACCGATCGCCTTAGTGAAACATCCTTGCGTCCCCTCCTCTGTTTTCCCCCCCCAGCCCTGGCATTGAGCCCATTAATACGCTGTGTCTTTTGTAATTTGTACTTGCTTTTCCGTTATATTGCTGTGTCTTTTTACATTATATGAGGGTCAATACTTTTAGCCACTAAGGCAAGTGCTTGGGTCGGTGGCTAAAAGTCATTTTAAACATTGCATGCCGCTTCTCATGACCCCCCCCCCCGCATCACAGGGGAGTCTAGGGTGGGAAATGCAGCAGGGCCTGGCAAGTGCTTGGGTCAGTGGCTACAAGTCATTTTAAGCATCACACACCACTCCCCCAGCTTACAAAGGAGGAGGTGCCTGGCCCTGCTGCATTTCCCACCCTAGACTTATACTCGAATCAATACGTTTCCCCAGTTTTGGGGGGTTAAATTAGGGGCCTCGACTTATACTCGGGTCGACTTATACTCGAGTATATACGGTAGTTGTCAGAAGATAAGCACAGGCTTAATTTGCAGGTCTAGTTACTTAGGGGACCCTATTGCTGAAAGGGAAGCAGGTCAATTGGAGGAGAAACATATTCCACCTAAGAGGATACGATGAACCACAATAATCCATTGAACCTTATTCCCAGGTAATTAAGTAGAGGATTACAGCCCTTCTCATTTGTTACATATACTGTACTATCATTTGCTATGTACTGACCTAAAATAAGATTGCCATGCACTCCCAAGTTTAACAGTTCTTAATTAGTATTGAAGGAGTACGTCTTCATAATATGTGTTGGATATACTGCAACTTACATATACTGCTTTTGAGAGGTTTTGATGGGAAGGGACATTTCTGAACTGGGGTGGATGTCAATCAATCCAGTAACAGCCAATGGTTCCTTCTGTACTTCCCTCTCTACTTCAGACACACCACCACCACCTTTTCCCAGTCAGGCCACCTGTTTTGCCAAACAAAGCACTGGATTTGGGGGTGGGGGTGGGAACTGAGGTTTCATTTCATTTCAGCAAAACAGAATGCACAAACCCAACAAGGAAACAGCCCAGTTTGTGGGTTGTTTGGCTCGTAGCTCAGTTTGTGCCCATTGCTAGTCTTGACCCCAGGATGGTGTATCAATAAAACAAACCAACAGATAACGGGTGCAAGTGTACACTTGTTCACTTAGAGGCAAGATCCACTGAGTTCAATGGTACGCATTCTCAAGCAAACATGACTTCACACTTAGGAACCAATTGCAAATTTGCTTGATGTATGTGTGTGTGCATGCATGCCTCCACATGCATTTAGATGAGTGCAAATGATGCAAGAACATTTGATGGCCTGGGTAGGCAGCTGAATTTTTCACAACATAAAATGTATGACACCACATACATTATTTCATTTAAATACTGCCCTAGCTGTGTAAAAAAGTTGAATTCTTGGTGGTTTACATAGTCCCTTACATATTTTATCACAACCCCCATTGAATTCAGTGAGATTTACACTCAGGTAAGAGCAATGCAGGAGTACACCGCTCCAGTGCAATCCTATCCATGTATATGTAGAATTCTTTCCAATCTGTGAAATGGCCTTATCAAATTCTTTCTAGTAGGAAAGTTGGCTACAAATTCAAAAATGTCTTTTTGCTTTTTTAAAAAAAAGATGTGTTTATCTCCTGTAATTTCACACATTCTCACTGCCTTTGTCATTAAGCATGAGGCCTTCTACTGGGGCAAAGAAGGAATGAAGGATACTTTTATCTGTTAAGATACAGTAGTAATGTTCACTGTCTTCCCACCTTTTAAGACTCACAGGATTACAATGTTTTTGGAGGGAGAATGTGAGGAAAATGACAGCAGACCCCATGCTGCCTCCTCATGGTGCCCTAAGTAGAATTATGGCTGGTTTCAAAACACTCCCACCCTATCAATTAGTCAACAGTTATTCAGAACCAAAAATTAACTCACAGCTTTGAATGCTCAAGTGCCATTCTTTCATTTAAATATAACTATCTAATTAGAGTAAAACACAGAAATTATGCTATAGATTATAAAGACAAACACTAATTAATACTAATTAAGAACTGTTAACATTGGGAATGTGTGAAGAAATTGAATATGGCTTAATTAAAATTAAATAAAACTTCCTCTAATTATGCAGCAGATGAAAAAGGTTCAGTCAGGATCCTTTACAAGCAGACTGGGCGACTGGTTTCCCCCCTCAATAGACCACCCCTTATTTCTTAGTTCACCTCAACTGTCTAAATGGAGAGAGACTCTAGTAATGAGAAAGGTAGTGGTGGTGGGCCTGAGGTAAGAGAGGGGACTATTGGCTGTTACTGGATGAAGACCAGGGAGGAAGTGGATTGGGGTAGCGGAAAGTTCTTGCCACCTCTTTCTCTTTGTCCTCTCCTGCTGCCATCTTTAGAGGAAGGAGCCCAGTCACATTTTAGCTGAGAGTTGGGCATACACAAGGGAAGGAAACCAGGGCACTGTCTCTAAAAATTGCAACAGTATTGGATGAGGAGGCGGTCGTGGCAGGACCAGGAAAGGAGGCAATGGGCATAGTGGAAAAGGGAAGGTGGCTGGCAGAGTGTTGGAGGCATTAAGGCCGGGGTTGGAAAAACAAGAGCCACAAAATGATTCATTTTCATTGGGTCTGTGGGTGGTTTGTGGCTATCCATGAACCCATCATTCTTCTAGTTCATGCCCATCTCTAGTCTAGACAGCTTAGGCCCATGCTGGTTCTTTTCCTTCCAGACTTTGCCTGTGAACAGCAGTTAGGTCATGTTGAGTAACAGTGAAACACACAATCTATAAACGCTCAAACAAATTTATGGCTAATGGGGGACTACTATCTGGGAGGTCCCAAACCCAGGGACGGCACTCTGGTCCACTATGCCACACTGGAAATATTTGCAATTTCCAGCTTTGTTTGCTCTAATTTGTATATTACTTCGAAGGCCACATTTCAAGAAACACTGAAACTTAGACAATATTATAGAGAACAAATCATTACTATGACATAAGGCATTTCTGCTTTCTAATGAGGAGGCCTGTCATCTAGTCATTAAAATTCATCCCCATATGGTCCAATTCTATCTTACACAGCCTTGCAGTATATTGGCCTAGAAGTAATACTTCAATCATATTACTCCTCCTTTTATTCATATTTATATGTGATAATGAAAGCTGCACTATTAATGGGAGGGGAAGAGACGGCAGAATCACTGACAAGCAAAAGAAGAGTTTGCATTTGTGTCGAGTTTGTATATTTCAAGGATAGGTGACCTCCCCCCACCTTCTCCTGGCAATACTTCCAAAATGTTGCCCCAAATGATAAAGGAAAATTTAGATTGTCTCACTCCGAGCTGTGAGAGCCTTTCTTGTTGTAGAATGTGTGCATTTTCATTTCCTCCTTGGAAAAAAAAATCCTGTAAACCATTCAGAATGAAGGATGAAATGACAGAAAGGACATTGCACCAAAGTCCAGGCAACTCACAATAGTTTTTGCAGCGTTGTTGCTGTTAGTGATAGAATTACATCTCAGCTTGAATACATAGGCAACTGCATATTGTCAATTCCAATTTATAACGACCTTTCTCACTGTTTTCTTGGCACAAGGTTCTTAAAAGTGCTTTGCCATATTTTCCCTTTGAGGAGTGCTCCTCGGCAGTGCCCAAGGCTACGTAGGTTGGGTCTTCTCCCAGGAGACACATAGGGAAATCAAACCCCAAGAGTTTTGTGCTACAGCTGGGTGCGGTCTAGCCACCTAGTTTGACACCTAACTGGGACACTTAGGTAGGCACTTAATTGGGACCAATTGCTCTCAAGTCTAGTAAGACTTACTTCTGAGTAAACATGCATAGGTTTGAAGAGTGTCTCCATTACCATGTATAGTTGCATGTCTAGGGACAAGAACTCTTCATGGAAAATCCCAGTCATAGGAAATGAATAGCCATCCTAATGTTGCAGGACCACAACTGCTGTCACCATCACTATTAGCTGTGGTGTCGGGATGATGGATCTGGAATTCTCAAACATATGGTGATTCACATGTTTCCCTTACCAGTGTGGAGGTATGTTACCCCCCTGTGCCCAGAGAAGCACAGTACTGGCAGTAGAGATCACATACTGTGGAAGACATGTTTGGTCTCCTCTACAATGACACTGGGGCTTATTTTCAATATCTGCAAAATCATAAGTTGAGAACTGTAGGCAGCCAAGGTGGATGGATGATTTGTGGACTAAACTAGCACATTAGAAGCAATGGTTATTGAAGGAACCTAAGAGAATGGCTGATTAATGCCAGGAATTTTCCCTTCATCATTGACATCTATTCCACAAGACTTTTATAGGTCAAAGGGGTCTAGGAGGAGATCTCAGAGTAAGTGATAATTATGACTTAAACCCCCCCCCCAAAAAAAACCTTGATTCATTTATTGCTTCTAGTCATGAATTGATTCATTGGTTCCACGAAAAACCCATAATTATGTATGCTAGGACACTTTTGTTTGCTGAGCTGATTGCTTGCTAATAGTCAGAGATTATGACAAAAGACAGGTACACAATCTCTAAAAGGTTTGCCATCACTGTTCTGTGGTCTATGTTCAAATACTTCCTTCTTGTTTCTGTCTACTCTGGTGTATCACATGAGTCCCTTTGTGGAGGAATATTTGTACCTTTCAAAGGCCTATTGTTGCTAAGGGAACCATTTTTCTATTAAGTTCTTACTCAGTATGTTTGTCTTATTCCATATATTTGGGGGAGGGGGCAGGGAGCTGAAAAAGAAATGAAGTTATGCCTCCCCCCTCTCTCCGTGTGGGTCTCTCTCTAAGTACCTGTTCCCATTCTCTCTGGCGCCTTCTGTTTTCATGTTGCAGAATGTGCATCTTATGGAGGAGAAGAAAAAAGATAAGAAAAGAAAGTGGGCAATTGAGGAGACCTGTGGCCTAAGTAGCCTCACTTACCTTAGTCACAGTATGAAAGGAAGGGGCAGGGAGGACAGTCCTTTTTAGTGAGAGCTACCTTTCAGTCCCTTAACATCAGGGGTGTCCAAACGTTTTGCAAGGAGGGCCAGATTTGGTGAGGTGCAAATATGTGGGGTCCGACCATTCAGCCACATTTGGCCCCCCAGGCCAGACTTTGGACAAGTCTCTGTAACATGCAAGGAGGTGGGGAGGATGCTGCAGAAATGGGGGTGGGTAGGCTAGGCAGGTGGCTGGTGGGGGAATGGACAAAGGCAGGGAGGGCAGACAAACCTTAAAACTGCAAGCTGATGTCTCCATCCAGTATGGGGAGGGGGCAGCTGGTGGGGGTGAGTGGCAAGCTGTGCCGGTGGGCAGAAATTTGAAAACGGGCTGCATTTGGCCCCCGGGCCTGACTTTGGACATGCCTGCTTTACATCATGGGATGGGAGGAGGTATGACTTGGTTTTAGAGTGTAGGATTCAGTGCAGAATATAAGAAGACCACACAGAAGGGAGCCAGCTGGCAAACATCTATGTTAAAATTCAGCTCACAAAATGTTTCAGTAGTGTTATCGCAAATAAAAGTAAGTAAGTAAGTAAGTAAGTAAGTAAGTAAGTAAGTAAGTAAGTAAGTAAGTAAGTAAGTAAGTAAGTAATGTGCTGTCAAGTCAGTTCTGATTTAAGGCAACCCTTTTCAGGGTTTTCCAAGTAGAGAATACTTACAAGTGGTTTATTGTTCTCTTTTTCTGGGGCTGTGGAGCTTAGCCAGGGCCACAACACACTGTCTCTACATGTAGGAGAGACCGTGGGGGAATGAAACACCCAATTTCTGGCTCCAGAGCCAGATTCGTAAAACACTGAGCGAGCTATTTATATAATGAAGCCTTTCTTCCAATGGTTTTTTAATAACTGCCCTTCATCCCAAAACAGTTGGCCACAAGGAATATGAATCTCAAAGCCACGCCAATAGGAAACAAGAGTAAAACAGTTTCATGGTGCAGGGAGATGATTGTGCATGGCATTGTTTTGGAATTTTTTTAAAAAACAGATTGCTCATGATTTCTATGCCTTTTGTGCAGAAACTGGAAACATACACAGAACTGAAGCCATCTCCTCCTCCTCCTCCTCCTCCCATTTTGACAATATGGTGAAAAGATGTGACATTTTGTGTGTATAAAGTGTTAAAATAGTTAAGGAGGGTATAGAAAAAGCAGCTTTGAAAATGAAAGTACTTTTTAAAATGAGGCTTGAACAACTGTTTACTAAAATTGTAGCAAATCAAATAGCCTCCTCTTGCTCAGATTCCATAACAAGCCTGACAGCTGAATGTGCTTTATAAATGGTGACAAAGCATAAACAAAGGACACAGGACCTATAACTTGCACCCTCTGTAGCTGCAATATTCTGGTTCTCCAATACTTTATTTTTGTAGACTTTGCCAAGTGTTGGTTTTAAAATGAACGAAAATGAAATACACCTGAGTGAATACTTTTACAGATTATGGATATAAACATCAGAAGAGCACTGTTGGGCCAGGCCAGCATTCCATCTAGGTTAGCACCCTCCTTTAAAAGTGGAAAACCAAACACGTCCTGCATGCATGACACAAAGGCACCCTTTCCTTAAAGGAAATGCAAGTAGCCCAGGCTTCTTTCTTGCAGGATTGTGGAAGTGGATGGCCATGTTTCTGGCACTCCCACAACGTCAAGGTGAGGCCATCCAGTCAAACCATATAGTATTACTATAATGAAATGGCACAGAGCAGGTATTTGATAAATAAACAAGTCCCCCCCCCAACAAACAATCAAACCCTGAGGTTGTGCTGGCAAAAGCACTAACAAGCATTCTGGAACAATTGAAGTTTCCATCTAAAAAATGCATCAAATGAAACAAAAAATGTGGGGGGACGAAACAAAACAAAACATAATTTTTCTGTTTCGTGCCCATCTCTAGTGGGAATAGAACTTCTGCCATCAGAGGGCTCAGCCACTGAACCGACAGAGGCCCACCCCCAAAAGGTCAAAAAGGGGTTGGCAAATTAATTAATGCATAAAAAATTGCAAAAAATATTGATTTACATTCATCAGGGTTGTTGCGTTTGATGATTATGAATGAATGCTTTAGTGATTTTGAAGGAAGTTTGCAATTCATTTTGTGGCCTTTGCTTCTAATGCTTAATGCTTTGATTTAAGATTGACCTTATTTTCTCATTTGTTGCTTTGGTTGTTTCACCAATTCCTTCTGATGAGTGCTTTTATTTTTAATTATTTTTTTCCTTTTTTATTGAATCATCCTCAAATTTACCCTTCTTCTTTCTCAGAAGGTGCTATGAGATTTGCTTATCCCACTTAGAAATTATTTCGACCAAATCCCCATTTTCTCATAGAAAGTTTTAACGCAGGGCCATTGGTATCACAATCAACAAGTTTTTATATAACAAGATAGTTTATGCATTTTCGCTTGTGTCCCACATTTCTTGAAGAACATTCACGATTTTGTGCCTCCTCTCTAATGCTTACCGTCTTCTGTTTTTTAATCTCCAAACTGGACTCTACTATGTCAGGGTGGATCAAATTAATTGACAATTTGGATGTATTCTAACTGGATTGCTTATGCCTGTATGGCTTATTTGTATTACCTCACCTCACCTGGACTGTCTGCCAACTGCCAATTTCCTTGATATTCAGAAGCTCTCAGTTATTTAGGCATGTGTATGATTAAGATGAAACTGTCTGTATTGTTGACTGATATGTCTCTTGATTTGGACAGATGTGCATCACTTAAATAACTCTTTGGTAAGATGAATATACCACAGAGACGTTCTTCATCCATACTGTCCTATCTTTTTCATAGTTATTTCTGGATAATTAATTAATTACCCTTTTTGGATTTTATGGTGGGGGATGCTTTCTCTTTTTTTGCAATCAGGACATGGATTCAATTTTCCAGATTTGAGTCTGATGATGTTTTTGCTTGTGCAAATACGTAGGAAACATATTCTGATTCAACCAACCTTTCTTTCATAACAATTATGTAATCAACATATTTGATACCATGTTTACCTAGATCATTTTAAAGTCTATTCATTCAGTAAAAGACATCCTAAATTTCCAGCAGCCAATCTAGCTTGGCATGCAATTCTTGTCTATCAAAATTCAGCTCATATACATAGGCAAACACAACTCTCTGAGATAACTGTGATCAGAAAATTGTGAGATAACATTTTTTATATATCTAGGGGAAAGGCGCTGACTTTGGGGGACAGACATTAGACCAACTGAGAAGCCCAGATCAAGATCCACATGTTTTTAACATTCTAGTGCATTTATGATCAATAGCAGATCCCACCACCAAGTTGGAACTAATGCTAAGAAAGAAGAAGAATGGACTTACAGTCAATCTTCTGGATTGACTGTATATAGTGATATTTACAATTTCCGCATGTTTTAGTTTCCATATGGGGCCATTCGCCTTGAGTGCCTCAACGCCCTTGCCACTTTGGAAGCATGAATTGCATCTCCAGAGAACTTGAAACCAACAGTCATAGCTCAAAAATGTGTATTAGAAACACTACATTTTATGCTATTAAAGGGACAATGCAGTGGTGCAAATAATTGGACAGTTCTAGCGCTAATCAATATAGTTAGACCTAAAATTGTGTTAAGCAAAAAATGGTGATCACAGACAGATTGGACATCACCTCATTTGAATTTGCAAACAGGTATCTTAAAAAGCAGAGACATCACTTTGCCGACAAAGGTCCGGATAGTCAAAGCTATGGTTTTCCCAGTAGTGATGTATGGAAGTGAGAGCTGGACTATAAAGAAGGCTGATCGCCCAGAATCAATGCTTTTGAGCTGTGGTGTTGAAGGAGAGTCTTGAGAGTCCAACTCGACTGCAAGGAGATCAAACCTATCCATCCTGAAAGAAATCAACCCCGAATGTTCACTGGAAGGACAGATTTTTGAAGTTGAGGCTCCAGTATTTTGGCCACCTCATGAGGGGAGGGGACTCCTTGGAAAAGTCCCTGATGCTGGGAAAGATTGAAGGCAAAAGGAAAAGGGGACGGCAGAGAATGAGATGGTTGGATGGTGTCATCGATGCAACGAACATGGATTTGACCAATGGAAGACAGGAGGGCCTGGTGTGTTCCAGTGCACGGGATCAGGAAGAGTTGGACACGACTTAACAACTGAACAATAAATGTACAGTGGTACCTTGTATAACGTAATTAATTCGTTCCAAATCAAATTACGTTATACAAATTCTAATTTCCCATAGGAATGCATTGAAACTGGATTTAATCTGTTCCAATGCGTTCAATGCGGCACTAGGTTTTTTTGGGCGAGGGGGGGGCGGGCGGGCGGTGGACCCCCGTGCAGGTGTCAGGTAAGGGTGCCCCTCCCCGGCTCACCCCCCATCCGTGTCTGCTGCCCCTCCTCTCCCCTCCCTCCTTCCCTCTTTCCCCGGGCGGCCGGTGGTCGGGCGGAGGTGGCTGCGGGGGTGGGGGGAGGGAGTGGGGTGCGCCACTTGGCCCGGGGCAGAAGGCTTGGGCGGGACCGCGCCAGGAATCGCCCCCGCTCACCTCTTGCTGGAGCCCCGGAGGCTCCCAGCAGGCAGGAGGGCGCACCGGCAGCCCGCCCCGGAACCCCAGCATCCGCGGCGGTGGCCTGCCACCCCTCCCCTCCCCTCCCCGACCACCCCACGTCCTCTTCCCGGGCGGCCTTGGGCGGGACCGTGCCGGGAATCCCCCCCCCGCTCACCTCTTGCTGGAGCCCCGGAGGCTCCCGGCAGGCAGGAGGGCGCACCGGCAGCCCGCCCCGGAACCCCAGCACACACACACACACACACACACACACACACACACACACACACACACACACACACAGAGGGGAGGGGTGGCAGGCCTCTTCCGGAGGGGCTTTGGCGGGCGGTGTCGGCGCTTTTTCCGGTCCTTGTCGCCAAGGAAGGGTTGCCTCCCCACCCTCGCTTTCCTCTGTTCCTCTTGCACCCCCCACTCCCTCCCTTCCTGCTGCTCCTCTCCCGTTAGGCTCCAGGGCCGTCCGAGGGAAGGCGGCTGCCTTTGTTACTGCTTTTGTTTCGCATGGAGCACATGGCCGTGGGATCTTGCGGCTCTTAAAGTTACAGATCTCACCCACCCACCTTGGCACGAACGGGTCGATCCCCGGGGCTTGGTGGGCCGGCCTCCGGGCTTGGAGGGGGGGGAGGGAGGGAAGGGAGACCGATCTCTCCCACCCGCCCCCTCCTTGGTGGGGTGGCCCTCGGTGCTTGGGGACCCAAAGGTTACCCCACCACCACCACCACCCTTACAATGTGTTTCGAGGCTGCGGAGGAGAAGGATCGCGGTAGGAAGAGGGGAACGTGCTCAATCTCCCCCCCAACACACACACACACAAACACACACACACACACACAGAGGGGAGGGGTGGCAGGCTGCCGCCGCAGATGCTGGGGTTCCAGGGCGGGCCGCCGGTGCGCCCTCCTGCCTGCCTCCGGGGCTCCGGCAACCCCCGCAACCCCTGCAAGCGCCATCCCGGAGGTGACGTGACGGAGCCGGAGGACCCCTGCGCAGGTGGCAGGTAAGGGCACCCCTCCCTGGCTCGCCTCCCTCCGTGCCTGCCGCCCCGCCCCTCCCCTCCCCTCTTTCCCCAACCGCCCCCCGTCCTCTTCCCGGGCGGCCGGAGGTGGTGGACGGAGGTGGCCGCGGGGGGGGGAGGGGTGGATTTTTTCCGTTGTACGGATTTTTCATTGTACAAACCCTCCGTTATACGAGGGTCTACTGTATGTTTAAACTATGCCTTTGAGGCTAGGAAGTTAACTGGTGTCTTTTATGATAGTTTACCAGTACCAACAAGCTTATGGAAAACTAAGCATACGGCCATGATTATTCAGTGGTGAGAAGATCTCACTAATTTAACAAGATTAATTCCATGCTATCTAGTCATTTCTGACTCCTGGGGGACCCTTTTCAGGGTTGACCAGGTACAGAGGCCTCAAAAGAGGGTTAACTCTTCCCTTCTTCTGGGGTGTGTGTGTATAGCTTGCCAAAGGCCACAGCAGGTTGCACAATGAGGGGCTGCAGCAGAATGCACAATGGGGACTCAAATCTCCAGTTTCCAGCTCCACAGCCAGATACCTCAACCACTGAGCTTTCCGGCCAGCCTTGGTCCTTGAGCAACATATAGATATCTATTTTATGAACAAATATGATCTGTTCCAGACACGTGGTCAGCTTTTACTAACGAATATGCCTCACTCTTGATTACATTTCCTCTTTCCTTTGCTTGAAACAAACATAAAAAACACTGTTGCCGTAAGGACTTCATTCTATTAAAAGTTTCTAAAAAGCCAAACAGCTTGTGTTTGGGACAGGGGGGATGAGGGTGGAATCTGTAACCATGTAAGAAGTGGTAATTAACCTTTGTGCCACTGTGTCTGAAAACTGGGGAAGTCACAGCTGTGAGCCAAGCCTGGCTTTCTCCTTGAGAGTCCTCCAATCTCCGCTACACTCACTTGCTCATTTGTTGTCTACGGCAAAAAACATTTGTACTCACCAGCTGGTGGACGGGCCCACAGCACACGTGATCATTTAATGGTGTCCCTTTTCAAGCAGTTTGGCATGCAAAGTGTCTATCCGGCTCACGACTGCAGCCGACGTTCAATAGATCTTCCTGAAGTGCAGCCATTATGAAAGCCCGTTAACGATCTTGATAGGACAAGAAATAAGAGGAATAGGCTAATTCATGTTCCTTGTATCTTCCCCCACCCCTAAAAAACAGGTTGATGCCATGTGTAGTTTGCTCAGTTAGAACAATTGGGCAGGAGAGATAATTCAGTGTTGTTATGGAAGTCTTCCTACTAATAAATTCCCACTGTCAAATTACAACTCCTCTGCTCTGTAGTGACAAACGTAGGCTACTAGCTATACTGGTGGAGTCATGTTTCAGGAGATTTTGTTCATTTAATTGGAAAGCTCATGTAAATCTAGTCTGGTATAATAAATGAGTCATACTTTCCCCCTCACACACAGCCATAACACCACTGAGGTAGCTGATGATAGAACATCTGCAGATCTGTGGAAGAACTCTCTCTCTCTCTCTCTCTCTCTCTCTCTCTCTCTCTCTCTCTCTCTCTCTCTCTCTCTCTCTCTCTCTCTCTCTCGTTCATAGTTATTTACTTGGGAAGCAGATGGCTGCAGTTGCTCTGGAGGAAGCCATGTTTTCTGGAGTAGAATTCCATGTGCCAGTAGCTAGATGATCTATGATGTGATTGAATCAATCCTATGATTTCTTGTGGTCCAAGTGCACATGTGAGACTTCTGGCCCTAACCATGTGGAGATTTTTTAATTTTATTTTTTAAGAAGAGGGGCTACTCTATGGCTGCACTGTAGGACGAGAATTGGATTGTGCACATAGTAAGGGGTTCCCAGTAGTGGAAAGTTTGTACTCTCAATTAGCAATAGCTACTCTTTTTCCTAACCTTCATTCAAGCAACTAATTGACAAGAACTCAGTTGGGTCTTTCTGTGGGGATTGTAATTTTTGGAAGGAATAGAAATATTGACCGTGTTCTCTGAAGATTCTTTAGACTATTGAACATGCCTTTTTTCCATACTTGATGATTACATGCCTTTTTTCCATACTTGATGATTACAAGAAGATGAAAAGGTTTACGTTTGCCTGTTTGGGGAATCTCAGATTACTCTCTCCTTGAATACCATTGACTGGTAAAGGAGAGAGTAATCTGAGATTCCCCAAACAGGCAAACGTAAACCTTTTCATCTTCTAATTCCTCTCCTTTTGCCTTTCAGTAGTTCTCAGACTTCGGCCCTTACTTCACGAGGCGCGGCGCTCCGCAGCGATATTGCCTTCAATTTGAATTCGGAGGCGGTCACGTGGCGGTCACGTGTTCTCGCTTCGCTCCCGCACCTGTTTCTCAGTACTCACGAGCTGCAGTTTTAGGACCGATTCGAGCACAACCTCACGTGCTCCCTTCGCATTCGCATGCCACTTTTCAACGTTCGTTATTTCCCATCCGTCCTTTAAAAAAATTCCTACCGACGGCGTATCGATGCACTGATGCTGGACTGTCAGTTGCAATGGCTCTACTGATTTCAACTGTTTCCTGGCATCATTGGCAGCCCCCCCACCGCCGCCGCCGCTACTCGGGGGGAGCCCCGCATGGCACAGCCGCCCGCCCTCCGCCGCTTGCACGCTGCCTGCCCCGGGTGCCCTGCTCTGGCCGGGCGAGGCGGCAGCGGCTCCTCCTGCTCCCGCCGCCGCCGCCGCCGCCCCTACTCGAGCGAGGAAGTAACAGCGCAAAGCGATGAAACGATATAGCAATGCATCGATATCCCTGTTTGAATATTTTTTTAAAAAAACTTGAAATAAAAGCCAAAAACCGAGACCACACGTGACGTTGGGAGCGAAGCAAGATGCGAAGCGAAAAGATTCCCGGCAGCAGCCAGGGGAACCACTCGCCCCACTTGGAGCACGGTAAAGGGGGCGTGGTCGGGGTGGCATCGCAGCCAAAAAGGAGGAGCGTGCGGACTGAAACGATCGATTCGCACAGAAAAGAAGGCTAGCCGCGAAGCGAGCGGCTCGTGAAGTAACGGCCTTCGTCAGACTGAACTTTCTTTGCATTGGGTTCAGAACACCTTCCTCAGAAAGGCTTTCGAGCTTTTGATCAATGGCTTCTGTTATCCTGAAAATCTCTATGAAAGGACAACAGAAAGCTATCACAGCTGTTGGTATGTCAGAATTTTGGATGAATTGGGGAGAGGGCAGGAGGGAACCAGAATTCTTTATTCATTATTCTTTTAATTACATTATTGACGTATGCCTCATAAACATTTGGGTTCCCCCCCTCCACTTCACCCTTGCTCTTCCCTCTATGTAGTCACTTTGCTGATAAGCTCTGTTTGCTAATGTCGGCTGCTTCCATTTCCTTGGACTATTTCTCCCCAAGCCTTGGAAAGGCTACTCTTTTTTGGATTAGGACTCATGAATGATCTCAGCCAGCATATTGTAAAGATTAATTAATATAGTGGCACATTAAAACACGGGGATGGGAATTAGTGGCGCAGCACTCGCTGCCAAGTTGGACTTAAGTCACACTAGTGACTCAACTTGGACTTGAGTCTTCTTAAGGGACTTCAACTTAACTCACAACTCGGAACCTATTCACCCTTCTTGTTTTTCAAATGATTCAGATTTGGATCTTGGGACTTGGTGCCAAAGATTTGGACTTGGGACACAGACCCAAAGACTTGCCAAGACTGCTGCTGAAAAAGTCTGTAAGTGACTAATTCGAGCATGATGGTCTGGATTCCACCTTTGTTCAGTTACATATGGCTTCAGTGTGGCACTGAATTCATTTTTGTCCAAAGTATCATTCCAAACTCTGCTAGGATTAAGTCCTTTTCTGAGTTAATTTAGCAGGGAACCTTGTTGCATTTGAAAAATATTCTTCGTGATGATGTATACCAGGGTGGTATACAATTGACATTAAACTAATGCCAAGGAAGTGAGTTAATAAGAACTATGAATTTATTATTTATTTATTTATTTATTTATTTATTTATTTATTATATTTCTATACCACCCATCTTCCAATGAAACTCTATGCAGTTTACAACAGGATAAAAATTGACAGTAGAACACACACACACACACACACACACACACAAAAAAATCAAATAGAGGAAAAGCAAAAGGGAGAAACCCTCAGCAACAAATGTCAAGAAGGTGAGAAAAAACAAACAAAAAATAGTAAATTGAATTAAATTAAATTAAATTAAATTAAATTAAATTAAATATGAAGCATATCATCCAAATAAATACAAGCAGCGAAAATAGTAAAGCAGACCAACTTAGCCTTTTAAAAACCCTTGGTCCATATCATAGAATCATAGAATCATAGAGTTGGAAGAGACATCAAGGGCCATCCAGTCCAACCCCCTGCCATGCAGGAACTCCCATCACAGTTTCCGACTCCACCACCCTCCGTGGCAGCCTATTCCACTGCCGAACAACTCTAACCATCATGAAGTTCTTTCTAATGTTCAAATGGAATCTCTTTTCCTGTAGTTTGAAACCATTGCCCCGAATCCTAGTCTCTGAAGATTGGAAATTACTGGGAAGTTCATTGGAAATTACTGGGAGCATGTGAGCTGGAGCTTTGGCTGTTTCTGAAAGCTGCTTGCATTTTTTAAATGTAGAGTTTGCTGATGATTTAAATATTTCTTACAGGAAACAAAGAGGATCATGGGGGAGGGTTTTTTCGCCCAGAAGTCTTTTGGAAATTACTGGGAGCATGTGAGCAGCGTTTATTGGCTGTTTAGTTTCTCCAATGTAGAGGTCATTTTTCATTTCAGAAACAAAACATTTTACCCTACCTGTACAGTTCTAGGGAATCAGGTTAGGAAGCTGGAAATTACAATCTGTGTACAGAGAGATGGGACCTAGGAATGGATGATGCACCAGTAACATATTGTGGTCCATCTGTGGGAACAGATGGGTCGCCAGGTAGATCTGTGCGGAGGATGATTTGATGATGATTTGGGAAAGATCCCATGCAAAAATCATATGAGATCAAGATACGGTAAGATCCATCTTCTTTTACCCATAAACCTCTTTTTATTTAAATTTAAAGAGAGAGGATTGGCTGGTGGCTGGTGGAACATGTGGGTAGCCAGTGGTCTAAAGGGCCATACAAATAGATGACTATGCAATCCAAAAGAGGAAGCCTTTGTTATAGCTCCTTAGAAATAGGGATCTCCAGTTTTTTTTTTTTTAAAAAATCGCCCATTTGAAACAGCACTATAGTTAATATGAAAACAAGCAGTATGTGGAAGTCTTGTTCAACTACTTCTTTAACAAGGACAAAAGGAAGTAGTGAGAGAGCACCATGGCAATGCACAGGTGGGGGCCTTTAGAATAAGTCCGCAGGTGGAGGAACAAGCAGCCACAGAATACTAGGATGTCAGCTGAGATTGTTAAATCATTGCAGTTTACCACTCTCTGGCACATTTTTTAGAAGTGGGGTACACTTTAACTGCACGGGGTCACTGATTTTCTGTACTCACCAAATGGTGAGGGCGCCCTCAGCACAGGAGGAGTGTACTTGGATGAATCCCAGCAAGGAAGCAGGATTTCTCATAAATGCCCTTAGCACAGAAAGATATGCAGAGGAAAATAGGTTGTGATAGATCTGAAGATCAAATATTTGGGCTGATTGTTTTTTTAAAAATCATATCCATATATGCTCAAAACAAAGAGTTACACCTTTCATTTCTGAAATGCTGAAACAGAATAATGTAAATGCTATTTTAACATTGGGCCACACAATAACAGGAGCCATTATATAATGCCATATGCCTCTTCTGCACCATTTTTGTGTACTTCCTTATTGCAAAAATCCAACTGTTCATTCCATCTAGAGTAGATCCATTGAATCAATGGGGTTTTGATAAGTACTCAGAACCTATGTGAAGCCCATTGATTCAATGGATCTCCACCAGGTGGGACTAACCACTTGTTTAAAGCCTAATATTGTTTCATACTAATCGAGTATGTCTGGAGTACATCTAAGTATCTGTCTGTACTGTTTCTTAAATACTGCACTGTTTCTTAATACTATATACACATAAAAATAATATTGTAATATATGCTAGTTTCATGCCATCCTCCAGTAAATACACACAGAAGTTACTTCATGCACGTAATACAAAATATTGGTCTAGATCTGGAATTTGTGATAAAGTAGGCCTGGTGAGCGAAAGTTAACTGTGACCAAAGTTTCACTGATTAGTCTTCTCTTAGTGTGAATGAATTTGGATCCATCTACTGCCCCAGTCAAATATTTGGCTGGTCACCCCAGTTGGCCTGGCTGCATACCCCCTCACTGCTTCTAAAACAGGAGGCATAGCAGTGAAGAGCAATTAACTTCTCTAATGGAAGTGGCAGCCATCTGTGATCTAGTAAGAAAGTAAAGTCCTCAGTTGTGGGCCATTGCTCAGGTGGTTGGTGAACAATTCCAGGTGCTGTTGAATGAAACTGATTATCTGCATTCATTTCATCTGATTTCAGGCCCAGGGTTGGCACGAAAACTGCCTTGGTCAGGGTGATGGATGACCAAACTACAAGAAGACAAGGGGAGCGCATTTCTGGAGCCAACATTGACATCATTTTGGCGTCAGGAGAGGCCGTTTTATTCCTCCAGCCATTCTATTTCTTTAAAAATGCTCTTGTTTTTATCTACCATGATTTTATGGTTGTTTGCTGTGGTTTTAGTCTCTGGCATGGACAAGTGGATGCCTTTTACCTCATGAAAGGACATTCTGATGTCACTCAGCATGTGCGGTGTGGAAGCCAAAACTATAAGAAAAAAACAGAATTACAAATTAAAATAATTTAGCTAGATCTCTAACGTATGGAAATAAGTTATACAGTGCCATAACAACAGCAACAAATTGTATTAGCTCAGTTCAGCTTCTGTGTACAGTAGTACCTTGTTTAAAGGAATTAATTCATTCCAAATGAAATTATGTTAAACAAATTTTTCTTTATACAAATTTCCCATAGGAATGCACTGAAAACAGAGTAATCCCTAATCACAACCATTATTATGTTGTACAGATTTGCCCCATAGGAGATTCTGTTAAGCAAATTTTCTGTTTCCAGATTTTTTTTATGTTCTACAGAATTTATGTTATACAAACTGTTTGTTATACGAGAGTCCACTGTATTGTGTTTTCTTGATAATAGTTTCAAATTTGTAGCAAAGTGTGCACCTGGCCGTCTTAAATGTTGTAATCTGCGCATTGGCACCTCTCAAAGTGCTCTTCTATTTACTGAATCAGAAATACTAGACATGAGTCCCCCCCCTCTTTTTAACTGTGTCTTCCCTTCTGGTGCTTTATGTGAATAATATAACTAAAATAAAGAGGATTGGCAACATTCCCGTGTCATAAACCTCTCCCCTGCTCCTTGTGGCCCCAGTGAAAAGATTCTGAGCCACAAACCAGGCCAGTGAAAGTTCCATGGGCATTTTGATTGTTCTTCATACTCAATGGTTTGAGGAGCTTCACAGACAGGCCACGAATTCCACCCACGAAAGCCTCTTCTGAAATTATTATCAAGAATAAACAGAGGAGGGCTGTTCCAGCTCAGCCTCCTTGTTCTACATGTAAAGGATAATTTTGTGAGAAGATCCTCCCTTAATCATGGCAACTCTTCATGGGATTGAAAACACTCTTTTGTTATATCATAAAACTGGCTGGCTAGCCTCCTTGACTAAAAGAATATCTCTTCAGAAAGCCGTCCTCTTTCAACAGAAGGTGGATGAAATGTGCAAGGTCAGGAGCAGGTCTAAGACATCCTCTCTTCCCTTATGTTTATGCTAAGCAATTTAAAATACTTGCGAACGTCTAGAGTTGTTGGCTGACCATCTGTGGTCCATGACTTGAGCAATGGGTTATCTCATCCCACAGTGGAAGGTGAGGTAGCTCCTCAGTTTGGGGCCATGCAGCTTGTTGGTGTTTCCTGGGTTTTTGTCCCTGTCAGAGCATAGGAGGAGATTACCACTATCCCCAGGCTAGCAGACCCAGTGGCTTTATGGAGGCCACTATAATGGTCACATTCAAGAAAGACACAGTTCTAAAAACAACAACAACAACCTACAGTATTTTCCATGTATAAGACTATAGTTTTCTCTAAAATTGTTAGACTAAACATTGAGGGTCATCTTATGCACAGAAGTAAGACAAGGAGAGACCCGTCTGGTTGCAAAACCATAATTTTCGGTTGGGAAAGTGAGTTGCCGTCTTATATATGGGGAAGTCTTATAGATGGGAAAATACGTTATCTTCATCAACAGGATACATTTTGAGATAAGTTTTTTTCAAAAGTCAGCTAAGGCAATTAAAAGAGGTCTACTGTCTTAGTAGTTCGGTTGGTAGCCGTCGTTAATGTCTTTGCAGATTAGTTCTGGAGGTGTGTGTGTCCCTAGATCACCACCAGCAGTCACAAATAGAAAAGAAGAAAAACTGCCAAAATTTATTACCTAACGAAATGACAAAACAGTGCTTCGTGTTTCGCTTTGTGCCCAACTCTAGTGGAACCCCTTTCCAGAGCCCAGATAAGGCTGATTCTATTTAATCAGCAGACTGATTGGCTAGATAGTGCCTTGTCTGGACTCCCCTACAGGGTGGGGAATCCCTTTTGGGAGCCCAGTCAGGAAGAGATTTCCCCGGTCCTCTTTGCCTGTGCCCCCAAGGAGCAGCTGATCCATGGTGACTTAGGCAGAAAGGGAAGTTCTATGAAGGGACAAATTAAATGGGGACAAATAAGTCCCTTTGAATTTGTTGGGGTCTCTGGAACTGAGGGACAGGAAGGGACAAATATCCTACTAATCAGCAATATTTGCTGATTCGTCTCTTTAATTATCCCCATCTCTAGTCACAATCCCAGTGGTGGTGATTGGGCCGTGATTTTTTTTTAAAGTTAAAGTCATCTCTATTTTGTCCCAAGGCTACCAAAAAGGAAGCCACGGGACAGAAGGCCACTCCTAGAGAATCTTAGAACTTGAAAGGTGGTGGTTGTAGGGATAGAATAGGAAACTTTCCATTAGTTAAAATTAAATATTTTAAACACTTGACCTGGGTTCTGCCAACATAAATTTGTGCACCGGGAAAAGGGGGCTTCGGGAACCTCAAGATCTAAAAAAAGAGAGAAGGATAAGAAGTTTTGATTTAGTCTAAATTAAATATCTCCAGTACCTGAACAAAGTTGTATATGCTTAATTTGTATATGCTTATACATGAAAATAATAAATATGAAAGGGTAATTTAAATATGCTTATACATTAAAATAATAAATATCAAAGGGGGAATGAGTAGACATAGCTTTTGTTCTATTCCATGAGGGTTTAGAGGCATTTGGTCATCCATACGCTGTTGAACTTTAACTCCTTGTCGTGAAGGGTGGACCTTTCACGCTTAAACAAAACACTCCAGAAAAGAAATAGCCTCCTTTTTGTGAAATTTCATTTCTTTTGGCTATTCCCACAAGGGATCCTCTAAAACCTGATTCATGCTTCCATTTATAAACTGATGGTGTCTAAACTCTCTGCAACAAACCAGGAAAGGGACCCTGGTGTCCTGATGGACAGCTCATTGAAGGTGTCAACCCAGTGTGCTGCAGCAGTGAATAAAAGCAAACTCAAGGCTAGGGATCATTAGGAAGGGTATAGAAAATAAGTCAGCAAGTGTCATTTTGCCTCTTTATAAATCTATGGTGAGGCCCCATCTGGAGTATTGTGTACAGTTCTGGTCACCATACCTCCAGAAGGATATTATGGAACTGGAAAAAGTGCAGAGGAGGGCAACCAGAATGGATTAGGGGACTGGAACACCTTCCTTACTCTCTGAAGCTGCAACAGCTGGACCACTTCACTCTTGAATGATGGTGCCTAAGAGGTGATCTGATTGAAGTTTATAAAATCATACACGTTGTGGACTAAGTAGATAAGGAGAAACTGTTTTCCCTATCACACAACACTAGAACTAGGGTGCACTCCATGAAACTTTTGGGTGCTAGATCTCAAACAAATAAGAGAAAGTACTTTTTCACCCAGAGGATCACTGGTCTATGGAACTTCCTGACAGAAGAAGTGGTTATAGCTGTCAGCCTTGACAGCTTTAAGAAAGGATTAGACAAGTTCATGGACAACAAGGATATCAATGGCTATCATTATGGATGCCTATGAACAATCTCTGGGTTGGAGACATAGGCAGGATATCTCTCAATGCCATTTGCAGGGAATCGTAAGCAGGTGAAGACATCTGCCTGGGAATACCCTGAATCAAATAGTGAGCCGCTGTGGGAGTTGAAACTGTTATCACTGAAGTAGAGATGGGCATGAATCAGAAAAATGGCATTTCGTTTGTCGTTTGTCATTTGGAGGGTCCGTTTCGGTTCGTTTCCATTTTTCACGAATTTTTGAAAAAAATTCATTTTCGTTTTCATTCGTTTCGTTACCATTTCGTTACCATTTATTTCATTTTTTTGTGATTTTTTTTTTTTTGGATTTTAAGCAATTCACTCATATTGCAGTAACAGAAACGAAATGCACGACAAAAATTCCGGTGTTTCTGTTCGTTTCGTTTCATTTTAGAGACAAAATTCGTTTGTCGGTTCATTACGTAACGAAACAAAAAACGAAAACAGAAACGAAAAATGGTTTGTTTTGTGCCCATCTCTACACTGAAGCTATCTAAAGGATACAGTACAGAACAAACTATATTAATGCTTAAAATGAATTATTTAAATGAAATGCAAAGTCAAGTTGTATGGATAGTTTTAAGTGCTATTTGGCCCTGCCTAAACATCCTTCATCCTGGCTCTTTTAGATGTAGCTCTACAAGCCTTTAAATCAACATATGATTCAAAAAGAAACTGAAGTATTATTACTACCTAATCCAATGCAAAGAACCAAAAGACTCGTTCCTATGGGTCTCTGCAGGGTCAGATTAGTTAAGGGAAGGATACGGTTGGGGAGAGGGAAAACTTTTCTCTTGTCAGAAGGAAAGCAAATAAGAAAGAATCTCACTGGTACTAAGATCGAGAACGAAAATTCAGCAAAAGACTGGGGTTTACGTAATCCCTAATCGCGACAGTTCCATTCATAAGCTAGGCAAGGCCTCCAAATTCTGGTCCTGGTATCCTACCTCTAGGGTACCTGGCACCTACATTCCGACTGGGATCACATTCACAACGCATTGCTTTTTAACAGGTAAAATGATGATTTATTTTTCCTCATGGGCTGTTGCCTGCTTTTGGATTAGATTGGTTCTCTCTTGTCTTGCCTCTCCTTTGGCAGTGTTGGCAAGGGTTGAAGGGAGCTGCTGGTCAAATAATTATGGAGGTCCACATGTTCCCACTTTTGATGTGCTCTCAGGTTTTAAAAGGAAACTCAGTAGGGGTATTTTGTATTACACTCTTGCTCAAACCTTATTCTCCCATGCCACCATTTAAAATGTAGTTCTTTCTCCCTTTACCTTCTAGTGTGACAATTCTATTTGCATTTACATAACCTTCAGTTAAACAGGGAAGCTCATTTGCTCTTTCCTTCACACTGACATTTTCATGTCTCCCGAAGTGTGCTATTAAGAGGGCTGTCAAGAGCAAACGTTCCCCCAAACGACATTCCTTCCATTAATTACTATTGTCTCATCTTCTTTGACTGAGGACAGCTATTGTTATCCCGTCAACCTTTCCGTTTTTACCTTGCTGCTGAAATGCAATGCTTTTTAAAGTGCCTTGTGTCTCCTGCATGCATCCCTCCTGGATCCTGAGTAATTTTCAGAATTGTGTCTTAAGTTACTCACTAGCATGTGATGAGATAGTCTCTCTCTCTCTCTCTCTCTCTCTCTCTCTCTCTCCCTCCCTCCTTTTGTCCCATTGGTTTTCCTTCGCCCTCCCTCTCGTTGCCACCACCATTTTTCAAATGACTTGTCCACACCTTTTGACAATATTTTTTCTGCCAAGTGACTTTATTGCTTACAATGCATTTGCAGTTGGTAGCTCCTCACACAGAGGTGTGAATCTAAATTGTACATACATATCCTTCAAGGTCTTCTGTCAGGATGACATTCCTCTCTTACCATCACTGAAATAGCTTGGCAATTAGAGCTAAAATACCATTTGTTGAGATTTTATACAAACTATCAGTGCAATAAATTACACCTGTCTTGCTTTGAGGGGGCTCCTTTTTTTAACCATTCAGAAGAGACTGAATCCTCTTTAAGAGCAAACTTCAAGAGTGCATTTTGTGTAGCATTTGTATTATTAACATTACATGGGGGGCATCAAATATAAAACTAAGGGTGGGTGGGTGGAACAAGGGGATGGAGAAAGAGAATTTAAAATAGGAACTTAATCTAGACAAGACTGAGGTGCTCCCAGACAGAGGGAAGGCTGATTGGAGAATAGGGAATGAATGTGTATTAGACAGGGTTACATTCCCCCTGAAAATTCAGGTTCACTCTTTGGCCACACGTGGCAGTTAATATTAATTTAACAATATTCGGATTTTATCTCTCCACATTTTGTAAAGTAGTTGACTGATGAAAATGTCTGAGAAGATGGAGGACCCAGAATGAGCACAGCAAGGCATACAGCTCAGGGGACGTAGCATGCAACAAAAAGCCTTCATATGGGAAAATGCACATGGCAATAAAGCAAGACCTTTAAAGAAAACTTAAGGCATGCTTGTGGAGGAGGTCAAATGTTACCGAAAAAAAACCAAAATGAAACAGAAAGGTTCGTGTATGTCTTTAAGTCCTTTTCTTCCCCAAGGAGAGGAGGTCATTGTTCCTGCTTTTATGTGTATACAGCACATGCATACAATTTCTTTACACGGTAGCATATCTCTTCCCTGGGATATGTAGAGCTTTTAAAACCTACAGACCCTAACACAGATAAGTTACAATGCTCAGAACTTCCCACGGGCCATGCTGGCTGTGGGATTTTTGGGAGCCCCCAAAAGTGACTCCCCTAATGTCTGCCATAAAAAACAGCTAAAATCCTGTTAGTAATGCCTGCAAGTGCACTGTAACTGGTACCTTTCAGAGGTGAGTTAAGAAATCACAGTCAACATTACTGGTATCTCCTGAGACACACATCTCATAAGAACATAAGAAGAGCCATGCTGGATCAGGCCAAAGACCCATCGAGTCCAGCTTCCTGTATCTCACAGTGGCCCCACCAGATGCATCTGGGTGTGCACGAGACTAGATATCTGTCTCCTGATACCACTCGCCTGCTTCTGACCCTTGAAGTGCCCCGGTTTTAAGCCTGGAGATTACCCATCTCCATCATGGTTTGTAACCTGTGATGGACTTTTCCTCCAGGAATCTGTCCAATCAATCCCCTTTTGAAGGCATCCAGGCCAGATGTCATCACCACATCAAGTGGCAAGGAGTTCCACAGACTAACAACACGCTGGGTAAATTTTTTTTATTTTGTCTGTTCTCACTCTCCCTACCCTCAATTAGAGTGGATGTCCCCTAGTTCTGGTATTTTGTCAGAGGGAGAAGAGCTTCCCTCTATCCACTTGACTCGTGCCCTGCATTATTTTGTACGTCTCAATCATATCCCCCCTCAGGCACCTTTTTTCCAGATTAAAGAGCCCCAAATGCTGTAGCCTTTCCTCATAAGGGAGGTCCCCCAGATCATTGATCATTTTAGTCACTCTCTTCTGCACCTTTTCCAGTTCCACTATGTGTTTTTTGAGATGCGGTGACCAGAATTGTACACAATACTCCAGGTGTGGCCTTACTATTGTTTTGTACAATGGCATTATAATGTTGGCTGTTTTATTTTCAATCCCCTTTTTGATAATCCCTAGAATGGAATTGGCCTTCTTCACCGCTGCCACACATTGGGTAGACACCTTCACGGAGCTGTCCACCAACACACCAATATCTCTTTCCTGATCCGTCATGGATAGCTCAGAGCCCATGAGTTGATAGATAAAGGTGTTTTTTTTTGCCCCAATATGCATTACTTTACATTTTGCTACATTGAAATGCATTTGGCATTTGGCAGCCCATTCCCCCAGTTTGGAGAGATCCTTCTGGAGCTCTTCACAATCTTCTCTGGTTTTTACCACACAGAAAAGTTTCGTGTCATCCGCAAACTTGGCCACATCACTGCTTATCCCTGTCTCCAGGTCATTTATGAACAGACTGAAAAGCACCGGTCCCAGGACAGATCCCTGGGGCACACCGCTTTTCACCACCTGCAACAGATAATGCATGTGGTGAGTTCTTAAATTGAGGCAACCTGCCTCTAAAGTTATGCTGTTTGCATTTTGATAGGGTAAAGTCCCAAACAATATTTTGAGCATTTTTTTTTTTGTGAAGGGACAATTTCTGAGAAGTTTTTGCTTAGAGACTCTGACCTATACAGAAGACTATTTTCTCTATTTCTTACTAAAGGAACCATTTCTGCATGCAGCCAGAATTCATTTCCAGATATTATTCATTATCTAAATTTCCCAATATATGAGATGACCCTTGTATAAATCTGAGCATTAATTTCCATTTGCCCAAACCATCTATTTTCATATTGTAATCTCGTCAATAGTCTAGAGAGCTAACCATTTCTTTGTCTGGGAATTGTGAGCAGAATAACAAACATTGTTCTGAAATCTCTCGTGTACATCAAGTCTTCTCTGCATACATGCTATGGAGGTCTGACTTGCCTTCTCTAAGGATACAGGCAATCTTTTTTGCAATGTAGACATTTCTGGTGGCATCCCTAGGGTATCCAGTCTGAAACAAGCTACACCTGGTGCCTCCTTCGAGTTTTGAATGAGAAAAGAAGGATTTACTTCACCTTTTGTTGTTGTTAGACAAATAACAAGGGAATCAGCTGATTTGGATTTGTTGACCAGGATATGTTCTTATAAGCTGGATATGGGCTGTTAATAGTGAGGCTACTGGAGTTTTAAATGGATTAAACCTGAATCAGCCATTTCTACCAACCTTAGGCCATAAAGGGGGTGACATGTAGCACAGAAAGGACAGAGCAGAAGCTCTGGACTACAGATGTAAAGGCCTGGGGGGGGATAAAAATGGGGGAGGGGACTCCCCCCATTTTTTTCCTAACGCCTTTATGTTTTTTTACCTGAAAAGTTGGAAAATTGAAAAAAGGAAAAAAATGATTATGGAATGTTTTATTTGCCACTATCAAGATGGTTCCAATTCATGGCAATCTTTGTCTGCAGTGGCGCAGTGGTGAAATGCCTGTGCTGCAGGTAAAACTGTGCTCACGACCTGGGGTTCAATCCTAGGTAGCCGGCTCATGGTTGACTCAGC
The DNA here is from genome assembly GCA_037367245.1 of Phrynocephalus guinanensis. Classification (NCBI taxonomy): domain Eukaryota; kingdom Metazoa; phylum Chordata; class Lepidosauria; order Squamata; family Agamidae; genus Phrynocephalus; species Phrynocephalus guinanensis. The sequence goes on along the minus strand of CM074732.1, from coordinate 31,760,549 downwards.
CTTCCATCCTCCTGAGGTCGGTAAAATGAGCACCCAGCTTGCTGGGTCGGGGTGGGGGTGGGGGTGGCAATGTGTAGCCTGCATACTGTAATGAAACTGTAAACCGCCCACAGACTACTTGAAGTGGTATGGGGCAGAATATAAGCAGAACAATTTTTGGTTTCCTGGGACAAAGTATGCTGAAGTTATTTGCTAGGGTTTTCTTCTCTGGGATCATGCAGGCTGCCCAATGCTTCATAGGCTGCCCCCCCCCCCAGGAGACACAGGAAGCCCTCACACTCCTCACCCAAGTAATCTGGCTCTTTGAGCTATCCAGCTAGTGAATAATAGCGAAAATAAAAGGGTTGCCCAAATGAACCCCCCCCCCACACACACACTTCATATCTACACAAGAGACAGTAGAAACCTTTCAGGAACCAAAAGTAGCATGTGCCACTGTGTAACATGGCCAAGGGTTTGACTGCATGTTTTTCTTCAATGGTGAGGTTTTGAATCTGCTGCTGGAATGTGTGGTTGTATTGTATCATGCGTCACATACTGAGCACCATTGTAGGAGCTTAAACGGAATAGTACAAACAGATGTTTTAATAAGTGAATAAACTTTGTGGATGTGTGCCTGTGATGTCACCCCTTTCACAGACTGAGTTTTCAAGGCACAACTGGGTTTATTTCAACATCCCACTGCTGTGCCACCAAATTGTGACGACACCTCCTTTTTACATGTGTAATTGTGTTGGAAATGGTAATGCTGCCACCTTTTATTCACTTGGTAATGCTGCCACCTTTTAAAATGTCACCTCATGAATTGGGACAGACTCAGATGTATAATATAAAAATAATAACAAAGTTTATTGAGAAAATAATAAATATAACAATATCTGAGGATGGTATACGTTGCCTTTAACATATAATAGATTTCATCAACTCTTCCAGCCCCCTGTCTTTAATAACTAGTCAACAGTATAGCCCTCACTGCCTGACAGAACTCTCACAGAGCAGTGCTCTCTCCCAGCACTCACTCTCAAAACCTTCAACTTAACTCAAATGAATTGCCTCAACTGACTAGGCTCCACACTTTTTATATCTTACCACTCCCCGCCCTCCTGCTGGGATTGGTTGATGATTCATATATCATTACTCCTGTTTCCAGGGTTTAGTCACAGTGCCAATCTACATTTTGTTGCTACAGTACCTGATGTTACAGTATAAAGTGGTCTGCTTATATACTGCCCCATACCACTTCAAGTAGTCTCTGGGCTGTTTACAGTTTTTAATTACAGTATGCCCCCCCCCCAGCAAGCTGGGTACTCATTTTACCGACCTTGGAAGGATGGAAGGCTGAGTCAACCTTGAACCTGCTACCTGGGATTGAACCCCAGGTCGTGAGCACAGTTTTACCTGCAGTACAGGCATTTAACCACTGCGCCATGAGGCTCTTTTACCAAACTGGCATTGTTTTGTTTTTGCCATTGCTGTAAACCGCCCGGAGTTCCCCTGGAAGATGGGTGGTATATAAATATTAAAACAAATAAATAAATAAATAAATAAATAAATTGGCTGGTTACTTTCTATCCCAAACACTGCACAAATGACCCATAATTCACTTTGATTACAGCTCAGCCTATAGTTTTGTCTGTTGCATTCCAAGGATTTGTGGATCTTTTACCTCTGTTGCTTGGCGGGGAGAGAAGAGTGTGAATTGTCTCTGCTCTGTTTCCCTGGTTCGTTTTTCTCTAGGCATGCTTACGCTTTCCCCATTGCCTGATTCTCCATTTTCATTCATGCTGTGCTGCACAAACGGAAGGCAGAAGTTAAAACTCCTCACCAATCTTACTGTGTTTCTCCCCAGAGGGGAATACCTTGAAACAATGTGTCATCTGATTTCGAGGTGGGCTCTTTAAAGGCCTATCATTCCAGTCATACAAAGGTATTTGAGATGGCTGATTTATTTCATTGAGCTTCTAGGATGATTCTGTTATTGGATGCGAAATTTATTTACCATGATGGCTGAGTCTGTTGGGAAGCTGCAGGGCGAATGTCTCTTTTGTAAGATTACTTTCCAACAATGAGGAGCGATGGAAAGCCCTTATGTGGTTCTCTAGGGTGGCACTCAGCTCTGGTAGAGAGACGCATTAACCCACAGGACTGTCTGGGAAAGAAAGATAATTGACTTATGGCTACAGCACAATAAAATATTTGGATAGGGTGTGAATTAATTTATGGGTCCATATTGTTCAAGGTACTTGCCTTTTGGAGTTTGTGAAATATATTATAAGCCTTAACTAAGTTTAATAATATTTTGCTGCATACCTCTGCCCCTTAAATTTGGATACACTGTGTTTGTATAACATGATGTTGGTGGTGGTGGTAATCGTTTTATTGTGTTTCTTTCAGATTTTAATGGTGTTGATCCTTAATGTTTAAATTTCTGATTTTTAAATTACTTTAATTTTATCTTACCTTATTATATTAATTTTACTGTGCACAACTTATTTGTTGAGTTATTGCATATCTACATATTGTTGCCAGGTGGGCAGTCTAAAAGTCTAATTAATTAATTATTCATTAGAGTCATTAGAACATATATGATGTTACAGGTTAACTCCAAAGCTGGTTGTGCTAAAGCAGACACCCTATAGATCACTGAGTCCAAACCCTGTCAAGGAGACACAATGGGGAATTGTGCCAGGGGAGAGGTATCAGGAGACAGATATCTACTCTCATGAGCTCCCAGAGGCTTTTGGTGGGGCCACTGTGAGATACTGGAAACTGGACTAGATGGGCCGTTGGCCTGATCCAGCCTTGGCTCTTCTTATGTTCATTATTAGCTGTCCAGCCCAAGGACTCACTTCTATAATTCTTCCCTGCAATATGGTAAGGGTAGTTGGCAGAAAAGCCCAAGTATTTTCTTGATGATCCCCATAAGAGGATAAAATGGCTGGATCCACTAGCAAGTCAAAATTCGAGTAGACCCATTGGATCATTTGGTAGGTCCTCTGCTCCGTAAGTTTCAGTAGTTCAGTGAGCCTATTCTCGTCATAACTTACTACATGATTTCAGCCATAATGGGATTTTTTTTACAGAGGAGCAGGTAGAGCTTGCGCTTATGTGGGGGCCATTTGTTTTGTATTTCCCAGCTGAAGCTGCAGCCCAGATAAAGAACCTTAAATGGAAACCGAGATAGCAATCACATTTAATTCAGTGCATTTCAAACCTCCTTTGGAATCTGCCATGGTGGCCTGCCTTGCAGTGTTGCTTTCTTTGTTATCACAGTTCAGGACCTGACATCCACATGGACTGTATGTGTGAGATCCCATAAGTATTACATATGTACAGTCCTTATGAAGTCTGGATTTACAAGTATTTCCTTAGTACCTCCCCCCCTCCACTGGTTCTCCTTATCTCAGAAAGTAATTGAGCACCAGACATCTCTCTTTTTCTTCATGGGGAATATTGACTCTTTCTTTTTCTGTCTGTATTAAAGATTGGCATCTGTGCATGAACGTTGTACAGTAGGAGGCAAAGTTGAGGCAAAACAACTGGTGTATGAAGGAAAAGAAATACTGGTCTTCTCCAATGGGGGAAAAAAAGCAAAGAAGAAGAAGAAGAAGAAGAAGAAGAAGAAGAAGAAGAAGAAGAAGAAGAAGAAGAAGAAGAAGAAGAAGACTGTGGGGAGATATAATAGCACATTTCAAATACAGTAGGACCCCTGTATCCACTGATTCATTATCCACTGATTCAGTTATCCACAGTTGGCAGAGGAAAAATAAATAAATAATTCAGCAGCCACATAGTAAGCTACTGTCACAAAGAGCAGCTGTAAAGCATGCTACTGTCATAAAACAACAGCCGTAAAGCAAGTTACTGTCACAAACAGCAGCCGTAAAGCAAGCTACTGTTGCAAAACAGCAGCTGTAAAGCAAGTTACTATCACAAAACAGCAGTTTTGGGGAACATTTTGGCGTTCTCTCTTATCCACGGTTTTCATTATCCACGGGAAGGCTTGGAACCAATCTCCAGCAGATACTGTACTTAGAAAGAAGTCCTACAGAGGAGGGGCAGGATCTGTTCTCCATCATCCCAGAGTGAAGGATGTGCAGCAATAGGCATGAGCTACAGGAAGTCAGATTTAGGCCGAATCTCAGGGGGAAACATCTTAACTGTTAGAGCAGTACAACAATGGAACCAATTACCTCAGGAGGTGATGAGCGCTCCAGTACTGGAAGCATTCAAGGGAAAATTGGACTACCATCTGTCAGATCTGCATTGATTTGGATTTCTGAATGGTGCAAGGGGTTGGGCATTATGACCTTGTACTCCCTTCCAACTCCACTAGTTTATGATTCTATGAAACAAACAAATAAATGAAGATGACACATGAACGTTTTAGTACCATCCATTTTACAGAAGTCACACAACCCTCCAACGGCTCTGTCAGTCTCTGTTTATACATGTTTAGAGGCCACAGCTGTTTTTCTCAGGCCCACAAAGACAACCTGCTGCACAACTCAAACTGGTTGTGTGAAATTATTGGGAGCACAGAGCGGGAACTGAAAGGAGGGCATGGATTTCTTGACAAGTGGCATCCAGTAGGGAAACTATGGGGTATGTTGTATTATATTGCATCCATTTTTATTTGCAGCCTTCAGGAATGGTCACCTCCAGGGCTGATGACTTCTCCTGGGAGATGCCCCAGCTAAATGCTACATGGCTTATCATGGAGAGGCCTTCTTCAGTCCTTAGGAACTAGGAAGGGCTGCCATGTGACTTAATGGGATGTAACACTAGTATAGAAAAGGCCAATGTTGAGTGTGTACCTGTTATTCCACAGCTGGGGTTGTATTGTGGCTGAGGCTGCAATTGTAAACCATATGCCTGGAAATGAATTCCATTGAATTTAATATGGTCCATTTCTGAGAGGACATGTATCAGATCCTATACAAATGCAGTATCCTATGTACATTGACATGGAAATATGTTCCACTGGATACATATGTACCTACTGGCTTTGTGGTTGAGATCATTTGACCTTGCTACACCTGCTGTAAGCCAACAGTTCTCAGCCTTGGGTCTCCAGATGTTTTGAAGATTCCTGGGTACCTCCTGTGCTAGCTGGGGCTTTGGGAACATGGAGCCCTAAACATCTACACACACACACACACACACACACACACACACACACACACACACACACACACACACACACACACACACACACACACACACACACACCAACTGACAGCTACTGCGCTGAGCTTCCCTAAGGCAGCCCCTTTCATCCCATCAATGCCAAATTGGCCTGGGAATGAAATTTTTCTCCATTAAGCTGTGTATTAAAGATCTGCAGTTTCTTGCAATTTGTGTCACCATTATATGTTTGTTTTCTGTTGCTTCAGAGCGATACTGAGTGGGAGAAAGATGTTCTTTACATTTGCTAATTGCAATGAATATTTTTAACATTTAACATTGTTTTGCAGATACATTTAAATGGCTAATGAAGGGTGGACACTTTCTGTGGTCTTTTCGGATTGCCTACCTCCCCACCCACCCAATAAAGATTTCAGCTGACTGTGTGCAGATGCTTCTAGTCTTTGCAATGAAATCTATGGGGGGGAAAACTCAACATGTTTGCCTTATTGTTTCTTAAGTTAAATTGCAGATAGTCCCTGGAGACTCATTAAATCCATAAATCCACTCCCTCCCCTTTCCATGTACCAAAGTTTTTGTAATGAGTAAAATACCCATCTTATGAAGGGTAGGCAAAAATTTGTTTTCATTCTGATTTTAGAGGCTTAGAGTAAACACAAATGTCTTCTCTTCTGAGTATTACAGGGTGGCATTTATATTCTGTTTATTGCTCTAACTGTTGCTATTGAATGTATTGATTCACCCCTCTAAGAACATTCCCAGGCAATGATACAAATAGGCACAATTTCCCCAGTGTAATTCTGGATATGACCTTTAAAGCAAATGAACATAATTGTAGTAAAGTAGAGTTTCATCTTTCTTATGCGGATGGCAATGAAACAAAGAAAGAGCAAATTGTAGTCAGTGGAGATGCCTAGTACTGTACAGCAGTGTTGATTAAGAATGCAACAAAGAAGAAAATCTCTCAAATATTGTTTGGTGTGGTTCCCCCTCACCCACCCCTCAATAGTCTTCATACAATAAGTGCAACTTAGTCTGCAAAGGTTATTTGATACAAGCTATTAATTAATGGCAAATTTCTTTTCATGATCTCAACACAGTATAGGTGGTGCTTCTCCTCTCATCCCCTCAACAATCTTGTGAGGCTAGGCTGAGCTAGAGGGTCTGCACCTACCCAGGGGTCCTCCAAACGACTCTGTGAGATAAATTAGAATTTGAGCTGAGATCACTCAAAAGTCCAGTTCAACACACAATCCCAAGTGCTGTTGACCCTACCTTTTCATTGGTTACTTACGACAATCGTTCCTGACCTTGGGTTCCCAGAAGTTCCAGGACTGAAACTCCCAGAAGTCTTCGCCCATGGCTGTGGCAGCTAAGGATTCTGGGAGTTGTAGTCCATGAATGCCTGAGGACCCAATGTTGGGAACCACTGACTTACCGGAGGGAAAGTGGAGGGGATCATTTCTGGTTTTGAGGAAAAAAGCTCCCTCTTTCATGAGCATTCCCAGACAATGATACAAACATGCACAATTTCCTCTCCACCGTACTGAAAATTACTATTTTGAGCAAAATTTGTAAAAAAAAGTTTGGTGAGGAGTGCTGGGGTTTTGCAACTCCTCTAACACTGGGCGTAAGATATGGCATCACTCTCATTTCTCAGCTGTGACCCATCGCCAAGTTTTTATTGTGTGAGATGGATATTTTGGGTAGGCCGTCCGAACAGCTGAAGGAAGAGAAAAGACAGGGAGAGGCGAAGATGCAGATGGGATATGAAACGGGAAATGTGGCTGGAGTCGGGAAAAAGAATGAGTTAGGAATAACTGAAGAAGGGGAGGTTAAGGAAAAGAGGAATGAAGCAGAGGGGTTGTGGGCAGAGGTGGAAGAGGAAGAGGAGGTGGTGATTCAGGATTGGCTAACCAAAGATCCAATAGGAAAGTGGGATGCAGGAACTCAAACGGTGGAGATGACAGTTGGGGCAGTTGGACAAGGTGACAGATGGGAGTGGTCAGTGACAGTAACTCCATCATGGAGTGGAGGCAGCTCCAGGATGATGAGGAAGAATATCCCTTGTCACAGCACGAGGGAGCCTCCTCGTTGGGCCAGACACCCATGTTGCAACAGCCTGTGCCATGGGAAGGGGAGTTATTTCGAACTGGCCATCCCTATGCCTCAGGGTGGGAGACCCTGCTTTTAGAAAACGTTCATATTTGTACTGGAGGAAAAAGTAAGCCTGTTATGTTGGAAATTAGACATGTTACAATTGACTATGAAAAGAAAACAAACCCATTTGAAGTTAATGTTCCAAATAAAAGTTTATTGGAAAAATGCTACACCTTCCCTTGATCATTCCATATTCAAAGAGCCGGATTGTGAAGAGAAAGATGAACCCTCACATATGGTCACTCTGTTTCATTTTCTCCATGATGTTTTTGCCCCCCTGAAGATATAAACTGAAGTGGGTAAGACTGTGCCTAAACTGGTAGAACAATAGAAAAGCTTGGTGGTGGCATCTTAGTGGACATACACTGAGCTCTTCAAAACACCTCCAGCTAAGGAGTGCGGGATACTGTCCTTCACTATCCATGATTTAAAACAGCAAACAGGAAAAAGGACGTCAAGCTGTACCATAGCAACTAGAGATGAGCATGAATCGGAAAAAATGACGTTTTGGTTCGTTTTTGTTTTCATTTTTCGTTCTTACCCGCTTTTGCATGATTTAAAGCATTTCCGCACACGGGCGTCCCCCATCGCCCCAGACCAGAGGGAAAACACTAAAAAATGATGCTGGCAGAGACACAGTATAGATTAGGTACACAGGGTGGCTGCAAAGGCAGCGGCGGGCATTGCCCAGGGTGTAAGGCAGCTGCAGAGTGACTGCACTGTGGAGCAGGGGAGGGTACTCACCGAGAGGTATGCACGCACACAGGGAGGCTGCAAGACTGAAGCTAGAGAGAAATCTCTTCTTTCTCTCCCCTAAGAGCCAGGCTGCAGCCCGCAGGAACACAGAGACACACACCTGGCTGGCTGGCCTAAAGTGAAAATAATGAGTCAGAGACAGAAATCCCACCCTAACTCCCACCAGAGACTGCAAGGAGGATGGGGGCTGCCAGAGCTTTTTATGCCCTCAGTGGCTGCCACACCTACCCAGTCTGCAACTGCGGTTGGAGAAGACAAAAACAAATGTTTTAAGGACCCCAACCCCCTGGTAAGTAATAATTTCAAATAATTATCGCTGCATTTTTATTGATGTCCAGGGCATTTTAATACCCAAAAAATCAATATTAGTCATATGGGAGCCATTTGGGGTCGATGTCCCCTAACTCCCCTTAAAGGAAAAAAAAGACAGCGATCTGAGAAAAGACATAAATGCATGTTTTAAGGACCCCAACCCTCCTGGTAGTTATTATGAGGCAGAATAAATAATTATCACTGGGTTTTTATGGATATTCAGGATGTTTTTTAACATTTTAAAACAGCTCATTTCATTGCGTGTTGCCATTAACGAAAATGAAACGTAACGAACCTAATTTTCGTGGTTCTGTTCGGTTCGCTCCAATTTCATCACAATTTTCGTTATTTGTTTCATTATGTAATGAAACAAATAACGAATAATGGAATGAATTTTTTTTTCATTTCGTGCCCATCTCTAATAGCAACTCACATCCTGAATATTAATGGCACCCATATCAGCAGCCATGATTGTCTACAGGATATTCTCTTGCACTCATCACCATTTAGAAAGAGATACAAAGCAGGGAAAATCCTGGACTCCTGACTCCTGTTTTCACCAATTAGCCACTTTCCACCCAAAAACAAGCAATTGTCAAGTTCTGGGATTTTCCTGTTGTTGATATCCTCCTCCGCTCAACCCCAAAAGAGTGTGCATTACTGGATTTAACAAACCTTCTGTGGAACAAGAGGAAATGAGGGCAAAATCCTGTTGTGGAGCTGCATCAATGTAAAAGAAATGGCATAGCTCTCACAGAAGCATGTTGTGGATTTTTGAGTCCCCATTTGAATTCCTGGTTGCACACCAAACCACCTGCCAGGTGCACAGTGCAGAATCAAAGTGGGGATTCATTAATTAGGGGCAGTTTGCTGCTATGAGTTACAACATTTCCCTTCCACTGACGTAACTATGCAAACAATTTTTGGCTAGTGAATGTCAGTGAAGATAACAATTGATGTAACATGTCCCTGTGCAGCCTTACACTGGTCATTTTACATGGATGTAGCTGATTCCTACCTCTCCAAACCAAATCTCACATGTAATTTGAGCTGATAAATCCTTAGATTGTAGCGCTTACAATGCAGTTCACCAACCTAGCATTATGCATGGGGTGACATATTACAGCAACCCCCCCTGCCTATTGCAGGGTTTAGGGACCGACTCGAACCCGCGATAGTTGAAAATCCACAATATGTTGATACAGGTCGGGCGAGGCCTGGGGGGCCTAGCTGGGGGCTCTTGTACTTACCCGTGGCCTAGCGCTGCCCCGAACAGACCTGCTAGGGCCTTCCTGGGCCCGTCGGAGGCTCCAAAAGGGCTTCCCTGTGAAAAGGAAGTGACTTCCAGAAAACAGGAAATGACCTTCAGATTGCTTGAAAGCACTTTTGGGGCCTCTGAGGGCCTTTCTAGGCATGCTTTTCTGAGAACCAGAAGTGTTTGGATTTTGCTTCCCTACGCTATTTCTCTTGTATTTTGCCTCCCTTCTCTCCTCCGCTATTTGTAGGGCCTCCTTGGACAGCAACTTTGCTTTCTTGCATTTTCTTTTCTTTGGAATGGTTTTCATTGCTGCTTCTTGTACAATATTACAAGCCTCCAGCCATAGTTCTTCAGACATTCTGTCCACTAAATCTAGTTCCTTAAATCTATTCTTCACCTCCACTGTGTATTCATAAGGGATTTGACTTAGATTGCACCTGACTCAGTCCTGACTCAATTAATCAATCAATTAATACTTGCGGATGAAAGGGATGATAGAATTATGCTTAATTGCACTCCCTCTTTTATCCCCCAGTGCAGGTTCTCTGTTTATTTTATTTACTTCTGAGCACTGTGGGAAGTTTTCACACTATTTTATTTCTCAGATAAAAGGCACAACTGGGTTCATAACAACAGTGACCTGGAACACAAAGATAAGCAATCCATGGAGCAATGGACTGTGTGCGAGCAAGGAGCCCACAGTGCTATCTGGAATGGCCAAAGAGGAGAGGAGGAGAAGCCAGAAGCCTGACACTTTTTCAGCTGATCCACAGCCGTTCCCCAAAGGTTAACGGGAGTCCTGAAACTATTGCTTTCCTTTTGCTTGCATTTCGCCATCTGGTGGACTTGCATGAGCATAACTAGATGATGGTGGACTCTAGCTGCCTGTGCATAACTAGATACTGTATAAACAGGGACCAGCAAAAGGAATTAGAATGCCTAGTTTCATTATAGAGTTCGGGAATGTGGGTCTCTCTTTTAACTGCTCTCAGAATCCCCCAAACAGCATGCCAAGGGGAGTTGTGATCCAAAAAGCCAACAATTATGTGATATTTCTTCATTATTGTGTTATTTAGAATCATTTGTCCCCTAACAAAAACAAAAAAATACCAAAACAAATTATACTGAACCCTTTAGTTGAAATGGTAGCAGTTCTTGATTTTCAGTTGTTATTGTTGCAGGGACTAAATCAGTGTCTCAAAGCCAAAGAGCGGAGGCTGAATCAGTGGCCAGGCACGAAGTACAGCTGCTTTGCTGTGCTGCCAGTCTTAAAGAGATTCTAGCCACTTTGCTTACACAGAGTACCACAAGATAAGCAACATGATCTTTTCTGTCCACATTTAAGTATGAAACTAATATTCAGATGCTGTTTCTATCGAAACATCCTGTGGTAGGGCAGTGTTCAGAGGGCTGAAGTAAAACGTTGGAGACTTTGCGCCCAAAGAGTCCCCAGTGAGCCATTAAATTCTCTCTGTGTTTGATGAGTTGTTTTCTATCCCTTTCTCTCAGTCTGACCCACCTAACAGGGTTGTGGGGAGTAAAAAAATGGGGAGGAAGAGGCCCATGTATATTGCGTTCCTCTTCCTGGAGGAAAAATGTGATACAGTAATTGAAACAAGCACAGAAGCAATGATTTGCCCCTTCACAGCTCCCCTAAGTATTCTGGCCTCGAGGCACTCTCTTTTCACCTGTGGACTGGCCACTTGTGGCCCTCTGGCTGTTGGTCTGAAACTTCCATGGGTGTCATTGGATGGTCTTGGGTCGTCTGTAAATCCCATCAGCACTGCCTAGCCTAGCCCTTCATGAAGAGCAATGGGAATTGCCCAGTCGTGTTTTATAGGGTTATTGTTTCTGTTCCCCTTGTATATGAAGGCAGTATATCTGTTCACTTATGTTTTGGTGATTTGGGAAAGGGAAGGTAAAAGGAGAAGGAAACAGTGACCAGGTGAACCAAGCACTGTCTCCTCATCCATATGTAGCATCAATCACAACCCAGTGTGAATGGCAGGTCTAGAATACTGAGGTCAATGATATTTTGAATGGAAAATGTAGCCAATATCTCTCTCATTTCTTGACAGCCTGAGAAAGGTAGGATAGAAGATGACAATAAGTGGGACACTTATTATCTATTTGCTGTGCAGACAGTGAATAGCAGAACAGAAAGACACCAGTGTTACACCCAAGAGCCTCATGGCACCGTGCTTAAACAACCATACTACAGCTATAACTGTGTTCATGACCTGGGGGTTCAGTCCCAGGAAGCTGACTCATGGCTGACTCAGTCTTCCATCATTCCAAGGTCATTAAAAGGAGTATACCAAGCTTGCTGGGGTGGGTTGGGGAATGTGTAGACTGCATAAATAAATTGTAAACCACCCAGAGAATGCTTTAAGCACTATGGAGCACTATGAAAGCAGAACACTTAGCTTTGATATAGTTTGCACAAAAATGAGGAGACCTTGTCTTTCTCTCATTTGGAGATGAGGAATCTCATGAGGCTTAAATTTCTCATCAGTGCACCTTGTTGAGTTGAGGCAGTATTTGTTATTCCCCCAAATACCCTGGAAATTGTCTTCCCTGAAGGCTCACCTAATTCTGCACCTTTGTTTCTTTATGGAGTTCTTCTCTAACATTTAGTTTTAATAAAAGGCACTATAATGTACTCGTACACTATCTGGTAGGGCCTAATGTGTCAAGATGAAATATAACAGAGAATTTTCCAAGGTGACTACATTTTCATGGCCAGGATTAACATATTGATGGGCTGAAGGAAAAAAAGGTTTTTAAAAAAAACTTAATTTCATTGATTCCACTGGCTATTTGATATCCAATAAGAATGTAAGCTAAGAACATACGAGATATAAAACATGTCAAGTGTCAAGATTTTTCCCAAGTATGCACTAAAATTTAATATTGTGAAATGGCTGGGAAGAAGTGCTGAATCCTGGCCTGAGTCATGGACAAGATGTCCATATAGTTGGATAAAAGACATGTGTCCAGAATGAATCTCTATCTGCTATAAGTCAGATCACTTTATTCTCTGTATTGCGTATCATATATTGTAATATACTTTGTCTCTGAGGCTGCTTTCACACCACCACTAACATCCGCTGTAAAGTGCTCGCAGATGTGGAGCAAAAAATTGTTTTCCCACGAGCAGCAGACTTAAAAAAAAGTGCGACCACACCCTCTTAAATGCAACCCAGCACATTTTACAAGTACCTGGTCTCAGGTGGTAAAATTCTTGTCACTGTTCCGATGTGGATTTTAAATCGTTACTCGAGTCTGTGGGAACACAGAAAATCCGCACCAAAACCTTTTCACCCCTGTTATAGTGTCTTTGTTGAGGTTCTCAGTCGTGGGATCAGAACAGTTGCAGATTTTCAAAACGCGACCATGGGAACATCTGATCCGTGACATCAACCACGTGACCACTCTGGGTCAAAGTTTGCTGTGGATTTTAGTGGTTGTGTGAAAGCAGCCTAAGATGATATGTCAAAGTCATGTAGCTGTTGCTATATTCAATCTAGTGTAAATTATTGTACAATAAAATACTGCACTAAGTTTTCATATACATTCTCTTTGTGTCAGTGTCTATTTCTGCACATCCTAAACTCTGCTTATTTACAAGAACTCCAAATTTCTAAGTTGGAGACTCTGGAGTGAACAGGCATTTTGCCATTTGAAGGAGCCCAAGTTCCAATACTTTGGCCACCTCATGAGGAGAGAGGACTCCTTGGAAAAGTCCCTGATGTTGGGAAAGATTGGAGGCAAAAGGCAAAGAGGACAGCAGAGAATGAGATGGTTGGACGGTGTCATCAATGCAACCAATATGGATTTGACCAAACTCAGGGAGGCAGTGGGAGACAGGAGGGCCTGGCGTGCTCTGGTCCATATGGTCACAAAGAGTCGGGCACGACTTGACTGAACAACAACAACAATAACAACAACAACAACAACAACAAAGCTTCTGAAGGCTAGCATGTTGCTCTGTTCTGGACTGATATGCAGTCGTATATGATCTCATATGAAGCTATGTGACTTATAGATCTGTGTAACATATCATAACCATTTATCTACAGGTAAATGGAGTTCAGGAGTGGAGGCAATGCAGACTAAAACTTTCCCATTGTTTCTAGGCCCCCCCACCCCCGGGCTGCAATTTCCTCTTGGCAATATTTTGCATTTCCTTGCCTTTCCTCAAAGTCACCCCAGTCATTGCCTAAACTGCTCTTTGATCTAGTCTGACTATGCTGAGGTAATTACTTTCAGTTTCTGAGCCTCCATTATGTCATTCTCATGAAACATGCTACTTCCCAATTGTCAATGAGATGAATCGGCCCTGCAGTGCAGTGAGGCCAAAGGACTCTTGAGAGGAATAGAGGAATGGGACATGGAGAAGAAGTGATAGTCTGGGGAACATGGCCACTCTGACACCCCCCCCCCATTGAGGCTGTGGTCATACTGGTAATAAAACCACATTTAAGCATCATGTATATTGATTTAGATTTTGTTTTTCACACAACGCAAGGGTGAAATGGATTTAAAAATGGATTGCAAAGCAATCCCCTCCCCAACTGGCTGGCAGGGGCTTTTTTTTAAAGTGCCACCTTCTAAAAACCAATTCAGTTCAATGTGGTTTTGTGGAATTCCATTGATTTCACCTGTGCAAAATGCCTAAATTGGTTAAAACCACGAGAAATAATTTGATTTCCATTCTGTCCACGTGAATGTGAGCATTGGTTTAAACACCACACAATGTGGACCTGATTTGTCAGGATGCAAATCAATTCCAATTGCCTGTGCAGCCACGGATTCCGACTGGGCCAGTTACATTCTGAAGTGGCATCTCACTTACTGATTTCACGTCCTTTCTGTCCCTTATCTGGATAGATGTAACAGAAGACTGAGAGACTCCCATTTGTTGTCAATGTCATGGCAGGAAAATCTGAGAAACTTCTCTGATGGCTTCTGTGCATTTGCTACTGAACATTGAGCAAAGTGGCCATTCGCCTTGTTGGCTCTGGCATCTTCCATGTCAATGGGATGCCTTCCGCTCCTCCTGGCAGTGCAAAGCAAGAAGATGGATCAAAGGATGACCAAGTTGTCCTGATGTGTTCTCAGCAAGGAAGGAGGACGAGAGACAACAGATGTGTTTATCAAACACAGCTAATGAGCTTCTTTCTGCTTTTTCATATCAACCATGCATACCTTGGCTAATCATGGTGGGACATGAGATAGGGAGGATTTTACATGTTTGTGCTGCTCATTAGACTGAACCGTAGGAACGAGATATCCCCCAGATGCAGCCTGTAGATGTAAGCAGGAAAAAAATTATAAAAACTGTTTGATCTGCCCAATACTTGTTCAGACTTCTTTGGTGACCTGGAGGCCATGCTCTCATCCGTTACAGCCTTGCGGGTACATTTCAACATCTGTAAGCTATACAGTCAACTCTTTTCTTGGAAGCAAACTTGGAGTTCACTTAACTGTTTCCTTGTGAACTTAACCAAATTGTACTTCATCCGTGGCTGGCGTTGGCAGCAATACTCCCATGTGGCCTAGTTCTGTCTTCTCAAGTTGGCAGCTGCTGTACAGGGTCTCCAGCAGAGCTTGGGAAATGCTCTTGTGCCACGCCCCTTGTGCTCTTGAAGGCTAGTGCTATGATCTTTCAGAGTGGGGGTGGGGGGAGATGATGCCAGATATGAGCCAAGGGAATCAACAGAGAGTGAAACTCTGCCCCTGGAACACACAGGTACAAAAATAAAATCTAAAGATTTGGGAAGAGAAAAAGTACAAGGAAAGAAATAAACAAAAGAAGCAGCACGACAGAGAACATGATTTGGATCGTGGGCAATTTTGCTATGATCCATGCTTGAACAGGAATTTAAAGGCAACACTCCACCTGGAACACACTTTAGTACATCTTCCCATCACTAAACCTGTTAGTTTCCTTCTGTAGAAAAGATAGCACCTGGAAAGTCGCTTTAAAGAAGAATTCATATAATGACATTCTAAAGCCACCCTTGACTGAGCAGATGTAAGACGATGACCTGCAATATAAAAATAACTTTAGGAGGAAAAAAGTGTCCTAAAAATAACTAGGGAGGCACTTATAATCACTTCCAGGCTTACATTGGTCTTGTTCAATAGAATAATCCCGAGGAGTCATTAAAATCCCAATAGGTACTGACCTTCCTGCAGCGCAGAGGGATTATTCCAGCCAGATGTCAGAAATGCAAAGGAAAGTCACTTTGGGGTGAATAAATTAGCTAATGACATTGACATCGTTTCCCCTCTTCTCCATTTGGTAAACCTTAATATGTCAGCCCATCATGCCTTTTAAACACCCATTTTCATGCCACATAACTAATATAAGCTCTTATGATAATTCTGCAAATAAATCATGACACCAGAGGACCATTTGTCTTCATCACATCAGTGGAAGGTGTCAGAGGCTATCTAAAAGCTAATTTTCTGGTGCCTATTTATTTGCCACAGCAAAGCTGAAGGTGAAACAAAGGAAATTATGGAGGGCAGAAGGAGCCAACATTTGCATCCTTTCAGGCTCTACTGCCCTCTGCACCCTGGTCTCTCCTGGGCTATTTTGTTATATTTGGTGCTATTCTAGGTTATTTTGCTTAAGGGATGCCTTCTCTGCAAACTCCAGTGCAAATTGAACTGAAGTTGTGATATGTATTTCAGGAACTAAAGTCTAGAAATGGAACTGAATTATTTCCCAGTTTACGTATTTCCTGAAAGTTCCACCAAACTTCTGAGAATCCTATAAATCTTTTTATGGTTTCTTTTCGTTCTGAAGGTTCTACAAAATAGGAAAGAGCTACAATTACAAACTTTGACACAAATGCCAATAATTCCACAACTTAAATGTGAGACTCAATTTTGTCTTCCTGTCTCAGGGTCCTGGTTGGCCTCACAGACAAATAACTTAGCAGCAAGTAATAATAGACATTTTCTGGACTTTTCTCAAACCCAAGTCAATGAAATTGCCTCTGGCTACTTTACATCTGGCTACAAACTAAGGAACAATTAATATAATAGAAATACTGTTTGTTTGTCTAGAAATACCTCCCCAAATGTTAGTAGCAAAGATGGGCACAAAATGGAAGAATTCCATTTTGTTTCATTTTTTTGCTTCGTTTTTTGGGGGGTGTTTCATTTTGTTTTTTTCATTTTTTGTTATTCGTTCCCACAACATGCCCGGTTGTGGGGAAAGGCACGGGGTTTTAAAAATGTCTTGGAGCCACTGCGCCTTCCCCCTGATTGAGCACATGGGGGGGGAGCGTTGGCTTTTTAACCCTTTTTTGCCACCGAAGCAAGCAAGGAAACACTCAGACGCCTGAGGTTGGGCTCTCTCTGTCAATAACACTAATTTAGCACTTGGATCTTGAAATTCTGGACTTGAGAGGGAAACTGTTTGTTGCTCCGTATATCCAACGTGGCAACTTTCCCCTCAATCGAGTTTTGAATAATATACCTTTATGTTCACTTGGTGCATTACAAAGTGCAGACTTGACCTTTGGAATAGGAGCTTCATTTATTTTGTACTTGTGTGCTTTGTCACAGATCCCCGGGGGTGGAAGAGGGTGGGGGATCAATACAGTGTTCCTTTGGCAGGTCCTGTGAAATACCAGAGCTCTCCGTTTCTTGATCAAATAATTTTCTCATCAGAGACACTATCTGGCAATTTATTTCTGGATGATTAATTCATCTTGTGAGATCATGTTTTGCCTGCAAGTTATGCCAACTCATCCTTTTAAGTAAGTTACAAAAAAGAAAAAGATACAAGGTATGATGTGCACGTGCGTGTGCACACACACACACACACACACTACACACTGCACACTACACACTGCACACACACACACACACACACACACACACACACACACACACACACTGGAAATATGTATACAGTAGGACCCCGGTATCTGCTGGGGATCGGTTCCAGGCCTTCCTGTGGATAACAAAAGCCATGGATAAGAGAGAACACCATGCCACCCCACCCCAAACTGCTGTTTTGTGACAGTAGCTTGCTTTACAGCTGCTGTTTTGCGACAGTAGCTTACTGTGTGGCAGCTGAATTATTTATTTTCCCCTCTGCCAACTGTGGATAACTGAATCCGTGGTTAATGAATCAGTGGATAAGGAAGCACAAGGTTTTACTCCCGAGTAGACATATACAAGATGGCTTGGGATGCTGGTACTTTTCAAGTGATGTAAACTGTTTTGCAGTTCTCACTTTTTCTGCACTGATCAAATTTCCTTCCTGTTCAAAGATTTCATTAGCTAGCTTGTCTTTCTCAACAAAAAAGATAATTTAAAAAAAGGGGGGGATAATGAGTTTATCTCAACGATTTACAAAAGAAAAAGAAAGGAAATGGGTCAAACATTTTCTTCAATGTTTACTTTTATTCCCTGGGATGTAACAATGCCCATTCTAACTTAATATTTCAAGGCAGGTCTGAAACGTCTCTACATTTTCCACTTCTTTCACCAGGACTTATTCCAAGCTCCATCCATCAAAGGCAATCATATTTTGCCTGACATTGTCTTTTGGATATGGGGATGAGTCACATCCTAAGGACTTCAGAGGTTTCCCGTTCCCTGAAGTCCAGGATGGAAAAAAGTTAGGGACTGTGGGAGGTAGGCGTTCATGCCTCCTGAGTGACCTGCCTGGGTTGGAGCAATCATCTTTGGAGGATGACCTTTATAGAGGAATGGCTTGTAACTTAAGGTGGACCAGGGCCCTTCCTTAAATCTTTCCTTCCGGATGCCATTATTCACTTCACTGAGGGAACCGGAGGGTGATGTTGCACTGTCTCCTTGCCCTAGGAAGCCAAAGACGCTAGCTTACTTGTTCAGTGAATGCTGAAGTGCTCATCTGATAAAATATTAGTATTGGGACACATGTCAGCAGGACATGCAGATATTCATGGCCTGCAGTTCTGCTCTGGTTAGGACTCTGAACACTCAGCATTAAAACCCGTGACTTCTTCCAGCATTTCTTGAGCAAGGTTGTTGTATTGGCTCCTACACTGGGATCACTCCTGAAAACTTATCCTCACTGGATTCCTCCTCTTATTTTCAGACTTCTCTCTCTCTCTCTCTCTCTCTCTCTCTCTCTCTCTCTCTCTCTCTCTCTCTCTCTCTCTCTCTCTCTCTCTCTCTCTCTCTCTCTCGTTTGGGCCTTGGACTGCTTTCAGACAGCCAAAGGCTGAATCTTACAATCTGCAGCTTCTGCACCGCTGCCCTGTTTGAAGATGCAGAGTGATGGAAGAGCATGAGGAGAAAACAGAAAGAAAGTGGGAGGCAAATCTGCTGAATTGTAAACTCCGCCTATTTCTGACTTTGGTTCCACCCACCAGAGACTGTGGTCCTTGGCTTTTCCTATGAACTCTTATAAGGAAAATACCCCTCCTGCTCAAGATGATAACATATCCCTTGGGCAGGGCTCAGGAATGCACAGCCTTCTTGAGTTGCTGCACTAGTTTTCATCTGGTTATGCCAGTATGGTTGATGTTCTGGCAAAGGTAGCCCAACAAAATCCAGAAGAGAACTCCAGTAAAGGTTACCCACCCTCCAGTGCTTGCTTTCACAAGGGGAGAACAACTACAAATTGGCTCAAAGCAGGGGCCTTGTGAATTGCTGTTGAGTCCAACTTAAGTCGCGCCAGTAACTTGACTTGAACTCAACCCAGGTCTCTTCCTAAAAAAACCTCCGACTCAACTCATGACTTGCAACCCAGTTTTTGAGTCATTTTTAAAATCCCTATTATCGGTGGGACTCCCTACCTGTCTCTGCAGCCACTATCACCCTCAGATGCCTAGCTTCCCTTTCAGAAGCTGCCTGCTGTCTCTTCTCAACTGGGGCATGCTCCAGGGAGCGACTTTGGCCTGCTGTCTCTGTACATGCGCGTAGGTGCACCCAGCTTCCCTTCCAGGCCTGCTGTTTCTGTATATGCTTTGTCTTATTAGCTGGGCTTTGCATGTGCTGTCAGAGATCTTGGGTCCAAGTCTTGAGTCTCAAGCCAGGAGGGGGTTATAGAAAATGACTCAAAACTCAGACTTGAGGCCTAGAACTCAGGCCTCAGGCCTGAAGACTTGGACATGGGACTCAGGTCTGAAAACGTGGACTTGGACTTGCGATTCAAGTCTGAAGACTTGCCAACATCCCTGGCTAAGAGATATTAATGTTAAGAAGAAATAAACACCTTGTTTTGTTTTCACACTGCAACTGTTTTGCAGCTTGTTCTCCATTGTGTATTTCTCTCCTGCCCTTCAGAATAATGATCCACGTCAAAACGTGTTTACAGATATGAAAATAGGCACTGAGGATGCTATCACAGATTTCTGACAGATCCTGAAAGAAAAGATAAATGTGACTGACTGTGCAATGATAGGTGCAATAAATAACACTAGCTTATACCTACAAAAGTGATAGAATAATTTCCCTTATGCAACATTTTAAAACACAATTGGTAAGCGACAGATTCACAGCTCAGTTTTATATATATTTCAGACTTAAGTGAGGATTTATAGCGACGGTGGGTATGTCTTAAAATATTCTGTAAATACTGACATCTCCCTTGGAAATGAAGGAGAGAACCACACTCTATTGTTGCTTCTCAGATGAATAGATCTGCAGATTGCAATAAAGTTCTGAAAAACAGGAAACTAATTTTCGAGAGCAACTGAATAGATGCTGTTAAGCAACCAGATTTGGAAGATATAGGTTGAAATTATTAAATCTCTAGAATGAAGACATTTTCTTATAGAAAAAGCTGGAAGAAAAGAAAAGTTGTATAAAGGAACTCTGTGCAGCTCACCTAGCATTGAAACAGTGTTTACATCATAAGTACAGATGGGCACGAAATGCCAAAATGGCATTTCTTGTTCGTTATTCGGGCCCTGGGGACCGCTTCATTTCCGTTTCTTTGTTTTTCGGGTGTGGCAAGTTGTGGCCGCAGGGAGCCCTCCCAGGGCTGGGCACCACCGGAGCCGGAGGCATGCGGGCCGGGAGAGCGTTCCCGCGGCCATGGGGAGCCCTCCCAGAGCCGGGCGCTGATCCGGTCATCCCAGCCCCCTCTCACCGTCCTCCGCTGCTCCATTTTTCATTGCGTTAGCGGTGCGACACCAGTAATGGAAACAAACAGAACTGAAGAAAATTTTCTTGGTTCTGTTCGGTTCGAGCCTGTCCCATCGCAACAGTCATTATTCATACCGCTACATAACGGAACAAATAACGGAGAACGGTAACAAAAAATGGTCGTTTTGTGCCCATCTCTAATCATAAGCATAGGGAGCCTGAGTAACAAGCTTTTATACTCATGTGCTGCCCATGGGTTTCCCATGGCAGTTGATGGGCTCCTGTTGAATGTTGGACAAGGTAGGCCTTAGGCCTTTCCCATAGGCATCAAGTGGTCCACTGTCACAGCAACAAAAACAAAAAAGCAAACATCTAAACAAACAAAGGACTGGGGGGTATGACAGGAGTGAATGGGTGGAAACTAGAGATGGCCACGGAAAGGAAAAATAGTATTTCATTTCATTATTAACCATTTTTTTTAAAAAAAATCATAATAAAACAAAACAAAATGATTTATTACGCTATATGGGTCGGCTCCTCTGGGTCTTAAAGGCACCCAATTTTGTGGATAGCTCAAAAATCAGGATAGCAAGCTGGAAATCAGTATGGCATAGAACTATGAAAATAAATAAATAATAAATAAATGTGGAAGAATCTGCAACACTTGTTGGGCTATTTCATCTTTGTCAGTGGTCAACCAGTCCTCCTGCAATTGCTCTGTGCCTGCTTCGCTTCTGACTTGGAAAGCACAACAGAAACCTGCAAGGCAGACTACAGAGACGTTGGCCGAAATCGTGTTGATAAATGTGGTGGGCATTAATGGCGATGAACACGGGTTTCAATGGCTATCCTTATGGGTTGGAGAGACAGGCAGGGTATCCCTCCACGCCATTTGCAGGAAATCGTAAGCAGGTGAAGACATCTGCTTGGGAATACCCTGAAGCAAATGGTGAGCCACTGTGTGAGACAGAATACTGGGCTGGATGAGCCATGGCCTGTTCCAGCAAGGCTGTTCCTATTGAGAGAATGGGGAAAATATGACCCTATTGAGTCTCTTAGACCTCTCAGAGACTTTGGATACCAAGAGTGGGACCTTTTTCCAGCGCTTTATCATTCAAGTATCTTGTGATCTACTGATCCTTTGTTATGCTCCTCCAGACATTTCCACCAATGTGGCATCAGTCTGCACAGATGATGACATATAGCTCTAATCACCCTTTTCATCTGATCAAGGCTGAGCTATGAACAGGTTCCTGGGCTTGGTGATAGGTCAGATGCACTTTAAGGAACTAAAGCTCAATCTGGATATGATTAATGGTGAGCGACTGGGATGGGGCTTCACAAGCATGGCTAGGGAACTCCTTGGAACTGGGGATTGATGTGAATTCCTAGAATCCAGCGAAGGCAGTACTGATGGCTGAGGTTCCACCAAAACACAGTAGCAATCGAACTGCTACATTTGGCACCTGACTATGATATAGGAGGGTGAGAAACCATCCTCCTGTACCACAGAGCCCTGCCAGTTGACAAAGCAAAAGAGAAGGGAATGCTGAAACCCCTTGTGACTTTCGTCTACAACCAGAAAGGGAAGGATCCCCAAAGTGGCCCACTGCTCTCCTGAAGACTCAGATGTGTGCATAATGCTGCAATTAACCCAGAATGGCTTTTGAGCCTGGTTCACAGGGCCTTTTGCTATTGACTACTGCTAGGATGCTAGCAATGGCCTCATCTGGAAAAGAAACATGATCCTTGCAAGGGAAAAAACATAGTCTGTTAGAAAGCACCAGGAACACTCCACTGCAGATAAGGCTGCTCTATCCAGTCTCCTGCTTATAGGGAATTTTACTTCACATCCATTGTAGTAAGAGGTAGTACTAATGGGAGATTTTAACTATCCTGATATATGTTGGCAGTCCAACTCAGCTAAGAATGCAAGGTCTAACAAATTCCTTACTGCCATTGCAGACAATTTCATGCTCCAGAAGGTGGAGGAGTCAACTAAAGGAACAGCCATTTTAGAGCTGATCTTAACCAATAGGGAGGACCTTGTAAATGGGGTCAAAGTGGTGGGATCTTTAGGTAGAAGTGACCATGCTGTTTTGGAATTTGTTATACAGTGGGAAGGAGAAGCTAAATATAGCCAGACAAGAATTCTGGACTTTAAGAAAGCCAATTTTTATAAACTTACGGAAGTATTGGCCGTGAACCAATGGACTGAAACATTGAAAGGAGAAGGAAATCCAAGATGGATGGGAGTTCCTTAAAAGAGAGATATTAAAGGCACAATCTAAAACTGTTCCAACAACAAGAAGAAAATGGGAGATGTTTAAAGAAATTACAATGGTTAACTAAAGAACTTTCAACTCAGCTAAGTATAAAGAAAACCATGTACAGAAAATGGAAAAATGGGGAATGCATCAAAGAGGAATATAAGCAAATAGCTAATATATGCAGGGGGAAGGTAAAAAAAGTTAAAACGCAAAATGAACTTTGACTTGTCAGAGAGATTAAAAATAGTAAAAAGAGTTTCTTTAGTTATGTCAGCTTCAAAAGGAAAAATAAGGAAATGATAGGCTCTCTGTGTGGCGATGACAACCAGTTACTAACAAGAAACAAGGAAAAGGCAGAACTACTCAACACCTTCTTTGCCTCCGTTTTCTCCAAAAAGGAAGAAAGAGATCCGCTGGGACAAAGAGTAGATGAGGTAGGATGGGAATTGCAACATAGAATAGGTAGAGAGGTAGTACAGAAACACCTGGAAACATTAAATGAATTTAAGTTTCCTGGGCCCCGATGAATTACACCCAAGGATATTAAAAGAACTGGCAGAACCATTGGCAATAATCTTTGAGAAGTCCTGGAGAACAGGGGAAGTCCCCAAAGATTTGGGGAGGGTGAAAGTTGCCCCCATCTTCAAAAGGGAAAAAAGAGGAACCCAATAATTACCGCACAGCCAGCTTGATTTCAATTCCTGGAAAGATCCTAGAGCAGATTATTAAGCAGACAGTCTGTGATTATTTAACAAGCAATGCGGTCATTACCAGAAGTCAACACGGGTTTCTCAAAAACAAGTCATGCCAGACTAATTGATCTGTTTCTTTGATAGAATTACAGGCCTGGTGGACAAGGGAAATGCTGTGAATATTGCTTATCTGGACTTTAGTGAGGCCTTCAATAAGGTTCCCCATGATATTCTTGCTAAGAAGTTGGTAGAAAGTGGGACAGATAGTGCTATAGTTAGGTGGATTTGTAATTGGTTGACTGATCACACCCAAAGGGTGATCATAAATGGCCTCTCTTCAGCTTGGAGAGATGTGACCAGTGGTGTGCCCCAGGATTCGGTTCTGGGTCCAGTGCTGTTCAATATCTTTATTAATGACTTGAAGGAAGGAATTGAGAGTATGCAAATTAAATTTGCAGATGTTACCAAATTGGGAGGGGTTGCTAATTCCCTAGAGGATAGGATGAAAATCCAAAAGGATCTTGACAGATTAGAGTGCTGGGCCAAAGCTAACAGATGGATTTCAACAGAGGGAAATGTACGGTGCTACATCTAGGTAAAAAGAATGAATTGCACAGATATAGGATGGGGGGTACTTGGCTGGAAAATAGTACCTGTGAAAGGGATCTGGGAGTCTTGGTGGACCACAAATTGAACATGAGTCAGCAGTGTGATGCGGCGGCCAGGAAAGCCAATGAGATTCTTGGTTGCATCAACAGAAGCATTGTGTCTAGATCAAGGGAAGTGATAGTACCACTCTATTCTTCTCTGGTCAGATCCCACCTGGAATACTGTGTCTAGTTCTGTGCACCTCAATTTAAAAAGAATGTTGACAACCTTGAACGGGTCCAGAAGAGGGCAACCAGGATGGTTAAAGGTCTGGAAGCAATGTTGTATGAGGGATGGCTTAGAGAGGTGGGAATGTGTAGCCTTAAAAAAAGAAGGCTGATATGCTAGCCAATAGCCATGTTTAAATATTTGAAAGGATGTCATATTGAAGAGGGGACTGGTTTGTTTTCCATGGCTTCAGAGACTAGGACTCTAGGCAATGGTTTCAAACTACAGGAAAAGAGATTCAATTTAAACATTAGGAAGAACTTCATGATGGTTAGAGCTGTTTGGCAGTAGAATCTGCTGCCACGGAGGGTGGCGGAGTCTTCTTCTTTGGAGGTTTTTAAGCAGATGCTGGATGGGCATCTGTTGGGAGCACTGTGATGGGGGTTCCTGCATGGCAGGGGGTTGGACTGGATGGCCCTTGAGGTCTCTTCCAACTCTACAATTCTATGACTCTATGTATGTGTCATGCAACATGTTCCAGAAGCTCAGCTCAATAAAATCCCCTGGCTGGAGTGGTCATGGACTGCCCTCTTATAACACCCTTCTGGCATAAAATGCTGCCTGGGATGATTCAAAAGTTCAACCACTTATTAAATATACTGATTGTGCCCACTTTGTTTCCAATGGGAAGAGATCCAATCTTTAATGTGCTTGGGTCTCCTGAGCTGATGCCTGCTGCTTTCCTGAGCTTTCATTTCCATGTCTGGATTAATATTTGTTTGCACAGTGGCCATGGCTGCAATAAAGATTTCCATAGGAGCTGAACACAGCCATGGAAATGACTTGCCGTGTAATTCTCTGGAAACCCGCATCTTTTCATGGCATCAGTAGTAGCCCATATGTCGCATTGTTTTATAAGACCCCAGTACTCATTGTTTCCTGCCATGCCCGTGCTTTGTACCATTTGTAGGGCTGCTTTGTGAAAAAAGCAGAATGAAACGCCACCACAATTAATCCTGTTATTGCAAATGTCAGCTTTGTGCAGCATTCACAGCGAGGAAATGCGATGCTGAAATTAGTTACATACTAAAGCCTAACTTGTTGGTAGATGGTAAGCTTGTGAGGAGATAAAACATGTTTTACAAACACAATGCTTGATATATTAATATGCTTTTAGCCCAGTGGCTCCCAACCTGGGGGCCGGGACCCCTTTGGGGGTCGAATGACCATTTCACAGGAGTTGCCATGAGCCAGCGAAGAAAAAGGCACAAACAGCTTTGGGTCTGGAGGAGGGGGGAGGAAGGGGAAAGAGTGAGTTACAGTTTGATAGAATGGAGGGGATGTTAGTCAATGGCACCGGAGACTGTGATTGGCTGAGGGCACCTGTAGAGGGAAGTTCTCTATGGCACCTGTGGCAGTGGCCTGCCAAAGGGGGCTTGTGGCCTCTTCCAAGCAGGGCAAGGGGTCACCAGGAACTGTACTAAAGGGTTATGGCATTAGGAAGGATGAGAACCACTGTTTTAGCCCATTATACTTCCTCAGACTTCAAGAAGGGACCTTGCCTGGAGGCAACAACATGGGTATTTGTAGGAATACTTAAGCATCCTTCCATTTTATTCTAGGAAATGAAGTGATCCAGTGTAGGATAGTGGTTAGAATTGCCAATACTGGATTTCAGACAGTGAGCTTCAACTGCCCCAGTCAGCCATGAAATTCACTGGGTGACCTTGGCCCATTTGCCCCGTGTCATTGCCTTCAATAGGGTGGCTATAAATAAGAACTGTGATGTGTGTAGAGCCAGATAGAGATACTGGCCAAGGACGGTAACTCTCCACATGTCTTGTCCTCATAGGCAAGGATGAGGAATTATCCTCCTCACCAGGAAGCAATTTTTCAGTACTCTTGACAGAGGACTTGCATTAACAGAGAGGATGTTTTGCACAAAACCGGCCTATTTTGGGCAAAAAATGTTCCATTTATATAATTGCACAGATTGTCCAAATTGCCTGAAACTGCTGGTAGCTTTCTTTTACTTAAGGACATGAAAGCACTTGATTCAAAAGCACTTGACCCATGAGAGATATTATTGAGCAAAGACATCAAGAGAAAATGAAGAGCTCCTTATATGGCATATGGCTGGAGGTGAGGAATCATGCAGGCCTTAACACCCCTTGTCAAGATGTCATGAGACAAACTACTGTACGGGGATGAGAACAAAGTGCATATTCTATTCATTCCTTGTGTGTTCTTCTTGCGTTCAAGAATTCTGATCATAGCAGGGTTCCTGGACATATGGGTCATCTATGCCTATATGGGCACAAATGCCCATTTGCAGGCAACAATGGGGCAAGACTAGGTGGCTGGGGAGGCAGAGCGATGACGGAGACAGTGACAAGCAGACCAAATCTTCTGCTTCCTCCATGGGCTTAAAGTGTGCATGCGAGGAACAGCTGAAAAAGAGCTCACGGGTCTGAACTTTCAATTGATAGGAAGTCACGAGCCAAGCAAAATCAAGCTGCTTTAGTTTTCATTGATTTCATGAGCAAAAGTCTGATTCAGGAGTCCGTCACTCTGCTGGCTTGTGGACCTTTCATTTCTAGTTTGGACCTGCTCCTGTAGGAAAGGTGGAAACCTCTAGGTCAGTTATGGCGAACCTCTTAGAGACTGAGTGTCCAAACTGTGATTCAAAACCCACTAATTTTTTTGCAAAGTGCCAATACAGCAATTTAACCTGAATACAGGTGGCTGTGAAGGGGTGATATCAGGTGCCCACAGAAAGGGCTCTGAGTGCCACCTTTGCCACCTGTGCCATAGGTTCGCCAACACTGCTCTAGGTCCAGGAGGAGGTGAACACCATACCAAAGAGAGAATTTAGCTATACTCCTTTGAACAAATGATTTAAAATAAAATAAAATAAAGGAAATAATCACTGCAGGCTGAGCCCTGCTACCCTACTAGGTCCCAAGGAC
Source organism: Phrynocephalus guinanensis (assembly GCA_037367245.1). Classification (NCBI taxonomy): domain Eukaryota; kingdom Metazoa; phylum Chordata; class Lepidosauria; order Squamata; family Agamidae; genus Phrynocephalus; species Phrynocephalus guinanensis. The sequence continues at coordinate 31,733,059 of CM074732.1, read as the reverse complement.
TGAGCCCTCTACCTTGAGCTTCACCTGAAAATAACTACCTGGATGTTCCCCCATCAACAAGAATCCATGTTCCTGTGGAGACAATTGCAGAGGAAAGGACTGCCGCTTTTCTGAGCATGTTCCCATCCATAAAAAGGAAGTCTGAAACCTTCTAACCACAGAAGCGTGTTAGTGAGCATAGGTCCCCTGGGAAAGGGGTAATAACACAAGGAAGCATTGGGACTGGCCATGCGGAGACCTCACATGGGAGTCTTCACCTGTGCTCACATGCCGCTACTAGCATCTGTAGTTGAGCATCTAGAAGCAATGAGAGATATATTTTCTTGCCAGCAATGGTATTTGCCATTGGCAATAAGCCTTTTTGGAACAGGTAATGTCCCCCAGTGCAAGGAAGGGGAGGAGGGTTAGACCTTCCCCTGAACGGTGGCGGCAACTAAACAAACATTAGACAGGAGCACAAGGTGCTGCTCAGAGGAAAAATGGAAATGATCTAGATCTGTTGATCTACCGTCACCTGCCCTGTTAGACGTATGGCAAGAAGGGTAGCTTTCACTGTATCAGAAATACAGCTTCCTTCTCCCCGTAGGCAAGCATATCTCTAATCACCCCTTTCTGCCTCTTCCCTTGAAACTTTGGCTTAGGACAGGTTAGCAATCTTGAGTGCTGTTTCTATAATCCTAAAATCATTGAAGGCACCAAGGGAGGAGCTATTTTTACTCCTAAAAGATGTTTAGGTACATAGAGGAACGGGGGATGCGTATTGCCTTTTATTTATAAGTTTCGCTTTGGGGAAAAAATCCATATTGCAGTAGAACAACAGATCTTTCATTATATCCATTTCATACATTTCCCCCCACTGTTTCATAGGCCTCATAATGCGCCCACACCACTCTGCTGCTCCCTTTCCTTCTATTTATGCACCGGCATTACAGGTTTTACATTAGGAAGCCCAGAAAGCCAAGTGCCATTGTATTTCATCTTCCCGCTTCCTGCTATCTTATTAATATATGTGAATGGAAGGAAGTTTCTGCATTCCTGCTAGCAATATATCCGGGGTGAATTTTGCAGGTCCCATTGTATTTCTATCATTGGAATGTGCATTCAGGCTTTAAAGCAATAAAGTGAAAAGAAAAAAGGCAATATGATAGGCACCTTCCAGGCCAAACATGAATAACTTGCGTATGGGGTATGGGGATTTACCAGGGGGAATATATCATTAGGAAATAAGACGCTGGGTTGTGTAAGCTAGATAGCCAAAACACGGGTAATGAGAATTAAAGGCACCAGCCTGAAGCATTGGGAATACCAATGTTTGCAGAAGCAGAACACATATTGAGGGGGAAGTACTCTCAACGGGGAAGAATATCTTTTGGCATCTTTAAAAACCCAGCCGCTGAGGACCGAATGTAATGAGGATCAGGCAAAAATATTAAGTGTTTATTCAGAGGGAGAGGATGGAAAGAAAGAAGGGGAGAAACAGGACAGAACATCCTTGGCTTAGTGGTTTAAGGAGTTTGACTCCCCACGAACGCATCCTTGAGAAGGGCTGGGCTCAATGTTCCGTCGAGATCTTTCTGGCTCTGCGGTTCTAAGACGATAAAAATGATCTTGGAAGAAGGGATAGCTGGGGATGGTCCTGAACAGGAACACGTTCCACTGCAACATTTTATTGCAGGTCCCGCTTCTAAAAATTAGGGATGGGCACGGAATGGAAAAAATATGTTTCATTTCATTTTGTTTAGTCCCCCCACCCACATTTTTTTGTTTCGTTTCATATGAATTTTTTCAAAACAAAAAATCATACAAAACGAATCACTAACAAAATGGTTCGTGGGGGAGGGGGCTGGAAAGAGGTTGCAGTGCACATCAGCTTGCAGGCAGGGTTGGGGGATGGAAAAAAAGTTTAAAAGAAACCCAGAGCTTTTTTTAAAAACCTTTTCCCTCCCCCAAGCCTGCATGCAGCTTACAGATAGAATGAAATGGTTCATTTCAACAAAAACAAAACAAAACACCATTTCGTTTAGTCTGAAACGAAATGCTGCTACCCCATTTTGTTTCGTTTCATTTCATTTTGTTACATAATGACACAACAAAACAGCATTTCATTTTTCATTTTGTGCCCATCCCTACTAAAAATATTTATCCGTAACCTCTAGGGGCGTGACTCTTGAGGGCAGGGGGTAATTGTTCAGCTCCCAGAAATCTCCAAGAATTCTCAAGGAAGAATGCTGAGAATTGTGCCTCACAGATACAAATGTATATTTCACTCACCTGGAACAGGCTTCTCCTGTACAAAAAAGAAACTTCCCCCAAGCTTCCTGGGAAGCCAAAGTCTTGATGGGAGCTGTAGTCTCAGGGCCCATTAGGTTCTATTAGAACTGCAGCTCTAGACCGCCAAGAAAGCCTTGGGGAGGGGAACTGTCCATTTTGTACAGGAAGTAGGTCTGAGGCAGCTTGGAAGAGAGAACTCCTGATCCAGCTGAGCGAAATTTGGCGAATTATGGGAACCGAAGCTTTTAAAAAGGCACACTCTAGTCCTAACAGCTGCCTTATGCTGAGAAGTAAGGCAAGTAAGTGTGTATAAATACTGTAGTCAGATCAGCCCCTTGCCTGCTGCTGGTCAGTCTTTTCTGAAAGACCATTCAGCTATGAACTGCTGTTTAGATGCTGCACCTTTTAGCCACAGATATATTTTGAAATTTAGTGAAACAGTCCCTCGCCAAGAAGGAAACTTGGAGCATATATTATGATACTGTATCACAAAGTTACCTCAGTCACGATGAGGCCTGCTGCCTCCCTTTATCCAGTCGTGTTTACTTCAGGCATTATTTTTATTGCCTATTTTCCAGCAGCTGTTCTGCTTTTGTCCTTCAAGAAGTATGAAATATAGTTCCTGCTACTGTCTGCATTTCAGACCTGTAGGATGCCTTCATTACATCCCTGTATATGAAGGGAAGGCTGAGATATATTATTACTGTATTGATTGTCTTCTTTTGACGTTCACAGCAGTAAACAAGGCTCAATGACTTTAACTCTAAGAGCATACTAAGGGGGAGAAAAAACATTCCCACCACCAATAGTTTTCCTTATAAAGTGCATCAGTGGGAGAGGAAAATATCTTTTTTTTCCTGAAGAACACTCAGAAACTTTTGTTTTCCCCTTCCTGTAACATTATCCACTTTAACTGCAATCCAAATAAATGCAATCCCCCCCTCCCAACGCTGGGTTTGTCATTATTTTCTGATGCTAATTTCTGTTCTCTTTTCTCAAAAAAGCAACAACATCTGTAGTTACAAGACTTGTTGTAGGAGTCAAATGCAAGCATGCAACATAGCAGAAACAGTAGGATCCCCGTATTGGCTGACTTGCAATACGTGGATTCACTTATCCACGGATGGCGAGGGGCAGGGCATTTAACCGGCTTGTGCCCCTTCAGCCCTGGGTAGGGTGCTCCCACCAGGTCCCACCACTTCAACCCCTGGCAGGAGCACCTTGCTAGTGACCATGGTGGTATGACCACCCTGCCTGCAATGTGACTCAGAGGGAGTGCCCTGCTGGTGGCCGAAGTGACGCGCGCCAATGGGAGCACCTTGCTGTGTGCCAAAATGGCACAACCACCCTGCATGCGGCACGACCCGGCAGAAGCACCCTGCCAGTGGCCAAAGTGATGCGAACTAGTGGGAGCGCCTTACACAAATAAGTAGAACACCTTGACAGAGATATGGGAAAGTTTAGGTGGGAACAGTATGGGCTGGTAGGCTCCAGCAATTATATCATGTGATTGCCAAAAAATGGAACAAACCAACTTGTCCCCCTGCAGTGGACTGAACAGCAGGCTGATGGCCTGTCTGATGGCACTTGCAGTTGAATGTGCAAGGATTCAAATCCAGGTTTTAAAGAGTTCAGCCATCATAAGTGACAGCAGGAGCAAGACTGTTCGCAGCCTAGCCTCCATTTTGCCTCTTCCCCAACACCTTGGGCTCAGCATTAGAGATGGGCTTTTCGTTTCGGAAGTGGTCAGCTTCTGAAATGAAATATGGGAACCTGGCTGGCATTTGGAACTGGAGGAAGAAAATCAACCAATCCCTTACCTTGCTCTGGGATTACGTGGGGCTAAACTCCAATAAGGAAGAAGCCTCTGATGTCATATTTCCTTCTCCCTGGCACTAGCCAATCAGACCGGGAAGTGGGATGATGCATTTCCCTGCACAGCTCCTGATCGGCCAGCACCAGGGAGAAGGAAAGATGATGTTGGAGGCTTCTCCCTCGCTGGAGTGTAGCCCTGGGTGACTCCAGAGCAAAATAAAGGATTGGCTGATTTCGTTCCAGAGGGTTGGTCCAGTTCCGAATGCCAGCTGAGTTCCCATGTTTTGTTTCAGAATCGGACCACTTCCAAAACGAAACACCCAGCTCTACTCAGCATCTTCCTGGAGCTCTGTTGAGGGGAAGGATATCTGGCAGTAGCAAGAAAAAGAAATGGAATGTGGGAAAGAGAAAATGACAAAAGACTCATTTGGGGGGGGGAAGCAAAGCAGGGGCGAAGCCTTCTGAGAAATATAGGCTCTGCTCACATTTTAACTTATTTCTCTGAGGCTAATGCTGGGGGCATGTTGGCTCCATAACAGGACTCCATGTGCCAAATGCTGGGGATATTGTTTGCTCCACAGCACATCCTCCCTTCCCCTTTCAGTGGTCCACTGTCTTGGTTCGGCACCATATTTCTTGGGTGTAAGGCCCACTAATCCTCACTCAGCTTTCCTTCGAATCAAATGCGTATCATATGGCAGTGAGAGAATAAATGCTAGCCTTCCCCACCCCCACCCCCTCTCAGCTGGAAAGGCCCTTCTTTTCTATATTTGTACCACTTTGTTCTAGCAAAGATCACCCACTTACGGGCAAAATTGCCAGGAGGAGGAGGAGGAGGAGGAGGAGGAGGAGGAGGAAGAAAGCTATTTCCATATTGGTATAATCTCTCTCCTTGAGAATTGCCATGTAGGAGGAAAGTGTTAAAATAAATGCATTAAAGTTATTAATCTGCAGTCATGAAAAGAAAAGCTACCCCCTTCTGTACCTTAACAGAGGAGGCCAACAGCATGGCAGTTAATTAAAACCCAAGCAAATAAGAGCTTTTTATAGCTACCTCCTCCCATAAATCACCTGCTTCCTGGACCTGGGAGACTGCCAATTTCCAATCCAAGAATTTCTTGGTATCACAGAAATCTGAAAAGATATATTTTGTAACTCCCAGAACTTGGCCGAAGAGGCTGCTTCAGTTTCCGCGCCAGTGCAGAGGAATGGTGGGGAATTGCATTCCTCAATGCATAATAAAACCATTTTGAAACAATGCAAGGCCTTTCCTGGAGGCTCCTGTGGCTTGACTCTATAGAAGGGGGAACATTTGTAGAAGTTGTTAGGCTGTATTACAAAGGAAGACTCTGCGTCTTAATTTGGAGTTACCTGGAGAGACCTGATGGATTGTGTCTCCACTCCATCTGAGACAATTTTGGCACATTCTGTTCCACATGGCAATTTTCACAGGTGTCCCTCTGTACAGTGGTGCCTTGTATAAAGGAATTAATTTGTTCCAAATGGAATTCTGTTAAGCAAAGTTTCCTTTATACAAATTTTCCATAGGAATGCATTGAAAACAGAGTAATCCCTAATCGTGACCATTTTTATGTTGTATGGATTTGCCCCATAGATGAATCTGTTAAGCAAATTTCCCTTATCTCTGGAATTTTTTATGTTGTACAGATTTTATGTTATACAAACCGTTTGTTATGCAAGGGCCCACTGTACTCTCTTGGGGTACCACACATTAAACTGGAGAAGGAGAGACGGAGCACCTCTTACACAGGACTCTGATTTGACCCATGGAGGTTCTCATCTGGTCTCAGTCAGCAGGTCTCCAAGCAAGCTCCACCCACTGATAAAAAGCCCTGCCCACATGGATCAATATGGAGGAAATCACTGATGACAAACAGTGCAGATTCTATTCCGGTCTCTGCCGCCCCACAGGAAGAATGATGGGCGCAGGTCACCATGTATAAGCCCCTGAATGTGCAGGCTTCAGTGTTACTTTGAATTCGAATTCAGATTTAAAATTCAAGGTATTTTCATCAGCCTGATCCATGGATCATCGAGTTCATCCCGCAATGACTTGGCTATTGCCCATCTCCCAAAATGGCCAGGAAACTAGTTAAAATGCATGCCTAGGATAGCAGGAGTGAAAAGTGTTGACAAAAGAATATTTCTGCTGCTTGAAAACAGGAGCCAGATCATTTAATCATTAAAAAAAAGTCAAGTGCTGTGTTTAAAATCTATTCTGAAATATGTTCAGTGGTATGCTCCCTAATTATTGAACCAGCTGAAAATGGTTTCAAGGCCTTCATAATTACACCTTCTTCCAATCAACAAGATGGCAATCTTTCCCTCGCCTCAGCAAAATTTGTTTCGCTTTTCTTTTCACTGCCTGTCATGCTCTGGGAAGATTTCCCAGAAATCATCAATTCTTGGGCCAGCGTCCTTTTTAATGCTGCTTCACAGTTCAGGTTAAAGCGAGATTGAAGTTGTGTGAGTGAATTGATTAATGTTTTTGAAGGAGAAAAATTCCCACAAGCATTACCTTTTAGGGCTTATTTACACCTGCCTGTGGCTTGATGAGGACTGCAACATTTGTTGACGGCTCTGCGTGTTGCGAGCACATCCATGATTAAGAGCAACAAATTCATTAGACAAAATCTGTTACACAGAGAACACACCGTGAATTAGAGGGTGTTTCTTTTCCTTTTTCTACAGTACGTTGCAAAACACTACTGAAAACAAAGGAGAAAGGAGTGGAAGGGGAGAATAGGAATTGGCGATGATGTAACAGATGAGTTATTTTCACTAACAAAACAGAAGAGTTGGTGGAGAACCAAAAGGATATCTATCCCCTGTTGTAGGGCTTAGATGTAGACGTTTTGGAAAGGCCAGTTTAAGGTGCCAGAACTTTTTAGAGGATGATTCATTGTGGTCTGCCCTGGCTGGCGAGTCATAGGAGTCATAGTCCAACGATATTGAGGAACCAAGAGTGTGGTTAGGTAACCACCCTATCTCATGAACTTTACAGCTCCCTCCCACCTCTTGAACTTGTGGCAACAGGCCAACATGCCCATTAGGAGTCATTGTCTGGAACAGCTTTGATACAACAAGACCATCTCCCCAACCAAATCCAGTGTGGCACCAGGACCTCGACACCACAATAAGGTGCAGAGAAAAGGCTTGTGCTGCGACAACTACTGCTAGATGTAACTACCCAGGGAGGCGCACCAATGATGGACAGGTAGGTCCCTGGCAACCCATAGAGGGCTTCCGCGGGGGACCTTAACGTATCATCATGCCCTCTTCAAGAGACAACCTCTGGAGTGCCAGGAACAAAAATGGTGCCGTCAGGATCCCTTGGCGCCCTCCTTGTACAAAGCTCCATCTCCTTGGGTGAAAAGGAAGGGGCTGGTGACTTGGAAAGAGCTGAGCAACAAGGGCCAACGTCTCTCTGAGGGCCTTTATACACGACCCCTAAGCTCCGCAGGAAATGGCTGCAAGGTCCGGACCTTACAAGTGTTTCCCCACCAGCTCCGGACTTTGCAGACAATTAAGTGTGACCCCGCCCACCTAAGCGCGACCCCAGCTGCACTTTCTTGTACCTGCTTGAGGTGGGTGAAAATCCCCAGGTCTGGATTTAATCTGGTCAGTGCGGGGCTCTCCTGGCTTCTGCTTGTGTTTTTTTTTGCCTCCTGCCCCTTTAAGAGAAGAGGTGGGAGGAAAAAAGCAAGCAGAAGAGAAACGGAAGAGAAACGGAGCTCCGGGAAGCTCCTCCAGGTGAGCTGCATTTTCCCCCTCTTTCTCTGGTGGGGAGGAAGGAAGAGCAACGAACCCCTAAGATCTTTGGTCCGAATTTAAGGGACCAGCGGATCTTAGGGGTCGTGTGAAAAGGCCCTGAGTAAGGAGAGTTGTGTTGCTTTATTTGAAGCTACTTTGCCACCAAAAGGTCCAGGGAGAGGAGCGAGCCAGACAGCAAGGAATAGGCTCCCAGTAGCAGTGGTGGTGGAAAAGGAAGTGGTCTTTGCAGTAGGCATCAGCTTTTCTTTCAGAGGATCCAGTGATGGGTATCAGCTGGAGAAGGAATGCTCTGTATGCAGGAGAGAAGGGAAGTATCACCGGCAGGTGCCTTCTTGCAGGTGGGGCCAACCACTAAGCCCAGTTGTCCTACCTCATATCTATATAAGGGTGGCGGAAATTGGAGCTGGCGTGACCTTTGAACTTGAGGCTTTTTATAACAAAGGGCAGGTGGTAGCTAGAAAGGAGTCCCTGGCTACCAGAAGGAGGGGGAAAGACTGGGCAACAGCTTTCCTTTCAAAGGATTCAATGACAGATGACAACAAGGCAAGGAGGGCCCAGCTCGCAGGAATGATTCCTGTACGGGTGGATGCCAACAAAGGAGTGCCTCCCTGGCAGCGACAGAAGTACCCATAGCTGCAGCTTTCCATGCATAGGCTCCAGGGAAGATGGGAAGCCAGGAAAGGAGTTCCCAGCCCTCTAGGGGACAAGGGGAAGTAGAATATCCTTACTTGCCAGAGCTTGCCCAACGGAGAATCTAATGGCAGGAGGAAACTGGGCAAATAAAGCATGGCTTAATGGAGGGGAAAGTATAGGATACATGGATTGATGAGATGGAGAGTCACCTATTCAATGTGTCCTTCCCTGTCAAACACAGCTGGCATACAGACTCCTTTCCTGGAAGAAGAGAAACATTATTTGGAGACGACAGGGCCCCCTTCTTGGAAACGTGTGTGTTTGGAGTTCAGCAGAGTAAACCCATCATTGAAGGTTTACACCTCCTTAAAACTGTTGGTTCCATGCAGGGGATTCCGCCCCAAATCATCGGCTATGACTACACTGCCACTTGACTCCGCCTATGTCATGCTTTGGTTCAGATTCGGTGACCACACCAACATTGTGGATTGTTTCAGTGCCAGTGGCAATCACTGGACCCCCAGATTGATGGGGTTTGATCCACACCGCATCCCCATTCCATCGATCCCATCCTCAGTCGAACCACAGCTTTCCTTATAGCTTTTTCTGTAAAGCTGTCGGGCTGGTTTAAAATGTTGCACAGCACCAGGGAAAAGGGACCATTTCCCCATGTTCTCCAGTTTCTCCAACACATATCACAGAAATACTGGAGTCTGCTGTAGTTCACTGGAGTTGTTGATTTTTCTCTATCTTTTTCATACAGAGCACTAAATTCAGTAGCATATTTTTTAAAAAACAAAAATACACACAAACAACCCTGTAGAGGCAACTAAAGAGAAAGGCAGTAGGGGTTGGTATTCCTAGTGCCCAAAATATCACTCCCAACGTATTACATCACCAAAATACCACACACAGACATGGGCCCCCACAGCTATTCACGTGGGGGGGGAAGTCAATTCGAACCATTCTGGCTTGACAAAAAATAGAAGCCCCCGGTGGTGAGGGAACAAAAGCTTCACATCAGGAGCAAAATGGGCTGAACCTTTGGCTTTTGCACCACAGGATCAGTTGGGGGGGGGGAATTCCTCTCTTTCACACCCACAGTAAATCCCACAGCATTTGACTGTGTTGTCATAGCCTTAGTCATTTGCACATTCCCATTCACAGTAATGTTTACCCCACCCACTCCATCCTGGAGATCACAAAATGCGCACATGTCAGCATAGACTGGGATTTGGACCATGCTGAAGTCTTTCCAGAAAACAAAGCAGGGCAGGAGCCAATCTATGCACCCTGTGCAAATCCACGTTTCTGAGTTATCTTTCATTAGTTACTTGTTTGCAACAAGGAATGTTCACTTGAAATTACCAAGCTACTATCTAAGTGATATGTTTGTGGAGATTTTCAGTCATCCACGTGAGTTTATCTGGAAGTTGAGTCATGGCAACTGGACTTCTTTTTCTAGAGAGATTGAAACGTTTCACTGCTCATCCAAACAGCTTCATCAGTCTGAAGAAAGCTAGTTGCCAGTCCTCCATTTTATAGTTCACTTTGACCTCTTGTCACCCTGGTCTGAAATAGGCTTATAAGATGGCTTAAATAGGCTCATTAGGTAGACAACAGTCTCAAGAGCCTGAAGGTGAACAATGGCCTAAGGTGCTGAAACCCATAAAGTATGGTTTGTTAGCTATGGCCTTGATCATGAAGGCATGAAGTATTTCTGATCTGACTGGATATTTTTGAAATCACAGCCTGATAAGTGGCAGATAGACTGTGCCTGAGCCCCCCACCTCTGTCCAGATACTATCGAAGTGCAAAAAGCAATGTGTAAGTCTGGAGATCCAGGTGAGTTATCCAGGTGAGGCTATTGAGGAGGAGTTGAGTCGTGGCAACTGGACTTCTTTTCTTGTGGGATTGGAACGTTTCACCACTCATCCAAGTAGCTTCTTTGGTCTGAGGACAGTTGGTGGGTGGCTTCCAATTCACCTTGGTTTCACTCCATTCTAGTCTCGATAGACTTGCTGGGTGGACAATGGCCTGAATAGGCTCACTAGATGGACAGTGTCCTGGGGTGTGTGAAACTAGAGAGGAAGATCTTGGGCGTTTTTGTGTTACCACTGGCCAAAATGTCACACTCTTAAACCCAGTCTCTGTTGTATTCTTTAGCTAGGGCTAGCCTCCATTTTAAAAGTGAAGCCAAGTTAAGCCGAGAGACACAGCCTCATCGGGACACAGAAAATATCTCACTGAAGTCTTGTGTGGTCCTTTGTTTAACTGCGTGTGTTAATATGCTCAGAAGAGGGGGAGGTTGAGACCATAAAGAGCACTGCTTGGAGTTGATTCACATTATTTTGGAACTGCATAGATCAGAGGGGTTGTCTTCCTCAGCTTTTCATCAATTCCCAAAATCTGGAGAACTAGAACAGTCAAAGATTAATCTACTCAAAGTGCTTTTGATAACTCTGAAAGTTCTTCCTTCTCGTTAATACCCACAAATGGCTTGTATTTCAAAGCTGGGTTTGTACATTTTGCCTCCAGAGACCCTGGAAAAGGCAGAAAAAATGTCTGAGAAAGTTCAAATAAGACAGATGCAGGCAAGTCGTCATGCCATAAATGAAAAATTGTTAAACCAATAGAACGAAAAAGAAAAACATTCTACTCTCTGCATTTTTATGCAACTCTTCATTAATTTGTATTCCATTCCACTTGTTATAAATACCTTCCTTGTTAGTTATTATTATTTCTCTGCTGGACTCTAAACCCACAGCACTTTGTATACAATCAAAATAGATCTTCTGTTCAAATATGAGGAGAATCTTAATTACAGTGCACTAGATGCTGTTTTTCAGGCAGTGAACCACAAGATGCTAAGATTATCACAGAAGGAATTCACATTATATATCTGTACAAGTAGCTGCAGGAAACTTACAATAAAAGTTTTGGAAAATTAAAGAAAGATAAATGCCCTTGTATACTGTGTGGGTTTCTACATTTTGGTATGTCATTTATGTCAATCTCTGTCATATGTTGGAGGAGAAACAGCCCCACTCTCCCAGGAATCATTGGATCATAGACATTGGGTCAAGATAAGACCTTGACCGAAGGAGGCAGCCGTACATCTGTGTACAAAGGTCAGTTGCTAGGTTTCAGCTTTAAGAAAGCATCCATCAGAACTTTGAATCTTGTCAATACTAGTAATCTTAGGACTATGGAATAGAGATGGGCACGAAACAAAAAATGAAACGCTGTTTCATTGTTTCATTATGAACTGAAACGGTAGAACGCATTTTGTGATGAAACGAAACAAACCACCATTTTTTGGCTCTAGAAATGAAACAATTCATCCTGGAGGTGCCAGATTTGGTGGCTAGCTTCCTTGGACTCTTCCTTTTAAGCCGTCCAAATTTGGAGAGGTTTGGGGTTCGGGGGATGATTTATTAAACTCCAACGCTCTTAAACCATTGCTTTTTAGAGAGGGATTTGGCGACCATCAGTGTCTGTAGTGTTTTTGTGTGACATATTAGCTGCCATCTTTGCTGCTTTTTGTCTTTATTTTATTTATATATATACCTCCCGTCTTCCAATGAAACTCCGGGTGGTGCATAACAGCTACAATACAACAATAACAAAGAAAATCAAATAAAAAGAATAAAATAAAGACAAAAAGCAGCAAAGATGGCAGCTAATATGTATATATATATTAGAGATGGGCATGAAATGAACAATTTTTCATTTCCATTTTCGTTTTTTCATTTCGTTACACAACAAAATGACAAACAAATTTTATCTCCAAAATGAAATGAAACGAACAGAAACACCGGAAATTTTGTCGTGCGTTTCGTTTCCATTACTGCAATACAGTGAACTGCTTTAAATGCTAAAAAAAATCACAAAAATGGAAATAAATGGTAATGAAACGGTAACGAAATGAACGAAAATGAAAACATTTTTTTTGCTAAAATTCACGAAAAACGGAAACGAACCGAAACGGACGCTCCAAACGACAAACGAAACGTCATTTTTTTTATTCGTGCCCATCTCCAATATCTATATTAGAGATGGGCACGAAATGAACTTTTTCGTTTCCATTATTCGTTATTCATTTTGTTAAGTAATGAAACGAATAACAAACATTATGATGAAATTGGAACGAACCAAACAGAACCACAAAAATTAGGTTTGTTACATTTTGTTTTTCGTTAATGGCAACGCGCAATGAAATGAGCTGTTTTAAATGATAAAAAATGCCCTGGACATCCATAAAAATGCAGCGATAATTATTTATACAGTCTGATAATACCTACCGGGGGGGTGGGGTCCTTAAAATGTTTGTTTTTGTCTTCTCCCATCGTGGTGTATTTTTCTTTTCCCTTTAAGGATGACAAAATGGATGTTGCAGGCACAAAATTGAGGCAAGCCATGTGATGGGATCATGTAAATTCTTGGACAACTTCAACCAATAGCATGCCCAGGTTGCAGACTGGGTAGGTCTGGCAGCCACAGAGGGCATAAAAAGCTCTGGGAGCCCCCGTCCTCCTTGCAGTCTCTGGTGGGAGTTAGGGTGGGATTGCTGTCTCTGCGACTTGTTATTTTCACTTTAGGCCAGCCAGGCAGGTGTGTGTTTCTGTGTTCCTGTCAGCTGCAGTCTGGCTCTTAGGGGAGAGAAAGAAGAAATTTCTCTCTAGCTTCAGTCCTGCAGCCTCCCTGTGTGCATGCGTGCATTCCTCTCAGTGAGTACCCTCCCCTGCCCCGCAGTGCAGTCACTCTGCGGCTGCCTTGCACCCTGGGCAACACCCGCCACTGCCTTTGCAGCCTCCCTGCGTACCTAGTCTATACTGTGTCTCTGCCAGCATCATTTTTTTTTAGTGTTTTCCCTCTGGTCTGGGGCGTTGGGGGACGTCTGCACACAGAATGCTTTAAAAATTGCGCAAAAGCAGGTACAAATGAAAAACAAAAATGAATAAACAAAAACATTTTTTTCAAAAATTCACGAAAAAACAAACAAACTGAAACGGACCCCTCAACGAAAAATGAAAAACCAAAACGCCATTTTTTCGATTCATGCCCATCTCTAATCTCTATCTATCTATCTATCTATCTATCTATCTATCTATCTATCTATCTATCTATCTATCTATCTATCTATGCATGTATATATGTATGTATAAAGTGGGACCCCCATGGAAAAAGAGGAAGAGGAAAAGGTGGTGTTTTAATCTCAAGCCTCATTCCCCTCTGTGCTGTCTAAAGCAAAGGAGGGAGGGTTGAGGTGAGTGCTGAAATGATTCCGCTCTGTTGTATTTTTCACTTGCCTTTCCCTAAAGGAAGGAGGCACAGACTGAGGGCCACAAATTTTCCTTGTTCTTTCAGAGAGTGAAACTGGGTTTTTTATTGTTTTGTTGCTTATCAACCCTTCCAAGCAAGACCTATTCAGATGGCTTTGGAAGTAAGTATTTTTTAGAAGAATAGGTAATTATACCTATACCATGTATTACTTTTATGATATATATAGTTAGCTAAAATGTATCCTAAATCGTTTAGGTAATTGAAGAATTAAACATCAAGATTGAATATACTGTTGAGATTAGACAGGCTGTATGCTTTAGAAAATAGATGTAAGTAAAGATAGATAGAATATGAATGAGACAGTAAGGAAACTAAGTAGGAAAGCATGTTCTTTTAAGTTGGGCTGAAATGTTTGGAAAATTGTAATTGAATTGATTACATGACAGGAGACAAGCAACATATTTGTTTTATTTGGTTCAGTGTAGAAAATAAATAAAAATTGAAAAACAAAAAAAAAGCAGAATTCTATGAAGCTGCCTTTTATTAATGCTTCAAACCATTGGCCCGAGACACTCACATTTGTTCTAAATGTGTCAATTTGATTTAAATGCAAGTGTTTAGCTAGTGACAGATTTTTAATTTATTTATGGTGCACGTTAATTTTGTATGGTTGATTTTAATGAGGATGGATGTGTTGTGAACTGCCCAGACAGAATTAGGGTGTTATACTAGTTAAAAGAAATAAATAAATTTATAAATAAATAAATGCATAAATACTGGTTACTAGAGGTATTGGGGTATTAAGATAAGGAGCATCTTGCAGGTAGGATTTTTTTTTTAAAAAAAAAGAAAATTAAAAATAAATTTCCTTTTTTCATTGAAAAAGAGCATATTAGACACCAAAATGCACAGTTTTATTCCTGATATATATGACAAAAATAATGCAACCAACTACATACTTTAAGTGTATAAAACAACAAGGGAGATACATTCCTGTATCTCTGACAGCAATGTTGGCTTAGCATTCAAAGTCTGTCCATTCATTTATCTCTGTGGTTCTGAATTAAGGTTGCCACTTCTTTCCCCCTAAATTGCTTCACATCTTCCATGGCTACCTGGCACACAGCATTCTGTGCAGTTGTTCCTATAGAACCTGGCTGAGGCAGATGGTTGAGGATTTATTTCAATGATGATTTCTGTAATAGGATGCCAAATGCATGAATTCCTTTGATTTTTTTGGAAGAATTTTTAATATTCATTTTTAAATTGGGAGAAAGCAAAACCAACAGATCCAAGACTGTTGCCCTGCACGACTGTGTAGGCCTCTGTTCTCAGTGCAACTATTCCTGGACTTCATGCAGAAATTGTAATGAAGTATTGAAAAGGCCTGGCAGAACAATGTAAAAATTAACGAAATCCAGTCGTAAATTGCCACTAGAGGAAGCGCATTGACTCAACAGAGGGGTTGATTCATCAAACTCCCACTAATTCAGTGTGCCTATTTTGGTTGTGACTTCTGACTGGATTTCAACCATATAGGACAAAACATCCATTTAAAAAAACGTTGAAGATCTGTTCACTTAGGTTAGAGACCATTCAGATCTTCTTGTGAACAACAAGGGCTGTGTTTCCCATGGTTACTGCTTACACAGGGAGCCGGGACATACACAGAAACCTTACATCTGCAGTTGAGTTACCAACATGCACCCCTGATGTGCAGGCATTTGGCTGAAGGTGTTATATGCTCCTTGGAACTGAAAACCCTGAACATGCAGGATTTGAATTTTGATTCACGGCTTTCCTGTTGATCTGGGGAGAATAGAATGAAGGAGGTGGAACAACCACAAATCTCCAACTCCTCCCCATGATCAAATTTCCCAAATGTCCAAAACAGACTAGACATGTGGCTGAGGCCCATGGGAGCAAGCCGCCGTTCTTGGGCTCTCTGATTTAGTTAGGTGGCTACTTCACATCCTTCTTTGTTCTGTGACTAGTTTTGTACTGTGACAGTGTTGGTCACGATCACGTGGTTTTGTCCCTGTTTCAGTGTTCCCATGGACGTGATAACTTGTCTCATGCCAAGTGTTACCTAACGGTCTTGTACCGTGACAAACACTGAATTTGTCTAGCTTCCTTTTTTCCTTTTTTTTTGGGGGGGGGGGGGTTAAAATTATTTTTCAATATTTCACTTCTGAAAAGTTAAAACAACAACAACAACAACAACCAGACAGTTTTCTGAGAGAAACTACACGGTGTCTTGTTTTGGAACAGAATGCGGAAACAAAGAGTGACAAGGGAAAACCAGTATTGTCGTGCTTAGCACCCATTCCCGGGATGTGGTTGAGACAAATTTCAGTAGTTGCGCGACGGATGTGAAGTAACTTTATTTGTACCGCTCCTAAGTGCAACACTAACAGAGACAAAACAGATGTGAAGTAACCATCTTAGGCTGCTATCTCACCTGGGTTTTGATCCTGATCTTCTGAAGGTCCGGCTTTTCCTCTTCATCCCATCATGTGATTGAATAAGTGGGACAGGAATTCCCACGTCCAAACCTGTTTTTTTTTATTATTTTAAAGTGCAGTTCAGCCCCCCTTGGCCAGCAGGTGGTGCTAGAATTTAAAAAAACGGACCACTTGGCTGGGGGAAATAAAACTTATGGCACCGCATGAATCTTCCTGTTTCTCCGAAGGTGCAGAGAAATTTTAAAAAAACAGTGCCGATCGGCCACAGGAACAGCCGGTCGGTGCTATGAGAGGGGGAAAAGAAGAAACCCGGATCATCTGCGTGGTCCCATGTCGTCTGCCTCCTTAAATTCCCTACCTCTTGGGTGAGTCACAGAAACCTTGCTTAAAGGGGCATTACCAGGTTTTCTTTTTTCTTTTTTTTCAAAAAGCCTGGTGGCCGTGGGGACAGCATTTGTAGACATGGTTTATCTAGTAATTTAAACTGCTTTTAAAGGGATGTGGGACCAAGCCCTTAGATGCACTGGTTAGAAGCCAGCAATAAACCAACTCAAAATAGATCCTTCCTCCATCTGTTTGCTGTTGACCTTTCTGTGGATACTTGTGTTCCCCAGTATATATGAAATCTGAAGGTTGCCAAAAAGGATATCCCGGCCAGGAGGTGAAAAGGAGGTACTATTTAGATGAATGATCAGGACTTTTTAAAATTTATTGCTACCTGAATTAAAACCTTGTTCCCTTAGATTGAAGATTCTTATTCATCAGACTGTGGGTTTTCCACGCCCAAGAACAATGATTTTTCATGCTTCTACCAACACCCACAACACTGTTTATTTATGCGTAAAAGGTTACATTAAGCAACATGCTAAAAAAGGGCTAGAAAATGTCTAGTCTTAAGCTGAGCTGAATCAACTGCAACCTGCTATCACAAGCCAAGCACACACAGAGAAGAGCCCAAGATCTATTTATTCAACAGATGCAAGAGGACCGGGGTGGGTGGGATGTAGAACTGTGATAAAGAAATTTTAATTAACTCTGTTACATGGCTTCCATGTTGGCTGGTGTGCATGTGAGTGTTTTAATTTAAAGAAATTGTTACAGTCAAATTAAATCCAAGAATCAGTGGAGCTGTGAATTAGAAAGGGGAAAAAACTCTCTCTGAAGTATTGCATAATAGAATCACAGAGTTGGAAATATCTATTGAAATATGCAGTGTTACAGGTGTTTATTTTACAAAGTTAACCACATCTTTCTCAAGCGAAATCATTTCTGCTATATAATACATCTCATTGGGAGGAATGAAATATTTTTTCAGCAGAGGTCTGAGCCATACAGGATGCAGACTCTCCCTGTGAATCTGAAAATGTTATTTTAATGACAGAATTTCCATTACAACTTACCACGTGGTTCTTGAAGGTTTCAAGCCTCCTGCTTGGGGCAAGTATGTAAAGGCTTCTCTAGCTATGCCAAGGCTTGGAAAGGCTTCTCTAGCTACTTCTGTCCTCTCAGACAGGTCCTAGCATCATGTGGTTAGTTACTCAGAAGTAAGCCTCAATGAGTGTTTGTGGGTTAGTAGCCTTAAGTCCAGTGCATGGGTATTGCTTGTTTGTGGGGAGGGGAGTCTTTTTGTCGTCAAGTATGGTCTCCGAATGTGCACATTGACAAGAATGGCTAAAACCCAAATGATAGCTATTTACCAGTGGGATCTAAGAACTGGTTGCTTGTTCATTGTTTACTTGTTCAAGATACCTGATTCGAATCTTCCAACTGCAAGAGATGCCTCCTGTGGACAGCAAGCATACCCAATTGTTCAGAGGACTTCTTTCTTTCTTTCTTTCTTTCTTTCTTTCTTTCTTTCTTTCTTTCTTTCTTTCTTTCTTTCTTTCCCATCTCTGTTTCTGTTCAGTGATTGTAGTGGTGGGATGAAGCCAAGGAGTCCCAGTAACTGGAGCAGGCCTATGTATCATTCAAAAGACTTGACTCAAATGAACTTTGAAATCATGCCTGCAAAACAGTGGCGGGAATCCTGGTGTACAGTTATGCAAACAGTGTAACTTTTGGAAACTGATTGCTGTCCTTTGAAAAATTTCTGTAGATATTACCTGTTGCATGCTGAGTTATATGACTGAGCATGCAACGGATAATGCCTATGAAGTTTTCTGAACTAAAAGCAGTCTAAAAGTTGCCTAAAAGTATGCTACAGTAGGTCTCCCGTATTTGCTGGGGATTGGTTCCAGGCCTTCCCGTGGATAATGAAAACTGTGAATAAGAGAGAAACACACACACACACACACACACACACACACACACACACACACACACACACACACACACACACACACACACCCAAACAAACCGCTGTTTTGTGACTGCAGCTTGCTTTACGGCTGTTGTTTTACAACATTAGTTTGCTTTACAGCTTTGTGGCTGCTCAATTATTTATTTAATTTTTTCCTCTGCCAACTGTGGATAACTGAATCACTGGTTAATGAGTCAGTGGATACAGGGTCCTACTCTATTTGCATAACTATACCACAAGATTTCAGCCAATGTGTAAAGAAAAAAGTTCATAAGAATACTCAGACTTTTGAACTGAGCATTACACTTGCAGAAGTGGAAACAGAGGCAAGTTGCTTTATGATCTTGAGCACCAGGGTAGATTGTTCCCACAGTTACATGTGTGGTACGAGCAAGATCTAGTGCAGTGGTTCGCGACCTTGGGTAGTCCAAATGTTCTCGGACTGCAACTCCCAGAAATCCCAGCCAGAACAGCTAGTGGTGAAGGTTCCTGGGAGTTACAGTGCAAGAACACCTGGGCTACCCAAGGTTGGGAACCATTGATGAAGTAAAGAGCATGTTAGGCCAGAACTCAGAAGGCCTGGGTTCAAATCTCCACTCAACTCAGGAAACTCTCTGGGGAAGGATGTAATTATACAACACCTCACATACCTTGCAAGCCTTATTAGAATGACCTGCTAGTGACTTGTGATAGCAGGGGACTACAACAAAAATGCTTTAGTCTAAACAGTAACATCCTGCCTTGTATAGACAAATGATACTGAAACATAAGATGGAGTTCACAACTAGAGATGGGGATGGACTGCCAACATGGCAGCTCATCCCGATTCGAGGTTTGGCAACAGTAACAAACCACGAATCACGGATTTTACCCCCACCAACCCACAAACCATGAATTGGTTCATCAGTTCATGGAGGCTTAACAAAACAACACTAATCCCCAAGCCCCAAACCAACCCCCCCATCTCCACCCCATTCCCACTTCCCCTTTCCCTACCTTGTCCGCAGCTCCACCTCCACCACCAGTAAAAAAACCAAAACCAAATAAACAGCCAAACCTCTGCATTTTCTTTTGCTGGTCATTGGGCAGCCAGGGGATATGAGCAGATGTCTCCAGTCACCCGACAAAGTAAACAACAACAACAATGAAGGGACAAAAATAAAAAGGAAATATTCAGCCCTTCGTATTTGTCCCCTGGACCCGATGAATATTAAGCGACAAATATTTAAAAACTCAACAGTATTCATTGATATTTATTATTTATTAACTCGTTTTTTGCTATTGGTTTTGATTTTTGATGATTATATTTATTATGCTGTTGGTAGTCAGAATAATGTATGAGTTTTTCGTTGTTTATATGGTTTTATATTTTTTATTCCTTGTTTGCCATTCACCACCCAGAGTGGCCATTGGTCTCCGGTAGGGCTGCTTACTCTCTGTCTTCTATTTTTTGGAACAAATCAATCATGCAAGGTCATTTAAAAAAAAAACAGCCGGGTTGGGAAGCCTCCACTGGGGCTGGGGCTGGGACCTGCACCAGGTCCGGACGCCTCTGCAAGGGCCAGCCTGAAGACCTGGGCAGGGGTGGTGGCTTCTCTTCACATTTTACTCTCCAGCCATGCAGCTCCGGGCCTCCCAAGAGCAGCATGTCTGGAGAGTAAACTGGGCCTGGAGATGTACCAAGACCACAGTATGTATGTGTTCATTTTTCCCCACACATACAAACCTTTAAAACTAGGTGTGTCTTATGGTCCAGTGCATCTTATGGAGTGAAAAATATGGTACATTAAGAGTCCAGGATTCTAGACAATTGCTGGATTCTACTGCTATGATCACCAGCAGTGTATACTAGTGGACCTATAAATGCCATTTTATATGAAACACATCTGAACAGCTCTATTCAACTCCTTTCATCATTCAGCCTTTAGTTTGCTTCCACATTTAACTGGCAGATATGAATGAAATTCTTCAAAGTGATGTTAAAATATCATTGACCTTGTTCTCAGCCTTCTCCAGAAAAAATAATGTAGATTGTTATGAAAAACAGTCAGTTATTTAGAAAATGCAATGTAAGCTAATGTTCCATGCCATACTTTTAAACATGTTTCCATCATCACAGCCACTTTTTCTACACCCCTTTAATCAATCTTTAACACCTTATAAACATAAAATTTCAAAAGTACAAAAGCATGTCATGATCTACCCCACCAGTCTCTCTTCAGAGACACCTAATAAAACCTCCCGAGGAAATCACTTGCAAAAAAGCTGAAGCAGACAGCAATGTCAATGGTGGGGGAGGAAGAAGAAACTGAGGTGGGGATGCATGCTGTTGGGTAAAACAAAGCAAAGTGTTCTGCTTATATACCGTATATACTCGAGTATACGTTGACCCATGTATAAGACAAGGCCCCTGATTTTGCCCTTAAAAAGTGGGGAAATTGATCGAGTATAACTCAAGTCAATATTTCCCTCTGTTGCCTTCCTCAAGTTGGTGCTGGCTGCTGCAGCGGTTCCCCTTCCCTTCCTCCTCCTCCTCCTCCTCCTCCTCCTCCTCCACTTCTTCTAATGGGGGGGGGGGAGAAGAGGCAGTTTTTTTATACTCTTTTCTCTCCCAAAGCAGGCGCTGATGGAGGACATCGGTGCTTGCTTCGAGAGAGAGAAAAAGTTTCAAAACCTGTCACTTCTCCTTCACCTGGATATAAGTCGAGGGGCGTTTTTTCAGCCCAAAGTAAGGGCTGAAAAACTCAACTTATATTCAAGTATCTATGGTAATGCCCAATCATGCTTAAAGCATTCTCTGTGTGGTTTACATTTTTTATGTAGGCCACACATTGCCCTCCCCCCGCAAGCTGTGTACTCATTTTACCAACCTTGGAAGGATGGAAGGCTAAGTCAACCATTAGCCAGCTACTGGGGATTGAACCCCAGGTCGTGAGCACAGTTATAGCTTCAGTACAGCAATTTAACCACTGCACCATAAGGCTCTTCACAAGGCACACAGGGAGCTCACTCGTATATGTGAAAAATGAGGAAGGAAGGTAAGGACAGCTATGACTGTTTTGGCCAATGTTGAACAATATATGCATGAAGATTTGGGGGATGTGTGAATAAATCAGACTTTAGCATGTTTATATTCTTGCTGCTGTGAAAATGGCCTCAAAATTAAGGCTTCTGTGAGCTTCTTTTTATAAGCACTTGACAAAACATCTTCTCAGATTCTCAGTCATCCAGGTGACGTTATCCAAAAGTTAAGTCATGACTCAACTGCCCATGACTTAACTTTCCAATCTTTCTTTATACATCTCTTAAAGTGACATCAGAGTAGAAGCAGTTGAATATTTATTTCACCTCCCTCCACTTCCTCCTCCTCCTCCTCCTCCTCCTCCTCCTCCTCCTCCTCCTCCTCCTCCTCATTATTATTATTATTATTACACAGCAAACAAGATAACTACACTGGATTTTGTATTACAAATAACTAGTCAAACGCTTCCCAAGTAGAGATGGGCACAAAATGAAAAAAAAAATCGTTCCGTTATTCATTATTCATTTTGTTACGTAACAAGACGAATAACAAAAATTGTGATGAAATTGGAATGAACTGAACAGAACCACGAAAATTAGGTTCTTTGCGTTTCATTTCCATTAATGGCGACGCGCAATAAAATGAGCTGTTTTGAAATGTTAAAAAACGTCCTGAATATCCGTAAAAACCCAGCGATAATTATTTATTCTGCCTGATAATACCTACCGGGGGTGGGGTGGGGGTCCTTAAAACGTGCATTTATGTCTTTTCTCAGATCGCTGTATTTTTTTCCTTTAAGGGGAGTTAGGGGACATCAACACAAAATGGCTCCCAGATGCCTAATATTGATTTCTTGGGTATTAAAATGCCCTGGACATCCATAAAAAGGCAGTGATAATAATTTGAAATTATTATCTACCAGGGGGTTGGGGTCCTTAAAACATTTGTTTTTGTCTTTCTCCCATCGTGATGTATTTTTTCTTTTCCCTTTAAGGATGACACAAAATGGATTCCAGCCACAAGATGGATGCAAGCCATGTGATGGGATCATGTAAATTCTTGGACAATTTCAACCAATAGCATGCCCAGGTTGCAGATTGGTTAGGTGTGGCAGCCACAGAGGGCATGAAAAGCTCTGGCAGCCCCCGTCCTCCTTGCAGGCCGCAGTGGGAGTTAGGGTGGGATTGCTGTCTCTGCGACTCATTACTTTAGACCAGCCAGGCAGGTGTATGTCTCTGTGTTCCTGCTGGCTGCAGCCTGGCTCTTAGGGGAGAGAAAGAAGAAATTTCTCTTGCAGCCTCCCTGTGTGCTTGCATACCTCTCGGTAAGTACCGTCCCCTGCCCTGCAGTGCAGTCACTCTGCGGTTGCCTTACGCCCTGGGCAATGCCCGCCACTGCCTTTGCAGACTCCCTATACTGTGTCACAGCCAGCATCATTATTTTTAGTGTTTTCCCTCTGGTCAGGGGTGTTGGGGGGCATCCGTGCGTGGAAATGCTTTAAGTCGCGCAAAAAGCAGGTAAAAACTAAAACCGAAAAATGAAAAATGAAACAAATCTTTTTCAAAAAAAATCACAAAAAATGAAAATGAACCGAAACGGACCCACAACAAAAAATGAAAAACCGAAATGTCATTTTTTTCAATTCATGCCTATCTCTATTCCCAAGTGTTTAGGACTAGTGATGTATTGGCGGATTATGTGAGCAGATCCCAGTAAGGTGGCCTTCTGCAGCTGACTGATAGTGACTTGTTTAGCTCTTTAGGCACTGCACCCAGCATGCCGATTACCACTATGCCAGAGTCTCTAAAGTTAAATGTTCATATCCTGATATCAGGTAAACTTTTCAAGTTGTTTCTTAGTGACTCTACTATCACCTAGTATAGCAATACCAATGATCCACACTTTTTTCTTCTCCACAATCATAATATCCGGGGTATTAAGCTCCAAAACCCTGTCTGTCTGTATTCGGAAGCCCCAGAGTAATTTTGCATGTTCATTTTCAATCACTTTTTCAGGCTTATGACCCCACCAGTTCTTTGCTACAGAGAGATGATAGTTGTGGCACAAATTCCAGTGGACCATTTGAGCCACTACATTATGCCGCCGTTTGTAATCAGTCTAATCAATTTTCTTGCAACAACTCAATATATGGTCAATAGTCTCATCTGCCTCTTTACAGAGTCTACATGTGGGATACTCAGCTGATTTTTCTATTCTATTAGAACATTTGTTCTAATAGATTGTTCTTTAGATGCAAAAATCAGGGCTTCTGTCTCTTTTTTCAATGTCCCATTGGTGAGCCATAACCAAGTCTTTTCCTAATCTACTTTTTTTTTGATTTTTTCAAGGAACTGTCCATGCAGTGCTTTATTATGCCAGCTATCTGCTCCTATTTGCATAGTTGTTTTCCTGTATTGACCCTTTGTTTGCTTTACTTCAAACACCTCCTTGTTCTTAACATCCAATAATGCTGGCTCTGTACTATTTTTACATAATCTGCCAATGCATGCTTCTCTTCTTCAACTGTCTGCTTCAGTTGCAAAATACCTCTACCACCTAATTTTCTAGGTAAATACAACCTGATGACATCACTGCATGGATGTAATGCATAGTGAATAGTCATGTTTTCTTATCTTCCTATCCAGACTATCTAGCTCCATCTGAGTCCAGTTTATAATGCCAGCAGTATACCTGATGACTGCTATGGCCCAGCTGTTAATGGCCTTGATGGTGTTACCACCACTCAGCTTATTTTTTAGTACTTTTATAACCCTTTGAATATATTCTTTAGGGACCACATTTTTCACTTGCCCATGCTTCATATTATCTAATTGCAGCATGCCCAGATATTTATAGGCTTCAAACTGATGATACTTAATGGCTTGTCCATTTGGCATTTCAATCCCTTCACTCTCAGTCATTTTTCCTTTTCTCATTGCCACTGTGGTACATTTGTTTAGTCCAAACTCAATGCTAACATCAGTACTGAAAATTCAGGCTGGTTGGTCAGTGAGTGTATTTCAGTTTCTGATTTTTCCATAAAACTTTAAGTCATCCAAATACAATAGATGAGAAATTTTCCCTGAATTTTTAGCAGTTTGGTACCCTAAATTTGTCTTCTGCAAAATTATTGAGAGGGGAATCAAGGCAATAGTAAATAGCAGAGGTGACAAGGAGTCACCTTGAAAAATCCCTCATTTAATGTTAACCATTCCGTAACTTTTGTCCCTGACAAACAATTCTGTTTTCAAGTTCTTTGTCGCAATTTCAGTGAGGGCACCAATACTTTTACAAATTCTGATGACATCCAGGCACTTAGCAATCCAACTATGCAGTACTGAATTGAAGCCTTTTTTATAGTCAATCCAAGTCATATATAAATCAGTTAACCGGGCTTTACAATTCTCTAGGATCATGTTATCAACTGATCTTTTGTGCATCTACTTCCCTGTTTGTTCTCTTTCTGCTCTACTGGCATGATGTTTTTTGCTTCCAAATAATCCTGGACTGCGGATGCAGGTCATGTCGGGCCTGGAGGGCATAGCTGGGGGCCCTTGTACTTACTCCCAGCCTGACGCTGCCCCGAATGGGCCTGCAAGGGCCTTCCCGGGCCTTCTAGAGGCCCGAAAATGGCTTCCCTGTGAACTGGAAGTCACATCCGGTTCGCAGGAAGGCCCTTTTGGGGCCTCCAGAAGGCCCAGGAAGGCCCTTGCAGGCCTGTTTGGGGCAGTGCCAGGCTTGGGGTAAGTATGGGAGGCCTGAAACAGGCCTTCCCCCCCAGGAAACCATTTTAGATGACTCACAGCTTCCATCCCAAATGGGTGTGTTGGGGGGAAGCTGCGGGTCATTTAAAATGTCTTTAAGCACCTGAGCCAAGCGCTTGGCTCAGGTGCTTAAAGACATTTAAAAAAAATGCTGCTTCTCCCCTTCCACCATCAGGTGGGTAGAGGGAGAAGTGGCAGTTCTTTCAAACTTTTTTCTCTCCTGAATCAAGCGCTGATGTCTGCCCTCCGCTTAGAAGGGGGGAGAAACAGCAGAGAGTTTTAACCCTTTTATTTCAGTTGGGGTTCCATTGTACTGCGGTCACGTGATATAGTGGGACCACAGTATATGAACTGTGAACAGGCAGGGAACCACTCTAATCTTTCTCAGTCCCACATATATCTTTTCAAAACAGAATGGTTGCCATTTTTTCATGCTTTTCATCTTTCATATCAATCTTCTGATTCAAACTCTGATAGAACATTCTTTGATCTGATTGAAACAACTGGTTGTCATTATACTGAGTAAATCCTAGCTTCATATTTTTCAATTTTTCTAGCTGTTGCTGTTATTCTTTGCTTCACAATTTCCAATGCTTCTCCAATTTTCCTTGTACTTAGCCAGTATTTTTAGTCAAATGTTTCTTGATCTTACTATTCTTTAATTTGCGCTCCTGCAGGTTTTTTAAGTTACTTGCATCTGCTTGAAGTCTTTTGATTTTAAATTCCAGCCTGATCTTCCATCGTGGTTTCTCAAGACATTTTTTTTTGGGGGGGGAGGGGGGGTCAATTGTGGAATCCTGAGTTCTTCCATTACTGCACTATAAGCAAGCTGATTTATCTGTTCAATTGACATTATCTGGACTGCTGCAAGTGGAGAGTTTACGTCATTCATCAATGGTACCAATTTTTTTCTAGGCACAGTCTTCAAAATAGGGAGCCTTCCCCTCTCTTCATTTAATGCAGCATGTGTCAGTATTTTATTCTTCAGTTCTTGCTGCCTAATAGTGAGCTCTGCTGGTGTTCCTATCCTATTGTACCTTCCTGTGGTTTAAATTCTTTCAAACATCCATATTTTCTTCAGCAGTTCAGACTGTTCGATGTCCCCAGATGTTATTAATCTGTTTTCTCCTCCTATTTGGATAATTTGTTGATCCCCAATTTCACAACTACTCCGTATTTCTTCTAGTTCAACTTCACTAAACACCTCGTGTCTGATAATATATCTTTGCTGGTCAGCTAATTGTAATATCTTGGAGTTCAGATATTCTTGTTTCCATAATTGATGCATCTGCTTTTGGTAGCTTCGTTTTCCCGGTTCTGCTCTATAATAGCATTTCATGATGGCCCAATTCTCTGGTAAAGTATATTTCTGCTGCTTCTGAGATTGTTCAACTTCCAGTAACTCTACAGGCCCATGCCCTGGTTGCTCAGCAATGGGACCCATGACCTATAGTCCATTTATCGACAGTTCTCCAGGTTCATCAACACCCATAACAGTCCTTGTTAACCCAGGCAACAACCGAGCCGGTATAGGCTTCTTTTGATTATATTTCATCGTGATTCATGGGTTGTTGTGTGCACTTAGTTCTGTGCCTCAACTTGAGACCTCTCTGGTATGGTTGGACCTACTGGTAGTTTACACTACCACCAGTACAGCCCTAAACATCACTGGAGCAGTTAAGCCCCCTGCCACAACAAGGTGGCACCCTTGGAGGGGTGGTGGTGGTGGTGGTGGTGGAGATGATGAAATGCAATCTCTGAAATTGACTACAGAAAGGGATGAATGGCAGAAAGTCACTAAACGTTTCCTACATTGAGGACAATTTGAAGAGGCAGATTGAAGGAAAGAAAAGGTTCAACAGCTTTGCCCTTCAGTGAAAAGCTGAGGGTATTTTTCATAAGGCAGATATAAACTTTGAGACCTCCAGATCTGCCCTTTTAGTGGGTGGCAGGTGATAAAAGTTATCCAGCTCAAAATTCTCAGAGATATTCACATTAGTCTGACCATTTCCACTCACACTTGTTGAAAAACAGCCCTGTTAATGGCCATTGTGTTTGAGTAAGAAGTAGTGAACTGATGGAAAAAAAGAGTCCACTTCTGGGATTTTCCCTTGGGTGGTGTCACTTTGTGAATGGCAGTGAACTGAAGAAAGTATCCTTAGACCATCTTGACCGCTGCCATTGGTGTTGCCAACACTCATGTTGCCCTTTGCTGTGTAAAGCTTGGCATCCATTTTTTTTCCTGCTGGCAACATTGTGCAACAATATCAAGGCCTTTTCTGTCATTTTGAATCATGCACACTGAAGCACAATATCCCAAATTCATAACATGGAGGGTTTTTTTTTTGAGAACTGAATTTTTATGTCATTTGCCTTGATGCTCTAACACAGGCATGTCCAAAGTCAGGCCCGAGGCGCAAATGCGGCCCGTTTTCAAATTCTAAGTGGCCCATGGCTTCTTCTCCCCACCAGCTCATCCTGTCACGCATCCCCGCCAGCTGGCCCCTCCCCATACTGGATGGAGGTGTTAGCTTGCAGTTTTATGGTTTGCCTGCCCTCCCTGCCTCTGTCCATTCCCCCAGCCACCTGCCCAGCTTACCCACCCCCAGCTCCGTTGCTGCAGCATCCTCCCCACCTCCTTGCATGTTATAGAGATTTTTCCAAAGTTTGCCCCGGAGGCCAAATGCAGCTGAATGGTCAGCCCCCACACATTTTCACCTCCCCAAATTTGGCCCTCCTTGCAAAAAAGTTTTGACACCCCTGCCCTAACATATCCAACTTGAAATACGCTATCTTTGCAGTAATTCAGTAGAGCTTGGAAGGATGAACTGATTCAGTGGGCTTTGGGATGTGGTGTTTCCACCACTGCCACAATGCTATGTTTTCCCTTCTTTTTTAGATTGCTCTGTGTGTGATATGTTTTAATATATGACATTGTGACAAACAGGGTGTCCTCAAGTATGGTGCCCTCACGGAGAACATCACTGTGTAAAAGGAAATAATTAAACAAACAATTAAGCAAATCCTATCAGGAGAAAGGAATGTGGTTCTTACAATGCTTGTTTAAAGTTTAAATAGAAATGTCTTTGTAGGAGGTCTGATTTTAGCAAGTAATGCCTAACATTGGATCAATCCCCCTGCTTCCTCCCATTATCATTTTTCTTTCACGTTTTAAAAGTACTGCTTCAGAGAGGCAGGGAAAAAAAAACACTACCCTTGATGAAACACTTTGTTCCATGCAGTTAATATAGGTATCCCTAATATTCAATGACCAGGCATTTCTGCTGAAGGGACTGACTTTTGAGAACGAGTGTCTCGGCTGACCATTCAGGAGTGATTATGATGGGCTCTCTGTGGGAGTGTCACCTCCCTGTGATTCCAGAATGTGAGAGAGGCAGGCAATAGGTACTGGCAATGGCCACTACTGTACTTCCTTGCATTGCTTTGTCTCCCCCTGCGGTCACGTGATCACTACAGCGGTTCAGCAGTCCTCACTTCAGTGGTTGCTTAACAATCGGCTTCCCTGTCTGCACTTGGCTGAACCGCTTTATACTTCAATTTTCCGTGACCACAATGTGAAAGTGCAGCATCAGAAAAGTCGGCAAACATGTTTACATTGTGGCAGGCTTTTTTTTTTTTTGCATGTCCTATGACAGGGAAATGGCAGAAACGGGGGGGGGAGCAGTGTAGTATGTCTGCAAATTCAACCAAATTGCTTTAAAAGGGGGTGCAGGACTAATTTAAAAAACATAACCTCCAGTGGTCATCTCAAGAAAAATTGACATTGTGGCCAAAAATGGGTGTGGCCAATGGGGCTGTTCAGAAACATGATTTGAAAAGCGGACAGTGATTTTTAAGGCAGTTTGTCTTTAAGGAAAAGGCGTTTCAAATCTAAAGTGCATTAGTCGTCATAGTCATACGGCAGGCCTGCCAGTGTGCCTCAGGGAAACTAAGAAACACTTGAAGGTTTGATTAAACTTCCCCTTTGACGAAGTGTTACCAAGGTCATGAGAGGAAAGCCCCAAACCTTTGTTCAGGGCAAAAGAAATGCTAAATATAGTTCCTAAGCATCAAAAATCAGGGATGTTGATAAGTTTGGGGTTTGAGTCCCAAGCCTGGGTCTTAGGTAGCACGTCCCGAGTCCCAAACCCCAAATCTGAGCAGTCCATGTGAAAAACAAGAGATTTCCGCCCGTAAAATAATAATAAAAAAAAAACGAGTGGGGTTTTGGCTCCAAGTTACAAGTTGAGTTGGAGTCATTGAATAAAAACAACACCAGAGCCTAGTCTGATCTGATATCAACTTGAGAGCGAATCCTGCAATTCAAGTCCCCATCCTTGTCAAATATTATATAAAGTGTCTGCATCCCATGGTGTTGTTATGTTCAAGCCACACTGAGGCGTGGTACGGCCGTTTTATTTCTTCTGTCGGCTGTTTCTGATGCCTGACCACTTGATGAAATTCTTTCTTTCTCTCCCTAATCCTCTCATTCCCAGGGATCTATTTTAACTCTTACTTAGGCTCAGAACAGATGAGGGATAGAAAAATAATGCTATCCAGCTTTATGCCTCTGTTGCAGTTACCAGAATTATCTCCTGAGCCCTTTGGTGGCACCACACTAAGCCTGGTTCTCCCTTCAGTCAGCACTGCCTTTCTATCAACAAGAGGACAGATAATGTGCATCAGAAGGCAAGTTCCACCCAGCCGGTCAACCAAAGAGCTTAACATCAGGAACTGCAGCTCAGTGAGGACCTGTCTAGTCAGCCGCCTTTCTGCAGGACAAAGAACAAAATTTGAACTCTGGAATCTCAGAAATTAGGATGCTGGATTTTGAGCCTGTTATGGAAAACCAGGACAAGGACACCTCCTCCTGGAGATCCTATCCCGCACTACGGCGAGCTCTCTGTACATTGTCATCATGCCCTGAATGAGCCTGTTTAGCCTCTGCTTTCCAGTAATCAGCCACATTTACTTCTGAGAGAAAATGAGGAAATCTACCTCATGATTTGGTGTCTACTTATAGACCAGTAGTGTCATTAAAGTTACCAGGTCTTGGGATGTCAGGCCCAAAAATGAGCCCAGAGGGTGATAAGTTGTATTTGTGGGGTTGTGAGGGAAACAAGCACAACACTAGTACATCAAATCTTCAACATCGAACTAGTGAGTGAGCCCTTGCAGCTCTTGAAAGACATCACCCTTGAAACTCCAGCCTGCTCTGGCTTCTGTGCTATTTGCCCTGAGACTTCTCTCTCCTCCTGGTGACCAATGGAAGCATACCAAATCTCTGAGATTTCAGCCAGCCTGTGAGACTTAGCAACCTGACATAGACATTATGCGGCACCAGCATTCATTATTCAGCCTCTGAGGGGTGGAACTTCAACGGTCTCTAAGCAGTAAAAGCCAAGAACCATGATCATCAATCACACGAGCAAGGCTTTGCCACAAATATATGGCTGGCCATCCTGTCGTGGGGAACCTGGTACCTGTAGTGTGCAGCTTTTTAAACAGGGGAATGCAGAAGGTTCTGCCTGTCACCTAGGAAACCATATCAGGTGCCTCATGAGGTAGTGGAGAGACAGTAGGACTGGGACCAGGCTGATTCCATGGTCTGCTTGATCTTCAGTTACCTCAAGGACGGGAGCCACCTGCAGGGTGAGCAGGGGTTCCCTTGACAGATAAAGAACAACGTGTGACACTTACAAGTCATTCTTCATCCTTAATTAAGGAACTATTAAGGTCTGATTGGATGAAGAGCTGATTTCGTTCAGCAAAGACAGTCCAAGTCCTTTCATAGACTGTTTTCATCAAAGCTTTTTCTGCACATGCCCCATGGACGGCTCACTAAGAAAAAGGAATGCAACTAGCCATTGAACAAAGCATCAAAACATTTTAACATTCCACATATGATAGGGTGGTAATACCTCCAGTTTATATGCCTTTTCCTGCATGTTGCATTTCTATGGTCTATATGTGTATCTCTAACTGGTCTTTCCCTCCTGAGTTCTCGTTCGGGAAGTAGGAGCGGTATATAAATGTGAAAATAAATAAATAAGTGCCTGTATGTTCCTCAGTAGGGGGTCAAAAGTTCATTGGGTGCATTGTGGGGACAGGTGGTGCTTATTTTAATTAGATTTCTCTTTTGATCACAATTTTTTTTTGTTTTTATTAGCTGCTACTTTAAAAAGAAATATTCACCTTCATAATTGCTGTAGATGAATTCAGAATAGCTGTTGCAATTGTGCGTGTGAGCACACCTGTGTGAAGGGGTTCCAGATTTGATTATTCCCCAAGGCTATTCATTGGACTCTAGCTGGATACTTGACATGCAGCCGATTTCTGGTCATTCATAGAATGTCAGCAGTCTCTGGATGTAAACTTGGGCAAATTATTAAAAAATAGCAGTGAAATTAACTTATACAATCCCTTCTTTGGACCAACCAAATTCCAAGGTTTGGCTGTTCCAAGCACGAAGAGGGGCCTGGTGTACTTTTTTACCCCATAGATACTAAAGGTGAACAGCCACTTAGGAAGATAAGGAGTAGCCTCATTCATTATTATCTTAGTTTAACATACAGAGATTCAGAACCGGGTGGTAGAATTATCTTCTGAATGAGCCCATGCTTTTTTGTTCCCTTTTCCAATTCTTCTAACAGGCAAAAACATTTTTAATGAGAACAATCCTTTGACCCTTGATTGACTGATGAGGGAGGCCTTTTAATTATGGGTCCTGTTCTTCTTATTGTTGTTTCAAAGTTATTAATTTAGATGTGGTTTTGGTGTGATAGTCTGCTTTCATACTCCAGTTTGTTGCATTCTTTCTCTGCACTGATTTTTAAAATATATATATATCAAATAGGGTGACCAGAGAGACCGCTGTACTTTTGTTTAAATATCTAGGTAAGTGATAAGTCATTTCAGAGGAACTAGAGTCTGAGCTCTGCTTTCAAAATGTGCACTCCTGGGACTCATCTCACATCTGAAGTTCACACACAATTGATGAGCCATGCCATATCCTTCCTGCCATGCATTACTAGTTATAGTAGTGTGTGTATTTTGCTTCTTCTTTTACGTAATGACACTCAGCCTCTGAACCAATTTACTTTTTAAAAAATGAGATAAGGCAGATTAGATACCTTTGCCAATCAAAGCCTCTGCAGCACAGGAGAGATTTAATTTCATAAATCAATTACACATATAATAGCCTAGCATTAAAAAGCAAAGTGCAAAGTGTTCTCCTTATATACCGCCTTATAGCGCTTAAAGCACACTCTGGCTAGTTTACAATGTATTTATGCAGACTACGCATTGCTTCCCTGCAAGAACTGGGTACTCATTTTACCAATCTCAGGATAGAAGGGTGAGTCACCCATGAGATAGGGATCTGGGATTGAGCCCCAGGTCAAAAGCACTGTTCCAGCTGCAGTACAGCAGTTTAACCATTGTGCCACAAGGCTCTTAACTTCCACCTAAGAAGATTTTTTTTGGGGGGGGGGGTCTTCCCCCTACCAGCTCTTCAAAGCTCAGTCTATTGAAGAGTTCTGCAGGACTGTGTTTGAGGCAAATCAAGATATACCGTAATCAAGATATCACCCAAAAGTCAGCATGGTATAGTACACAAAATTTCATACCCAGAATCAGGAAGTTTGAGTGAAGATATTTGTTCAGCCAGGGAAACACTCTGGAGGAACAAGTGGATGCTTAGAAGTCACCGAAAAGGAGGACGTACATCAGGGAAAATTGAGGGCAAATGGAGGATCTTCCTTCATAAAAGAACACATACGTCTACCCTAGCATTGTAGCCTCCTAGCATCCCAGAAGGGGGAAAGGTTGTCTTTCTTCGATGCCCAGACTTTCCTATCTGCACTATCTCTATGGCAGTCCCATAGGACAGATTGCATTGGTCTCCAAGGACACGTCCTTACACTTGAGGACATCTTCTAGTTCCCATACAACAACCCTTCCAAGTCCCAGTCTTCCTCTGATTTTTACCTGTTTTTAATCATGCTATACTGTAGGGCGGGCATGTCCAAAGTCTGGCGCAGGGGCCACATGCGGCCGGATTTAAAATTTTGAGTGGCCCTCAGCCTCTTCTCCCAGCTGGCTCAGCCTGTCACTCATCCCTACTGGCAGGCCCTTCCCTGTGCTGGCTAGAGATATCAGCCTTGCAGTTTTATAGTTTGCCTGTCCTCTCTGCCTCCCTCCATCCCCTCAGTCACCCACCCTGCCTACCCGTCCTGGCTCCATTGTTACAGCATCTTCCCCACCTCCTTGTGAGGGAGGGCAGCATATGTGAGCACTGGTGCATCCTGGGTGTGTGGGGGCCGATTCCTGGGCTGTGCAACAGCTGCTGGGCTCTTGGGCACCTTGAAAGCAGAGCATTTGCAGCTCTTGCAGATGCACACAAACCACGCCCTTTCTCCCCCCTTCAGGCTGAATGGTCGGCTCCCACACATTTTCACCTCACCAAATCTGGCCCTCCCTGCAAAAAGTTTGGACACTCCTGCTGTAGGGTCTCCTTACCTTTCAGTTATGGGGGGAAAATGTTTGATAAGAAATAAAATAAGAGAACTCACTTCAGTTGTCCCCACAAATTTCACAGACATTTCAGGGAGCTCCCACGCCCTTCTGAGGTAAAGGGATATATGATGAATGAGTAGAGCTTTCTGCATGGTTGGATTCTCCCTCTGGCCTTCGGAGCTGAGGGAAGGCCACCTGGACAGAATGGCAATTTTTAGGGAAAATGTGAAAGGGCTTCTCATATTTGCCTGTCAGACACAGGTGATATTTGGAGGTTGATCTGTGATGGTTTTTATTTTGAAGTCTGGAAACATTTTAAAGGATCTGCTTATCAGGTGAGGTGATGACTATACGTGCATCTTAAATACAGTAACATGTATATTCAAAACTTATAGCGACAAGTTACTGTTTTGTGCCCTTTGACCATTTAAAAAAACTTTATTTTGTGGCATTATGTTAGTAGTGAATGACTTATTTCCGTGTGTTCCCTCATGGAATCAATATCAACTGTAAGTCCTCTCAGTACTAATAGCAGCACAACATTTTAGACAAAGCAAATGCTGATATATACTAGACTGTTATCCCCCTCAGTATTCCTAATAATTTTGCTAAATTGTCTCATTCTATCAGTTAATGAAAGATGTCTGTCTCCTCTTTATTTCTAATTAAATAATCATACAGCATTGAGTCAAAAGAAGCATTCATGTAATAGCCAGGGAAAGGTTTTCTACTGTTGTCTTTTCCTTTGTCCTAGAGTTTGTTTGACGTTCAAGGGCCTGTCCAAGATATTTCGCTGCCTCAGGTGGAAAAGTAATTGGTGCCTTCTTCAAGTGGAGGGGCACTAAGTTTATGTCAGCAGCGTTGTTAACAGGATGGAATCAGTGACAGCTCATGGCTAGATCGGGTGGGGGGGGTTAGTTCCCAATTTTAGGAGGAACTCCCCATTTTGAGGGGGGTTCCCCTATTCTGGTCCACAAGTCATCCATGAATGGTATCCCCACCACCACCTCATCAGAGGGCTCATGTCTTCCAGCAGAGGAGAACAGATGGAAGCTGACTCTTCTCCTTGCTCCTGATTGTCCAAGGTCTTCTGCCAGAGGTTCTCAACTCACTTTGCCAAATGTTAGGGCTGGCCCTTTACTCAGTTAATCATGGTTTGCATGTCCTGTTATATGGAAGAGAGGGAGTATGCTCTGGTTTTTCCCCTTTCTCTTTTTTCTTTTGCAATTTGTTGCTTTGTTACTTGGCCGCAATCCAACAGGAGTGAGAGGCACTTAAACCTTTGATATCCAACCATGCCTGACTCGGTGATAGACTGTGGTCATCACCTTATAGCCTTGGCAAAATAAACTCTGTTGATTGCTGTAAGTAGATCTAAGCTTTAATTTAAATACTTTGAGGTTGTCTTGCATAGCAGGAAATGGGTGGGTGAAATGTGGAATTGAAGCACCTTGCATTCTTTCACAGCTATGGAAGAGGAGTGCCAGAGACGGAATTTGAATAGCTGAGTGGATTTTTATTAGGAACCAGTCCTGAAGATTATCCTTCTGATGCCAAAGGTTCACAAGCATTATTCATCGAAAGTCGGTGACATGGCTTTTGTACTGAACTTCATTACTGACATGTGATGAAAATAGCCATGATAATGATACAGCTTCTTCTGTCTAAAACATAATTATATTAATCCAAAGAA
Organism: Phrynocephalus guinanensis; assembly: GCA_037367245.1. Classification (NCBI taxonomy): domain Eukaryota; kingdom Metazoa; phylum Chordata; class Lepidosauria; order Squamata; family Agamidae; genus Phrynocephalus; species Phrynocephalus guinanensis. Next base: position 31,697,499 of record CM074732.1, on the reverse strand, counting down.
TAGCTGGTTTTTCAAGGTCCAAAGAGCACAGCTATCAATTGATGATATTTGATTTGTGCTGTGTGGTTCTTTTAAAAATAATAAGAATAAAGCATTAACAATACAGTACATGGGTAGAAAGTGCCATTAAAATTCTGTTTAAAATTACTGTATTAAGACATGAGACTTTTAAGCAGCTTCAAATTCTGATTGATGGACTGTTGTTCAGTCAATGACTCGAAACAGTGGAGAAGGTAAAAGCAAAGGTGTTTTAGATTTAGAATGATCCATTTTGACGGGTCACGTAACAAAACCGTTGAATGGAATGCACCTCCAGCAGCTGTGGATTAAGGAAGATAAAGAGAAGGATAGCAGTAGCCACACAGAGCCATGAAGAAGGGTGTACAATCGTGCTTTCTTGGTCTTAGAGAGCCTTTGCACCATTTTGAGACAGACCTGCTTTCGATGGACATCATGAAACTTGAAACTCTGAGCACTGTCTTGTTCCTTGGCAGGCTTTTAAAATGACACGTTGCCTCGTCTTTTTCAGCAGTCAGCACATTCTCTTGTACTTGTTTATTAATTAAAAATATTTTACCCCATTTTCCCCTTAAAAGGGCCCCTGTGTGTGTGTGAGAGAGGGGGGGGGTTGGGAAAAAGCCACTAGTTCTTTGAAGCTGCATTTTGCACACCACCCAAGAAAAATGATGCCGAAGGAGCATTTGTTACCTGGTGTCATACTGGAGGTGGATCTCTTGCAGTGTATTCTTGACAGAATTTCCTTCCATGTCAAATTTCCTTCTCAGCCAGTTAAGAAAAGTGTCATGAGTGGGAATTCTTCACATCCCTACTCAACAATCAGTGGATCGATGTATTGGTTGCTGTTAGGGATGGGCATGAAACAGAAAAAAATTGTTTCATTTCATTTTGTTCTCCTGTAATTTGTTTCATTTCATTAGAAATGATTTTTTTAAAAATGTATAAAACAAACACGAAACAAGCCAATTTGTTACTCTATAAAATGGCTCCCCCTGGGTCCTAGAGGCATGTGTCTTTAGGACCCAGGGGAGTCGTTTTACAGCAAAAACAAATTGGTTCATTTTAAACCAAAAAGCCCGCCAGTTTGTTTCATAACTATCGAAACTCTGCTTCCACAGTTTGTTTTGTTTCATTTTGTTATGTAACGAACTGACAAAACAGTGTTTTGTTTTTCATTTGGTGCCCATCCTTAGTTGCGGCTTAAAAGTATTTAGTGTGTCACACAGTATGTCAATCCAGCCATCAGCTAGTCCATCTGCTAGCTGATATATTCTGGCCTTAAGCTTCACACTGGGGAAACCATACGGATGGCAGGTAAGGAGATGCCAATTTGGTATGATTTAAGCCACAAATATTGGTGGCTTTTGTGGAAGGTCTGTGTGAGTCACACCTCACATGGAAATTTGGGACTGAGACAGCACCCTTCCAGAGACTGTAAACTGCCCAAGGGGTGCAAAGGACAAGTATTGCCATGAGCAAAGAGCTATACCTATATTTATTCAGAGAAAACAATGTGTTTCTGTGAGTGTGGAGGGTAGATGCTAAATTGCAAGGAACAAAGGACTTGACTTTTAGCAAGCCATATTTTGAAATGACACTGGATGGAGTATAAAATACAAACATAAGCCAGGCTATCTTTGATTGACAGGTGATCCTGAGAACATTGCTTTCACTGCCACAACTCAGTGCTGGCTTTGAGAAGGAAGTAATAAAGAACCACTGGCATGTCACCAGTGCATTTTCCTTCTTTAGCCACAAGTAAGCACAGCAGCCCTGGTACACATATCTTGCTCTTGCTATATTTATATGGAGACATATATAACTGGGAGTAAAAACCCCTCCAAATCCTCCACGCTATTTGTGGGCAGAAAAACAGGAGGGTTTTTTTTTTTTTGGGGGGGGGGAACACCCTTTCATGGAATTTCTCCAAAGAGAAGGGAAATTCTCCAACAGCTTCTCAAAGGTGGGGGTCATGTTTAATTGTAGTTGTAGCCTAGTTGTGCCCCTCCATCCATCCTAAATGTTCCCTGGGTGAGGTTTTTGTTTTGTTTTGTTTATTTTGCACTGCCTCTACAAGTGACAATAACTCCAACTATGCTGGTAGCCTGGCCAGTGGCCACCCCTTTGCTTTTCTCCCTAATGCCTTGTGATTGACGTTATTCTAGGGCCTGGGATGGGAGTCAGCCACCAAAATAATGGGGCAAACATTTTGGAGAGAGTTTTGCAAAGGAGCCTTTAGTTCTTTGAAGAATCAGTTTTTTAAAAAAGGCATTGGGGGCTTCGCTCAGAATATTTCTGGGACGAAATTGTTCTTTGAGGAAAAGACCTAGCGGCCATTCTTCAGAGTTCGGAATTATCCTGAGGCCCTTCCAAATGCTACATTTTGGAGTTATCCCTGTAGTTTTAAGGGTGTGCTCTTTCATGTTCTTCAGCTTTCTCCAGAAATACTCCAGGCAGAATTCTGGGAGTTACGGCCCAACCACACAAATCTGCAAACCTCTAGGCCAGTGGTTCTCAACCTGGTAGGTCCCCAGATGTTCCTGGACTGCAACTCCAAGAAATCCTGGCCAGCTCAGCTAGTGATGAAGACTTCTGGGAGTTGCAGTCCAGGAATACCTGGGGACCCACAGGTTGAGAACCACTGCTCTAGATTATCTCTCCATTCCAAACAAGGGTTATTTATCTCACATGATTTCATGCTATCTCATAGATCAGTGTTGGCGAACCCATGGCACAGATGCCAAAGGTGGCACTCAGAACCCTTTCTGTGAGCACCCAACATCGCCCCTTCACAGCCACCTACATTCAGGTTAAATTTCTGTATTGGCACTATTTGTGAAAAATAAGTGGGTTTTGAATTGCAATTTGGGCACTCAGTCTCTAAAAGGTTCACCATCACTGTTATAGATAGTTGGAGTTTTTTTGGAGGTGGGTTTATTGTTTATTGCTTGCAATTTCTGTATTATTTACCTTATTTATTTCTTTTGTTGCTGCCCAGAATAGTAGTTTTTCACTAGACGGGCAGGATATAAGTTTAATAATTAAATAAATAAATCCTCCCTCCTGTTTTTTTTTTAAAAAGAATGTTGCTGTGGTGCTTTCTGGTAGCCATACTTTTTTCAGAAGATGCTCTCTATAGAGCCCAAAGGGCAGCAAGATCCATTGAACTCAGGAGGGTCAGCCTTCCCCAACCATCATGTCACCAACTGGTGAGAGCTAGGTGCTCTGGTGCACCAGATTCTCTTGTGTGAAGAGGAGGAGCGTCATAGTCCAGGTGCTCATTATTCTCTAAGGAGGCCACGGCCCCTCAGGCAGTTGCAGGAGAAATGCAGGGAACAAGGACAGCCACTTTTTGTAGCCTTCATAGATCTCACAAAGGCATTTGATATGGTTAGTAGGGACGGACTCTTTAAAATACTCCTCCGGGTTGGATGCCCACCCAAGCTCCTTAACATCATTAGGTCTTTTCATGAGGATATGAAGGGCAATGTAGTTTTTGATGGCCTGGTGTCAGATCCCTTCGACATCCGAATTGGCAGTGAAGCAGGGCTGTGTCCTTGCGCCAACCTTGTTTGGGATTTTCTTTGCTACCATGCTGAAGTATGCTTTTGGAACTTCAACAGAGGGTATCTATCTCCGGACCAGATCAGATGGAAAACTCTTCAATCTGTCTAGATTGAGAGCAAAGTCTAAGGTACAGGTGAAGTGTTTTGCGGGATCTCCTCTTCGTTGATGATGCCGCCATTACTGCTCACTCTGCTGAAGATCTCCAACAACTCATGGACCATTTTAGTAAAGCTTGCAAAGATTTTGGGCTAGAAATCAGCCTGAAAAAAACACAATTATGGCCATATCCCCATTTACCCCATATGTTGCCAATTGTGTTGTTCCTTTCCCATGGTGACAATTTATTTTCATATAGAGAGCAATACAACAAGGGGTCAATAAATCATGACTGGGAAGTGGCCTCTCCTGCTTCCCAATAAAACAATGTGAGATTGAATACAGCTGCTTTGTGTGGGGGAGGCTGAGATTTGTTGGACTGTGTATTTGGAAGGATGCATTCAAGGTTGGGAGCAATTAGCTGGCTGCATCTCTAAAGCCCTTCATGTCCTGGGGTTTGCCTGAGAGACCGTCCCTCCCTCTATGAGCTCAGGAGCTCACAGTTTCTGTCTTTAATAATAATACTTTTATTGTCAATGTACAACATGTGCACAATGAAATTGGCTGAGTCTCCCTTCCCCCCCATCTCCCCCCATCCCCACTGGGAGAGTAAGAACAGACAAAAGAAAATATTTTTTTCACCCAGCGCGTTGTGAGCCTGTGGAACTCCCTGCCACAGGATGTGGTGATGGCATCTGGCCTGGATGCCTTCAAAAGGGGATTGGACAGATTCCTGGAGGAAACATCCATCACAGGTTACAAGCCATGAGGGAGATGTGTCATCTCCAGGCTTAAAACTGGGGTACTTCAAGGGACAGATGCAGGGGAGTGGTATCAGGAGACAGATATCTAGTCTCATGTGCTCCCAAACGCATCTGGTGGGGCCACTGTGAGATACAGGAAGCTGGACTAGATGGGCCTTTGTCCTGATCCAGCATGGCTCTTCTTATGTTCTTATGTTCTTATGGTCCATTGTAACTTTGGTCCATTGTAACTTTCACCCTAATAATCACCAGCCAGTATAATCCTGTGAAAACTGGGTGCCCATTTGCTCTTATATAGAATGATGGAACTGAAACGGACTGTAAAAGGTACTCCGGTCCAATTTTTCAGAGTTCAATTGAGAATTAGTGCTAGATGGTAGCCTGAGCAGCCATATGTCTTTTACTTTTGAATTCGGAATGCAATTCTCATATGGATATGCAGTTTTAGTGAAAGACCTCCGCCAACAAATTAATGTCATGTCAAGATGACTGCCAAAAGGTTGTGTGTGTAACATGGGTGTGCTCATCCTGATACGAACACATGCATGCCCACCCAGAATGAGGTTGTATTCTGTGGCAAGGTACTCAGGCCCCTTTTTAATGGCTCATATACCACTAAAATTATAAGTAGTATTCCAGCAGGTTAATGGCGTGCTGTATTACTAAGTGCTTTGTGTTCACTCATTCTCTTGTATCACCTGATAGTCAATTACTTTTTATAAAACCCACCTGCTATTATAAGCCAACTGTTGATGATTCATAATGTAGGCTATTATTATACGTTACCTGTATGGCTTTATGGTGACAGTTTTAAGTACTCACTACCCAGTAATCTGTAACAACCTAATTATACAATGAAGCATTTATTAGAAATTTCCTTTAGCAATGGAGGATTGGTTATGGAAGTCTGGTAAGCTAGAAAGTGTGCTATGGTAGAAACGGTAACAGGAATTACTCCACCAGACTTCGAGCTCGAACCAACGAACGAACAATTTTGGTCTGATTTGTCGTGCTTGTTACTTGCATCGCACGATCGCGCAATGCCACGCGGCACAGAAGTTAAAAAAAACCCCGTTCCCGGCCGAAAAGCAGGCGGAAAAATGCCTGCCGTGCCTCAGGGCACCTACCAGAGGGGTTGTTTCTGGAGGTCCCCGGCCTCCCCCCCATCCCCCGTCCTTGTGGGCTGCTCTGTGGGACTCGCCGCAGGCTCGCAGTCAGCCAGCAAAAAGCCCAGTCTCGCCGGCCGCCGGCCGCCGCAATTAAAGCGCAAGCAAGCGGCACGGACGGCACAGGAAAAAACTTTTAAACTCTCCCCCCACCCATTCCTGGGCCAAAAAAGCAGGCGGAAAAATGCCTGCTTAACTAAGGGCGCAGGGCACCTACTGGAGGGGTGGTTTCTGGAGGGGGGGGTCCCGCCTCCCCCCCGTCCTGGGCAGCTGGACTCGTGAGTCGCCATCGCCATGCCATGCGGTGCAGGCGGGGGATCCAAAATGGGGCGGCGAACGCAATATTGTTTTTGAAATCGTGGTCCAAAAACACACAAGCACAACAGAAACACGCGAAAATTTATAAACTGCCAGATTTTTCACAGTAGCAGTGGGTTTTTTCTTGCAACAAAATGTCTCTCCTCTCCTCCTCTGTCCTCCATTGATTTTTTTATTTTTTTTATTTTTTTTACACCTGCGCAATGATGGGCTGGCCGAGTGGCCAGCCATGTGGGAGTGGACGACCATGCAAATTTTTGGAGCCATCCCACCAATCGCATGGCCACTTGGCCATGGAGACTTCTGGGATGTGCCAAAAAGCCCCCTAAAACCTGCCCTAGCCCCCTAACCCTAACCCTAACCCTTGACTCCGTACCCATACGTCACAGACTGTCTTCTTAGTGGGTCAGAGAGGCACCCAGAGGTGCAACCCACTAGCCCACCGTAACTAGCCTAACCCTAGCCCTTGCACTAAGCCACCTTAAAGCCAGATCTACTTGCTTGCATTGCACTACACGCAGCAAGTACAATTCCCTTCTGTGTGAGACATGGTGGTGCGAAAGCCTTAGTTAGGCATCTCACTATGGCTCTGGGTTCAGTGCCATCCACTAGTCTTCACAGTCACTGTCTGCACATTATGTTATGCAATATCCATATGGCTATTGCATAGCATTTTGCAGCAGCAGCAGGTGAGGAGGGGAGACCCCCATGTTGAGGGGTCTCTTGGAGCCTGCTTCCCCTTCCTAGTGGGTGAGGATAGGAGGCACCCACGGGTGCCTCCAGGAGCCCACTTTCCCTTATAGCGGGCCAGAGGAGGCACCCACCCCAGAGAGGTGCCTCCAGGAGCCCGCTCCGCCCCCCCAAAAAACCAGTACTAACGACAACGAAAAAACGAAAAAACGAACCGACTAATTTTTGCGAATTTTTGCGAAAAACGGAGACGACCCGAAACGGGACCGGCCCGACTAACGACAACTCGAAAATTTTTTTTTTCAAGTCGTGCCCATCTCTAATCTGTGGATGGCAAGTGGTGGTGTAAGGGGCAGAGACAGAGGTGGTATGCCAGCTTGGGTGATACAGCAGCAGTAGCTGCAGACGCCGCAAGGCCCAGGGGAGCCTGCCTGGGACATCAGTGGTGGCAGTGGATGCTACATGGCCTGCAAGTGCCTGCCCACAGTGGAGGTGACATGGCCTGTGAGTGCTCACCTGCATCATTGGTGGCAGCAGCGGAAGAGGCATCCGCACAGCCTGCAGGCACCCACCCACAACATTGGTGGTGGTGGCAGAAGAGGCATCTGCGTGGCCCACAGGCATCTGCAGGTCCACACAGGCGCGTCTTCTGCCGCTGCCACTGATGTTGCGAATGGGTGCCTGTGGGCCACATGGCAACTCTTCTGCCACCGCCACCACCACAACAACAACTGCTGAGGAGACAGCTGGTGCTGGCCTGGCGGTAAGGGCAGAGGCGGACAGAGGTTGCGAGGTGGGAGGTGGGATGGCCCTTTGCTTCTCTTCCACCTCTCCATGGCCACCACTGCCACCTCCGTTCACCCCCCTCCTTGCCACAACTGTGACCTCAAATAAGAGCATTAGCTCTTATCCACTGATTTCTGTATCTGCGGGGGATCCTAATGTAGTGTTTCCCTATGTGGTTTCTAATTTGTTTTTAGAGTTCTTGGGCAGCCATATACAGTGGTGCCTCCAATTACGAAAGAAATCTGTTCCAACTGGATTTTCTTAAGTCAAAATTTTTGTAATTGGAAATTCAGTTTCCTACAGGCCCCTTTTTAATATTGAAAACTAGACATGGGCACGACTTGGCGAAATTCTCATTTCCATTTCCGTTTCTCATTTCCATTACGCAATGGAAACGGTAACGACAATTAAGCCGTCAGAACTCGAACTCGAACCGATAAAAGAAAAATTGGGTCTGATTTGTCATTGTCATTCATGGCATCGCGGCGATCGCACGATGCCAAGCGGCACAGAAAAAAAGTTAAAACAAAAACCAATTCCCAGCCAAAAAAGCAGGCGAAAATATGCCTGCCTGAGTGAGGGCACCTTCCAGAGGGGTGGTTTCTGGGGGGGGGGGTCCCCGGCCTCCCCCCTCCTCTCCTGGGCTGCGCAAAGTGCGCATCCTCATCGAGTCGCCAACTCGCCAAGCGGCGCGGCACAGAAAAAAAGTTTTTTAAAAAAAAAAAACCCGATTCCCGGCCAAAAAAGCAGGCGAAAATATGCCTGCCTGAGTGAGGGCACCTTCCAGAGGGGTGGTTTCTGGGGGGGGGGTCCCCGGCCTCACACACTCTCCTGTCCTGGGCTGCTCTGGTGGGGGGCATCCTCGTCGTCTCGCCATGCCATGCGGTGCGGGGGGATCCAAAATGGCGACCGCAATATTTTTTTTGAAGTCGTGGTCCAAAAACCCACCAAAGCACCACACAGAAACATGCGAAAATTAGGTATTTTAACTGACTGAATTTTTACAGTAGCAGCAGTGGGTTTTTCTTGCAATAAACGTCTGCCTCCAATCCCATTGATTTTATTTTATTTTATTTTTATTTTTATTTTTTTACACCTGCGCAATGATGGGCTGGCCATGGGATGGGACCATGCAAATTTTTGGAGCCATTCCACCAATCGCATGGCCACTTGGCCAGGTTTTGACTGAGACTTCTGGGATGTGCCAGTCGGGCATAAAAAGCCCACTATAACCCTAGCCCTAACCCTAACCCTAACCCTAACCCATACGCCAGTACACTGTCCTTCTTAGTGGGTCAGAGGCACCCAGAGGTGCAGCCCACTCACTCACCCTAATCTTACCCGTAATAACCCTAAGCCTAGCCCTTGCCCTAACCCCAACCCTAAGCCAGATCTGTACTCGCATTGCACTACACGCAAGTACACTGTCCTTCTTAGTGAGTCAGAGGGCGCCCAGCAGAGGCATTCTTCTCTCACCTCGCTCATAGTCCAAAGTTCCAAAAAACTCCAAACCTGTACGCCAGTATGCTGTCCTTCTTGGTGAGCTAGAGGCACCCAAAAGAGAGGTGCCTCTGCCAGTGCCACTTGGTACGCAATGGCTACACGGTCATGTACCCTTCCTTTTCCCTTTGTAGGGGGCCAGAGGAAGCACCCACCCCAGAGAGGTGCCTCCAGGAGCCCGCTACCCTACCCCCCTCAAACCAGTACTAACGACAAACGACAAACAAAATGAAGAAATGACAAATTTTTGAAAATTTTCGCGACAAACGGAAACGAGCCGAAACGGGCCGGCTCCGACACACGACAACTCGAAACGTCATTTTTCCTGGTTGTGCCCATCTCTATTGGAAACCAATTAATCCATTCCAGAGGTCAGAAAAATGGGTGAAGAGGGAATAGATCAATTAGTTTTCAATGCATTCCTATGGGAAGCCTGTTCTAACCCAGCAAAGCAGGGGAAGTTCTTCCCCCTCAGTCAACTGGCACCCAAAGTAGGAGAGCTGTCAAAATTGTCAAGATTTGTTCCCAATGCAATTTGGACGTGTATGTTAAAATTTAATATTGTATGCCATGTTACTTGATTGAGAATATCTGTGAAGAGTTTCAATGTAAAGGTCAATATGTAATTCAGCTGGGACAGAGTAATGAGGTGATGATGTGGTGTGACATGATTGGGTAGAAGTCTGTATATTAAGAAGGAGTTAGAAGTGGGACTTCATCTGATGGAGATCAGTTCACTCTGATGTGTGTTTATGTTGTTTGCCAATGAGTCCCTAAACTCTTTAATAAAATAAGTTCATTTATACTTTTCTGTGTTAAGTTGTTGTGTTCCTCTAACCATTTCCTATACTCTGCTTGCTCTTACGTACCCAGTAGTAAAGAGACAAGAGCGCATATCACGACAAAAATCAGCTGCTTGCCGACAGCCAGGGGATTTTGACAGCTCCGCAACCTTTGCTGCCAGTTGATTAAGGGTTTTTTCCCCCAACCCAGCAAAGGGGGGGGGGAAGCTCTTTCTCTGCTTTCCTGGGTAGGGTCAGGCACCAAGATGGGTACTTTACCACCAGCTTCCCCCTCTCACCTTGGCAAGTTCTGGGTGGGGTTCTGCCTGCTTCTCCATACCCTGGTTTTGCCTTGCAAGCAGTTTTTGCCTGCTCGGAAGGCAAAAACAGGGCATTGGGGAGTAGGCAGCCCTTTTCCCCAGCAGCTTCTCCTCCCTGCCCCCTCCTCCTTTTCAGGCACCCAAAAGCTGAAAGGAGGTGGGTGGCAAGGAGGTGAAGCCATTGGGCTTCACAACCAACCAACCACTTTTGCTCTCCATCAAACTGAAGGGCAGCCGGTTTGGTGGGGAGCAAAAGCAAACCTAGGCAGCATTTTAAAAAGCAGAGACATCACTTTGCCAACAAAAATCGAAATAGTCAAAGCTATGGTTTTTCCAGTAGTGATGTATGGAAGTGAGAGCTGGACAATAAAGAAGGCTGATCGCCGCAGAATCGATGCTTTTGAGCTGTGGTGCTGGAGGAGAGTCTTGAGAGTCCCCTGGACTGCAAGGAGATCAAACCTATCCATCCTGAAGGAAATCAACCCCGAATGTTCACTGGAAGGACATATTTTGAAGCTGAGGCTCCAATACTTTGGCCACTTGATGAGGAGAGAGGAGTCCTTGGAAAAGTCCCTGATGTTGGGAAAGATTGAAGGCAAAAGGAAAAGGGGATGTCAGAGAATGAGATGTTTGGATGGTGTCATCAATGCAACCAACATGGATTGGACAAAGCTCCAAAAGGCAGTGGAAGGCAGGAGGGCCTGGCATGCTCTGGTCCATGGGGTCATGAAGAGTTGGACATGACTGAATGACTGAACAATGATGATAACAACAACAACAACAACAACAACAACAACAACAACAACAACAACAACAAACCAGCCACCTGACTTTTCCTAGTAAAGCTGCTGCTCTCTTGCCACTGCCACCTGGCTGTGGCATGGGGGGGGGGGCAGGCACGGTTTCCCCGACCCAGCAGGGGGCTGAGCAGGCAAGATGTGACTTCACCACTCACTCACTCACCCCCCCTTGGGTCGGTTATGAAAAATTCAAGATATGAATTGAAATTCTCCTCTGATATGGGAGTAGCCAGGATTGGGGCTGCCCCCATATCAGTGGAGGATTACTATTCATAACTCGATTTTTTCATAATTAGGGCCATTCATAATTGGAGGTACCACTGTATATACCCATGGAATCAATGGGGCTTGATTTGGTGAGTCAACTCTGCCATAAATCCCATTCATTCAAATGATTCTATTCTGTCTGTGACTTGAAGTGTTAGAGTAAGTTGTAATTAGAGTAAGCATTTTGGGGTTCCCCCCTAAAAATATCAGTATTATTTTATTGCTTTCAAGATATATTTTTATAGCTGAAAATCAGTACATGAACACTGCCATTAATAAATGAATAGGAATGCTGCCCTATTGGAATCAATTATGGTACTTGCTTCTGTATTTCTGTTTTGGAACAAATAGTGCCACTGAACTGTGTTGCAGAGATTAATTGTTCTGCTTAATTAGAGAAGGACTACTTTTGTTCAAAGCTGGTGCCATCCAAACACCCCCTAATCTAAGACTAAACTCCTGCTAATTAGGATTGGCTTCGAAAGCTGTAATAGAAAAGCACAAACTGTGTGCAATTTTTTATAAAAAAAACAATAACTAATTATCCAGGTTGAAAGCTTTCCCCCTGAAATCTTAAGGGAATGTGATGCTGCTGATGTGGCAATCCTGAGCTTATTTTCAGGTTCCTCACAGCATGTTACAGATCATGCCAAGATCTATCAGTACTGTAGATGCAAATCTGCTCTTGTCCCATCCTTGATTTAGGACGCAGAGGTGCTTTCCTTGTGGCCTTTCAGTTTGCAGATTTCACCCAATAGACTCAGGGGGGGGGTCCTTAGTAGCCATTCATCTTTCAATTTATCATTTTGCACTCGTCCTTCCATGCTTGTGTTCTCCCTAAAATGGCTGTCTGTTCTGTGTGTAGTGCTAGATTTTTCTGATGGCTGAAGCATGGAAAAAGGGGAATAGTTCACAGGCTCTCGGGAACTGCTGGATAGCTCAGTGGTTTAGGTCTCATTGGGAGTTCAATTCCCCAATATGACGGTTACTTCACGTCCTTCCTTGTTCCGCGACTAGTTTTTTGTACCGTGACAGCGTTGGTTGTGATCATGTGGGTTTGTCCCTGTTTAGTCCCTATTTCCCATTTTCTCATGGTCGTGATACCTTGTCTCGTGACAACTGTTACTTCACGGTCTTGTTCTGTGACAAATTCTGAATTTGTCTTGCTTTCTTAAACTTTTTTAAAAAATATCATAAATAAAACTTTTTCAATATTTCAATTTACAGGTCTTCCAGGATTTATACGTCAATGCTACAGAGTTTTCAGTACTGTCTTTAATAAACATTTGTGCTGCATGGTGTTTCCCATAGGGAAACTAATGCTGAATGCCGCTTCAGCCGCTGACCACTAGGGGCCTTTTTACATGACCCCTAAGATCCGCTGGCCACTTAAATTTGGACCAGAGATCTTAGGGGTTTGTCGCTCTTCCTGCGTTCCCACCCCCTCCGCACTCCTGGCTGCTGGCTGCGTGAGGGGAGGGAGAAAAAGAGAAAGAAAAGCATGCCGCTCACCTCCGTTCTGCCTCTCATCTCTGTAAAAGTAGCTCTTAAAGGGGCGGGAGCCAAAAAACAACAAACAGAAGCAAGGACAGCCCCGCACTCACTATCGTTACACTGGATCAAATAATTTTCACCTCCAAAGAGCAGGTACTTGAAAGGTGCGCTGGGACGCACTAAAGTGGGCGGGGTCGCACTTAATTTCCTGTTAACTCCGGACCTGGTGGGGAAACATTTTTAAGCTCCGGAGCTGGGAGCCATTTGCCCCGGAGTTTAGGGGTTGTGTATAAACGCCCTAGGTGAACACTGGTTTTTGTGTGACAGTTGTTACCACACAGTCCCTTGTCTTGGAACAGGAACCAGGAACAAACCAGGACAAGAGAATCCCCAACCCAGTGCCAGGTACAGTATTGTCACGCTCTGATCCCGCTCCGGGGGTGTGGTCGGGACCAATTTCAGCTGTTCCACAACAGATGTGAAGTAAGATTTTTTTGTACCGGTCCAAAGAGCAACACTTACAGAGAGAAAACAGACAGTGAAGTAACCACCTATGTCTCCTTGAAAGGGGTTGGACTCAGTGATGCATAAGGTTCCTTCCAGCGTTATAATTCTACAATTATTATGTCTTCTAATATGAACTCCATTATCATACCTATGGAAGTTTTTTTTTAAAAAAGTAATAAGATACATTCAGGTCCTTTTCGAAGGAGAAAGGTGGGCTTAAAATACTCTAAAATAAAATAAAATAAAATAAAATAAATACCTCCTGTCTTGAAGGCTGAGTGGAAAATTCCAGCGAAATGGCAACAGGAATGAGAAATTGTTTGAAAAACGCTGCTCTCTCAAATTGGTAGAAACCAAATCTCTTTTTGCCTCGAGCCATATGCTGTTGCAGATCTCTGCTGCGTCCATTTTGGGACGTTCATTTATAGTTTTTCTACCATATACCTCTGGAAATGAATTTTGTTTACAAAAGCTGGTGCAGAATGTTTGATTTTTGGTGGTCTAGATAAAGGTGTCATCTCTTTGACATTTGGATTTAAATGAATTGTTTATCTTCCTGGGCTGTGACATGAGCCTTGCCTTGGGTACCTATGGGGATATTCACATTTTAAATGTATAATATATCTGTTTTGTTTGGATTGAGCCTTATTGTTCCTAAGCACGAAGGAACTGAACTTCAATTCTGTTTGATCAGTGACTCACAGAACACATCCTTCCATACAATGCTTCTGCAGCAGGCTTTTTTGTGGAATAGTATTAAATTGTACATTTATGACAACATAAAAATAAATGTTCCACTTGTAAAGGACTCTCTGTGAGCAGTTGTTGCAATAAAGTTAGAAATATGCCATATTTTTTGAAACCCACTTGTCAAATATGCGCTGAAAAGAAAGATCTCATCTGGCCTGATTTTGGGATTGAACTAGGATTAATCCTGCTCAGGCAAATAAAGCAAGGGAAGCCTATATGAGTCAGTGGCAAAAATCCCACTGGTATTCACGTAAGTGGCTGTCTAATTGTAGCTAATTGTAGGGAATCGAGGAGATACCTGGGTATGTCTCAGTGGTGCAACTGTCAGGTTGCAGTTGTCCGTAACCGTGACCAGGCATGCAGTCAGCAACAGCATCTCATCAACCAGCTGCAACAAGTTATGCAAATGGCAATAGGATTCTGGCCACTGGACTTCCCAGGCATTCTCAGAGGCGCTCTGCTAGTGTTGGGTGGGGCTAAAAGCAAAAGGGCGGGGCCAAGGATGCCAGCACGTTTGGGCCTGAAGCTCTGACGCCCAGAGCAAAGCCTTTAAGGATAGGAGTACACTGTCATTGTCATTGTTATTTCATAATTCCTGCCAGAAAAAAAGAGGAAATAAAAACGCTATTTAGAGGAATTGTCTAGTTTGGGACGCTGCCATGAGGGATAAGGGAGCTTTAACCCTTTGCCTCTAAAAACGAACCTGGTCCTGAGCAGGCCAAATAAGTAAGTAAGTAAGTAAGTAAGTAAGTAAGTAAGTAAGTAAGTAAGGAAGGAAGTAAGCAAGCAAGCAAGCAAGCAAACGAATGAATGAATGAATGAATGAGTGAATGAATGAATGAATGAATGAATGAATGAATGGTTAAAACAAACTGACCCCCCTTCTGTAATAAAATAAAATAAAATGCAGGTGTGTGGCCTTCCAAATGGATCAGGATAATCTGAAGTCCTTTACTTGGTTGTAATCCCTCCTTTCCTCCAAGCAGAGAGACCAATATAGATCCCCCCAAGTATTTATTCAGAGTAAGCAACAGGCGAAGACATAATTGATACATTCTTCCCTAAAGTTTGACTCTGAGTTTGCCCTCACAGTTTAGAGCCATAGTTCCATATGCTGCCACAGGTTCCACCCCCATAATCCTGGGTCTTTCAAACACCTGATTTTTCACAGATGGACATCTCTCCTCCTCTTCCTCTTCCTCTTCCTCTTCCTCTTCCTCTTCCTCCTCCTGTTGTCGTCATTGTCCAAGAGCTTTCGGCTATGGAGTGAGAATAGAATGAGGAAGCTGCTGAAATATTATTTTAGAAACGCGCTTCTTCAGTCAGATATCCTGGGAACTCGTTGCCATGGGAACTCCAAGGGGATTATTCAACATACCCCACGTTCCCATCTAGGTGGATGTTCCAATGCAGGTAATAGGGAGTGTTTTTCGGTCCACTTCAGGATTGTCCTTGATCAGCAGTGGAAAAGATGAGGCCCAGAAAACCTTTTTGACAACCGTTATCTAGGTGACACAAAACTACACCACTGGATTTCAGCCGCAAAGTGCTACCCTGTTTCCCCAAAAATAAGATCTACCCCCAAAATAAGCCCTAGCAGGATTTCTATGCATTTGTTATATATAAGCCCTACCCTGATAATAAGACCTAGTGATGGGCGTGGCTGTGCCTGCACACACACACACATACACAGCGCACGTTGCCCCTCCCTTTCCATCCATGGTCCTTCCCCACCTTTCGCTTGGGCCACCAAAGTTACCATACTTTGTAGAATGTTTGCTTGCAGTTCCTGATTCCCCGAAAATAAGACCTACCCCCTGGTGTATCTTCTTGAGAAAAAAATAAATGTAAGACAATGTCTTATTTTGGGGAATCATGGTACCTGTTTTCCTTGGTTGCCTCGATAGCCTCTTTTGGTCTGCTTCCAACATTTAATCAAAGAATTCAGTGGCCAAATGTAGTGGTGACGGTAGTAGTCAGGGGTGTATCTAGGGGGGCAAAAGGGTACATCTGCCCCGGGCGCAGCAATCTGGGGGCACCTGGAGGGGGAGCAGCCGGAGGAAACCGTGCACTCTCCTGTCGCCCAGCCGTCCACCTTTCCACTAAGGATTGGCGATGGCACCCCTTCCGCCGCCTCCACTGCCACGTGCCAGGCAAGTGGTGAAGCAGGCAGGCAGGCAGGCAGGAGCACGGTGGCCGCGGCGCCCTCCTCCTCCTCTTCCTCACCTTGGTGGGAGAGATGCGTGCATGCACACACACACACCTGTATGCATGCATGCACACGCACTCACCCCACGCCTGCAGGGTTCAGCCCCCCGTTGCTGGGTTGGTGCGATGTGGGGCAGCAGCAGGAAGGGCACAAAAATGAACTTTGTCCCTAGGCGCGACAAATCCTGGTGTGTGTGTGTGTGTGTGTGTGTGTGTGTGTGTGTGTGTGAAACAGAGATTGGGAAAGGAGGGATTGGGCAAGTGGTCCACAGTGGATTCTGGAAGGGGAGATGTCCATTTCTGGCCATAGGTCAACACATTTTGAATGCTCCCTAGAGATCGACCCAAACTGCAGAATTTGTGACTTGTGTCAGTCTGTCCTTTTGCTGAACAGGTGTTTTGTGCTCCCCATCCCTTCCTCCTCTGGTGGCACCCACTCAGAGGTAGTGCCCTGGCTTCTTCTCCCCTTTCCTCTGGGTACTGAATCTGCGTGGGGCTGATAAATACTGAACAATGAACCCCTAGTTTGGCCACTTGTACCCATCTCTAATCCTTACCATCAGAAATTTCAAAATCCATCTTTTCCCTTGTTTACTTGGGTGCGCTGCTGTGTCACTGTTCCAACTCTCTCCTCCTGAAAGCTGTCATGCTTTCAGAAATGCCATTGCAATTTATGACACTTTCTCCCCTGAAGGCTGTAAAATAGCAATCACACAAATGCCATTAATCTGTAAGTTGTCAGTGGGAAACGGGGGAGTATGCTGCAACACCTTGGGAGAGAAAGAGAAAAAAAGAAAACTCCAATTTAGATTGTTTGGTTAATTGTGAAGAAGACAAGGCCATGGATGCTCCTGTCAGAAAAAAGCAAAGCCTGCTGCTTATACAATGCCCCATAGCCCTTAAATCACCCTCTGGGAGATTTACAAGTAATGCAGGCTATACATTGTTTCCCCAGCAAGCTGGGTACTCATTTTACTCACCACAGAAGGATGGAAGGCTGAGTGAACCTTCAGCCTGCTCCCTGGAACTGAACCCCAGGTCACAAGCAGAGTTTTGGCTACAGTACAGCAGTTTAACCACTGCACCACAATGCTCCTGCACACTGACCCAGCACCCACACACACTGCCTGTGTTTCTGTTGAGCCACCAGTAGAGTCCCCCACACAGGAACCCCAGGAATGAGACACAATCACCTGTTATTCTAATGAGAATGGCACCCTAACAAAGGCCTTTATGGTTATCTCACCCCTAGGGACTGGAGGGTGCCCAGCAAGACTGAGAAGGGAGGTATAATGGCTGCCCTGCTGCCATGGAGACAGAGGTTCTTAAGAGAGTAGAGATAGTGCATCAAAGATGGAAGGGGGCTCCAGAAAGGCACAAGACCCCAAGGAAGGTGACCCGGGAGACATCCAGCACTGCTGGTATCTAGAACATATTGGTCTGAGGAGTCCCCAGAAGAAGATCCCACTGTATGAGCCTGTGTTACAGGATTAAAAAGATAGTGGCTCTAGTTAACCCAATGAAGGAATTTTGTTTCACTATTCTGGGTGCGAAAATAATTAGAACCTCAAGTATTCAACTGAAGTTCTTAATAAAGTATCCTCTGCCTGCACACAAATCATTGCCAGAGAACTACCAGCAGACCTGAATTTCCTTTGTCCTAAGCATGGGAGAAGAAACAAGTTTGGTTTGCATTTAATATATATAATATAATATACCGGTACATTTAATATATATTTTATTCTACACCAGTCTAATTTGCACTTGAACTAATAATGAATAGGAAAGCACTTATCTACCAGTTCTTGCATATTATTGAAGTCTGCGGTGCACTTGTCTGATTCAACAATACATACAGGTGGTAAAAAAAAACAATCAAGAAATGCATATATTAATGCACATATTTGTTGGATGGATTTGGAATTTGGTAATACTCTTTTTTGCCACACAAAGGAGCATGCAAACATTTGTCCAGTCTTCCTCTTTCCTTTCTAAAGGAAAAATGATCAGTTTGGGTGCTTCTTGATTAAAGGAAACAAAAACTTTTACTGATAGCTAATGTCTGTATTCTTTTTCTTCGTATCTAGCGTGAAATTGCACCTCTATGGGTATAATTGAAGACAGGAGAAAATGGAGGACACTGGCAAGGCAAATAACAGTGGAAGAAACAGGAAGAAATGGGTGGACTCAGGGACTCCAAGACATTGTAAACAGCTCTATAGTTAAGTTAATGTGAATCACGCAAAATCATCCTAAACAGGTTCATTTTGAGATACAGTATTTTATTTGGGGCAATCCTTGCATGCAAGGATTAGGTGTTCTTTCCTAGCCTTTCCTCCCTTTAAAGTAAAAGAAAAGCAAAAGAATCATCATCATCATCATCATCATCATCATCATCATCATCATCATCATCATCATCATCATCATCATCATCATCATCATCATCTTTGTTCCTCACTCTCTCCTTCTCTGTGGTTGAATGGGAGGAAGCTTTCAATTTGCTTCAATTATTTCCAAGTGGCATAGCGCATATTTGCCTAGTCAAGCAACTAGTTCACTGCTTCCTTGACCACAGCTAAACTCCCCACATTTCAATCTTTTCCAGTCTCTCTGTCTGTCAGGGAGTGGAAGGATGTGTTCAGTCTCCTGATAAATAATCAAATCCTGAAGTGTCTTAAGTGAAGAGGGAGCTTAAGCCATGCACTTTGGTTCAGTCCTGTCACTCACACTTGCCAGAACCAAACCAAAATGCTATCAGCAGGCGTGGGGAAAGAGGTAGCCTTTGATAGGGGCCCAAAAAGCTGCCGGTGGGCATGGATAAGAGACAAGCTGTATTGTGATTGTCTCTATGTCATGTGATAGCAAGCAGGAAGGAAGGAACCATCCTGTCACCAAAGCAGACCAAAATGTGGGACAAAGGCACATCTGATCATACCCACAGTATCAGATGCAGGACATGCTCTCCACTGATACACAATGTTAAAGAAGAAGCATGAAAAACTGTATTATTCCAAGATGGTCACCACATCTCAAAAAAGGAATAGTCGATGGGCGGTGGCCGCAGGCAGGCGAGTGGGCGGGCGGTGGCGCGGGCCGCAGGTGGGTGGCAGCACAGGTGGACGGGCGAGTGGGCAGTTAGGATATCACTTAGGATAGAGGTTCTGTTCTTGGCTTGCACCCCAAATATGTGTGTGTGTGTGCAAGCAAATTGAAGTTGGGAAAAGAAAATAAATGGTAGTATATAATATATTTTTAAAATAAATCCACACCTCCCACTCCCAGTCAAACCTCCCCCTTTATCCAATATCAGAAAAAAATCCTCAAACTGCCAGAGAAGAAATAAAGAATAAACTGCTATTCCCTTCAGCAGACAAAGCTGCAGGGAATCAAAGAAATTATTTTCTAAATGCAATTCCCTCCATGCCTGCCAAACTTAAATTCTAAAGCCTCCAGCCTCCCTCCTCAATCTCGATCGGATCACACCAGCACCAGCAGCCAGCCATTCTCCCTCAACCACATCCATACACCCAACTGCGATTTCTGGAAGGTGCCTCGGCTTTTTATGCCCTCCGAGACATCCAGAAGTGTCAGTCAAAAACCTGGCGATGCCATTGGTGGAATGGTTCAAAAAATTTGCATGGTCCCATCCCATGCCCAACCCAAATGGGCAGGTCTAAAAAAATAAAAAATAAAATAAAATAAAATAAAATAAAACCAATACGACATTTTATTGCTATAAAAAACCCACTACTGCTACTATAAAAATTCAGGCATTTAGAATAAATAAATTTCACATGTTTCTGTGGTGATTTGGTGTGTTTTTTGACCACAATTTCAAAAGAAAAATTGCGGTCGCCATTTTGGATCCCCCCCACCACATGGCATGCAGCGAGACAGACGATGAGGATGACCACCCCCCAGCCTGGTGCAAGCAGCCCAGGACAGGAGAAGAGGGGGGGGAAGGCCGGGGACCCCCCAGAAACCACCCCTCTGGTAGGTGGCAAAGCCTCAGGCAGGCATATTTTCGCCTGCTTTTTTGGCCAGGAGTCGGGTTTTTTTTAAAAAAAACCTTTAAAAACTTTTTCTGTACTTCACATCGTGCGATCGCCGCGATGCCACAAATGGAAATGAAAAACCCGACCAAATTTTTCTTTTTTCGGTTCGAGTTCGAGTTCTGACGGCTTAATTATCGTTAACGTTTCCGTTACGTAATGGAAACGATAACCGAAAACAGAAACGACAATTTCGCCGAGTCGTGCCCATGTCTAATATCTAGTCTTCTGCACTCCCAGAGAGATTTGGTGGGGCCACTGTGAGATACATTACCTGGACCAGATGGGCCCTTGAGCTGATCCAGCATGGCTCTTTTGTTCTTATATGACTATTAGAGGAAGGAATTTGCCAAACAATGTATATAAGTGTACCCAACCTGAAAAGATAAGATATAATAAGTCCAGAGAATCCTAATTAGATCCCCCCCCGAAGCTTGGCATGAAAAGCTTGGTCTTTTCACCTACTTTAAACTGCAGTAACATGGAAGCCAATCATGACCTGAACAAATCTTGAATGATGGCGCCTAAGAGGTGACCTCATTGAAGTTTATAAAATCATACACGTTGTGGACAAAGTAGGTAAGGAAAAACTGTTTTCCCTATCGCTCAACACTAGAATAAGTGGGCACTCCATGAAACTTTGGGGTACTAAACCTCAAATAAATAATAAAAAGTACTTTTTCACTCAGAGGATCACTGGTCTGTGGATCCCCCCGCCAGAAGAAGTGGTGACAACTGTCAGCCTTGACAGCTTTAAGAAAGGATTAGACAAGTTCATGGAGAACAAGGATATCAATGG
Organism: Phrynocephalus guinanensis; assembly: GCA_037367245.1. Lineage (NCBI taxonomy): Eukaryota > Metazoa > Chordata > Lepidosauria > Squamata > Agamidae > Phrynocephalus > Phrynocephalus guinanensis. The sequence continues at coordinate 31,676,615 of CM074732.1, read as the reverse complement.
CTATCATTATCGATGCCTATGGACAATCTCTGGGTTGGAGAGAGAGGCAGGATATCTCTCAATGCCATTTGCAGGGAATCGTAAGCAGGTGAAGGCATCTGCTTGGGAATACCCTGAAGCAAATGCTGAGCCGCTGTGTGAAACAGAATGCTGGACTTGATGGGCTGTGGCCTGTTCCAGCAAGGCGGTTCTTATGTTCTTATGTAAGTGTTCTGTGAAGTCAGTTAAGGTTGGCCACTCACTGCTAGATGGTCAGGGCAGTCAACAGTAGAGAATATCATGAAGTCCTTACTTAAAGGGCCACAGGAAAGCACAATCAAGCTTTGTTGGAGGAGGGCAGGACAGGGACCCTTTGAGGGGTCTAAATGGTTCCCATGGAAAGTTGCCAGGTCTCAGGACACTGACTGAAATTTGAGAAAACTGCTAGGCAAATCTCCAAGCTTGCTTATTTATTTATTTATTTATTTATTTATTTATTTATTTATTTATTTATTTATTTATTTATTCTGCCTTTCTCCTCAAAAGGACCCAAGGCTGCTTATATAATAAAGCAGTATTTAAAAGCTTAAAACAAGAGATATACCTATCTTAAAAATAATTAAACAAGTATTGTATTAAAATACAGTGGGACTCCAGGTTACAAAATTAATTCGTTCCCCAGGACACTTCATAATCCTGAAATGTTTATAACCCGAATTCAAATGGGGCACAATGCACTCTGAGAATGGAAGTCTTCTGAATTTTTTTCATAACCTGGGGTTTTTCATAGAAAAAAAATTGTAACCTGAATTTTTGAGGAATCTTTTTCGTTCTTCGGACAGACTTCTGGGCAGACTTCCTTTCGTAACCCAAAAAATTTCATAACCTGAGGCATCCATAATCTGAGGTACCAGTGTAGTACAAATGGCACTGGAGGAAGACAAAATTGTTCTTATTTTGTAGGGTAGTTTCGATACCATATCTTCCTTAGTGATCAATGGCCCCAGGACTCACCGGCTCAAAGTGAAGGCATTTGCCTTTGACTTGAGCATCGTCTTTTTTGGGGAGTCAGTTCAGGAAATCCGTCTTGTGTGCCTCACTCCTTTATGCAGGTGTCCCAATCAAACACATATATCTCATTCCGAGATGGTTGAACCGAGGCCCACACCCGTGACACTTCTGTCACAGGCCCACACATAAACCCCGGTCTTAGGATTTGGAACAGAAATCTTAGGGTGTTAGAAGCTGCTAACCTGGCAACCCCTACCTGAAAAGAGACTTGAAGGAATAGGATTTGGGAAAGGTATTCCTCTCAATTAAGGGGGGTGGAGAGACCCACTCCCTTGGTTTGCAAGTAAGAGGGCCATGTCCTGGCTGTTGTCACCAAATGAGGCCCTGCACAGCTTCTACCAGTGCAGATATTCTCTGTCTCGACAACAAAGTCGCAGCCTGAGCATAAGCTCCAAAAAATTCTTTGACCTCTTCATTTCTGGGCTTTGCAATGGTCTGTCCTTACCCTTACATACTCCTCTTAAAGCAGGAATATTTAAACCTATCTGACAGTTCAGGAGTTATCCAGCATCCCTTCCATACCTTCTTGTTATGTTGACTTCCCAAGACGGTGGCGCACAATGCCTCCAGATAAGGTCAAGACACCCAACAGCAGCTGCCAAAGCTAGTTTTCATCTTCTCTCTTTCCCCCCTCTGTTACATTTTTAAAAAGCAAGCCATGCTCTTTTATATAGCAGCGATAGCAACCCTCCACTTACAACAAATCTCAGGAAACAAAAGGTGGATGGTTCGAATGTCATCTTGGCATGTCTGTTAATTAGAGGGGGCAAATTTTGACCTGCTAAGCTGAACTCAGCTCCATGCAAAGGTTGGATAAGTGGCTGGCTTTTGCTAGGGCTTTTAAAAGCCAGCTTTTCTAAAACAGGAAGCTTGTTGGAAAAAAAAGACGTACAGAGGCAGACCTGCTGCAGTTAAATCTCCAGGGCCGTCTGCGTCTAGTTTTAAAATTCTTACTCTGTTTTTAGCTCACCTTTAATAACAGTGAGAAACCTTCTATTTCAGTGGGGTTTCAGGGGAAGGTGATAGCAGCTTGCTGATTTCTTGATAAGTTCTGCTGAGCATGTGTTTTCTGTCCTTCCTGTGAATGGTGCCTTTTACAAGGTCAGCAGATACCATTGCTAAAGACACCGCTGAGGTTCTTTAAAAATGCAAACAAACCAAGCCAAAACACTGTGCCCTCCTTCTCGCTCCCTGTGAAATGAATTCAAGAACTGGGAATGTTAATGAATCACAACTTGAGCTGCAAATAATTATACAAATAGTAGGAAGGCTGTCATTACGTTTAGAGTGAGAGACAACAGCTGTCAAATAGGCATCAATGACTGTGGAGGATTGTGTGCAAAGGTGTGAGAGTTTGGTGTGGGTTTTTTTGGGGGGGGAATGATTTTTCTCTCTCAACAATTTATATGTCAAAACTGCATTTTGAATGCCCTCCTTTTCCAGTATGATTAATTTTAACTTGTGTCTTCCCAAAAGATAGACATTGCACCTAAGGGGCCATGGAAGCTCACTGAGAAACTAGGACGAAAACTTACATTCTCTAGCAGCTGCAACCATGATATCATAAGAACATAAGAACATAAGAAGGGCTATGCTGGATCAGGCCAAAGGCCCATCTAGTCCAGCTTCCTGTATCTCACAGTGGCCCCACCAGATGCCTCTGGGAGCACATGAGACTAGATATCTGTCTCCTGCTACCACTCCCCTGCATCTGGCCCTTGAAGTACCCCGGTTTTAAGCCTGGAGATTACACATCTCAATCATGGTTTGTAACCTGTGATGGACTTTTCCTCCAGGAATCTGCCCATTCCCCTTTTGAAGGCATCCATCAGAGAGAGGAGGCAACCAGGCTCTCATTCCCTCCCCTGTCTTTCCACAGGTAATTACTGGGGTGGTGCACTTAGCGCCACAATTGGCACCACAGATTTTGCTCAATTACCAGAGTAAAACAACAGAAGAAGGAAGGACGACAGAATATCAATAACTCCCAAGGTTCATATAAATTTGAATTGCTCTGAAAAACCTAGTGACAGGATCCCTGGACTGAAAACTTTGCTAGTAAATGCAAGATCAGTGAACAGGAAATCAACAATCATTCAGGACCTGATCCTGCAAGAATGTGCTATCTCGCTTGCATCACAGAGGCTTGGCTGGATGAGGCTGGGGGTGTTAACCTCACTCAGCTCTGTTCTCCAGGTTTCTCTGTAGAACAACAGGCCAGACCAGGGGGGCGGGGTGGTGGAGTGGCAATAGTTTAGCACAACTCCATCTCTCTTGCTAGATGCCATGTTCCCCAATTTCCTGGTTTTGAATGTATGTACTTAAAAGTAGGAGTCGGGGACAAGATAGGAATTCTCATGGTGTATCGCCCTCCCCATGACACAACACCTTCTCTACCTCAGTTTACTGAACTGATACCTGGACTGATGTTGGAGTCCCCTCTGCTCATCGTTCTGGGGGACATTAACATCCATGCTGAAGCGGCTCTGTCGGGGTGTCTGAAGATTTCATGACCTTCATGTCAACAATAGGTCTGGCCCAAATGTTATCTACCTCAACCCATCCTGCAGGCCACACCTTAGACCTGGCCTTCTGCCCTGATATGGACAGTGGGGACATTGAGGTAAAGGAATATTCTGTAGTCCCATTGTCCTGGACAGATCACTACACTATATGGTGTGCTTTAGGCTTGCTGCAATTTATAGCCTGGATGGGGGTGGAGGGAGTCAGACAAAAGCAATACGTCCCAGAAGGTTGATGAATCCAGATGATTTTTTAACCACCCTTGGGAAGTTCCCTACCTGTTTCATAGGTGATTCTATTGAATCCTTGGTTGAACTCTGGAATGGGGAAATGAGCAAAGCCATTGACTGGATAGCATCTAAATGTCTCCTTCCTCAAAATAGACCCAAATTGGCTGTTTGGTTTACTGGGGAGTTAGCAAAATTGAAAAGGATGGCCCGTAGAGCTGAAAGGCATTGGCGGAAAACCCAGATTGAAACAGACAAAGAAACAGTGAAAGGCTTACTCCAAGGCAGTGGAAGCAGCAAAGAAATAATTTTTCTTTGCCACCATTTATTTGGCACAAAAATCACTCAGGGCAGCTTTTCAGAATAGTCAAAAGTCAGACCCAGAGGTGGATAACACAGACCACTCTGTATGTTGCTGCAAAGACTTTGGCTAATTTAAATGCAGCTATTGATCCAGAGCCTGTAAATAAAACACCCCACCTTCCTTGTCCTGTATTAATGGATGGATTTCAGCTCCTACAGCTGGATTATGTGGTCAAGACCCTTGGGGAGGTGAGGGCTAAAACATGTGTGTTGGATCCTTGCCCCTCATGGATCATCAAAGCTTCCAGAGAAGTCATGGCAGACTGGTTAGGAAGAGTAGTGAATGCCTCCTTACAACAGGGCAGAACACTGGCATGCTTAAATGAGGCAATAGTAGCCCTCCTTAGACCCAAAGATACTGAACAATTACCTACCAGTACCTTAGGGAAAGTCCTAGAGTGGGTTGTGGCCTCGCAGCTCCAGAGGTTTCAGGATGAGATAAACTACCTGAATCCATTTCAATCTGGATTCAGGCCTGGCTATGGGACTCAGACGGCACTGGTTGCCTTGGTAGATGACTTACACAGGGAAATGGATAGGGGATTTGTTTCCCTTTTGGTTTTACTAGACATCTCAGCTGCTTTTGACACTATAGACCAGGGGTCCTCAACCTAAGGCCCCGGGGCCGGATGCGGCCCCTCAAGGTCCTGAATCCGGCCCCCAGACCAATTGCAACCCTCCCACCTACCCCCTGCTTTGTAAGCAAGGCAGCCTCCACAGTTGCTTCTATTGCTGAGGCAGTTCAAAGCAGTGGGCTATGTCGCTCCTCCCACTCCCCCTAACTACCGCCCAGATGATCAGCATGCTGGCTAGTGGGGCATTCAGAGTGGGAGGCCTACGGCAAGGTCCCCCACACCTCCCACCCACCACCCAGATGGTCAGGGTGCCGGGTGCAGCCGAGTGGGGCAATTTAAAATAGGAAGGCTGTGGCAAGGTCTCCTACTCCCTCCATGGCCCTGAGGCCCCACCACTGCTCCTCCTCCCCCCTGCCCACCTGCTTGTGGCCTGGCCCCCAGTGGTGTCTGGGGCGTGGCGGACCAGCCCACTGTTCGAAAACTTTTAGGACCCCTGCTATAGACCCTGACATCCTCCTGACTTGTCTCTCTGAAATGGGAAGCGGGGGTACGGCATTAAAGTGGTTCTGGTCTTTCCTGCAGGACAGAACACAGAAAGTGGTTTTAGGTGATTCATGATTGACACCATGGCCGCTGACCTATGGAGTCCCCCAAGGTTCTGTTCTGTCTCCTATGTTATTTAACATCTATATGAAACCACTGGGGAGATTATCAGGTCTTTTGGGGTTAAGTGCCACCAGTATGCCACCCATTTACACCTTTAGGCTAGTATGCAAGTTATGCCTGTTTCTTGAGAAACCAGCTCTGGTCACAGAGACACATGCCCTAGTCAAGTCCCAGCAAGACTACTGTAATGCGCTCTATGCGCCTTTTTACACAACCCCTAAGATCCGCTGGCCACTTAAATTCGGACCAGAGATCATAGGGGTTCGTCGCTCTTCCTCTGTCTTCCTCTGTCCCCACCCCCCTCGGCACTTCCTGGTTGCTGGCTGCCTGAGGGACGGAGAAAAAAGAAAGCAAAGACTGCCGGTTTACCTCCGTTTTGTTCCGGACAGCATTCAGATCTCTTAAAGGGGCGGGGCGCAAAAAAAGAACAAACAGAAGCCAGGAGAGCCCCGCACTCACTATCCTTACACCGGATCAAATATTTGTCACCATCAAATACCAGTTACAAGAAAACTGCTGTTTGGTCGTGCTAAAGTGGGCAGGGTCGCACTTAATTGTCTGCAAAGTCCGGAGCTGGTGGGTAAACATTTTTAAGGTCCGGACCTTGCAGCCATTTGCGGCGGAGCTTAGGGGTCGTGTATAAACGCCCTATGTTGGGCTACTGAGGAAAAGTCTCGTGAAAATTCAACAGGTCTAAAAAGCAGCAGCCAGACTGGTGACTGGGGCAGGGTACAGAGATCACATTACACCCCTATTAAAGCAACACCACTGGCTGCCAATCAGCTATCGGGAACAATTCAAGGTGCTGACCTTGACCTACAAAGCACAAAATGGACTGGGTCCTAGCTACCTCAAAGATGAAATCTCACAGTATGAACCTACTCAGGTGTTAAGGTCTTCAGGAGAGGCCCTTCTCTCCATCCCACCACCCTCACTGGTATGTCTCGTGGGAACCCATGAAAGGTCCTTCTTGGCTGCTGCACCCAGACTCTTGAACTCCCTCTCACTAGAGACCAGGACTGCCTCATCTCTGAAGTTCTTCCGAAAACAGGCAAAGACCTTTCTCTTCAGGCAAGCTTTCCCTGAATGATGGTTTACCTATTATGTGTCTTTTATATGAATCAATGGGATCACATAGACTTTGAGTTTATAACTGCTTATAATCTTATGTGATTACATTGACACTGTTTTAAATGTTATTTTCCATCCCCCATAACTTTAAATAGAACTTTACTCTCCTTTTCACTGCTCATGTTCTCTTCTAACTTTACAAGGAACTTGTTTAATTGTACTGGATTGTATAATATCTCTCCTTACTGTAAGCTGCCTTGGGTCCTTTTCCAAGGAGAAAGGCAGGGTAAAAATACTCTAAAATAAGTAAATAAATGCCTAATATAGGTCTTTTATTGTTTCTTGCAAAGCACTTAAGCCTTAAGGTAATTTCTTTTCCTTGGTTGTCTTTCTGTGTGTGTTTAATTCTTTTTACCAGCTGCCCCGAGAAGTTACAGTATATGGAACAATTTTATATGCATATGAAAAAAACAGGAAATATTCAAACGTGCATACGTAGAAGTATGCTTCACTGACTTTAGTGGGTCTTAAACTCATGCAAATTCAAACAGTAAAGGATGAGGATTTACTACTACTACTACTACTACTACTACTACTACTACTACTACTACTACTACTACTACTACTACTACCACCACCACACAGCAGACAAGATAACTATGTTGGATTTTGTATTACAAATCACTAGTCAAATGCTTCCCAAGCATTTAGGACTACATGATGGATCGGCATATTATGCCAGCCTATCCCAGTAAGGTGGCTTTCTGCAGCTGACTGATGGTGACTTTGTGAACTTAATAATAATAATAATAATAATAATAATAATAATAATAATAATAATAATAATAATAATAATAATAATAATAATAATAATAATAATAATAATAATAATAATGGATTTCTATACTGTGCATATTGCAACTAGGCCACTGTGGGTGGTTTTGGATTCCTGTCAGAGATGGGCACAAACCAAACTGTGAACCAAAAAGCTGACAAACTGGTTGTTCCCCCTGTTGGATCGTTTTGCTTTGGCTAAATAGGGTGCCTTCCTCCCCACCCCCATCCCACAGCCTCCTTGCCTCCCTACCTGTTCCTGCTCCTGATGCCTCCTCTTCTGAGGGCTCCCCCGGCAGGAGGTGGGCTTCCTGTGCACCACTGCCCACCTGATAGGTGGGTACATGTGCCAAGGCCAGCTCGTGGCTGGGAAGGTGGGCCCGCTGCCTCTGAGGATGGTGGGTGGTGGCAGCAGTGCTGGCAGGAGCAGGCATGTTTGTTTGTGAGGGGGCAACAAGGCAGTGGGAAGAGGGCAAGGGAGTAGGAGAGGGGGCAGAGGGAAGGAGCATGTGGTCTCCCCCCCCCCAGGGAAAACCACAAAAATAAAGAGCAAAAGAGTGGGTTTTGGGGTAGGAGGGTTCAAGTTTGATTTGTGGTTTCCTCAGTTTCCCCATTCTTGCTCATCTCCAGTTCCAATTATCATCAGCTCTAGCTATCAGGAGAAGTGTGTTAGGAGTTTAGTTCAAGAACATCTAGAAGAACATTGGGGTCTCACTTCAAATTTAAAAGGCTCGAACTTAAGAGAGGTTGCTGTCTGGGTATTTTTGCAGTGCACCTCCTATGCTCCCTTAGCACTGGATCCTTCTCAAACTGGTAACAAGTGGTGTTGGCACAAGGCTCAGTCCTGGGCTTGATGCTCTTCATTTCTTTTATAATTAGTGACTTGGATGAGGGGTGCAGGGAATGCAGAGATGATTCTGTAACCTGCTGTGATCCACCTGGCAGTTGTTTCATCCAGCCCACACTTAGTTTGCTAATCAAAATATGGCACACATTGTCAAAGGCTTTGCAAATTCCACGGCGTCATTAAGATTTTTTCCTGTTTAAACTACTACTCACCCTTCTTCCGAACATACAATGGCTTTATTAAGATGTTCTGCGCTGGTAAAATTTGCAGTCATCGTATAATTTTTCACTTTGGTTAGTAGATTCAATTCCAGCTCCATATTCTCGTTGGTCCTTTGAAATTGTGGAGAAGAACAGGTAACTGCACCCCTGTGCCAGTGTATTCCATGCCCTTCAACAAGTACCATGGAAGATCTGACGTTAGCTGCTGCAAATACTGCTCATTATTGGCCCAAAAGTATCTGATATACTTATTAATTATACGGGGGTGTCCCTGACACAAATGAAGAAAATGGGTGGTAGAGCAAAAGAAGCTCCAAGTTTATTGTCCTTCTTGCTTTTTATTCCAAAGAGAAAGAGACTAACAAGACTTGGATATTTGCCTAGTATTTCTTAAACATAAGTAGATCTTAATGTATATGGTATCATTTCACACATTCTGGGTATCCCCCCCTGAAATGTCCTTCTGCTTGTTTCTTTCCTTTATAATCACGTTGAACGTTTTTGCAATTTCGCCATTGTTTCCTTTGTGTAATGCTCTATGTTGCAGTACATCTTTGATTCAGGAAGCCATTAATTCATTGTTATGGCTCATTATTCCTTTTAATCACTGAGACAGCATTCAATCTGTGTATGTTCGTTATATGCTGCAAACAGAAATAATTCTAGATTTTGGTATGTTGGGGGGACATAACTTAGAATAGCTACATGTAGATATAATCATGCACTCAGATATGCTGGCTAATGACTTACAGTACCACAGAGAGAGAGAGAGAGAGAGAGAGAGAGAGAGAGAGAGAGAGAGAGAGAGAGAGAGAGAGAGAGAGAGAGAGAGAGAGAGGCAGGCAGGCAGGCAGGCAGGCAGATAGAGAGAGATCGACACACTCACCCCATTGTGAACCTGCTAAATGCTGCTGCTGCTGCTGTTGCAGCTGCAGCTGCTGGGCTGAATCAGGTGGTAGAAGCAAACAGAAAGACAATCAGTTGCTTTCAAATTAAGTTACATAATGTAATGGGTAGCCTGCATACTGTAATTAAAAATGGTAAATCACCCAGAGACTACTTGAAGTGGTATGGGGCAGTATATAAGCAGACCACTGTAATGCCGCATGTCAGCTTTAGGGGGTTAATGGTTGTTGTGCCTTCTCAACCTTGGATTCTTATTCTATTTTGTATTCCAGTTTGGTGCAGAGTCAGAAAGTGAGAGAAAGGGGAAGGGGGCAAGGAAAAGGTGGTGGGAACTAACCAAACTGTACAGCATGAAGGAAGCCAGATTTCTATTAAAAATTGAGGGAGGGAAACCTTCCTAACAAAGCAAAGGAACCAAGGATCTTGAGAGGTGGTGAGTGCTCCAACACTGGAGGCATTCATGGGAAATTTGGACAACCGTCTGTCCAATCTGCTTTGATTTGTACTCTTGGCTTGAGCTGGGAGTTGGACTCAATGGCCTTTTAGGTCTCTTCCAGCTTCATGATTCTATGTATGGGGAATGAAGTTGCGAGTCTCATTTTCTCGCAAACAGTTCTCACAGTGCTCTGTCTCACTCCCCACTCAGTTTTGAAGGGGCTTTGAAGATTGAACATAAGAACATAAGAAGAGACATGCTGGATCAGGCCAAAGGCCCATCTAGTCCAACTTCCTGTCTCTCACAGTGGCCTCGCTAAATGCCCTGGGAGCGCACGAGACTTGATATCTGTCTCCTGATACCACTCCCCTGCATCTGATCCTTGAAGTACCCCGGTTTTAAGCCTGGAGATTACACATCTCCATCATGGGTTGTAACCTGTGATGGACTTTTCCTCCATAGGATTCCTTTGGATCAGATGTCCTCCCCTGCTAACCTATAAGTTCTTGGGTTTTTTCCTTGTATGCTTGTCTTTGTACTCCACAATCTTCAAGTGGCCATCACATGCCCCAGGTGGCATTCCTGTGGTGCTGTTTCATGTGAAGGTTGTTACGTTTCAAACTGTTAATTCCTTTTGTAGGCCTGCTGGTGAATGTTCTACATCTACACTATTACAGATGAAAACCAAGTATAGCACCTGTAAACATAACATTGACACCCCTTATATCCATACCATTTAAACAGTAATCCTGTGTGTGTACAAAATGTATCTCTTCAGTGTACATTTATTTATTACATTTGTGTTCCCACTTTTCTTGAATGAGCTTGAGATGATGTACACCAGGTATGTCCAAACTTCGCCCCTCCTGATGTTTTGGACCACAACTCCCAGAATTCCAAGCCTGTATTTCCAATGGCAAAGGACTGTGGGAGATGTGTTCCAAAACATCTGGAGGGCCAAAGTTTGGACATGCCTGATGTACATGATTCTCTGCCCAACCATCCTCACATCAATCCTGTGAACGAAGCCAGGCTGACATATTACAACTGGCTCAGCTTCATGGCTGAGTGGAAGGTTGAACCTGTGTTCTAGTCATATACTCCATACCACATGCTGTGGCTGCCCTTCAGCATTCCCTGGGTTTCACATACATTTCTTCACAATTTGCGGTTGTGACCGAAAATTGATACTTAATGAAAACTATCTAGCCAGTTTGATATAGTAAAGAATCACCAAATCTTTTTCATGTGGATGTAAACCTGACTGTTTATCCTCACTTGGTAAAGGCAATTGTGTGGGTGAAATGAAATGAAATAAATATTGCAGAATGGCAAAAATTATTTCGTTGAAGAGATTTTCAAGACAACGTGAGATAGTTAAAAGTAGCTACACTGGATATCCCCCCCCCCCACAAATCTTTGTGATCAGTCAGCCAAGCGTGTGAATGTGTTTAACTTCACAAAAGAAAAATGCTAATGTTGAGCCAATGTGGGAGTTTTTTGTATGGTATTTGTTTGATTCTTTTAAATGTTTTCATAATTACTGTTTTAGGTTTGTAAGTGTTATCTTTTAATGAATGCACTTGATGGTGTAAGTCACTTTGGGTCCTTTTAAAGGAGAAAAGCAGGGTAAAAACGGAAAGAAAGAAAGAAAGTTTTGCCCAAAGGAACCAGGGCAAAAGAAACCAACCCCATTTGGTATCTTGGCCTTGGAGATGGGAAAGCTTGAAGGAGCTTGAGAGTCTTCAAAATGGTGTCTTGCCAACTTGGGAAAGGCTGTTGCACCTTAAATCTTATCAATGCTTACATTTCCTCCCATTCTTGCCTTTTCGTTGATGGTGATTTTGGTGTGTTAGGTTGCTTGACTAACATATCATTTGCCCATGTCATCTTTGAGGAACTTTGTATATGGTACAACTTGGGTTTCTTTGGAAACTGATTGTTGCCTATCACTAAGCCTTCTCTTTCAGAGTGAGTGCATAAATGACAAGACATGACCACCATAGTGTGGGATATGCATAGGCCACAACTTTATAGATTACAACAGGCAATACTCTGGCTAAGCAACTGGGTCGGATCCAGCACATCAAAGGAGCCGATCTGTCCTTTGATGTTCCCTTGTAGAGATGGGCACGAAACACCCAATTTCATTGGTGTTTCATTTTTCATTTTGTTTGCTATTGTTTCATTCAATGTATTCCTATAGTAAAATGAAAAACAAAGCAAATGAAATGGAAATTTCCATTTGGTTTCATGCCATTTTTCTTTGATAAGTCCCATTCCATAATGAAACAAATAATGAATAATGAAACAAAAAAATTGTTTCATGCCCATCTCTACTCCCCTGTATTTTTCCATCATCATACTTCTGGTTAGTTACAGGAACCCTGGAATGTCCACTCCTTCAGTATCCTGTGTCCCCCTTCTAATATTATGTTCCTTTTGTTTTATGACTCTGGTCATTGGAATGTTTGTTTTGTTTTGCTTTGTTTACTTCTATTGTATATAATTAAATAAATTTGTGAAAAATCTATGTTCCTGAGGGGCATCAACCCCATCAGTGGCCGTGCCATAACTCATTGTCGGGAGGGTCCCCCATGCTCCCCCATGATTAACCCATGTCCACAACCGTCTGGCTTTCCTCGTCAGCTGTTCTAGCATACTTGCAGGTTCTCTCCTGCTACTGTAAACACCTGGATCCATCCCAATGCCTGTAAAAACCCCAAACCCTTTCACGTTGTGATATGCATGTATATGATTAAGCATAACTATGCAATAATCCACACTACTAAAAGAAAAAGAAAAGGGGGAGGGTGGGTCAGGATGTTCTGTCTTCTACTGATCAAAGGGGGGGTTGATAATTTGTTTTCCCCTTTTAAAACCTTTTTGTGCCAGGCCCCTTTGTGAGCAAGTCATGCTCTCCAAAGGGGTGGACCCAACTGGCAGCTGCTTCCAGGTCTGATCCCCCCCCCAAAGGATGGATTTCCCACCTTCTCTGGCTTCCTTCCTAAGGTGGGGGGTCACCATATAACTCTGTTTTGCAGGCACCTCCCTAGCAACAATCTCCAGACCTGGTGAGTTGGGTCTTTTCCTTTTTCTTGTATTCTGCAGGAAATAAAAACTTTGCTTACCATTGTCCAGCATTAGCCTAAAATAGTGGCTCGGAGGGGTGAGAAAGGAGGTGAGACAAGAAGGAAGGGGATGTTTCCTTGGATCCATTTCATTGGTCCTAACAGAAAAAGCTGATTTTCAATGTCTAATTTTATTGGTTATGCTTTTGTTTTTTTCCATGACAACACACACTATGGCTAAGCGTGAACAGAAGAGAAGCTATTCTGTTAACAGGAGGAGTGAAGGCTGAGAAGAGGAAGCTCCCAACATGTTGTAGGACTAAAGTTTGCATCATCTTTGATTATCATCCATGCTAACCAGAGTTAATGGAAGTGAGAACTTCAACAACCTCTGAAAGGCCTTAGGTTCCTTAATGTACCTTTGGGTTAATTTGTGCCTAAAAATGGAGGCCTGTCTCCCATGATCTATGGCAGGCATGCCCAAACTTTGGCCCTCCTGATGTTTTGGACCTCAACTCCCAGAATTCCAAGCCTGTATTTCCAATGGCAAAGGACTGTGGGACTTATGGTCCAAAACATCTGGAGGGCCAAAGTTTGGACATGCCTGGTTTATGGCCATGATAAATGCATGCTAAGTAGCACCATGTTGGATCAGAATAATCTTGGCTAGTTGGGCATTCTGTTACCTCAATGGTTAAACAAGATTCCTACAGAGACATAGAAGCAGGACATGCTTGAAACCCTAATAGGATTCCAGCCAATGTAGTGGATATAAATGTACTGTCACAAAGAGGTAGATATTTGAATTGTTACAGCATCAGGCTGCAGCCTGTCATGCCCATAAAAACATTAGAATATAGCCTAGTTAGGAACAGCCACACAACCAGAGTACAAAGACTAGGTCTGAACTTTCCATCTCTCTTCCCACGCTATGGGGCACATTTCTAGCTGGGAGTTTAATTGAGATTTTCTTCCTCCCCCTGATTTCAAGCTACTGAAGCAAAGGAAGTTAAGGCTCCTGTTGTTTGTGTTGTTTCCCCTTGCTTGCTGCTTTTAGAGGTGGTAGAAAAGCTGATAAAACCCGTAGCTCAACAGCTTCATCTCATGGTTATGATCTCAGGGCTGAGAACTGACAGGGCTTGGACTGCAACTCATGGAGTGTATCCATCACAGTTTTAAGGCCTCTTACAATGGAAACGATGTTGTTGTAAGCCATCATTTGTTTTACGCTTATTTTGTGTTCTGTGTCTCTTATCCATCACTGCATTCAATCAAAACTATGTTATTATTTCATGCAAGTGCTTTTGCCTTTTTCTTGATTACCCTTCACCGTGATGGATCAGGCTCTCAGTGGACCAATGCTCATGTGAAGATGCATAGAGTCATCATGATTGCTGGCCACAAGCAGACTTCTTGTCTGGGAATTCACTGAATCCTTTAAAGTCAGGTTGATGGCCCTCACTATGTCCTTTAGTGTTTTGTACCAGGAATGCTGGCAAGTCTTTGGGTTCAAGTCCCAAGTCCAAGTCCATGTCTTTGGGTTCAAGTGTTGAGTCCCAAGCCTTGAGTACAACTCCCATGTCCCTATTAAAAAGCTTTTACTTAGCTTTTTAAAAGCTTTTGATTTTTCAAAAGTTGTTTTAATCAAAAAGTTTTTAAATTCCATTTCCTCCTCCCAACCTCCCATTTCCTCCCTCCCCTTTCCCCTCTCTTGGCTCTTTTATCCCTCCAGGAGCGCCCAAAGGACCTACTATATCCCAAGGGTCCCAATGAGGCATCAAAAGAGGGAGGTGGGCTGTTCACTACCAAAACTCTGGTGCAGGACCCTGACAGACCCACCCAAAAGTGGCAAAACTCACATTCCAAAGCACTCTCGATAATGTGAAAGAAGGAAAGAAGCTCAATCTCGAGAAAAGAAGGCCAGGGAGCCATTTTGAAAAGGAACCACCTGTTCAGCTTCCCTCCCTGTCACTAAATCCTCCCCTTTAGAAAAGGGTTGGACCATTGGACTCAGCTCACAAACCTTTTCCCCAGCTGAGTCCCATTCTTTTTCCTGTTTAACACCCAGAAACTGAGTCAAGCTGCCAGCACAACCTAAGTTGGACTTGACAGTGAGTCATGAGAGTTACAAGTCACCATTCTTGTTCTGTGCTTTGTGAAAAAGGATAACTTCAAAATGTATTGTTGAATACTCGTGGCACAGTGGTTAAATGCAGCTAAAACTGTGCTCACGATCTGGGGTTTAATCCCTTGTAGTTGGCTTATGGTTGACTCAACCTTCTAGCCTTCCAAGGTCAGTAAAATGAGTACCCAGCCTGCGGGGGGTGGGGGGGGGTGGGAGGCAATGTGTAGCCTGCATAATTAAATTGTAAACCACCCAGAGAGTGCATGAAGTGCTACGGGGCAGTATATAAGCAGAACACTTTGCTTTGCTGAGCTTGTGAACACCAACAACAAGCCTCCACCAAACAGAAGGGGCGATGCTTATTAACCCCACATGTTTAGGACTTTTAAGATGTGCTGTTCTTCATCCTCATTTCTGACCTTTTAAGTCTTGAAAGAGTCACAGATATATCATCTAAGAATCATAGATTGTGTAGCATTGTTTATGTCCTCTGGAACACACCTGGAGCAGTCTAAATATTGCATAGTGCCTTCAGATTCATGGTCAGAGAAGAAAGGTGAAACACAACTTTTGCATGAAACCCCCCTTTTATCTGAAACTTATATCACACTGTAACAAAAAACAGTCAGGGTGGGGGAGCTGTGCCCCCCCTTTCGGAACATTTTAAATCAGATGGAGTGGGAGGGAGTGGGAAGATTGTATAATGCAACTCATGTTGACTTATGCCTCTAAAGTTCGCATCTTCAGAGCTCCCATTGTGTCAAAAATACCACACATTCAAAATAATGAACGAGGAAATAATCTTTTTTTTTTTTTGAATAAAGTAATCTCAGTTAAACTGGATTTATATTTAGTTTCTTGTGATTCCTCTGTGTTTTGAGTGCATTGCCATACAGGACGGGCATGAACCAACAAAGCTCAGAACTTTCTTGGTTTCAAATGGGGGAGATTTAAGCATGGATTAACTCCCCAATTGTGAAAGCAGAGGATGCTTAACCCCCCAATTTTTGACTGGATTGAAGATTGTTATCAGTAAAAGTGGGTTAGAATGCATATTCCCAAAAGATCACTCTAGTTAAGTAAAAATGTAACAAGTCCTCCTTTGAAAAGAAGCCAAGTGGGTGGATTGAATGAGACTTAAAGGTGCTTAACTTGAACCCTATCTGTATTTTTCAGAAACAAAAACAAACCCACAATATGTAGCATTTTAATTTTAGCTAACTCAAGTCATGTGGTTTTTATGTTGTTGCCTGTGTTCGTACCAAGTAATTAAAATGCTCCCTTCGAAAACTGGCTGTAAGGTTCGCAGTGAGCTGAAGTCAATTAAGAAACAATGTACTAATGTACATGGGCATTTAGTTTAACTGATTTCCTTAATATAAATGATAAAAGTTAGAGCGAAATAAAAGCACACTTTGGAATTCATTGTGTGAATGAGAAACTCAGTATGACTTTTTATACATGTCAAATCTCAGAGTTTTTTGTTTATTATTTTATTTATTTTAGAGTATTTTTACTCCACCTTTCTCCTTGGAAAAGGACCCTAGGCGGCTTACAGTAATGAGGGATAATATACAGTCCGGTTAAAATTAAGACATGTTCAAGTATTGAGAACAGGGAATTGAGGGACATCTTACAGCAATAAGAGGCAACATTACATTAAAGCTACAACAAGAGAATACAAGCAGTTAAAAGGAGAGTAAAATTCTATATAAAGGTTATGAATGATGAAAATTAACACTGAAAACACAGTGTCAATGCAATCACACAAGGTTATAAGTGGTTATAAACACAAACTCTATGTGGTCATATAGATTCATATAAAAGACATAATTAGACATGGGCACGACTCGGCGAAATTGTCGTTTCCGTTTTCAGTTATCGTTTCCGTTACGTAACGGAAACGGTAACAATAATTAAGCCGTCAGAACTCGAACTCGAATCGAAAAAAGAAAAATATGGTCGGGTTTTTCGTTTCCGTTTGTGGCATTGCGGCGATCGCACGAAGCGAAGCACAAAAAAAGTTTTTAAAAGTTTTTTAAAAATCCCCCGACTCCCAGCCAAAAAAACCAGGCAAAAATATGCCTGCCTGAGGCTTTGCCACCTACCAGAGGGGTGGTTTCTGGGGGGGTCCCCAGCCTTCCTCCCCCTCTTCTCCTGTCCTGGGCTGCTTGCACCAGGCTGGAGGGTGGTCATCCTTGTTGTCGCTGCATGCTATGCGGGGGGGGGGGGGATCCAAAATGGCGACCGCAATTTTTCTTTTGAAATCGTGGTAAAAAAACACACCAAATCACCACAGAAACATGTGACATTTACTTATTTTAAATGTCTGAATTTTTATAGTAGCAGTAATGGGTTTTTTATAGCAATAAAACGTATTGATTTTATTTTATTTTATTTTATTTTTTATTTTTTTAGACCTGCCCATTTGGGCTGGGCATGGGATGGGACCATGCAAATTTTTGAACCATTCCACCAATGGCATCACCAGGTTTTTGACTGACACTTCTGGATGTCTCGGAGGGCATAAAAAGCTGAGGCACCTTCCAGAAATCGCAGTCAGGTGTATGGATGTGGTTGAGGGAGGAGGGATGGCTGCTGGTGCTGGTGTGATCCGATCGAGATTGAGGAGGGAGGCTGGAGGCTTTAGGATTTAAGTTAGGCAGGCAGGGAGGGAATTGAATTTAGAAAATATTTTCTTTGATTCCCTGCAGCTTTGTCTGCTGAAGGGAATAGCAGTTTATTCTTTTTTTCTTCTCTGGCTGTTTGAGGATTTTTTTCTGATATTGGATAAAGGGGGAGGTTCGACTGGGAGTGGGAGGTGTGGATTTATTTTAAATATATATTATATACTACCATTTATTTTCTATTTTCCGAACTTCAATTTGCTTGCACACACACACATTTGGGGTGCAAGCCAAGAACAGAACTTCTATCCTAAGTGATATCCTAACTGCCCACTCACCCGTCTGCCCGTGCCGCCACCCGCCTGCGGCCCGCGCCGCTGCCCGCCCAGTCGCCCGCCCGCGGCCGCCGCCCATCCATGGCCCACCACCACCGCCACCCGCCCGCACCTCCCTCGCCACCCGCCCCACCCGCCGCCTAGGGCACAAAAACACCTAGCGCCGGCCCTGATTGCGGGATGCCCCTATGCTCTGGGGGAAGTCAAATCACGCTAAATTGCGGTGGAAACAACAAACGACAAACGACAAACGGAAATGACAAATTTTTGAAAAATTTCGCAACAAACGGAAACAACCCAAAACGGACCCGTTCCGACAAACGAAAACTCAAAACGTCATTTTTTCTGGTCGTGCCCATGTCTACTTATAATAGTTTGTTCATCATTCAGGGAAAGCTTGTCTGAAGGGAAAGGTCTTTGCCTGTTTCCAAAAAGACATCAGAGATGGGCCAGTTCTGGCCCTCTACTGGGAGAGAGTTCCAGAGTATGGGCAAAGCAACCCTTTCATGGGTTCACATGAGACGTACGTGTGAGGGTGATGGGATGGAGAGAAGGGCCTCTCCTAATGCCCTTAAGACCTGAGTAGGTTCATACTCTGAGATTTGATCTTTGAGGTAGCTAGGACCCAGCTCATACAGTGCTTTGTAGGTCAAGGTCAGCACCTTGAATTGTGCCTGAGAGCTGCTTTAATCTTGTCTGGGTTGTGTTTTACTTTGTTCATTATATTCTGTGTTCTTTCCTGCAGGTAGGACCGGAGCCTCTTTAATGCAGTGCCCTCAATTTCCATTTCAGAGAGACGAGTCAGGAGGATGCTGTGGTCTATAGTGTCAAAAGCAGCTGAGAGGTCTAGTAAAAAAAAAAAAAGGAACACAAATCCCCTATCAATTTCCCTGCGTAAGTAATCTACCAATGCCCTCTCAGTCCCATAGCCAGGGCTGCAGCCAGACTGAAATGGATCCAGGTAGTTTATCTCATCCAGAAATCTCTGGAGCTGCGAGGCCACAACCCGCTCTAGGACTTTCCCTAAGAATGGGATATTCGATACTGGTCGGTAATTGTTCAGTATTATTGACTGTGTCATGAGGGCCTAGGTCTGTGTTGGCAAACCTATGGCACAGGTGCCAGAGGTGGCACTCGGACCCCTTTCTGTGGGCATTCAACATCGCCCCTTCCCAGCCACCTGTATTCAGGTTAAATTGCTGTATTGCCACTTTGTGGAAAATTAGTGGGTTTTGAATTGCAGTTTGGGCACTTGGTCTCTAAAAGGATTGCCATTATTGGCCTAGGTAGCAGTTAGGATACTATAGATATAAACAAGAAAGGTTCTCTGGTGATGCATCTAGAAAATTAGATGAACTTCCTTATATCTCTGAGAGTTTTGCAACTTTTGAATGGAGCTTAAAAATTGCTGTGCTCCTAGATACACATTTAGCGCAAGGGCTTCACCTAGCTCATTACTATAACATTAGGCGTCTGTTGGCAAGAACATTACTCCAAAGCCAGCCAATATACCACAGTGATTAGGGAGGATTTGAGTTATTAATCTTCACGTTGCGAATCTATTCCATTCATTTGCTGAAGTCTTCTAGCTGGAATTCACTCACCCTGCTGCTTAATTTTAGATGAAAAGAGGGTGGTTGTGGGTCAATAGAAATGGACTGCAGAGTGTCACATTCATCTTGACATGGGATCGCTGTGATGCCTAATCACATCACATCTGACACCCCCGCCCCACCCCCATTATTTATTTATTTATTTATTTATTTATTTATTTATTTATTTTGTCCCAGTACACATGGATGTGATTCCCCTTCTTGGCAGACCCTATGATCGTACACACATACTTTCACAAGCCTTGAAATCATTTATAATTTAATTTTGATATTATAGCATGTATATTTCTATATAGCTCTCTATATTAGTGTGAAAGTACACTATTCTCTACAGTTCGTTCTTCCTTGTGTGTGTGTGCACGTGCATGCATGTGTGCATTTGCATACTATCTAGCTTGGAAAAAAGTCCCAGTAAGTCTGCTGCCTTGTACTTTTTAATTCTTCCTAACAAAGGTGTTAAATTTTCATTATTTTGATATATATCTCTCCTATTGAGATGTCCAATGTGGATGGTTACAAATATATTGGGGTCAGTCTCACTTGAATTCACCCTAGAACAGATTCATTGGAATGGTCCATAGCAGAGAACATTGCAATCAGCCTCTCTCTCCCACAAAGGAGATGCATCGGACATGGCCTATATGAGAGTGAAATAAGACATTAAGCTATGTTCTTTGATGAGATTCCTGATCATGGGTAGTCTGGATTAATTTAATAAATGGATAAAGTCTCTCTAAGTCTTATATAGCTCAGAACCATAATTTATGATGGATTGCCTCTCCTGTTGTGAACTCCCTCCTTTCCTGAGATCATCCTAAAGGCCTTCCTAAATGTTCTCCTCTGAGTGAGGTTCAGGAAGTGGAGACAAGGAAATGGTCATTTTCAGTTGTGGCCTCTAGTTTATGGCATTTAATCCCCACCAAATGATGATGCTAGGCCTGCCTGTCTCTAATATTTTTTATTTTGTTGCGTTGGGCTAAAATGTCTGTGAAAATTCTTAGTCATCCAGGTGCGTTTATCTGAAAGTTGAGTCATGGCAACTGCCAACTGGACTTCTTTTCTTGAGAGATTGAAACCTTTCACTACTTGCCCAAACAGCTTCATCAGTCTGAGGAAAATTAGTGGTGAGTCTTCCATTTTATAGTTCATCTTGATTTCAAATCACCCTGGTCTAAATAGGCTCATAAGTTGAAAAATGGCCTGAATAGGCTTGTTAGGTGGACAATGGCCTAAGTTATGTGAAAGCCCCATCTTGGCAGCCTTTCCCGACACCCATTAAGTATAGGTCATTAGTTATGGCATTGCTGTTGGAGGTGTGAAGTGCTTCTGATTTGTCTAGGGATTGATGAAAGGGCCACTTGATAAGTAGCAGACAGATTGGTCCTGAGTCCCCTACGTCTGTTGAGAGAGGGGTTTTCAATAAACACATGAATGGCTTCCCTGACCCCTCTCTCAAACCACCTATCTTCTCTGTTTAATATTTGTACATCCTCATCTTTGCATGAGTGCCCTTTGTTCTTCAAATGGAGGTACACTGCCGATTCTGGTCATGAGCTGTTGCCCTTCTTATGTTGGGCCATACTCCTGTTTAATAGCTGTTTAGTTTCTCCAATGCAGAGGTCTGCACACTCCTCACTGCATTGGACTACATATACCAGTGGTGGTGAACCTTCGGCACTCCAGATGTTTTTGACCACAGCTCCCAGAATTCCAAGTCTGTATTGCCAGTGACAAAGGACTATGGGAGTTGTGGTCCAAAACATCTGGAGTCCTGAAGGTTCGCCACCACTGACATATACTATATTGCTTCTCTTGTGTTCTGGTGTCAAGTCCTTTGGGTGGATGTGTCTCTGAGCCTATTCAGACCAGGGTGATGTGAAATAGATGAATAGCTTGGATGAGTAGTGAAACATTCCAATCATGTTTGCCATGACACAACTTCCAGATTGGGTTAAAACATTTCTCTACCCTTTGGCTTTTGGTGGCAACAGAGCTTATAATCACTTCATCTCTCCCCATTTAGGAGGGAAGATCCCTCTTTGTGCTCCTTGAGGGTGCCTTTTGAAAAATATCTTAGTCCACCTTTCTCATGTTGTCCTTCTTCAAGCCCAATCAAATTATATTCCAGGTCTCTCAAAGGTAAGCACCAGAGTAAGAAATGCATATCCACCATCTCCAGCACAGATCCATGCAAGCAACATATGCACAAACACCAGTGCACTACGTAGGCATTAGGTATAGGCTTATTTTGAACTCTGAACTATGGGAACTGGGTTCTTCATTGAGTGTGGATGCTGTACTCAAGGGATGCCTCTCTTCGCTAGATAGAAGACTTCCCTCATAGAACACAGGGATGGAAAGAGGCAGGGATAGCCAGTTTCCTCTGCACACCCATACAGATCAATCTTTTCAGGGAATGTCAGAACAGGATTGCAATCTCCATATGATGCACAGCTCGCACTGTACCTCTGTTTTGCGCATGACAGCAACTAAGGCATATGCTGAAATGCAGAGAGTGTCTTATGGGTAGAGATGGGCACAAACTGAACCATGTTGATGGGCACATACATGCAAAGAGACAGGTGGACTAGCTCCTGGAAAGGAAGAGAAGCCACCGTCTTTAAAGATGGTGGGGATGAAGAGCAGGAGTTGGCAGGAACAGATAGGGAGAGGATGGGGAAAGTAGGAAGGGTGTGGGCAGGCAGCAGATGGGGCGGAGGTGTTAGGTTCCCCTCCTCCAGGCATCAACCAGGAAGAAAAATAAACCATGAACTGCTTCATTTTTTTCAGGGTTCATGGGTGGTTTGTGCACAACCAAGAACCAAAAACTACCCTGATTCATCATTTTCCTGCTTCATGCCCATCTCTGCTTATGGGACATAGCACCTATGGCAGTGGAAGGTTCAGTGTAAATGCATACAACATTCACAGAGCAGACTAGAATCCCCAAGAGTGTGTGACACCAAGAAGAGGTTGGAAGAGGGTCACAAAACTCATTCTTCGTAAGACATGCCTGTTTGGGCTTATGAGATGTCAAAAGGGTATGATATTATGCAGTGTGATCATTCTACTGGCTCACACCCTCACCGCAACCCTAGGGCCTCACTGGGTTATTTCAAGACTGGACTTCTATATCTTTATACTATAACTAGATGCATTTTCCCTCACTGGGTGTTCATCCGCCCCTTAGATGGAATAAATTCATTGAATCATCTTGCTCAGTATGTGTGTACGGGGAACTAGACTAGAATTGGGGCATTAGAATTTGCTTCATTTGGCAGTTACTCTGCATCAATCTTATCCATTTATGCGTCGCTCTGCATAATGAAACAGAATTGTGTGTGTATATTATAAGAAGTACATAAAATGAGAGTCGCGCTACAACAGCCACATGCTGATGAAAAGGAACGATTCCTTTCCCAGTACTCCTTGTCCCATCTATTTAAGCCAAAGACTGTGATGCTGGTTCTTAAGGGCTTTCTTATGGTCTATTTAATTGGTTCAATTTTGGAAATCATGATCAGGTCTGAAGCACTAACAAGCGGTTGCTATACTTCCCCGCCTCCCTCACGAGTAAATTTTGTGCTCTGGACTCATTGTGTTTAATGACATCAGTGTAGTTCATTGAGAGTTTAATTTGCAACCATTGCTGGGGAAGGGGGTTTTCACTCCAGCGTTTCTGTGTTTCGTGCAAGCTTTTAAATATGCCGTTTGGAATGGTCATTTGGCTTCCCGTTAATGCTGCACCATTTCCATATTGTTCCTCAATTAGCAGGGCTCTCCACAGTCACACAAGCTTTCTAATCTGGACAACCCACCATACAGTCTGTTCATGGAGCTTGACAGAAACCCATGAGCTCAGTATCCATAGCATTTCTGGTCATCATCTTATATGAAGTTGTAATTACTTGGGCCTGATCTAAATGAAAAAAATGGGTGATGTGGTCCATAGACACTACACAAAAGCCATGTTCTCAATCAGTTCCATCCCGTTTTTTAACAATCCTGATCCAAACATGTGCTGTGACAGTATTTAGTATGGGGTATAATGTCCATTGGATTGTGAATATTGCAAAGCACTGCAAAGTCGTGGGGCATCTCTCTTTTTTCAAGGGCCTATGCAAGTATCAAATGAAACAATGTGTACAGTCTGGTAGCCGTGATCTCCATGCACTCAGCACATGCATGTGTGTGTCCTTTGTATGTTAGTGCACCAGTGAAGATTGCAGAATTTCCTCATCAATGGCTTCTGAGAAGAACTAGTGTTGCTATTGTTTTTCCCTGTGTGCAAATAATAGGGTTTCTTCCTGTTCTCATTGTTCTCCACATTTTTGGCCCACATCTACAATTGGTCATGCTGCCAGAGGCAGGCATACTGGTCTGCAATTTGTTTCCACAAAAAAAGACAGAGTCTTGTGGCACTTTAAAAACTAACCATTTATTCATTTAATTCCCCACACACCCACTCCCAAGTAAAATTAACCAAAATATAGACACCTCCCCACATACACACAACATAATTTCTCAAATTTTTGCTAATTCATGGCTATCTCTGTTGGGGTCATTTCTAATCTAATTCTCACTTACAGTATTTTTTCATATAAAAGTCTATGCTTTGGTCTAAAATTGTAAGACTAAAAATGAGGGTCATCTTATACACAGAAGCAAGCCAAGGAGAGGCCTAAGCGGATGCAAAACTGTAATTTTGGGTTGAAAAAGTGGGGTGTGTCTTACATATTGACAAATATGGGTAAAGGCATAGATAATGCCTACTAAGTTTTGAGTACTCATTGTTTACATTATCCTTTTGAAAATCTCCAAGGCTACAAACCTTCCTTGTAATCCATTGGATTAATTGACAAAGGCTAGGCCTACAGAATTCTAAAAACTGGTCTCTGCCAAACAGTTGGAGATCTATACCTCTTGTTGCTTTAAAGTTTTATAAGGCAATGCTGAGGTGGGAAACTGAGGAAAAATTCAACTGGATAATTTCCAGTTTAATAGATAGATAGATAGATAGATAGATAGATAGATAGATAGATAGATAGATAGATAGATAGATAGATAGATAGATGTTTACAATCCCCCTTCAGATAAAATTTTAGGCTAGAAGTGACAGAAGAAACCAAGGGGCAAGAATAATTTAAGGCTGATAAGTTCTGATTTATTACTTGGTCTTGAATAACTTAAGACCAAATCTTGTCTTAGATATTTGGGCAAAGATCTCACTTTTATTTTGGGGCTGTAATTAATTTCTGTTATGCTTTTTAAGGGTTGGTTGTTCAAAGCAGTACGCTAGTGGCAAAAATGAAAAGAAAAGAAAATGTCACTAACTTTAAAGACTGCCACCATCATCCGTCAGAAAAAAAATCAGAAAAAGGTGGTGTGGTCCATTAAGAGAAGCAAACAATGTATAATTCTTTGGTTTTGAAATGTATCTCCTTCACCTTCAGAGAACTGAACAAGGTGTTTAAAAGACCCACTGTTGGTGTGAGGGTGGCTCTCTCTCTTGTTTCCCTTATCATCTACAGGCAAAGAGCATCTTGAATGTGTTCTTGGGTGAGGGATGTAGAAGCCCACTGATTTCATTCTTGGGGACAAGAACAGATTTTTGAAAAGCTTCGGTCTTGTACAAAAGCCCTTGTGTCTTGCACAGAAAACACTTGAGGCAGAAGTTCATTGAAATTGTTGTTTCTAGAGAAACTTATAAATCATGTGTTGAAATGAGCAGGATTTATTTCAGGGTCAACTTTTCCTCTGAGTATTTCTGTTCAGTGAGCCAGATTGGTATCATGGGCAAAGCATGTGTTTATTAATTTGATTTATATACCCCCTCCCTTTTAGTGGAAACTAGGGAAAATGAAAAAAAAGTTTTGTTTTATTTTGTTTTGTTTCCATCCCTGTTTTGTTTCATTTCATTGCTAATGAAATTTTAAAGTAGTTTTGTTTCTAATGAAATCAAACGAAAATGAACCCCTATTTAGGTAAGCATTTTTAGGTAAACCCCTTGGAAGTCAAGCGAAACAGCCCCTTTTGGAGCTTAATTACTCGCCCCCCTTAACCCCAAACCCCTCCAAATTTGGAGGGCTTAAAGGGGAGAGTCCAGTGGAGCTACCAATTAAATTTGGTGCCCCTTGGACCCAGGGGAGCCATTTTAAATTGTAATAAAATGGTAAATTTTAAACAAAAAATAGGCCGTTTTGATACTATCTAAGGGCGTTTATACACGACCCCTAAACTCCGCGGCAAATGGCTGCAAGCTCCGGAGCTTAAAAATGTTTTCCCACCAGCTCCGGAGTTTGCAGACAATTAAGTGTGACCCCGCCCACCTAAGCGCGACCCAGCTCACTTTTCGTGTACCTGCTCTCCCGTGGTGACAATCCCTGATGCGGTTTTAAGGGAGTGAGTGTCGGCTCTCCTCGCGTCTGTTTGTTGTTTTTGCCTGCCGCCCCTTTAAGAGAAGGAACCAGGAAGCCGGGTGGAATCAGGAAGAGAAGGAATCAGGAAGCTGGGTGGCTTCGGAGGTGAGATGCATTTTTCCTCTCTTTTTTCTCCCACCCCTCACGCAGACAGGAGCAAGGAAGTGCTGAGGGGTGGGAACACAGCAAGAACAACGAACCCCTAAGATCTCTGGTCCGAATTTAAGTGGCCAGCAGATCTTAGGGGTCGTGTGAAAAGGCCCTTCAATGAAACACTGCCTGTCATTTCGTTAGCTTACAAAACAATTCGTAAGCTAACAAAATGATGAAACAGCATTTCATTTTTCATAAGGTGCCCATCCCTAGTGGAAATACTGTTCTGGGAGGTTTGATGGCATCTAGCCTAGATGTCTTTAAAGGGGGATTTGACCAATTTCTGGTGGAAAAGTCCATCACAGATTACAAGCCATGTTGGGGATATGTGTCATCAGAAGGCTTAAAAGGAGGGTACTTCCAAGTGCCAGATGAAGGGGAATGGTATCAGGAGACAGGTCTCTAGTTGTCTCTTGTGCTCCCAGAGGCATCTGTGAGATACAGGAAGCTGGACTAGAAGGACACTTTGCCTGGTCCAGCAAGGCTGTTCTTATGCCCTGTGTGTGTGTGTGTTGTGTTGTTACAGTCATGACTGACTCTTCATAAACCCATGTCCATGGAGTTTTCTTGGCAGGATTACTGGTTTGCTAGTTCCTACTCCAGGCACCTACAACACCTAGTATTCCCTGGTGGTCTCCCATCCAAGTACTAACCAGGGCCGACCCTGCTTAGCTTCCGAAATCAGGCAAGATCGGATGTGCTTAGGGCATCTAGGCAGCATGTCCTTATGTACAGGATGAGAACTGAGGAGACCAGAGGTCAAATCTCTTGCTTGGAAATTCACTGGGAGGTGACAATGATTAAAAAAAACCTTCTTGAAAAATCTCATATACTATACCTTGAAAATCCAATTAGGATTGCCATATGCTGAAAGTAACTTGATAACACATGACAAACTGCATATTTAATACATAAAGAATAAGATGGAACAGTCTGGTTGAATACAAGGAAAATGGTATGGACAGGACATAGCACTGATCAGTGAGTCACATTGGCCCAAGAGTAACAGCCGTAGCATCTCCACCATCAAACTCTCTGAAATGACTGTATGTGAATTCCCTATCAGTGCTTGGGAAAGATTCTTTGTTTCGTGACAATTCCTAGAAGCAGGGCTCCCTTCCTTTTCACATCATTAAATCAGGAATGTGGGTCTACAGTACATTGCCATTGTCATTGCCTCTTTCTACAGTTCTTTTCTTGACATTTCTTGTGATGTTGCTATTTGGCTACCAAAACAAAAACCCTAAAAGAGAGAGAAGAGAGAGAGAGAGAGAGAGAGAGAGAGAGAGAGAGAGAGAGAGAGAGAGAGAGAGAGAGAGAGAGAGAGAGAGAGAGAGATTGACTGACAACTAAAGGCCTTCTCGTTTTTCAGGAAGAGAAACTAACATGGGGACAATTAAAAGGAGCTCCTGAAGAGGAATGCAAGAGGCTCTTTGGTGCTCATCTCCCAGCCATAACCAGCAGTAAGAGCTAAACGGGGAACCTGTTAAGTAGGAAAACATTAGCCTTTGCTGAAGAGGTCTTTTGAGTAAACATTACAGAAGAAGGCTGGCCTTGAGAGAGAGCACTGCTGGATACTGAAGAATTGCATTCAGTGCTGGGTGGACACTCTGTTTTAATTCCACTTCCTCCTAATTACAATAAAGCAATGGCTCTGCAGTGCTGAAGGGTTCTTGTATGGAAGCAATAAGCAAACAACGACTGATGACTTAATAAATGTATACAGTAATGTAGAAGAATGTAATATAGTTAATGAAACAACTAGATCACCGGTTTTATGTATGAATTAATACTGTCCATGGTTAAAAAAAAACTACTTTGTATATAGATAGATAGATAGATAGATAGATAGATAGATAGATAGATAGATAGATAGATAGATAGATATAAAAGAGATGGGCACGGAATGAACTTTTTTCGTTTCTGTTATTCGTTATTCGTTCTGTTACGTAACAAAATGACTAATGAAAATTGTGATGAATGAAAATGCAACGAAACGAACAGAACCACAAAAATTGGGTTCGTTACGTTCCGTTTTCATTAATGGTGACGCGCCATGAAATGAGCTGTTTTAAATGTTAAAAAACGCCCTGGACATCCATAAAAATGCAGCGATAATTATTTATACTGTCTGATAATACCTACTGGGGGGGGTTGGGTTCCTTAAAATGTGCATTTATGTCTTTCTTTTTTCCTTTAAGGGGAGTTAGGGGACATCGACCCAAAATGGCTCCCAGATGCTTAATATTGATTTATTGGGTATTAAAACGCCCTGGACATCTGTAAAAATGCAGCGATAATGCAATAATTATTTGCAATTATTACCTACCAGGGGGTTCTTAAAATGTTTGTTTTTGTCTTCTCCCATCGCGATGTATTTTTCTTTGCCCTTTAAGGATGACAAAATAGATGTCGCCACCAGCCACAAAATGGAGGCAAGCCATGTGATGGGATCATGTTCAACCAATAGCATGCCCAGGTTGCAGACTGGGCAGGTCTGGCAGCCACATACGATATAAAAAGCTCTGGCAGCCCCCATCCTCCTTGCAGTCTCCGGTGGGAGTTAGGATGGGATTGCTGTCTCTGCAACTCTAACTTCAGTCCTGCAGCCTCCCTGTGTGCATGCGTGCTGCGTTCCTCTCAGTGGGTACCCTCCCCTGCCCCATAGTGCAGTTACTCTGCAGCTGCCTTGCACCCTGGGCAATGCCCACCGCCACCTTTGCAGCCTCCCTGCGTACCTAGTCTATACTGTGTCTCTGCCAGCATCAATTATTTTAGTGTTTTCCCTCTGGTCTGGGGCGTTGGGGGACACCCGTGCATGGAAATGCTTTAAAAATTGCGCAAAAAGAGGGTAGAAATGAAAAATGAAAAAACAAAAAATGAATTTTTTCCCCAAAAATTCACAAAAAAGGAAATGAACCCAAATGGACCTCTCAATGACAAACGAAAAACCGAAACACAATTTTTGATTTGTGCCCATCTCTTTTTGCTGGTGAGCTAGGACCATAGTCCGAGCCCCTGAGCAGGTTGAGCCCCTAAGATTTGGAGAAACCCATGGTGATGTCACTTTCTGAGAGTGCAGACTTCTGGGTTCCTCCAGCCACAGGCAGTAGAGAAAAAGCATGTGATGTTGAGATTTTTCTGACTATTGCTTCCAGATTATGCCAGGAATTCCCTAAACCAGAATACACACCTGCACCTCAGTAAGTCTCTGTTTGGACTGAGGTAGAGTGAGAGTGGCTAAACTCCATGGGAGCTGCAAGGGATTAAGAGGCTGGTAGCTTCCCTGCTCACTAGGTTCTGTACAGGATGCATCTAAATAACCCTACCTCTCCTCTAATCCCTAGCAGTTCCCATGGAGTTTAGCTACCCCCACCTATTTCCTCTTTTCTTAAAGATTATTGCCCTTGGTCCAGGCCAAGTGTTCTTGAAACTCCCCTTTGTACTTGGATTTTTAAGCTACTGCCACCAGAATTCTGGATGGAGGAATTCCTGGTGAATATTGGAGAAGCAGTGAAAAAGCAACAACCCCAAAGTCCCATGCTTAAGAGTATGGAAAATGTGTTGGAGTTGATTGTGATTATTTTATGGGCTACAGCTCCCAGAATTCCACCAGGCTACATGGCCAATGGCTACGTTGGTTGGGGTTTCTGAGGCTCGCAATCAGAAATATTACTTTCTTAATGTCTTGCAGGTGTGTTAGTTTTCCCCCTCATAATACTAGGGGGAGAAGGATCTGAAGAGCATTTTGAAGGTGAGGGTATACTGCAGGGAACAGACGTACCTCCTATGATGAGAGACATACTGTATTGAGTTGCATGTGTTAACTTCCCCTTCTCTTCTTGGGGTTTCTCTTGGCTTGAGGTGGGAGCCATAACAACGTCTTTAGAGAATTTATATGGAGGGACAGTGGGGCGGCCTTTCACCGCAGCTGCCTAAAGGAGAGGGTGACTAGAACAACTGATCCTGCAGTACCCCAAGAGCAAGTTTGTGTCTGCCGTTCTTGGTGTATCGCTGGACCTCTACTCAGATACTTCAATGCTGTTCACTATGGCCTGTTTTCTTGTCCTCTTGTGAGGAACCACAAGATGATTCTCCTCACATTAAGCTGTTATGTGGTGCTCCTGGCAGAACAGAGGAATGAGATCCTTACTCATGTAACTGAAGCAGAATAGTGCAAATAATATGTTGGTGCCTGCTGTTTTATTGTATGGACTTCCGGTTATGAAAAGCATGGTATGTCTTTTGAAGCAAAGTTCTCCTTTGCTTGTTTTTATGTGTCTCTGTGCATAGAGAGGTTTGTATTAGAGATGGGCACGAAACAAAAAAAATGTTCCATTATTTGTTATTCGTTTGGTTACATAACGAAACGAATAACGAAAATTGTGATGAAATTGGAATGAACCGAACAGAACCACGAAAATTAGGTTCATTATGTTTCGTTTTCATTAATGGTGACGCGCAATGAATTGAGCTGTTTTTAAATGTTAAAAAATGTCCTGAATATCTGTAAAAACCCAGCGATAATTATTTATTCTGCCTGATAATACCTACCAGGGGGGTTGGTGTCCTTAAAACGTGCATTTATGTCTTTTCTCAGATTGCTGTATTTTTTTGCCTTTAAGGGGAGTTAGGGGACATCGACCCAAAATGGCTCCCAGATGCCTAATATTGATTTCTTGGGTATTAAAATGCCCTGGACATCCATAAAAATGCAGTGATAATTATTTGAAATTATTACCTACCAGGCGGTTGCGCTCCTTAAAACGTTTGTTTTTGTCTTTCTCCCATCGCGATGTATTTTTTCTTTTCGCTTTAAGGATGACACAAAATGGATTCCAGCCACAAGATGGATGCAAGCCATGTGATGGGATCATGTAAATTCTTGGACAATTTCAACCAATAGCATGCCCAGGTTGCAGACTGGGTAGGTGTGGCAGCCACAGAAGGCATAAAAAGCTTTGGCAGCCCCCATCCTCCTTGCAGTCTGCGGTGGGAGTTAGGGTGGGATTGCTGTCTCTGCGACTCGTTACTTTAGGCCAGCCAGGCAGCTGTGTGTCTCTGTGTTCCTGCTGGCTGCAGCCTGGCTCTTAGGGGAGAGAAAGAAGAGATTTCTCTTTCAGCCTCCATGTGTGAGTGTGTACCTCTCAGTGAGTACCCTCCCTTGCCCCGCAGTGCAATCATTCTGCGGCTGCCTTACGCCCTGGGCAATGCCCACCGCTGCCTTTGCAGCCTCCCTGCATACCTAGTCTATACTGTGTCTCTGCCAGCATCATTTTTTTAGTGTTTTCCCTCTGGTCTGGGGCATTGGGGGATGTCCGCGCGTGGAAATGCTTTAAGTCACGCAAAAAGCGGGTAAAAATAAAAAACGAAAAATGAAAAAATGAAATGATGAGGGCCCACGACAAGATGGCTGCTTGATCCAGTAGCTCCGCTTAAGAGAAGAATAAAACTTGAAATACTGTCTTTAAATGATACTAAAATCGTGAGTAAACGATCATAAACCTTTGGGGAGGACAGGTTCTAAACTGTGTATTTTCAAGGGGAGAGATAACAATGAATTACTGAAGCAGTGATTTACTTTCGCTTTCTGCCGAAGTCACGTCCCAGTCAGGCGGACTGTGAGAGACTGTGAGAGATGTTTGTTTTTCTTGCTTTGAGGCTAGAAAGAAAAAAAAAAGCTTACTTACCTGGTTTTCCTGCATGCCAGCCAAGAAAAGGGGTCCGGCTTTGAAAAAGTGGATACGCAAACCCTCAGACGCCACGCATCAACGTGCTCGTCTTGAAAGAGCAGAAGCTGTTGCTGAAGCTGACACAATGGCGTCTGATTCTGGCAAGCTGCCAGCACAGCAGCCGGATTTTTCAAAGGAGCTCAAAAACTTGAAAGCAGAAGTTGGTTCCCTTATTAAATCAGCTCTAAAAGATGTAACTTCTACTATCGAAGACCGTTTCCAGTCCTTATCATCACAGAATAAAGACCTAAGGAAGGACCTGTTACAAGAAATACAGACCCTGCAGACACAGGTCTCTAATAACAGCGTAGAGCTGAAAAAATTAGCAGGAGAAATCAATCAAGTTCAAACTCTAGCCTCCAAGAACGAAAGTGTTATCGCTGCGCACGAAGAAGAGATTGATGCCTTACAGCGGAAGCTTATCTATATGGAAGACTATTCTCGAAGGTCTAATCTGAAATTAATTAATTTTGAACTCCAGGATAAAAAAGAAATGAAGAAAGAAATCCTCGTTTGGCTTAATTCTATCCTCCCCCAACATCTTGCCGAGACTGATATTGAAAGAATGCACTATATAGGCAGTGCGAAGACAGGTATTACAAGACCAATTCTGATT
The DNA here is from genome assembly GCA_037367245.1 of Phrynocephalus guinanensis. Lineage (NCBI taxonomy): Eukaryota > Metazoa > Chordata > Lepidosauria > Squamata > Agamidae > Phrynocephalus > Phrynocephalus guinanensis. Next base: position 31,644,205 of record CM074732.1, on the reverse strand, counting down.
AGATTTACTTCCTATGCCATGAAAGAACAACTGATGTCAACTCTTAGGGCAAAGCCTGACCTGCTGAAGCATGAGGGAAGAGTTGTACAAGTCTACCAGGATATCTCCAGGGAGACTTTTGAATGGAGGAAAACTATGAGACCTGTGACAACTGCTCTGAGAAACAACAACTACAGATATAACTGGGGATTCCCGATCTTTCTTAAAGTGTGGAAGGGCCCAACTCTACACAAAATCTATTCCTTGGAAGAAGGTGAACAACTTCTCAAGGCATGGAATATTCAAATCGAAGAAGAATAGAGAACTCCAAATTCAGCGTCTGCAGTGATGACAGTGTCACCTTTTCACTCTTTAAATGTTTCAATGGGCAAGCAAAATGGAGATCGATTTGAAGAGCCCTACACTACAGAAGACAGCCCCTCCTTTCTCTCTCTCCCTGTCTCTCCCTCCCCTTCCCTCCTGTTATTTTTTTTCTCCTTCTTTCCTAGTCTATTTTGTTTCATTTCATCTATGTTTTGACTTGCCCGTCCTATATTTCTCCACTCCCTTCCCGTTCCTTATCCCTTTTTCCTTCCTCTAGCATACCTTTCCTTTTCCCCTGTATATTTTTTTCTTTGGGGGGGGGGACTGAGGGAGGAAAGGAGGTGAATAGGAGGATCTTAAGATTCACATTATCATGTTATCTTTTTATTGCATTCTTTCTTTTCAACTTTTCACATATATAATTGTAAGCAAGACTTAGCCATCCGGAAGTGTACGGGTGCCTTCCCCCTCCCTCCTATAAGGGCGCATACAGGATGTGTATGAGAGCCAAGAGGACGGGAGAGCAGAAAATAAATGTAGGTGGTAGGGTTTGGGAAATCATTGTCTTTTTCTTTATTATATGTAATGTTTGTTTGTATATATGCACAATGAGACCGTTCCAGATCGATAATAGAATGAAAATATGGGTAGACTGTTGAAATTAGCTACATTGAATGCTAAGGGCCTAGGTACTGTCACGAAGAGAAAGAGAATAGAGTCATTAATTAAGAAGAATAAACCGGACATTGTCTTTCTTCAAGAAACACACCAAGCGAAAGATGGTCAAAACGAACTGAAACTACCCAACATCAACATCTATGAGAAAAGTTTTGGTTCATCTAAAGCAAGGGGGGTAGCAATCTTAATTTCAAAGCACTGTGATTGTATTGTTGAAAAAACTGTGAAAGATTTGGAAGGTAGATATATTATTCTTCAGGCCACAATTGGTCTAGAACAATATACACTGATAAACGTTTATGCAACGAATGCTAATCATAACCTGTTTTACAAAGAGGTATGGGAACAGATAGAAAAGGTACAAAAAGGACATGTGATTTTGGCAGGAGATTTCAACATGGTTATGGACAAAATAAAAGACAAAACAACGACTAGGAAGGTAGACTGGAGGGCCAGACATACAATCTTAACAAAATTCATCGCAAATACAGGATTAAAGGATGTTTGGAGAGAATTAAAGGGCGATGAAAGAAAATTTACTTTTTACTCATCAGCCCACAAAGCTTACTCGAGAATAGATTTTATATTTGTCTCACAAAGTTTGTTATCTAAAGTTGTAAATACAAATATAGAATTGATAAAAATTTCAGATCATGCTCTAATGTTTGTTGAAATAGAAAATAAGAAGAATTATAAGGAAGCTAGAAGGTGGAGAATAAACCCTAGAATTTTTCAATCCCCAGATACAGTACAAAAAATACAAAGAGAATGGCTAGAAACCTGGAATATCAATGAAGAAGGTGGTGGTCAAATAGGAGTTATTTGGGACACTCTGAAGGCAGCGGCCAGAGGTTACATAATAAAAGAAAATGCTATTATAAAAAGTCAAGATCAGCAAAATAAAAAAAATTAGAGGCTACTATAGCAGACCTTGAATCTCAATTTTTTCTAATTAAAGACAAAAAAATCTTAATCCAGATTGAGGCCAGGAAAAGGGAATTAGAAGATATAGATCTACAACAAACCCAAAGAAATTTACTATATTTGAAAAGAAACTTTTTCGAATACAGTAATAAAAACTCGAAGATGCTAGCAAAATTAGCACAAAAAAGGAAAGAAAAAAGCATGATAGGAAGGATAAAGGATTTAAGCGGCAATATCTCTACTCAAATGAAAGAAAAATTAAAAGCTATTCAAGAATTCTATCAAAACTTATATACAGCCAATAGAAGTAGCAAGGAAGTTATGGAACAATATATTGACAAAAACCTAAAAGTAAGACTAGCGGAGGAAGACAGGCTTGAAATAGAAAAAGCTATTAAAGAGGAGGAGATAGAGGATGTCATAAATAAGCTAAAGAATGCCAAAACTCCAGGAGATGACGGATTGGGACCAGAATTTTACAAGGTATTCAAATCAATGTTAATTCCTAAGTTAAAGAAGCTTTATAACGAGATATTGGAGGGCGAGCAAGTTCCTTCCTCCTGGAAACATACCTTAACCATATTAATTCTCAAGCCTAATAAAGATCCAATAGATGTTGGATCTTACAGACCAATATCACTTATACATCAAGACGCCAAGATTTTTACAGCAATTCTAGCCAAAAGAATGTACACATTTATAGACAAATATATTAAAGAAGACCAAATGGGCTTTATCAAAGGCAGACAAATGTCAGACACTGTAAGAAGAGTCTTGAATGTTCTTTATGAGATGGGAAGATCACAGGACAAAGCATGCATTTTGTCTCTAGATTTATTTAAAGCCTTTGACTGTGTCCAATGGCCTGCGTTAAAACTTTTATTAGTGAAATGGGGGTTTGGAGAATAATTTCTAAGTGTATTCTCATAGCACCTCATCAATCATTGTCAACGATGGGATGACAGGAAAAATTACCCTAGGCCGAGGAACAAGACAGGGATGTCCTTTATCGCCAGTTCTGTTTTGCATAGTGATAGAGCTCCTAGCTAACGCAATAAGGGAGGATCAACTTATTAAAGGTATGGGTAAGGAAGGTAAGATAAAAATCAGTTTATTTGCGGACGATGCTTTGTTAACAATAAAAAATCCGGTAGAAAATATATTAAGAATAAAAGCACATCTAAAGGAATTCGGTGAAACAATCGGATTATGTGTCAACTGGCAGAAATCAGAAATTATGCTCTTCAATCAGGATAATCGAGACATGGAGGAGATCTCCAATTACGAACTGAAAGTTTGTAATTGTATAAAATACCTAGGGATACTTTTAGATAAAGACATCAGCAAAACGAAAGAACGAAATTACACAAAAATAAAGGAAGAGATTAGAAATTAATTACAAAATTACTCCAAATTAAACTTATCATGGTTTGGTAGAATAGCAATGGTAAAAATGAAAATACTTCCTAAAATTAATTTTCTTTTTAGAATGTTACCTATTCAATACACAGAAATTGAAATTAAAGTCTATCAAGCTCTTATAAATAGATTCTGCAATGGTGGAAAAAAAGCAAGAATAAATAAAAGCTTATGGTACAGATCTCAAAAAGAGGGAGGTATAGGCATACCTAATCTTAGAATTTACTACATAGCTAATCAGTTTAGTTCCCTGGGGGAAATACTATTTAAACCTCAAAAAGTAATATGGTGGGAACTTCAATCAGAGGAGCTAAATGAAGACATAAATAAATATGTGTTTATTCTCCCCCAAAAAAGGAAAAGTTACCCAATTAAAAACCCGCTTCTGAGTTCCCTATTGCTCACTTGGAAAAAGTATGGGAAGAAATTGATACAGGAAGGTTCCCCGCTTGGCGCGGTGATCGATCAGATAAATTTCCCCACAAACATGAAGAAATTGGGAGACTTATTTAAATTAAGGAAAGTGGCAAGATTAAAAGACTGGATTAAAAAGATGACATCAAAACAAGAAATTAAACGCATTCTGCAAACTCAGGAATTGTCCTGGTTGAATTACGCCCAGTTAGAAAGCTGGACGAAAGAATGGACTAGGAGAAATATACAACTTAGAGGATATACAAAATTTGAGCAATTTCTGACAACATATGAATCAGAGAAAGGAAATACAGGGAAAGGAGCAGTTGGTAAATTATATAAAATAATCCAAGATTCATTTGAGAATAGGGAACAGGACACAATAAGAGAGTTATGGAAACAAGACATAGAGAAATAAATAAATAATGATGAATGGAAACGAATTTGGAATTTGAGGATCTTACGGTCATTATCAGTCAGAATAAAAGAAAACTACTTCAAACTAGTTTTAAGATGGTATATGACTCCAGTCAGAGTGAATAGAATGAATCCAAAATATTGTAAGCTCTGCTGGAAATGCGAAAAAATAGGTACTTATTTTCATCTGTGGTGGGAATGTGAAATAGTTCAAAAGTTTTGGCAAGAGATTATTGAGGAGATAAGAGAAATACTACAAACTGATATTAAATGTGTACCTGAAATTGCTTTGTTATCATTACCATCTATCAATGAATATGATGTGAAAGCTAAAGAATTAATAGCAAATCTTATGATAGGAGCTAGACTGATTATTGCTAGGAACTGGAAACTGAAATCAGACCTTAAAATTGCTGAATGGTATAAGGAAGTGTGGGACATAGCACTAAATGATAAATTATCTTGTAATATAAAAGTTTTGCGAGGTGAAATGAAAAAATATATCTTTCTTCTATGATGTTTGGGGGAAATTTATAGATCATGTACTATTAAAAGGGAAAGGGATACAACCAACTTATAATCCAACACAGTTCTGGTGTAAAGGACCTTAAGAAGCCTATTTGAAAAAAAGAAAAAAAAGATGAAGAAGAAAGAGAAGATGCAAGAATACTGGACAGTTTCTTGGGGGTGGGGGGCACTTTGTATTGTTCATGATTGTCTATTACTGTTTTTTTATATAATTGTTTATCATTGTTATTTTGTCTTTTTTATGTTTAATAAAAAGTATAAAAAAAGAAATGATTTTTTTCAAAAAATTCACAAAAACAAAACCGAACCAAAATAGACCTGCAATGAAAAACAAAAAATGAAACATCATTTTTTCGATTTGTGCCCACATGTGTGGTTGTGCTTTGCTTCTCAATGGGTAAAGGCACTTGTTTTTCACAGAGACAAGTTCTCTGCAAGGTAGAGTGAGAAAGAGGAGGACTTCTTACTGTTGCCTGGAGACAAAGAATCTTCCAGTCTGAAAAGCCCTTCTTGAGATATGTTGTCAAATCAAGACGGCCTAAACTGAGGAGAATAAAGAATTCATTGGCAGACTTCTATCGCCATTACTCACCAGAGCTGGACACTGAAGGGAGCAACGTTGTCCACAATATCATGTCTCCCTTTGGGCCTCATTCACCCTCTGCTTTCTGGACAGACCCATCTTCTTCCTTTCCTCTGGTACAAACAAGCAAGGGCGTTGGCACGCATGTGTGTGGGCAGTCGCTTCTAATCACTCAGCAAATGTGCCAGAGGACACTACACATTATGACTCAAGGGCAAACCAGGTGTTACTTTAAGTAGGTAATTTATAAGCACCTTTGGCTTACTTTTAAGCCCCTTCGGGGCAGATGGTCCTTCATAGAAAAAATGGCACAAAATCTGGGAAGAGTGGCCTTCAGCCAGATGGGCAGTATAATAAATAAATAAATAAATAAATAAATAAATAAATAAATAAATAAAAGTTTTAATCTCGACTGGGTATTCCAAAACCAGTTTTGTGTAGGTGAAAGAAAAAGACTGGGCAGCTATAAGAACCTTCTCTTGAGCTTGTATGTATTGCAACTCATGTGTTGACTTTTGCATCTTAACATATGAAAAGAATAACGGCCAGTTCCCTCCCCCCCCTCTTGAAATCACTCTGTGTTCCTTTCTATCCTTCCATGAAGAGGCAAATGAAGTTTCATTGTGTACTGAAAGATAAAACCCAAACATGGCATATACTGTAGAACAGGCTTGCAACAAAAAAAAAAAGAAACATGGATCTCACTCCATAAGCTGTTTCCTTTTTTATTGTAAGCTCATGGTTGGCAAATCCTTTCCCATTTCTATAATTGACTAAAAAAGTTATTTTTCATAAAGCGCCTTTGTTCTGTAGAACAGCTTCAGTTTTTTCACATTATCTCTTGTGGTTCAACACAAGTTATTATTTTGTAGCTACAGATGCACACTGAAAATCCATTAACAGCATTTGAAATCAATTAATGCTCCCCCCCCAAAAAAAATCTGCTGTTTTAGGATGAAACATAGCTGATGCAACATATTGTGAAAATAAATTATCCCATAAGTTTCATTACCTCAAGATTCAATTTTCTGCCAATTTAGATACCGGTATTTAATCCGGCCAAACCACAGACCCGCAAATAATAGACACTTATCACATTCTTGCCACACCAGTCTGTCATATTGTGCCAGTTAAGAAAACATGGTATCAATTGAGGGCAGGTCGTCCCAGCTGAGAAACAAGTCTGCAGCATTAAAATTAAATTCCATTTCTGCACCAAAGTGGTCCTTTCAAAGGAAGCTGCTTTTCAGAACCATTTTGGAACACCATTTTGATGTTGGAGGATGGCTACCACTTTGTGTCATGTTTTCATGTATGTGTGTGCTGGGAAATAGGGCTTTCATTTCCCAATTTTTTTTAACTGTACTCTGTATAATTCCAGAATAATGATTTAGGATGTTTGCCATATAAGACTGCCTGCCTCTCTGTTAGTGTTGCACTTAGGAGCAGTACAAAAAAGTTACTTTACGTCTGTCGTGCAACTACTGAAATGTGTCTCGACCACACCCCTGGAATAGGTGCTAAGTGCGACAATACTGTACCTGGTGCTGGTGTAGTGTTTTCCCTTGTCACTCTTTGTTCCTGCTTTCTGTTCTGAGACAAGACACCATCTAGTAACGATTGTCACACAACAAAACATTCATTTCTCTCAGAAAACTGTGTCCTTTTAAAAATTTATTATTTTGACTTTTCAGAAGAGAAATATTGAAACATAATTTTAACCCCCCCCCCCCCCCCAAAAAGGAAAAAGGAAGCTGGACAAATTCAGTGTTTGTCACGGTATAAGACCGTGAGGTAACACTTGTCACGAGACAAGTTATCATGACCATGAGAACACTGAAACAGGGATAAAACCGTGTGATCATCACCAACACTGTCACGGTACAAAACTAGTTGTGGAACAAAGAAGGACATGAAGTAACCACCTTATTTGCTGAAAGGCGAAATTGTGAATTGGACTGGTGCAATTCGGAAAGGGCTAAACACCTTTGAGTAAGGAAAAACACTAATTTTGAGTCAAGGTAGTCTTACATGGCATATAATAAAACCATGAAAGTGGTTGTTGTAAGTCAGATTTGGCTTACTTGATAGCACATCAACATAATCATCACTATCATCATCATCATTATTAAATGAAGATGAAACTCACATTACACAAGGGTTTTTTTAAATGTATTTTACTTTTTGTCTTGAGCCTTTTAGTGGAAGTACATGCATATCATGGGGTTTCCTGTCATAAGCACTACAGCAATCAGATTTTATGCACTTTCCCCCAAATTAGATATAAGCAAATGTAAACAAAATGACTAATATTTTAAATATGCACATAAATACACTTTCATCCCATGGGAAATGGGATTTAAATTTGTACAGGAAGAAAATAGATGGAGAGAGGTTTCCACATTCTAAGCATCCACACTGAGTAATCAGGGGCATTTGACTGAGAAATAGTTATATTCCCCGCTAATGCGAATGCTCCCTAAATGGGCAGTTCCCCTGCTGGGCTGTGGCAAACAGCCTGCAAATAAATAGGAAAGAAACCACAGCTTTTGACAGAAACACTGGGAGAAGTGCCAGAATGGAGGAGAGCACAAGCCTTGCATGCAGAACATTCTGGAGTCAACCCGTGGCATAGCTGGTTTGCTAAAAGATGCAGGAGATCACATTATGTGGACCTGCATCCCACTTGATGCAGTGATCAACGGAATGGATCCAAAATTGTCTCTTCCACCAACGTGGCCAAGGTTTTATGGGCAATTTGCACAGGTGTCAGTAAAATTATGTGAAGCTGTGGTGGTAAATGCCTGCTGATTAACAAGATACTGCTCACCTTTCTGGTTGCATGCCCATATCACCGTGGGAGGAGTACAGCCAACTCCTTATTAATGTGTGGCAATTTGCCATGCTGTCTTGCCCGATGTCAATGATGCATGCACAAATAATAGGATGACCATCAGATGTGAGCAAAGTTAAGCACAAGAATGTTAAATCTATGTCTTGGTAAAGATGGAGAATACGTAGGAAAGAACAGAATTGGGCACAACTGTGTGAGAAAGTGGCATATAAGTATGCAGATGACGACAAAGAAGATGAAGACTGGGGTAGCTCCACATGTATCATCACATGTCCTCAATGGCACATGTATAATTGTGCAACTAAAGCCAATTAATTCTTGTCAATGGTCTTTAACTAAAAGCCGCCGTGCATTATATTGGCTTATTTTTATATAAAAAATAAAAAAATTATCTTGCACAGACATCTCTGTTCAGATTCAGAGTGAACTATATCAGTTTCTTCAAATTATGCTAAGATGTTTAAAATACCACCCGCAATGTGATTTTAACATTTCCCCTCCATGTTGGTAAAAAGCAAAAGCACAAGGGATTAAATTCATACACTTTTGCATCTATTTGTTTGATATTTGCCTACCTTCCTTTTAAGGAGTGACTATGTCTACGCATTTTACTGAGTTCTGATGAAGAATTTATTATGATATTTTAAATATACATATTCATACCTTTCCTTTCTCCTAAGGGAGGATTTGAGGCAGCTTACATCATTAAGACACAACTGTAAAGCTAAAAACAAGGGATTATTCAAATGTTAAATAGATTAATAACATCATAGAAAAAATGTTTTTGTTAGGTAAAACATTACTAAAACAGATTTTAGAAGTAACAAAATGCTTCAAAAATTCACTCAGGCAAGCAATCACTAAGGAAAGGTTTGTCTGAAGAGAAAGGTCTCCACCTGCTTGCAGAAGGGCAACAAAGATGGGGCCAGGCTGGCCTCCTGTGGGAGGGAGTTCCAAAGCCTTGGAGCAGCTGCAGAGAAGGATGTCTCCTATGTCCCCACCAACGGCACCTGTGGAGGTAGTGGGACCAAGAGAAAGGCTTTCCTTGATGAACTTAACATCCGGGGAGATACATAGGTTGGAGGGCGTGTGTGTGTTAAAATGTGCCTTGATTTTCCATCAATAGGCAAAGGAAAAGCTATATTTTTGGATCCCTGAATTTCAACAGTGTCAGCAGTTCAACCAGGCAGCTTCTAGATCTTTCTGGAATCAAAATCATGTCATCTTGTAAAGAATGAAACAACAGGCTGAATGGAATCTGATCCTTGATACATACCTCTAATGATTGTGCTGTGGCCAGGGAGATCCACTCTATAGCATACTTAGCATATATTTAATTCCATCCCCAACTACCAAGCTACACCTGATAAAGCAGGGATTTCCCCCTTTTAACAGTCACAGTGAAGTATCTGCAGCTTGGCAGTGCTGTTGATCACAAGGATGGATAGAAAAGGGGTGAAATATCCACTCCTTCCATCTAATCACTGTGATCAACTTTGGAGCAACCCCTTTCTATAGCAGTGTTTTTTTTACAGGTAACAAGAAAGATCTACTGTGTGTGTGTGTCAGTGGCATAGCTAGAGTTTGGAGCACCTGGGAACAAAGTCAGTTTTTGCACCCTATCCTCCCACCCAACTGTTTCTCACCCACTCAGCAAGGGGGGGGCAGATCTTGGGGGAACAGTGGGGGTGGGGAAGAAGGGTGTCTCCTTCTCGTGCCCTCTTTGTGGATTTCCTTTCTAGTTAAGGCTCTCTTGTGCAAACCGCACAGCGCACAGATAGTGCCAAACAGGTGATTTTTTTTTTCCAAGCATCACCTCCGTAGCACACTTCCCCCGCCTCCTTTCTCCTGGCTAAGGCTTGGCAATTGTTAGCCTGGGAAAAGGAGGAGAGGGAAGCAGGCGATGGGATTTTTTTCCAAGCAGCACCTCCATCGCACGCTTCCCTCTCCTCCTTTTCCCAGGCTAACGATCGCCAAGCCTTAGAGATAGGGCGGGGGAAAGGAAGAGGGGGATCAATCAAAAGAGGTGTTGCTTGGAGAAAGAAATGCCTGCTTCCGTCTCCTCCCACCCCCAAATAAGGATCACCAAGCCTTAGCAGGGTGAAAGGAGGACTGCTGGCAGGATGGTGCATGCCTTCCTCCTCCTGCTCCCCCTCCAGGTGCCCCCAGATTGCTGCATGCCCCGGGACAAATGCACTCATCTGCCCCTCCCTAGTTACACCAGTGGTGTGTGTGTGTGTGTGTGTGTGTGTGTGTGTGTGTGTGTGTGTGTGTGTGTGTGTGTCTGTGTCTGTGTCTGTGTCTGTGTGTGCGTGTGTCTGTGTCTGTGTGTGCGTGTGTGTAATCATATTGTGTAGCATTCAGTGTAGATCAGAGACACTGTGGAAATATATAATGCCCCCCTCTTTTAGTGAAATTCAAGGAACTTGTGATGTGAAAGCAGAGCAAACTGTTGCAGGAACATTCAAATCTAGTTTTAAAACCAGCAAGATGTCCATGATTAGGTCTCCATTAAATCCAATCAAAAAGACGGGGCCAAGAAATGTCATTTTTAAATGCTGACAAGCTGATTTCCATATGTTAGTGCTGATTTTCCATCAGAAGTCATCGCTGATTGATCCTGGCACATTAAAAAAAGCCAAGATATTAGCTTAAAATAAGGGCAATTTTTCCTAATGCCATAATTCGAAATGTGCTACCTACGCCAAGCACAATATGTGGTTTGAGCGGTGAAATAAACAGTGTCATTGTGTACCTCCTGTGGATATAAGGGTACTGCTAATGAGCCTAGCACAGGGTTAAGTTCTCCATCTGCTTCTCTGCCTCAGCTTGTTCATGCCTCCTACAGATCTACAAAGTAGTGCTGTACCAATGGTCCATGCTTATTTCAATGGAATGGGTGCATAAGCAGCATTGTATGCTCTACTGTTTCATTGTGTACACTCTACTGTTTCATTCATTGCTCCATTACCTTGCCTGAATGTCATTTGGGAAGTATATCTCCCCGTAATGAAGAAAAATGTGCAAGTTGATGCATTTGGAGATGTAGTTCAACAGCTCTGCAGGATGTTGCAAGAAGTGAAGGGCATTTCTGTTAGGGCTATGAGGTGAGCCTCTCCTCCTGTGAACTTCACTGAGAAGGAGCTTTTCTCATTTCCTTCACAGGAGGACATTCAGGGGATCAACTGGGTCTAGAGAGGCTACTAAATGCTTCAGGTTGGGAGGAGAGTGTAGAAGATGAGGTGCTGCCGCCAGTCCTCCCGCCACCCCGAAGGCCGGAGGCTTTCAACTGCTCTGCATGGTAGACCCATTGGCAACAAGGGCAATTTTTCAGCAGAAAGGGACAAAGCAATCCACGTCAAAAGGGGAGAATGAGTGCTGAACAGGGGAACTGGCAGAGCTGAACGTTCACTCCAGATTGCATTTCCGCGACCCTCGTTTAATTGCTTAAGTTGCCGTAGCCAGATTGTGATATACAAAATTTTTGCTCTTGGGGGAGCTCTAACTTATCTCTGTAGCCCTGTGACGTATCTCTTCCCTCCACTATTATTTAAGGGTAGTGCTTAAATGCGCCAGCAGTTAAGTAAGACCCTCAGTTCCTCCCTTTCAGCAACTCATGCCCTGGAGCACCGAGAGACATGCTGAAAAGAAAAATGTATTATACATGCTGGAAATGCCACAGCACAGGGTTTAAGCTCTGTTTCATTCTTTGCTTCTTGCCTCAGCTTGTTCAGTGCCTCCTTCAGCACTGCCTGCCTTCTGGTTGAACTCAGATAATTTTAACATTTATGATGGAAATGTTGGATCTATATGCCTTCAAGACTAGGCTAGAAGAGCGAATACTTATTCTCAACAAGATAGTCTGCCTCAGTATGGGAAACTGCTAACATTCTTGGAAGTTCCCAGTTACAGCATTAGACGGAGTCAAGGAACAAAGCTTTCAGTAATCAATTTTGCAAAATGTTTGAGCAAAACCCCTGCCCGATCTGGTTTTTTTTATGCTGAATACATGCCAGAGTGCATGAGCCTGCACACACACAGAGAAACAAGCACAGGAAGGCTGTCTGATTGATCAAAAAGACCCCAGCGACCCACTGGATGCCTTTAATTTTCTAACAGTCCATGCAACAAGGCAGCAACTATTTCAATGTTGTGTAATTTGTGTCATTTTTGCACCACTTTTCATACTTTGAATGAAACTCAACTTTGCAAATGTGAGAACTTTTCTTGAGAATGCCAGAAAACTATCATCATGCCTCAGCACAATGTGTGTGTGTGTGTGTGTGTGTGTGTGTGTGTGTGTGTGTTCTGTGCCATCAACCCTAAGAGAGTTTTCAAGGTGAGGTATTGAGGGAGTGGCTTTCCCAGTTCCATCCTCCCAGTCTGTTTCCTTTGGCTGAGCAGGGATTCATACCCTGTTCTGCAGAGTCCTAGTCCATCACTTGGTCCACTGTATCACACAGGGTGTGAACAATGGGGGAAATTGAACTCCCATCTTCTGGCTCCGCAGCCAAATGCCTAAATCCCTGGGCTGTCCAGTGGTTCGTATCAGCTCTCCTGGAAGGCATCCCATTGCATTGCATGCATCTGACAAAATGGGTCACATTCAGTGAATGGCCATCGTCAGATAAAATGTTCTAGTATTTAAGGTGCAAGAAGAACCACAGACATTGAATTGTTCAGTGTTACAAATTATAGATGTGAGTGACTCATGCTTGAAAATTACTCTCCTTTGGAAATATACATTCGGTGAGCAGAGCGTGGCTGTGATAGGTGTGTTGGGGAGGCCACACAAGAATTGACTCAGTCAACCCTGGATCAGACAAAACACATGGTTGATTGTTTGATTTCCCCCTCCCCCTGAGCTATGTGCTGAGGTCCACTTCTTTATTTAGGATCTCAGTCTGAGCTTGTAAGAGCCCCAAGAGTTCCGCAGACCAAAGCCCCATCTAGTGAATAACTCAACAGGTTTTCAGTAGCATATGAATACCTGTTTGCCTGGACAAACTGACATGAACCACTTAACCAGTGGCTTGTGCCCATCTCTACTGACAAGCCTAGAAAGTTTGTAAAATACTCTGTAGTCCATAGTTGTACCAATAGAAGTTAACAGATATCTTTTTAATAATTGGAATCCAGTGCAACAGAAGAAATTTATTTCTGTCACTGGACAGATATGATATTTCTCAGTGATAAGTTAACACTCACATGAGAATGGCAATATTTTCCAAGATACTGGCATTCATTGTAATGTATCTGTTGTTCTTATAAGAAACATTACAGGCCAAACAGTGTTGCAGAAAAATATTTTAATTGTATTGGTTAACAACCACACCACCACCACCACCACCACAACAACAAATAAATTGTGATATTATAAAAGCACTATCAAGTAACGAAAATTATAAATATCTTGGAATACTAGAAGCTAATAAAATCCTGCACACAAAAGTTAAAGATCTGATAGAATAAGAATCCTAAAATCAAAATTGAATAATGGAAATACAACTAAAGCCATAAACACATGGGCAGTTCCAGTAATTAGTTAGCCAGCTGGATTAATAGATTGGACCCAAAACGAATTAGAAGAACTGGACTGAAAAACAAAGAGATTAATTTCAGGCAAAAATCAAAGAAAAACAAAACAAAACAAAACAAAAGACAGAAACATGTGGCACCTTAAAGATTAACTTTCATATTTTAATGTGACGTTTCGTGCACATGTGCACTTCTTCAGACATATATAGCAGCAGAATGCGGTGTAAGATATAATATGAGCTGAGATATACACTTCATAGCAGATATTCATGGGTTGTGGCCTAGGTATCATAGGCTGTAGCAAATAGAAGTGGGGGTGTATAGGGGAGGGGAGGGAGAGGAGGGGGGAGAAGAGGAGGGACAGCTAATTAGTAGAGATGGGCACGACTTGGCGGAATTCCCGTTTCCGTTTCCGTTCCTCGTTTCCGTTACGGAACGGAAACGGTAACGGGAATTACTCCGCCAGAACTCGAACTCGAACCAACTAAAGAATAATTGGGTCTGATTTGCCGTGGTCGTTCCTGGCATCGTGGCGATCCCGCGATGCCAAGCAGCACAGAAAAAAAGTTTTTAAAAGTTAAAAAAAAAAACCCCGATTCCCGGCCAAAAAGCAGGCGGAAATATGCCTGCCTGCGTGAGGGCTCAGGGCACCTACCAGAGGGGTGGTTGACCCCCCCTCTCCTGTCCTGGGCTGCTCTGGTAGTGGGGGAAATCCTCATCCTAGTCGCTCGCAACAAGCACCAGACTCACCACTGGCCGCCGCAATTCAAGCGGAAGCGGCACAGAAAAAAAGTTTTAAACTCCCCCCCCCATTCCCGGGCCAAAAAGCAGGCGAAAATATGCCTGCAGTGCAGAGTGCACCTACCAGAGGGGTGGTTTCTGGGGGGGGGGTCCCGGCCTCCCCCCCTCTCCTGTCCTGGACAGCCGGACTCGAGTCGCCAATGCCATGCGGTGCGGGCGGGGGATCCAAAATGGGGCGGCGACCGCAATTTTTTTTTGAAATCGTGGTCCAATTATTATTACATGAGCATAAACAGAGAAAAATTACTTTGTTGTTGAAAATGGAGAATATTCTGAAAACAACCAAAACAAAAAGACTCAATATAAGAAAACAAAATTGAAAATAAATCTAACAGTTGGTAGAATAAATCTCCACATGGAGATCTAATGATGGAAGGCATGACAATAATTCAGCATGAAGATGTCTAAATATGGGAGCTGATCTGGAAACGGAAGAACAAGGACTCCAAATCAATCTGATGGAAGCTAAGATTCACAGAATCGATGCCTACAGCAAATGTTGACTCTGCCAAGAACAGGATGAAACCGTGTCACACCTCATCTGCAAATGTCCAAAGGTTGCACAGATTACAAAATTAGACATGATAGAGTGTGCTAATCTCTCTCTCTCTCTCTCTCTCTCTCTCTCTCTCTCTCTCTCTCTCTCTCTCTATCTATCTATCTATCTATCTATCTATCTATCTATCTATCTATCTATCTATCTATCTATCTATCTATCTATCTATCTATCTATCTATCTCTCTAAACCTTGCCAGCCTCCAAAACCCCATGGGAACATCAGGTAAAAAAAAAAGGTATCAGAAAACAATGAAGTGAAGATTTTGTGGGATTTCCGGATTCAAACTGATAGAAACCTTGAACATAACATACTAGATGTTATAGTAACAGAACAAAGAAATCATTGACATTGCAATTCCAAGGGATGCTGCTAAAACTAAAGAATTGAAGAAAAAAAACAAAAACAAAATATAGAGACGTGATGGTCAAAACATCTCATTTGTGGATGAAACATACTGTACTACAGAGGTCCCCATCATCATCAGGGTTTTGAGAACAAGATCAAGACATTCCACACAGTGTTTTAAGCAGTTGTAGATTCCAAAAACAACAGCAACAGAGCTACAAACACTGGCTGTATTAGGAACAGCATTTAATTTAAGATACTGCACTTAGGTTTTTGGTTAAAACTTGTGTGTGTTGTATTATGCCAATCAATGTCTTTATAATTTTGATTGACTGTGCCTGGCATTTTTGAATAATCGTTATAATAATTGTGTGCTGCTAAGTTAATTCTGACTTATGGCAACCCATCCCAAGGTTTTCGAGGCAGAGAATACTGTAAAAAAAATGGTTTACCCATCCTACTTCTGGGATAGCCCCGGGGCTCTGTGGCTGTACCAAGTCCACTCAGGCTGCTGATTCCAGGATGCCCAATGGGGAATCAAGCTCCCAACCTCCAACTCTGCAGCGCAGCCAGATGCCTAAGCCACTCAGCAATCCAGCCAGCTTGAGAATACTTAAAAGCAAGAATGTGGGATAGAAAAGTGATTTGTGACTAGCCTCTTAATGTGCTCTATCTATCACACCAAAGATCTTCATTTACTTCCAAGTTCCAGTTGCAAACAGCTACATATGAATGTAATTAAGCAGTCATTGCCTCCTTCTCTTTTGTCATTTCAGTGCTCCAAATCTAGGCAAAACTGTATTTTAAAAAGCTGAATGGTGAGTTATAGTATGATTGTATATCAGGCAAATGAGTGTTTGATGGGTGGCACTAATGGGAGCTAAAAATAAAACCCCATCTGTTCACCTTTCAAACTGCATCAAGGCAGTGCATATTGGTTGCAGCATAACTTAATGAAACGCGAACAAAAATATGCTCATTTTCATCCCGCTTGCAACAACTGAAACAGGGAACTTGTTAATAATGATGTTTCACCAAGGGAAGAACTGTGAGCTTATGCCGGGACTGGGAAACTGAAAGGCTATATTCATTGAACCAACAACCACTCATAAACAGAAGCATTGCTACCCACTGAGACAGACGAGTCGACATACAAATGGATATTGTGTATGCCAAGATTGGAGATTGCCGTTTTTAAAAACCCACCAAAACACCACGGCGTGCTTGCCCCATTGAAATGCACGTAGATGAGTGGAATGTATGCCATCTGTTATGACCTTTACTCAGCTTTAAAAATCCATGTGGCTGTGACAGAACTTTGCTGGCTTTCGGGGCTGTTCTTGTAATGTGCCGTAAACTCACATCCAGTTCATGGTGACCTTATAAATTGAGGCAGACGACAAGAGAGCTCAGTGGGTTGGCTGCAGAGCCAGAGATCAGGAGCTTGAGTCTCCACTTGGCCTCCTGGGAGAACGGCCAGCCTGTGTAACCTTGGGCAAACTGAGCAGCCCAAGGATGCTTCTAAAAGAAGGGAATGATGAACTGCCTCTGAGTAATCTATGGTACATCTAGAAAACTCTGGAAAGGGTGGCTATAAAACAGAATTGATGGGTGCAGTGAGTAGAAAGGTGGACTACGATTCAGAAAACCTAGGTCCCCATTTAGTTTCAGAAAATCATTTGGGGTGGCACTGGTTAAACTATTCATTAAATATCTCCCATACCTTGAAAACCCTAAATTAGAAGTGACTTCATGGCACAAAACACACATGAATTAATGGTCTCTAGAAGGGCCCATCATTAATTGTCTTGTAAACTAAAGGTGTGCCTTCTTTCTTTAATAAATCCAGCTCTCCTTCTTCCCTTCTTATTGTTATTTTTTTTCCCCTAGAAGCTTTTCCGTTTAGGTATTTTGCACCTTGATTTGGATTCATGGGAGGACGGAACCTTCCGCCCCAACAACAAAATATCTTGGGACCACCCTCATTAAATGGTCTGCGCTGAACATTATTAGTGGTCAGTGCCTTTTCCCATTTGCTTTCATGGATTAAGTTCCAATAGACCAGGCTGTCACGAAGAGGACCAAGGTTGACTTCATGTTCCTAAGGAAGGCTGGAGACTAAATCCAGATTAAAGACAGTTATGACAATGGCTGACTCAGTGGTTGCCATTAGGAAGCAACACAGTGCCATTAAAGCTGCTTTAAAGGACATGATCTCAGTTCCATCATAAGACATGTTCCTCCCTGTGGTGGAGCAGCAAATGAAAAGGTGATATCACCTCAGTCAGCCAAGTTATTTTGAGCTTCCATGACTGAGGTGGGATTCAAACCCAGGGCTCATGAGTCCTAGCCCATCATCCTATCCCACTATGCCCCATTGGGCATGTACATCACAGTGGGTATCTGACCTGTAAATAGATACACAAGAAACACAAACTGGTTTACCAAAATAAAATTGTGATGCTGAGATAAGCATGTCAGATTGTTTTTACCAAATAGCAGGCAACCTCAAGAGTATTTGGGACTAGAGATAGGCACGGAACGAACATTTTTTCATTTCTGTTACCGTTTGTCGTTTCCTTTACGTAACGTAACGAACCGACAAACAAAAATTGTGATGAAAATGAAACGAAACAAACAGAACCACGAAAATTGTAAACGTAAATCGTTACATTTCGTTTCCGTTAATGGCGACGCGCAATGAAATGAGCTGTTTTAGATGTTAAAAAATGCCCTGGACATCCGTAAAAATGCAGCAATAATTATTTATATTGTCTGATAATACCTACCAGGGGGGTTGGGGTCCTTAAAATGTTTGTTTTTGTCTTCTCATCGCGATGTATTTTTCTTTTCCCTTTAAAATGGATGTCGCCACCAGCCACAAAATGGAGGCAAGCCATGTGATGTGGGATCATGTTCAACCAATAGCATGCCCAGGTTGCAGACTGGGCGGGCAGGTCTGGCAGCAACAGAGGGCATAAAAAGCTCTGGCAGCCCCCGTCCTCCTTGCAGTCTCTGGTGGGATTTAGGGTGGGATTGCTGTCTCTGCGACTCTAGCTTCAGTCCTGCAGCCTCCCTGTGTGCGTGCGTGCTGCATACCTCTCAGTGAGTACCCTCCCTTGCCCTGCAGTGCAGTCACTCTGTGGCTGCCTTGCACCCTGGGCAATGCCCACCGCTCCCTTTGCAGCCTCCCTGCATACCTAGTCTATACTATGTCTCTGACAGCATCCATTCTTTTTAGTGTTTTCCCTCTGGTCTGGGGCGTTGAGGGATGCCTGCACACAGAAATGCTTTAAAAATCGTGCAAAAAGCGGGTAGAAACGACAAACACAAATGAAAAATGGTAATGAAATTTTTCAAAAAATTCACGACAAACGGAAATGAACCAAAACAGACCTCTCAACGACAAACGAAAAACCGAAACACCTTTTTTGTTTCGTACCCATCTCTGTTTGGGACAACTAACACCAAACCTCCCAGAGGACATGCTGAGGGTCACAGAGTACATTGACATAGGTGTGGCACTGCCATGAAGTTCAAGGAGTTGGTAAACCTCAGAGTGAGCAAGAGAACTCTCCACCACACCTTCACATCTCCTAGTGTGTGGTCACCACAAGGAGTTGCTTTTAGATAGCACGCCTTTCAGGTGGCTATTGGAAAATGCAGAGGCTTAGAACAAAAGAGAACATGGCATGCTTTAATTAAACAGGAAAGCAACTCTTCCCCTGCCAGGGACATCATGTCTAATGAAACTTAAGATGACAAAGACACAGATTGCAGTTTGCAAGGTTAAGTGCTCATGACCCCGTCTCTTGACATGCCTCACTCACTCGGTGCCAACAGCCAGGACAACATGCTCCTTGCCGCATGAGGCTGTAGCGCCTTGATGTACAATGTCTTTATGGATGATCATTATGCTACTTACATTTCCGAGAGCAATATTCTCCCCTGTTATGGCAGTGTGTTAAAAAAAAAGAGAAACTACTGGTAGATCATCTGCCCCCGGACAGATGTCATAGTATTTTTATGAACAGCATCCACTGGATCCCTCAATCCAATCAATTACCGGGAAGTTCAAGAAGAAATCTTCAAGCCTTGTGGATAAGCAAAAGAAGGAGCATTTTGTTTTCTGATCAAGTTATCTCCAAGTTTCACAACCTGGAAGGGAAAGAGGGGAAAGGGTTGCAAAAACAATGATGGTGAAAATTAAAATGGGGGAAAAAACTACTGAAAAAGGGAGCTAAAATATTGTGGCTCCTTAAACCTACTAATTTAAGAGTGGACTTCTATGGATTGAGAGCCGCTTCTTCAGATATCTAGTGGATTTTTATTCACAAAAGCACACAACACAATAAATGTGTTAACTTTTCAGGTGCTATGATACCTTGGGTTCTCTCTCTCTCTCTCTCTCTCTCTCTCTCTCTCTCTCTCTCTCTCTCTCTCTCTCTCTCTCCCTCCCTCCCTCCCCTCCCTCCCCCCTTCTTTTTAATTTCTGTCACAATGCTGAGACAGGCCATTTCTTTTGAGTTTGCAAAACTCAACCTGAGATGCAAATCACAGGTAACACAATAATACAGAATGACCAGCTGATTATTCAAAAGAGGCAAACAGCCCATCTCATGCAAGCAGTCAAAATACCAATGCAACAGGCCCTGTCATTTTTGCGAAATTTATATTATTAGTTAGTACTTGGATGGGAGACCTCCAAGGAATACTAGGTGCTGTAGGCGCCTGGAGTAGGAACTGGCAAGCCACTCCAGTATTTCTGCCAAGAAAACTCCATGGACATGGGGTCATGAAGAGTCGGTCACGACTGTAATGACACAACACACACACACTGAATTATGTGAATATTGCCTTTTCTCTGCTGCCAGTAATTCTTTTGGTCTGAGGGTGAGGATAAATTGTTTTCTTCAGGTGACCCCTGCATTTTTGCTTGCTATAGTGATGTGACAATAAATATTTCAAAATTGTTCACTCAAAATTGATGGAACAATATGAGGATAATATGTCCTAAAAGTCTCGTCAGCTGCCAGAATAAGCAGTGCAAAACAGTCTTGATGGTCTTCATTTTGAACTCTCACCTACATTTTTCTATCAAGATATTATCTCATTACCTTCCCAGGGATGGAAATGTTGGGCCACAGAAGCTCTCCGATGCAAGGTGTACTTCTTGCCAGCCAACATAAATGGCATTTGCTGCTTTGAGTCACTCTTCCGTTTCTTCTCAACAGCATTGCCTCAAAATATGATAAAGTGTTATGTTTCTGTTTATATATCACCCCATACCACTTCAAGTAGTCCCTGGGCGGTTTACAGTTTTAATTACAGTATGCAGGCTATACATTCCCCCCCTGCAACCTGGGTACTCAATTTACTGACCTTGGAAGGATGGAAGGCTGAGTCAACCATGAGCCAGCTACCTGGGATTGAACCCCAGGTCGTGAGTAGAGGTGGGCATGAAACAGAAAACCCATGGTTCGGGTTCATCTGTTTCGGGCCCACCCTTGGTTTGGTTCGCTTTGGGTTCGTATGAATTTTTTTTTAAAAATCGTACAAACATAAACCAAACCAAACCAAACCGGTTCGGGTCTGACTTACCAGGCAGCAGTGGCGGCGGCGGTGGGGGGCGATCCTGGCCCCGGCTGCAGGGGCTTTTTGAGGCACCAGCTTGAGGTCAGTGCCTCATTTTTTCCCCTCTTCAAGCACCGAAACATTCTCCATTTTAGAGCACCGACCCAGGCACCCCTAGGGCCGGGTTGGTGCTCCTTTTTAATTTTTGTTTTTGTTTTTGTTTCTAAAGTGCCAACTGCGCGGCCCCTGGGGCCAGGTCAGTGCTGGTTCTATTTCCCCCCCTTCATTTTAGAGTGCCAACCCAGTCACCCCTGGGGCTGGGTTGGTGCTCTTTTTTGTTTGTTTGTTTGCTTTTTAAGCACCGACTGTGTGGGCCCTGCGGCCGGGTGGGTGCTGGTTCTTTTTTTAAAAAAAATTCCTTCATTTTACAGCACAGACCCGGCCATCTCTGGGGCCAGGTCGGCACTCCTTTTTTGTTTTTATTTTATTTTATTTTATTGTTTGTTTGTTTTGAAAGTCCCCAGCGGGGGCTTTTTGAGGCACTGTCTTGGGGTAAGTGCCTTGTTTTTTAATTTTAATTTTCTTCAAGCACCGACTGCGCAGCCCCAGGGGCCGGGTCAGTGCTGGTTCTATTATTTTTAAATTTTTTCTTCATTTTTGATCACTGACCCGGCCACCTCTGGGGCCAGGTCAGTGCTCCTTTTTATTTTATTTTATTTTATTTTATTTTATTTTATTTTATTTTGTTTTATTTTATTTTTTTGTTTGTTTGTTTTAAAAGTTGGGGGGGGGCTTTTTGAGGCGCTGGCTTGGGGCCAGTGCCTTGTCTTTTAATTTTTATTTTCTTCAGGCACCGACTGTGCGGCACCAGGGGGCGGGTTGGCGCTGGTTCTATTTTTTATTTTTTTCCTTTATTTTAGAGTGCCAACCCAGCCACCCCTAGGGCTGGGTCAGTGTTCCTTTTTTGTTTGTTTGTTTGCTTTAAAAGCCCCCAGCCAAGGCTATTTGAGGTGCTGGCTTGGGGCAAGCACCTCTACAGGCCTACTTTCCCCCACCAGGACCAGGAGGACTGTGGCGAGGACAAGGTGTGTGTGTGTGTGTGGGGGGGGGTAATGAAGAACAAAGCAAACAAAATGGAAATTTCCATTTTGTTTTGTTTCATTTTTCTTTGATGGGTTGGTTTGTTATTCATTTTGTTAGCTATTGAAATGAATAACGAATAATGAAACGAATTTAAAGTTTGTTTCGTGCCCATCTCTACTTGTGAGCACAGTTTTACCTGCAGTACAGGCATTTAACCACTGCGCCACAGGGTTCGGCTAATAGATAACTACCATTAGCCCCTGTTGTCTCATAATACTTGAATCTGCCCCCTCCCTCATGTATGGATACTCTTATTATTATTCAGGAACTGTACAGTTTGTTGACAATTGTACTCTACCAGAAATGATTCAGCACAGCAACGTTTCATCCATAGTAAGCGTTATGAAAACTTAGTAAAATCATTGTACTCCATATGCTCTTGCATGGTAAATATAAATATACACCGTGGATGGCTCTTGATATATCACTTTGTCATGCTACTATGATTCCTGAGTAGGTGTGGGAAGAAATGTACTAAACTAAATTGCTTTCTTGGGTTTTTAGCCCATCCTTCAGCAAAGCTATCATAGCATCTTCACATCATCTCTGAGTGGGAGGGGAGACTAATAACAACAGTCTTGCCCTAGAAACCTGGGATAGCCTCATGGCATCCTATCCCCTGCCAGTGATCACCCTCGGGCTCCCAACATCTCACCTTAGCAGGATCATAGGCCAGGCATGTCCAGACTTTGGCCCTCCAGATGTTTTGGACTGCAACTCCCACAGTTCTTTGCCGTTGGCAATGTAAGCTTAGAATTCTGGGAGTTGTGGTCCAAAACATCAGGAGGGCTGAAGTTTGGACATGCCTGTCATAGGCTATCAACCATCCTTGCTGAGAGTATGAGAACCCTAGGCTATGAGTTGGGGACTAGGGCAGAGAAGGTTGTTCTCACCATTAGGCCACAGAGCCCTCCGTAGTCTTCTCTTTCTAAAACATTTGTGGCTGCATGGACAACATTAAATCATTTCTCCCACTTCTACTAGACCGATTCAATCCAACAGGAACTTACAGAAGTGCCAACTTAACTGAAGCCATATTTACTGTATCTAAAGAATATTACACATTTGTTGCACACAAAAGGGGGACTTAGTCCATCGACCTGAGTTCCTTGTTCCTTTCCCCACACAGTTTTGCTAGAAGAGATTAGCAGAGGTGAGAGAAGTTAATAAGAAAAAGGGAACTTGGCACTGCTTCATGTATGCAAATTGTTTCTGAGATATAGATCATGGATTCACAATGTTCCCGAAATCAGCACTTTTGATCAGTAGGGAAGACTTGATTGATGGAATTATCCTGAGGTAATTATATCGACCTCCTGTTAATTTCAGGACATCATGACACCTAATCAGCAAAGTTCAGACTGACGATTGTTTTTGCGAGCATTCATATGGAAACCAACTGAATTAGTAGGAAGCCCGTTCTAACTTTAGTTGCGCCAGTATCCTGTTCCTTGTACCCATGCAGAAATGCCCCCTATTGTGCCTGATTGACTTGTATTCAGAATTCATGTTGGAGGAACCCACACACCTCTCATATAAGCAGAAAGCACCATTGCTTGCAGTAGGGTGATCTCTCGCTGACATAAGGGCAAGTCAGAGCTGTGCTACTATGGAGCTGCAATACATTGCATTCTAGTCGATAACAGTTACCTAACTCTGAGAAAGATGGGGACTGTTATAAAATATCATGCCACAATTCATGTTAAGCCCTGTTCAGGTGTCACCTTCACCATAAATTAATCTGGCAGTATTATAAAGCCCTAAATGGGTTGGAACCAAGCTATCTAATAAAAGACCACATTGCCCTCTAGGAGCCTTCCCAGGCATTAAGAGCAAGATGAGAGGCCTTTCTCTCAGTCCCACCACCTTCGCAGGCATGCTTGGTAGAGGCCTTCTCTGTCGCTGTTCGTAGGGTCTGGAATTCCCTTCCACAAGAAGCCAAGCTGGCCACATCTTTACTGTCTTTCCACAAGCAGGCAAGGAACATTCTTTTCAGGCAAGCTTTTCCTTAATGACTTGTGGTCTGAGAGGGGATTGTCTGAGAGGGGATTTACATGGATTTCGGTACTTGTTTTTAAATGTGTTTTAAGATTGATTTTATTTACCTTTTTAATATAATACTTGTTTAAATATTTTATACATACTGTTTTTCGCTTTTAAATACAGTGGACCCTCGTATAACAAACGGTTTGTATAACATAAATTCTGTAAAGCATAACAAATTCCAGAGATAGGGGAAATTTGCTTAACAGAATTGTCTATGGGGCGAATCCGTACAACATAACAATGGTCGCAATTAGGGATTACTCTGTTTTCAATGCATTCCTATGGGAAATTTGTATAAAGGAAAATTTGCTCAACATAATTTCGTTTGGAATGAATTAATTCCTTTATACAAGGTACCACTGTACAGGTTTTTAATGATATAAGCCACCTTGGGCCCTGGCATATTTTAAAATGCTCTTTAAATAAAATAGTACAGTAATACCTTGGTTTAAGAGTAACTTGGTTTTAAGAACATTTTGCAAGACAAGCAAATATTTATTCTAAATTTTGCCTTGATCAACAAACAATGTCTTGATATACAAGCATTGGAGCAGGCCAGATGATCACAAGTGACTCTGTCTCCCTCCATCCCCTGCTGGATTGTGGGTGATTATCTAGAATGTTCAGTCTCAGGCAGCCTACAAATTGTCACATTAAAAATACAGAGTAAAATCCAGTTGTTTTCAAGCAGAGCAGATTCCACAGCCAGGTACATAAACCATGGTGTGGATGTGGACTTCCAGCCAACTTCTTTTGTGAGTCTGGGCATTTTGTGTGCATAGTATGTGGTCTATGGGTCCCCAGAATGAACCATCTGAGTTTCCATTATTTCTTATGGGGAAATTTGCTTTGATATGCAAGTGCTTTGGTTCAAAAGCATGT
Organism: Phrynocephalus guinanensis; assembly: GCA_037367245.1. Classification (NCBI taxonomy): domain Eukaryota; kingdom Metazoa; phylum Chordata; class Lepidosauria; order Squamata; family Agamidae; genus Phrynocephalus; species Phrynocephalus guinanensis. The sequence continues at coordinate 31,619,197 of CM074732.1, read as the reverse complement.
TTCCGGAAAAGATTATGCTCATAAACCAAGGTATTACTATATTAGGTAGCATTCTCTCTCTCTCTCTCTCCCTCCCCCCTTCCCCCTACTGTTCATCTCAGCCTCACCCCATGCCAATGAGGGACAAAATAATTTAGACCTACTGTAAAAGCTTCTTGAAATGATTACAGTTAGACAGGGTACCTAAAGTGAAGCACTGTATAAATATGAATTATTGGCTTAAACCCTGTTGCACAGTTATATAAACAACATAATTTTTGGAAGTCAATTGGAATAAGGGAAGAGGATTCTGTAAACATAGGCTGCATTATGTTGTTATGCAACTTGACATGGAACAGAAAAAGCCTATGGAGAATTCTTACGTTACAGTGATTCCCCAGTAGAAGTTACTCTGTTTGCATGACAGAATTTCTACTCCTTCCCATCCTCTTTTCAGGTTTTTTTTTAAGTTAAAAGGTCCATCTCTTCTGTAATGGCTGGTGCAGGGTGAGGGGGCAATCCTGACTTTCTACATTTAGGATACTGGGTACCCCTGACTAGCGGAACAGTGCATGAACAACAGCCTATAACTCCTGAGGTCCTCTTTACCAGGGAGGGTATTGAATCTATGTATTCCATGGGTGGAGGCATGAGGAGTGTAGAAGTCCATCTCAGGCTCCTTTGTGCAAAGCTGGTGGCTTATCGTTCTAGTTACTATGCAGCTGGATTATCTGGAAGGGGAGTCATGGCAACTGGACTTCTTTTTCTTGAGAGATTGAAACATTTCACTGCTCATCCAAACAGCTTTGTCAGTGTGAAGAAAGCTAGTTGCAAGCCCTCCATTTTATAGCTCACTTTGACCTCATGTCACCCTGGTTTGAAATAGGTTCATAAAATGAACAGTGGCCTGAATAGGCTCGTTAACCAGACAATAGTCTCAATCGCCTTAAGATGAACAATGGCCTAAAGTGCAGAAACTCATAAAGTATGGGTATAGCTATGGCCTTGGTGCCGAAGGCGAGAAGTATTTTTTATTTGATAAGCGATTGTTGAAATCACAGCCTGATAAGAGGCAGATAGACTGTGCGTGAGCCTCCCACCTCTGTTGAGAGAGGGGTTTTCAATGCTTACATGAATGGCTTCCCTGACTCCTCTCTCAAACCCCTCTATCTTCTCTGTCTAATATGTCTACATCCTCATCTTTGAATGAGTGCCCTTTTTCCTTCAAATGGAGGTGTACTGCTGATTCTGGTCCTGAGCTGTTACCCCTCCTATGTTGGGTCATCCTTCTGTTTAATGGCTGTTTAGTTTCTCTAATGTAGACATCTGGACACTCCTCACTGCATTGGACCACATATACTACATTGGTCCTTTTTTGTTTTGGTATTGGGTCCTTTGGGTGGACAAGTCTCTGCCTTAGTGTGCTTGTGGGATTGAAATAAACAGGGATGTGGTATTTGCCAAAAATCATTTTAGGCTTCTCAGACACTCCAGTCATGTAGGGAATGACCCTGCCTCATAGTGCTAAGAGCACTCTCTGTGCATTTACAATGGAATTGTGCAAGGAACACCTTGCCCTCCCTTGCTCCTCCAGCAAGCTGGGTGCACTCATTTTATTGATCTCAGAAGGATGAAAGGCTAACCTTGAGCTGACTACCTGAGCTCTTTGGGACTGGAATCAGTAAAAGTTTGATTGCTGTACTGCATTTAGCCACTTTTCCACAAGGCTCTCTATTCGGGTTCAACAGAAGATTTTTCAAAGTCTTCTAACTGCATCCAACAGAGAACCTGGTATTTGTGAATTTTGTGTGTGTGTGTGTGTGTGTGTGTGTGTGTGTGTGTGTGTGTGTGAGAGAGAGAGAGAGAGAGAGAGAGAGAGAGAGAGAGAGAGAGAGAGAAAGAAAGAAAGAAAGAAAGAAAGAAAGAAAGAAAGAAAGAAAGAAAGAAAGAGAAACAGAGAGAGAATGAGACTCATGTATGCATATTTAAGAAACATATGGGGTGGCACCAACCATTGGGAGCAGTAACTCTACTCACTTTTTGACACTGCTACTGCTGGCATATGGCCCTTGAGACTATTGTTCATATCTCCCATAACATTCTAACGGCTTCAAAGGACCTTCGATAACCCATGTCAAAGAACTGTGGTCACCTGAAGTCAAGTCCATGGCCAAAATCCTGTTCATTCCTGCCCAAGTTACAATGCAAATGGCTGAAACTTTGCAAGTGTCATCTCCACCAATGACAAAGTCAGCATAGACACAATCAGTTGTGTAGACCGAAAGACAACAAATAATGTTGACAATGGTGTGGCAATTCACCACAATTCACTGCCAAAAGTTATGCCTTTTTCATAATGCCAGTGGGAAAGGGGAATAAATTACAGTTGTTCCTCAAGTTACGAATTTAATCCTTTCCGCATGCATGCTCTTAAGTCAAACTACTCTTAAGTTGGGGTACCTATCTAAAAAATTGGGAGGGGGGGGAGTTTAAAAATAAAAAATGAAAAAAATATTTGTAAGTCAAGTAGACCATATCTAAAATTTGTAAGGCGGCAGTTAAAATGCCAACACTTTTCTGCTCTTAAGTTGAGCTGCTCTTAAATCGAGGTACCACTGTATTGGTCAGTGTGCTCAATAGGCCTTGCTCTGACCTTTACTTAGGTTGTGTGGCAGCCTTAGATCTTCCACTACTTCCAGGCAGAAGCTTGTCTACAAGCTCTGATTTTCTCCACCTTGTGCAGTGGCGTGACACACCCACCCACTTCTGTCAGTTGCGTGCAGGCTCATTGTGGGTTAAATACTGGGAGAAATATTAGCATGTCTTCTCCTTAAGCAAAAAAGCTTTGCTTCTTAGGGAATAAATGATGAAGTCCACCTTCCTAGGAAACAAAGCAGATACTATCAATATATAAACATTGCAAAAAGAGAGCTAGTCTGAATCAGCTGAGTACCAGTGCCAGTACTGGAAAGCATGTGGGGTGTGAAAGTTGCATTTTACATGAATTATGTGGATCACTGTTTGGGACTCTCTAGCCTTCTGTTCCAGCAATCTGTTGGATGCTGTTAACTTTTTCTTTTTACTTTCTTTTTCTCCTTTTTAGAAAAAGAGATGATTATTCCTTCAATTTCATCTCTAACTCATTGTTCCAAAACTCATAAATGTGCCCCCTTTCCTTTCTTTTCTTTTCTTTTCTTTTCTTTTCTTTTCTTTTCTTTTCCTCCTTCAACTTCCAGTTCAGCTGTTACTGTTTATCCCCAAAGAACACTTTCTGTTTTGTTATTTGGTCTGTGTTTGTGCTGAAATGAGGATAATGATGCCCTGAAGTGCCACAGATGAAACTAAACGGAATTACAGGAGAAAACAATCAAGTCCTTCCCATCATCCGACTTCATGATATTCATGGATATCAGAAGGACAAGGATCTCAGAATAGGACCAGCCCTCCTGTCGGGCAAAGTGGTGTGGCTGCATGAAACAGTAGATGCTGGAATGTCAGAGTGAAACGTTTACATTGCATGGGGTATGGCTTCAGAAAGTAATGGTCAGATTAGAGGAAATAAAGAGAAGCAACTCTACCGATGGAATTTTGCAGAGGTTCTTAGGATGGTGCAGATGTCTTGCTACATGCTTCCTGAGAATCCGGATGGTGTTATATGGTGCTAGAATCTGAAGTTAGCATTTCAGAGATATATTTCTGACAGATCTCAGGGGGCCGAGCAAGTGTACTTGCCATCAACGCCCAACGCCCAATGACCAGTGGGAAGAGTGAGCAAGTTCAACCCTGAGAAGACCGAGGTCATGTTCTTTGGGACTTCCCCATCTGGCTATGGAGGCCCTTTTCCAACTTTGGAGGGTGTTTCTCTCTGGCCATCGGACAGTGTCTGGAATCTGGGCGTAGTCCTGGACCCAGCACTCTCTATGGAGGCCCAGGTGGCTGCTGTGTCCAGGGCTGCCTTTTTCCATCTTCAACAGATAGCCCAGATTCGTCCCTATCTAGATGGGGACTCCCTCAGGACAGTGGTGCAAGTGCTGGTGATCTCAGGACTAGACTATTGCAACGCGCTCTACATGGGGCTGCCCTTGACTCTCCTTTGGCGGCTGCAATGGGTACAGAATGCGGCGGCCAGACTGGTGGCGGGTGAGCGCCGCTTTCACCATATCACCCCAGTCCTGGCCTGTCTGCATTGGTTGCCTGTTGCGTCCCGAATCAGATTCAAGGTCTTGGTTTTAATTTATAAAACCCTCCATGGCCTGGGACCTGACTACCTGGCGGAGCAGATCGCCCAGCGGTCAACATTGGCTCGACCGACCCGGTTGTCGTGGGCACACACGCTGCGGGTGGCCACGCCCAGGGAGGCCCGGAAAACATCCACCCCGTTCCTGGGCTTTCTCTGTGGCTGGCCCTGCTCTCTGGAACCACCTCCCCAGCGATGTGCACCTTGCACAGTCCCTGCAAGCCTTTTGGAAAGCCTTAAAAACCTGGCTTTTCCAAGAGGCATTTGGTGGCTGATTCCCCCCCCCTCTGCCATCTGTTTCTTCTGATTGTTTGGTTTTATCGCTGATTAATTGTTTTTATATTGACTCATTTATTGTTATTGTTGTACCCTGTGTTGTGAACCGCCCGGAGTTCCTTCGGGAAGACGGACGGTATACAAGCCTAATAAATAAATAAATAAATAAATAAATAAATAAATAAATAAATAAAATCTCAGGGTGGGTGAAGAGCTCTTGCTAGGGCTGATTTTGTTGTTGTTCATCATTTGGAAAAATTTCCTCTTCTAATAACACATTATCTTTAATGAGAATCAAATGGAGTGTAACATCAGATATAAGAGAATACCAAGATTTTTATTATTATTTTTTATTATTATTATTGGTCTTCACCCCCTTGTAGAAACACAATTTCCGAAGCAAACACAATTCATCACTTTCAGGAGGTGAGAGAGAGCATCACCCAGGCTTCCCTCTGGGGCAGGATGGTTTTCTGTGTACCTACATGACATGGCCTACCATCTCTGCCTTCTGGACTAGCCTGCTGTGTTCATGCGCACTGCTCCCTCCCTTGTCCTGAACACATTGTCTTTCACATACGAAAATGTGAGGGAAACCTCTTGTTCCTTCCCTTACATAGTAAGACCTCCTTTTCGTTTCCTGTCACTGAAAGGTGATGGAGGGTGAGCATTGAGTGCATACATGATATTTTGAAAGGATGATTGTTGTATAAAACTTGAATGGACAGGGCACGCAAGTAAGGTGAAGCACTACACAGCCAGGGCCTAGTCATCTACCATTCCCCTATTTCTGGAAAGTAAGGTCGTTACCCCACGTCCACTTTGTGGCTCTAGAACAGTGGTTCTCAAACGTCCTAATACTGTGACCCTTTAATACAGTTCCTCGTGTTGTGGTGACCCCTTGCCCTGCTTGGAAGAGGCCACAAGCCCCCTTTGGCAGGCCACTGCCACAGGTGCCATAGAGAACTTCCCTCTACAGGTACCCTGAGCCAATTGCAGCCTCTGGTGCCACTGACTGGCATCCCCTCCAACCTATCAAGCTGTAACTCACTCTTCCCCCCCTTCTCCCCCCCTCCTCCAGACCAAAGCCGTTTTTGCCGTTTTCTTCACTGGCTCATGGCGACCCCTGTGAAATGGTCATTTGACACCCCCCCAAGGGGTCCCGAGCCCCAGGTTGGGAACCACTGCTCTAGAAAGTGCTCTGAGATGTGGATCTTAAAATTGGCCCTCCAATAAATTGAGACCACACCCCCATGAAATGCGACTAAGTGCATTTTCTTTGTACCTGGCCTCAGGGTGGTGGAATCCTTGTGGTGGAATCCGTTGTGGTTTTTAAACTAGTACACGTGCCATTGGGTGCCATTTAATCCACAGCATAACTGTTCCGTCACCATTGGGCGACCTAGTGGCACTGCTTGGAGCAGCCACATGACAGTAAATTTACATTATGAGAAGCCACTATGCATGGAAAGAAGCCAAAAAAATAAGTATTTGAAGTCTGACAAATGACAAATGAAAATCGATATACCAATATACCTACCCATCGGGTTTTAATTTTTTAAAAAATAGTGCTGCGGGAAAACAACATAAAATGCATTTTGATGCAACTCCATCCGTGGGGGTCAACAGAAGTTATGTGACATGGCCTACCATCTCTAAAGTAAATGCTTGGGGACACAACAACAGCAACAAAACCACATGACCGCAACAAGGTATATTACACATTTTAATTTGTTGCGGTACAAAGTGGATGTGGGGTAATGGCCTATGACTAGTTTGTCTTAAAGGTGCTACAGGTGGAAATCAGATGTTATTAACTGATTTGAAAGCTTCCACAAGACATCTCGTTTCTCTGGTGCTACAACACACTACCATGGTTCCTGTCTAGATTACCTGAATAAACCTCTCCTACAATTAATACTCTTTTTGTCCTTTGGATTTGAAAATTAGACTAGAAGGTTTAGACTAGATTCACAGTTCTGTGCCAGTCAGATAACTTTTTTTTTTTGCTGGATGTCTTCATGTATTTCCTTTTGGAAAAACGAACACATAAATGTCTTATCAGCTGAGCTTTTCTTCATATTTACTCAGCCACACTATCTCTCTCGTGTACTGTGAGATGGCAAGTGGGTAGCTGCTATCTGGAGTTGAGGTGCCTGTGTCAAAAGTAATTAGCCTAATCCTGTTCCTGAGATGATGGGATGCCCTTCAGTGCTAGGCTAGTCCGAAGCATGTTTTCCAATCTCAGTTCAGCTTCCCGCCTGTAGAGCTGGTTGGCAATTGCTTCTATAAATCTGAAAAGGTTCACATCCCTTGTTGGGAATCCAGCGTGTTAAAGTTGGGGCCTAACTAAAAGCATGTTTTGTTTCAAAGGTTAGGGAAGTTCATTCCTCTGCTAGGAAGACAACATTCTCAAAGCTGATGAAAAAGAGCAATTCAGGAAGATGGGACCCTAATAGATGGCACATTGTGGTACCAGAGTCTCTAGCGTCCCCAAGGTCTGTTGTTAAGAGGACAGAGATGAGGAGGAGGAATCTTCTTCTTCCCAGGAGTCTTTTCACTACAAACCCATTGTTTTTCTGCCTCAGGGATGCAAATTCTCTCTTAACGTGTTCTCAAGGAGAAGAATGGAAAGCTGGGGTGAATGGGGACTTTGCCAGTGAGTGGGATAATTTATCTCCAGGTTGTCTAGAATTTCCACATAAAACTACAGCAGGTTCTGCCATGCTGCTGGACCTTTAGGACATAGAAGCCTTGGATGTGTTCTTTGGGGGCTGTGCTTCCACATCCAAAATGTCTCCCAAGTTTCCCTCATTGATCTCAGCTTGTTGAAGGTTGGTGGTGGTGGCTTCAGATGATGCACTTTCTACCTCACATTCCCCACCTCACCCTGAAGTATGCTGAATCAAGAGCCTATCTTACTGCCCGGGTACCTACTCTTTTTTTTAAAATTCTACCTTCTGTCCTGCATTCCTTTTGGTTTTGGGTCCTGTGTGAGCCCACAGTCCCAGAATATTTCTTTGTATGCTGCTGCTAAACCCACCCACCTCTGCTTTGCCTGCTGCTATTTTTTCCCCACCTCTTTTTTTCTTCTTCTCTTTTTTACATTTACCAAGCAGTGTGTCGATTCCTCCTTATGCCAACGGATGATGTGTTCAGTTTTATGCCAAGGGCGTGGTGGGATGAGTGAGAAGAAAGTACTAGGATGAGCTATGCAGTCAAGGAAGGATCCTCATGATTTCATAGGATATGTAATGGGGGTGCTTGCAAAACCACTAACAAATTACCAACCCCTTGGATCAGTAAGAGCAAATAAACACTTCATAAATATTTACTCACTCACTCAATCACTCAATCACTCACTCACTTACTAACTTACTTACCATAGTTAGAGACACCATATGTGTTAAAAACTGTACCACCCACAGGAACCACAGGCAATTACAAAGTCTAAGGTGGTTACTTCATGTCCTACCTTGTTTCACAATTACATTTGTACCGTGACATCGTTGTTCACAGTCACATGGTTTTGTCCCTGTTCAGTCCCTGTTTCCATTTACTCATGGGCGTGATTACTTGTCTCATGACAACTGTTACTTCAAGGTCTTGTTCCGTGACAAATTCTGAATTTGTTTTGCTTTCTTAACCCTTTTTTAATATCGTAAATAAAACTTTTCCGATATTTCGATTTACTGGTCTTCCGTGATTTACACGTCAATGCTACAGAATTTTCAGTACTTTCTTTAATAAACGTTAGCACTGCATGGTGTTTCCCATAGGGAAACTAATGTTGAATGCTGCTTCAGCCACTGACCACTAGGTGGACACTGGTTGTTGCATGACAGTTGTCACCACATGGTCCCTTGTCTCGGAACAGAAACTGGGAACGAACCATGACAAGAAAATATCCCAGCACAGGCGCAGGTATGGCTTGTCACGCTCTGATTCTGGTTCCGGGGCCATGGTCGAGACAACTTTTTGCTGTCACGCTATGGACGTGAAGTAAGTTTTTTTTTGTACTGGTCCCAAGCGGGACAGCATGGAGGGATGAACGGGACGTGAAGTAACCGCCTAAGATTATCCCATACTGGTTTGTGAACTACGTAAGTAAGTAAGTAAGTAAGTAAGTAAGTAAGTAAGTAAGTAAGTAAGGAAGGAAGGAAGGAAGGAAGGAAGGAAGGAAGGAAGGAAAGCAAAAGCAAAGTGTTCTGCTTGTATACTGCCCCATATCACTACAATTTTTTAATTACAGTGTGCAGGCTACACATTGCCCCCCCCAGCAAGCTGGGTACTCAAAATACCAGGAAGGTAGGAAGGAAGGAAGGAAGGAAGGAAGGAAGGAAGGAAGGAAGGAAGGAAGGAAGGAAGGAAATCCAAACAGGAATGTACAACTCAGTGAAAGCTGTGAAATGTTGGATTTCCACAAGGAAGAGCAGCAGAATTGGTTGTGAGATCATTCTCTGTCATGTTTAAGCCAGATGCTTGTGCTTAAAGCGGCAGCCTCAAGAGTAGTGCTTAACCCAGCTTGGCAATACATCGCCAATAAGCTTTAAATAAGAACTTGGGGTGTGAGAAAACTGCTGAGCAATACTTTGAAATTGGGATAGGGAAGGGTGTGAATACCATTCAGGTTCAATTTGTAGGTGAGGATTTTTTTTTATTTACAGATTAGGACCAACATGCCCTGAACTGATTTGGAGGTGGCCTGAACCAATTTGTAATTGCATTTCTGAATATCTTGGTATATATTTTTAGGCTGGGAGACATCCCTCCCATATAGGGAATCAAAAGCTGTGACTGGAGGTGTGGCGCACCATATTTCATTACCGACACATCAGGAATGTGACGAATCTTCTCTTTGTGAATGGTAGTTAGCACAAAAGGGTATCCGGTAAACAGTGCTTCCCAACCAAAGGGTCACAAAGTGTTTTCTGGAGGTCACAGGTCACCAGATAAATATTGTAGTCATTATTAAATAATTTCTTCCATGAGCCTTCAGAGGAGAATATTAAAGTAAGTAAAAGTAATTACTTACTTACTTAATTAATTAATTAATTAATTAATAAGTAAGTAAGTAAGTAAGTAAGTAAGTAAGTGTGTGTAAAAAACACAAGCTCTTTGGGGGAGAACGAAGCCTCTATTTTCTGAGAAGGGATAAATTTACCCCATTAAAATGCTTCTAAAAACACAAATATGGTGGGAGGTTGCAGGATACTTTGCTATTATAAAAGGGGTCACTACTCGAAAAAGTTTGGGGACCACTCCCGTACACAATTTTGAGTCCTGCCATTGGTGCAGTGAACATTCAGGTTGTCCTTTGCTAAGTAAAGCATGTATGCTTTTTCGTGGAGGCTAAAGAGGCATGTAACTATATGGCAACATTGGACCATTAAGTGGTATTTTGAATTGGGGGTACAGAAGCACAACATCTCACAGTCAGAAAACAGAAGGTTTGTGGTTGTTGTTTTTTTTAAAGAAATCAATAAAATTTCAGGTACAAGCTGTGCAGGACTGAGTTCCATGGGCCTTGCGTCCTACTAAGCATGCATGCCATGTGGTCCTAAGATCTATTTCTGAGCCAATATGCATAATATGGTTACATTAATTCCTTCAATATTGAATTGCAAACCCTTAGGAACAAATTTCAATTCTTTTATTGCTCTATCTCTAGTGCAGTGATGGTGAAACTTTTAGAGACCAAGTGCTCAAACTGCAATTCAAAACCCACTAATTTTTTTGCAAAGTGCCAATACAGTAATTTAACCTGTATACAGGTGGCTATAAAGGGGCGATGTCGGGTGCCCACAGAAAGGGCTCAGAGTGCCACCTTTGGCACCTGTGCCGTAGGTTCGCCAATCACTGCTCTAGTGTAATCTCCTCTAAGTGCATCTACAAAACCAGTGCACAAATCAACACTTAGTCCTCGTAGTGACTGGGATTCCTGAACGGGTGGTGGCAATAATAGTAACAGTATTTTCCTTCCCCCATGCATATGCTGATTTTAGTACAAGCTGATATTATCTATATCTCTAACATAAATTTTGCAATTGAGTGCCTTCTGGAATAAAAAGTTGTGGAGATACATGAGGAATATCAATCATGAAATGGTACAGGTGAAACTCAAAGTGGTCTGCTTATATAGCGCCCCATACCACTTCAACTAGTCTCTGGGCAGTTTACAGTTTTTTTAATTACAGTATGCAGGCTACACATTGCCCCCCCCCCCAGAAGCTGGGTACTCATTTTACCTTACCTCGGAAGGTATTTTATCATTTTTCCATGATATTTTGAATATCATGCAAAACTTCATTTATTTCACTAATGCAACTTTAAAGGTGAAACTAATATAAGATAGACTTATATGCAAAGCAAGATAGTTCAAACCTTAATTTGTAATAATTGTGATGACTATGGATTACAGCTTATGAAAACCCCAAATTCACAATCTGAGACAATTAGAATATTGTGAAAAAGTTCAATATTCTAGGCTCAGTGTTTCCCCACTCTATTCAGCTAATGAATCCATAACACGTGCAAAGGGTTCCTGAGCCTTTAAATGGTCTCTGTCATAATATGTAGAATTGACAAAATGTATGTATTGTATATTTAACAGAATGAAAAGAGAATTGTAAAATGGAGTCAGTCAAAAAAAGCAGTGTCATAATGTTAACCACAAGTGCAAGGAATTAGAAATCACCAGCAGGTTAAGTGATTTAGCACAGGTGGAATAGTTAATGACATCATGGTGTATCAGAATGTGATTGGTTAAAATCATGTCTGATGAGGTCTAAATGTGTATATAAGAACTGGCTTGTATAATGTTAAATTGGGACTGTTTATGGTGAGAAAACAGTACCCCACGCTCTGTTGACTTGTATATATGATATTGCTTGGTGTTATGCTGTTGTATATTTGCTGTATATATTCAATATAAGAGTTCTATTCTAAGTCATGTTTCTTTGTCTCTCCGTTTCTGGGTTCTGATAATACTTATAACAATTAACTACACTTTATCTATATGCTGCTGCTGCTAAACTCATATTTATTCTCTGCTATACTCATGTGTGTTAACATTTTTCATAATCCTTAATTGGTTGGTTCAGTAGGAACTTGAAGCACAATCATGGGAAAGACTGCTGACCTTACAGTTGTGCAGAAAACCATCATTGACACCCTCCATAAGGATGAAAAGTCCCAAAAGGTACAGATTGCAAAAGATGTTGGATGTTCCCAAAGTGCTCTATAAAAGCACATCAATAGGAAGTTATGTGGAAGGGAAAAGGGTGGAAGAAAAGGGTGCACAAGCAGCAGGGAAGACTGCAGCCTAGAAAGGATTGTCAGGGAAAGGCCATTGAATAGTGTTGGGGACTTTCACAAGGAGTGGACGTAGGCGGGAGTTTGTGCATCAAGAGCCACCACACAGACTGATCCTGGACATGGGCTTCAAATGTCGTATTCCTCTTGTCAAGCTGCTCCTGATCACTGTTGCTGATAGTCCAAAGTCCTCTTTTCCGATGAGAGCAACTTTTGCAACCTATTTGGGAACCAAGGACCCAGAGTCTGGAGGAAGAATGGAGAGGCACACCATGCACGTTGTGAAGTTTCCACAGTCTGTGTTGATTTGGGGAGCCATGTCATCTGTTGGTGTTGGCCCACTGTGCTTCATTAAGTCCAGAGTAAACACAGCCATCTACCAGGAGGTTTTGGAGCACTTCATGCTTCCTTTCACAGATGAGCTTTATGGGGATGCTGACTTCATTTTCCCGCAGGACTTGGCACCTGCCCACACTGCCGAAAGTACCAAAACCTGGTTCAATGACCATGGGATTACTGTGCTTGATTGGCCAGCAAACTCACCTGATCTGAACCCCATAGAGAATCTATGTGGCATTGCCAAGAGAATGATGAGGGACATGAGACCAAACAATGCCACAAAGCTGAAGGCTGCTATTGAAGCGCCTTGTCTTCTATAACACCTCAGCAGTGCCACAGGCTGATAGTGTCCATGACATGCCACATTGAGGTAGAAATTGATGCAAAAGGGGCCCAAACCAAGTACTGAGTACATATGCATGCTTATACTTTTCAGAACTCCAATATTGTTCTATTTACAATCCTTGTTTTATTGCTTCATGTAGTATTCTAATTGTCTGAGATTGTGAATTTGGGGTTTTCATAAGCCGTATGCCATAATCACCACAGTAATAACAAATTAAGTCTTGAACTATCTTGCTTTGTATGTAACGAGTCTATCTAATATATTAGTTTCACCTTTAAAGTTGCATTACTGAAATAAATGAACTTTTTCACGATATTCTAACTTTTTTGAGTTTCACCTGCATAGTATGCCTTAGGTCAGCAGGTCTGTGTAGGTTGGATTTAGTCTTTTGATTTAGCAGTCTGTTAAAACTGAAGCAGGTCTGCTGGAAGGTTACATAAAGGATCTGTGATGAAAATAAGAAAGACATGGCAAATAAAGGACATATTTGCATATGATTTAAAGAACTTGCTTAGCTTGGCTGTGGCAGCTTCTCCCTGCCAACAATATATTATCTATTGTGAAGTTCATATCTGAAATTTGCAAGCTACTCATTCTTGGAACATCTCAATAAATTCCGCTTTAAGGATATGGGGGCCAGTTTCTGGAGTCAGTGTCTCAGCTGCATCGTTTGCCTTTGAGAGAAGCACATAAAGAAGTAGCTAAGTCCTACCTGCGTCCTTGCATGTGAGGTCACCGGCTGAGTTGATGTGATGTTCTGAAAAATTAATAGTCAAAGTCTGAGGGGAAACCACCAAAAGCAGAAGCTACTCATACAGCAGAATGAGGTTGCAGAATGGGTTCCATGGACCACATGCTTTCCTTTTTGCTTGAACTCTAAAGGCTGGAACTCTTCCTTCTGAAAATTCCACCTAACAGACAAAACACCCAAGTTGCGCTCAGCTGGAGGAGGGCTAGAAGGCCTCACTGTCTATGACAGGCCAAGAGGAGGCCTAGTTTATAGTAGGCAAAGGGAACTGACCACAGAGGGTGCTGGAAACCTACAACCTAGCCTTCTACTAGGTGAGCATAACTGAGGTGTCTTCCTGGCAGGTGGAACTTCTAGAATTAGAGATGGGCACAAACCAAAAAATGGTGATTTGTTTTGTTTTGGTTCATTTTGTTTTGTTTCATTGTTTCATTTTGATTCGTTATTTGTTTTTTCCTGCTTTGCGAAATTTATTATTATGATGATTATTTTTAATCCTGCCAACCCGCAGGCTGGATTGGATTATTTTTATTTTTATTTTATTTTATTTTATTTTAATATGTGCCAACCACATGGCTCGCCTACCAGCTGTAGCACAGGCCGGTTGGCTTTTTAAAAAACTTTTGCCAGCCCACAGTCCAGTTCGGCGACCCGCCGGTTGGTCTGGTACTGGGGCTCGTGCACCAGATTGGGTTTTTAAAATTTTTATTTTATTTTATTTTATTTTGTGCTGACCACGTGGCCCACCTACCAGCTGTTGTGTGGGCCAGTTGGCTTTTTTTTTTTACTTTTGCCAGCCCGTGAGCTTGTTTGGTGGCCCTCGGGCCGGATTATCAACCCACGGGTTGGGGCCAGTGCTCACGGGCTGGTACTGGGGCCTGCACGCTGGATAGGGTTTTTTTTTTAAAATTTTTATTTTTGCCAACCACGTGGCCCACCTACCAGCTGTAGCGTTTTTTTCTGGAGCCCAGTGAGGAGGACTGGAAGGACCACTCCACCACCAGATAGGAGACACCAGCGGTACAAAAAATGAACCGAAACAAAATGGAAATTTCTGTTTCGTTTCGTTTTTCTTAGAGGGGGCAGTTTGTTATTCATTTTGTTACCTAACGAAACACAAAACAAACCAAAAGTTCATTTCGTGCCCATCTTTACCCAGAATGCAGAATTCTGGGATATGGAAGCCAAATTTAAAACAATTGCATGCACATGCCTTGATTCGGCAGATGGCAAATGGGGAAATCTAGATTTTTAGAAAATTATTAAGAGAACATTGTGCCAAATAAAGAATGGTCCAAGTAAGGTGACAAAAAGAAACACCCCCCAAGAACCAAGAAACAGAAGAGAACAACGGCTCTGCCCTCCTCCCTTACATCAAAGGCACCACAGACAAAATAAGCAAAATTCTCCACAAACACAATATCAAGACAGCCTTTTGCACCGAACAAAAAATAGCCAACATTTTAAGAAACCCCAAAGACAAGATTGAGCTAGAAAACCAAGGAGTCTATGAAATACCATGCAAAGTCTGCCCAGCCACATACATCGGACAGACAAACAGGAGAATAAGCGCACGCATCGCAGAACACAAGAACGCAGTCAAAAAAGAAGAAAAATCTTCCTCTCTCTTCCAGCACATAAAAACAACAGGTCATGAAATTGATTTTAAAAGAACCAAACTCATCTCCAAAACTGAACACTTCAACAGTCGAATAATCATGGAAGCCATTGAAATAGAGAAACACCCAAACAACATGAATAAACGTGATGACACCTCCCGCTTGCCTGACATCTGGAAACTAGCCCTGGTCAACAGACGAGCCTCTGTCACAAAGACTGACACCAGGTCCAAAAGGACACAATATGCCACCACCTTTCATCCACACCAAACACAAACCCAGACCCTTCCCACAGATGAAACGAAACCACCATCCAATAACAAAACCACGACTGCACCATCTACCGCTACTCCCCACTCCAGCCACCACATGGAGCACACTTACACACGCCAAAAAAACATTGGGAGACCACAGACACGCAGCCAGACCAAAATGAATTCACAAGACACAGGACCCCACTCCACCAAAGCCCAGGATGCTGCCAGAACACCCATCACCAAAGTCGTTAAGAAACAAAAGGCTAATAGACACACATCCAGCACCTCACCCACACATGATGTCTCTAAACAGCCATCTAACCCACCAGCAGTTAAGCCCTTAACGATCGCCTCAGCCACACAGCAGATCACAAAAGAACAAACGAACCTACAATCAGCAACAGAGCAAGCAAACCACACACCCCAGCAGTATTTATAGAAGGACTTCAACTGAGATCACGCTTTGCTTCAAGAAGAAAGAAGCCAGAACACCAGCCTGAAGATGACGAGTGAGACCTCGTCGAAACGTCGCCAAAACAACCAGATTTCTACACGGGAAGAAACCCGAATCCACCCTAACATGCATATATATATATATAAAGCTTTGTGCACAAATGGAAGCATTAAGGCCATGTGGTTTCATGATTTATTAAGTAGCTATTGATGAATCTCTGGACAATTTAACAGTTAAGACCTGTTGAGTGTATCTACCTCCACCTCCCAATCCACCCACATTATGCTGTAAAACAAAGTGTCCCTGAGATTCACTGGAAGTGACATAATGGCAAAGAAGAATGCTTGTTTCCCTCAGCATCCTTCAGCTTTGCTCAGCAAGGGACATGAAATGACATGAAGAGTAAAATGACAAGGCTTATCAATCCAGCTTTATCTATGGCACCGTGTAATTTGGGACCAGTCTTGGCCCTACTGATTGGAGGAAGGCATGAAAACTTTGGTTGATGGTACTATATGAAACGTTGGGAAATCACTGGAGAAACAAGCTCCAGTCCTGTCCTACAGAGTTGGGTGACAATGACTAATGTAGATGGACCCTCTACCACCAAGACTAATGGAATCTGATAGATTGGAGGGGGTCACATTGCCAATTCTTGTAGAGCCCCTTCTCTCAGCATGGAATGGCAATATCTCTAAAGCAGCCATTTTGGATGCTCAATTCAATAAAACAACAAAAACACACCATGTACAGAATTTTACAACTTCATAATCAGGGTGGAAGGGATTGGGAGGAGGTCCTTGTTCTGCTGCTATCATGAAAATATTTATTAATACTGTGACCTGCTGAACTATTTTGCAGATGGATGTCCGTCTTTGATGCCTTTCTTCTCTGTGTTAAGAGGAGCTGATTTTCTCCCATTTGTGTTGCATTCAGGATAGTAAGTACATGAAAGTTTTTAAGAAATAAAGTGTAGGAGAAACCAACACTGATAGATTTGTTATCCACAGAATCGAGTGCTTAACTCTTAATAATCCAAGATTTCAGTCCCTCAGCAGTGCTGAATTAGAGTAGTCACCTTTTTCTCCAATCCTGGGAGGTGGCCTGGGTTGAATACAAATATGGCAGGCATGTACAGCAGGATCACTTATATGTTGAAAACAGGGGTGTGGTATGGGGAGGGCAAGGGGGTGGGGCATCCTGGGTGCAGCAATTAGGGGGCACCAAATCACCTACTGCCCCCTGCTGCTTCCCCCACCATCTCCGATTACTCCTGAGTAAAGGCGCGAACACGCCTGGCGCACCCGTGCCGCCCCATGCCACCGTTGTCGCATTCAGTCTCGCCTCCCTGACCCTTGCCACTGCCTTGGCCACAGGGGGGAGCCTGGCTTGGCGCCCCATCCACCTGGTAGTATGTTGTTGTGCTGGGCCATGGGGGGGGGGTAGGGGGCACACCGGCCGGGGCTGCTGCTGCAGCTGGAGGCAGAGGGTGCCGCTGAAGCTTGGAGCTGCCCGGAGGGGGTGGGCTTGGTGGGGTGGCCTGGCTAGCCCAGTGGATTGCTTGCCAGTGGGGGGGGCACCGCCACCGTGTCCTGCTCCACCCAAGATGGTGGGGGTGGGTGGGCTGGCATTGCAGGAGGAGGAGATACCCTCCGGGTGGCTCAGGAGGACTGAGGGGGAGTGGCAGTGGGGGGGGGGCTCGCTCCCCTGTGTGTTGATGGGTGGTGGTGCAAAAATTGACTTTTGCCCCAGGCTCTGGAAGCCCTAGCTATACCTGTGGTTGAAAACACCCATATCTACCAAATGTGTGGGGAACAGATGGGGCAGAATTTCATGGCAAGGCATTTGGTCTCATACTTCAATATTTCTAGTCTCTTAAAGCTGACTTTGACATGGCATTATGATCATTCTGCTTACATATATATTCTCACACTTTCTCTTGCTCTTGGAAATTGGCAATCTGATTGGCATTCCTCTGGTGCTGGTCCCTATTTTATTAGAAAGGGTCATGGAACCATATTCATACTTTTTCACAAATCAGCAAGTTCAAGGAATGTTGAAATCAGTAAGGTGACTTAATCATATATTAAATATTGGTAGAATAAGGGATTGGCTAATTTCATTTGGATCCAGCCGACTGTCTTCAGTGAGGCTTATTTCTCCTAAATGTATACCGGATTACACTATAAATAGGTCTTAAATGCTGAAAAAAGGCAATGAACAGTATGTTACAGGGAACAGACTAGTGCATGAAAGCTCCTATTAAAATATAACAGTTAATCTTTAAGGTGCCACAACATTTTTGCATTCTTTATTCTTTATTTTCCTTTTAGTTTTGCTTGATATGCTTAGCAGAGACTAACACGGCTGCCTGTTCTAAAATTACTGCAATGAACAGTGTTTGCTAAAGCACATCCAAAAGCAATAATTCAGCATTCTAATGGATTTTCTTCATATACAGTATATCCAGACCAAACTGGCTGCATGATAGGGCAGTAAGAGAGTAAATAAGAATCTGTTGAGCAACTCATTGGCAAATCATTTCATATCTTCTTTGGCCAGAGACAAGAGAGAGGTTCTTGTGGTTGTGGTTTTGCTGCTCCCTCGAGTCTGCTTTTGGTCCCAGATCTCAGTCCTGTTTTGCTGGTTTTATTATCTTTCTGATTATCTGAGTTTTAATGAGGTGACGATAGATAGATAGATAGATAGATAGATAGATAGATAGATAGATAGATAGATAGATAGATAGATATAGATATAGATATAGATATAGATATAGATATATATAGCTATATAGATATATATAGATATATATTCGGGAGGTAGGAACACAGTCTGCTAAGGAGGGGCTAAAGACCCATGTAGAAAATATTTCATCTAGAAAATTGGGAGTAGACAGCAAAAACACAAGGAAGACATTCTTTTCATATGTTGTTTTGTTCCAGAAAAGTCAGGCTTAATGCCAACACTAATCTGGCAAAACACACTGTCCACCAAATGTTTTCTTTAATTTTAAAAAAAATCATAAATGCTGTAGACAAGTGGGTAGATAACCTGACGGGCCTTCTTTGGGTATTCCAGAATTTGATTGGAGGGGGTCACATTACATACATACATAATCCTCTATTGCCGTCATGGCTAAGAGTCAGAGATGAGGGGAACTGTAGTCCAAACCAGCGGGTTGCCCCGGCAACGGCTTGTCCGGCCCGGGGCTGCATTGCTCACCCCTGGAGCATGGGCGAGACCAACCTCCAGGCATCGCGAGGTTGGGGCAGGGATGGGATCCTTCACCCCCTTTTTATGCCCAGCCCCTGCCCCCGCTTGGCCTGTTCTCATCTGAACAGCAACGCACCCACCTGCCCACCGCACATTTAAAGACTATTGTGGCATGATGTGGTCACCTTAAGGGGCC
The DNA here is from genome assembly GCA_037367245.1 of Phrynocephalus guinanensis. Lineage (NCBI taxonomy): Eukaryota > Metazoa > Chordata > Lepidosauria > Squamata > Agamidae > Phrynocephalus > Phrynocephalus guinanensis. Next base: position 31,600,216 of record CM074732.1, on the reverse strand, counting down.
GGATAGGAATTTTTGCCTTGCCTTCCGCAATTGGCTCTTAGGAGGACAAGAATTTTTCGCCTATCTCACACTAGCTTCGGTGGCGCAGCACTGGCCACGCTGGCGGGTAGTGCGGGGAACTTGGCATTAGGTGAGCCCCAAATGCTGGCCAACAGGCCTCTGACCCCCAGGCACTGCCGACCCTGAGATCTCAGAGCCTGGAGCGAAGGGGCATTTGAAACCCAAACAGGGCAGGGACCACCAGAGGACGGCACCCTGCCCCTGCTGGGAAAGGTTAGCTGGGTCAACCTGGGGGGAGCCACACTTGAGCGGAACCCCCCGGGGACCAGGGGGGCTCACCCATATCTGATAATGCCCTTGGGCAGGGTCTAGCTAGTGACCCCAGGGCCAAGGTTTTTCCCACACGATCGCAGCCCCTGATGGAGTTAATGAATGTTGTCAACCTTTAATAAAGTGTGACTTGCAGTGGCAACCCAGCTCTCTGTCTTGCCTATTATTCTGACCTGGGGGGGGGGCAAATGCATGATAGACCACGGCTCTCTGATGTAGACTGGTTTGTCATACTGGCAGAGAGAAATGCTCTGATATGGTGATGCTCTTGGACAGTGAGCAGTAAATATAGTGATGCCTGGAACTACGAAAAATTTGAATTACGAAGGGAAATCTGCAGGCATGGGGAAAATTAACTTACAAAATTTAATCCTGGTTGTTGTTGTTGTTGTTGTTGTTGTTGTTGTTGTTGTTGTTGTTGTTGTTGTTGTTGTTGTTGTTGTTGTTGTTGTTGTTGTTGTTGTTAAGTTACAAAAAGTTTCCCATGCCTCCATGCTTGTAATAATTGGAAATAGAAACAGAAAGTAACCATTGAAATGAAATGAAAGGCCCATTCCGACTATAAGATGGGTCCTCCTTTTTGCAATTGCAATACTGCCATTTTATAGCCACCCTTGCTACAGCACTGTAATTGTAAACAAGGAGGAAGCATTTTATAGTCGGGCACAGAGAACAGGAAGTGCCTGTTTTGGAGCCATTCTGGAAATATTTGGCACTGTTTGGGGGACTTTTTGGAACTTTAATTTAATAATTTAATATGATCAACAGATAAAAAACAAACAACATAGATCAGCAACATAATCACACAAGAACAGAAAAAACAAACAAACCAACAGACATATACATAGCATGCATTGAGCACAGCTAAGGAGACATTTCTTTAGACAGTTATTAAGACAGTGCCCCTACCCCCAATACATATATGAATACATGCTGGTTTAAAGATTAGGGTACCATTTTTTGCCTGCAAGCTAATGTCGCTGCACAAAAGCTGGCAACTTTAACTGTCACTGATGGGTACTGGTCCGCGAACAGATAGTGTATGTAATACGCATCATCTCTTCCAGGAATACTTTGTAGGATTGGATAGATAAAGGAAACCGGTATAAAAGGAACAATGCAACAAGACATGACCAACCATCTCCACTGCACCGGCCTCACAGGGACATAAGCGTTGTTCGTAAGGAATGTTCTTGTATCTGCCTTCTAGCAGAACTGACAAAAGAACATTAAGTTTGGCTAGTGTGAAAGATTTTCTATATTTTGGAAGTGTCAGAGTATTCAGGTAGCTTGCAGGTAGAAAAGCCTGACCATTATCTCTAAATTCTGGATAGGCAGTGGCTGTGCTCACATGGTGTTGCAGGTCATTATCTATAATTCGCTGGTGTAGTGACTTTTTGGAACTTTTAGGTTGGATTTCTCAAGCAGTTGAAAAGTAGGAAGCTGAGTTTCATTGTTTACATGCCTGCTACTGTGCTTTTTGTATTCTGGGGGGTGGGGTGGTTGATTTCCCACTTGGAACAGATTAATTGGTTTCCATATATCTATGGGAAACAGCATTTTGAAATATGAACATTTTGAGTTAAGAAAATCCTATTGGAATGGATTAATTTCATAAATCAAGGTACCACTGTATGTATGTATGTGTGTGTGTGTGTATCCATACACCCACACCCATAGATACTCACAGAGAGAGAGAGAGAGAGAGAGAGAGAGAGAGAGAGAGAGAGAGAGAGAGAGAGAGAGAGAGAGAGAGAGAGAGAGAGAGAGAGAGGCCTGGTAATTTGAATAACTTCCATGGTGGTCTGTTGCTACCCAATATGGCAGGGGTTCCCAAACTCTGTGCCATGGCTGTTGAGGGGCTGTTCATAACTCAAACATGAACCAGATGTGAAGGCCGTGTGCCCTCGTCTCCTGGCTTCATCTCTATGGTCTCCAGTGCAGACTTGCTGTGTAGCCACCTGAGTTTGATGTCTCAAGAAGTGGAAGGAGGTGGTGGTGGTGAGGAGATGGGATGGCTTGGGGGGGGGTCAAGATACTACTCCTTGGGGAGAGAAACCCATGATGGTACTTCCGAGCAAGAGTTGCTGTGGCCAGTGATCAATAAATCAAGGGAGCCCTGAGTCCAAAATGTTTGGAAACTACTACAGTATTGGCTGTATGATAGCATTAAAGTTCCTCCTGCCCACACCAGTACGTTCTTATGTGCAATATTCAACAGACAGTGGTAATACTGATGTGAGAACCAACGTTCAGACCACAGACATGATCTTGTAGAAGATAATGTCCAGCTTTCCTTGTTACTATTCCCATTGAGCCTGCTGTGTGTTGTTTCCAACTGTGTCTTTTGCTCTTTTTTTAAAGTAGCATTTCTTTTTTAAAGATGAGTTTTATGATATGGATGAGTTCTTTCAGGCAAGAGGTTTTGTTTTGCTGGCTGAGCCATAAAAGGTCGTAACTTATACAGAAAGGCATTGTGAAAGGAAGATGCTTAAGAAAGAAGTTATTGAGGTTATCAGTGACATCTGTTGTTTGCTTTGGGGTCTCTCCCCCAAAAAACATTTCTGAGGATCAGTTTGTGGTCTCTGAAAACAGAAATAGATTGTTCATTTGCAATTTGAGCTTTGCAAGGGTGGTAATAGCGGCTGTTTGGACTCATATCTAGTTAGATATTTTGTATGCCATTATCTTTGTGGTGGGTTCACTAGGATGTTGTAAGGCAAATGTTTAACCCACAGCACACTAGAATGTGAGTCTGGAGCAATCAAACCAACTCCTTGCAACATAACTGATGTTCAACCCTTGCTTGAAAAGCTTGAAAATATTTAAATTTCTCTTTCTGGGAGAGTCAGAACTAGAGATGTGCAGTATCAGAATTTTTATTTGTGACTCATGAAGGTCGATGGGGTACAAACAACACATTTCTGATATTTTCTGACAAATTGAAAAATTGATTCATTAATTCATTTCCTCCCCTTTAAAATCCAATAAATGGTTCCTAAGGTACTTGGAGACACAAAAATTGCAGGGATGCTTCCCCTACTTCTACCTTTAAACCCCTCCAAGTTTGGTGATGATTGGGATTCAGACATCCAAGTTATATACCCACAAAGTGTCACCTCAGGAAAGTGACTTTCAGAAGCTGTTTTTGTTAGCCAAGCCCCTTGGCAAATATTGAACGTATTATAATAATTATTTGTATGAATGTCCAAATGAAGCAGCTTGTCTTACAGGAAAAGAGTTTAGGTAGATGGAACATCCCTTGGTGCTTTCAGAAGTATATTTTACTTCAAATCAACTTGAACCACTGTGACATACACACTAGTATTGCTGTCAAGAGCTCAGAGGGGAACTCTCACGGGTAGCAAGGGACTTGTCATAAATGGAAAAGGAAGATTTTGACACAGGCAAAGCAAACTAACAAAACATCCCTACCAGCATTTCACTACCTCATAGGAGTTTGAGCTTTGATTTATGGGAGAGAAATCCCTAGCTTCTCAGAGCGCAGTGAAATTCAGCGCAGCTGCCTGGTTTCATACATCTTACGGGTAACTGTGAGAAGAATGGCATAAGCTATGTACAGTAACCAGATACATTTATTTATTTATTTATTTATTTATTTATATTTATTTATTTATATTTCCATTTATATACTGCCTGACTTTCCCATGGGAACTCTGCCCAGCGATCACCACTTTGGAAAAAACAGCACTTGACAGCAGAAACTTGTGGCAATGAGCTTCTTGGTTCATGTGCTTCTGCTGCTCAGTAAGTCACACAGTAGGGTAGGGGTTTTGCGAGGCATACAAGTGTGTGGATGAGGAGTCTTTGGGACCTTAGAGATGGGTGACTCATGTAGGTGACACAGGCAGTCTGTATCCAGAGCAGGAGATAGTTACTCCTTGACCGAAAGGTGGAGATGCCCCCTCTCCCAAAAATGGACCACAAGTCACCACTGCTTTGGGGGCCTGGAAGGAAGGCTTAGAAGAACATGACAAGGAGCTGAAAATCTCAGAAGTCAAAACATTGAGTGTTGATGCAGCCATGGGAACAACTGGTGCTGTATGCCTGTATATATCCATGTATGATACAGAACATAGATCAGAGGCAGGCATGTGGTGGCCTTATAGGTGGTTTTTTTTTTTAAAAAAATTTTTTGTTGAGTGCTCCTCCTGTGATGACCGAGTTCCAATCAATGCTTTCTGGTAGATTTACAGCCATCCCCCGTTACAATGTGGTTCATATACTGTAGTCATGGTATATCGCAGGACCGCAGTATATGAAGGCAGGGACTCTTGGGGCAAGCTGCTTTGACCTGTTTGGGGCCTCCTGCACTTACCCCAGGCCTGGCACTGCCCCAAGTGGGCCTCCAACAGGCTTCCCAGACCTGTTGGAGGCCCCAGAAGTGGTTTCTGGTGAACTGGAAGTCACTGCCATCTTGCCGGAAAGCAATTCTGGGGCCGCCAACAGGCCCGGCAAGCCTGTCAGAGGTCCGTTCAGGGCAGCGCCAGGCCTAAAGTAAGTGTAGGAGCCCCCCCCCAGTCCCAACCTGACCCAGCACTGGCATAACGCAGATTTTCCTTTATTGCAGATCAGGTCCCTAACCCCCATGATAAACAGGAGATTGCTGTACTCAGTCCAAATTCTTCAGATCACATCAGACATTATATAAGAGATCTGTGAATAAAAATTCCTACATTTTAGAAACTGGCTTACTGTCTTCAGAGGAAGGACATCAGAATCAGGACCACCATGTTGTGGAAATGTTTTTCTTTGAGCCTTCTAATTCTAAACCACTCGCTCTATATGATCATCAGGTGAGAGATGTATTGAGAGCTGTGAATCCCAGCAAAGCTGCAGGTCCAGATGGGGTGCTGGGGATAGCGGTTAAAAACTATGCTGATCAACTAGCAGGGGTACTGACAAGGATTTTTAACATCTCCTTGCAAACAGCTTGTATCCCATCATGTTTGAAAGCAGGTACCATTGTCCCAGTCCCAAAGAAGACAGTGCTTCAAAAGACTGGTCCTCCAACAACTTAGGACATGCCTTCCACCAAACTTTGATAAATATAAGTTCGCCTACAGGAGGAATAGGTCAACAGATGGTGCTACAGCCACCACCTTTCATCTTGCAGCTAGTCATCTGGAAAAACCTGGTAACTATGTCAGGATGCTATTTATTGACTATAGCTTGTCTTTTAATACCATTTATCTGAGCATCCTTATTAAAAAGCTGACTGACTTAGACCTTTCTCCTACCATCTGTGACTGGATTGAAGACTTTCTGAGGGATCAGTCACAAACAGTGAGGATTGGGCCTGCTATCTTGCTGAAGCTTAGCACTGGCTCCCCACAGGGCTGTGTGCTTAGTCCCTACCTGTATTCATTATATACATATGATTGTGTACCATCTGACCCATCTACTGTAATCATTAAGTTTGCAGATGATACTACCATAATGGGTCTTATTACAGGTGGGGAGGAATCAGCATACAGGGGGAGGTCCAAAAATTATCATCATGGTGCCAGAAAATAATTTTCACCTAAATATCAGCAAAACAAAGGATATGGTATTGGACTGGACTTCCGGTGTTAAAGAGAGGAACTTGCCCCATTGTACATAATGGGAGGCTGTGTGGAGAGAGTTTCCTCCCTTAAATTCCTGGGAGTTCATTTTAGCGGGAGGTAGGCTCAGTTAGTTTCACTGTACACAGGTTGTACACTGACAAAAAAGGTTTCTTCTTCTTCTTCTTCTTCTTCTTCTTCTTCTTCTTCTTCTTCTTCTTCTTATTATTATTATTATTATTATTATTATTATTATTATTATTATTATTATTATTATTATTATTATTATCTTACATACACAGTAGAGATGCGCACGACTTGAAAAAATTTTTTTCCGAGTTGTCGTTAGTCGGGCCGGTTCTGTTTCGGGTCGTTTCCGTTTTTTGCAAAAATTCACAAAAATTAGTCAGTTCGTTTTTTCATTTTTTTGTTTTCGTTAGTACTGGTTTTTTGGGGGGGTAGCGGGCTCCTGGAGGCACCTCTCTGGGGTGGGTGCCTCCTCTGGCCCGCTATAAAGGGAAAGCGGGCTCCTGGAGGCACCCGTGGGTGCCTCCTATCCTCACCCACTAGGAAAGGGAAGCAGGCTCCAAGAGACCCCTCAACATGGGGGTCTCCCCTCCACACCTGCTGCTGCTGCAAAATGGTATGCAATAGCCATATGGATATGCATACCAGTTGCAGACAGTGAGACTAGTGATGGCAGTGAACCCAGAGCCATAGGTGATGCCTAACTAAGGCTCTCGCACCACCATGTCTCACACAGAAGGGAATTGTACTTGCGTGTAGTGCAATGCAAGTAGATCTGGCTTAGGGTTAAGGTGGGTTAGTGCAAGGGCTAGGGTTAGGCTAGTGATGGGTAAGGTTACAGTGGGCTAGTGGGTTGCACCTCTGGGTGCCTCTCTGACCCACTAAGAAGACAGTCTGTGACGTATGGGTACGGAGTCAAGGGTTAGGGTTAGGGTTAGGGGGGCTAGGGCAGGTTTTAGGGTTTTTTTTTTGCACATCCCAGAAGTCTCCATGGCCAAGTGGCCATGCGATTGGTGGGATGGCTCCAAAAATTTGCGTGGTCGTCCACTCCCACATGGCTGGCCACTCGGCCAGCCCATCATTGCACAGGTGTAAATAAAATAAAATAAAATAAAATCAATGGAGGACAGAGGAGGAGAGGAGAGACATTTTGTTGCAAGAAAAAACCCACTGCTACTGTGAAAAATCTGGCAGTTTATAAATTTTCGCATGTTTCTGTTGTGCTTGTGTGTTTTTGGACCACGATTTCAAAAACAATATTGCATTCGCCGCCCCATTTTGGATCCCCCGCCCACACCGCATGGCATGGCGAGTCCGGCTGCCCAGGACGGGGGGGAGGCGGGACCCCCCTCCAGAAACCACCCCTCCGGTAGGTGCCCTGCGCCCTTAGTCAAGCAGGCATTTTTCTGCCTGCTTTTTTGGCCCGGGAATGGGTGGGGGGAGAGTTTAAAAGTTTTTTCCTGTGCCGTCCGTGCCGCTTGCTTGGGCTTTAATTGCGGCAGCCGGCGGCGAGACTGGGCTTTTTGCTGGCTGCGAGCCTGCGGCCAGTCCCACAGAGCAGCCCACTAGGACGGGGGAGGCCGGGGACCTCCAGAAACAACCCCTCTGGTAGGTGCCCTGAGGCACTGCAGGCATTTTTCCGCCTGCTTTTCGGCCGGGAACCGGGGTTTTTTAACTTTTAAAAACCTTTTTACTGTGCCGCGTGGCATCGCGCGATGCAAGGAACAAGCACGACAAATCAGACCAAAATTGTTCGTTTGTCGGTTCGAGCTCGAAGTCTGGCGGAGTAATTCCCGTTACCGTTTCCGTAGAGTAACGGAACCGAGTAACGGAAACGGAAATGGGAATACCGCTAAGTCATGCCCATCTCTAATACACAGTTCAAATTGTAGGCCTGCCCCCACCAAAAAAACCCTTGTGGCGGCTAATTTTAATAAGTTTAAAGAAACATGGGGAGGAAAATTGTTAACTCACACAAGCATCAGTCTTAGTGCAAATAGCTCTTTCTAGTAGCACTGAGAAGATGGATAAGAAATAGTGGCACATTGGTTAAATACCTGTACTGCAGGTAGAACTGTGCTCATGACCTGGGGTTCAATCCCAGGTAGCAGGCTCATGGTTGACTTGGCCTTCCATCCTTCCGAGGTCAGTAAAATGAGTACCTAGCTTGCGGGGGGGGGGCAATGTGCAGCCTGCATACTGTAATTAAAAACTGTAAACTACCTAGAGACTACTTGAAGTGGTATGGGGCTGTATATAAGCAGAACACTTTATATGCCTTCTCAGGCAGAACCTGAAAAAGAAACAATGAAAAATTAGAGGGGACTTCATGCCTCAAAGTTTCCAACCAAAATAAACCAAAATGTCCAAAGTACCTCCCCCTTGTTAGCCGCCATGCAGCTTAGAATGCTAGGATTTGGTGCCTCTATAGGTATGCGAATGTGACAATGTTCTCTTTCACCAAGAATGAAAGTTACCATAACAATGGAACTTTAGACTTGGTGCAATAGTTTACCTGGTGATTGGAAAAATGCCCTTGGATTCCAATTCCAACTGGTCTTGCTTGTAAGGCTGGATGATCCCGGGGGGGGGGGGGGAATGCAACAAATAATTTGAAGGAGCAGAAAACACATTTGTTTCTTCTCCAGAAAATTGGTAACTAGAAGCCGAGTTCTTAGGCTTTTAAAATAATAAGCTTCTATCATTCTTCATAGAGCTTAATTTCTGTCAATGAGCAAGCGTAAATTTTGCACCAATCTGGTCTTTTTCTTTACAAAGTTGCTGAAAGGCAAGTTTCAGTCCCATCTGAACGGCGAGAAAAGCTACCCTTTCAGAATGGCACTATGACACTTGCCAACTCAATTTTAATCTAATTGCAATGAACTCTTTATAAAACATTTTCTCCAAGCTCTGTGTTTCTGTTTTTGCACAACTAGAATGCTATTATAAGTGGTTATGATCTCAAGGCCATAGATGCAGGAGAAACTCCTGGTTCAACCTGGGAGAGCACCTCACCGCCAGACTGGGGAAGGGAAGTGCCCCCCCCATTCCTTCCTTAGTAAGTTTTTGCAGCCAAACCAAGAACCATGTTGAAAATAAGTCATCAATTCTGCGCACTGTAACACTTAGCAAGGCCTTAAGGCAAAGACCCTGACAGAGATTCCTGAAGATAGGCAAAGCTGCAGAAGAAGGCTCTCTGGGGTTCTTGTGGAGATGGATCCGGAGTGGGCAGACAGTGGATAATAATCTGCAGTCAGGTTATGACCTGAGATGTTGGTACTTTGCAGATAACACATCATTCTGCTAGGCCTTGATTACTTCACCTGTACAGAGGCTGAACAGGGAAGGCAAGCAAAAGAGACCAGTAGAGGAGGGGGGGGGCTAAGTGGCTGCCCTGAAAATGGCCTAGCCCCCACCCAATGCTCTTCCACCCACTCTGCAATTTCCAAAGCGACACATCGCATCTAGAACACTTCCCTTGTCTGTGCTGTTTTAGCCACGGACAAAACACTCGGCTTTCTTCAGAAAGTCACATAGTGAGAGCCGCAGCCAGCAGAGAAAATGGGAGTGTATGGGTAATGGAGAAAGCGATCAAAAAGAATGTGCAGGTGAACAAAATCTTTGGATTTCATGGACCAATTAGGGAAGGAGAGGACATGGTAATGCCTGGGGCTTCCAGCTGTCAAGAAGAAAGACGTTGAGCTGGCAAGCTTCAAAGTCCTGCCATTTGCTTTCGCACAGAGTGCATTAGTGCATTGTGTCAAGAAACCATGATTTCTGGCACTCCGGGGATTAAAAATGAAAGGTAATGTTTTCACTTTATAGGTGTCTTATTTAGATTTCCATACAGCTCCGTGTGCCTAAAAATTTGGCTTCCACCTGGAAATGTTTCGGGCTTTCTTCACCTCGCCCTGTTTTCTTACACTCTTCCCTCCCCCAACCACCACTTTAGGCAGTTCAGTCTGGGAGGTTTTGCACATGAAATGAAATGGGAATGTGGCACCTTTTAAAAAGTCAACACCGAGGAAGTGTACGATTTCTTTTTCAAATTGTTGCAAGCGCATCGTTCACTGAAAGCACACCCGCATCCAGACCCCCTTTCTTTTCAATGGAAAAAACTCATAAGTCAAATAACTTGGCCTGGTGGAACAGTCTGGCAACAGGATTCATGGGAACATTTTGCCATGCTTGGATTGGCCATGGGTTATTATCCACCCGTGTTTACAGTTCCTGGGAAGAACGATAGCCAAGCCCTTACCTGACTGGTGCAGTGAATAATGTATGCAAGTTCTGGGGCATGAGAACTAAAGGTACAGTTTAGCACCTTAGTCTGTAGTACTGTGATTAAAACATGTGCGTTGGGGTCGCACAACCCTGTGAGGAGCAATGGATTTGTAGTCAGGTTAGTTTGTTTGTATTTGTTACAGGGTGCTAGGCACACACCTCAACACCCTGTCGCAATCATGAGAGAAGCTTCAGAGGGATGGATAATGGGGAAAGGGAGGGGGAACTATCACACAAGTATGTAATTGCCTGTGGCCATCTTGCAAGATGATGGCAAGCTCCAAAACATCACCAATCAAAATTCTAAAAGGCCCTTAAAAAGGAAGCAAGGGGGAGGGGAAAACTTCTTTCACTTAGAAAGAAAAAAGTCATAGACTATTTCCCCCATGATTTGGATATGCCTGAATCGAGCCTTGCAGGCTGCTTTGTCGTTGTGTAATTAGGATGTGCCCCAGATTCGCAGAGAAATCAAACTGTTTTGCATTTTTGTTTCTCCTGGGGCAGATTCTTTAAGCAATTCTTGAGAATGTGACAATTTGGAAAATAAAAACAGAAGTCTATATTTATTCTGTTTCAGGTCAATTATTATATGAGTAGAAAGGAAAATATTATTATAGCAATGGTTATATTATCATATATTATCTATATTATCAGGCAGCATTAAACCCTGAAGTAGATGCATGTATTATAACTAGAGATGGGCACGAATCAGAAAAATGGCATTGGTGCTATAAGGTTTTAACTTTGTCTAGCGTTATTATTATTTGTTTTTATCTGTGTATTCTTGTAATTTGTGTGGCTATTGAAGCCTTGAAGCCTTGTAAGCCGCTTAGAGTACACAATGTAGATAAGCGGGGTATAAATGCAACAAATAAATTTGTCGTTTGTCATTTGGAGGGTCTGTTTCGGTTCGTTTCCCTTTTCCACGATTTTTTGCAAAAAAATTCGTTTTCATTTTTGTTCGTTTTGTTACCATTTCGTTACCATTTATTTCAATTTTTGTGATTTTTTTAGGATTTTAAGCAATTCACCAATATTGCAGTAACGGAAACGAAACACACTACAAAAATTCCAGTGTTTCTGTTAGTTTCATTTCATTTTAGAGACAGAATTCATTTGTCATTTTGTTACATAACGAAATGACAAAACGAAAACGGAAATGAAAAATTGTTCATTTCATGCCCATCTCTAATTATAACTGCAGGTAGTCAATGAGGAATATCAGAGTTTGGAAGTACTGTAGTTAGTTACAAAATGCATTTATTTGTAACCTGTTGGGTACAATTTTTGGGTAATTGACAGTTCAATGAGCAGTTATAAAGTTATGGGGAAAACTACTGACATGTTGACCATTAGTGCATGCTCTTAGACAGAATAGGATGATCTATGGCTTTGTTCATGTGAAAGTAGAATTTTAATTAGCATTATTTAAATTTTAAATTAGAGTATTTCCCTATATTTTCTGGCTTGTTTATAAAGATGATCTACTAATATTTATTAGCAGACTAGAAATATCTATATCAGAATTAATGAAACTAATGGATTGTTTTTGTAGAATCTCAGGATATTTTCTATCATATTATATTATTTATTTATTTTTGAGTATTTTTACTCTGCCTTTCTCCTTGGAAAAGAACCCAAGGTGGCTTACAGTAATGGGGGACAATAATGGCTTACAGTAATGGGGTCCAGTACATTTAAGACATATTCAAGCTTGAGAACAGGGAATTGATGGGCATCTTATAGCAATAAGAGAATGCGAGCAGTTAAAGAATAGAGTAAAAATTCCATTATGAGGGATGGCACTAGCACTTTCTTTTTGTTTCATTACTAATAAAATTGGAAAGTAGTTTTGTTAGTAACAAAATGAAATGGAAAACAGCCCAAAAAAACCTCACAGCAATACACATATGTTTTATATCTTTTAACCATCTCAATTCTGGAGGCTGTGCATGAGGTTCTAAAACAATTTTTGAGATTGGTAGCGGACTGGATATGGATAAATAAAAATAAAATAAGTCTGGACCGGACTGGAGCAGCCCTGACCAGGAGGCCTAGTGGCTTAGAATATGTCCAGAGGAGTATTTCTCATGGGGTATTTTGAAATTTGTATCTGAAGGTGGGTTACAGTACACAGCTCTATGGCCAGATAAAACACAATAGACTTCAAGGTGCCCCAACACTCTTTGTCATTTTTGCTGACATAGAGGTAGCATGTCTGAAAGGCATTAGAATTCTCTCAAAACATTGAGTCACCTTTGTGGGTTTCTCTTATAACTGGATTTGCTCCAGGTACAGGCAGTAACCAGTGACACCTCTCCAGGAGAAGGGAAGAGTAAACCACTTCTAAGTACTCTTCTACCTGGAAGACCTTGAAAAAAGGGTCACCATGTCAGAATTGACTTGACAGCACATGATGATGATGATGATGATGATGATGATGATGATGATGATGATGATGATGATGATGATGATGATCTGGAAAACATCTGGAAAACATGAAGTCCGGAAGCAATTGTTGAATTCACAACACAGTGTGTGGTGCAGTTGTCATGATGACAGACAATTCTGGTTTCTAAATGTAGTCTGTGGCCTATGAGCAATCTGCAGAGGCCATTAGGTAGGTGATGTTGATCCACATTGACTCCTCCAACAGATACAGCAGTTCCTTAGTCATAAATCTTCTCCTTCTAAAAGGCAAGTGCATATTTTTCTTCTGAATATTAAGCTACTGAGTCCTGGGATGAAACCCAGCTTTTGTCATGAACTCAGTGGGTGGCCTTGGGAGGAACCAAACTAGCATCCATGAAAGCGGCCCTCGGAATGCAAATAGCAGCTTTGGAGAGTAGATGTGAAAGCAGATGTGAAAGAGGTAGCCGTATTAGTCTGTGCAAGCATTCTAGGTAAATAAAATAAAAGTGAAATAAATAAATAAATAAGCCAACTTTCAAAGCCAAGTTTCATAATTTTTAATGTAAGCTTTCATGGACAAGGTGATATTTGGCAAAGATATTTTGATGCCATGTATAAATATTTCCCAAATATTGGCTCCAGAAAGGCAATTGTTGTAAAAACCATGGCAGGGAGGAACCTCAGCTGCTGAAAGCAGGCATCTGGAGAACACAAATCCATATCCCTTTGGATTCCTTTTCGTCTCCCAACCTGGCTATGATAGCTATTCCACTTACCAGAATAATTATTCAACAAGGCACCTTCACTTGAATAATAAGTAAAAGCATTTATTTGGCTAATAAGGATGTCACAGGAATATTCCCTTACTGGAAAATAATGACATGATTTCCCTTACTAGCTTAAAGAAATCTAAAGCAAACTTGAGAGGCAAAAGCCTCACTAGTTCTACTTAAAACTACATAGCTAGCATAGTCTATAGTCTATATTGGAAGAAGCCAGAGAAAGATCTCTCTGCATCTCTGTCTCTCTGCTAGCTCATAGCATGGGAAAAACTTCACATGTCAACTCTTTGATTCATCAGGGTTCACTTGCTTCTTAGATGGAATGCATCTTTGGGCTTTGTTTACATTCATTTGAGATAGTAGATCTACAGCAGGCTAGGCATAGCACATTAATATTGGCTTTGTTTACATTTGGCTTCAGAGAAAGGCTTCCCTACTTCTAAATTATGTTACACCAACCATGAGCCTGTTGATTTTCACCAAATGAAATGAGGAAGTACTCAGAAGCTTCTTCTGGTGAGATGGGAAGAATGTTTTTTGTTGATCTCAGGGGAGGTTGTACATGTTTGCCAGACCAATGTCGCTGCCTTCCTTCCAAAGCTGACAGTTTAAACAACCCACACCTGCTGCCTTTTCTCCCATGGAATATTAATGCAGACACTTTAGAGGGGTTGCTTTGGGTCTTGCTGAGTGTCTCCTGTCTTAAATTTGGCAAAGAGGAAATGTGCCGTAGCAGTTTTACGTCAGCTGTATGAAGAGTGGAGGGGGAAATGCAAGCCCGGTCAGTCCCTTGCTCTGGACGTGAGATCTTCCACAGAGTCTTGAGAATTCTCATCAGGCATTCCCAGTCTTGAAGGTACCTTATGACAAAGTTTCCACAGATCCCAGAGTAAACTATACTTGGATATGAATCATGTCACTGCCCTCTGCAACAGAAGGGAAATATCAATGGAAACTGGTACGGGGAAGGGACTAGCACAAGGGATACAGCCTTTGTTTGGGGTAGGGCACCTTTCCATAGCAATCTGAGGTGCCTGAATTCCCTTGTTACTTGTACATCAAAGTTGGACATCTCTAGATGTTTTTTGGCTTACAACTCCGCTATCCTTCAGTCATTGGCTCAGCTTGGAGTTGCATGACAACAGTTTCTTCAGGGCCAGAGTCATCCATCCCTGTCCTGTATGAACCAGATGCAGAATCATACAGATGAACAGTTTTTGAAAGGTGCAAAATAAGTAGGAAAATGACACTGAATTGCTGCAGCCTAGGGCTAAACTTTGCTGTCCTGTTTGCCTTCGAATAAACCAGGCAATTTCATCAATGCCTGTGGAGCTGAAATAGAGTTAGCAGCCATGAAGATTATATTTTAAGTGAGTACCGGTATTTGAAATTAGCCCCACTGAAGTCAATGGGTCTAACTCTGAAGAAATATGCCAAGACGTCCAAGCCATGTGATTTCATGCTTTCTCAATATGAGGGGCACAACTCCATCAAAGTGAAGCACCTTCAAATTTCCTTAATTTATTTCAAGCGTGTGAAGGGTTGAACCTGTGATGAAGTTCCATTGACGATAATGGGACTTGAGGAGTGATGTTGCAATATTTACATGGAGGTCTAAATGTTGTACTAGTGCTGCAGCACCAGTGTGGTAGGAATTTCGCTCTTTTCCTTTCTTTGGCAACCCATACTGACTCTTGGAAATCATGCTGGTTACGGGAACGTTCTCAGTTCTCAGTGCCATATATGTGGGGAAGGGAGAACATCCCTCTTCCAGCCCCCTGATAAAGCAAGCCAGGCAATGCATGAACCCCACTGGATCCTGGGCAGATGTACGTTGAAGTTCACATGATGTCATTGTTAAACACACATGGGATTCGGAGTTCCAAATTTAAATAAAATGGTTCAGAGAAGAAATTCAGCAAAGCAGTTATATTTTATTTTTACTCTTTGCGAAAAGGGTGACCATGCTAAAAATAGACACACACTGAACAAAGAAACCATATCCTATATATTCCCTATTCCCAGCCACCAAAGTTCCTCCCCCTTCTTCCACTGGGCAGGAGGGAAGGGTTTCACAGACTTTCCAATCCACCTTATTTTGATTTATTTATTTATTTATTTATTTATTTATTTATTTATTTATTCATTCATTCATTCATTCATTCATTCATTCATTCATTCATTCAATTTAAACTACTCACCCCTTTGTCTATATTCCCCACCTACTCTATATCTAAGATTATGCTTCCTCCTATCTTGTTTAATCCATTGTTTAAAAACATTCTCATTCTTAAATTTCTCCCCCGCTGTACCAGGGTCTATCCATCAAATTGACAGGGGAGTTCATGGTATAGTAAGTGAGCTCTTAGGTATTTTACTTAGCAAGCTAGATTTTCTGCCTATGCATATGCATTCTATTTATGCTCAGAATACATCATGAAATGTGAAAATAACAATTTTTATCTATAACATCTTCATAATCATCATCATCGAACAGTGAGGAGGCCCAATGAGGTATCAAAGATCTCTGGCTCCACAGCCAGATCTTTAAAGCAAAATCACTGAGGCACCCATCCTCCGTCGCGAATGACTTTTCTACACGATAACCTTGCCCATGGCCACACAAGCAACAACAGATCTGTGCCACAGTGTACCCATTACTTGATAGAACTTTTCATTCCGCCTACAGTCATCCTAGGATAATAGCCTCCCTTTGACTTTCCCAGTAATAATAACTGTAATCCTTTTGCTTTTAAAATCTAAGAGGTAATTTTGGAAAAAAAAATATTTGCAAAATCTTTCTTGCCAATCGAGCCTCCTAGGTTTTTCCCGGAAGCCACAATAATAACATCTCTGAAGCAAAATGCAAAAGACAATGGAGCTGTTGGGTTTCCTTTATGGGGCACTTTTAATGCCACTTTTATAACAGATGCCACAACATGATGCTCTCTGGCTTGCAGCCAGGTGCCATTGCAGTGGCAGTTTGGCCAGAGATTGTGTAAAGAAAATGTTGTTCCCAAAGATGACAGAACTTTTAATTATAAGTAGATGAATCACTCAAAAGCCTTTAGACTAGTGATTTGTATTACAAAATCCAGCGTAATCATCATCATCATCATCATCATCATCATCATCATCATCATCATCATCATCATCATCATCATCAGCAGCAGCAGCAGCAGCAGCAGCAGCAGCAGCAGCAGCAGCAGCAGCAGTAGCACACGGCAGACAAGATAACTACGCTGGATTTCGTATTACAAATTACTAGTCGAACACTTCCCAAGTGTTTAGGACTACGTGATGTATTGGTGAATTATGCGAGCAGATCCCAGTAAGGTGGCTTTCTGCAGCTGACTGACAGTGACTTTGCCAACTCCAATTTCTTCTAAATACTCGCTTAGCTCTTTAGGCACCGAACCCAGCGTGCCCATTACCACTGGGACTACCTGCACCGGTTTATGCCAGAGTCTCTGAAGTTCAATTTTCAGATCCTGATATTGGGTAATTTATTATTATTATTATTATTATTATTATTATTATTATTATTATTATTATTATTATTATTATTATTATTATTATCATCATCATCATCATCATCATCATCATCATCATCTGTAAATTGTATAACAAGGAATAGAACATTTGTTTGTTAGTAGTCATTCCTTCATTTGTTTATTTATTTGTTTGTTTATTTATTTCATTAGATTCATAAATTGCCCATCTGGCAATGAGACTACTTTGGGCAGTTTAATATTTAAGTCCTTGCTGTCAGTGAATAAAGTGAACTGGAATGGGGTGTTTTAACTCAGACAATATATTTTACTCTGAAAATGACAAACCCAGAAGAAATGGAGTGGCTCTAATACTGATAAAAGATGTAGCAGAGACATGTATTTATTTATTTTTAATATTTTTACACCACCTTTCTCCTTGGAAAAGGACCCAAGGTGGCTTACAATAATGAGGAACACTATACAGTCCAGAATGTTTGACATATTTAAGTTAAGAACAGGGAGTTAGGAGAGGCATCTTAGAACATTAAAAGGTTACATCAGAGATACAAAGAGGACACATGAAGAAAAGAAAATCCATTATGAGGAGTGAAAAGCAACATGGAAAAAACTTATGAAATCAGTCAATGCAATCATGTATGGTAATCCATATAAAGTCACGTAGTGGGTAGTCCCTTGTTCAGGGAAAGCTTACCTGAAAAGTAAGGTCTTTGCCTGCTTCTGGAAAGACAGCAGAGATGGGGCAGTCCTGGCCTCCAGCAGAAGGGAGTTCCAGAATCTGGGAGCAGCAACAGAGAAGGCCCTTTCATGAGTTCTTCTGAGACGCACCCTTGAAGGTGGTGGGATGGAGAGAAAGGCCTCTCCTGGTGATCTTAGCACCTGAATCGGTTCATACTGCAATATTCGATCTTTGGCCCCAGTCCCACATCCCTTTAAAAGCAGTTTAAATTACCAGATAACCTGTGTCTAAAAATGCTGTCCCCATGGCCACCGGGCTTTTTGGAAAAAAAGAAAAAAGAAAACCTGGTAATGATCACTTAAGCAAGGTTTCTGTGACTCACCCAGGAGGTAAGGAAATATTTACCTTGCTTTGAAAATCCAGCTTTTAAGGAGGCAGATGCCGTGAGACCACACAGATGATCCAGGTTTGTTTTTCTTTCTTTTTTCATAGCACCGACCGGCTGTTCCTGGGGCCGATCAGCGCTGTTTTTGTTAACTGCTTTTCACCTTCGGAGAAACAGGAAGCTCTATCCGGTCCTACAAGTTTTAATTTCCCCCAAGCCAAGTGGTCTGTTTTTTTCAAATGCTAGCGCCACCTGCTGGCCAAGGGGGCTGAACTGCACTTTAAAATATAAAAAACAGCTTTTTACGTGGAAACTCTTGTCCCACGTTTAAATCACGTGATGGGACGAAGAGGAAAAGCCGGACCTTCAGAAGATCAGGATCAAAACCCAGGTGTGACCATGGCTGTTTAACAAGGTAGATTTAAAGGCTATAATGTAAAGTCAGACCAAATAATATCCATCAGACTCTGTGAAAAATCTATTGCCATAACCCTCATTCTTGGCTATGCTCCAATCACCAATGCCAAAGAAAATGAAATTGAAAGCTTTTATGCAACGATCTAGGAGGAAATTGATCACACAAGAAAATAAGCCTTGCTTATATTCATTGCAAGTGGAACACAAAAATTGTGAAACTAAGCAGAACCAAATGTTGGGAAATGTGATTTAGAAGTCAGAAATGAAGCAGGAAAATGACTTGTAGAGTTCTGTGAACCCAACAATCTGTTTTTTCAAATATGTGTTTCAAGCAAACAAACGGATGGCTGTACACAAGAGGATCATCAGATGGCCAATATAGAAATCAACTATAGAATGAAATTGGAACCAGCAGACAGAGAAGCTTTATTCTGTCTGTCAAAACAAGACCAATAGGGGACTGTGGTACTGATCTTCAACTCTTAATATCAACAATAGAGTTCAACATTAGCAAATTGTGACGACAGAAGAACTACACAGCTTTAACGATGACAGTGAAGAAACTGAAATAGTTAAAGATAGCTGTATACCTTAGTTCTATCATCAATCTAAATGGAGACTACAGCCAAGAAATGAGATGAATGACATTTGGAAAAGCAGCAGTGAAGAAACGAGAAAAGATCACCAAGAGTGCATCACGAGACCAAATCCAAAATTAACTACCCCTTTGTATTCCGCATCAAAAGTATGGGTGTGAAAGCTGGAAAGTAAAGAAAGCTCACAAGAAGAAAACTAATTTATTTGAAATGTGGTGTGGAAGAGAGCTTTGTGGGAACCTGGGACTGCTAGAAAGGTGAACCAGTGGGCCCTAGAGCAAATCAGGTCTGAACTAACAACGGAGGCAAAAATGACAAAACTGAGGGTCTCCTGCTTTGTCCACATTGTGAGAAGTCAAGATTCTCCGGAAAAGGCAAACATGCTGGGAAAGGTGGAATGCCTCAAGAAAGGGAAAAGACCAACTATCAGATGGGCACAATAGGTAGTTACTTCACGTCCTTCTTTATTCCGCAATTAGTTTTGTACCGTGACAGCGTTCGTCGCAATCATGTGGTTTTGTCCCTGTTTCAGTGTTCCCATGGTCATGATAACTTGTCTCATGACAAGTGTTACCTCACGGTCTTGTACTGTGACAAACATTGAATTTGTCTAGCTTCCTTTTCCCTTTTTTTTTGGGGGGGGGGGTTTAAAAATCTATTTTAAAATATTTCACTTCTGAAAAGTAAAAAAACTGGACACAGTTTTTTGAGAGAAATGAATGTTGTTTGACAGTCATTACTACACAGTGTCTTGTCTCGGAACAGAAAGGACAAAGAGTGACAAGGGAAAACCCTACCCCAGTACCAGGCACAGTACTGTTGTGCTTAACACCCGTTCTGGGGGTGTGGTCAAGATAAATTTCAGTAGTTGCATGACGGATGTGAAGTAACATTTTTTTGTACCACTCCTAAGCGCAACACTAACAGAGACAAAACGGACGTGAAGTAACCACCTAGGAGGTGCTTCTGGCAGAACTGGTGAAGGACCGCACTCTTCTGTCTTCAAGTAGGCTGATGACAAGCAATTTATCCCAATGGTAATTAAAATGTTGTTCCAGGGTGACAAATCCGTTCTCAGTTATCTTTAGCATGAGCTTTCATTCCTTCACTGTAACGTCCTCCAGGCAGTTATAGGACAGAAGAAGAGTAAAGGTCAACTCTTGAAAGCCATAAATACAACTAGCATCTTGAAGCCATCAGCCTCCTAAGAAAAAGTCACTTTTGCAACATTATTACCCAATGTCTCCAGTGCTAAATGATGCATCACAGGGGCTACCTATAATCTCAGTTGAATTAGGAAACTCCTGTACTGCAGAACTGCTGGACAGATCAGTGGTTTAGGTCTCTGGCTGGAGAGTCAGAGGTTGGTTGTTCGATTCCCCACTGAGCCTCCTGGACAAGGGCGGGACTTGATTATGCCTTCCTGCTTTGTAATTTTAGGAATTTTTAACATCAGAATACAAACAGTGAGTGCCGTCCCCCTTGGCAAAGGTTGGAAACGAGCACGGCATATATCTGAGTGCTCTCTAGCTGCAACATCTGTCATCCCATTGCTCTCCAGGGTTGATACAGCTGATCTGGCTGCCTTGGGGGGGTGTCCCTTTCCTCCATATGTGTCCCTCCTGAAGTTGCAGCTGAAGTTGACGACCATGCCAGGTAGAAGGAGTGTGTTGAAATCAGAATTTAAAATACAGCACACAGTTCAAGTTTGCAAGTGTTACCAAGCCTGGTTTCTAAACAGTGTCATTCTTGGGAATTAAAAAGAAATGAGCAGGAGCTAGGACATTCAAAACTGTATCAATATTTGCATGTTATAATTGCTTAAACAATCATTAGGAGAGTTACCTCTGAATAGAGCCGTAGTTTGTATTGCTGAAAAACAATAGAATGTCAATTTCCCCACTGTAGTAAAATGATCCTATCTCCTTCTCTTTCATTTCTGCCCCGCCACCCCTTTCCCCAAGGATATCAACTTGGCAACTAAGTAATGTTGCAGCTGTTCCTGGATTTCTAGTTTCAAAGTCCATCAGAAACTAAATATTTAATTTACCTTTTAATTGTCATTATAATTCATCAGAGCTGTGCACTAGAGATGGGCACGACTTAGCGGTATTCCCGTTTCCGTTTCCGTTACTAGTTTCCGTTACTCTACGGAAACGGTAATGGGAATTACTCCGCCAGACTTCGAGCTCGAACCGACGAACGAACAATTTTGGTCTGATTTGTCGTGCTCGTTCCTTGCATTGCGCGATCGCGTGATGCCACGCGGCACAGAAAAAAAATTTTTAAAAGTTAAAAAAACCCGGTTCCCGGCCGAAAAGCAGGCGGAAAAATGCCTGCCGTGCCTCAGGGCACCTACCAGAGGGGTTGTTTCTGGAGGTCCCCGGCCTCCCCCCCATCCCCCGTCCTAGTGGGCTGCTCTGTGGGACTCGCCGCAGGCTCGCAGCCAGCCAGCAAAAAGCCCAGTCTCGCCGGCCGCCGGCCGCCGCAATTAAAGCGCAAGCAATCGGCACAGACGGCACAGGAAAAAACTTTTAAACTCTCCCCCCACCCATTTCCCGGGCCAAAAAAGGAGGCAGAAAAATGCCTGCTTGACTAATGGCGCAGGGCACCTACCGGAGGGGTGGTTTCTGGAGGGGGGGTCCCGCCTCCCCCCCGTCCTGGGCAGCCGGACTCGAGTCGCCATGCCATGCGTTGCGGGCGGGGGATCCAAAATGGGGCAGCGAACGCAATATTGTTTTTGAAATCGTGGTCCAAAAAAACACAAGCACAAGAGAAACACGCCAAAATTTATAAACTGCCAGATTTTTCACAGTAGCAGTGGGTATTTTCTTGCAACAAAATGTCTCTCTTCTCCTCCTCTGTCCTCCATTGATTTTATTTTTTTTATTTTTTTTACACCTGCGCAATGATGGGCTGGCCGAGTGGCCAGCCATGTGGGAGTGGACGACCATGCAAATTTTTGGAGCCATCCCACCAATCGCATGGCCACTTGGCCATGGAGACTTCTGGGATGTGCCAAAAAGCCCCTAAAACCTGCCCTAGCCCCCTAACCCTAACCCTAACCCTAACCCTTGACTCCGTACCCATTCGTCACAGACTGTCTTCTTAGTGGGTCAGAGAGGCACCCAGAGGTGCAACCCACTAGCCCACCGTAACCTTACCCGTCACTAGCCTAACCCTAGCCCTAACCCTAACCCACCTTAACCCTAAGCCAGATGTACTTGCATTGCACTACACGCAAGTACAATTCCCTTCTGTGTGAGACATGGTGGTGCAAGAGCCTTAGTTAGGCATCTCACTATGGCTCTGGGTTCAGTGCCATCCACTAGTCTTCACAGTCACTGTCTGCACATTCTGTTATGCTATATCCATATGGCTATTGCATAGCATTTTGCAGCAGCAGCAGGTGAGGAGGGGAGACCCCCATGTTGAGGGGTCTCTTGGAGCCTGCTTCCCCTTTCCTAGTGGGTGATGATAGGAGGCACCCACGGGTGCCTCCAGGAGCCCGCTTTCCCTTATAACGGGCCAGAGGAGGCACCCACCCCACAGAGGTGCCTCCAGGAGCCCGCTCCCCCCCAAAAAAACCAGTACTAACGAAAATGAAAAAACGAACCGACTAATTTTTGCGAATTTTCGCGAAAAAAACGGAGATGACCCGAAACGGAACCGGCCCGACTAACGACAACTCAAAAAAATTTTTTTCAAGTCGTGTCCATCTCTACTGTGCACCAAAGGCCTCTCAAAATTCCACACCTTCCTTGGGCTCTGAGAAATTGTGTGCAAAGGTGAATTTCACCAAAACTTCTCTGAGGGAGGGAGAAATTTTCCAAGACTTTCTCAGAAGTGGGGTTGACTATTGGAAAGTCATTGTAGCAAAGCTCTCTCTCTCTCTCTCTCTCTCTCTCTCTCTCTCTCTCTCTCTCTCTCTCTCTCCCCGCTCCCTAAAAGAATTGGTTTTCATTTTTGGTTATTTGTTTGTATGGTTTTTTTACATTTGCCCACCACCATATATGCAACAATTCTCACATAAGAATTCAACCTTTATGTTTAGTGAATATATCTTCTAAAAAGTATTCCAAACCCCATTAAAACTTTATTTCAATCCTTTTGCAACTTTTAATTCACAAATAAATTTATCGTTCATCGATAAATTCCACATCTCATGATACCATTCCTTCTGTCTTTTTTCGCCTCTCCACTACATATGACAATGTTCTTTCTTTCTCACATCTCCAACATATATGTGGTATCTCTTTATTTATTATGTTCAATTTCAATAGTATTAACCACCAACTCTACTTTATTTTATAATGATTTTCCTTTACTCTGACATATTTTTTTCATAATTCATTTCCCTCAGATCATCTTCCATGCTTCTCCATGCTTTCTTGATTTAAAACTCTTGGGGCTCAGCCAAAAAAAAAAAAAGTTTAAAAATTGCTCTTCTCTCCCCCCCATTCCTTTGAAGGAGTGATTTTAAAACATTTTTTGCCAGCCGCAAGCCCGCACTACAGTTGATCGGCACTTGGGGCTCAGCAAAATAAACAAACAAACAAATAAATAAAATTAAATATTAAAAATCAAAAGTCCCCCAGTTTTCCCACACCCAATGTGGGGGGAGGCAGGATTTTTAAACTTCAAGGCATAGCTCTTCTACAGTAGCCTCCCCTTTCCCTAGCCAAGAAAGGGCCATTAGCCTTGATGAGCCACATGGAGAGGGGGTGTGAAAGTGTGTACATGAGCCCTGACATGTTGTTTAAAGACTGACAATAAAAACACGAACCTTTACTTCAGATGCAGCCTCAGAAAATCTAAGCTCCGGGCCTCAACTAAGAAACTACCTGGCATATTAATTTCCATCTTGCCAAGGACTTTTCATCTAAGAAATAACTCCTGGCAACTCCATCTTTTGACATGTTTTAACCTGTTGGTACAGCTCTGAAGAAGAGGGTTTTTGCCTTCGAAATATTAGCAACTTTTTTGTTATTTTTCTAGTAGTCTAAAGGTATCACCTGTTCTACTTTTGTATTTGTTTTTTGTGATGGTTATATAGCTCCTCAACTTGTTTTGCTTCAATTGATCTCAACATGGCATTGGAACATGCCCTAGGTGAACCTTTTAGAGACCAAGTGCCCAAATTGTGATTCAAAACCCACTAATTTTTTGCCGTGCCAATACAGCAATTTAACCTGAATACAGGTGGCTGTGAAGGGGTGATGTTCGGTGCCGACAGAAAGGGCTCTGAGTGCCACCTTTGGCATGCATACTATAGGTTCTCCAACACTGCCCTAGGTTGTTGAATTTGTTCCTTCCTTCTGCTACACATCTTATCATCACTCTGCAGCTTCTCTGGATCAAGATTCGACCCACATTTCCTGATTTGAAAATGCTATGTGTGAAGTCAGGCATGGAGAGCCAAGGAGAGTGCCCCCTGACACCGAGAAGATTGTACCGTGAAGGACACAGGTCAGCATGCAACTGCAGCCATCTCAGAAGTAAAGCAAAGCAAAGCAAAGTGTTCTGCTTATATAGCGCCCCATACCACTTCAAATAGTGTCTGGGCAGTTTACAGTTTTTTAATTACAGTCTGCAGGCTACACATCCCCCCCCAGCAAGCTGAGTACTCATTTTACTGACCTTGGGAGGATGGAAGGCTGAGTCAACCATGAGCCTGCTACCTGGGACTGAACCCCAGGACGTGAGCAGAGTTTTACCGGTAGTACAGGCATTTAACCACTGCGCCACAGGGTTCTGTAAGGAAAGGATATTCCTCCATAAGCTATGGATATTTCTCCAAAATTTCTGCTCCATTAGTGCAGGAGGGCAGGGAGGGGATATTTTTTTAGCCAGTTGGGAGAAAATATTTGTATTTCTCATGGGAGGAATTTTGAGCCCACCATAGAAGCCCGTGGGAAACTGAAAACTGGAAATTTAATAACAGTAGGGCACACTCAATCTTCTTTGTACATTTGGGACGCAAGCGAAAGGAACAAAGAGTTGCACTGTTGGATGCTGCCCACTATCAGAAAAAAGCCCCTGAATTGGCCGTCCTTTGACAAATCTTTGGCAGTTAATGAGGATTCCTTTGGAAATATAGTGGTAGATGTAGAGTAGTGGTTCCCAACCTTGGGTCTCCAGCACAGCCAATGGTGTGCATGTCTGGTGTATGAAGCACAGCCTTCACAGAGTTGTCCCAGGATCCCTAGTGTACATGTCAAGAAAGAGCACCAGACATGAAGTTGAACACACAGAAAATGTGTGTGTGTGTGTGTGTGTGTGTGTGTGTGTGTGTGTGTGTGAGAGAGAGAGAGAGAGAGAGAGAGAGAGAGAGAGAGAGAGAGAGAGAGAGTTCCCTTCCTTGTGTCTCCAAGATTCACTAGTTTTGAGCATCTTTGATTGCTTGATTCTCTTTTTATTTGTCAGCTCATAGTTCTTAGAGTCAACCAGATCGGGATTTTTGTTGTGAATTATCCCAATCTGGGTCAATTTGCCTGAGGTCCAGAGTGAAGCAGAAGGGACCAATTTGGTTCCAGGGTGAAATAGCCTACTTGGCTATTTGTATGGGTTCAGAGAGTCGACCATCTTCAACAGGGGGAGGGGAGCCAAACTGTGGTGAGGGATTATATGAACCCAGAAGGGGATCTGGACTTTACTGAGTGGCAGCTGTTGCTTTCAATTTGAAGCCAAAACTTTCCCTTCAGATTACAGAACTTGCAGGAAACAAAATTGGAAGGTGCCAAGTAGGCCGACTCCCGAATTTATTTGTCTCTCATTTGGAAAATTTACTCGTGTTTTGAGGATCTTATCATGTCTCTTAATTTTGTGTACATCAGTGTGATAAGATAACCGCATTATCCCTTAAAAGCTAGAAGGAACAATTGGTTAGTGCCAGAAACATAGACAATCATGCCAGTCCAGAAAAGACCCCTCCAAGAGTAAGTCAAACTACAGACAGCATGCAGAGTTGTAAATAAAACTCTAATAAAAAGTAAATGGTAAAATCTGAGGCCAGAGATGGGAATGAATAAAACAACAAATCACGATATTCAGTGAGTATCAGTGATTTGTTAAATATGCATTCCTTCATATTCATCAGGTCCAGAGATGCTGATGAATATGAAGGGACAATGACTTGCGTCTTTATATTATCCTTTTATCCCCATATACAGAGAGGGAAGGCTATGGTGTTCCCTCAGTTTCTGTCTATGGGCCCACTCAACAACAGCTGGGCAGGATCATAGGAAGACACCCCCACAGCCTGCCACCTGCTCCCTCCAAAGCCCCCAATCATCTCCTTACCTTCTTCTTCACTGCTGTCCACACTGTCCAGACTCCACTGTTGCCACCGCCGCCATCTTTGCAAATCGTGTCCTTTGCCCTAAGGAAAGCTGCTGCAACCATCGTTGACAAGGGAGGCCTGGCTTAGGTCCTTGGAGAAACTGGCTGTCCTTTGGTAAGATGGTGGTGGTTGCTTCCATTTGGGCAAAAGAAAGCCGCCACTGCTATTGGTTCATCGGGGGGGGGGGGTTGGGGGGTTCATGGTTGAACAACCTTGATGACCCACAACCAAGTGCCATTGGGGCAGTTCATCCCCACCTTTATCTGCGTCCAAAAAGAGCAACAAAAGACAAAACTATTCCAGGTCTCAAAACCAAACTGTGTTTTGTTGAATAGGAGCATAATTTGTTGTTTATTTTGTTCTCAGAGGGGAGAACAAAACATTTCAGAAGGTTCCCCTCAACTAGGTGAAATCAAATAATTTCTCTGTCCATTTTTGTTTGCATTTGGGGTCTTTTTCTATATATAAAAAGAGGGGTATAAAATCTTCTGGACTCAGATAATCTGGTATTTTGTACAGAGTAATATAAGGTATTCACTCATAGAACATTTTTAAAATCTCAGCGGCACCACCAATAGGAAAAAAAACTGCTATTCTTTTTTCTTCCATACAGGTGAAAAAAAATCTTCTGGCAGCTTTAATTTCTTGATGAGGCATCTCAGTGGGTCCTGACACCCTTCTCCTCAAACCCAAGTACAGGAACAATTCTGAAGATTTGTATATTCTAACACAACGGCAGGGGGCTTAGCTTGTTTTGTTTTGTGTTCAGCTCTGTTGGGGAGTCTGATTTCCTGGACATGGAAGTCTCCCTGAATCATGTCTCAGGAACACTCAGTGCTCAGATCTGAGTTCTAAAGCTTTCCAACATATACTTTGGTCCACAGATCCTCTGATTCCAATAATGCAGCTCCACATGTAGAAAGCTACTCAGTGAACCCACCTGCTTGCCAGAAAGGAGAAGGTGGTGTTATTCTGTTCCTCCTTCCTTTCTAGAGATGGGCATGAAACGAACAATTTTTTGTTTCCGTTTTCATTTTTTTGTTTCGCTACGCAATGAAACGACAAACGAATTTTATCTCCAAAATGAAACGAAACGAACAGAAACACCGGAAATTTTGTCGTGCGTTTCGTTTCCATTACTGCAATACAGTGAACTGCTTTAAATGCTAAAAAAAAAATCACAAAAAATTGAAATAAATGGTAACGAAACGGTAACGAAATGAATGAAAATGAAAACAATTTTCCCCCCAAAAATTCACAAAAAATGGAAATGAACCGAAACGGACCCTCCAAACAACAAACGACAAACGAAATATCATTTTTTTGATTCGTGCCCATCTCTGTTCCTTTCCATTTCCCACCCACTTGGAGAACCCTCTGGAAGAGATGGTGGCGCTGTTGCATGAAAAGGCAAGCCTCCCTCCTGCTTTCATGAGGTAAGGGAGCACACGCCAATTGGGCATTTCTCCTGTGGGTAAGGCCTTCCCACTCTCCTCATGCTATAGAGCGAGTGGAAACAATGGTTGCCCTTTGCTGTTAATTACTGTGCTGAAACTGTACCCTTTTCTTAATTTTGGGGTCTTTTACATTTACGTCTGCTGGACTGAAAGCAAAGTTGCATCACGATGATGTGGAAGAGTAGTGGGTTCCCCCTATCCCTTTCCAGGATTTTAACAGTGATGTTGACCAGCATCAGATTTCATTTATCTTGAAGCCCTGATTATTGGATTTATTGATCCCACATTAGAGATAATCACTCCACTGTGTAATTTAAGGAGGTATGCTGTTTATCGATGTCCTGGAATTAATGCCTCTCACCCCCACACTCTCACACACTACACGATAGCGATGCTGTCCCATCTGCATGGTATGTATCAGATTAGGGAACTGTAAATGCACACCTTCAGTTACTGGTGAACAACATTAGCACTGTACTATGTGAAATGCCTTAACGTGTGTGTGTGTGTGTGTGTGTGTGTGTGTGTGTGTGTGTGTGTGTGTGTGTGTGTGTGTGTGTGTGTGTTGTGTCATTATATTCGTGACCGACTCTTCGTGACCCCATGTACATGGAGTTTTCTTGGCAGGAATACTGGAGTGGCTTTCCCCTATTGAACCAAAGCTGAAGTATACACAGCAGGTCCCATTCATTGCCTGTTATTTTTGCCCCTATTTCACCCTCTTATCTGTTTTATATTACTACCTAGGCTGAGCACTAGTATAACTTGGGGAGGGATGGGGGGGGGGCCAAAACCCCAGGGAACAGAGGACTGAGGGCACTAGAGGAGCTGGTATGGTTGCAATTGCACCCCAAGCTCCAAATACCTATACGGTTTTCCTCCCTAGGAAAAAGCAATCAGGAGCACTCACCATTGGCATTGGACCCTCTCCTCCCCCCTGCATGCTGCCCAGGTGGTTCTCCTCCCAAACATCTGCCCATGGGGGGATCTGGTCAGGTGCAGGAACAAGGTGTTGCAATGCCAAGACCTGTGGGAGCCCAGCTGGTTGGAAGCAACAGAGGCACATTGGGTACCCACTGCCCATAGAGAGCACCCCTCATGCACCCAGCCCTGGGGCCCTCTCAAGTGCCCCCCCCCCCGAGAGGAGGAGGATGGGGAGGGGAGCAGGAGCAGGGAGGAGCAGGCGATCCGCCAGTGGCCGGAGGGGAAGACAGGAGGGTGTGCGTGCATGTGTGTGGTTTGGGAAGTGAGTTTGTGGGCGTCCAGCAGGCGAGAAAAAGGCACAGACAAATCTCTTTCTTTTTCTGCAGTGTGTTTTTTTTTTCTTTGAGTGCTTTCAGGGAAGGTACTGTATTGTTTTGTGTGTGTTGACTCCATCACTGAAGCCATCCCCTTGAGTTTACAAGTGGCAGTGTGTTTTGGAGATCGTGGGTCGCCATAAGTCGGAGATGCCTTGACGGCACATCACCACAACATTTGTTTTTGTAGAGACATGGTAAAGCTCATTGGTGGTGAACCTTTGTGTGTTTTGGACCACAACTCCCAGAATGTGTATTGCCAACGACAAAGGACTGTGGGAGTTGTAGTCCAAAACATCTGGAGTGCTGAAGGTTCGCCACCGCTGCTGTTGGAGTCAAGAGCTCAGACTTTGAATCATACTTGCCAATTATATTGTAAAAACACATGCCTGGTCAAATATCCACAATGACTGTATTGGGCTACCAAGCCACATATGCAGAGAAAGAGGATCCAAAGGCCCATCACACCCAAACAGGTTCCTGTTGTGGATTTCCACAGCGACAGAGTGCATGTGTGCATGCTCCTGCCCCTCAACCACCACCATCTCACCAGCCCCCCCCCCTCAGCAGAGAACACGGTGCATCTGGTGGGCTATAAAATGGATTATGAGGGAAATCTCTTTCTTTTTCTGGTTGGTAGGGGTTTAAAGGCAAGACTTGCTGGCCGACTTGAGTTTCCATGGGCAGATGTTGGCTTGTTTTTTTTTTCTTTGAGTGCTTTCAGGGAAGGTACTGTATTGTTTTTTGTAACAATCCTTGGAAAAGTTGAAGACAGCAGGAAAAGAGGAAGGCCCATGGGTTGACTCCATCACTGAAGCCATCCCCTTGAGTTTACAAGAGCTAGGCAGGGCTATGGGAGACCAGGACATTTTGGAGATCGTTCCTTCATAGGGTCGCCATAAGTCGGAGATGCCTTGACGGCACATCACCACAACATTTGTTTTTGTAGAGACATGGTAAAGCTCATTGGTGGTGAACCTTTGGCACTCCAGATGTTTTGGACCACAACTCCCAGAATTCCGAGCCTGTATTGCCAACGACAAAGGACTGTGGGAGTTGTAGTCCAAAACATCTGGAGTGCTGAAGGTTCACCAACGCTGCAGTGGAGTCAAGAGCTCAGACTTTGAATCACCACACAGCTACTTGCCAATTATATTGTAAAAACACATGCCTGGTCAAATATCCATGTAATTAGAATGACTGTATTGTTGACAGTAATTTGCTACCAAGCCACATATGCAGGCTCATTGCACACACACACACACACACACACACACACACACACACACACACAACGAGCCTATTCATCTTATGAGCCAATCACACAGAGTAAGCTATTATAAGAAGGTCTCTTGCACTGCTATAAATGATTTATGAACAGCAAACTGGCATAAATGTTGATCATTATTGCCTCTACAGACACAGAGTTTTTTGGCATAAAGTTGATCATTATTGCCTCTAAGACGTTTTTTTGCTTGAAGTGTGATTTATCAGCACTTGAGTTTCTTGAATGAGCATATTCCTTTGCAGACAAATATTACTAATCTTTCCTCCCTTGATGGAACAATCTTTTTTTTAAAACACATTGTATTGAACATACAAATAATTAAACATGTCTTATTATAGAGAAATTGTGGATGTATATCTTATGGTACCCTTTCCCCTTTCCTTCTTTTCCCCCTTTTTCCTCTTGTTATGTTGTATGTGTCATTGATTGATGGAACAATCTTAATAGTGTTGCTTGTGAGGATGATGGGGTATGATTTTGCACGTGGGGAAGATCCTCCTCTGCCCGGGGCGGAGGCGAGACCACAGCCGAAGCTCAGCTGATCTCCTCCGCCTGGGATGACAGTTGTGCCGGCCATCACCCAGGGTAGAGAAGATTGAGCCACGGTCTCGCAGCCCCTTCCTTCTCGACTCCACCCCAGAGCCTGACAGCCCACCCAGCGGGCTGTCAGGCTGTGGGGCTGAGGGCGGTGAGAGAGGGCTCCAATCTGGCCTCTGTGCACGGAGACTGGATCGCAGCCCCTTCCTTCTCCACCCCAGAGCCTGACAGCCCGTGCGCTGTCAGGCTGTGGGGCGGAGGGCGGTGAGAGGGGGCTCCGATCTGGCCCCCACGCATGGACACCAGGATCGCAGCCCCTTCCTTCTTGACTCCGCCCCAGAGCCTGACAGCCTGTCTGGCTCTGGGGTGGAGTCAAGAAGGAAGGGGCTGCGATCCGGTCTCTGCATGCGGAAGCCAGATCCCAGCCCCCTCTCGCCACCCTCTGCCCCACAGCCCACCGGCTGTAATTTCCAGGGTGGAGATCACTGGACAGGGGGCTCCGATCCGATCTCCGCAGCGGGGATGTGAGAGCCAAGCCGGCTGTCACCCCCTCGCTGCGGAGATCGGAGATTGAGATAGCCGCGGCCTCGCCTCTGCTTGTGGAAGCGAGAACAGGGCTCTCACAATCCTCCCCCCCCCGGCAATGACAGCTGGGCTGTCATCGCCAGCAGGGAAAAACAAACCGAACATAACCAAACTCATTTGTTCTGGTTCTATTCAGTTCATTCCTAAATTACTCTGAGCTCCGTTATTCGTTCAGTTATATAACGGAACGAATAACGGATAACAGAACATTTTTTTTTTCATTTTGTGCCCATCTCATAGCAATAATAGTAATAATAATAATAATAATAATAATAATAATAATAATAATAATAATAATAATAATAATAATAATAATAATAATAATAATAATAATAATTATTATTATTATTATTATTATTATTATTATTATTATTATTATTATTACAGGAAAGGAATAGAGGGCACAGAGCAAAGATTCTAGCTACTCACCTTCTGTTAGCCTATAAGACAGGCTAAACAGAGATGTTCAGAGGTGTTCCTACCTTCCTAATCAACAGTAAAATTGGTTTTTGCAAGTGGTGCTGAGCACAGATTCATCAAGCTGTTTGCTAGAGATTACGTGACCATGTTTCTCCTTTCCCTCAAAAGCTGAGACAACATGTTTTGCAATTATAATCTTTACTTTTATGTGACAGAGTGCAGGTGTAATCCTCACTGGATGTGAATAATTTGATTAATAGTTCACCATGCAGAAACAAGCTAGTGATGCACACAGATATTGCAGGGCTTTGGAAATGGTTCACAATTTAGATCTGCTTATACAAGAAAAGGCCATGTGCAACACTAATGGATCACAGTTGGGCTGTTGGAATCCCCACTATGCTTACCAGAAGAAGGATGAGAGAGAATAATCCCTAGTGTGTACGGTAGATGGGACTACATTCCTTGCCATCTTTGTGATTTACAGTGACATAATAGTGCTTTCAAGGTAAGTGAGATATTTAAGGAGTGGTTTTAGCAATTCTAATTCTCCTAGTCATTTTAATCAATATGGATCTGGTGAGTCAACTCCATCATGGGTTCCATTGACTCAAATGGACCTACTCTACATATGATTTGCTATGCTGAGCAACAGGATTTCAGCCCATGTGTGGGAGCCAAATGCAAGTTCCATTTCACAGGTTGCAAACGCACGATGAGTGCATAATAAGGTGCTATTTTCTTCTACAACTCATCTTTATTTCATCCACATGCTCAAGAACAGTGGTTCTCAACCTGTGGGCACCCAGATGTTCCTGGACTGCAACTCCCAGAAATCCTGGCCAGCTCAGCTAGTGATGAAGATTTCTGGGAGTTGCAGTCCAGGAACATCTAGGCACCCACAGGTTGAGAACCACTGCTCTAGAACATTTCAAAACATCCCCCTCAATTGGATGCACTCTGGGAAAAGAACAGGAGAAATATTAAGACAACCTTGGCACACAACACACAACATATTTACACAACCTTGTGATATTTAGACTGATTGGGCCATTTTCCATTCTGTCCTGTCAGAGCTTCCTGCAAAATCAGTTGTCTTTCAGATTGTTGCCTTTCATTTTAGTGGAAGTCGTATCAAAGCCTAAAACACAACTGAGGGTTAGTTTTGTTTGCTGTTTACAGGATAAGGAAGACAACATTAATGAATTAATTGTTGACATAAATGGTGGAGGTCTCCCATGGTGTTGGAGAGGCTTGGAACTAATATGGGTTTAGCGACCCAGCCATTTCTAATCTGTGTTCTTCCTGCCTTTCATGACAACAGAATCCCGATTAGGCTTTGATCCACATTCTGATCCAAGTTTTGGAAGGGCTGTCTGGATCTCCATTTGTCAACCTAAACTCTTGTCAGAGTTAAAAATACTGTTCCTTCAATCTTTATTATTCTTTATTCTCCCTCTGTCTGCACACTCCAGGGAAAATGCATGCATGATTTCTTGAGGAGGACAGGAATTAAACCAGTTTATTCAGGGCAAAGGTCTATGAAATGTTCTGTAAATGAACCTTTCAAATTCAAGGCTAAGTGATCATGAGAGATTTATGAGTAACAAATAACACATTTGAAAAATGATATAGGAAATAGGAAATAGGAAATAGGAATCTTTATTGTCATTGCCCCTTGCAGGAACAACGAAATTTCACAGTTGCTATATTCAACTCATATAAAACATTCCACATAGATTTAAAAACAGCTACAACATATAAAATAGCTGCCTAGATGCCCTAAGCACATCTGATCTCGCTTGATTTAGGAAGCTAAGCAGGGTCAGCCCTGGTTAGTACTTGGATGGGAGACCACCAGGGAATATCAGGTGCTGTAGGTGCCTGGAGTAGGAACTGGCAAGCCACTCCAGTATTCATGCCAAGAAAACTCCATTAATGTGGGGTCACGAAGGGTCGATCACGACTGTAATGACGCAACACACACACACAACACATAAAATATGACATATAAAATAAGCTGACTTCAAAGTCCAGAATTTCTATTTAAGGCCAATATTGCTCTAAAAAAGAAGCTGTTCTTGAGACAGTTTGTTCTCACCCTCAGTACCCTATATTGCTGTCCAGATGGCAGCACCTTGAAGAGGTGATGACCAGGATGTGATGGATCTCTTAATATATCGAATGCTTTACAGTGGCACCTGGTAATATAAATTTGTTCTAGTGTGGGGAGTGAACAGCCCACAATACTCTCCACAATTCTTATGATTCTGTGCAACACGGTCCTATCCCGATGGGTACAACCTCCATACCATACACATAACCCATAAGTAAGCACAAGGGAAAATGCTTGCTCCTGACTGGAATCATGTGATCTGTTTTTAATCCATTCAATACGGATTTATTGGCAAAAAGGAATTCAAAGGCAGCATTACAGGGTCCAAAGCGAGACCAAATCTTCCTGTGCAATCCCTTCCACTCCAAGAAGGACTTCTGAGCATCTTCACAGTCTTCATTGTTCTGGAGAAGTAAAACTGTATTCCTTCCTCCCACCTCACATACTGGAGGATTTCAAGCAACGATGACTACCAGAGTTCCAGTCGATGGTGGTCTGTTTATCCATGCTTAAAAGTGAAAACTCAGATGTAGATAGTAGCAAAGAAAGGGCACAGAGTGCCAGGACTCTGCCTGTCACAGAACCTGATTCTGAGGGGTTAAATGGTGAAGAGCTGCTGGAGGAGCCTTGCAGCTCAAATCAGCAGGCAGCTGGGTCTGATGACTCAGCTGAAAACATTTCTTCTCCCCCTAGAAGGGCCATGAGCAGGATTTTGCAAAGACATGCTACCAGGAGGGCTAGGGAAAGGGTCTTGATCCACAATTATCCTGATCCACAATTACCCTTCATAGTGGAGGCTGACACATCTAGTGTTGCTTTGGGAGCAGTGCTATCTCAACAGGATGATCCCTCCCAAACCCCACGTCCCTGTGCCTATTACTCTCGGCAGTTAAAACCTGCAGAGAAAAATTATACTATCTGGGAGAGAGAACTGCTAGCCATCAAGACGGCTTTCGACGTATGGAGGCATTACCTCGAGGGAGCTCGACACCCTGTTCAAGTATTGACTGATCATCGAAACCTTGAACATCTACAAACAGCCCAGCGATTTACTCAGCGACAAATCCGGTGGTCATTATTCTTTTCCCGGTTTGATTTCTGGATCAAATACATTCCTGAGGCTCAGAATAAAAAAGGTGATGCGTTATCCAGAAAACCTGAGTATGCGGCGCCTGTGAAAGAGACATTAGTAGCGCCCATCTTGCCTCCCTCTGTATTCGCAGCCACAAATCCATGTCTCAGCCTGGCAGAAGAAATCCGTTAATCTCAAGCTCGCGATTCATGGACTCAACAACGTCTTCAGGAAATCCAGAATGGGAATCATGGAGAGTTTTCTGCACAACAAGGGTTATTATTACATCGAGGACGGTTATATGTTCATGCTGGTCCTCTTCGTAACCAGGTGTTGCATCTCTCACATGACTCTTTACCTGCTGGACACTTTGGACTTTACAAAACCCTGCATCTTCTCACAAGGGAGTTCTGGTGGCCACATGTCTGTGCTGATGTTGCCCGATACGTGGGTTCCTGTGAAGTTTGTCGATGGGCAAAGGATGTTGTGACCAAACCCTCGGGTCTGTTGCATCCTTTGCCAACACCCTCTGGTCCCTGGAATGCTGGCTCCTTATATTTCATCACGGATCTTCCTCGCTCAAAAGGGTTTACCTGCATCCTGGTCTTCGTGGATTTATTCACCAAAATGGCTCACTTCGTTCCTTGCCCTAAATCCCCTATCTCATCAGAAACAGCTCATCACTACTTGCAACACCTCTTCAGACTTCACGGTTTATCTGCACATCTCATTTCGGACCGTGGGCCACAATTTACCTCTCGCTTCTGGCAAGCAATGCATAAGGCACTAGGAACACAAGTTCACCTGTTATCAGGTTATCACCCCCAGTCAGATGGTCAGACTGAGCATACTAATGCCACTAGAGATGGGCACGACTTAGCGGTATTCCCGTTTCCGTTTCCGTTACTCGTATCCGTTACTCTACGGAAACGGAAACGGGAATTACTCCACCAGAATTCGAGCTCGAACCGACGAACGAACAATTTGGTCTGATTTGTCGTGCTTGTTACTTGCATCGCGCAATGCCAAGCGGCACAGAAAAAAAGTTTTTAAAAGTTAAAAAAAAAAACCGATTCCCGGCCCTAAAAGTAGGCGAAAACTGTCTGAGGGCACCTACCAGGCCAGAAGGGTGTTTTATTTGGGGGGGGGTTTCCCCGCCCCCCTCTCCTTGGCTATTGCTACTGCTGCGCTGCTGGTACCAGGCTGGGAGGGCGCATCCATTTGCCATGCAGTGCGGGGGATCCAAAATGGCGACCGCAATATTTTTTTTTGAAATCGTTGCCCAAAACCCCACCAAAGCACCACAGAAAGATGCGAAAATTGGCTATTTTAAATGCTTGAATTTTTACAGTAGCAGCAGTGGGTTTTTCTTGCAAAAAAAAGTCTCTGTTGATTTTATTTTATTTTATTTTTTTACACCTGCACATTTGCAATGATGGGCTCGCCCATGGGAGTAGACCATGCAAATTTTCCACCAATCGCATGGCCACTTGGCCAGGTTGACCACAGAGACTTCTGGGATGTGCCAATCGGGCATAAACAGCCCACTAATCGTAGCCCAAACCCGAACCCTAAGCCTAACCCATACGCCAGTACACTGTCCTTCTAAGTGGGTCAGAGAGGCACCCAGAGGTGCACCCCAATACTCACCCTAACCTCACCCGTAACTAGCCTAACCCTAGCCGTTCCGCTAACCTGTCTTAACCCTAAGCCAGATCTACTTGCATTGCACTACATGCAAGTACGTGAGACACAGCGGGTGCAAAGAGTCTGCCAGTCCGTCACTTGTGGCTCTGGCTGACTCCTGCAGCTCCCTCCAGGAGCCCGCTACCCCCTCCCCAAACCAGTACTAACGACAACGAAAAAACGAAAAAACGAACTGACTAATTTTTGCAAATTTTCACGAAAAACGGAAACGAGCCGAAACGGAACCGGCCCGACTAACGACAACTCGAAAAAATTTTTTTTCAAGTCGTGCCCATCTCTAAATGCCACTTTAGAACAATATTTATGCTGTTATACATGCTACGAACAAGATAACTGGGCGGATTTGTTACCTTTCGCTGAATTTGCACATAACAATGCTGTACATTCTTCCACTCGCCAGACCCCATTCATGGCTAATTATGGTTATCATCCTTGGTACTTTCCAACTACCCTTCCTTCCACCTCTGTGCCGGCTGCGGATGCATACATTCAAGAACTCCATGACATTCAGGAATTATTGCGAGAGCAACTTGACCATGCTAAGGAAGTATATAAGAAAGCAGTGGACAAGAAAAGACAGGAAGGGCCACAGCTAAATCTAGGCATGAAAGTTTGGCTATCTACTCGATACCTGAGACATCCTGGTCGATCCCGAAAACTAGATCCTCGGTTCATCGGTCCTTATCCCATCTTAGAACAAATCAATCCAGTTGCTTTTTGTCTGCAACTACCTGATTCCCTTCATATTCATCCAGTATTCCACCAATCCCTCTTGGTTCCAGCTGCAGACCCTGACCCCAACCGACCACCGACTCCTGAACCTTCTCCACTGATTTTAGTAGAAGGAGAAGAAGAATATGAAGTCCGTCAAATCTTGGATTCTCGAATACACCATGGAGGATTGCAGTATTTGGTAGACTGGGAAGGTTATGGACCTGAAGATTGGTCATGGGAACCTGCGTCCAACTTGCATGCTCCTGAGTTGGTTCAACAATTCCATGACAGTTACCCTGATAGGCCTGGCCCATCAGAAGAGGGGGATAGTGCCAGGACCCTGCCTGTCACAGAACCTGATTCTGAGGGGTTAAATGGTGAAGAGCTGCTGGAGGAGCCTTGCAGCTCAAATCAGCAGGCAGCTGGGTCTGATGACTCAGCTGAAAACATATCTCCTCCCCCTAGAAGGGCCATGAGCAGGATTCTGCAAAGACGTGCTACCAGGAGGGCTAGGGAAAGGGTCTTTGATGCTAGATGGGGAATCAGGGCAGCAAGCCCTGAGTACTAGCAGAAGCCTTTCCAGGAGAAAGGGTGTGTTCCCTGTTTGGGATAAAGCTGGTAAGCTCACCTTGAGTTCTCTGTGGGAGCAACGTGTCATTTGAACCTGCAACCATGTTCCTGTATGTGACTTTGGATCTGTCTCCTGATTTAAGACTGGCTTCCTGGACCACGGCTTGATCTGTTCCCTTGGGTTTGGCATCTGGTTTCCGTGAGGTATTCTGGTTTTGACTTGGACTGTTAATTGCTGGGAGTTGGGTTCTGTTATTTATCTGGCACTTGATTGTTAGCAACGGACATGAATTTGCCTAGCTTTCCACTAAAGATCTTGGCAAAGAACTGAACCCTGTTTGTGTGTGTGCTCTGTGTGCGGGGCTTGACACAGAGGGCCAGTTCCAATTAGAGATGGGCAGGAAATGAAAAATGAAATGCCGTTTCATTGTTTTGTTCCATAATGAAACAAAACGGAATTGCCCTCCACACCATTCTCTGAGGGCTCCTGTCGAGCTGTCAATGGCTGGAGCCCTTTAAACCTGGCCCAGTCGGTACCAGGTGGTCCCCCTGGTACTGACTGGGCCAGGTTTAAAGAGCTCCAGCCATTGACAGTTCGGCAGGAGCCCTTTAAAAATGGCTCCCGGAGTACCGAGCACCAAACCTGGTGCCTCTAGGACCCAGAGGAGACATTTCATTTCATTTCATTTTTTTTTATGATGATTTTTTTTAAAATTTCCTAAGAAACAAAATGAAACAAAACGGGGGTGAGCATGAAATGAAACATTATTTTTCCATCTTGTGCCCATCCCTAATTCAAATTATTCATTCCAACCCAAACAGACTTGTTAGATCAGCACTAACGATCAAGTCAACAAGGACTGAGATTGAGTCCATCTAGATGCAATGAACCCATCCTATTTCAGACTTTCAGTTGGGTTTAACCTCTTAGAGTTGCCTTAGGCTGAGTCACCCACTTTTTCTTTAGCCCTGCATGCAAATGTGAGAAATGAGAGAAGCATACAGAAGATTTTCATTTCCTCCAGAATTTAATGAATCTAAATATTATCAATATTTCTCAGTAACACTCCTCTAAATGGGTTGTGCATCGCTGAAGACTAAAATTAATTTGTTGTAGCTTTTGTTTTTCGAAAATGTCACAAGGCTTGAGCTGATCTTAAAATTGTAGCCTTCCTCAGCAATCACAAAATAAATGTTCTGACATTTAAAAAAAACACTGCCCATTTAGAAGTACTCCACCCCCATCTATCATTTATCTTTCATTGCTATGGCAGGATAGTTAAAAGACACATATACACATGCATATTATCTGTGCTCTCAAAGTATCTTCAAAGAAAGGTCATATCAAAATTATGCTTGAGGCTTTAACTATGATAACACATTTGTACCAACACCTTTGTCATAGAGGCTTCTTTTACTGTCTCTTAGCCTAAATTACATGCTGCCTAGATGCCCTAAGCACATCCGATCTCGCCTGATTTCGGAAGCTAAGCAGGGTCGGCCCTGGTCAGTACTTGGATGGGAGACCACCAGGGAATACCAGGTGCTGTAGGTGCCTGGAGTAGGAACTGGCAAGCCACTCCAGTATTCCTGCCAAGAAAACTCCATGGACATGGGGTCACGAAGAGCATCACAGTTCTTTTGTCTCCATCTTGATCCTGGACTTAAGATGAAAGCTTATTTTAACCCTTCCTTTTTCAACTGTTCTTTAAAAAAATCATTTGCTTCCATTAAATTTGGACTTATGGAGACCCCTTTCAGAGTTTTCCAGGTAGAAAAATACTCAGAGGTGGTTTACCCTAGGAATGCCATGGGACTGCGCAGCTACCCCAGGGCCACACAAGCTGGCTTCTCTGTGGAGAATTAATCTCCCAACCTCTGTCTCTGCAAATCAGATACCTAAACCACTGAACTATCCAGCCTGAAATGTAATCTACTTCTTCCAAAAGACAAATAATCATCCTTTGTACTTTTATACATTCCATGCAGGATGACGTTATGTCTTTCTGAGACTTATTTTCTATGTCTTGAGTCTGATGACAGAATAATAGTATTATTAATCAATGAGCCCTGTGGTGCAGTAGTTAAATGTCTGTACTGCAGGTGAAAACTGCAGGTAAAACTGTGCTCACGACCTGGGGTTCAATCCCAGGTAGCTGGATCATGGTTGACTCAGCCTTCCATCCTTCCGGGGTCGGTAAAATGAATACCCAGCTTGCTGGGGGCAGGGGACAAGGTGTAGCCTGTGTACTGTAATTTAAAAAATAACAACTGTAAAAAACCCAGAGACTGATTGAAGTTGTATGGGGCAGTCTATATGCAGAACACTTTGCTTGAATTTAAATGAAATAAAATAAAACAATTCTTAATTTAATTTAGCAATTAATGTAATGTAACAATAGGTTATAAATAACATCTTATACTCACCTATCCATGTTTCTCCCAAACAAACAAACAACCCAACAAACAAACAAAACAATGGTTTCAGCTGGCAGAAAGTAACCAGAAAGATGTTTCATTCTGAGGATGTGGCATTAAGTATAAAATATCTGAGTTGTTTTGTCCTTTACATTAAGTACAAAATATCTGAGTTGTTTTGTTTTGGTAACTTCACCTCTGGCTTAATTTGGGATTTACTGTGCTATGAAAGGGATTGGATCCTCACTGTGCTGCAGAATGACATGTTCTATGCCATTTATTTATTTGTTTGTTTCATTTCTGGGCGGTTTACAGCAAGTTAAAAAACAACAATATAAACAAAGAGGGACAAAACTCTCAGCAGGATGCATCCGGGGGCAGGAGGAATTTAAAAAATTAAGTAAATAAAAGGTCACCATATGCTCCCTGAAGAGCAAGGTTTTCAAAGCCTTCTTGAAGGCGGGCAGGGACTGTGCAAGGCATAGCTCACTCAGTAGATGGTTCCACAACAAGGGGCCCACAGCAGAGAAGGCGCGCTTGCATGTGACCAACTTCCATGCCTCCCTAGGAGTGGGCATCCTGAGTGAGTGCGCCTGTGACATTCCAGTGGGCCTGGCCTGAGCTGACCTCTGGGAGATACGCTCCGACAGGTATTCAGGGCCCAAGCCGTGGAGGGATTTGAAAACCAAAATCAAGACCTTGAACCTTATCCAGAGAGCCATGGGCAGCCAATGCAGGAGTGCCAGAACTGGGGTGATGTGATCACATCTGTGAGCACCCACCACCAGTCTGGCTGCCGCATTCTGTACCCGTTGGAGTCTCTGGACAAGGGTCAAGGGCAACCCCACGTAAAGTGCATTGCAGTAATCGATCCTCAAGATCACAAGGGCCTGCACAACTGTCCTCAGGGAGGACTCATCAAGGTACGGGTGGATCTGAGCGATCCT
The DNA here is from genome assembly GCA_037367245.1 of Phrynocephalus guinanensis. NCBI lineage: Eukaryota > Metazoa > Chordata > Lepidosauria > Squamata > Agamidae > Phrynocephalus > Phrynocephalus guinanensis. The sequence continues at coordinate 31,558,754 of CM074732.1, read as the reverse complement.
GCGGAGGTGGAAAAGAAGCGGCCCTGGAGACCGCCATCACATGGGCTTCCAGGGAGAGGGCTGAATCTAAGACCATGCCCAGATTCCTGGCCCTGTCCGAAGGCTGGAGGGAAACACACCCCCAGACTAGGGAGGGGGCCGTCGTACCTGGACGAGGGCGCCCTGAAGAACAGAACCTTGGTCTTCTCCAGGTTCAGTTTGAGCCTGTTGCTGCCTCCAGGTACAGATTGAGGGTTCCATCAAGTCGAAACTGACTTATAGTGACCCTAATAAGGCTTTCAAGGTCAATGAGATGCAGTGATAGCTCTGATAATAAATGTAATTGGTCCCCAGAGGGAATTTGCAATTTTATGTGAACCTCCCAGTATTCCCTCTTGGGAAATCATCATGGTATACAAATAGAAAATAAATAAATATAAATAAATTCATTATCAGAAAAAAATTGTTATCCGAAACACGATTTTCCATTGAAATAAATGGGAAACCAATTAATCCATTCTGGAGGTCCAAAAAAGGCAAAAAAGATGGGTTCCCCCCCCCCAGACCTCTTTATAAAGTTCACTTTAAAGGCTTGGAGTGTTGGAACACAAACCTCCAGCGCTCACCCACACACCCACACACAGTGCAATGCAAACATGGACAAAAAAACCCAGCAAGACTACCCCAGCCTTTTACCACAAAAATGCACTGGAAAGCAATTCAAAGATCAATAAAACCAAGCTCCAAAAAACACCCAGTCGTTCCTGCCAAATACACAGAAAAAAGCCAGCACCCTCATTTGCAAACCCCAGCTCATCTCAGCACTCATTTTAAACCTGAAAGGAATGCAAACAGAAAAAAAGCCAGGACCCTCATATGCAAACCCCAGCTCAGCTCAGCACTTGGAATGGAAAGGAATACAAACAGAAACAAGCCAGCACCTTCTCTGCAAACCCCAACTCAGATCAGCACTCATTTTTTAACTTGAAAGGAATGCAAACAAATAAAAAAGCCAGGACTCTCATGTGCAAACCCCAGCTCAGCTCAGCACTCCATTATAAAAAGGAAAGGAATGGAAACGGACAGGAAAAAGCAAGGAAACTTCAGCTTCCTACTTTCAAAAATCCCAATTCCTTCCCAAAACATGTCCCGAATAGCTCCTAAACACCATGAAAAGAAATGCTCTAACTCCTCCCATTCCTCCACAAATTATGGGGACTGCAGTGCATCCTGGGTACACTTTTCTTAAAGACATGATGCAACATTCATTATCTGAGGCAGCCACAGAGAACATTTGTTATCCGAGGCAGCCCTATACCTGGAAATCTCCATTCGTTATCTGAAAAATTCCTTATCAGGGGCATTTGTTATCTCTTACTGTATTCAGGGGCCAGTTTCACCAGTTCCACTCTCCCAGTGAATTTTCATGGATGAGTGGGGACTTGAAAACAGGCCTACAAGTTTACCACTCTACCCATCACACAACTCTGGGTAGCTACAGAATAGGAAACCTGCCCCATTTTAACTGGGCATGGATGGCCACGTTATCTTTCCCACTGAAAATAAGTATGAAAGTCTATTAACCAGGGACAAACTGGGACCAACAGATGCCAGAGTTGCTCTTTATTATGGAACAGAGATCCTTGTTCTAGTATGATGCATTCCTAGTGTCACGTAAAAACAAAACAACACCCAAGGTCCTCTTCCTTGCTCTGTCCAAGAATGTGACATCCATTCTGACTCCAGCAGCCTGTGGGAAAACTGAATAGAATGAAATGTGAACATTCCTTGCAGGATTGTGCTTACCAAGGGTATTTGTCATTCATGATAAAACACTATCCTGTGTATTCTCCGGGCTCTTTGCCAAGAGAATATTCCATGCCAATTAATAAGGCTTCGCCTCCAGTTATTCACCCACGAAGGAAAGTGCATTTACTTTTGAGATAAATTAATCATTGAGCAATAAAGGATGGTGGCCTTACAAGTAATTGAAAAACCATTAGATCTAGGTGAACCAACTGACTGGGTCAGGTCATTAGCCCTTGCAGAAAAACAATAGACAATTCTGCATCTGTTTAGATCCAAGGGACCTGAACAAGGCATTCAAAAGAGAGTACAGTGGACCCTCTTATAACAAATGGTTTGCATAACATAAAATATGTACAACATAAAAAAAATTCTGAAGATAGGGAAAATTTTCTTAACAGAATAATCTATGGGGCAAATCCGTACAACATAAAAATGTTCACGATTACGGATTACTCTGTTTTCAAAGCTTTCCTATGGGAAATTTGTATAAAGGAAAAATTGCTTAACATAATTTCATTTGGAATGAATTAATTCCTTTATACATGGTACCACTGTATTTGAAGCTGAGCAAAAAGAAGAATATGGTCCATTTTGCTAATATGTTCTCTCTCTCTCTCTCTCTCTCTCTCTCTCTCTCTCTCTCTCTCTCTCAAAGCAAACTAGATGCTTCATCGGGATTATGATAGTTGAAGTTAATGGAGGAGAATTCAAAACTGTGGATCTTCAATTGTCCACTTGGATGTCACAAGTATTTGCACTGTTTTAGCATTGCATCCGTCTCTGCTGTTATGCATAAAACTATACACATGTTCTATACATGCTCTGTGAACACTTCAGTGAGGTAGAGACTTCCAGGAATGGCATCCTAATTAGGGATTCTGACCAAAAAGAGCATGCTGGACCATTTTGGCTATTTCTGAATGCTACTAAAGCTGCAAACCTCCAAATGGACAGGGAGAAATGTGTTTTCAATGTTTCGGATTTGACATTTGTAGATTTCTATTACTCCTGCTGGGATGAAACCAGAGTCAAAGAACATACTGGCTGTAAATATCAGTTAAAGATCCTCAGAGATTTAAGGAATTGTGTTATTATATTGAAGAGTTTATCTCTAATACATCCTCTGTAAGAGGACTTCTTATTTTGTGAACAAAATGAATGTGTTGAGAGGCAGAGCAAGAGTCTGGCTGCTGTCCAGTTACAAGGATGTGAATCACTGGCATCTAATGATACATGTATCCAAGTCATTTACTGGTGCTAAAATTCAGTGTGCAGAAAGGGAGCAAGAGTTACTTGATATGTTGTTTGCTTGTGGTGGTGGTGGTTTAATCATACATAGCTAGGGAGGGGCTGTGGAAACAGATCATAATCTCCTCACCAAATTATTCAGCGAATCCTTGAGCGACTGGTTCGTTATGGATTTAGTGAATTTTGCTTCAATTACAAAGACATGAATTGGCTGTGCGATATACATGGGGGAAGTTGTTGTTAACTCCAGGTGCACTTTCAGGAGCTGTTTGTGCTGTTGTGGTGTTAAAAAAAGGCTCTGGAAACAGAATGTGAACATTCTAATCACTTGTATGCTGTACATATTCGGGTTTGATTGGTAATAGAAGGTTGGAATGGTGAAATGAGAGACAGTTAAAATAGCTGAGAGGCGTGGAAGAATGTTTGGGTATGGAAATGTGAACTGATCTAGTGGTGTGGTTTCCAACTGAGAAGATTCTGTTTTTTATGTAAGGGTGTGCATGTGTCTGAGAGACAGAGTTAGAAACGGTCAAGATTTAACTGGATTCAGAATAAGCTGTGGGTTAGTTTAAGGGCCTCATGGTGCAGTGGTTAAAATGCTGGTCCTGCAGCTAGAACTGTGCTCAGGACCTGGGGTTCAATCCCAGGTAGATGGATGAAGGTTCACTCAGCCTTCCATCCTTCCAAGGTCGGTAAAAGGAGTGCCCAGCTTGCTGGGAGGTGGGGCCAATTACTTGTAAAGTGCCCAGAGAGTGCTTTAAATGCTATGATGGGGTTTATAAGTAGCATGCTTTGCTTTGCTTTTTTGCTTTAGTTAGGATGAATGCTATTTAGAAGTTGGATGTGGTCTGTTTTGTGAAAAAGCTGGAAATAGTAACGTAGTTTTGCTGTAACCTGTGTCAGGGAAAGCATTTGCATGTTTGTCTTTAGATTTTCTAGTCAGCAGCAGTCTTAGAAATGTATGGTAAAGAACCTGACAGCTTGAATGTTATTATAGTTCTTTTTTACCTGTTATATGAACATTTTTATTCTTTTGTTTAAAGGGGGAAAACACACACACACATTAAAGCAACATTTTTGGCGTACAAATTCTGTTCATTATTTTGGAAGACTGCAGTCACAAGACGTTATACTCTTCTACACCTCTTGTCATTGACAAGAGACACAGTTTATGTAATGCCACCAAAGTGACTTGTGTATGAAGCGTTCTACCTCTTTTAAATGGGGAATTTAATATATGTAAAGTTAGCTGTGGACGTGTCTGAACAACAGTGTTTAAGATAATCCAGGAGAAAGGTTGAAATGGCAACCAAACCTCATGGAGGGGTTTGAGGGTGGATATCATTGGTGTGGTGGTACACACAGGCAGGGCCGGCGCGTCCATTAAGGCGAACTAGGCAGTTGCCTAGGGTGCCAAAATGGAGAGGGGGTGCTGCCCCCCCCACCGCCACCGCTGGCCAGCCTGCTGCCCCCCACCGCTGGCCCCCACCATCCACCATCCGTCCCCCCACCGCTGCCGCCCTCCCCACCTCTGCCACCCCCCACCGCCACCTCTGCCCACCCACTCGCCCCCCCCCGCCGCTGCCGCCTGCCAGCCTGCCGTCCACCCCACCGCCTAGGGTGCAAGAAAACCTAGCGCCGGCCCTGCACACAGGTAGAGAAGATAATATGAGTGCCTCAGCCTTCATGGGAACTTGCTGTAGAAAATCCATGAGGGTGAGACAGTTAGGCAAAGCTTGGGTTCTTCCACACAATACATATATTTCCAGCTTACCTCAGTCAAATGGCTTTGCCTTAAGTTCTATCCAGATCATCAAATATCTGACAGAGAAGGCCACCAATGATATTTATAAGTCTCCCCCCCCCAATTACCATCAGTGGAACATTGGAGAAGTGACCTGCGAAACTCTTAAGGGAATAGTGGCTTGGAGCTCATTTGCCCATCACTGAAGTTTTACGACAGTGTTACGCCACTGACAGTCCTATGAACGGTAATGTAATTCAGAGCCTGACTATATGGCAAACTATTAAAAGGCAATGTTTGCCTGACAGGTTATTGCACAAACACATAGGATCAAAGGGCATAACTGCTAGATGGCCATGCTCAGCATCCTTTTTATAATACAGTCTGCCAATGGGACCTTATTACAGTGTTGTGACACAAGAGACATCGCTGGCTTTTCTGATGTGTCTGAACTGAAGCTGTCAATTTCCAGCTGTGCTCACCCAACAGATCACTTATCCTATTATGAAGAAACTGGGGGCAGGTCTACTGGATACCCGTAATGAAAGCAACAGCCTTCTGTGATTTACAGAGAGGTGCTAAATGTTGATGGACATCGACCATGCTTAACCAGCAAGAATACTTTCTAGGCACATGCATTGCCTTCAGAGAAACGTTCTGCAATCAGTTATACTGGATGTTTGTACAGGACAAAGCAAGCCACCGCTATAGATGACACGGTTTCACTCTGGCAGTGTTGGGGGCAAATCCATTTAAGAATGAGGAAGCACCATAAGAGAAAGAGAGTGACAGGTGATCCACCAATGAAGCCCAAGAACTCTCCTGAACAGTCCAATAGCTGAGACCCCAGGAAGGGCTTAGAGCAGTGGTGGTGAACCTTCGGCACTCCAGATATTTTGGAGCACAACTCCCAGGAATAAAAACCTGAATTGCCAATGAAAAAGGACTGTGGAAGCTGAGGTCCAACACATCTGGAGTGCTGATGGTTTGCCATCACTGAGTTTCTATATCTCAGTGGAGTCTATGTATTCCCCTGGAGCTGTTTGGGAAGCTATTTCACATTTATACAGGGTGGGAGGATTGCATTTTGGCTGGCTACTGCAATTCATGATTTTCTTTCAGATATAGAACCAGAGAATAATGACACTGGAAGGAGCCTATAAGGCCATCACGTCCAGCCCCATTGAGTGCAGGAACCCAGGTTATAGGATATCTGACAGATAGCTGTCTACTTTTTCCAAGATGCCTCTAGGTCTTGAACATCTCTATCTCTGTCTTTCTGTTTATCTCACTGCCAGGTTAGCGTGTACATGTGTATGAGAAGTTAGATGGGTAAAAGAATGAGTTCTTTTTCCTTGAGTGGTCTTTGATTGGATACGTACTAATAGTGTGAGGGACCCTCCTATTCCACTCCTCTTTTTTCTGCTTTTTATCTTGTTTTCTGCATTATTGAGTGCCGCAAAGAAATGCCAGTGCATGCTGCCCTTCCTCAGTTGGCAGAAGTGAGAAGAACTGAGTGTTTTTCAATTCAGTCCAGGCTTTCAGTTCACGTTAGGCCATTGGAGCATTTTGCCATCACTGGGAACAAAATCTTTTTGGAGTCATGTCTGGGCACATATTTGAAAGCGGTGTTACCAGCTGGGAGAATCGCCTACTTGCCATGTCTATCTCTGGATTCTCTATCAAGGGCTGCTGTTGCTGCTTTGCCAGTTACCCTGGTGTGATAGATTATTCCTTCCCTACTAAACAAGAGTTTACCATGCACCATATACTACACATGTTGTTGTTCCTCATTGCATGTCATAGCACTGTATTTTCTCAAATCATTTTTAAATGATCCAGAAATGTACAAATGTCCACATGGACCCAAGACAATGTTGGCCATCTTTAAGACAGCTCAGATAATGGTTGGGCTTGGACGGACGGACACACACACACACACACACACACACACACACACACACACTTCTTTCCTGTGTTTTATATGCTTAGTATTATTTATACATCAATCTCTCCCTTGTGTTTTTTACTATAATGATTTTAAGCTGTCATTTAATAATTAAGGGGGGAAAATGTCACAACACTTTGTAAGTTGTCCACACTTATGTGAGTGAGCAATTTAGGGATTGATCCTGGAGAGTTGCAAATGGGATGTATGGCTGTGCTTGCACGGGAATGATCTGGAGGGCATTGCAAAATGAAGTTTTCCTTAACCTGCTCATTTTTGTAGCCATGTCTCTGAACCTTGATGCAATATGCTGCTTTCCCTCCAAGGGGCTTAATGAGCCGCTTATAAAGGCTGAAAGCTTCTCTCATTTTCCTGAAAACATTGTGAAACGGGGAACAATATTCTCATTTTTTGCTGCTGGAGGGATGGATTTCTAATAACTCTTTTACAGGGTCTCTCTCTCTCTCTCTCTCTCTCTCTCTCTCTCTCTCTCTCTCTCTCTCTCTCTCTCTCTCTCTCTGTGTGTGTGTGTGTGTGTGTGTGTGTGTGTGTGTGTGTGTGTGTGTGTGTTCCTGCTAATATTAACAGGGAGAGGGTGTTTGCTTTTTTGCTCATTTTTAAACTATGAAGCCAGACTATCCCTCAGCCGACAGAAGTATCCAGTGCTATCTGGTGCTTCCAGTCTCTCTCGCTTCCAAGCATGGTTCCAGAGTGAAATGAGAAAGGGTGAAGTTCTGTTGGTGTTGGTGGGACTACTTCCTGGAGTGGCTCAAGGGAGTGATGGAATGGCATCTTACGTTGCTCTGAAACTATTCTAGGAACATTTAGGGGCTGGAAATCTGCAATGGGTTTCACATCACCACAAATGGTATAGAGCACTTGTTTTAATTCTTTTTATTTAAATGAGCAAAAAAAAAAAATCTATATGGATCAATGTTCATATAGCAAACCCTGCCTCCAAGAGTGATATTTGTTATTGTTTGTTGCAGAGTAGTGTACAAAAGCACACAAATACTTGAAATAAGTAAAAGTAATGTTGTATTTACAGGAAAGAAAAACAAACCAGCATAGGAACAGCCTCAAACATATACGACCTGGCAGCTGGACAGCATGTACTTATCTTCCCAAGTTGTTGCTGCCAAAGAACCACTAGACTCTTCTTTCTTTTATACAGAGTTGATAACACAACCATCATCAGCTGAGCTCTGATTAGCCTGCAGAGCTCATCTGCTCTTTAACCCTTTCAGCACTTACAATTGTTAGTTACAATATGAGTTTTAAATCCAAACCCTAACAATATTGAAGTAAGGTTTTCCCCCTAGAATATTTCAAGATCTACTTTAACTGACACAATGTCAAAATAGGCCTCAGCGTCAAACACTGATGTTCCAGAATTCCTGTCAGAGAATCTTAAGCCAAGGTTACAGGTTCAAGAGACAGAGGAATTCATATCTCACTGCCCTCCTCCTGATCATTGATTATCCTGTGATAGAAAACACATATGGCTCAGAGTAGCCTTGAATTTAAACAAAGCAGGCGTTAGTCAACAAGCAGATAAGTGAGGCTTGTTTTGGGGAAGGTGGGCAGAATGAATGAAGATAGAATGGAGCCATTATCAATTCAAAATGAGTGGTGGAATATTTGTACTTCTGCTTATACTATGAGCTCAGCTGCAGATGGTGACTGTGGCAGGATCTCTATTGATTCCCTGCTCACACTCTTTAAAATATTGAGTTCCTCCTCCTCCTCCTCCTCCTCCTCCTCCTCATCATCATCATCATCATCATCATCAAAACAAGACAAGAGTGCTGCCTTGTCATGGTGGGTGACTAAACTTCTCCAGTGATGTTGAGGGCTATACTGGTGGTAGTGTAAACTACCAGTAGGTGCAACCATGCCAGAGAGGTATCAACTGAGGAGCAGAACTAAGCACACCCAACAGCGCATGAATCACGGTGAAATATAATCAAAAGAAGCCTATACCAGCTCGGTTGTTGCCTGGGTTAACAAGGACCGTAATGGGTGTTGATGAACTTGGACATCCGTCGATAAATGGGCTACAGGTCATGGGTCCCATTGCTGAGCAACCAGGGCATGGGCCTGTAGAATTACTGGAAGTTGAACAATCTCAGAAGCAGCAGAAATATATTTTACCAGAGAATCGGGCAACCATGAAATGCTATTATAAAGTAGAACCCCCCCCCCCAAAAAAACAAGGCTATCAAAAGTGGATGCATCAATTATAGAAACAAGAATATCCGAACTCCAAGATAACTGCAATATGATTAGCTAACCAGTGAAGATACTGTATATTATCAGAAACAAGGTGTTCAGTGAACTTGAACTAGAAGAAATACGGAGGAGCTGTGAAATTGGGGGTAAACAAATTATCTAAATAGGAGGAGAAAATAGACTAAAAACATCTGGGGACATTGAACAGTCTGAACTGCTGAAGAAAATATGGATGCTTTGAAAGAATTTGAACCACAAGGTTCAATTAGGATTGGAACACCAGCAGAGCTCACTATTAGGCAGCAAGAACTGAAGAATAAAATACTGACACATGCTGCATTAAATGAAGAGAGGGGAAGGCTCCTGATTTTGAAGACTGTGCCTAGAAAAAAATTGGTACCATTGATGAACGACGTAAACTCTGCACTTGCAACAGTCCAGATAATGTCAATTGAACAGGCAAATCAGTTTGCTTATAGTGCAGCAGTAATAGTAATGGAAGAACTAGGGATTCCACAATTTAACCCACCCACCCCCAATGGTTTGAGAAACCATGGTGGAAGATCAGGCTGGAGCTTAAAATTAAAAGACTCCGAGAAGATGTGAGTAACTTAAAAAACATGCAGAAAGGCAAATTAAAGAATGGTAAGATCAATAAATATTTGACTAAAAACCACGGGCTAAGTACAAGGAAAATTGGAGAAGCATTGGAAATTGTGAAGCAGTGAATAACAGCAACAGCTAGAAAAATTCAAAGATATGAAGCTAGTTTTACTCATTATAAAGAGAACCAGGCACTGAGAAAAGAAAAAAATCACTGAGTGAAGGAATGGAAATGCCAAATGGACAAGCCATTAAGTATCATCAGTTTGAAGCCTATAAATATCTGGGCATACTGCAATTAGATAATATCAAGCATGGGCTAGTGAAAAATGTGGTCAGTAAAGGGTTAGAAAAGTACTAAAAACTAAGCTGAATGGTGGTAACATCATCAAGGCCATTAATAGCTGGGCCATACTGGCCATCAGGTATACTGCTGGCATTATAAACTGGACTCAAATGAAGCTAGATAGACTGGATAGGAAAACAAGAAATCTTATGACCATTCACTACGCAAAATCCAGAGTAGTTATCTTGTTTGCTGTGTGATGATGATGATGATGATGATGATGATGATGATGATGATGATGATGATGATGATGATGATGATGAGTGTGGTGGTGGTGGTGGTGGTGGTGGCATAAACCGGTACAGGTGGTCCCAGTAGTAATCAGCACACTGTGTGCAGTGCCTAAAGAGCTAAGCAAGTATTTTATTTAGAAGAAATTGGAGTTGACAAAGTCACCATCAGTCAGCTGCAGAAAGCTGCCTTACTGGGATCTGCTCGCATAATTTGCCGATACATCACATAGTCCTAAATATTTCTGAAGCTTTTGAGCAGTGATTTGTAATACAAAATCCAGTGTAGTTATCTTGTCTGTTGTGTGATAATTTAGTAATAATAATATTTTAAAATTTTTGTCATGTTCAAATTCAGTTTTGAAAAGTATGATCCAAGTTAAAACTGGAAATAATAATACCGTTTCCCCGAAAATAAGACATCCCCTGAAAATAAGACCTACTTACAGTTTTGCCCCACATTGAAATATAAGGCATCCCCCCAAAATAAGGCCTCCCCATAATAAGATAACAATAAATGTGTATCGTATTTTTGTTCATGGAAAAATAAGACATCCCCTGAAAATAAGACCTAGTGCATCTTTGGGAGCAAAAATTAATATAAGACACTGTCTTATTTTCGGGGAAACACGGTAGCTTTGAATTCCATTTATCTGTAGATCCAGAAAGAAATACATTTAGATATAAATAATCCAGTCTCTTGCAATAATTTATGAGGGCTGATTACAGTATGGATGATATAAACCTAATTTTAATTTCTGCCAAAAAGAAGTTTTAATTATTTTTAAAACTGAACAGCAAAATATCGTGCAACTTTGCTTGTTAGTACAATTCAATTATTCTTCTCGAAAGCCTAATTTGTCGTGAAGGTATCTCATAAGCTTCGCTCATTACAGAGGGAAGGAGGGAAGGGAGGCAGCAAGGAAGTAATAGAGAAGACATAAACTCACCAACACACACACACACACACAAATACACTGTACCTTGCCTCAGGTATGTTTTGTGCAACAAAGTCTTCATTGACCTGCAAGTGGCGGTGGTGGGGAGATGAAGTCTCCCTCTCCACTCGTGGGGTGCTGGAACCTACAAAACTTTTGGCTGGTGGTCACATTGTGGTTCCCACAAGATTCAGTGGCCCCTGCTTTGATTCCCAATGAGCTCCTGACTCCCAAAGCCTAATTAGTGGGAGGTTTTCCGGGTAAAATTGGTCAGAGGATTTAAAGTTCTTCTTTCCCACATTCCGCCCTGACTTGTTGGGAGTGAAAATTTCTCAGTTCTCTATAACATTTACATAGCACCTCATTGTTCTTGATCTTGGCAAAGGAATTCTTAACAAATAGTGTTGCCTGCAAATAACCATTCAGCCCAACTCTTCAAACGTATTCTGTTGTTTTAAACACAAGTTGTTTAATTGAAACAAACTTCAATAGCATGGGATAACAGATGATCCATTGAACGCCAAGGGAAGAAGAGGTGGGTGTTCCGCTAAAAGGCATCAAAAATCAGTGTTGAAAAATGCTGATCACAACTTTTTAAAAAAATTAATTAGATCAGGCAAACAGGGATCCATCAGCAAAGGCTGACTTTAATTGGGCTTGCACAGCAAGGTGGACAGGGAAAATATGCATTTTCCCAACAAAATGATATAGTTTAAAGAGAGAGAAAAGTTGTTCTGAAACTTAGCAAAGCTATTTCTTGCTCTTTTTCTGCAGTATCATCAAGATAACAAAAAGCGACATGATAGACATCAAAAGAAATGTCGTAAAGAGAATTGGGGGAAATACAGCATTCTGCCTTTGGGATAACTGAGTCATTGCACTGTCTTTGACAACTACTCTGTTTATTAATACATCTTTGTGCATATTTTGAAAAAATACTTGAGTGCCTCTAAGAGGTCCTAGTGGCCTTGATCCTGAGATCCTGAAAAACTTTGTATCTAGTCATATTTGTTGTCCACCATTCTTTCCTGGTACCTAAGACTGCTATACTGTATAGGTTTATACCGTCTTATTCTTAGGAAAATGTAAGGAAGGTTGGGTCTGTGTTTCTCAATCTCAACTTCTGATCTTGCAGGTTCCACAGGACTTCAGCGTCCATACCCTCTGGCACTGGCCATGCTAGCTGGGGCTTCTAAGAGTTGAACACCATGACCTCTGGAAGGCTACAGGCTGAGAAACAGTAGAATCTATCCTGTGTTTGGCTGGAATCCTGTGGCGCAGCTCCACATGCACCACGTAAGTGCCCTAATCAGCAGTGGCATACTGCCGCATTTCAAAGGCTTCCTTTTGCAATGTCAGGACACACCCGAAATGTCTATGTGAGGTACCACCGACATCCTGAAAGCATCAACTGGATAGCGCCTCAAACGCACACAGCCTTCCAATAGAGTTGTGACACCGCTGTTACAGCTCAGCCCAATGAAAGCCACAAACGTTTCCCATAGCATTCATTCACAAAAACGCAAGATGCCCAGAGTCTATGAAAAAAGGGAAAGGTGGGTGAAAGAACCTCCCAAGACACCTGAATGCTTGGGCGGAATAGGTCAGAAAGAAGCCTTCACCCCTCTGGTGCACACAGCCAGGTCCCCACCTCTGTCTAAGCCATCTTCTTTAGGATTGGTTGGCTGAGCATGCCAAAGTGATTAGGGGTCTCCTGGGAGCTGTGGAGGCCCTTAGAATAAGGGGAAAGCTATATGGTCCCCATTCTTTCTGCTGCCACAGTTGCGAAAGGGACTTTACTGTGTTCTTCACCCACTTTCTAGATGCTGGACTACTGATGGGAGCACAGATGAGTTGGGGGGGGTGTCCCTGTACAAGGATTAAAATGTAATTTAAAATAGTCAGAATGTTTCCTTGGAAAACTGTCCCCTACTGCAGAAACAATAATTCTTATTTATTGCATTTTCAGATTCAAATGGTGTTTTCCAGCAGCTTGACCTATTCCTTCCTTCCTTCCTCCCTTCCTTCCTTCCTTCTTGGAAAAAAGAAATCCACCCAATAATAAATCACGACTGCTATCCTAAACTATATTTTCCAATGTATTTAATCTGGTTGCTGATATTCTATAGCTTCCCTGGGTGTGTACATGCAATCACATGTTTGGGGAGCAAACCTACATACAACAAACTGGATGAAAGTTAATAAGTTCAGTGGACATTACTTTTGAGTAAACATGTACACGACTGCCCTGCTAACAATTTAGCAATTCTAGTTTAAATTTAAATTTAAAAGGATGAGATTTTGATGCATAATTATTTTCCCAGGAACACAAAGAGCTACAGCAAATAACTCAAGGTAACTACTACATTTAGTTTTGTGACTTGCTTTATATAGTCTTACACACAAGGCAAGGTTTGATTTAAGCATTGTTTTATTGCTGATATGCAAAACTGAATTACTTTAATTAAGAACAAGGATTTTAAAAGTCAGATTTAAACCTTCTAATTGCCTGAGAGGGCTGTCTCTGCTGTTTTGCTTGTCATTGGAAGGAATTCAGTAAGTTACTGCCTTAAATCTTATATCATTGGTGAACATAAGTTTGATTGTGTTTTAGGGCTTGTGAATTAGTACGTCCCTAAAATCAGATTCTGAATCCTGTTTTGCAATTGAAATTACAGCCCTGTGGCTTCAGGATTCAGAATCTCAAAAATTCAGAATTTCCGGATACTCAAAGTTCTGTTACAATCAATATGAATACCACATGGTCATTATTTTCTCTTTTATAGAAACAAGAATAAGCAAAACTGTTTCAGAGGATTTCCCTATGTCCTTTGACACTTTTCTTGTGATTGTGCCAAATGAAAAGCATGCATGCCAAGAGCCCACGGTGCTGAGGCATTAGGAAACAACACTCACATGAGCATCATCAAATGATTAATATAGGCCAGTGATGGCAAACCTTTTAGAGATCAAGTGCCCAAACTGTGATTCAAAACCCACTAATTTTTCGCAAAGTGCCAGTATAGCAATTTAACCTGAATACAGGTGGCTGTGAAGGAGCAATGTCGGGTGCCCACAGAAAGGGCTCTGAGTGCCACTTTTGGCACCTGTGACATAGGTTCTCCAACACTGCTATAGGTGATTATGCTAGCCAAAGGCAAACAAAAATAATTTGATCAGAAATACAAGAAACGCAAGCAAAATAGACCTCATACTCATGCCAAATGGTCTGACTCTTCTACAACATATATCAGAGGTTAGCACTGCAATTAGAGCTAATATCATGTAGTCAATGAAACAAATACTGTATTGAAAGGATCGTTGAAAAACATGGCACAGACAGTGGGACAGATACTCGTCTAGTGATTCCCTGAATAGATAATTGTCAGATTTTCCAGCACTGTAGATAATAGAGCTCTACAACTTGGATATAACTTTTCTCATTTTTTAAAGACAGGAAAACACAGCATGTTTAATATTAAAATGCCTCTGGTTATCTTGTGAAAATGCTCAAATCTAATCAGCATTTTGTCCTAGCTCTAATGTAGGTACACTTTTACCAGTTGAACATTATATTACTTGCATAGTTTTGATATCATATTTTTCCTTGCCTAGATGAAGAAGGGCACTGCCAGCAAGACCCCTATTTGTAAACGAGAATCCAGTCTCCATAAATTATCACTAGCCTGTATAGTAATGAGGCCATTTATATGGAAATAGGCAGTCAACTATTCTTTTGCCACCTCTCCAGCAATTCATGAAGTGTGTTGCACATTACCAGAGGGCTTCGTGAATCAGATGAACAGCAAAACCTAGACAAACAGGCCTGTTTTGGGGCCTTTGACAAATACCTAGACCAGACATGGAGACAGAGTAGTCAAGAGCATTACAGTAGAGGGAACCCACACAGGTTAACAGTGCCAATGGGACAGACTACTGACACAAGATAAACTGGTCTTGGTGGCTCAGCAAGCTAGAGCACTGAAAACTATTGACTACAAATTCGGCAGCTCGGCGGTTCGAATCCCGGGTACTATGCAGTGGAGTGAGCTCCCGCTGTTAACCCCAGCTCCTGCCAACCTAGCAGTTTGAAAGCATGTAAATGCAAGTAGACAAATAGGTGTATGTGCGTGTTTTGTGTGTGTGTGGGGGGGGTAGTTTTATGTGCAATAAAATCTTCTGCACTGGTAGACTGCAGTCCTAAGAATACACAATAGTAATTACATGTTGTAAAGAAATTGGGGACATAGAACATGGAGCAGTTCTACAAAATCTGGGCTTTTCTCTCAGTGCCTGGAATGACTGGATTGGAGTGGAGCAACACCTGCAGTGTATCTTTTCTCAGTGAATTGGCTTATTACCTGGTATTGTGCTAATTGGAAAGTGACTCCAGCTGTGTGAAAGGATGGAGCTCTAGTTTCAGTGAGCATTAGAGGAAATCTGAAGCCTGATTGCTGGACTATGTGAAAGGATCTAGAAGCTGCTAAATAAGGTATAAAAAGAAGTTCAGAAGTTATTTTAGTTGGTATAGAAAAGTATATCTCTTGGGAGGTGCTATGCTCAGTCGCTGTCTTGTGCTATGCTAGGCATGCTCAAGTCCTTGTTGAAGTTACCCTAATTTATTCATCTATCTATTTAGTTACGTTTATGCCAGAGGTTCCCAAACTTGCCATTTTTTTTGTTTTCTGTAGACCCCCTGCCTGCTTAATATTGAATTTTCCTAAACCTATTAACTTCAAATGTGTTTTTGAAGCTGATACACTGCTACTCACTTTGATAGGGGCTTTTGTAGCATGGGCAATTGTAAAAAAAGAAAAACATGTACAATTTTTATTCATACCCTTATTGAAAAAGACACAAATTGCAATTAAATATTTGGATTTGGAATGAAACAAATAAGAACCTAGTAAAATTCTTACATGAAATTAATACACAAATAATGCTGTTAATGGGATGGATGAGCCTCATGCTCTGATAGCAATTGTTCAATATTTGGCTTCAAATTAGTGAGGTATAGTCTTAAATCTCCACGTTCAGTGATTTGCAATCAATTTCTTTTTTTAATAAGAAGATTGGCAATCATACTAAATACCCTTTCCACAAGGTATGAAGATGGAAAAGCTATCAAAAACTTTCTTGCAATAGTCCATAATGCAGGATTATCAACAGGTATATCTTTCTGAAGCCAGAGCTGCTAATACCCCATTCTGAACTGCACCTTAAGTTCTTCATTAGTGCTTATTCCAATCCGTTTTTCTTGTAATGTGACATTCGATTCTTCAATGTCACCATATGGATTAATAATCCACTGTGGTATTTCCATACTCAAAACATCCTCAAACCTGGTTTTAAAGTCTGTGTGAAGGACACTTAAATATTGAACATAGATCAAAATGTCATCATCCTGGATATTTGTCAATGACAAGTTGGGCAACTGGAAAAAATCACCCCATTCAATGTTTTGCTTCATTAGATTAATTCTGGCAAAAAAGTTGCAGTGATGGACTTTGTTTTTATTAAATTCAGACTGTCACCTTGTAACTGCTAATTAACCTCATTAAATTTAGTAAACAAATCTTTTAAATAAGCAATGTCTGGTTTCCCTTTGATTAAATTTTCTTTCAAAATGGGATCTTTAGCATCCAAAAACTCTAAAACCATCTCAAAAAGGGAAAAATACATTGTCAAACATAAGCCTTTCAAGAGCCAGCATACTTCAGTGTGAAGGAATAATTGATGAAAGTCCTCATCATTTTCTTTGCACAACTGTGTAAATAACCTAGAAATCAATGCATTGATACAGATCTTGTTTACTTTGTTTATGACAAATTGAAGAGATTGATGCAATCAGGCATTCAGATTTTTAACTACTAAATGTTGTTGATGAATGACGCAGTGAATTGCAAACACCCCGGGTACATTTTGTTTTAAATAGCTTATAAAACCACAATAGCACCCAAACATTACTGGTGCTCCATCTGCTGCTGCTAATATATTTAATAAAGGGATTGCTTTTTCCATGAAATAATCTTTCAAAACATTGACTATTGATTCACCTTTAGTGTCTGCTATCAGAGTTCTCGCAAAGAGCAGTTCATGGATTTATTGGTCCATAAAAAATGAACATATGTCAATAATAGTGCTTCATTACCAGATAAAGTTGACTCATTCAGTTGAATAGAGAAATGGTTCATTTTCAGATAATTACACAAGAAGCTTTCAACAACTCATTTCAACAACTGTGTTGTTGCTCAAACGAATTCTTTTGAGTATATTATATGCAGGCTCATGTAGAACAGTTTTTAAAACCTCTTCAATGGATGGTAAAATCACCTCTTCCCCGATAGTATGAGATTTTCCTGATTTTGCTATGAGTCATGAAATTTTAAGATGCCCACAAACCATCATAGTCTCTTTTTGATGTTGAAGCGAACATACTGTCCACTGTGGTTCTCAGTGTTTTAAAGGATGTCAAATCTTCATCTGTTTCATCAGGGTTCATACCTTCTCAGATGATGTTCGAGCTTGGATGATTTCATAGCATCATTGTTTAAAAATCTGTTGCACAAAAGGCACATGGGCAGATGTTTGTCCAACAGGTATGGAATGAAGCCAAACTTCAAATAATCAATGCTATACTGTGTTAGGTGTAAGACATTTACAGAATGCCTAAATGTTGACGATGATCTGTCTAAATGGGGTCTGCTCACATGGACCCCCATTTACATTTTGTGGACCCCCATTTTTTCTCACTTTCATAGACCCCCTGCAAGTCGAAATAGACCCCTGGGGGTCTATATAGACCACTTTGGGAACCACTGGTTTATACAATTTATATGCTGTCCACTACCTGGAGGTCTCTGGGTGGCTTACAATTCAAAATTAAAACGAACAATTAAAAGCAATTAAAACATTAAAATACAAGAAAGGAAATGTCTTGGTATACTACCCTCCCTGAGGCACAACAACTTTTCTACCTCAGCTAACTGAACTGATAACATGAGTGGTACTGGAATCTCCCCGGCACATCTTGCTGGGGGACTTTAACATCCATGCCGAGACAGCTCTGTCAGGGTGCTCCGAAGAGTTCATGGCCTCCATGACAACCCTGGGTCTATCTCAAATGGTGTCTGCCCCTACTCACTCTGCAGGTCACACCTTAGACCGGGTCTTCTGCTCTAGGCTGGATAGTGGGAACCTTGGGGTAAAGGAACATTCTGTAATCCCATTGTCTTGGACAGACCATTATCTGGTGTACTTTAGGCTCACTGGAACTCAAAACCTGGGCAGGTGTGGAAGTCAGACAAATGCAATTTGTCCAAGAAGGTTGATGGATCAAGATGGTTTTGTAACTGCCCTAGGGGAGTTTCCCACCTTTTTGACGGGTGATTCCATTGACTCCTTGGTTGATCTCTGGAATGGGGAAATCTCCTTCCTTGATGTACTGCCAAATGGGTTGTTTGGTTTACTGGGGAACTGGCAAAATTGAAATGGGTGGCCATAGAGCTGAAAGGTGTTGGTGGAAAACTCAGACTGAATCAGATAAAGAAACAGAAAAAGGCTGTTGGAAAGCTTATTCCAAGGCAGTGGAAGTAGCAAATAAAGCATTTTTCTCTACCATCATTGCCTCAGCATGGAATCGCACAGCTGAGCTTTTCTGAACAGTCAAGAGTCTGTTACATGCTGACTCATGGGTGGATAGCACAGACCACTCTGAAACTCACTGTGAAGAAGTTGCACAACACTTTACAGCCAAAATTGTACAGATCCAGGCTGACCTGCATGCTGCTATTGATCCAGAGCCTATTAATAAAACTGTCCCCCTTGCCGGCCCTGTATTAATGGATGAATTTCAGCTCCTACAGCCTGAGGATGTGGTCAGGACCCTTGGGGAGATGAGGGCCACCACATGTCTACTGGACACTTGCCCTTCCTAAGGATCATAAAAGCTTCCAGAGAGGGTCTGGCAGACTGATTAGAAAGAGTAGTGAGTGCCTAAGTGCTGAGACAGGCACTTGTCAAAATAAATAATAAACAAAAACAAAATGGAATGAAATGAAAATTTCCATTTCCATTTCATTTCATTTTTTAAAAGGGCACTTCATTTTTCATTTCATTCCATAATGAAATGAAAAACAAAAATATGAAACAAAATTTAATGGTTTCGTGCCCATCTCTGTCACTAAGTGCTTCCAACCAACTGGTGTGGCGAGGAGCAGAGAAGTGGGGCTGTCTTTGAATCAGAGGCAGGGGAAGGAACAATTGATTAATTCTAAATAGACTGATGCCCCCCCCAACCCAGAAAGGCCCCTCTAGTAGGCCACACTGAACAGCATGCGAGGTTGCAAAAATCCCCATTGCCGAAAACAGCTCAACAAGTCCTGAGGATTCATTTGGCATGACATGCTGGCTAATTGTTGGGGAAGTGAAAGAGATCAAGTAATTGCTTTATTCAGAGAAAGGACCTGCCTGGCTTTGTTGGAACACTGAATGGGCACATCCCATGCCCCAGCTGTCTTTCCATGGTTGAAAACTAGGGAAGAGAACCAAAGGCCCACAGTGTCTTTCATAACACCTTGAACACGAGTCATCTTTAACCAATTTTGGAAACCAGACAAGAGTGAGTCCTGGAACAAGGGGTCATCAGAGATTGTTAATGGCTTCTGGGGTAGTGCTAAGGATGAATTCCACCTCAAGCTGTGGTGTGTTGCTGCTGGTCAGGGTTGACACAGGACTGAACTAGACAGATCAATGGTCTAATTCAGAATAAGGCAACTTGTTAGGCTTTTGAAGAGGGGACCTGCTGCCAGCTGTTTCACTGCTCTAACACCACACACCTTCTTTCAGCAAAACATCCCTGAATTTCCATGAGGTAATGAGGAGTTTTCATCCTTGAGGTTAGGGGGAAGAGAGAGCCAGGATGAGAGACGTAATTACACAGGAACGTACAGTGTTTTCTTAGCCTTTTTTTCTAGTGTTTGAAAATCTTTCTAAGCCTACATCAGGGCAGCCAGTGCTGTGTGGCCAATCTGGGCGTCGGTGGGCATGTCCCTTCATTTTATTGTGTTCAGGTTGACCCTTTGCATTTGCATTTCTATTTCTGGTTCAGAGAGAAGCCCAGTGGAGAGACTGATCATTTGAGAAGCAAGCTGCAGCATGAAGTGTGATTATTAGGAAAGCACCTGCAACAAACTGTGATGGACTCTACACTGCCTTCAAAGGGGCTGCCTGGATTCTCTTGTTCCTAACTCCGCTTCCCCATAAGGGCAAGCAGAAAAAGGAGAGGTTCACAGCCAAGTATTCCTTTGAGCCCTCTACCTAAGTCTACCAGCAGAACATTGTGTTATGTTTAAAATCAGAACTACAACACAGTCGGTTAGGGACTGCCTCTGAGGCATAAAGAGAAAACTGTGAAAATATTAACTTTTTTAAAAGTGTGATATCTTTAGAAGGAAAATACACAGTCAACAGCCAACAGACTTTTTCTCCAATACATGAAGCTGAGGTCCAATATTTAAGAAATATAACAAGGAGAGCAATCTGAACCCTCTAACCCCGGTAGGAATGAACCCTTACTAGCTACTGCTTTGGCTTTAACCATTGATGAGATGGCAGGTGGCCAGCTAATGGCTGCTTCTAAGCTGACTAAGCACACAGTCATACTAGGCCCAATCTCAAACAAACTGATGCCCTCGCTCCAGTCAATTTGCCTGCAGGGAAGTCAGGGATTGGTTGAGGCAGAGGGTTGTGTCTCCTCCAACCACACTGCTGCCAATAGCGTGAATGAGTGTCCTAAAGAGCCTTGGCTGTCTGCATCTCTATGTCCATCAATCCTAAGGTCCATTTGCTACTGTTATCCTCACCATCGTTCAGGATATTAGAAGGGCAAGGATGACTTGGGCACCCAGGTATGTTAGGAGGCTTGCCTCTCTTGCCTAGTGCTTGGGCAACTGTAGAGGAGACGAGGCAAGAGACAGCACCTGTGCATTCACAACACCTGAAATGTATGTATGTATGTATGTATGTATGTATGTATGTATGTATGTATGTATGTATGTATGTATGTATGTATGTATGTATGTATTCATTCATTCATTCATTCATTCATTCATTCATTCATTCATTCATTCATTATACAACTCCAGACGCTTAAGTAAGACATCTAGAATTCTGAGAGACCCTTTGCATCCTGGCCACCAATTTTTTGAACTCTTGCAAGACCAGAGATGAGGCATGTTGTTTTTTGAACTACATCTCCCTCCTAGAATGGCCATTGTCGCTTGGGGTGGGGAGCTCTGACTCTGAAAAAAGTCATCCTCTTCCCCAAAATACCTCAATCAGAATGACCACTGGTCATGCTGGGAATTGTAATCCAAAATAGTAAGTTCCTTCTCACTTCTGGGCAATACCTTTCCTTCGACACATAGTCGCTCAACACAGCATCCACGAAAGAAATGCTGCTCAACTCTCAGTGTTGTGAGTTGCCTTAAAAACATATATGAGTGTACTGTACTCAACACCTTGGATGATATATCCACCTTGCCAGTGCTGTAGCAAACTATCTGTGAAGTGGTTAATTCTGCTCAACAATGTCTGTCTAAAACTGTGGAACATAGCAACGTGTAACTATTTGCTATTTAGGGATGTGATGAGCGGTTAGGAGGAACCGAATAGTCATCTGCCTGCCAGATTTGCAGATGAAAGCTGTGGCTGCCCTCAGCAATCTGCACACTTCATGTTCAAAATGTCACTATGCTTATGTGACAGTTAAGAGTATTTAGCATCTTGTATGCAGCTATGCATTGGATTATTATTTTTTTTTTAAAGATGCATTCAAATCTAATATAGTAAATGCCATCTGGGTCAACAGGCAGTTTCCAAACAAGTCAATGGGACAGATTTCCTTCAGCAATAGATGAACGCACAGAAGAATTTCCTTTTGAAAGAACTGCCAGTTTAGCTGGCAGGGACTAGTCTAGCATGATGTGCATCCAGTAGCCCAACAGCCAGTCAAATGGGAAACTTACGCCCAAATCTATTTAGCTTGTATCTCTTAGAAACTGGTCTTCAAAACAATGCTGTGACAAAGAGATGTTGTCTCTTATGAGTACAGCCAGCCCTGGGCAAACTGCACAGTCCCAGGGCAACACACACACACACACACACACACACACACACACACACACACACACACACACACACACACACACAGGGAATGAATGACGACTGGCGTGTTCTCTACATAGGAAAATCTGAAAAGGTTTGCCATAAGCCAGAATTGACTTGATGGCACAGGATGATGGTGATTAACTTTTAGAGGGCTGTTTGGATCCTGGAATGTGTTTCCTGTGAGGGGAACATTTGGCAGCCCCCCAACACTTCATGGGGAGCAGATTCATGATGAACACCTTTTTTAAGCCCATAGAATGCTTGGCTCTGAGATACAGACACCCATGGCTACTCTCTTCTCTGAGCTGTGTCTGTGTTTTTCCTTACAGTTTCAGTCACAACTGGTTGAAATAAGTTGGCTGTTGTGCCCAGTCAGCTAAAGATATTATTCTGCTACAGATTGTTTGCTTTATTTATTTATAGCTCAGGGTCTTTTTTTAAAAAAAAATCTTACCTTGAGTTGGTCAATAAAGATACATTTCCCCCCAGCAGTGGTGCCTGTGTTTTCTTCTGTTTCAAAATGTAGGAGCCTTCCTCAAAGAGAAGATGAAGAAACAAACTTCAGTTTGGAGTGAAACATTGTGGGAAAATCTATATATCGATAAGCAAGAGCATTAAGACTTCAGATCAACCTCCATCATAACTCAAAATGCTGTCATGTTGATCGACTCTTTTACTTGGTGTTCAGCCCCAAGTACTGCTGATGGCGGTAGTGCACGAGGCTGGGATGTGCAGGTTCGCCATCAGGGAAGCTGTGCACACTTCTGCCAGTGGAGGCTCCCCTGGTGGCACCTGGAGTGGTGGTGCTCCTGCCCCTATGAAGCATCCCCCAGGTAGTTATCAGGGGGCACAGCAATTGTACCAGGGGGAGGGAGGCAGAACCCAGGTGGGGCTGGGCTGGGCTGCCAAGAAGCCACACCAGCGGCACCAGCAAGTGCACGGCAGTGGGCGTTTGATGTGAGCAGCTGCACCTGGGCCAGTTGTTGCGGGGCAAGCACATCCCTTGGGGTCCGGAAGCACCATCCACCATGCCATGAGAGTTGGCTGGCTGGTGCCCAGGGGGGTGCACCACTTGCCTCTCGCTGCTGAAAGGGCTCGACTCAGTTATCGGTATGAAAAAGTGTCCCCCGCCCCTGCTGTCTAGGCTGCGGAAGGCTCCTTCACCACCTCCCCCCTTGAGGTGGGACTCATCCTTGCCTCTGCAATCCCTGTGCTGGGCAGTTTGCACAGGAGAGCTATGTCCAGGAGGAAGACCCCCCCCAAAAAAGGGTGTTAGAAAGAGGGGTCCTTCTTCCCCTCCCCTGCTGTTCCCACAGGATTGCCTCTCTTGCTGGGTGGGTGAGATGCATTTGGGGGCACAAAAACTGACTTTGTCCTCAGGCACATAGCTGTCAAGTGTCCCAATTTGGCTGGGACATTACCGTTTTTCAGCCTTTGTCCCGCTGTCTTCCTGGAACATTTATTTTCACAGAAATGTCCCAGGAGGTGGTGGTTGACAGTGAGGCTTTTGGCTGGGGACTGGGTAGAGGGAGGCGATCTGGTGTGGCTGCAGCTCGACATGGTGGGAGGGGCAAAGTGCACGCCTTCCCTCTCTTTGTCCACCTCCCGTGAAAACAGCAGCAGCAGGAGAAGGGCAGGCGCCCAGAGCATGTGTCCGGAGAGGCTGCGCCAGGCTGGTGGGATCCTTTGTAACAAGTGGGCTGGCGGCCAGTGGGGCACAGCCGAGTGAAACAGAGCCCAGATGAGCCCAGGGACCACCGATGCCACCACCAACACCTCCAGGCCTCTCCTCCTGCAGGGCCATCATGTCTCACCCACACCCTTCAGCATAGCAGTGGTGCTGCCCCAAGGCTCCTCCTCCTCCTCCTGTTCCTCCTCCTCCTCTGGTTCCTGCTGCTGCAGCACTCCTCCTCCTCTTCCTTGTTCTTTGCCAGCAGCAGCAAGGAGGTGGCGGCAGGCTGTGCGAGGGCCAGGATGCTCTTGCTAGGGCAGTAGCGGCGGTGGCCTCCCTGCCCTGCTGGCACTGGTGCCAGCTGGAGCTGCAAGAGATGCACTGCACGGGGGAGAAGAGGCAAGTGGTGCATATGCAAGTGTGTGTGTGTGTGTGTGTGTGTGTGTGTGTGTGTGTGTGTGTGTGTGTGTGTGTGTGTGTGTGTGTGGTGTGTGCACGAACGCACATTGCACCTCCCCCCATCCCACCAGCACCAGGAAGAACTTGACAGCTATGCAGACACTCCAAACCTTAGCTACACCTCTGCTTCCAACCTGCAAATTAACGACTTCACTGTCTCAGTTTGAGTTGTTTTGGTAACATTATTTCTTTGTATGTTAATAAATCGGCCCATATACAGATATTTGGAAGTTTAGCATACTTGCATAACTCATAAAAGAGACAGGGGGCAACCAGCATTAACAGACCAGTTTTCTGATAGTAAAGCCAATATGGACTGCAAATGAAGCATGAACAATCTTAGAGTTTTTATTTGCCCCCTGAGGATATATCACTGATATATCACCAGGTATTAATGGAAAATAATAAGCAAATTGAGGTGAAGAAGCAGGGTTTTTAAGCTTATCCCTTCTTTCCCCCAAAACATGTGGTAAATTCGTTTCATGCATGTCTCGTTTCCTGTCCAATTCGGCCCCAAGCAAACATCTGGGTTGGACCTATTTCACATAGAAACTACTGTAAGCCAATAAACTATAACACTTTGAGAATATCCAATATTACAAGATCCTCTTTTAGGGATACGAAGGCAGGAGCAGATGATGCCTTTACTAGACTAGTAAAAAATAAAAAATAAAAATCATGCAAACAGCAGACAGCTAGTTTTCGGTAACGATTCATACTCTTCAGAATATAATATACTTTTATTAAATTGGTAAAGTATGTAATTTTCTGAAGAACCCATGAGAACATGGTGCACAGTCTGAAGATTTATTTATTTATTTATTTATTTATTTATTTATTTATTTATTTATTTATTTATTATTATTATTATTATTATTATTATTATTATTATTATTATTATTATTATTATTATTATTATTATTATTATTGGTATATTAAAGCTATCACCTGCTCCTGCCTTTGTATTGTTTTGGAGATCACACAGCCTTTTTCAAATCTTTCAGAGATGTAAATCCTCACTGGATTTGTTCTCTCATCGCAAATTAGGACCATTCTTTTCTCCTCCTCCTCAACATAAGATTTATTTATTCATTTATTCATGTTAGAAGCACAAACAAATTATATTGACATATAAACATACAATACTAAGCAGAATATAAATATGTAATAAAATTATTATGTGTAACAAACGAAGAGAAATAATGATTACCTATTATGTGACTTTTAGATGGGCTGTCACACATTATCGCTTAGACTGAATTAATAATACAACCTATGCTTTCCATTTTTAAATTTCCATCTCTTAAAATGGAGTGTTTTCTTATAAGCAAATTGTTCACTTGTTGCATTTTTCATTGTTATAAGATGTGTTCTATTTCATTGTTATTAACTTGAAGAATATCTTACATCTTCTGGGTTGTATATTGTCCTTCAGTACTGTAAGCCACCTTGGGTCCTTTCCCTAAGGAGAAAGGCAGGGTAAAAATATTCTAAACAAACAAACAAACAAGCAAGCAAGCAAGCAAGCAATATTAGCTGATATGAGATGCTAAGCTTTTAAAAAAAATTGCCTCAAGAGAAATGTCCATATTTTACAAACTCCCCCCCCATCCACACACACACCTTACTGGAAAAAACTAGTTCAGATCCCTCAGAGAGAGAGAGAGAGAGAGAGAGAGAGAGAGAGAGAGAGAGAGAGAGAGAGAGAGAGAGAGAGAGAGAGAGAGAGAGAGAGAGAGAGAGAGGCCGCGGTCTCACCAGCGTTTTCTGCGCATTTTTGCTGCGGCGAACTGTGCAGTAAAAGATCGCATCCTAACCGCGAAGGGAAGTACACCCCTGGAAGTGCATTTTCACCAAATTTTTTTTAACCACCACTAGGGATTGGTTTAAAAATCTTTCCTTAAAGATGTGCAGTTCTTTGCTATTCTAGCAAGGGACAACCCCAGAAAATATGCAGTAATTAGCTTCGTACCCCCTTTCCTGCCACTTCCTGCAATGGCAACTTGGGCTGATACTTCACATCCATCTCATTGCTGTTCGTGGTCCCGCTGGGGACCGGTATGAAGAAATCTAACTGCACATTCATTGCGGGATGAAGGGAGTTTGTCCCGACCACTCCCCCTGAACTGCGATCTAAGCAGGATGAGAGATTCCACTCCCTGGCCTCGGGAATCTCCTCATCTCACTTCTCGTTCCGATACGAGAGCCGTGAGGTCAGTCTCCTCCCGCAACGTGGCATTCTCCATCTAGTGGCAGGAGTGCGAACTGCCATTCGTCAGTACATTCCCTATGGAGCCAGCAACGCAGAGCAGAGAGATAAAAAGACAAATGCCTCAAACTCAGCTCCGTAACGCATTGAAGGCAAGGCTTTGGATAATTGAAACATTGTAAAACAGAAGGTCGGGCCAGAAAAAAAACCCAGAGAACAAAGACCTGGAATTTCACATCTCATCATGGAACGAGGAGGTGCAATAACAGTCATGCCGGTATCATCCCTTACGCCCGTGAGTACACAGGAACAGGGACAGAACCGCAAGAAGACCACGTGACTGCAACCAACATCAACATGCAATGAACTTCCTCCCGGGACGAGAGTGGACATGAAGTAACCGTCATAGAAAATTGACCCAGAAAAAAGGGAAAAGATGTACAGTAAGCATGTAGAGATGGGCACAAAGCAGTAAAATACTACCCTGGCGACAGGACGCTAACTGCACATCAAACACCATGTGACTGCCCCCCCCAAAAAAAACCTACGCATCACATTAAGATGCACAGAAAACTTTAGTGAGACCGCGGCCAGAGAGAGACAGAGACAGAGACAGAGACTTGAGGCTGTTTGGATCCCTGTTGGTACAGTTTGCTTTGAACCAAATGACAGTGCCCTCACGTATTTCTCCTCAGATCAACCCATCTTGTTCCTTTAACAGTTGTCACACTTGTTTCTGACAGTGCAAGAGGCTTCTAATTTTTGTTACAATTCAGTGCAATTATTCTGTTGGCTGTTTCACATCCAAATGGAGTTGTGGGCAGCATTATCTGAGATGATGTATTAGGTGGGCTGTGACACTCAATAGGAGGATGGAGAAGCCCTCTCCTCTGTTTTTCTCTTCTTCTATTTAAACATTTCCCTGTCTGGTACAGCACCGCTCTAAGACCATGCAAGGCTGATATATTGCTGTTTTGATGTATCACTTACTTTGTTCAACAAAACAAAGAGACAGAAAGTCACCACTGCCAGCTCACTAGTGACCATGACAAAGGGTGGTGAAAAGAGCTTTGCTGTCCCCACTAAATGACACAGCCCCAATAGAGCCTCAGATGAGAAGACAGGCAGGAAAATGGGAGCTACCTCCATTATGTTTCCCCAACTTTCACCCGAGTGTTTTTCTTCCGCACTGCCACTATCCTCAGTTGCTGTTGCCGCTACCTCCCTACTCATGAGGAAACTGGGAAGACTTATACTGTACATCAAATAATGAGGTAAATCTTGCTTGCAAGTTAACCAGGTAAACTTTGCTCTCAAGTGAAGTGGAGTTCTAAAGACTTGTCTGGAGCCTTTTCACAGTCAGATACATATCTCCGGTGTAAACAGAAGCATCACTCAAGCGAGAGATGAACTAGATCAGGCTGAAGACAAGAACCTTTGAAGTGTGAAGCAGGCCACTTTCTGGACAGGCTTTAAAAGATTCGGTTTAAAGCACACCATCATGGTTCAAGTTCTCTCTCTCAAGGGAAGGACATTCAGGTCACAGGCCAACCCCACCCTCTTCCGTATGGAAACATAAGGGCATTCATGTGTGCTTCTTTCACCCAAAATGCCACCTGAAATGAATGCAAAAAGTGAGCTACAGTGTTTGATTCCTTAACTAGAAAAAACTAGACTAGCCTACATATCACATTAGATTTGCTCCAATAAAGATGATGGGCAAAGTTCTTTTCCCACATGTGGGACACAACAGCTCTGTGGGTGGAGCACTCTGTGTTTGCTCCTATGTTTCTCTAGTGTGGTAACTAATGTATAACAAGTCTGCTATACAGACTGTGCAATCTTATACACAGAGCTCTCTCTCTCTCTCTCTCTCTCTCTCTCTCTCTCTCTCTCTCTCTCTCTCTCTCTCTCTCTCTCTCTCTCTCTCTCTCTATTAGCAGAGTTTGGCTATTTCAGTCCTCATTGATGGACAGTTAGAAAGCATCACTCTGAATCCAAGACAGATACAGTATTTTTCTGTGTATGACTATATTTTTGTCTAAAATTTGAGGGCCGTCTTATGCACAGAAGTAAGATGAGGAAAGGCCCATGTGGTTGTGAAACTGTAAGTTTGGATTGGAAAAGTGGAGGGTCGTCTTATATGTGGGGCATCTTATAGATGGGAAAATAAGGTACCTAGTGGAACCCACATATTGTGAGAAACGGTAATGTATTCGTACTCTGTGGTTTATGTTTTTCAACAGTTGCTGTTCTAAAAGGATACCCCTCATATCTCATTAGTGGCAAGTTTGCACAGGAGTGTTTTTGTAACAGAGTTTGTCAAAAGCCTTTTTAAAAGTCTAGGTAAATAGCATCTTTCAAATGGTTGTTGCTGGCATGTTTACTGACACTCTCATGGAACTTTAAAAGATGGAGTGGGACAGGACTTACAGTTGGAAAAGCCATGCTGGGCCTTCTTCATCAGGGCTTGTCCTTCTATAAGCTTTGGAATGCTATTTATAGGGAACTGAATGTTTAAATAACCAACTTGTAACCATACTGGATCTTCACCCACTGAGAGCGTGAGCGAGAAAGTAGAATCACAGTATCTGTAGGAGATCAATAAAAAACATGGAAGTATTGAGCACTATACTGTATTACACATCGCCCATGGCTCCTTCTAGTATCTTTCTGCTAATTATGCCATGGAAACACATATTTCTGTGGTATTTTACGTTAATATCTTCAGGCAGTGAATAAGTGAATTATGTATGCTGAACCAGCTGCTGCTTCTGGTGGGGGTCCTGCTGTATATGCAGGGACATGATACATATTTTATTTATTTATTTATTTATATAGCTTTTATACCACCCACTACCCAAAGTTTTCTGGGCAGCTCCCAATCAAAATGAACAATTCAGACAATTAAAACATCAAAAATGCAATAAAATTACAATAAAAACATTTAAATACAATAAATACAATACATTAAAATACTACACTAAAATTGCTATTTTAGTGAGATAATAAAGGTTCTTCATCTTAAAAAAGGTTATAGGGAAAAATGTGCAATGTAGGTCACAAAAGCTAGTATGCCTTTTTAGGATCCAAGGATAAGAACATAAGAACATAAAACACAATAAGAGCCATGCTGGATCAGTCTAAGGGCCCATCTAGTCCATTTTCCTGTATTTGACCCCACTGTGACCAGAACTGTATGCAATACTCCAGGTGCAGCCTTACTAGGATGAGCATGCCCAACTCACAGACCTCTATGGATGGTCTACTCTTGCTCTGCTAGATGCCTCCAAAACAGTGGTTCCCAACCTTGATGTTCTTGGACTAAAACATCACCACTAGTTGAGCTGGTCAGGATTTCAGAGAGTTGTAGTCCAAGAACATCTGGGGATCCAAGGCTGGGAACCATTGCTGTAGAGCAGCGCTGTCCAACTTTGAACAGGCCGAGGTCTACTTTTTCTGGTGCAAAGTGCCTGAGGGCTACTACACTAACACCTCTACTTACGAATTTTATCTGCTCCTAGCACATGCTCATAAGTAAAAAAATTGAAAGTAGAGCAGCGGTTTCCCATAGGAACACATTGAAAATTAATTAATCCATTCTGGAGGGAACGGATTTCAATGCATTCCTATGGGAAGGCTCACCATGCAACACACTTGCCTTGCACCCACTCGACCTGGTGTGGGTAGGTGCAAGGGGGGCTCATTTATGCTTGCACAGATCACCACTTCCAAGGGGCAACCCACATGACCATGACCACGCCTCCCTTGCACCTGGCTCGATCAGGGGACTGCGCCATGGCCCTTGAACTGCCCCACTCAGCTGAGACAGTGGGTTGGCAGACTGAGAACTTTGCTGGGGCAGTGGTGGTCCTTGGGGTGGGGGAGGGAGGGGTGGAGAACTTATCCCCTCACTTTTTTATTGATGGCCAGTGGGCTACTTTTGAACCCTTCGCGGGCTACCGGTAGCCCACGGGCTACGTATTGGGCAGGCCTGCTGTAGAGGGGATGGCTTGTGGGAAAGGTTGCCTCTTTGGTATATTGGATGGCTATCCGTTTTCACCAGTATCAACATGAGATTTGTGACCTTAAACATCTAGAAGGAATCGTGTTGGGAAAAGTGCCTCTAGAAAGTATAAGACAGCCCTTGCTGGCTGTTTCGTATTTCACTCCTTTCCAGGGTAACAGAAGAAAAGAGCTTGCTGAATGGCTCAGTGAGTTAGGTATCTGGCTGAATTTGATTCCCCGGCTTGGACTCCTGGGAGAAGAGCCAGCCCGTGGGGCCTCCAGCTAGCAACACAGTCCCAGCATACCTCCAGAAAAAGGAAAGAGTACACCACTTTCGAGTACTCTTGACCTAGGAAACCCTGGAAAGAGTGCCCAGGTCAAAACTGACTTGATGGCATACAGTTATTATTGTTATTCAAAAATATTGGGCACCGTCCATGAGAGTTATAACAACATTGGCTGGTATTATATAACAAATATGAGTTTTAACCAAAAACCTAAGTATCTCTTAGATATCAGCCCAGTATGTATTCTATTGCTAATACCGCTGGGTTTTTTTTTTTTGGGGGGTAGCTTTGATGGTGTTATTTCTGAGATCCGCCACTGCTTGTAATATTGTGTGAAATTTCTTGACATTGTTACCAAACTGCTATGACTACAGGGACCATGAAGATTGGATTTCATCCAATCAATGGGTCAAAGACCCATCATCATCATCATCATCATCATCATCATCATCATCATCATCATCATCATCATCATCATCATCATCACAACAACATCATCAACATCAACAACAACAACTCGCCCGGAGTTCCTCCGGGAAGACGGGCGGTATATAAGCTCAAAATCATCAGAAAAAAATGGGAAATCAACACAGAAGTAGAAAGGAAAAGTATAAAGAGTAGGGTATTGCCCTCTCTCTCACTGTGGTAATCCATTGTAGTTTCTTGTTCTGTTTCATGAGGAATTACTGGTCCTTGCCGTATGTACAGACAGCAGTAAAATAAAAACTTTCCAAATTGACAGTACATTTATTTATACATGTCTCACCCTAACTCATTTACGCATCATCATGTTGCCCCCTAGGCTAAGCATTGTGGAGAAGGGGATGAGGGAAGGCGTGCATAAATCTAATGATATTCATTCCTCTACATTTTCATGCTGATTTTAACTTTATTTTTATTTATTTATTTATTTATTTATTTATTTATTTATTTATTTATTTATTTATTTATTTGATCCACTCCCTGAGCCATGCAAATGGTAGATATGGAGCCCTCATTTATTCTCGTCTCGTATGGGAATATCATTCCCAACATCCTTCTGTTTCTTGCCTTGCCCGAGCTCTCTTGTTCTGCATATACTGGGAAGGAGAAGGCAGTTCTGTGGAGATCTGAGACCATTATTTTGCCGCTTTCATTGGTCTTTTCTCTTGGGGATTGGTGTGTGTCTTTCAAGTTCCTTCTGGGAGCTCTTACACTGCTTTTATGTCCCGCTTGCAGTGACATTTGCCATCTCTTCCTTTTCTTGTCAACTTAAAATAGTAGACAAATCGAGCTGAAATGTACATTATATGCAAAGCAGCAGACTGGCTTAAACGTCTCTTCCTTTCTCCTTCTTTTGCCTTCCTATTCCCCTCCTTCTCAAAACAGAGATGGGAAATGAAAGAAAGATCACCTGCATGGCAGCACATAAGCTATGATGAGGCCATAGCTTCTAGGAAACCTCAGTGTTGGTGGATTTCCAGAATGTGGCACTGTATGGCATGGATGAATTCCCTCCCCACCCACTGCAGCCCCTCCCAAGATGCTTTCCTGCAATTCAGTGCTGCCTTAGGTTGAATTGGGGTACAAAACAATGTCAACTTCCTTGGATGTCTGGCAATAGATCGGCTGCCAGAGAAGCTGATAAGTGGAGAGGACAAGGAAACTGGAGATAAGGCTGTCGCACGGAGCAAAAATAAAATAAAAAATGGGACCAGCTGAAGGTGACAGCTGACTGCCCATGAAAGGAACGGCTTGTTGATACTTAATACATTTATTTTCACCAACTGTGAAATAGGCTTCAGTGGACTGAAGGAGTACCAACCTCTGCAGAGGAATGATGATGAGAAAGAGGTCTCGCATTGTTCTGCGCAGACCTTTTGCCGAACAAAGGAAAAGAGAAAAACAAACTCACCTATGGAAATGCCCTGTGTAGATTCCTTCTTCTCAAGATGGGGAACAGAATGGAGTTTACCTTCTTTTGAAAACATACACAGTATATAATTGTCAGGCAAGTTGTGCTTTTCAGAGGGGGAGCTGTACAAGAGGAGGGGAAAACAGCAACGCGCAAATCGTGGGTCCAGTTCTCCCGTGGATGAAACTCAAAATGCACACAGTTGAAAATCGCCTGTTGAAGGAGTCTGCAAATTGTCATTTGAAAAAGGAATTTCCCCTCACTATGCTGACAAATACACTGGCTTGGACATTCAGATTAAGTTTTGAGATGAATTCCTTTTGCTGGGCCCTCAGTTCCCCTGCTGAAGTAAACAAAAACAAAAAAATAGAAAGGCAGTAGGCCCCCTGTATCGACTAGGGATTGATTCCAAGCCCCATCCCCCAATAGTGAAAACCACAGATAATAGTGAGCACTATTATATGGTTAAAAGGGGAGGGGGACAGAAAAATATTTTCATTTGTATTACCAGAACTGGCCACAAGAGAGCACCAGAAATTGTGTATCCTTCACTAACAGCTATTCATAGCACAGTTTCTTCCTCTAGTGACCAGTTCTGGTAATACACACGAAATTAGTTTTTTTGGATTTTTTCTTTCATTTTTTTTCTGCCCATGTATAAGTGAAACCACAGACACTGCTCCCACGGATACTGAGGATACTTTTATCAAGGCATTCTGTGAGAAAGGTGATTCAGTTAACATGAATAGGGAATAGGAATCTTTATTGTCATTACCCACTTGCAGGGACAACAAAATATCACGGTTGCTATATTCAACTCATAGAAAACATTCCACATAGAGTTAATAACCGCTATGCCACATACAATATAACATATAAAATAAGCTGACTTCAAAGTCCAGGATGTCCATTTAAGGCCAATATTGCTCTAAAAAAGAAGCTGTTCTGTTGAGAAGGTTTGTTCTCGCCCTCAGTACTCTCTATTTCTGTCCCAATGGCAGCACCTTGAAGAGGCGATGACCAGGTTATCTAACGCTTTACAGTGGCACCTGGTAGTATGAATTTGTTCTAGGGTGGGGAGCGAACAGCCCACAATACTCTCCGCAATTCTTATGATTCTGTGCAACAAAGTCCTATCCCAATGGGTACAACTTCCATGCCATACACATGACTCGTAAGTAAGCACACTCTCAATAGCACAGTGACAGAAGGCTAGCAGCAGCTTTTGCAGAAGATGGTTTTTCCTTAAAGTTCTCAAGAAAAATTAGCAAGGTGTTGAAACAATACAAAACAAATTCCTCATCTTGTAGATTCAGTCCACCTGGACTCTATAAGACACTTCAGTGAGGAAATTGAGAACACCATAGGATTCCCTATCTCCATATGAAAAGAAGATTGGGATCTCTATTCCCCCCCCCCCCAAGAAAGATGGCCTGAAAATTCCTCACCATCTTTTTGGCAACTAGGGAATGAAGTAGCTCCTCATTATGACTTTTGAGGAGACGACAAATGAAGTATAACATCCCTGTGAAGTATAACATCCCTTACAGTGTCAAATTGGCTCCATGTTGCTATGGTATGCAAAATTCTGCACTTAGCTTTATCCCACCTGCTAATAGGGTATAATAACCCCCAGGGTTTGGGAAAGTAATCTTTTAAAAATAACGTCTTCCTCTGGCTCATATCAATGTTCTAAAAATTCAAGTAATACATTGCTATTACCTGTTACAGTGCTGTTTTTGGTGTTTGTTTGTTTTTAAGAAATGCTGTATGCTTTTCCTGTATTATTTGTTAATTTCCTCTCTTTGTGTTTTAAAAAAAAACACCTTAGGACTAAATACTGCATGGCATAATACCTGAAAAACTTAACATAGTGCTACTAGAAATCCTTGTGAATATCCTTTAAAAGTACCTGGAAAATAATTGCAAAACATTACTTCTTGCACCAACATTCTAGTCAGGGATTGGAAGTGACACATTGGACATAATATAGTTATAGGAAATTAGCTGATTTTGGTACTATATACTACTAGTTCTTGTGTTGCTCTTATTGTAACAGATAGCACTTAACCATATTTTTATCCCTCTAAGACACACCGGGCCATAAGACACACCTAGTTTTTAGAGAAGAAAAACAAGAAAAAATGTTTAGCCTAAGGTTTTTATGGCGGGGAGGGGAGGCTTGCAAACCAGGTAATTGGAGCTGTGGAATCCAAGCTGCAAAAGGGAAGGCTTGCAAATGAGGTAATTGGGGCTGTGGAATCCAAGCCGCAAAAGGGGAGGCTTGCAAAAAAGGTAATTGGAGCTGTGGAATCCAGGCTTCAAAAGGGGAGGTGGGCAGAGGCTCTGTGGAGACCTTTTTGCAAAGGAGGTGATTTTTTACTGGGGAATCTTGGCTGCAGAAAGGGAAGGGTGGGGAGAGGCTCCCTGGAGGAAGCCTCTTTGCAAACCAGGTGTGGGAGAGGCTCTGTGCAGGTATCTTATCTCTAAATGAAAATGTGTGATATATACTGTATGTAGCGGGACTGCTGTATTTGCTCTATAAGATGCACAGACATTTCCCCTTACTTTTGAGGGTGGGAAAAGTGTGTCTTATAGGGCAAAATATGGTATGTTACCAAGACATAATGAATAATGCCTAGTTACTTTCAAAAGTTACTATTGAAAGGACATTTAAAGGCAGTTTTTAGAAGCATTTTGTTTGGACTTTTTCAGGTTTCATGCTTTGCTGTTATCAGACCTAAGTCTCATGGAAGGTTTCTTTAATTTGCATTTTACACAGCTGGCAAGTTTGATAAATTAAGTATTTGGCTGCAGAGCCAGAGGTTGCAAGTTCAATTCCCCGCTATATCTCTTGCAAGAAAAGCCAGCCTGGGTGGCCTTGAGCAAACTGCACAGTTCTAGAAGGGAAGGGAAGGGAAGGGAAGGGAAGGGAAGGGAAGGGAAAGCCACTTCTGAGTATTCTTTACCTAGAAAACTCCAGAAAACTTAGTATTAGCTGGAAATCCACTTTACAGCATAATGTGACAACAACAAGCATTTCCATGGTATAATATCAGATTTTGCCTTCTGGGGAGATCTAAAGAAAATGTGTATCTGGCATTTTATGTTGGTCATGGATACAATGCAATGTATCGGCAAAACATAGTGTGACAAATTTCCTGTACAAAGTACAGTGGTACCTTGTATAAAGGAATCAATTTGTTCCAAATGAAATTCTGTTAAGCAAATTTTCCTCTATACAAATTTCCCATAGGAATGCATTGAAAAAAAGTAATCCCTAATTGCGACCATTTTTATGTTGTATGGATTTGCCCCATAGGCGATTCTGTTAAGCAAATTTTCCTTATCTCCGGAAATGTTTATGTTGTACAGATTTTATGTTATACAAACCGTTTGTTATACGAGGGTCCATTGTAACAGCAAACTTTAAGGCAACCTGGCTGCTGAGAAGTAATGAGGAATGAGGACTCCAAACCTAGTGATAATGTTTCCTTTCATAATGTGATATTTCACCTGTAAACTTCACTCCATCCTTGTTGCTAAGAAAAATAGCTGTAGTAGGTCACCGCAGTACAGTATTTGGAGAAAATTAGCCACACACATCAGATGAATTCTGTAGCACAGTTACACCAATAGCATAACTGTTGGAAGCAAATTACCTGGTGTTTAAGAACTCTTCATAGATATTATTGATTGAGAACTGAGTTACACAACTTGACATGCACTAAACAATATCAGTCAAGATTTTTTAACTTGTGGCAATTTGCCTCTGAAAGTTAGACCTCTTGCATAACTGCACAACTGGTTTTTGTACTCTGAATGGGATCTTGAAGGCTGATTAAATATGTAGCTTGTCCATAGTTTTGTGTGTAAGACAAATGTTGATGGTTAAATTAATGCATTGTGTGTGTGTGTGTGTGTGTGTGTGTGTGTGTGTGTGTGTGTGTGTGTGTGTGTGTGTGTGTGTGTGTGTGTGTGTGTGTGTGTGTATCACATAATGATTTGTTAGTCTATGCATTCAGAATCAGAAGAGACAATTGTGTGGACTATTGCAGTTCTGGTGATTTTTCTGTTCTTTAGCTGCTTTTAACAATTATATTTTAAATGGAATACATATGAAGACTATGGATAAAATATTATAGATGAATCTGTCCAGTTAAGATCGGTGTTTCCCAACCATGGGTCCCAAGCTGTTCTTGGACTAAAATTCCCAGAAGCCTTCACCACTTGGTGTGCTGGCCAGGATTTCTGGGAGTTGTGTAGTCCAAGAACATCTGGAGGCCCATGGCTGGGAAACCCTGGCTTAGATCTTGAGGTTATGTGAGGAAACATTCATAGCTCCATTGCAGTATGGATTCACATTTTTTTACCTCTGATGCTACACAACCTAGGAGGGATAGACAATACCTAAGGGGTGGCATTCAGAAGAAACCAGTAGTTGACTATCCCTAGCTAGCACTTTACAAATAATCCCTAAATAGGTCTTATTACAGATGGAGACGAATCAGTATATAGGGGGGAGGTCCAAAAAGTATCTTTGTGGTGCCTAGAAAATAATTTGCACCTAAATATCAGCAAAACAAAGGAGATGGTGTTGGACTTCTGGAGGAAAAGAGAGGAACTTGCCCCATTGTAAATCATGGGAGGCTGTGTGAAGAGAGTTTCCTCCTTTGAATTCCTGGGAGTTCAAGATCTCTTCTGGAAAATTAATACAATCCAGGTGGCCAGGAAGGCTCAACAGAGACTCCATTTCCTCAGACTCTTGTGGAAGAACAATGTGGAACAACAACTGATGACCTCCTTCTACCGGTCTGCAATAGAAAGTGTCCTCACATATTGCATTACAGTCCGGTATGCCAGTTTGACAGCTGCGGACAGAAAGACATTACAGATGGTAGTGAACACAGCACAAAACATCATGAACTG
This sequence comes from Phrynocephalus guinanensis, assembly GCA_037367245.1. Classification (NCBI taxonomy): domain Eukaryota; kingdom Metazoa; phylum Chordata; class Lepidosauria; order Squamata; family Agamidae; genus Phrynocephalus; species Phrynocephalus guinanensis. The sequence continues at coordinate 31,521,050 of CM074732.1, read as the reverse complement.
TCCTCTGAGTCCACTGGATGACATCGCCAGGGACTGCTGTCTTAGGAGAGCAAGGAAAATCATCAGGGATGATTTGCACCCTGATCAGCACTACTTTACTCTCCTACCCTCGGGTAGGAGATACAAAAGTATAGCAAGCCATACCAACAGGCTAAAAAATAGTTTTTATCTGTGGGTTGTTAGACTGTTGAATGAGACATGAAAACTCATGATAGACTCGTGGGGCCGACAAGTTGTGCAGCAAGCACACAGAGTGAAATGAGATTGAGTGGCTTTCTAGTGGAATGGGGGAGAGGGAGGGAGGCTCAGCCAATTTCACTGTTCACAGGTTGTGCACCAACTATAAAGGTTATTATTATTATTATTATTATTATTATTATTATTATTATTATTATTATTATTATTATTATTATTATTATTATTATTATTATTATTATTAATGTTCGTGTTACAAGCTGTATTTTCAGTTTCTCATGAGCACTATCTGTACGGCACCTACAGTGTGGACAGTCACAGCAACCCAGAAAACAGCTGACTGCCATTGCATAGACTTATGCAGAGTTTACTGTATATAAATGATTCCTCCCTTTGAACACTGTTTGACTGGGAGCCCACTAGCAACCATATGTGAGATATGTGGAGCTGTTTAGAAAACCCTTTATGGTCCTTAGAAACTTAATAGATCCCACTGGATGTCTGGTATCTGAGGTACAGAGCCATATGGTCCTAATGCTCCTTGCCATACTGGCCTGGGCCTGCAGCTAAACAGATGACCATGGCCTTTAAGTTTCAGTTTTAGGTTTAAGGTGCGTGACCTGAGATCAGGGGTGGCCAACACATTTGTCTTACCTGAAGTGAGAGAGTCACGGCGCCCTACCCCACTCTGCTCTCCCACCTTAAGTGGTGCACGCATCAAATGCATTACTTTGAGAGCACTGCGGGGGGGGGGGGCTCCACAAGTCCCTCAACCTATTTCAAGCCATAAATTTTTAATTATTAGTTATATTAATCAGTTAACAGTGTCTTTTATTTTATGATACCCCAAATCTTCTGTCTGAGGCGGTGGCCTCATACTGCCTAATGAGAAGGCCAGCCCTCCTGAGGAGTATTGTTCACTGCTTTTTCCACAGACCTTGGACTGATCCAGCGTGAGGAGATGGCAGGAGGGAAAGGAAACGATTTCTCTCTTTTTTTAAATAGATCTGAGCAAGCTTAGTTTTTTTCGTTGGGGACACTTGATGGCAGGGCCAATCTGAGAGTGACTGAGGATAAATTACTGATCTTCTCTTGGCTACAGCTTTCATAATTTACAATAAGAGGCAGAGGCAGACAAAGTTATTACCTTTATCTACTGCACAGTACAAGATTAATAAGCCCCATTCTTCTTGTTGAACAGTGCGTGGGGTGAGCTTTTTAATTTCCTCACTTTGCTAATAGCTGCAGTTGGATTTATTTAGTCATTTATGTATATCATACACCAGGCCTGGTCAGCAGGGCTTGCCATTTAAAGCTGGAAGAAAAGAATGGTGTGTCCTGTGTATGTGTCCATGTGGGGGTGGGGGTTAGGGTTAGGGTGGGGGAGAGGATTAATCCAGATCTCATATATGGCTACTGCAGAAGTACGTCCCATTGATTTCAGTAGGACCCACTTCCAGGGAAGCATGTGTAGGATCCTAATGAACCTCCACCAGTGGTTTTGGGAAGGTTTGCAGGAGAGGAAAATCTTTCTTTTTGCCATTTTGCAGGATGAATTCCTTCTCGAGGATCGAAAAGGCCCCCTTTCTTCTTCATTCCGTTTCCCTTTCAAATTCTTGTGTTTCTTTTTTCTGGTGGAAATGCAGTATTTAAGGGTCTTTCTGAAAGAGAATTAGAATAGGGATGGGCATGAAAAATTGTGCTTCATTTCATTTCATTTTGTTGACCCCTTGGTTCATTTTGTTTCATTTTAAAATGAAAATTTTGAAAAAAAATATGAAATGAAACAGAAATGCATTTATTTATTTATTTATTTATTTATTTATTTATTTATTTATTTTTGCATTTATATCCCGCTCCCATTTCCCAAAGGAATTTCCAAAACAAATCAATTTGTTTCTCTTAAAATAAGGGTTCCTTGGGTTCTAGAGGCACCAAATTTGGTGGGTATCTTCCTTGGACTATCCCCTTTAAGCCCTCCAAGATTGGAGAGATTTGGGATTCGGGGACCCAAGTTATTAATATTTAAATGGGGTTCCCCTGGAAAAAAGGTTTCTAATTGTAATCTGCTGTGCTAGAAAATAGTGATCCCAGGCAGCTAGCACCATGGAAATTGCTGTGGAGCATCCTCAAGCTCTCCCCTTGAAGCACCCCAAATTTGGAGAGCTTTGGGGTGGGGGGGCAAGTTATTCAACTCCAAACGGGGTACCCATAGGAAAAAAGTATGTAATTTAAAAGTATCTGAAATTACTGATCTCAGGCAGCTAGCAGCATGGAAATTGCTGTGGAGCATCCTCACTATCTCCCTTTGAAGCACCCCAAGGCACATTTGGGCTGAAGTCTCTCTCTACACTGTCCACACAAACCACACACACAACTATACAAAACAGCTTGAGCTTAGCTGTGCTTAAAGCTGAGCAAAGCAATCAAGAAGATCAGCACAGCAGCAGTGAGAAGAAGCTAGCCAAATCAGCTTCTTCAGGCCTTCAGCTCACTTTAACCCCACACTCTGCCAGATACGTCTGTCTCTCTCCTTCTCTCTCCTACCACAGAGGATGAGAAGTGAAACTAGCCGTGGTCTTATATATCCTGCTGCCATGAGGCAGTTAGAAACCACACACACACACACACACACACACACACACACACACACACACACACACACACACACACACACACACACACACACACAAAATTACAATGGATTCCTATGGGCACCACGTTTGGAGTGAATAACTTGGCCCCTCATAGCCCAACACTCTCCAAATTTTAGATGCTTCAAGGGGAGAGTTTGAAGATGCTCCACAGCAATTTCCATGCTGCTAGCTGCCTGGAATCAGTATTTTCAGGTACTTTTAAATTACATGTTTTTTCCTGGGGGCACCCCATTTGGAGTTGAATAACGGCCCCCATGCCCCCAAACTCTCCAAATTTGGGGTGCTTTAAGGAGAGCCGTTGAGGAAGGTCCACGGCAATTTCCATGCTGCTAGCTACCCAGGAACAGTATTTCCAAGGACAGAAAATTGTGCTTATGTTTTTTCCAGGGGGCACCCATTTTGAACTTGAATAACTCGGGCCCCCTGAACCCCAAATTGCTCCAAATTTGGAGGGCTTAAAGGGGAGTGTCCACGGAAGGTATCCACTAAATATGATGCTTCTAGGACCCCAGGGGGGGCACGTTATAGAGAAACAAATTGGTTCATTTCAATGTAATAAGTGCCAATTTGTTTCATTAGTAACAAAATGGTACGTGCCCATTTCATTTCATTTCATTTCATTTCATTTCATTAGCTAACAAAATGACAAAACAATGTGTTGTTTTTTTCCACTGACTATGAAGGTGTACCTGTACATATGTTTTAACCAGGCTGACATGGTAGGTTCCAGTACATGCTTGTGTATGTGGTGGAATAGAACCTGGCATTTATTTGACATAACACAACAGCTGCAATGATTCAGAGGGGATATGTTATTCAAGAATCTGCAACACTAGAGAATCTTGCTTGGAGTTACCAGGCATGGATGTTTTTTCAGATGCCTCCATTACATTTTGCTGTTTTCGTGGGGTCGGTTTGTGATCATGGAATGGGGCTGGGCAACAACCGAAAACTTGACTAACCACATCTCGGTGTGCCATTATGTGAAAACCCAGACCTATGTACCATGGTCTTGGTGGCACGGCTACCTTAAGAGCTACCCAAAGAATCCTGGGCCCATGCCCTTTGCTCACAAACAGCGGCTCAGATTTTGAAGTGAGGTTACTTTTGTTTTCAAGGGAAAACACTTCTATTTGGGGTCAGAGTGCAGAAGGTTTTGAATTCTGCATCTAGGAAAAATATGATAGCTCCTGCATGCCTGTTTCCACAAAGCACCCTTGTTTATTAATGCAAATGTTTGTCACTTCTGATTGATCGTAGCCTAATGATTCTCCCCCTCCCTTTCCTCTGGCTCTGCGATAATGCACCAAATAGCAAAGTAATACAGAGTGGCTTAATGACCCCCAAATATTTATTTTGTATCTCTTCAAGAGCTGAGCTGAATTTTTCTGATGTTTGAGTATTGTGGCAAAATTTGCATTTTAAACAAGGGGAAAAATATTTTGTCAACTCGGAATGCATATTAAACACCCCCCCCCCCCGTTTCTTTCCATTCATGGCTCAGCTTCAAACACTGCTCAGATACAGCTATGCCAAAAAGCTGGAGGATGCTATTTTTAACGCTACAGAAAACTATGAAAGATCCGGATACATCAACCGGGCCCAGCTTAGGGAAACGCAGGCCACATAACTTCATAGTGGTGCATAACTAGGTACAGGAGTTCGGCAATTGTTCTTTGAGGACCGTTCCAGTATTCGGATGCTACTACCTTGAGGTTATCCTCAGGGTAGCTATTGGCAGCTTGTGTACTAAGCATGAAAGACTGTCTCCTACTCACTGTTTTGGGGTGACTCTTCCCCGTGATTGGATCATAGTCTGTCCCTAAGCAAGATTTGTCTGACAGTCCAGACACACAGGACACCCGTTTATTTATTTATTAGATTTCTATACCAACCATCTTGCTACCGGGCTACTCAGGGTGGCGTATTGTAAATAATAACAACCACGTTACACTAGTTAGAAAACAATATACAGTAAACAAAAACAGCCATATGAAAAACAATTAATAACAGGCAGAGGCAGTATAAATACACATCTGGATAAATAACAAGCACCAGAGTTATGGACCAGACTCCAGGGAAGGCCAGCTTAAACAACCAGGGCTTTAGTGTGCATTTAAAGGCACCTTGTGTAAGGGCCAGACAGATGTCAAGGTGGTGGCCCTGCAGTGCTCAAGTGCCCTGTCCACTTCTGTTGATGTCACCTGTTGAAATTGCATTAAGCCAGCGGAACAAGGTGTTGCAGTGGCCATCTCAGCTTGATCTACTGTCTTAAATTGTAGGTCTAAGTTCCAGCAGATGGTCTCCGCTTTTGATTTTAAAAATGCCGCAAATTGGTTGCAGGAGATGTTATTTAGAGGGCTATCTGTGTCCAGTTCTAGATAAATGGCACAATATTTGGAACACTTTCACCTGATGGTTCCGTGCTTCACTTATCTAGTTGACAGAAATTTACCTTTGCAAGATAAATATGGGATGCAATCTAAACGGCTGTCCAGAAGTTAAGTCATGACAACTGGACTTCTTTTCATGCAAGATCGAAACATTTCACCACTCCTCTGAGTAGCTCCATCAGTCTGGATGAATAGCGAAATGTTTTGAACTCACAAAAAATGAAGTCCAGTTGTCATGACTCAACATCCGGACAACCTCACTTTAATGACTGACAATCTTCACAGACATCATAGAGACGGTTAAATTATCTTCTGTTGGGGCCTTCCTCCAGGTGCCCTCTAGCCTCCTCAACATCAGTCCTCAGTAAACCAGTGGCAACTGTTCCACTTCAGACAACCCTACCTCTGTCTCGCAGCCCGAGTAGGCATCAGCCATCATTGCAAGGGTAGCCCCATCTAAAGTCCACTATCAGAATTCATATAAAGGTTGACCAGCTTATGGCTCATAGCAAGTCTTCACTTGAGCAGCAGTGGAGTCATAAATTGAGCAGCAGGATTTTATTTGTACTGCATATTGGGGTGTAGAATGCCCGGAGCACATCCAATCTCGCCTGATTTTGGAAGCTAAGCAGGGCCAGGCCTGGAGTGGCTACTATTTGGATGGGAGACCACCAGGGAATATCAGCTGCCGTAGGTGCCTGGAGCAGGAACTGGCAAGCCACTCCAGTATTGTTGCCAAGAAAACTCCATGGACATGGGGTCACGAAGAGTTGGTTATGACTGTAATGACACCACCACCACCACCACAACTGTATATTGATTGTTTTACATTGGTTTGTTTTTTATGGTATTTAATAACTGTTGTTTTATAATTTTAATATATTGTTGTATGCCACCCAGAGACCACTTGGTAGTGGGGTGTCTATTTTTGCAAACAAACAAACAAACTTAAATTACCTCTTCACTTAGGTATCAACTCAAGTTGGATAGGGGGAAGCACTGTCTTTTTTTTTAAAGGTTTTATTGGTTTCTTTAAAAATAAGGTAAAAGGGAAGGAATAGGAAAAAGAGAAAGGAGGGGGGGAAGGAGAAAGGGGAAAATAGGGGACAGTTTGAAAAACAAAGACCAGACACTATTAAGTACAAAACTAGTGCTGTATATCGTTGGGTGTATACGACTTAATGGTTATCAAGCTCAACTGCCACACCTTGCCATCTTCTTGTAAAAAGTTCTTTGCAATCTCGTTTCAAATAGCCAGCAAGCTTATCCGTTTCCATACAGTCTCTTAGCTTGCAATACAGCTCTTCCTCTGCTGGAATTTCAGCTTGTTTCCAAAACTGTGCATGCAGAATCCTAGCAGTTACTTACAATTATGTCTTGTATTACATAGTTTTGATCCTGTAAAACACATTGTCTTTTAAAAAACCCTTTCACCTCAGTCCAAACATCAGGGCTTACCAGTGGCAGCTGATCTCTCAGGCATGAGCTGTTTTAATGAGAAAATGGACATGCAGGAACCATTTCTTTTAAATTGCCCAGTGGGCCTCCAGTGGATACACGTTTGAGCAAGGGGATTCATGGCATGGGTGGCTCAAAAGCCCCCACCTATGTTAGTGAACAGTGAAGCATTATGTACAACAGGCAGCTGTCAACTCCCATTATCTCCAGCCTCCTTCTTCCCAGTGATGGGGAACTGCCCTGAAAAGATGTTCCAAAAAGAGATTACAATATAGGAAGTATGGATTTTTCCCCTTTCCTTCCTTCCTTCCTTCCTTCCTTCCTTCCTTCCTTCCTTCCACCTTTTCTTCTTTCCTTTTTTGTGGCAGGGGAGGAAGGGGAGGAGGCAGCTTCCCACTAGAGATCTGACATCCTTTACAATCCAGAATTCAAAGAATCTCTGACCTTCCTGCATTGGATGTGATGCATCATCTTTCAGCCCAGAGCTGCCTGCTGCTCCTTGGAGCTGAGGTTTCCCATGAGGAGCCTGTCTCCCTCCACACATCCACAAAGCCCTTGCTCGCTCTTGTTAAGCCTGCTTGTTTCATGCAGGTAGGTCTCTTTACGAAACGTGCTTTGGGGATTGCTTCATAATATACTCCACCTTGCACCCGGCCCCAATGGAGCAGGAATAAAAATGGAGAGCAACCTCCCTCCCATTCTTTGTAAACCAACTGTTAACAGATTAAGATGTCTGAAACTTTGCAGGCCTTAGTTAGCCCAGGTGGAATTTCTGGAATTAATTTAACATCCTTTTAGAGCTACTGAAAGCAGAGAAACCACCTGGACATCTGTCAGGAAGAGCTGGAAAGCATATGTTGCTCTGCGACACTCCTGCCTGTGCATGTACATATTTGAAACTACTCTTTAATTCATCAGTAACTGAAATATAGCATTGCATAAAATGAATTATTTATCTATGTATTTATTTCAAACATTTATGTCCTTCTCTTCTCTTGGGTTATATTGTTTGTTTGTTTCATTTTTATACCGCACCATCTTCCATCAGGAACTCTGGGTGGTTTACAAATTAAAAAAACATCAATATTCCAGATCCCATGGAAAGCCACAGATGGGGAAGAAAAGAAAAGGAAAGGAAAAGGAAAAGGAAAAGGAAAGGAAAGGGACCTTCAGCACCTGCCACCAGTGTTTCAGATGTTTCAAAGACTCCTGGCTATTTTTGACTTTATGGCTAATTAAGTGCCTGACGATGTGTTAGCACAGTTATGACAGCACTTGGGAAAGTACTTAAAACATGGAATTAAGTCACATTGATTTGAGGGTCCAGCCCGGCTTACATGGACGTAAAAAGAAAAAGAAAAAGATGGGAGAATCCTCACCATGCTTACAATTAAAGATGGGCACAAAAATGGCAATTCATTTTGATTCATGATTCACTGAGGTCAACAAATCACAAATAACACATTGACTCAATGAATCAGTTTGTCTTTGTTTGTTTTTTACTTTGAAATCTTGTAAAATGGGCCCCCAGGCCATCTCAAAGACACCAAAGTTCTCCTGTACAAGTCTTGTTTGGTTTGGTAAAGATTTCATCTCAGGCACCCAAATTTCCCCCATTAAAGTGCCCTTTGACACCTGGCTTGGAGAAAACCCAGTCTGCACCAAATTTGGAGATATTGCAGCAGAAAATCTGAGGAAACTTATCTGACATTTTGGTATCTCTAGGTGTCTGGAGAGGCATTTTATAAAGAAACGGCCAAGTTAAAATTTGCTAAAACACATTGAATTGTATTTGTTGGGCGCCATCAATTTGGATGAATGCACATTGACGAATTAGCCATTTTTGATGAATTTGTGCAATTCATTTTCTTATTCATGTCCATCCCTATTTACAACCAGAAGTTTAGATTCTGGAATGACTGTAAGCGTGGAGCATGGGTTTCAAGTGAGGATTGTATGAGGAAGAGATTGGATCATCTCTAATTTCAGTATGAAAACTTGAAAACATCTTGTTTGAAGTTGTCAACATGTGTGAGGGCGCAGTCGCTTTGTGAAACGCCTGCTATCATTCAGTACTACTCGATGTCTCTTTTCCCTGCTGGCTGCCGCTCTTCCTTGGTGCCACATTCCCTCATCCTGTACTGTTAACCCGCAAACAATTCTAGATTGCAATGCAGGCTTCAAGACAGAGTAACAGAAAGACTGACACCGGGGTCCTTAAAGAATTTATTTAAATAATTGAATCAATGCATTGAGGTGCTTCTCTGAGAAGAGAGAAGGACCACTTTCTGGAGATCAGAAAGCTATACTTATACTCTTGACTTCAATAGAGACGTGTCACATATTTCAAAACAAGCATGCGCATATATACACGTATCCTATCTGAAATTAGTACAAATTGAGGCCTTCTGTAGGACTGGTGATTTTCCAGTTTCTAAAGAGCAGGACAGACTATGTCAAAAGAAATTCCACAATATCCTTGCTGCTGTAAAAGATCTTGCAGAGAGTTCCTCTTTCTTAGCAAACTTATGGGAAGAAAGGATGTTTGTGGTTAGCTAACTGTAATTTACAGAAAAGCTGTCTCTTTTGCCACCCATCTCAGTACATATAAGCTTAATAAGATGATTATAAGATTAATTATAAATTTCTTTATTTCCACTGTTACAGTACATTTTCCCATCTTTCCTTTCACCTGCATCTCAGCTGAGAAATGTGTAGCCCTTCAGATGTTATTCAACAGCAGCAGTAGCCATTCTTCACTACTGGCAGAGGTGGCTCAGAATTTTGAAAACACTTCTATCATGGAAAAAAAACTGAGGGGCAGGAGACATGTTGTCCATTTCAAACCTACACAGATTAAAACTAGCTTATTTTAAGGATCACTTGCCTCACCTGTGCCTGAAATTCACCTCACAAGAAGCCATTCTTTAGTTTCTGTTTCCTTCCAAGCTCAAGCAGTTGGTGAACTGAGTCGGGCCTAGTTTTTCGCAGGAACTCATCTTTGGAAAAATTTCCCCAAGAAAGTGCAAAAATTACTAGGATTAGTGTCTTATTGATACTTTTTTCATTTGCCTGAACACTTGAGGTGACTTGTGTGTACTACATCATTTATTAAAAAAGAAAAAATGAAAAACTGAGGCATCTGGTGTTATTGCATTTCAACATTCAGTCAGTGTTATTATGCTTTAACTTTTTTCTTCTTTAAAAAACCACAATTAGCTATGTTTCATTATAGTCACTGGTAATTCTCTTGGGAATATGATAGGGTGAAAACTAGGATGTAAATTTATGTGTATTTGTTTAGATAAATCCATGTATCAACTTTATTGCTCTTAGTGCTACATATCATGATATTGTATCATGATATCATGATGAGGTAGTCAACTAAATAACATTGGTCACTACTGCCACATAAGATTTACTTGCATTGTGAGGAAAGAAAGAAAAAAAGACAGAAGGGGAGAAAAAGATGATAAAAAACACCAAAAAAGCATAGAAACAATCCAAATGAGGCCACAATCCTAACTAGCAAGATGGCCAATGCTGAACTCACACTACTTTTGCTGAAGCTGTGCTGAATCTATTTTATTTTTACATTAGAGATTCTTTTCTAATACTGGAAATAGTTTAGGATTGCTCTCATCTTGGCCTAACTTTATGCTGGCATCACGAATGCGCCCCTGGGCTGGAGGAGATATGAATACTGAACAATTCAGTTCCTTCCTCTTTCTACTTACAGTATTTTATTTTGTTTTGCCCATTTTGGGTGGCTCTGTTGGCTGATCATAGCCAGTGCACCTGGCAATCCTGTGCCCATGGATATTTTTCCTGACTGATTTCTGCAAGGACAGTTGTGCCCTTTGCTCATATGTATCTGTCCATTCCAGATCATTGAATTAGGATTGCAGTGCCTGTTTGTGGTGTGCATAAGATGTCTGCAGATGGAAGATGCTTCCCATTCAACCTCCCCCCCCCATGTCCCCATACACACACAGGTGCACATAGACACACAATCACTAGTTTGGCTCTGCCCTGGATTGTGCACAGGAAGTTCCTCTGTAACAGTTTTTAAAACCAGTGACACTTCAATAGGTCTGCTGCAACATTTTACATGTGAATAATCAAAAAGAGGAAGGAGAAAGTCAGAGAGGGATGAAGAGAATAAGAAGAGAAAGTTCTCCAGATGCAAGAATGTCAGCATAGGAATGGGGGAAATGTATTCTTTCTTCACAGAGAAGCTCTTCCAGCTCTTAGAATAGTTTATTATTCCCTCGTGGCACAGTGGTTAAATGCCTGTACTGCAGGTAAAACTGTGCTCACGACCTGGGTTCAATCCCCGGTAGCAGGCTCAAGGTTCACTCAGCCTTCCATCCTTCCGAGGTCGGTAAAATGAGTACCCAGCTTGCTGGGGGGGGCAATGTGTAGCCTGCACACTGTAATCAAAAAATTGTAAACCGCCCAGAGACTACTTGTAGTGGTATGGGGCGGTATATAAGCAGAACACTTTTTTCACATTCTACCATGCTTTCTTATGCAATATTCTAAGCGTGGCCATGCCCCAAATTTGTATTTGTTTAGGATACTAGCAGCTAGATTTCTCTTTCCTTTCCTCATGATCCCAACCGCTCAGTTGATATCCAGACCAGCACGGAACTGATGGGATTCCAAACAAGATTTAATTAGACATAGGCACGACTCGGCGAAATTGTCGTTTCCGTTTTCGGTTATCGTTTCCATTACGTAACGGAAACGGTAACGATAATTAAGCCATCAGAACTCGAACTCGAACCGAAAAAAGAAAAATTTGGTTGGGTTTTTCATTTCCGTTTGTGGCATCACGGCGATCGCGCAATGCGAAGCGCAGAAAAAGTTTTTAAAAGTTTTTTTTAAAAACCCCGACTCCCGGCCAAAAAAGCAGGCAAAAATATGCCTGCCTGAGGCTTTGCCACCTACCAGAGGGGTGGTTTCTGGGGGGTCCCCGGCCTTCCCCCCCTCTTCTCCTGTCCTGGGCTGCTTGCACCAGGCTGGGGGCAGTCATCCTCGTCGTCTCGCCATGCCATGCGGTGGGGGGGATCCAAAATGGCGACCACAATTTTTCTTTTGAAATTGTGGTCAAAAAACACACCAAATCACCACAGAAACATGTGAAATTTATTTATTTTAAATGCCTGAATTTTTATAGTAGCAGCAGTGGGTTTTTTATAGCAATAAAACGTCATATTGATTCTATTTTATTTTATTTTATTTTTTATTTTTTTAAACCTGCCCATTTGGGCTGGGCATGGGATGGGATCATGCAAATTGTTTGAACCATTCCACCAATGGCATTGCCAGGTTTTTGACTGACACTTCTGGATGTCTCGTAGGGCATAAAAAGCCGAGGCACCTTCCAGAAATCGCAGTCAGGTGTATGGATGTGGTTGAGGGAGGAGGGCTGGCTGCTGGTGCTGGTGCTGGTGTGATCCAATTGAGATTGAGGAGGGAGGCTGGAGGCTTTAGGATTTAAGTTAGGCAGGGAGGGAGGGAATTGAATTTAGAAAATAATTTCTTTGATTCCCTGCAGCTTTGTCTGCTGAAGGGAATAGCAGTTTATTCTTTATTTCTTCTCTGGCAGTTTGTGAGGATTTTTTTCTGATATTGGATAAAGGGGGAGGTTCGACTGGGAGTGGGAGGTGTGGATTTATTTTAAAAATATATTATAGACTACCATTTATTTTCTATTTTCCCAACTTCAATTTGCTTGCACACACACACATTTGGGGTGCAAGCCAAGAACAGAACCTCTATCCTAAGTGATATCCTAACTGCCCACTTGCCCGTCCGCCTGTGCCGCCACCCGCTTGCAGCCCGCGCCACCGCCCTCCCACTCGCCCACCCGTGCCCGCCGCCCGCCCGCCCGCCCGCTCGCCCGCCCCCTGCCCCGCCCCCCGCCTAGGGCACAAAAACACCTAGTGCCGGCCCTGGTTGCCGGACACCCCTATGCTCTGGGAAGTCAAATCGTGCTAAATCACGGTGGAAACGACAAACGACAAATGGAAAAGACAAATTTTTGAAGTGGACCCGTTCCGACAAACGAAAACGTGAAATGTCATTTTTTCTGGTCGTGCCCATGTCTAGATTTAATGATCAACAAACAAGTTTAAACAACAGTATCCACCTCGCCCAAGAACAATCTTCAAGTAATGCAAGCCTTTGACAAGTTAACACAGAGGCTGTCACAGAGGGGTGTATAGTTCCATCTTCCTGATTTGTTTTTCATTGGTTTCAGAAGTTTAAATTTTTTTTGATTAAATTTGTGTTATGTTTCAACCGAAGTTTTTGTCCACTTAATTATGTTCCATTTTGTGGAGAATGCAGACTATACAGCTAAGAAATGAGTAAGTAAATACTTTCAACAGCATCTTTTCCCGAATATTTATTTATTTATTTATTTATTTATTTATTTATACCACCCATCTTCCCAAAGGAACTCCAGACGGTGAACAACAAACACACAATACAACAAGAAGAGAGATAAACAGAAATTTTAAAAAGGAAAAACATACAAAATAGTTGACAAAATCATCGGCAGGATGGTGACGCAGAGGGAGAATTTTTTTTAAAAAGGTTGCCAAATGCCTCCCGAAAGAGCAAGGTTTTGAGTGCTTTTTTAAAGGCGGGCAGGGACTGTGCAAGGCACAACTCACTCGGAAGTTGGTTCCAAAGCGATTTATGGAACACATTCCATGTTTAGCTGATCTGTATTTTCCCTTTGAACTAGACCACTAGAAACAGTCTTCTTGTTTCGACTTCTACTGAATTCATCTGGGTGGAATACTTCGCAAGGCATCCCATGGGTGAACGTATGAGGACATCATTAGTACAATTCAGATTAACATGTACACCCAGCAGTATTGCATGCAGAAAGCAAGAGCAGCGAGAAATTAAGGAAGCTGAAATTAATAAAGAGAAGAAGGAAGTCAGAAGAGGTGATGCAGCCAAATACAAAAAGAAGAAGAAAAGAAACTTTTTTGAAAAATAAATTCCATTTCTATCGTGGTTGGTATTTTGAACTGCAGCTTGAAAAGCTGGTCTCCAGGGAAACCGTATCCATATGTGACTGAAAGTCTGACTGACAAATTAAAGCACGGTTATGGTAAGAAAAGTGACTCTATAAAAATGCCATCGTGGGGTTCCATTCTCCCCCTCCCTCCCATTCACTGCCTTCCAGATCAAATTTGCTCAGTTGACAAGTCAATAGATGATTTTTCAAGCTGCTGGAATTGCAAAAGCAACATGGGAGTTGAGAGTCAAGCTGTGCTCCTTGCCCCCCACTCTTATTTCATTTTGAGTAATAAAGCTTCTGCTATCAAAACTATCAAGCCCAGTAATTCATGAACCTGTCGCCGAGGTAGGCTAACAGAAGCATGCCTGAAGCCCTGCTGATCTTGAACTCCAGGCCTCAGACAGACTTGAGAAGGCTGTCGCCTCACTGCTGAACTCAGCCAGACTCAATTGGATCGGAAATTGTATCTCTCCAAGAGTCATATATCCCATTTCATCCCAATTACCCGAAACAGTGGATGTGCACCCATTGTGGGGTATGCAAGGGCATTAAAAAAAGCAGCAGGGAGACTGACTGCTAGGCTTGTATCAAATTATTTGCTTCTCTTTTGGTCTTTCCCATTCTGCCATTCTGTCTCTTCCTCTCTTTCCATAATCTCTCTCCTTCCTTCTTAAACTGATCTGCTGCATTCAAGATATACCACCTTTCCTCCAACCTATGTGGATCTTCTCCATCCCTGTTTCATCCTCAGTAATGTGAGTTTAGGTGAGAGAGAGCCCTTTGCCCAGAGCTGCTTAATGAGGTTTAAGCTGTGCAGTTTGGATGAGAGAGAGTGGTTGGTCCAAAGTCACCTACTGAATTTCACACCTCAGTGAGTGCCTAAAAGTCTCTCTCTCTCTCTCTCTCTCTCTCTCTCTGTCTGTCTCTAATTCAGTTGTGGCCACAAAATTGCAGGCTTTCAACTTCTGATTTGATTTGATTTGATTTTTTTTTAAAAAATGTCCCTTTCCTGCCAAATGGAAACAAAGTAAAGGCAGCAGGAGTCAAGCCAGAAGAGAAAGAATTTTACAAGTCATAGATGGATCTCAAAGGATTAAAACAATCTTTTTTTCTTTTTTTTCTTTTTCTTTTTTTGTGTCATTCCAAGTAACAACAGGAAGCTTGGCTGATATATTATATCCTACCTACACCATACCTGAAACCTGGGAACATTGTGCATGCATGGGCAATGGTGTCTTCCATATCTACATAACAACAATGGGGAATATGTGAAGGCGTTTTCTTTCTTTCTATGCAGAGTGCATGGAAGCAAGAAACTGAAAGTGCTCAAGAAATTCCTCAGAGAAAGCATTTTCCAAACAATTCCAAGTGTGTTCCACTTAAACTCATGAAGGGATGCTACAGGTTATTTTAAAGATATTTTAAGCAATGTTTTTTAAGAACTGGGCACAAAAGTAAGCCCAGAAGAAGTGCTTGAAAAATAATATATTTCTTGTCCTTGATGATTTTGGCTGTCTCTGTGCTATGGGATCACTCAAAGAGGAAGGACAGCCATGCAAATTCCCCACCACATACAAAGACAAGACAAAGGGCTTCATTAAAACAACTTCAATGAGCACAGGAGGATAGACTTTCTAGCATTTAAAGGGGGCAGGGATCAGTTCATTGATTTGTCAGTTCATCACTAGAAATTTGTTGATTTGTTGAACTGCCCAGAGTAGCATTTCACTAGATGGTTGAAGTATATAAATGAATGAATGAATAAATGAATAAATAAATTTGTCAATTCGTCAACCCTGACAAACCACAAATCATGATGAATCACCCTTTTTTAATGTTTCTCCCCATCTCTATGGAAAACCAATCATCCTTATTAATGGGAGGAACAATCCCAGAGTACAATACAAGCCCAGGCAGGATGTGGGGCTGGGGAGAGGAATTGTGGCATTTTTCCAGCCATGGATATCCAGGGCTCAAAAAACTCCACAGGCAAGGGGGCACCACCAAGAAGGCCTGGTCCTTGGTTTTTGTTTTCTTGGCCTCTCTGGGTGCCAGGGCTTTTAGCTGCTCTGCCTGGAAAGAAGGGGTGGTTTGGGCAGTTCTCTGTGGTAGAAGGTGCTCTGTCAGGTATCGAAGAACTAAACCATTCTGGGATTTATATATTTTCTTTGACCCTTTCTGTGGTCCTAATCTAGACTATAATCCACATTTACTTGTGCATGAAAGGCATGCAAGTGTTGATTTAAAACTATGTCTTGGACTTTGTAGACATAAATATTACCTTTCTTTAGAGGATCACTCTTGTCTTTCTGCACTTGGTGCTAGTCCATCCGACTGTGTTCTCACCAGAAATTAAGGACAATACATCATCCCAAGGATTAACCAATTCCACCTTCTACAGTGAGATTTTCCCTCCTACAGTGGTGGCTCATGAGAGGTACATACCTGAGTGACCAGACCTACAAATGTTGTCTGTGCCTGCAAATTAAGTATGTTATTTCCTCTGAAATACTAGCAAATGTTTCACATTGTGCTGCTTCAACGCAAATATGGAACCTGGGGATCATGACTATGGTCACTAATCTATAGGCAGCATCCTGAGGGTAAGAACCCTGGTCACAGGAACTGAGACCTACTCTTTCACTCTTGGTTTCTTTCTGGAGGCTGCTAAATCAAGCCTATTGAAGGGTCTATGGACCATAGGGTTTATAAGAAACACAGTAAATATGGGAGAGAAGAGCTAATTTGTGAATTAGTATGGGTGGAAATAACCATAACTTTATCGAAGGGATGAGATCAAGACAGGGGAATAATAATTATGTGCTGTCAAATCAATTTTGATTTATGGAAGGCCCTGCTCAGATTTGCTAGGTCCAGAGTAGAGATGGGCACGACTTAGCGGTATTCCCGTTTCCATTTCCGTTACTCGTTTCCGTTAATCTACGGAAACGGTAACGGGAATTACTCCGCCAGACTTCGAGCTCGAACTGACGAACCAAAAATTTTGGTCTGATTTGTCGTGCTCATTACTTGTATCGCGCAATCGCGCGATGCCACGCGGCACAGAAAAAAAGTTTTTAAAAGTTAAAAAACCCCGGCTCCCGGGCGAAAAGCAGGCGGGAAAATGCTTGCCGTGCCTCAGGGCACCTACCAGAGGGGTTGTTTCTGGAGGTCCCCGGCCTCCCCCCCATCCCCCGTCCTTGTGGGCTGCTCTGTGGGACTCGCCGCAGGCTCGCAGCCAGCCAGCAAAAAGCCCAGTCTCGCCGGCCGCCGGCCGCCGCAATTAAAGCGCAAGCAAGCGGCACGGATGGCACAGGAAAAAACTTTTAAACTCTCCCCCCACCCATTCCCGGGCCAAAAAAGCAGGCGGAAAAATGCCTGCTTGACTAAGGGCGCAGGGCACCTACCGGAGGGGTGGTTTCTGGAGGGGGGGGTCCCGCCTCCCCCCCGTCCTGGGCAGCCGGACTCGCGAGTCGCCATCGCCATGCCATGCGGTGCGGGTGGGGGATCCAAAATGGGGCGGCGAACGCAATTTTTTTTTTGAAATCGTGGTCCAAAAACACACAAGCACAACAGAAACACGCAAAAATTTATAAACTGCCAGATTTTTCACAGTAGCAGTGGGTTTTTTCTTGCAACAAAATGTCTCTCCTCTCCTCCTCTGTCCTCCATTGATTTTATTTTATTTTATTTTATTTACACCTGCGCAATGATGGGCTGGCCGAGTGGCCAGCCATGTGGGAGTGGACGACCATGCAAATTTTTGGAGCCATCCCACCAATCGCATGGCCACTTGGCCATGGAGACTTTTGGGATGTGCCAAAAAGCCCCCTAAAACCTGCCCTATCCCCCTAACCCTAACCCTAACCCTTGACTCCGTACCCATACGTCACAGACTGTCTTCTTAGTGGGTCAGAGAGGCACCCAGAGGTGCAACCCACTAGCCCACCGTAACCTTACCTGTCACTAGCCTAACCCTAGCCCTTGCACTAAGCCACCTTAAAGCCAGATCTACTTGCTTGCATTGCACTACACGCAGCAAGTACAATTCCCTTCTGTGTGAGACATGGTGGTGCGAGAGCCTTAGTTAGGCATCTCACTATGGCTCTGGGTTCAGTGCCATCCACCAGTCTTCACAGTCACTGTCTGCACATTCTGTTATGCAATATCCATATGGCTATTGCATAGCATTTTGCAGCAGCAGCAGGTGAGGAGGGGAGACCCCCATGTTGAGGGGTCTCTTGGAGCCTGCTTCCCCTTTCCTAGTGGGTGAGGATAGGAGGCACCCACGGGTGCCTCCAGGAGCCCACTTTCCCATATAGCGGGCCAGAGGAGGCACCCACCCCACAGAGGTGCCTCCAGGAGCCCGCTCCCCCCCCCAAAAAAACCAGTACTAACGAAAACAAAAAAACGACGAACCGACTAATTTTTGCGAATTTTCATGAAAAACAGAGACAGCCCGAAACGGGACCGGCCCGACTAACGACAACTCGAAAAAAATTTTTTTCAAGTCGTGCCCATCTCTAGTCCAGAGTACTGAGGCGTGTCTTCCAAGGTACAGTTTAGAGTAAGTGAGGAATCTCAAAACTAGGTATGCATTTAAAAAAATAAATGGTTCATCTATCTATCTATCTATCTATCTATCTATCTGAAGTGAAGTAAGGGCTTATAATGGTCAGCAATGCAAGCATTGCAACTGGGGCAACATAACCCATAACACGTTCTTGATTATTGTATACATATTTGACTGGTAGGAATGCTTTGGCTAATGATTCTTATTCTTACATAGATTTATTTATTCATTTAGCATTTGGCATCAATATTTTGCTGAATTAGCTGTCTGCAATTTAATGACATTTGCTCATTCGTGGGTTGACATTTTAATATGAAAGACCTGCTGGCATAAAACGGCTGTTTGTTGGGAGATTTTTTTCAGAAGGCTCGCTTTCATTTAAATAATCTTTCTTTCTTTGAACTGGGAGAATTGGATTGACCCTAGTTTATTTCAAAAGAACCAGAAAATGTTTTTTATTATTAATGGTAGAAACGTCCTTGAAAGAAATTTCAAGATCCCAATATTGAAGAGAATTGCCATAGGAGTTCCTACACTTACATTGCACTCTTAAACCTTCTTGCACCAGAGAAAGTCCTATCTGACAAAAGTGAACTTTACTTACAGGTCGAACTGCAAATCACTCCGATTTCAGAGAACCATTCGGTTGCTGCCCCCAAAATACTTGACATGAGCAAGGAGGTTCAGATTCTTAAGCTGCGAAACCGAGTTATCATTGCTCAGGTTTACCTAGAAGGCCACAGTGTTGGAGCATGTGAGGGGGAAAAACATTAGGCATGTTTAAATCTAATTGAAAATTGAACATTAAAAGTCCATTTCAAACTTTCCAATTTCAACCTGACAAATGGTGGCATGTCTCATTTTTTGGTTTTTGGTTTTGTTTTGATCCTTTAATTAAATCTAGTATTCTTTGCATGGACAAACGGCTCTCGTGAATGTGTCAGACTCAGCGTCCTGGAAAAAATGTGCCCATGCACTTCAACGACCAGTTCTGCAGGTGCCGGTTCCAGTGAATGGGAGGCCAGGAAGCCGTTACTGCATGGCTTTTGCATGGAGTGCTTATTTCGGTAGGGGAGTGCCCCGCTTTGTCTGCCCAGAGGTGCATACTGACAGAAGGCCATCATAGTCTGAATTCATCTAGCCTTAATTTGAAACACTTCAGCCATTTTAAATGTTTATTTATGTAACTGTATTTTAAGGCATTCTGATTGTACTATCTGCATTTTGTTTTCATTTTACTTTTATTCCGCCAAATTGGTATTTTAATTATACTATTGTGTGTTTAGTTGTAAATTGCCCAAGGTGGCCCTTGGCCAGATGGGTGGAATGAATGAATGAATGAATGAATGAATGGATGGATGGATGGATGGATGGATGGATGGATGGATGGATGAATAGTCTGCACCTGGAGAAACTGTCCTGCATACTCCCTCTGATGAAATCTTTGGTAATATGCTCACAGTGATTACTGGACACAGAACTTAGACTCTGATAGCTTCTTTGTGATGGAAAATGAGCACCTCCCCATTGAATGCATTTGTATATTTTAACTGTCCCTCTTTCTTTTTCATTCTCTTTCATCCTGCCTATGTCCCAATACAGGAACTCAAGGCAATGTACCAAACTTTTGAAACACAGATACAGCTGTGTCACAATTTTTAAAAAGGCAGCTCATCATGTTACATCAGGCATGTCCAATCTTTGGCCCTCCAGATGTTTTGGACCACAACTCCCACAGTCCTTTGCCACTGGAAATGCAGGCTTAGAATTCTGGAAGTTGTGGTCCAAAACATCAGGGGGGGGGCGATGTTTGGATATGCCTGTGCTATATCATCAACAGTATACCACCCCCATGTGTGTATACAGTATTATATGTTATGTATATGTATGCGTGCTGTATAATATACAGTCTCTCTCTCTCTCTCTCTCTCTCTCTCTCTCTCTCTCTCTCTCTCTGTGTGTGTGTGTGTGTGTGTGTAGTAAAAGAAATGAAAAGATAAGAATGGTAAAAGGAAAATATTCACGTGCTTGAAAAGTGCATGTTATTTTCCCATCATACCAGAAGACAAATTTGTTTTCACCGATAACTCACATCACTTATAATTCTTGTTTGGGACAAATATTTGCCAATGCCCATAATCCTGACTGCCCTGCCATCTGCATTATGACTGAGGTTTCAAAATGTAAAATGAACATTGTTGTAAACACCCATAAAATGAACACTGATGTAGTCATTTTCACCTCTCTGTATTTTTAAATTCACTTTCTCTCTTAATGCAATGATCACAGAGGCTGTCAAATTTAGCCAGATTAACCAGCAGTTGTAACCTTCTTGCCCTCTTCATTTTCAAATGCTTCAATGGGCAGTTGAATAACCATTCCATGCCTGTTGGTTGCCCCTCTGCCCACTGCCCTGAACCCCAAAGATCCCCCCCCCCAAAAAAAATCTGGTCATCTCTCCCATCCCATTTTGAGATGCTGCA
The DNA here is from genome assembly GCA_037367245.1 of Phrynocephalus guinanensis. Taxonomy (NCBI): domain Eukaryota; kingdom Metazoa; phylum Chordata; class Lepidosauria; order Squamata; family Agamidae; genus Phrynocephalus; species Phrynocephalus guinanensis. Next base: position 31,500,246 of record CM074732.1, on the reverse strand, counting down.
GGAGGGTAGAGGGAAGCATTGGGGGTGCGATATAATTATAAATGGCATTTGGATTTGCCTTCAAGCTCTGTTTGTTGGCACTGGTCTCAAAAAAATGAGCACAGACGACAAGCAGCATGTCTCCCACCTTCTTGTACTAATGTACCAGCAACTGTGTAGGTAGCAATATAGCCACTTCCTGATATTAATGGGTGGGAGTGGGGAGGGGTAATTAGGTAATAACAAGCAGTGATTTAATTATTCTGGGTTCATCCAGTGGAGGGCAATGTTTCATATACGGAAGACCGCTGTTCTTCATTACATGCATTTCTGCTTGATTAATATACCCAACTATTTAAGATCAGATTTTGCTCTTGTATGTGTTTGCTGTAGATAAGCACATCAATATAAATTAATCCATAATAACATTAGTAGAGGAATTTTAATGAAAGCATAATCTTAATGGGATAAAAAAAATCCCAATATTTTCTCAGTCTGCTGACAAGAGTTAATAAACTACACTACAGTGTTTTGGTCTCTGTTTTTTTTTAAAAAAATACTGACCATGGGAATTCACAGGTGGTAGTAAATTATCTGTAGAAGGGCTCTTTTCGTTGTCCCTCACGATGATAGAAACATCACGAAAATGAAAAGCGTAGTCCTAATTAAAATTGAAAATCAAGGATGCAGAGTTTAATCAAATCTTGTTCCCTAGTGCATACCATGGCCTGTGTGGAGGTAAAAAGCCGGGCTTATTAAAGCTTTAAATGCCACACGTTTCATTCTGCTTTTTTTAAAAAAAACATTTTATGTGGTGTGTGGGTGGGTGTTTTTAAAAATGGCACTCAGGAGTGTTTCTGAATGATAACATGAGCCTAAATATGGTTTGGCTTTTGAGCAAATAAAGAATGATGAGGCATTTGTAGAATTGTATCTAGTCTTGATAAATTGCTTTGCAGTGGAACTATAAGTGATACACTTTTATTGCCCCTTTTTAGAAATAATCATTTGATGCTTAAAGCAATTGTCCCGTTTGCTTGGCTTGCTGGTAAATCTCCCCAGGTCCAATTAAACAGCTAGAGAGAAAGAGCACAAGCAGAACACAACTGTGATTTACTATGAGATGGTTTCAACAGATGACCTAAGTATGCTGTAGACCAGGGGTGGACCACACGTGGCCCTCAACAGCCCCACACCTCTGCTTCAAGAAAAGAAAAAACTTCACCTGGTCTAGGAATTCCACTTTCAATGGCTCAGTCTTGTCTTGGTGTTTCTCTAAGATCTGATGAACTGCAAAGATCGGATCGGTCATTCCACACCCTTTGACAAAGCCACGTTGGTTGATGGTGCGTTGGAGAATGTTGCAAATGCACTGATCCAGAATTTTCTCAAATATAAATTATAAAATAATATATTTATATATAATTATAGATCCCCACACACATTCTACTTTCCTTAGAAATTTTAAGCATAATATTCATGGGGCTTTGTGAGGGCAGACACATTCCTGTGAATGGAGAAAATCATGGCTTGGTTGGAATTTCACACCACCATCCACACTGTATTTAGCATAGTTATTTGCTTAACTCTAGCCTTAACAACCCAGGAAAAAAAGAAACAGGATACATGAACTTTGGTGGTGACACCACAGCAATAACACAGCTCCCTGTCTTCCATAAGAAGTATTCATACTTTGGATTTCTGTAACCCCAATTTTGATTCCATGGGGACTGCAACATTTTATTTTGAAAACTTTAGCCATGCCAAGGCCAGTGTAGCAAGGTGTCAGAAATTTTCATTTCTTTTCAAGCATACCAATAGAACATAGTGGAAGCTGTTGTACAGACATTGAATCCATGGAGATCCCCATTAGAGAACCAAGCACCCCTTCCTGCAGATGCTTGCAGGCGTGTTGCAATAACTCAACTGTTTCTTCCAGTTTATTTCTATACCAAATTGGATTTTTCTCTGTTTCCAAACCTGTTTCAGTTGCTGCTTAAAACACATGTATGCACACACATGCATATACACACATCAACATTTGACTCTTCTTATAGAAGGCCCAATCTTCCATAAGAAAATGGATTCAGTACAGCAAAACCTTGGCTTACAAGTACTTTGGTCTACAAGTGTTCTGCAAGACGAGCAAACATTTCTCCTAAATTTTACCTTGATCAACGAGCAATGTCTTGCAATACGAGCGCTGGAGAAAGTCACATGATCATGAGTGAGCCAATTGTGGTTGTCTCTCTCCCTAATGGAGAGTGTTCCATCTCAGGAAGCCTCAAAAGCAGAGGGGGGAGAGAGGAAGGGAAGGCAATAAGGTCATTGGCTAGCTTGTTTCCTCTGGGAAGGAAGAAAGGACGACCATTTGGTGGGTGCTAGCAGGCAGCACAGCCTCTTCTTGTCTCCCTCACACCAGCCAGGAAGCTTTTCAAACGTGAGTACAGATTAGGGTTTTGTTTTATTTTTCTTTGTATTTATATTTTTCTTTAATATGTTTTATTTTTCTTTATATTTTGTTTTTTTCCTTTATTTATATTATATTACAGTATTTCTATATGAATGTTTTTGGGTTGTACTGAGTTTCCATTATTTCTTACGAGGAAATCTGCTTTGATATACAAGTGTTTTGGGTTACAAGCATTTTTCCAGAATGAATTATGCTCACAAACCGAGGTTTTATTGTATATGAAAAGTATGCCACTTTCCTTCTGAAAGTTTTTCTGCCCAGTATATATTGGAAAACCACTAGCTGTAATAAGGGGATATCAGGCACTTATCATACATTAACGTTGCTTTGTTTATTTCCCCAATGGTGATCTAGGATTGCTTACAGTAATATACAGAGTATGGGTTATATTTATTGTGCACTGAAGCTTATGCAGATTTCTTGACTTCCTGTTGTGAAGGCCGAAAGAGTTGGATGCTCAGCTCATTTATTCACTGTGATTGAAGAAGTTCTAGTCACAATATGTCTCCTACTTTAAATACTTTTTTTCTTTACAAGATAAAAATTAGACTGAGCCAGGAACACATGAATTCAATACGTTCTCCTCCTGGAAACTTGGTTCCCGTTGTCCCTGAAGTGGAATTCATGCATGGATGAGAACATTAAGTAATAGCGCATAAAGTTATCATTATGGTAGAACAAGCAGAGAACAGGAGAATCAGGTTCAAGTGGCAAGAAAGCAAGGAGAGCAACTGATCTCATTGTCACATTTGAGGTCATATATGTCTCTTGAGTCTCTCGTAGAGAGATAAGCATGAAATGGAAATACAGCATTTTGTTTTGTTTCGTTAATAATAAATTTTAAAAAAGCATTTTCATCACAAAAATGAAATGAAATGCTTCTTAAGGCTATAAATAATGGGGAGCTTTACTTTTTTTATTTAAGAGGGAGCCCATTGCCCTAAATCAGGGGTGGCGAACAAGTTCAACAAAAAGAGCAAAAATTTTAAACTGTGAGAGTCAGAGAGCCACACCATGCAGTGACCTGCCAAAACAGACAAACACTCACACAAAAGCATATAATTTTAACAATAATATATTAAACACATAATATAACATGCTCAGTCAGGTGTTTTTTGTTACCTTGTTGGAGTGATGGGATGATAATCTCAGTGGGATTTCTGGCATCTTTTGTTTTCAGTAATCTTCTGCAAATCAGGTTTGTATTCAGTTGTAGCCACTCGGAGCAGTTCCTTTACATGAGTGTCAGTCAGAATGGACCGGTGCTTTGATTTCACGTGTTTCAAAGTAGAAAACAGCTTCTCACAGACGTATGTTGACGAGAACATAGACAGCAGCTTGAGAGCGGCTCTTTTTGCACACGGGTATTTTTCAGTTGGCACAGCTCTCCAAAACGTAACATGGCCTTCCTTCAAAAGAGATTTCAGTCTATCGTCCTTGCGTAGCTCAATCATTTCTAGTTCACCCGCTGCCTCATCAGTAACAAGTGGGGTTTTCAGGCAGTCGGTGTCAGCATTAAACGGGTCGATGAGAAAAGTGATCTGTGGTCTTTTTTGGTCCAAGTCCTCAAACCGGAAAGTAAACTTCTCTTGCAGTTGTGTAAGTTGTTTCACGTATCCAGCTATATCTGTTTTAACAGCGGTCTTCTGCAGGGTGCTGCGCAAAGAAGGAAAATGGGATAGATTGCTGTTTTGAATGTGTGCTTTAAAAAGCTTCAACTTGTTTACAAAGGAGAATATACTTTGTGTCAGCTCAGGAAGAGTTTTTAATTTCCCCTGCAGGTCCACATTTAGTTTATCCAAGTGTGAAAGCATGTCCACTAAAAATGCCAAATCCATAAGCCACTCGGGGTTTGAAAGCAGAGGATACATTTTGTTCTTCTCTGCCATAAACAATTTTACTGTTTCCAAAAGCTCAAAAAAACACGAAACTACTTTGCCTCTTGAGAGCCATCTCACTGCACTGTGCAGTGGCAGGTCACCGGGCAAGTCTGCGTCAAGTTCTGCAATGAGGTTCTTGAATTGCCGGTGATTAAGGGCGTGCGTACGGATGTAGTTCACAATTTCCATCACAGGCTTCATAACGTGGTCTAAATTCAGTGTTTTGGACACAAGTTGCTCACGATGGATGATGCAGTGGAAGTTCCAAAATTCAGGAAAGGCTTCATCACCTTTACAAAGACCCACAAGTCCATTTACTGAGCCAATAATCGACGGTGCTCCATCCGTGACTATTGCGGTGAGTTTTTCAAAAGACATATTCGCTTTTTTAAAAACGGCAGTCATTGCCTCTTTTATGTCAGTACCGCAAGTTCTGTCTTTTAATGCGACAATGTCAAGAAGCTCTTCTTTAATCACGCAGTCCTCAGAACCCATTCGCGCAAATATTGCCAACTGTGGCTTGTCTTGTATGTCGCATGACTCGTCTAATGCAACACTAAAATAAGCACATGCGTTCAAGTCTGCATGTAGATCTGACTCAATCACATTATTTATGTCTGCTATTCTGGTTTCAACTGTGTGCCGTGACAGCTGAAGATCATTGATGGAATCTTTGAGTTTTTTATTGTCTGGAGCCAAGGTTTCAATTACATCCGAAAAACACTGTTTTAGAAACTCCCCCTCATTATATGGTTTTTTAGCACGGGCAATGTTCCATGCCACTTTATAGGATGCAAGGGTCACAGTTTCTCCATGCTTGGTTAATTGCTGAAACATTTGAGACTGTCTTTTTACCTGGCTTTTCAAGGTGCTCAATTTTTGCTTACGTAGTTCAGTACCTTTGGGTAATTCCTTGTCAATATTAGCATGGAGAGTTCTAAAATGACGCTGAAGATTTGAAGCCTTGAAATGTGATATCATAGTATTGCATATTAAACACAGTGCTTTCCCATTCCGTTCAATAAAGAAGAAAGCATCTTCCCATTCTTCCAAAAATGTCCTGTGTTCATCTTCATATTTTCGTTTAGCTTTGCATTTTGCCATTTTGAGTGAGGGTAAAAATCCTGCAGTGATGGTGAGGGTGTGCTGCGTCCTCCACACTAAGAACTAACGGCAAGATGTGACACAACATGTGATACACGGGTCCCCCTGCTCTCTGGCCCATGCAGTTGTTTCCGGGGGATGGGAGACGTGATGACGCAGCCTGGGGGCGGGACTACGCGCTCGGAGATCTCTCCTCAGAGGTCCCTCCTCAGAAGCTGCATAACAAAATCCAAACTTGGCAAAGAGCCACAGTATACAAAATAATGATAAGAGGCAAAGAGCCGCATGCATTTTGGCCAGGAGCCGCATGCGGCTCGAGAGCCTCATGTTCGCCACCCCTGCCCTAAATCAACGACCCTCAAACATTCCAGTCAATATGCTTTGAAGCAAAGAACCCTCTGTAAACAAGCTAGAAACCTAATAGCTAGCTGAAGCACTGAGAAATTGGAGAGATAAGTTCAACAGCTGATTGGTGGTGTGGTGAGGGAACGAAGGAATATATATATAAAAAATAAAGCAAAGCAAAAGCAAAGTGTTCTGCTTATATACCGCCCCATACCACTACAAGTAGTCTCTGGGCGGTTTACAATTTTAATTACAGTGTGCAGGCTACACATTGCCCCCCCCCAGCAAGCTGGGTACTCATTTTACCGACCTCGGAAGGATGGAAGGCTGAGTGAACCTTGAGCCTGCTACCAGGGATTGAACCCAGGTTGTGAGCACAGTTTTACCTGCAGTATGCGCATTTAACCACTGCACCACGAGGCTCCTGAACATCCACAGACCTACTTAATTAGGAAAGCAAAAGAGGGTGGGTTTTTTGCATTAATCAGGAAAGGAAAACAATCAGTTTAAATCAACTTACAAACACAGCCAGGGAAGGGAAGAGCTTAGCTCCTGGCTAGCTTCAGGCAGATCAAGATTGGATATAAGCTATCTCAACAGCTAAGGTGCGGGAAGGAAGGAAAACAAATCAATCAGTTTTAAAATAAACCTCCTGTTCTAAAGATGGCTGGATCAAGAGGCTAGGATGAATCGTTTCATTTCCAAAACAAAAAATGTGTTTCACTTCATTTCTTGACAACACACTGTTTGCTGTTTCGCCTCGTTTTGTAAGGTTTTGTAAGCTTACAAAATGACAAAACAGTGTGTCATTTTTCGGAAGGTGCCCATCCCTAGTCTCTAGATTTGCACATCCTTCTGTCTATAGGTACTGGCTTTGTAGGGTTTCTAAATGTCATTCTTCCAGACTACCAGTTCCCAGAGCTGTCAAAGGATTCTGTTCTTTCCTTTGAGTAAGACAGCAAAACGAAATGAGATGCAGGAGATTTTAATTGGATCTGCCAACGTTTCCCTTCTCCCTCGCTCTCACCCACTACAGCAGCCACATGGGACCCACATTATGTTGGGGCTGGGCTGCTGGATGGAAGCCCTCCTTACAGCTTCTTTCCAGCTACAAATGATCCCATACTACAGTCAGCCCTGTTGCAGGAAAAATATAGGTGCTTATGTGAGGTGTGCCCCACTTCTTCTTCCTCTTCTCCTTCTTGACTCCATCTTCCAGAATGTTCAAGGAATCACCCAGGCCGAATTCTGGGAGTTCCTATTCACAGACCCACACCTACAGACCAGGCGTGCCAGGTGTGTCCACGCTAGAGATGGGCACGACTCAAAAATGGTGTTTCGTTTGTCGTTTGGTTAGGGGTCTGTTTCGGTTTGTTTTCGTTTTTGTGACTTTTTTTGCAAAAAAATTCATTTTTGTTTCGTTAGGTAACGAAACGAAAAAACAAAAACGAAAATGAAAAATTGCTGTTTTGTTAGCATTCTTTTTAGTTCAATGCATCTGCTGCAACGAAAACGAAAAACACAGCAAATTTTGTCGTTTCGTTTTCATTTTCATTTTGTTTTTTAAAAAAATTGTTTCGTTTTCGTTGCGTAACGAAACGAAAAAATGAAAACGAAAACAAAAAAATGAAAACAAAAACGAAAAATCGCTCGTTTTGTGCCCATCTCTAGTCCACGCCTTTACTTGAGAGTAATCAGAGATGGCAGGCAGGGGCAGCGGCAGGAGGATAGGCAATATGGCACCCCCTAATTACTGCACCCGGGGCACCCCTTCCCCTTGCCCCCCACACCACGCCCCTGCACAAAGACATTTCACATGAGTCAAGGTGCCTGCTGGTCACATGTGGCCAGGTTATTCTGTTATCTGGATGGCTAAATCCCCCTGAACAAACTTCCCTATCCTTGGCAGTAAAAATTGAACAGGAGTCAAATAAGTAGATACCCAGTCATGGATCAGGACTCTGGATCCAGGCTTCGAATCCTCACTCAGCCATGGAAGTCCCCTGAGAGGTTGGAGGGGAATTGGTAAGCCCATTCCTTTAATATTTCACTTACCTTGAAAGTCCTGTTAGGGCCAATATAACCCAATTTTGACTTGACAGTGTATAACAGCAACAAACCAGGTAACACCCTAACTATTTGCTATCCTTTCAAGGTGCCCATAATCTGCACTTTGTGCCTAACTCTGCCTCACAGTAGGGCCAGCCCTACCTATGTTTTCTTTTCTGGACCAAGGCTCATAACCATGGTTGGATTATCTTCTGAGAAACAAAAAATATAATAGAAAGTTACATCCACCTCCATGGCATCTGGCTCACTCAGCCATTGCATTCTGCAGCATCCTTAAAAATCAAATATTGTCCAACAGTTAATCTGATACCTTCCATTCATATCTGTCAGTCAAAGTTTTATATGTGCAATGACTGTTGAAGGGTGAAGGATTAGTCTCAACATAAGACAGACAGTTGTATATTTTCTTTTTCTCTCCCCGCTGCTCTAAAACAGACTGTAGAAGCGGATGGTGGAGTATAATATGAATTTGCCTCTCTTATGCTTGAAGGGTTTCTTACATACCAAGAGAGGGAGTGTTGTCAAAGCAATAAAATGGTTGACCAGTGACATGCTACTGATTTTGAAGTTATTTCTCTAAATACTTTGGAGAACATCGTTACTCTCCCTCCCTCTTATAGATTACTATATGCAAAGTACATTATATTAAGTGGTATATATATTTTTGGAGGAACAGCTTCTATGTTGCAGAGACTCTGTTCACCTCCCTCATGAGACTCCTCCCTTCCTCCCTTCTGTTCATCATCAGCTCCTTCCTTCCTTCCTTCCTTCCTTCCTTCCTTCCTTCCTTCCTTCCTTCCTTCCTTCCTTCCTTCCTTTTAGAGTGGGTTGGAGCAGTGTTCATATTCAAATGATGCAGAGTAGTCTGGCAACAAAAATCATTCTGGCGATATCCCCTCCTGACTGAAAATCAATTGCCACAGTGTTCTAAATATTAAGTTGCAAAATACTTAAGGAAGTGTCCAGTGGCATGTTACTCCACTTTTAATTTATATGACAAGTAATGGCAGTGCCATTAAAAATATTGTATTTTCAAAACATGTGCATCAATAGTGAATTTTTATAAGTGAGCTAGAAAATGTCACATGTAGAGATGGGCACAAAACAGAAAAATGGTGTTTCGGTTTTTCATTTGTCGTTGAGAGGTCTATTTCAGTTCATTTCCATTTGTCGGGAATTTTTTGAAAAATTTTGTTACCGTTTTTCGTTTTTTTGTTTGTTGTTTCTACCCACTTTTTGCGCGATTTTTAAAGCATTTCTGTGCACAGGCATCCCCCAACGCCCCAGACCAGAGGGAAAACACTAAAAAAAATGGATGCTGGCAGAGACACAGTATAGACTAGGTATGCAGGGAGGCTGCAAAGGCAGCGGCGGGCATTGCCCAGGATGTAAGGCAGCCACAGAGTGACTGCACTGCGGGGCAGGGGAGGGTACTCAACGAGAGGTACGCAGCACGCATGCACACAGGGAGGCTGCAGGACTGAAGCCCGAGTCGCAGAGACAGCAATCCCACCCTAACTCCCACCAGAGACTGCAAGGAGGACGGGGGGCTGCCAGAGCTTTTTATGCCCTCTGTGGCTGCCAGACCTGCCCGCCCAGTCTGCAACCTGGGCATGCTATTGGTTGAACATGATCCCACATCACATGGCTTGCCTCCATTTTGTGGCTGGTGGTGACATCCATTTTAAAGGGAAAAGAAAAATACATCACGATGGGAGAAGACAAAAAAAACGTTTTATTTATTTATTTATTTATTTATTTATTTATTTATTTTTTCAAACTTATATGCCGCCCACTACCCAAAGGTCTCTGGGCAGCTTACAATCAAGGAATTAAAACAGTTAAAAACATCAAACAACAATAAATAATTAAAACAACAATAAAAACCTTATACTAAAACATCACACTAAAATTGCCATCAGAAGACCCACAATCTAGATTGTATCAATTAAAAAACTTCTGGAACAGGAAGGTTTTTACCTGGCGCTGAAATGTCATCAGTGTTGGCGCCAGGTAGATCTCACTTGGGAGGGCATTCCATAGCTTGGGGGCAGCTGCCGAGAAGGCCCTGTGTCTGCAAGCCATCCCTCTTACCTCCTTGAGGGATGGCTCTTTCAAGAGGGCCCCCTGGCTTGATCTTAATTGCCGGGTAGGTTCATATGGAAGGAGGCGGTCCTTCAGGTATCCAGGTCCTAAGCCATTTAGGGCTTTATATGTCAAAACAAGCACTTTGAATTGGGTTCGGGCAGCAACTGGTAACCAATGTAGGCTACGTAGAATCGGCGTGATGTGATCCGTAGCGGCTCCACCACTTACTAGCCGCGTCGCACGATTCTGAACCAGTTGTAATCGCCGAACCGTCTTCAAAGGCAGCCCCATGTAGAGCGCATTGCAGTAATCAATACAGGATGTTACCAGTGCATGCATAACTGTTATGAGATTTTAAGGACCCCAACCCCCCTGGTAGGTATTATCAGACAATATAAATAATTATCGCTGCGTTTTTACGGATGTCCAGGGCGTTTTTTAACATTTAAAACAGCTCATTTCATTGCACATTGCCATTAACGGAAACGAAACGTAACAACCACAATTTTCATGGTTCTGTTCATTTCGTTTCATTTTCATCACAATTTTCGTTTGTCGTTTCGTTACGTAACGGAAACAACAAACGGTAACGGAAACAAAAAAATGTTCATTCCGTGCCCATCTCTAGTCACATGAATAGTTCACAAAGCTGATACTTGAGAGAGAGAGAGAGAGAGAGAGAGAGAGAGAGAGAGAGAGAGAGAGAGAGAGAGGTCTTATGGGTCACCCTACATGTGTTCAGAAGAGACATGGAAAAATCTAGAAAGAAAACCTAAGCTATTGACCAGTGTACCACTGCATATTGAAATAAAACTTCCTCCCTTCCACACAGGTTGCCATAACCATAGTACTTTTGATTTCACAAAGGCACAGTTACACACATACAGGTTATAAATCACTGGTAACCTCAATAGATGAAACAGGTAAATGTATTATATTTCCTTCATAAATCTGAGATGTGTGTATTGTCGCAAGTACTAAAATCCCAGCAGATATATTTATGTATGATTTTTAAAAAAATTATCATTGTAAATAGATATTTTAGATAATACGCAAGGGATAAAACTGCATAAAGGATACCAGAGGCACATATTCCATTCTGTAATCAGTCTACTGAGTATTCTACAGACTGATTTACAAATCTTGTCTTATTACCAGTTTCAGTTGTAAAGATGTTTTTTTCTTCTTCTTTCCAGGTATCTTAGCTTCCATAAAGAAAGACCACTGTAATCATTCCTCTACGTTGCTTTAGATAGGGTCAAACTATGAAGAGAAATATGTATTTCCCACAATCTATTTTACACTCCACAATGGGATTTCCAGAGAGACAAGTGCGTAAAGCAATGAGACTGTAAATTAGGAACACATTTTTGTTCCATGGACTAATCAAACTCAATTTTAAAAAACGAAGGTGAGAAAATCATACGATATGGCGTACGCTTTTCACCACTTAAGGGAGCATTTCTAAAAATCTGCTACTTTTAACATCTAATTTGACCTCCAATCATACAAAAAGAGAGAATATACTCCTAAAATATATGTGCAAAGAAATGTGAAGACGAAATCATAACCAAGGACTATCTTGTGACTCTTTGAAATGAATTTGAATTTGAATTATAGTCTAGTACAGGGCTGTCCATCTTGGAACAGACCAAGGTCTACTTTTTCTGGCCCAAAGTGCCAAAGAGCTACTACACTAATAACTCTACTTACGAATTTAATCCATTCCGGGCGCATGCTCGTAAGTAGAAAAAATTGTATGTAGAGCAGTGGCTTCCCATAGGATTGCATTGAAAATCAATCCGTTCTGGAAGGAACAGATTGCAATGCATTCCTGTGGGAAGGCTGACTGTGTACGTGCTTCCCTTGCACTTGCTCGAGCCACCGTGGGTGGGTGCAAGGGAGGTACATGCATGCTTGCGCATATTGCCCCTTCCAAGGGGCGATCTGCACAACCATGCACACATATCTCTTGCACCCGGCTCGAGCGGGTGCAAGGGAGGTATGTGCATGGCCACGCAGGTTGCCCCTTGGAAGGGAAAAGAGGAGGAGGAGGAGGAGGAGGAGGAGGAGGACAATGACTTTTTTTTAAAAAAGGCATGCTTTCCCCCAAACCCACCCGGAGGCCAACTCTCCTCCCCCTCCAGCCTCCTCCTCTTTCCCCCTTCTCCCTTTCAGCTTCCTCGCTGCCGCCACTGCTGCCACCCGTGTCTCTCACTCACCTCCACCAAGTTCGCCATGCAGCTAGGGCAGGCCAAGCCAGCAGCGGGGTCATGGTCTTTGTGAGGCAGCCAGAATCAGAATCAGAATAATTTTATTGGCCAAGTGTAGTTGGACACACCCAGAATTTGTTTTGGTAAAATATGCTTTCCATATATAAAAGGAAATATAAGAATCATATAGTCAACAATAAAAACACAGTACAACAATACAATATAACCTATTATTTAAAAAGGAAGAAGAGAAGTAAAAATTAATTATTCACCAGTTTGATAGCACTTGGAAAGAAACTATCCTTATATCTAGTTGTCCTAGTGTGCAATGCCCTAAAACGTCTCCCTGAGGGTAACAATTGAAACAGGTTATGTCCAGGATGTGTGGAATCTGTACATTCTTTCATCACCCTCTTTTTAGCTCATGTGGTATACAAGGAGGAGGAGAAGGGGGAAGAAGGTGGGGGGGGAGGGAGCCACTAGGTGGGAGGAAGAGAGGAGATGTCACTGCGCAAAGGAGGTAGGTGCACCCACGACCCCACCTCTCACTGTCCCCTCCCCTTCTCCACTCATCACCAGTAACAGCTGGTCACGAGACAGCAGCACACCGATTATCTAGCTGGTGGGGGGAACCACACAGTGGCCCTTGAACTGCCCTGCTTGGCTGAGGCAGTGGGGTGGCAGACCCAGAACTTTGCTGGGGCAATTGTGGTCCTTGGGATGGGGGAAGGGAGGGGTTGATAACTTTATTCCCACAGTTTTTATTGATGACTGGTGGGCTACTTTTGAACCCTTCACAGGCTACTGGTAACCTGTGGGCTATCTGTTCTGCAAGCCTGATGTATAACATTGAGGCATACCTTATATATATGGGATATTAGTCAAGATTACATTAAGAAAGCAATCTTTTTACAGGCAGTCTTCAGTCATATTGGGCTCTAGAAACAGAAGCTGTAGATTATTGTGGAAATGCTGGAATTGCTCTACAGAGTCAATCTGTATTGCAGGATTGTCCTTTACCTTGATCTGTATCTTTAGGGACACCATCTTAAAGCTCAGGGCATGCAGCTTGGGAATCTGATTACAGGCAAGCTGCATGATAATCAGTCATTTAAAAAGTATTTGTTGCTAAGCTGCAGTACTTCGACTCAGAATACTGCTTTGTATTATATTATGCTTTGCCTTGCTTCCCTTCCCTTCAATTCTCAACTCCTGTGCCTTCCACATTAGAATATTAACAGTAATTTGTCTTGTTCTGTTTAATTTGAGCTTATGGCAAGATGTTTTGCTGTTGGATGCAAGGCCAAAAGTGGTTATGGTTCCATCCAATAAATCCCACATGTACCTCTCCCCATCTCAAAAAGACAGTAATAAGAAACAGATAGTAATTTGGTTCTCTGACATTTATTGCCAGGGATACCTACTACTATGGCTTTCCTAAGAGTAAGGCCAGTCCTGGTTAGTAGAGATGGGCCACATTTCTTGTTTCCATTACTGTTTGTCGTTTCCGTTACGTAACAAAACGACAAACAAAAATTGTGATGAAAATGAAACAAAACGAACAGAACCACGAAAATTGTGGTCGTTACGTTTCATTTCCGTTAATGGTGACGCACAATGAAATGAGCTGTTTTAAATGTTAAAAAACGCCCTGGACATCTGTAAAAACGCAGTGATAATTATTTATATTGTCTGATAATACCTACCAGGGGGTTTGGGGTCCTTAAAACGTTTGTTTTTGTCTTCTCCCATCGCAATGTATTTTTCTTTTCCCTTTAAAATGGATGTCGCCACCAGCCACAAAATGGAGGCAAGCCATGTGATGTGGGATCATGTTCAACCAATAGCATGCCCAGGTTGCAGACTGGGTGGGCAGGTCTGGCAGCCACAGAGGGCATAAAAAGCTCTGGCAGCCCTCCTTGCAGTCTCTGGTGGGAGTTAGGGTGGGATTGCTGTCTCTGCGACTCTAGCTTCAGTCCTGCAGCCTCCCTGTGTGTGTGCTGCGTACCTCTCAGTGAGTACCCTCCCCTGCCCCACAGTGCAGTCACTCTGCGGCTGCCTTGCACCCTGGGCAATGCCCGCCGCTGCCTTTGCAGCCTCCCTGCATACCTAGTCTATACTGTGTCTCTGCCAGCATCCATTTTTTTTAGTGTTTTCCCTCTGGTCTGGGGCGTTGGGGGATGCCTGCACACAGAAATGCTTTAAAAATCGCACAAAAAGCGGGTAGAAACGACAAATGAAAAAACGAAAAACGGTAACGAAATTTTTCAAAAAATTCCCGACCAACGGAAACGAACCGAAACAGACCTCTGAAAGACAAACGAAAAACCGAAACACCTTTTTTTGTTTCATGCCCATCTCTACTGGTTAGCTTTGCCTTTCTGGTTTTCCTATGGATTACATTAGGCAAGAAGAATGTCTGTCAAATACGGCTCATGGGCACTGGGCAGAGACAGTTGCACATCAGAGAAAAGCACTGATGAACTGCAGCCCTCATCCTCCATCCCCGTGGGCTAAGCTTGCTGGAAGGACATGGCATCAGATAGCATCCAGAAGGCTGCAACTTCTTTGGTCCAGATTTACAGTTTGGCAGCCCTTGGTTCCTCATCAGGGTTCAGGATTGCAGCAGGTAGGTGAACCAAAGGCCTATGATGCGCCTCCATGAAGGATCAAGACATCTCTGCCCAGTTCTGGTTGAAACGGAGTGAGCCTTCAGGTCCCAAGAATCCAGAGCATGACAGAACCTTTTATTCAGCTTGTCCCCATGAGAGATTCTGGTCATGGTTTTTGCTGCTCTGAACAGTAATTCCATTGATATGGACAGATGGAGTCCTACCCTACTTTCAGATGCACAGGAGCTAAGGCCTGACTAACGGCTGCCCACTCTGAAGCACTGGTGCTAATTCTACTGCCTGCCCATCTTAGCTATCTTATCCACATCAACATAGGGCGCTTTTACACGACCCCTAAGATCCGCTGGTCACTTAAATTCGGACCAGAGATCTTAGGGGTTTGTTGCTCTTCATGCGTCCCCACCCCTCTGCACTTCCTGGCTGCTGGCTGCGTGAGGGGAGGGAGAAAAAAAGGGACAAAAGAATAAAGGCTTACCTCCCGGTGCCGGTGGAAGCTGCCGGGAGCCCCGTCACTTCCTGCTTCCTTCTCGTAAATTTATTTATTTATTTATTTAAATACTTGTATCCCGCTCCATCTTCCCAACGGGAACTCTGGGCGGCTAACAACGCAAAAGCTAAAAGCTAAAAAGGCTAAAAGCTGAAGATAACCAGGCCACCAAGCAAGGGCAGCAGAGGACAAGATGGCGGCAAACGGTGAGGCAAAGGAAAAAAAAAAAAAACCCACTAACTAATAAGGGCACCATATGCTTCCTTGAAGAGGAAGGTCTTCAAAGCCCTCTTAAAGGCGGGCAGGGACTCCAGCAGGCGCAGCTCAGGAGGGAGATGATTCCAGAGCGAGGGCCCCACCACAGAGAAGGCGCGGTTCCGCGTACGCGTTTTCCGCGCCTCTCTGGGTGTGGCCACTCTCAAGGAGCGCGCCTGCGATGATCTCGTGGGTCTGGATCCGGATGCCCTCAGGGAGATGCGCTCCGCCAGGTATCCTGGTCCCAAGCCGTGGAGGGCCTTGAAAACCAAGACCAGGACCTTGAACCTGATCCGGAAGACAACGGGAAGCCAATGCAGGCGGACCAGGACTGGGGTGATGTGCTCGAATCTACGAGCACCCACCACCAGCCTGGCCGCCGCATTTTGCACCCGCTGTAACCTCCGGACCAGGGTCAAGGGCAACCCCACGTAGAGGGCATTGCAATAGTCGATCCTCGAGATCACCAGGGCCTGCACGACTGTCCTCAGGGAGGACTCGTCAAGGTACTGACGGATCTGGGCGATCCTGCGGAGATGGAAGAAAGCGGCCCTGGAAACGGCCATCACCTGGGCTTCCAGGGAGAGGGCCGAATCCAGGACCACGCCCAGATTCCTGGCCCTGTCTGTAGGCTGGAGGGAAGTACCCCCCAGTCTAGGGAGGGGGCCATAGTACCGAGGCGAAGGCGCCCCAAAGAACAGAACCTCCGTCTTCTCCGGATTAAGCTTGAGTCGGTTATCTCTGGTCCATTCCAGAACGGCCTCCAGGCACAGATCGAGGGAGCGAACCGCCTCCTCTGCAGACGTAGAAAAGGAGATATAGAGCTGCGTGTCATCAGCGTACTGATGACAGCGAACTCCATATCTCCTGATGACCTCCCCCAGTGGCCTCATATAAATGTTGAACAGCACGGGGGAGATTGCCGACCCCTGGGGCACCCCACAAGGGAGAGCCCAAGGAGCCGACAAGACATCCCCCAGCTGTACCCTCTGGGTCCGGCCGCCAAGGAAGGAACGGAGCCAGGCCAAGGCCTGACCACCAATTCCCGCCTCAGCGAGCCGGGCCAGAAGGTTACCGTGGTCGACGGTATCAAAGGCTGCTGAGAGATCAAGGAGGACGAGCAGGGAGGAACACCTTGGGGCGGGAGGCAAAAAACAACAACAAAAAGAAGCGAGGAGAGCCTGGCACATCCGCATCAAGATTTTTCACCCTTGGAGAGCAGGTACAAGAAAAGTGCGCTGGGACCCGCTTAGGTGGGCATGATCACACTTAATTTTCAGTACACTCCGGAGCTGGTGGGTAAACAATTTTAAGCTCCGGAGCTGGGAGCCATTTTCGGCGGAGTTTAGGTGTTGTGTAAAAAGGCCCATATACCTTACTTAATTTAGTCAGGCTCTCCCAAGCAACTGTTAGGAATAAACCATGGGAAGGTTAGTAATAGGGATATGTCAGTGAAGATTCTCCATCATCCAGGTGAGTTTATCTGGAAGTTGAGTCATGACAAATAGACTTCTTTTCTTGAGAGCCTGAAACATTTCACTGCCCATTCAAACAGCTTCATCAGTCTCCTCCATTTTATAGTTCACTTTATCTCCATGTCACCCTGGTCTGTATAGGCTTGTTAGGTGACTGAACAATAGTCTCAATAGACTCATTAAGTGGACAATGGCTCACCTTTACAACCTTCCCAACACCCAACACTCAACAGAGGTGGGGGACTCAGGCACAATCTGTTGGCCACTTATCAAGCAGCCATTTCTACAATCCCCAGGCAAATCAAGAATACTCCACACCTGCACCAACCAGGCCATGGCTAATGATTCATACTTTATGGGTGTTGGGAAGGTCATAAAGGTTGGCCATTGTCCACCTAATGAGACTATTGAAACTGTTGTTCACCTAATGAGCCAATGCAGGTCATCTTAGGAGCCTATTTCAGACCAGGGTGACATGAGGTCAAAGTGAACTATAAAATGGAGGACTCGAAACTAGCTTTCATCAAACTGACAAAACTGTTTGGATGAGCACCAAAACATTTCAATCTGCCAAGAAAAGAAGTCCAGTTACCATGATTGAACTTCCAGATGTTAGTGATAGTGGTTCACAACTTCCTTCTTATTCAATACCTTTTACCCAGGTGCTGAAAATGATGGGGGTAGGGGAATCCCAATACCACTCCACCCAAGCAAAAAGCAATAAAAAGTGCAGTGTTCTGCTTATATATCACCCTGTAATACTTAAAGCACTCTCTGGGTGGTTACAAGTAATTACACAGGCTGAACATTGCCCCCCTTTCCCAGCAAGCAGGGTACCCATTTTACTGATCTTAGAAGGATGGAAGGGTGAGTGAACCTTGAGCCTATTCCCTGCAATTGAACCCCAAACCGTGAGCACAGTTACAGCTGCAGTGTATCATTTTAAACACAGCACCATGAGGCCCAATTGGTTTTATGACAGTTTTGTCGGAAAAAAAGATTTATCTGAGCCACTTTAAACATTATGAAGAGGTGTACACACAAATATGTAAAGGCTTGCTGGCCATAAAATATATACAGTATACCACAAAGAGACACCTGTCAGTAAGCTGTGATTGACTATAGCTTTCTGCAAGTACAATGGATAATAAACCTGGTTTTGCTTCTAGACAGTGCATAAAACGTATCACTTTTTTCATGAATGTGTGTCACTTTGATTATTGAGAGCACCAGTGGCCCTTTCTGGTGAGCACTACAGCCAAACCTCATGCTATCTGGGAGACTCTGGAAATTAAAACTCCCTAAAAATAACATTTTTAAACCGTGTCCATGAATTTGGCTTGGCCTTCCGACTAGAAGTCAAAACAATTTATCAAAGAATAAAATCTTTCGCTCCAAGTTCTATCCAAGTGACTTTTGGCAAGCAACTTCATGTTTTAAGTCTGCTCTGACAGGATGGGCAATCTCTGTGGTTGTGAATTCTAATTATTCCAAGCATTTATGAACAGCACCAGAGTCTTTGAAAAAGAAAAATATTATGCAACCCTGGTGATTTTCTAGCATTGCTTTAGAATGGATGACAGGACTTCCATTTAGCTTGGACTGGTGAGATTTATTCATCCATTTAACTAATTACTTAATGTTAGAAGCTAACTTGCCATGTGATAGATGCATGCTGACTGAGCTCAGATGGGCACATGGGGAAATCATTGTTTAAGAGTCTGCCAATATTGCATTTAAGCCATGTGGAGATTAGCAATCACTTGATTAATATAAACATTTCCATCCAAAGTAATAATACGTGATGGTATTTACGCTGGATGCTGACTCAGTGAAGAAAGGGTTGGGGGAAATTGGAAAACAATCCAGAAGATGCCAACATTATTAATTATGAGATTTGGGGGTTCTGCTTATTGCTTGTAGGATTTAAAAAAAATCAACTACTCTTGGATGATTCAAAGAAGGCTAAGGCAACAGTCCAAAACAGATTGGTGCTACATATGCCTTCCTTTGTGTATTAGTGTGTTAAGGGTGGCTGGAGAGCAAATGTGTAGTGTAATCCCAGTTGCCCTTCCCAATTGCTCGTTTGCTTTGTATGCCATGCCTCATCCTGCCCATTGTTATTGGCTGCTACTGCCATTTCTTTCTTCTCCCACTCACAAGTGAGATGCCCAAGAAGTTTTTAATCTGGTCCTACTTTTATGGCACAAGGACAGAAGGCCTGTGGATAAGTGGACCAAATTGGTCTCCAGATATATGGCCTGTGTAATGTACTACTGGCCTATGGAGATGGCTTGTCTATGGAATGTCATCAAGGAAATCTTTGGTTTGCTTCAGACATAGCAGAACTGAGTCCTCCTGTTGGCAAAAAGGATTTATTCCAGCCTAAACTTTTGTACGATGGAATAATAGAGAAAAGGACCCATGATTGCTGTGGCAACAAGACACTGGTTGATCTGGAGGACAATGGAACAGTATGGGCAGGGCACAAGGTAAATATTTTTCACTAGCTCCAGGTTCAGAGTGCACCCTTGATAAGATGCTCCAGTCACATCATGTGCCACAGTACAAAGGAATGTGTGGCTTTCTGGGAATAAAGAAGAGTGGTGCTGAGTTGTACTGCTCTGGAGCCTTTAGGCCTTAATTTGCCTTGATTTTGAGATAATCTTCAGTTTTTATAAGGGGTTAGAAAAAGCTTTCTGGGAGATTCTATATCTCCGTTATTGCTTTTATTGTTTCCTTTACACACACACACAAC
Organism: Phrynocephalus guinanensis; assembly: GCA_037367245.1. Lineage (NCBI taxonomy): Eukaryota > Metazoa > Chordata > Lepidosauria > Squamata > Agamidae > Phrynocephalus > Phrynocephalus guinanensis. Next base: position 31,480,486 of record CM074732.1, on the reverse strand, counting down.
ACACAACACACACACACACACACACACAGAGAGAGAGAGAGAGAGAGAGAGAGAGAGAGAGAGAGAGAGAGAGAGAGAGATTCACACACAGAGTGAATTTTTAGATTTTTCCTTCTGATTTTCCCATCTGAATTCTTCTGGATCCATCCCCCTGCACATTCCCTTGAATTTTCAGGAAACTCTTACTTGGGATAGGTAGTTAGATGTCTTTCTTTCTCAGTCTTTAGGTCAAATAGCTGGAACAGAGTGGGCAACTACAGAGCTGGTGGAAGGTTTGGGACAAATATAGTGCTTTAAAATGGCTAACTGTGGTTGATTCTCCATAACTGTAACTTCATCTGATACTCAAATACAGATTCTTCTGCTTTGCACATTTCATTTTATCCTTGAATTGTATTGTCTTAGAAATTCGTTGATTTCCTTTTGATTTCTTTTATATTCTGTCTTCATTTCATGAATCTCTATTCCATGTTTATCTGTTGTGATTTAAATAAATATTTCCATTAATTGTACCTACAAGTGGCCTAGGATCATTTCTGGTATACACTCCTACCCACCGGGGTGGAAAAAAGTACCTCATTTTCAGAAGGCATCACATGCACACAGCCCTGACAAAAAGAGATACAAAAGATCTACTATCTCACACCCCCATCTTCCGGCTCTATGACACCTATGATATCTCTGCTGGAAATTTTATGCAGCCACTAATGGGAGCAGGTGGAAGAGAATTTGTTTCATTTGAAAACCAAGTTCAGGCTGGATTGACCTTAACTAGCTAGGCTTACAAACGAATTAGAGAAAAGACTTTCCCTCTCCTGCCAACCCATCTGCCCTCTGAAATTTGTCAAAAGATATGGCCTATATTTCTCCATGTTAACTGAAATTGTATCCCGGCATTATGAACAGATGCAGCCTGCTCTCTCTGCAGATTAATACCACTGGATGAAATTGTGTCCTTAATTACATCCCAGCAATCCACTGGTCTTCAGCAGAGATTAAGGGGATGTCATCGTTGGGGGAATTGCAAGTTTGCAACCTTTCCTCACTCGCAGGGTGTCCCAATATAACCAAGTGTTTCAGTGTGGAATATTTCATCAGTTTAAGGAAGTCGAGTTACAGGTCCAATTTGTTGGAATGAGAAATCATGCACAGTGTCCTATCAATTCATTCTACCAAAAAAAATTGCATTCAAATTGCTTGTGTGAGTTGAATCTTTGAGTGGAGAAACTGGTAGCTAGTTAAAAAAAAACAGAAATGAAAGGGAAAACAGGCCACATAACATTCTCATGAAGGGTGGGGGGAAGGTGAAAAAATAATGTCATGCCAATCGATTCCACATCAGGTGAGGGGGGAGGGGTGGACGATAGGGTTACCCCAACTCCAGCCTAGCAAAATAGGGGTGAATCCTGGCTGCTGATAGTTCATCATTACTGTCTTGCAACCTCCTAAAAGACCCCTGTTTTGTTTTGTTTTGTTTTTTGTTTTTTGTCTACTACCATCAAGACAGATGGCAACAATGCTTTCACCCACACTGAGCTTGTTGAACAGATGGTTGTTGCTCTCATGTGCTAGAGAATCGGTGATTGACCCCATGAATGAATCTTCACCATCATCTTAGAACTGAAGAGCTGGAAGGGACCGTACTGGTCATTGCATCTAGCCCCTGTCAGGGAGGCCTAGATGGGAACTGAATTCCACACCCAGATACCAAACCACTGCCGAAAGGGGCTAAACATCCCCTGGGACTCTGAAAAACCTCACAGTGGGTAATGCAAATGATCCCCAAGGAGAACAACAGTACCAGGCAGATGGGTCTCACATTGAGCAGTGATGATCACATCTTTAAGCTCACTGTGAAAGAGACAAACACAGTACATAAAGTCACGAGCAAAAGATTCTGTTCCAATTTTGAAGCCCCCCCCCCAAGTTATTTCTTACCCTTGAGCCCACTGCAATGCCTCTCGCATTCTTCAAAATGAAAGCCGTCTTACGAACAGGATCCTGCACTTCTGAGAAGGTTCCCAAAACAACAGGTATTGAAAAACCAAAGCCAATCCTCTGGCCAACCCTCTGTCTGCTAGCAGCAACCCAAACTGCAAAAGCAATACAGTGGTCCCCCGCCTGTTTGCGTTCATATATTACGTTCCCACGACATTGCGGGACTGCAGTACATGAAAAAAGGCCCCCTGGGGTAAGGGGGGAATCCTGTTTCAGACCTCCCTTACTTACCCTAGGACTGGCGCTGCCCCAAATTCCAGGGGCTTCTGGAGGCCTGAAAATGGCTTCTCTGTGAACCGGAAGTCACTTCTGGTTAGCAGAAAATCATTTCTGAGGCCTCAGAGGGCCTTTCTAGGCATGTCAGAGGCCTCAGAAATGTTTTTCGGTGATCCAGAAGTCACTTCTGGTTTGCAGGGAGACCCTTTTGGGGTCTCGAAAAGGCCCAGGAATGCCCTCACAGGCCCGTTTGGGGCAGCGCCAGGTTGGGGGTAAGTACAAGGGCCCCCAGCTAGGCCCCTCAGGCCCGGCCCGACCTGCATCCACATATCATGGATTTTCAATTATCGCAGGTCGGGTTGTTCCCTAACCCCCGCAGTAGGCGGCGGTCACTTTAAATGTGTTTTCCCCTGATCAGCTGGAGGACCAGCCAGACACGAATGAATAATAGATTATAACACTAAATGGTAACAATTAAAACCCCAGCCTGATTTCTTTAAGTGCCATGGCCAAACCAGTGAAAGAATGTTCTCTTCAACATTCAGTTTCATAATGTTGATACTTGCAAATAGAGATGGGCATGACTAGGGAAAATGACGTTTTCGAGTTGTCGTGTGTCGGAGGCAGTCCGTTTTGGCTCGTTTCCGTTTTTTGCGAAATTTCGCAAAAATTAGTCGGTTCATTTTTTCGTTTTTTCGTTGTCGTTAGTACTGGTTTTGGGGGGGGGGTAGCAGGCTCCTGGAGGGAGCTGCAGGAGTCAGCCAGAGCCACAAGTGACGGACTGGCAGACTCTTTGCACCCGCTGTGTCTCACGTACTTGCATGTAGTGCAATGCAAGTAGATCTGGCTTAGGGTTAAGACGGGTTAGCGCAAGGGCTAGGGTTAGGCTAGTTACGGGTGAGGTTAGGGTGAGTATTGGGGTGCACCTCTGGGTGCCTCTCTGACCCACTTAGAAGGACAGTGTACTGGCGTATGGGTTAGGCTTAGGCTTAGGGTTCGGGTTTGGGCTACGATTAGTGGTGGGCTGTTTATGCCCGATTGGCACATCCCAGAAGTCTCTGTGGTCAACCTGGCCAAGTGGCCATGCGATTGGTGGAAAATTTGCATGGTCCACTCCCATGGGCGAGCCCATCATTGCGAATGTGCAGGTGTAAAAAAATAAAATAAAATAAAATAAAATAAAATAAAATAAAATCAACGGAGACTTTTTTTTTGCAAGAAAAACCCACTGCTGCTACTGTAAAAATTCAAGCATTTAAAATAGCTAATTTTCGCATGTTTCTGTGGTGCATTGGTGGGGTTTTGGGCAACGATTTCAAAAAAAAATTGCGGTCGCCATTTTGGATCCCCCGCACTGCATGGCAAATGGATGCGCCCTCCCAGCCTGGTACCAGCAGCGCAGCAGTAGCAATAGCCAAGGAGAGGGGGCGGGGAAAAACCCCCCAAATAAAACACCCTTCTGGCCTGGTAGGTGCCCTCAGACAGTTTTCACCTACTTTTAGGTCCGGGAATTGGTTTTTTAACTTTTAAAAACTTTTTTTCTGTGCCGCTTGGCATTGCGCGATCGCCGCGATGCAAGTAACGAGCACAACAAATCAGACCAAATTGTTCGTTCGTCGGTTCGAGCTCGAATTCTGGTGGAGTAATTCCCGTTACCGTTTCCGTAGAGTAACGGATACGAGTAACGGAAATGGAAACGGGAATACCGCTAAGTCGTGCCCATCTCTACTTGCAAATAAGCCTGTGTGGCAACATAATCTTAGCTTCATAGGGAAGTCCTGCAACTGCTGGACATCCAGGAAGAAAATAAGATTTCTTTTGTTTGCAAGAGAAAGGAAATACCTGATTAATGTTGACAGTGAAGAAATTGAATTAGTCAGAGATTTTGTATGTCCTAGTCCAAATGGAAGCTGCAGCCAAGAAATCAGAAGAAAAATGACACTCAAAAAGCAGCAGTGAAGGTTTTAGTAAAGATAATCAAATGTAATAATGTATCGTTGGAGACCAAGAGCAAGGTTGGTCAGAAGCACACTCTTGTATTCCTGATTACCATGTTTAGGCGTGAAAGTTGGACAGTAAAGAAAGTTGACAAGGAAACCGAAGTGATCCATTTGAAGTATGGCTTCTGATTAAGGAGAGTGGACAAAGATGAACAAGTGGATCCTGCAGAAAATGAAGCCTGAACTATCTCTGGAGGCAAATGTGTTGAAACTCAATCTGTCCTCCTTTGGGCACATCACGAGAAGCCAAGATTTCATTTGAAATATGACGCTGGAGCAGAAGATTGCTAATGCTCTGGAATGCCAAAAAAGATGAACAAGACTGGTCATGGAAGGTTCTGCACACTCAGCGCCCTTTTCTTGTTTACAGGAAGAAGCTTCTTCTCCTTTAGAGCACAAGATAACCTAAATCCATCAAAAACCACTGACTGCAAAAAAGTAATTAAATGATGATTTGGAGGAAGTTGCAAAGGATAATGCTCGTACGCTCGCGTCAGCACGGTGGGAGTTGATAAATTGTTCTGATGAAGCAACCAATTGACGGCCGACCGTCATGCCATTTGGCATAAATGAGGCTTCTTTACAGATGCTCACGTGTCCATAAAACTAAAAAAAAATGTATGCAGATTCTCATGAATCAAAATAGGACACTAATTGATTGGATTCACATACACGCCCTCCGTCTTGGGTGCATGGTTCCCAGTTCATAAGTGACCCCCGATGATGCACTATATGAAATTGTGAACTCAGCATTTTCAAAAGGTTGCAGGGTTCATTTCTTTATTGATTTTTCTCCCTCATAAATATATAAATAGCACAGAGGCTTTTGTGCAAGCTAGAAAGGCGACTGGAAGTAAAGCAGCAGACGGCTTTATCGCATTATATATTGTTCTCATCACAGCCAGTATCTCAGGCACCATCTTGTATTAAATAAAGCAGCAGTGGGAAAATTGGACTTGCTGGCTTATTTTACCAGTCTGGATAAGTGTATTCCCTGAAGACGTGGATGGACTACAGCTCCCATCTGCACTTACAATTAACTCCTGTATACCTCTTCCTTTGATATGAATTGAGGAGAATTATTTGGATCTAAAACCTTCCTTATGAAAAAAGCCAGATTCGGAGATTGTGAAAGGTTATATAAGAAGTAAGCTCAACAATCTGTCTCTAGAGCCTTGAAAGCTTCAATTAACACAGAGGATCTTATGTTAAGTATCATCCACCGTGATAAATAAAAGGCGTTACTGTGGATTGTTAATTCCATTTTTTTTAATTTAGAGGTTTTATTAGTTTTAAGAGGAAAGGGAAGGGGGGAAAAATAAAGAAAAAAGTCACAAAGGGTTACATTGAGTCTATCAAGTCAAAGATCATACATAGCAGAATATAACATATCAGTTAACTAGTAATTTTACTACTTCTTGTCATCTTCTTTTAGTAGCCTCTTCATAATCTCCTTTCAGATATCCAGAAAGTCTATCGATTTCAATACATTCTCTTAACTTTTCACAGATGTTTTTCTCCATGGGCGCTTCAGGTTGCTTCCAGAATTGTGCATACAGGATCCTTGCTGCAACAATTACGTGATACATACTTTTGGTCATGAGAAATGTTCATATCAGTTATATTCAATAAAAAAAGTTCTGGTTAAAACTCTAATTTAATATTCAATGATCTCTCTTTAAAAAGTTTTACCATTCTCCAGTATAAATTTGCTTCTTTACAGGTCCACCACATATGATAGAAAGTACCACTGTCATGTTTACATTTCCAGCATCTTGTGGAACAGTTATACATTTTAAATAATCGATGTGGGGAGAGATACAATCTATAAAGCATATTGTAACAATTTTCTTTATAAGATATAGATTTAAACAGCTTTACAGTGTTCCACAAAGAATCCCATTTATCCAAATGCAGTGAATAACCAAAGTTTTCTGCCCTTCTTAGCATACAATATTTTTCCATTTGTAATGGTTCCAGAAAAGCCATGCCATTTTATCCACCAGTAGAGTGAACTGCCAATTATTAGCAGGTATCAGCATACAGGAATTATAAAAAAAACTATGAAACCATCACTCTACCTTTCACTGTAGCTGGTTTTCAAGCAGTCACCACCTGCTCACCTTCATATCATCGGCATGTGCCATCAAGTCAATTCCATGTTATGGTAACCCTTTCCAGGGGTTCTTAGGCTTAGCATAGAGATGGCTTCACCTTCCCTTCTTCAGGGGATGCCCTGAGACTACACAGGCCACATAGGCTGGTTCTGCTCACAGGGGGCAGAGTGGGGAATCGAACGTCCCACTCTAAAGTTTCAGCTCCCTGACTTTAGAAACCAACTCCTCTGAATTGTGCACGTGATGGTCCGTGAGTCCAACCAGTGGGGCTAGGATAGTCGCCAGGTATTTTGCCTCCTCCACTTGAAGGACAAAGGGCACTCATTCAAAGATGAGGATGTACACATGTTAGACAGAGAAGATATGTGGTTTGAGAGAGGGGTCAGGGAAGCCATTCATGTGAGCATTGAAAACCCCTCTCTCAATAGAGGTGGGGTCCTCAGGCACAGTCTATCTGCTACTTATCAGGCTGTGCTTTCAACAATACCCAGACAAATAAAAAAGGCTTCATCAGCAAGGCCATAGCTAATGACCCATACTTTATGGGTTTCAGCACCTTAGGCTATTGTTCATCTTAAGGCTATTGACTGTTGTCTGTCTAACAAGCCTATTGAGGGCATTGTTCATCTTATGAGCTTATTTCAGACCAGGGTGACAAGAGGTCAAAGCAGACTGTAAGATGGAGGACTCACAACTAGCTTTCTTCAGACTGATGGAGATGGTTGGATGAGAAGCAAAGCATTTCTATCTCTCAAGAAAAAGAAGTCCAGTTGCCATGTCTGAACTTCCAGAAAAAATCCCACATATTCTGAACACATGCTTCAAATAGGAAGAAATTTGTCCAGCCCCAAGACTCCATCTGCAGCTGCCACAGGTTTTCCAGGCAACAACATCTGAGAAGGCAAAGCACAGCTCAACGCCTCTGCCACCACGTCCTGATCTGCAAAGCATACCGTAGCTTGATTCCATGCAGAAGCTTCCCAGGCTGCATAGCTCTGCTCAATCCCATGGAGTAGTTTCCATGCTCTCAAAGCGCAGCTCAATTCTATGCAAGTTCCTAGCAAAGCTGCACAGAATTGCTAAAGCACAGCTCAATTCCATGTAGAATGTTGCAAGACAGGGTGCTTTTTGATTGTATTGCCTTATTATCTCCTTCAAGTAAATGAGCTGGGAAGAACCCATAGGCTATATCTGGCTCACCAACAGAAAATTTCCCACCTATGATAGCAATAGTTCAATTGACCCAAAGTTTGCTTTGACACTAGACATGGGCACCAACTGAACTCAAACCAGGAAAAAAAAACAGCTGGGCTGGTTCACAGTTTGAACCATGACCTAGTCCAGGGATCTCATCTTGCCAAAGCAAAACAAAAGTGATAGACTTTCCATCCTCAGTGATTCATTTACTTTGGGGAAACAGTTGCTCACCCACCCCATTCCTATTGTCCCTCTCACCTCCCTTCCTGATCCTGCCACCATCTTTGCCGTCACCGTTGCCACTTCTGCCTCTGGGAACGGGGCAGGTGGGTTGGACAGAGGGAAGGAACAAGTAGATCCCTCCTGGCAAGAACCTAAAAAGGAACCACAAACTGATTCATTTTTTCCGATACTGGTCAAGCACAAATGTGTTAACCCTCACCTCCCCAAGGATCCTGACTAAAGATGGACACGAAACAGAAAAATGCTTTTTCATTTTGTTTTTTGTTTCCTTTTTCTTCTGTTTATTTTCATTTCATTCAAAACTTTTTAAAAAATCATTTATTTATTTTTCATTTTTCGTTTTCGTTTTTTATTCTTTGCGGAACGGCTCTACCACTGCCACTTTCCGTGAATACTTTAAAACCCATAGCTTCTTCCCCTATGTGCCCAATGGGGGGAGCGTGGGTTGGTCAAAATGTCTTTGAGACACCAAGGCAAGCGCTTGCCTCAGTGGTTAAAGATATTTTAAAGGACCCATGCTTCTCCTCCAACATGCCCAGTTTGGGGGGGGAGGCATGGGGTTTTAAAAATGACTTTGGGCGTTTATACACGACCCCTAAGCTCCGCCGCAAATGGCTGCAAGCTCCAGACCTTAAAAATGTTTACCCACCAGCTCCGGAGTTTGCAGACAATTAAGTGCGACCCCGCCCACTTTAGCGCGTCCCAGAGCAGTTTTCTTGTACCTGCTTTTTGGATGTGACAAATATTTGATCCGATGTAAGGATAGTGAGTGCGGGGCTCTCCTGGCTTATGTTTGTTCTTTTTTTGCGCCCCGCCCCTTTAAGAGATCTGAATGCTGCCGGGAACAAAATGGAGGTAAACCGGCATTCTTTTCTTTCTTTTTTCTCCCTCCCTCAGGCAGCCAGCAACCAGGAAGTGCGGAGGGGGGTGGGGACAGAGGAAGAGCGACGAACCCCTAAGATCTCTGGTCCGAATTTAAGTGGCCAGCGGATCTTAGGGGTCGTGTAAAAAGGCCCTTTGAGACATTTTGATGCATTCCTATTGGAAACCTTGCCATTAACAAAAAAACAAAGTGGAACAAACAGAAAATTTCCAGCTTGTTTCGTTTAGTTTTTCCTTTAAAAATCAGTTTGTTTTTCGTTTCGTTTCATTCCGAAATCAAACAAAAAATGAAAAATGAAATAAAAAAATTCACTTTGTGTCCATCTCTAATCCTGACCACACCATCAGGCTGTAGAAGCTGAAACTCATCCAGTATTACAGGGCAAGTAGAGGCGACCATTATATTTATAGGACCCGGACCAACGGTAGCATCCAAGCCTGTGTGGATCTGAGCCATTTTGACAGCAAAGCGTTGCGCAAATTCATCACATCCATTTACAGAATGACTCCTTTGCTGCTTCCAGTACCCTGGAATAGGCCTTCCAATAAGGCCTAGCTGGGTTTTTAAAATCACTTTCAATCTGAATTTTCTGCCATTGTCATTCATTAGAAAATGTGAACCAGAATACAGCCTTCCACCCTCGTGCTTGCCCCCATGTATCTAATTGTCACTTTAATTCTTTGCAGACTGCCTGTGCATGTGGCACAATAACGTTTACACTGTATTTCACAAGGTTGATTTATTTATAAAATAGGTTCTTTCTTCTTGTAAGCCACCATGCTCCTCAAAGGCATTGGGTAGGTGCGCTGGGCTATCCCTCAACACACCCATTGCTATGTGCCTGTAAGCATTTGGTTCAGAATTAATCTTTAAACCGAATTGTTATTATTTCCCCTGTTACTTGGGAAAGCAATAAAAAAATTAAATATCATAGTCTATTTTACTGACCTTTATCCTCCCATCAGTCCCAACTGCTCCCTGAAGTAGTAAGAAAGGTCGAAAGAGGTTTTAAGGAAAAATGGATTCAGTTTGCTTGGTACACAATGCTTATTTGTAGAGTTATATTATTTTGAAAAGGAGACTTGGCAGCAGGGGTAGCAGAGGTGGTGGTGGCCCCCTGTAGAATCAGTTCAAATCTTATTGCTCTGTAGCTCAGCGTAAGAGGATGCCCTTGCAAAAGCTATACACGGTGTTCAATGTGGATTGTGGTGCCCGAAATCAGAGAAATTGTCTCAACTAGACAAAATTCCCCTTGCTTTCAACTGTTTTTATTGAGGGTAGACCAGCAGGTTCAGGGCTAGATGACAGGGTGTCCTTAAACCTCTTGAAATATAACTCTTTGGTGACACTGTTCAATGAAAGAGGTAAATGGAAAGGAAGCTCTTGAAATGAGCAGTGGTTGTTGTTGTTGTTCTTGTTGTTGTTTGGGGGAGTAAGAAAACCCTTTTCATGGTATAAACTAGCAGGGCACCCTTTACATTTCAAATACTATAGAACTGGGTAACATGGGACCCTCCCCAGGTTACGGGATGGCAGCTCCTTTAAGCCACAGCCAGCATACTCAAAGGTGAGGGATAGCAGGAGGTCTAATCCAGGAACATCTGATTTGTTCCTACATGCTTGGTGTATATAAGCTCATGATTTGTGTGAAAATGCCTAAAAGGCTGTGGATCCCCCCCAATCATCCCCACTGTGAAGAAAAATGTCTAGTCTCTGGATGCCTCTACCCTGCAGAGGAGTGGCGGTGTGATGCCCCTTTAATTTTGATAGTGCAGTCCCAGGGAATTCTAGGATGTGTAGTTTTTGTGAGTACTGAGAAGTCTCTGCTGTATTTCAAAGGACAAATTCGAACAGGGGTGGTGAACCTTTGACCCTCCAGATGTTTTTAACTACAACTCCCAGAGATTCCCAACCTATATTGTCAGTGACAAATGACCATGAAGGCTGCCTCTGAAACTGGTGTAGAAGCTTCTGCAGGTTATGTGGTGGCCAGATTACTGTGGTGGCCAGATTACTGACAGGGTTGAGGCATAACGATTAGACATGGGCACGACTCAGGGAAATTGTCATTTCCATTTTTAGTTATCATTTCCGTTACGTAACGGAAACGGTAATGATAATTAAGCCGTCAGAACTCAAACTCGAAGCGAAAAAAGAAAAATTTGGTCAGGATTTTCATTTCCGTTTGTGGCATCGCGGCGATCGCGCAATGCAAAGCACAGAAAAAGTTTTTTAAAGTTTTTTTTAAAAACCCCCCGACTCCCAGCCAAAAAAGCAGGCGAAAATATGCCTGCCTAAGGCTTTGCCACCTACCAGAGGGGTGGTTTCTGGGGGGTCCCCGGCCTTTCCCCCCCTTCTCCTGTCCTGGGCTGCTTGCACCAGGCTGGGGGGGTTCATCCTCGTCGTCTCGCCATGACATGCGTTGGGGGGGGTATCCAAAATGGCGACCACAATTTTTCTTTTGAAATTGTGGTCCAAAAACACACCAAATCACCACAGAAACACGTGAAATGTATTTATTTTAAATGCCTGAATTTTAATAGTAGCAGCAGTGGGGGTTTTTATAGCAATAAAATGTCATATTGATTTTATTTTATTTTATTTTATTTTTTACTTTTTTAGACCTGCCCATTTGGGCTGGGCATGGGATGGGACCATGCAAATTGTTTGAACCATTCCACCAATGGCATCGCCAGGTTTTTTACTGACACTTCTGGATGTCTCGGAGGGCATAAAAAGCCAAGGCACCTTCCAGAAATCGCAGTCGGGTGTATGGATGTGGTTGAGGGAGGAGGGCTGGCTGCTGGTGCTGGTGTGATCCAATCGAGATTGAGGAGGGAGGCTGGAGGCTTTAGGATTTAAGTTAGGCAGGCAGGGAGGGAATTGAATTTAGAAAATAATTTCTTTGATTCCCTGCAGCTTTGTCTGCTGAAGGGAATAGCAGTTTATTCTTTATTTCTTCTCTGGCAGTTTGTGAGGAATTTTTTCTGATATTGGATAAAGGGGGAGGTTCGACTGGGAGTGGGAGGTGTGGATTTATTTTAAAAATATATTATATACTACCATTTATTTTCTATTTTCCCAACTTCAATTTGTTTGCACACACACACATTTGGGGTGCAAGCCAAGAACAGAACCTCTATCCTTCCTAAGTGATATCCTAACTGCCCACTCGCCCGTCTGCCTGCGCCACCACCCACCTGCGGCCCACGCCGCCGCCCGCCCACTCGCCCGCCTGCGGCCGCCGCCCACCCACTCACCCACCCACCCCCCCGCCCCGCCCGCTGCCTAGGGCGCAAAAACACCTAGCGCCAGCCCTGATTGTGGGACGCCCCTATGCTCTGAAAAGTCAAATCGCGCTAAATCGTAGTGGAAACGACAAACAACAAACGGAAATGACAAATTTTTGAAAAATGTTGTGACAAACGGAAATGACCCGAAACGGACCCGTTCCGACAAACGAAAACTCAAAACGTCATTTTTTCTGGTCGTACCCATGTCTAATAACGATTATATCTCCCCCATTTTGACCACTTAATGTATTGGCTACCTGTATGCTTCCATGCCAGTTTCAAGGTTATTATGACTCTTTCATATAAAGCTTTTAGGAGTTTGGGATCTTATTATCTGAAAGAATGCCTTCTTCCACCTAGAATTCCCCATAGTTACATGTTCTTCTCAGACCGGTCACTTAAGATCACTTACACCGAGGAATGTAAGGAGAAAACCAGAGCTCACACCTTCTCAATAATTGCTCCTACTAGCTTAGTAGGCCTTTTGACTAGCTTAGACAGGCCTTTTGTGAGCCACTAACATCTTAACATCTTAAATAACACCTTAGCTGGCAGCCTCCCAATTTATTTTTTCTGCTCTCATAATTTTATTTTTTATTTTATTTTAGGGATGCTGTTGCTATAGTTGTTACAAGAATAGATTTTAGATTATTTCCAGGGAAGTGCAAGAACAGCTATGGCTACATGGATGGTACAGAATTTGGGACAGGTCTATCCCAAGCTATTCACCAAGGTTGTGGACGTGACCTACCGTGGAGTCAGTGACTTGACTTGGACTCAACTCAAATCTTTTTTTAAAAAAGACTCAGACTTGACTCTTGATTTGGAATCATTTTTCCAAGTCACGTTTCGAGTCTACAGTTTAATTTATGTCCCATGGCTTTTTAAATATGATATTTATATAGTATTTCTCACTTAATCTGTTGTGAGCTACTTTGGGTCCCCTATGGGGAGAAAGGTGGCATATAAATAAATGAATTCTTAAAAAAAAAACTCTGGTTCGTGAATGTAGGATATTGTGCTTCAGTGACCACAATTCAAAAAAATTGGCCCAGTTATGCTGCAGAATATCATGCTTGTGTTGCCAGCAGGAAAAAAGGATGCCAGGCTTCACAGAGCAAAGGGCAGCCTGAATGTGGACAACACCAATGGCAGCAGTCAAGATGGTTTACAGGATACCCTCTTGTGCTCACTACTTTTCCCCACCTGTTGAAAAACACCCCTGATACAGTAGGAAACCCCCCTGTATCCACTGATTCATTATCCACTGATTCAGTTATCCACGATTTGCAAGGAAAAAATTAAATAATTCAGCAGCCACAAAGCAAGCTGTAAAGCAAGCTGCTGTCACAAACAGTAGCTGTAAAGCAAGCTATTGTCACAAATAGCATCTATAAAGCAAGCTACTGTCACAAAAAGCGGCCATAAAGCAAACTACTGTCAGGAAATAGCAGTTTGGGGGTGGGTGGACAGGCATTCTTTCTTATCCATGGTTTTCATTATCCACGGGAAGGCCTGAAACCAAGCCCCAGCGGATACCAGGGTCCTACTGTAATTCCTTTGTGTTTGAGTGAGAAATGATTAATTGATGAAAAAAATGAGTCTTTGTTGTCTCCCTATTATATGACAACAAAACTGTTCCGATTGTTTTATTGGGAAAACTATACTAATGCAATGATTTTCCTGACAGTTTATTTTTATATGAGCATGAAAGGAAGGACTTTTAAGGGCATTCCAAAACATCAGCTTCTGCATTTGTGTTTTTTGTGACATTGAAAGACTTGAATCATCCAAAAAAGTTCCATTTAGTAGTTAATATTTTTGATTTCCTCTCATTGTTCTGGTTTGTTCAGAGAGACAAGCAAATGTGTACTAGGCTAAAAACATTTGGGGAGAGAGAGAGATGTAAATGACATTTTGCAACCCTAGCACTTTGTAATTGTTGCAAAGGACGAATTATCTCTCACTCAGTGCTTTTGAAACAGTATGGCAGATTCTGAAAATGTCAAAAGAGGATTATTCTAAATTGATGTCAACTGATGGATTGCATTGGCATTTGTATCCCCTACACACAACACACACATTAAATAAGAACTTTCTGCTTCATAAATGCTCCCTGTTTCCTGAAAAGAACGGGTTACCACAATGTTTAATTGGCTGGTAAGGTGTTGATACAAACTACTTAAACATGTTGTTGTTGTTGTTGTTGCTGCTGCTGCTGCTGCCGCCGCTGTTGTGTGCTGTCAAGTCACCTCTGACATAAGGTGACCCTTACATGACATCTGAAAGGTTGGCACATGTTGTTTGGCATGTGAAATGTATGAAGACATGAGCTACAGTCCAAGACAAGTCATGCAATGAAATACCACAAGATTCTTTCTTCTCCAAGGTGCTTCATAAGACCATATAGATCAGTGGTGGCGAACCTTCAGCACACCAGATGTTTTGGACCACAACTCCCACTGTCCTTCGTCATTGGCAATCTAGGCTCTGAATTCTGGGAGTTGTGATCCAAAACATCTGGAGTGCTGAAGGTTCACCACCACTGATATAGATTATAGAACAAGCTGGGCATGTTTGTTTGTCTCCCATATCTCTGTATTCCACCCATCCTGTCAGCTCCTGAAGTAAACGACAGCAGGCATGTGGCGAATTACAAGGACATGCCTCCTGCAATACTGTCAGGCCCAATTGCTTCACAAGACAATGTCAGAGGAGGATAAGATGAGGTCTATTTGTTGACCCCAAGCAACCCATTCTTACTACCCCTTTTTGGATTCAAGCCTAAAGAACTTAGATCAAATGGGGTTGCATGGCTGATAAACAGTGAGGACAATACGCGACACAGGACAACATCACTCATTATCAAAGAACAGACATTTTAAGGTATTTAAGGCTCGCTGCTAATGTTTTGATCTTGTGTTCTATAAGCTAAAGGCTAAGATCCTGTTACCCAGAATAGTGAAGCTGCAGTTAAAATAGGAATTTGATCTGCCAGCTCTCTATATTTTTTCATGGATTCAGTGGGTCTATTCCAGCTGCAATTTACTGTGCTGAGTGGTAGGATTCCATCCAATGTTAGATAGTCATAATTCTGGCTATCAATCAGGAGAAAGTATCACTGAATACAGGCACACATACACAACTGTAAAGATGCACACAGCCTGTTATTTTTTTTTTAAATGTGTGGGTGTTGTGTCATTACAGTCGTAACCGACTCTTTGTGCCCCATGTCCATGGAGTTTTCTTGGCAGGAATACTGGTGTGGTTTGCCAGTTCCTCCTCCATGCACTTAAAGCACCTGGTATTCCCTGGTGGTCTCCCATCCAAGTACTAACCAGGGCTGACCCTGCTTAGCTTCCGAAATCGGGCGAGATCGGATGTGCTCAGGGAATCTAGTCAGCTGTGCAATGGAAAATTACTGATCCAAGGCATGTGAATGGCAGGGGTACCTTCTGCAAGCAATTTTAAGTAACCCCTTGAAATTTGGAAAGGTTTGGGGCTCAGAAAGCTGAGTTATGAAGCTCCAAAGGGGGGTGCCCCTAGGAAAAAATCTTTCTGATTGTAATCAATGGGAAGCTGTGGCAGTGCTATCACTCACCCGATCAGCTTACTATTCCAATTAGAAAGGTTTTTTGTGATGAAACAAAATGAAACTACTCTAGAAACAAAACGAAACAAAACAAAACACTATTTTTCTGTCTCATGCCCATCTTTAGTGAAAAGGCTTCTTTGTCTAATTGGAAGGCAGGCAACAATCCATGCAGACATGGCTGAGGTTTAAGGTGAGGAGAGATTTGAAACTTGATTCTTTCTTCCACCTTTCTGGATTACCCTTTGATTGTGACACCATCCATTGCTCCCTAACTCTCTACAGCAAAGACTGCCCCAAAAGTTTCAATAGCTGTTTCCGTTTCTGAAGAAACAGATTATAGACGCTTCGTGTTTGAAATGTCTCACCGCATGAACAATGAGACACGTTTGATTATGATAAAGTAACCTGACAAATAAAATGCAGAGTAACATTTAAAAAGCAAAGAAAACATGCTATGTGATTAAAAAATACCTAGGGTATAATTTACCTAAGATGTAACCTATAACAAAACCAACAGAGGCTTTAGAGCGACTAATATAAATCCCTATTAATAAGTTATAAGTTTAAATCAACCTTGCTGGGGTTGCTATAGTTACCAGCGCAGAGTTGTGGGTGGAACTCTGGTGTGGTCACCCGTGGAAGAAAGCTGCAAATTGAGAATTGAGGATGATGAACTCAAGGGGTCTGAACTGGGAGCGTCCCCTAATGGCTTCCACACGGACCTGCAGGCGGATCTTCTCCACAGCTGCATTTCAATCAAATCTATAGGGATAGGAACAGAAAGGATGTTTTCCCCCAGCATGGCAAGGAACATTTTCATCATGGCCTTCATGTCTCCACATGGGCCACCCACCTCTTTTTCGGCTTCTCACCTGGCCTTTTGTTACCAGGAATGTGTAATGCACTTAAAGTTCCCAGAAGATCTTGTTTCTGGTTAACTGTGGGTGTGATAGCATCTGCAACAGCGTCCTTATTTTTGCATGAGCTGCTTCATCTTCTGCACGTTGAGTAAGAAACCTCTCTCAGATGACCTGAAGGTCACATCTGTTGTTTTTCAGCATCTATTTTGAAGACTATCATAGGAAATGCAATATGAGGCAAACTGGAGTCATAGGCAAAAAGTATATAAAAAATAAGACTCCCCCCCTCCAAACATCCCCATGTTCCTGTTATGCAATAGAAGGGGAAACATTTTGTGTTCGTTTGTACGTTTTCCAGTTTTGACATTGTTGGCTCTTGTAGAAGGGAGAGCTATTTGAAAACACAAGATACAAAAATATTGCTGAACAAATCATTACAAGTCGTAAGAAAAGTAAAACACACAGCTCACAATCCTGCTGGCCGACACAGATATGGAACGGCAATTGCCTGAGGTTTTCCTTTGCACACTGATTGTGAAATTGGGTGTGTGACCAGTTGTGCAACCAAATGTGTGTAGGGCAGCCTGCCCAGAGGAGAAAAACTGCTCTGTGACTGCCGTTCTATGCCTTGCCCTGGAGATTTTTCTTAGAGGATTCTATCCCTGACACCACAGACCTCTGAGTTTTTGAATAATTACTGCTTGTGCATGAACTATCTTCTAGCTCTTATGCAATTCATTCAAATAAAAAACAGTTTAGATAAGTTACATTTTGGAATATGACTCATAGAATCTCCCAGTGGGAGACCTGTAACTATGATGTAAAACTCTTTCGGAATCAGATAACTTTAGCTCTGATGGCAAAAAAAAAAAAAAAAAAACAAAAAAAAACAGCTCTTACAAAGGCTTTCAAAAGCTTTGCAGTCAACTATTACAGTTTTCAGGATAGCTCAGCCCTTGGTCTGTAACCACTATGGCAGATTCAGTCAAATGGATCAGCTGTAAACAAAGGTGACATGCAAAATGACAATGACATTGACTCCAGACATAAACTCGCTTAACCATGTGGAGTCATCGCTAAAATCAATGATCCTTATGTGCAAGTGCTTTGGATTGGAGCCATTTGATGACAAGGGCATTTAAGGGCTCCCTAATAGAATATAAAAGTGGCATGACAGTGAATTGCCAACATAGGTGTTTGAAGATATTCAAATTTCCAGCATGGTGATCTGAATGAGACAGGGTTGTTCCACAGAGATCATAGGTTCCTTGTCTTTCTGCTGTAGCTTTCTTGGCACCTCGTGGCGCAGTGGTTAAATGTCTGTACTGCAGATAAAACTGTGCTCACCACCTGGGGTTCAATCCCAGGTAGTAGGCTCAAGGTTCACTCAGCCTTCCATCCTTCCGAGGTCGTTAAAATGAGTACCCAGCTTGCTGGGGGGGCAATGTGTAGCCTGCACTCTGTAATTAAAAATTGGAAACTGCCCAGAGACTACTTAAAGTCATATGGGGTGGTATATAAGCAGAACACTTTGCTTTGCTTTGGACTGCCGTACAGCAGCCAAAACTGTGCTCACAAGCCAGCAGGGTTCAATCCCAGGTAGTTGGATCAAGGTTCACTCAGCCTTCCATCCTTCCAAGACTGATAAAATGAGTGCCAGCTTGCATGGGGGGGGGCAGAGAACAATGTGAAGCCTGCATAATTAAATTGTAAACCACACTCACTAACAGGTGGTATATACATTAGCAGAACACTTTGCTTTTCAACCTCTTCATAAATGTGAGCAGCTGTGTGAGACAGAATGCTGGACTGGGTCAGCTGTGGCCAGTTCCAGCAAGGTTGTTTATGTTTCACTTTGCTTTATTTGCCTCCTCTTTCTCCCCAGATGGATGGTTTTCAGAGGGGGCTTTATTTGCATAAATAATCTGCCTTTGCCTTAGGAATCATCAGGGGACTCTTTCTCTTGTCCAGGGCCCTTCCATCTGGACATAATCCCAGTCCATTATTGGGTTTTCTAGCTCTAACCCTTTCTAGCCACAACCCTCCCCCCCCCCAGTACTTCCACAGCATCACCAAACTCCTCTCTTTCTGGCTTCCTATCCTTTCTCTTTCTCAACCCTTTCTATGGCATTATCCCTTTAATCCACCCCTTCCTCCTCTCTTCGTGTAGATCTATTGTGTGTACATCTATTCATGTAGATCTATTGCATGTACATCGTGTACATCTATTGTAGGGGTTAGGGACCCAACCCGACCCGTAATAATGGAAAATCCGCGATATGCTTCCGGATCACCCAAATCACTTCCGGATCACCCAAACCACTTCTCGGGACTCCAACAGGCCTGGGAAGCCCACTAGAGGCCTGTTCAGGGCAGTGCCAGGCCTCAGATAAGTGTAGGAGGCCCCAGATAGGCCCCCCAGTCGTGACCCAACCCATCATCCGCATATAGATCTGCACATCTCTAAATCTTGCCTACTGGTATTTCTATGTAACTCAATTTTTATCTCTCAGCAACAGACAGTCTTTGCCCTGATGCTGTCTGGTAGTTCAGTGCAGGGGGTGCAGTGCAGTCCAAGTCCAATATGCAGGCAAACTTTCCAGATATTTCTTTCCCCAGGACAACAAACCTAATATCTCACATTTATCTGCAACCAAAATGACTCTCTCTGTTCATGTTATTGGTGGGAAATGTCCCATTTACTCTGTTCCTGCCCCTCCGGCCTGAACGGGTCACTTGGCTTTGTTTGCTTTCTGTTTCCCTTTGTCTACCCACATGGATGTAAATCCTTGACCTTTAAATTAGAGATGGGCACGAATTTTAAAAAATGGTGTTTCGGTTTTTCATTTGTCGTTGAGAGATCCATTTCATTTCGTTTCCATTTTTCACAAAATTTTGGAAAAATTTTGTTTTGTTTTTCATTTTTTCATTTTTTGTTTCTACCCACTTTTTGCACGATTTTTAAAGCATTTCCGTGCGGGGGCGTCCCCCAATGCCCCAGACCAGACAGAAAACACAAAAAAAGTGATGCTGGTAGAGACACAGTATAGACTAGGTATGCAGGGAGGCTGCAAAGGCAGCGGCGGGTGTTGCCCAGGATGCAAGGCAGCTGCAGAGTGACTGCACTGTGGGGCAGGGGAGGGTACTCACCGAGAGGTACGCACACATGCACACAGGGAGGCTGCAGGACTGAAGCTAGAGTTGCAGAGACAGCAATCCCACCCTAACTCCCACCGGGGACTGCAAGGAGGACGGGGGCTGCCAGAGCTTTTTATGCCCTCTGTGGCTGCCAGACCTGCCCAGTCTGCAACCTGGGCATGCTATTGGTTGAAGTTGTCCAATAATTTACATGATCCCATCTCATGGCTTGCCTCCATTTTGTGGCTGGAGTGGCGACATCCATTTTGTCATCCTTAAAGGGAAAAGAAAAATACATCGCGATGGCAGAAGACAAAAAAAAACGTTTTAAGGACCCCAACCCCCTGGTAGGTAATAAATTCAAATAATTATCGCATTATCGCTGTATTTTTATGGATGTCCAGGGCGTTTTAATACCCAAGAAATCAATATTAGGCATCTGGGAGCCATTTTGGGTCGATGTCCCCTAACTCCCCTTAAAGGAAAAAAAAAATACAGCGATCTGAGAAAAGACATAAATGCATGTTTTAAGGACCCCCCCCCCAGTAGGTATTATCAGACAGTATAAATAATTATCGCTGCGTTTTTATGGATGTCCAGGGCATTTTTTAAGATTTAAAACAGCTCATTTTATTGCGTGTCGCCATTAATGAAAACGAAACGTAACGAACACAATTTCCGTGGTTCTGTTTGTTTCGTTCCATTTTCATCACAATTTTCATTTGTCATTTTGTTACGTAACAAAATGAATAATGAATAACAGAAACGAAAAAATGTTCGTTTCGTGCCCATCTCTACTTTAAATTATTTCCTTCCTCCTAAAAGAAGGAAAGACATTATGGGGCACTCTTGACCAAAGAAGACAAGTAAAGGGACACTACAGATATGGCAACCAACATAAATGGCATAAAATGAAGCAAATCTCTACTTATTCGGTGTGGCCTTTTAAGGATTAGAAGCTTCAGAGTAGTTAGGCTCTTTTTAAAAAAAACACCACCAAAGAAACCCAATGGTTTTGTGCTTGCTCTTTGTTTGCCTTGCTTCTCAAAGTGCACAAATTATGGAAGCTCCAACAATCAGGATGAGCACTGATTGACTTGTTTACCGAGAGGTGAGGAATCCCAGGAGGGGCCTTGAGATTCAGCTTTTTCAGGACACAAGCCTTTTCTCTAGGCTCCAGATATGTCTCTCTCTTTTTTCTTACCTGTTTCCTCTCTCTCTCTCACACACACACAGTTCTGCTTACATAAAGTGTTCTGCTTATATACCACCCCATACCACTTCCAAGTAGTCCCTGGGCAATTTACAGTTTAATTACAGTAATGCAGGCTACACATTGCCCCCACCACCACCAAGCAAGATGGATACTCTTTTTACCAACCTTGAAAGGATGGAAGGCTGAGTGAACCTTGAGCCTGCTACCTGGGATTGAACCCCAAATTGTGAACAGTTTAACCTTGCACCATGAGAACACAGTGTCAAAAGGAGCCGTCTTTTTCCTATCAGTTTGTACCAACTGTGTCCCTGAATGTTGCTGCTGACTGATTTACTTTGGCCTTACATAGGGCTCTTTGTTTCCCTCTCCATGAAGCCCTTGCAGAATAAATTTCACAGTATGAGCATAACCTCACAGTTGTGCTGTCTGCTCATTTGTTTCATTCTGAGGCCGGTTTTCTCCCAGTGAGGGACCCCGGGCAGCATATCGTATAAAAAATCAAGTCACACTAAAACACAATTCTAAAATTTATATTATAAATTGTGCCTACTATAATTCTCCATAAATTCATTGCATAATAATTGTGTCAGGAAATAACTATACCACATTTGTACCCAGTGAGAGATCATCCTGAATAAAAACTTTTAGGGTGAAATGCTTGTCCTTCATGTCTGCATGGCTTTATCCACTGTACCTCAGTTCACGTCTTCTGTACTTAACACCAGCCAGGTTGTCAGATCTGAAAGAGGGAAGCAGAGCAAAGATACAAGTGGCAAACCAACAGTCTTCTAACCATTTGCCTTGCTGGAAAGATTGCCCAGGAAAGAAGGCAGAGGATTAACTAGTACACCATGTTTTGGTTCATGCCCATCTCTAATTCTGAGTTTTGAATCCAAAAATAAAAAAGAGGTGGGGTCACCTATTCCATCACTGTCAAAAACAATTTTCTTTTTTCAAAGAAATGTGCATAATTCACCAATGTGTTTCCAATTCACCCAGGACAGGAGGTGAAAGGGAGCCATTGCTCGTACAAAAATACACTAGAGTTTGTCTGTCTTTCCAGCACATTCACCATAGTTTCAGCATTGACTGAAGGTCCAAGCGGGAGAACTCAGCCTCTAGAGCATTGTTTCTTAATGGGGGGTACCGCCTCCTGGTGGGTGGTGGGACGATGCTGAGGGACGTTGAACTTGTTTTGTGTGGTAAAGGGCAGTGGACATGTTTTGGTTTTATAAAGTTTTCATCAACCAAAAGAGGAGGTGAAAACAAATAAACAAACAGAAACTCAAAGTGGCCGACAAGGCATTGCCATCTTTGCTCTGCCCATGTGCTCTGAGCCAGCCAATCAGAAACATATGTTTCAAGCACAACCATCCCACTGACATAATCAAGTATGTTTCATTGATATTACTCTTTTATTGTAATTAGTTTTACTTTTTTTAATTATCTGATTGAGAATAAAGTTTTTTAAATGTGAAAGCCCTTTGCAAAACAAAACAAAACAAAACATTGAAAATAAATATATGTATTTACAGCATTTTGAAATAAATGAATTTAGATAAAAGAGCATTTAAGCATACTTTTTCTGCATTAGTCATTTTAATTTTATTAAAAGGAATGCAATTACCTTCCAGGGCAAAAGTATCAAGTTAAATCAAACAAATTTGGTAATTACTTAAAAATTACTTAATTTTTTTGCCTTTAATAATTCAGTAATCCCCCTTCCACATACCCTAAATTATAGGATTTTCACAAAGGGGGGTGTTGAAATTTTTTCCGGACCATGGGGAAGCAGCTTTAAACAGGTTGAGAATCACTACTCTAGAGTATGTCAGTTAGACCTTTGAGTAACCAAAAGATCACCCTGAGTTAGGAAAATGCCATTGAATTAGAAAAAAGAACCTGCTGCCCTTTCATCTTACAAGGGCTGCTTCAGCAGTTTTCTGAGACATGGCTTCAGGCTTTAGGTTTAGGGAAAGCGCTCCTCAACCCCTTGCCAGGTCAGGACACCAGATATTTCATTTATTTCCCTTCAGAGTTCCTTGGGAGCGGCCATTCCACCTCTTAGCAATGAGCTTCTGCCAGTGAGAGAGAAAAAAACAAACCTATCACAGAATATACTGAGGTTACAGAAGCTGCTCTTTCATGAAACCATTGTAGCAGCGAGATGATTTGTTGTGAAAAGATAGAGCACGCAGATAACAGAACCAATTATACTATGTATATGATGGCAAAGGGGACCTATGTAACTGAGCTGTAAGCCTACTGAAACCACATTTGTGTTTTTTGCTGGAGTGTGAAGGTAATGTTGTAGCATTTTTGTATGGTAGTAGGTTCTGCATGTGATTTTTAGGTGTCTGATCTTTCTTTTTCCTGGCTATCGCTACTTCTTGCTGTTGTGTGTTCTGTGCCTTCAAGTAGAGATGGGCACGACTCAAAAATGGTGTTTCGTTTGTCGTTTGGTCGTTTAGGGGTCCGTTTCGGTTCATTTTCATTTTCGTGACGTTTTTTGCAAAAAAAATCATTTTCATTTTGTTAGGTAATGAAATGAAAACACGAAAACGAAAAATTGCTGTTTCGTTAGCATTCTTTTTAGTTCAATGCATCTGCTGCAACGAAAACGAAAACACGGCAAATTTGGTCGTTTTGTTTTCATTTTCGTTTTGTTTTAAAAAAATTCGTTTCATTTTCATTGCGTAACGAAATGAAAAAATGAAAACGAAAATGAAAAATCGCTCATTTCGTGCCCATCTCTACCTTCAAGACAAAACCCCTAGTAGGACATTCAAGGTAAATGAGATATCTTAAAGAGTGGTTTTAACAGTTCAATTCCGCCAGGGAGTTTAAGAACATAAGAATAGCTATGCTGGATCAGGCCAAAGGCCCATCTAGTCCAGCTTCCTATATCTCACAGTGCTCCTGCCAGATGCCTCTGGGAGCGCACAAGACTAGATATCTGTCTCCTGATACCACTCCCCTGCATCCGGCCCTTGAAGCACCCCAATTTTAAGCCTGGAGATTACACATCTCCATCATGGTTTGTAACGTGTGATTATGTCCAATCCGCTTTTGAAGGCATCCAGGCCATATGCCATCACCACATCCTGGGGAGTTGCACAGACTAACAACACGCTTCCATAACAGAGTGGGAATTTTGCCCCCCCCCAAATCCTAATCCATCACTTTATCCAGTACACCACACTAGTCTGTTATTCTTGCTATATACTATTATGTAATCTCTGGTGAGTCTTTTGGCGAGTCTGTGAATGAATGACCTCCAAAATGTCCTATCATTTATAGGTCTGCTCTGTAGGGATTTCATACCCCAATAGCTTTGTACCCCAAGAAAGGGGCAGAGCACAAAGCGCACCTAGAGGAAGCTGAGGACCTGGATTTCCCAGAAATCCCCAGGGCTGAGCAGGCACCCAGGTGCAGCTAAGCTAATGCTGATCTAAGCATAGGTCAGGAGGCCAGGAAAACAGGATATCAGGATACACAGACCAAGAGCCCCTTTCCGTCCTTATCAGTAATGCCTCACTAGCTAGGGAGCATTTCCCCCCCACCCATGGATTCCATTTCCCCTGCTTTGTTTACCTGTTTACTGAACAGATAACGCTTGCATTCTTTCCCCCCACCGAGGAACGTCTCACTGTATCTATTGGGCTGACTCTCTTATAATAAAGGCTGGGCTCAGGCAGCAGGCACACACAAACACAATCATCACCACACAATCTCACATACACGCATGCCTACACACATCCAGACACACACAGACATCAATGGAACCCTGACAGACAGACGAACAGGAATGCTGCCCTGAGCACCAGAGATTGCACCCCGAAACTCTGTGTCCCGTGTGATTCGTAATGCAACAAATGGTGACCCCGACGTGATCCCCCCAACGCAACGGCAGAGGTGATCCCCCCAAGGCAACGGCAGACGTGATTCCCCCAAGGCAACAGCAGACGTGATTCCCAGAAGGCAACGCAGATGCGATTTCCTGCAGCAAGGCAGATGCAGAGGAACCACTAGGCACAAGGACCAGGCTCCAGGCCGGAAGGCACGAATGCAGCCCATCCTCATCTCCCTACGCCTGTGGAAAAGGCTTCGAGACGCGTCCAAACATCCTCTAAGAGGATCCCAAAGGTGAGATGGGAGCGTTCTTCTCGGTTGAAGAGCGAAATGAATTCAGTGGGTCAGCTAATTTTCGGAGCAAAAGCATGCCAGTAATAGTACAGCCTTTGCCCACAGTCCCTAAGGTGGGATCAGGGGGGCAGGGAAAGATTTGCGTGAGCCAAGAAGTCAGAACAGAGTTTTGGGAGTCACAACAGCCTTTGGGTGGGGAACCAGCAGTAGGAAGAAATCTACAGGTAGAAAATTCCAGGGTTGGCAAGCAGAACGCAGGTGATAGAGCAGAGCAGCAATGGGGACGCATGGAAATGCCCATTTCACTTCTCCCCATAGATTTTCAGATGTCCCTACCAATAATTTTTCCACCTAGTGACCTGCAGTTAGGAACAGTGTCCCACAATCAGGAATTGGTGGAGGAACAAAGGGAACCCTGTGCTGAGACCGTTGTTCTAAGATCAAAAATTTCCATCAAGAATGGTCTCAGCACAGGGCAAAATGACACTCAGGAAGATTTCACCAAACCCCAGAAGCAAGAGGGGAAAAATTTTGTCCTGCCACAAAATGTACCTCCAAAAGGCAAGGAGATGCCCCAAAGGCAGTCACTTTCTTGCAGCAAAGAGCCAAGCCATGGGGCAGGATTTCCCAAAGCAATGCAGAGAGGCCAAAATTTTGTCCATGGCTCAGTAACTCAAGCCCTGGAATTGTTTAACACTCAGGATTCCATTTCCCAGGGAAGGCACCTCAGGAATCAGAAGCGGCCAGCTTTAGAGCATATGCAGAGTTCAGCCTTGGGCTGGACCAAAGCAGATTTGCCCAGAGAGGGAATCCCAAAGATAGACCTCTTTTCCAAAAGGGCAAAGTTCGCCATTAAGGCAAAGGCCAGCCTTTTGTGTGCTGTGGCAGATGCCAGGCACCCTCAGTATAAGTATAGGAGAAAGGCAATTTTTTCAAAAAATCTGTACCCTATTTTTCCCTAAGAGATTTTCCTCTTTCTCCAAAGCCATGGAGAATGTAGAGTTTCTCTCTCAGAAAGCTTAGGCAGCCAGAATTCCCCTCATACTCTCTTTAGCAAGCTACAGGAAAATTTAGTAATCAAAAATGCTTTTCTCTCTCTCTCTCTCTCTCTCCCCCCGCCCCTCTCTGTCTATCAACTGGAAGCAGCTCAGGGGGAGCGGGGGGGGAGGGGGCTGGAAAGCAAGCAGGCAGGGGAGGAAAAAAGGTTTTTGGATAAGAAAGAGTTTGCTGGAGAATGGGAAGTTTGCTGGAGAAGCAAGCAGGCATCAGTTGTCTGTCAGGAATTGTGAGAAAGATTTCTGGAGATTTCAAGTCCTTTAGAAAGAAAACGTCCCAAAGATCTAATCTATCCACTATTCTCATGGGGTAAAAAGGAATTATATGGGTTGATCCACCCCACTAGCACACAGAAAGCATGCAAGGTAGCAGGAAGCATGGAATGGTTATCAGTTTGCTAAGAAGAGTAGACTGTTATCTTCAGATACATTGTATAAACAAAGCCAGCTTATCACCGTCCTGCTGGTTGTAATTACAAGTCAACAAGCAGAGGCATCTTTCAGAGTTGGAAGCAAACTGACTACAAATCCCATATGCCTTACATTTTTTGGGCACAAGCAATCAACAGGGTTTAAAATGCATAAAAATCATCACTAATCGTGTTCCTTTTGCCTCCAAAAATCAAGCAGTGGAAAAAACCTTCCTCTCAGGGTATGAATTTCAAATTTAAAACAAAAAACAATTAAAAGGAAAAAAGGGGGAGAAATGCCCCCCCTCAAGCCTCTTCAAGCAAGGAGAAGGCTTGATTGTAACTATACAGTATGTACCCTGAGAGAAAGACAAATAGTCTCACAGGTATGCCTTCCATGGCAGTTTGAAGCTTTACCAGCAGAATGATCCCAGAAGGACATTTAAGGAATATTCTCATTCCTCATACATTCCTCATTTTCTCAACTGCAAAGGCTTATGGACTATGGGTAATCTGGGAGCTGTTGTTAACATTCATGCCAAGCAGAATTGTCTCACCACCAGAAGAAGAAGACATTTCCCAGATCCATGAACTTTTAGCAAAAGGACTCTTAAAAAGACTTTTCAGCAAACAGCCATCCATTGGAAGGAAGCAAAGAAGAAAATAGTTAGGTAGTCTAGTCTCTCACCTTCCCCCACAAAAATGTAAGCCCCAGCACAGAGAGATCCTGCTTACTTATGTATTCTCATGTATTCATGTATTTGGAAAATATTCACTGTCTATACTATTCACTGTCTATACCTGGACCTCTTAGCCACAAAATCATCTATTCCTGTATTACTTATGCTATAGCTTATTGCTTGATTATTGTTAATGCATGTATATCTGTATGCTAGATTATGCCTATGTACCTTTTAAGTCTTGGGAGACAATCTTGCTTATTATGTCAGTTCATTTATTATTGCAAGTTATGATGAGCGAAAGTTTCTATCTCTGAATGTTATATGAATATTGGGTGCTTTGTAACTCGGTGGGAGAAAGAATGCAGCCAACATTCTAGAGGGTCTCCACATTAGATAACACATCACAGCCAATGATTTATGCCATGCCCTAGCTTAGGGCTCTCACAATGAGCATGGGGGTGGGAGGAAATGGCCATGGAGTGTCAGCGCAGCAGCTCTCAGGCACAGCCATAAGACATCTCAGTTTTAAGGCATAATTCTCACACCTCAGCCCAAACATACGAAGCATGTCTTGCCAGAGACATGTCACTCCCTCCTACATAAGGAGCTGAGTTTCCTCTTGGGCCAAGCAATGAGGCCCCTGGGGCAAATGACATCAGGTTGCCAGGCTTTCAGGGCCTGCATGGGTTGAGCACCAGATGAGTGCCTGATTTCTGGTTGGTTTACACCTGTGCCTCCTGTCTGGTATGCAAAAAGGGTTACAGTTCTTGCCCACACTCTCTTAATTAAAAGGAAAGGGAGAGATGTAGGGATTTCATACCCCAATAGCTTTGTACCCCAAGAAAGGGGCAGAGCACAAAGCGCACCTAGAGGAAGCTGAGGACCTGGATTTCCCAGAAATCCCCAGGGCTGAGCAGGCACACAGGTGCAGCTAAGCTAATGCTGATCTAAGCATAGGTCAGGAGGCCAGGAAAACAGGATATCAGGATACACAGACCAAGAGCCCCTTTCCGTCCTTATCAGTAATGCCTCACTAGCTAGGGAGCATTTTCCCCCCACCCATGGATTCCATTTCCCCTGCTTTGTTTACCTGTTTACTGAACAGATAACGCTTGCATTCTTTCCCCCCACCGAGGAACGTCTCACTGTATCTATTGGGCTGACTCTCTTATAATAAAGGCTGGGCTCAGGCAGCAGGCACACACAAACACAATCATCACCACACAATCTCACATACACGCATGCCTACACACATCCAGACACACACAGACATCAATGGAACCCTGACAGACAGACGAACAGGAATGCTGCCCTGAGCACCAGAGATTGCACCCCGAAACTCTGTGTCCCGTGTGATTCGTAACGCAACACTGCTCAGCTTTGGGAAATGGAAGGCCACAGCTTGTTTTTCCTGGGTCAATTCATCTCATATTTGGTCTTCCTCTTTTCCTGCTGCCTTCAGCTATTTCCAGCAATATTATCTCTTCCTCATGCCTTCTCATGATGGGCCCAAAGCATGTCAGGTTTTTCATTTTTCCCTCCAGAGAAAGTTCAGGTTTGATTTGATCTAGGTTTGCACCCTTTGTTTGGTCTTTCTTGCAATCCATGGTACCTACAAAGCTCTCTTCCAGCTACAAATCTTGAGTGAATCAATCGTTTTCCTATCCACTGTCTTCACTTGCCTTTAAGAAGTGGGAAAATTGATTGACTCAAGTATAACCCGAGTCAATATTTCCTTCCACTGCCTTCCCCAAGCTGGTGCTGGTGGGCATTGGCACTTGTTTTGGAAGAGAGAAAAAAGTTTAAAAACCCACCTCTTCTCCCTCTATGCACCCAATTTTTTTTTTGGGGGGGAGGGAGAAGCGGTGGGGTTTTAAAACTTTTTTCTCTCTCCCGGAGCAAGTGCCGATGGCAGACAACAAGCAACTTCAAAAGTACTGAACATACAAAAAATTCAAAGTATCAAAAATAAAGGCAATAAAATAAAATAATATGGAAACAATAACTGGTAAAAAGTTAGTGATTTTCCACTTCATGCTAATTTCAGCAACTGGAGTCATTCCCAGACTGTTTGGTTACTAAATTAACACAGTTTCCAATGCCTGCTGATTTTTTTTCTCATCTACAATTTCATAGTCTTGACCCTTTGGTCGGCCCACATATACCAGTAATGCTGAGAAATAAGAAGTGTATTATAATGAAAGCAATAATAATATGGAGGGTGGAACCTGTGTTATTTCACAACCACCTCCAGTAGTCCTTCCCTCCATGCAGAACAGATCATCTGAAAGTTTCTTTAAAGCTGACAGGAGAAATTAAGAGATTACAAGGAAGGCCAAGCCAATGACAGGCAGTGCCCTCTCTGCATTGCTAATCAGGATGCCCCAAGCACTCCAACCTGGTAGGTAAGCCCTGGCACCACTATCCCCTCACACCCTTTTCAGCTAGCAAGATGTGGCTCACTGTGAATAAAATTATTTGTATTTCAATCGGCCTCTCACCATGTCTCCCTTCTAGACTTGGGTGTTTGGAAGGGGTTTGGTTCTGAAACAAAACATGGCAGCACAGCTGCCGTTCAGAACCAAGACCCACCCTCCAGAATGAAATCAACCCCTGACACAACTTCCTTTGGGATGTGTGGGGTGAAACTCCCACGAGGAAGAAGCCTCCAACGTGTCATCTTTCCCTTTCCCTGGCCAATAAGGAGCTGTCAATATACGGATGGGAGACAGAGTCTCAGGATGTATAAAAATAGAAAACAATCTTTATTCTCTTTTAAATCATTTAAAAAACTTATGGCTTGATGGGTTTCGGCAGAGCTGTGTAAGAACATACATCATTGTCCCCCCCCCCCCCCCGTCTGATTGGGCAGCACCAGGGAGAAAGAAATATGACGCGTGAGAGGCTGCTTCCTGGTTGGAGTTTCGCCCCGCACAAACTACAGGAAGGTAAGACAGTGGTTGATTTTGTTCTGGAGGGTGGGACTGAGTTCCGAACACCAGCTGTGCTGGCATGTATCATTTCGGAACCAGTCCCCTTCCGAAATGAAACATCCATAGTTTATTTATGCTTCTATGTCCTGATAAGCACTGGGTATCAACAACTTTATCATGATGGCAAAAAATGTCACACACTAAACACATACACATCAATCCCTATTCCCTTCAGTCTCCTTTCCTATTTTTAGTATAAAATGCATATATATATATATATTTGCCCACTCAAAACTGCACACAAGATTCCAGCCACTGGTTAAACAGAACTTACTGTTCAGTGCATTTAAACCATATGGTCCTATCAGAAGTAATGACAGTAACTCAGACACAGACAGAGAGACAGAGAGACAGACAGACACAGACACACACACAGACACAGACACACACACACACACACACACAGAGAGAGAGAGAGAGAGAGAGAGAGAGAGAGAGAGAGAGAGAGAGAGAGAGAGAGAGAGAGAGAGAGAGGCAGACACAAACACATTCAAGACCTGTGTGTGTAGAAACAATTGTGGCTGTAGAAACAATTAAAGTGATAGTTGGAAGGTGTTAGTAATGTCCAAGGTGGAAATAAGATACTGTAATACTAATTGGACCTTCAAATTTTAAAAGAACCCATTTTGTTACTCTAGTTATGTTTTTTTCCACCTTGCCAAATACTGTTTAGTCTAAACAAGAACGAGCCTTTTAACTGAGTACCATAAAGAAACAAGGCAATTAAATGACTCACCTACTGTTCTCACAGTATACACAAGCAAAGAAAGATGCAGAGTCTTAAGCTTGCTCCGGAAACTGCCGGGGTGTGTTTGATCGGGTTCAACAAGCAGTATCCATTGCAATTACAGTAGAATTTAGAAAGAATTATCCCTCGCCTTTACAAAGGAGGTATGTAAATTGGCATAATTGCCTTCAAAAGAGCAACAGGGATTCATAGCAGCTGGGGATCTGGATCGTAAACCTAGGATCGTATTTCCGTAGATGCAGACTGCCTGTGTGATCCCTTTTGACCAATCCACTGACTGATCAAAACAGCCACATTATCTCCAGTGAAACAGGCTCAGGTTAAAAGAGGCCTTCTTCCCAACTTGACACCCATCCGTTCAAGCCCACCGATGGTGGGCTGACTAGGCCAGATTACCCCCCCCCTGCTTTGGCAATCCCAGGCAAGGGATGAAAGCAAAAAAGACACTGAAATATTGAGAGGGTTGCTACCATGCTATTGCGAAACAGAGGAGCTGCTTTTTCTTGCATAGAAAGCAAATAGTGTAAGCCTAAATTAAAAGGGCCTCGCTTCTCATATCTTTTGGCACACTGTCGCTGCCTCGATTTCTCTTTCATTAAAGTAGGGCTGCGAAACATACTTGCTAAATTCCTCATCCATTTCTTTGGCCTGTTTTGACCACATGCATGACCTCAAAAAAGTAATTTGGCAACCCTGCAAGATTCACCTCACCTCTCTTTAAGGCAGGCATGTCCAAACTTTGGCCGTCCTGATGTTTTGGACCACAACTCCCAGAATTCTAAGCTTAGATTGCCAATGGCAAAGGACTGTGGGAGTTGCTGTCCAAAACATCTGGAGGGCTGAAGTTTGGTCATGCCTGCTTTAAGGTATTTGCAGGCACACATAGCACATGTGTCTCTTGCTGATTCTCAAGCAAGAGAGAGGCAAGCCCAGCTGCCAAGCTTTCACAAACAGTGATGGGCAATTTGTTTTGATTCATCAACCATGATGAGTCACGAATGGCAAATTTATAATTTATTTCTGATGAACTGACAAATGGATCTGCCAATCCATTTTCCGTTTATAACACCCTATAAACCAGCCCCTCCCCAGACACCTAGAGACACCACAATCATAGCACAGCCTCCCCTGATTTCAGTCCTACATGTTCAGTGAAATTGCCATTCAGCAGCTTGCTTGGAGTAGCCGAATTTCCATCAAACCAGGAGAGGTTGTAAAGGAGATTCTGAGGAAGCTTCTCTGTAATTCTGGTGTCTAGGTTCCGGGTGGTGGTGGTGGCATTTTGTACCTCAATAAATCAACAAATCAAAATCATTAAAATTCATCTTCATGAATTCATCTTCATCAGGGGATGTCAAGTTGGATGGATATGAACAGAAAAAATCAGTGGTTTTTTAAATGAATTTTGCAATTCATTTTTGCCTGTCTCTGTTTATCACTCAAAACAGCATCCATCTGCATTGGCTTAGCTGTGTTGATTTGTCTGTCCAAGTCATCACCCTCACCAATACAAGAGATGATTCAAGAGTGCATGACACCTCCTTCTGTTATCCTGGGTGAGAAGCATGGCATGGTTTCCAATCTTTTCCTTCAAAGGCATGAGAAGCAATGGTCTACGTGCCTACCTTAGAGACCACAGATGGCACAAACATGAAAGCCCCCCCCCCCCAGCCCGACTCTGGACCTGAGAAAAGGGAACACCAATTGAAGGTGATCTGCTCTAAGCCCTTTTGGAGACCATGCAACCCAACCCTTGTCCAGGTTCATGACAGCCTTTACGTGCTTCCAGTTCTCTATGGAGACCCCATTCTTACCAACGAGGAAATGCAAACAGTAAAGCCCAGTCTTTGACTGAATGGTGCTGGCTGTGCAGTACCTCATCTGGTGAGGGCACTAGTCTGCAGAGTTCTGTCCAGTTTCATGCTTCATGTTTAATCTCCACCTGCTCTTTTTCCACCCACCCAAGAAGAAAACCCTGAGTGACTGTCTCATACAGGAAGGGAGTAAATGAGGGCTCTTCTGTCCTCCTTTTACCATTCTATCATCTTTCTCTCTCTTGGATCCCCAATCAGTTGTGTAGCAGGCATCAGACGATTTAAAACATCACTTTGCAGTTGAAAAAGCAGGGATGTTTGGTTTCTGAGTTAGACAGCCAAAGTTGGCTGAACAGCACATTGAGTTAAGTACTTCAAATCCATCACAGGTTACAAGCCAGGATGGGAATTCCTCTCCTCACAGGGTGGTTCACAATACAAATGCAAGAAAGGCAGCCCAACAAAGACTGGAATAAAACCATATTCAGAGATTTCAAAAACCGAATAACAATAAAGCAGTGATGGACTTCTTTCCCTGTGTAGAGAACTCCAAAGTTGTGGGGAAAACAATGAGAAGAGAGAACCGCCAAACCCACCAGCCAACTAAGGAACACAGGAAGCTGCCTTATACCATGTTAGACCATTGTTCCATCTTGCCCAGTACCATCAAGTCTGCTAGACAGCAATTCTCTAGGGACCAAGGCAGGAATCTTGCCTATCCTATCTGGAGATACCGCTGCTTGTCACCCCCACCCACCCAAATACTAACAATGGCTAGTCCTGCTTAGTCTCCAAAATCACATGGAAACATTGGAATGTCTACCCAATGTATGGAAGGTATCTACCCAATGTATGGCAGCGGTGAAGAAGGCCAATTCCATGCTAGGGATTATTAAGAAGGGGATTGAAAATAAAACATCCAACATTATAATGCCATTGCACAAAATGATAGTATGGTCGCACCTGGAGTATTGTGTACAATTCTCGTCACCGCATCTCAAAAAAGACATAGTGGAACTGGAAAAGGTGCAGAAGAGAGCGACTAAAATGATTAAAGGGCTGGGGGATCTCCCTTATGAGGAAAGGCTAAAACATTTGGGGCTCTTTAGTCTGGAAAAAAGGCGCCTGTGGGGGGATATGATTGAGATATACAAAATAATGCAGGGCATGAGTCAAGTGGATAGAGAGACACTCTTTTCCCTCTCACAAAATACCAGAACTAGGGGACATCCACTCAAACTGTCAGTTGGGAGAGTGAGAACAGACAAAAGAAAATATTTTTTACCCAGTGTGTTGTTAGTAGAGATGGGCATGAAACGAGCGATTTTTCGTTTTCGTTTTTGTTTTTTTGTTTCATTACGCAACGAAAACTAAACAATTTTTTAAACAAAACGAAAACGAAAACGAAACGACCAAATTTGCCGTGTTTTTCGTTTTCGTTGCAGCAGATGCATTGAACTAAAAAGAATGCTAACGAAACAGCAATTTTTCGTTTTCATTTTCGTTTTTTCATTTCATTACCTAACGAAACAAAAACATTTTTTTTTGCAAAAAAGTCATGAAAATGAAAATGAAAACGAACCGAAACGGACCCCTAAACAACCAAACGACAAACGAAACACCATTTTTTTGAGTCGTGCCCATCTCTAGTTGTTAGTCTGTGGAACTCCCTGCCACAAGACGTGGTGATGGCATCTAGCCTGGATGCCTTCAAAAGGGGATTGGACAGATTACTGGATGAGAAGTCCATCACAGTTACAAACCATGATGGAGATGTGTAATCTCCAGGCTTAGAACCAGGGTACTTCAAGGGCCAGATGCAGGGGAGTGGTATCAGAAGACAGATATCTAGTCTCATGCGCTCCCAGAGGCATTTGGTGGGGCCACTGTGAGATACAGGAACCTGACTCAATGGGCCTTTGGCCTGATCCAGCGTGGCTCTTATGTTCTTATGTTCTTATGAATTTCACAGAAAAGTAGACCATAGAGCTGGTGGTAGTCCTTCGAATAACATGCTCCCAAGCTGATATTGAGTTTGAAAGACCAAAACCACTGAACTGAAAGGAACCCAGAAGTGAATAAGCTGCCAAAGTAACTATTATAGAGAGGACATGATCTGAATATCTAGCTCCTGTAAGTATCTGTCTTACAAATAGGAGGAATTGTAGCTGTGTGGCAGAGGGTATGCTTTGACTGAAGGCTGTCCAGCAATGCAGATGGGTCCATCTGCCTATGAAGTCTCTAGGCATGGCTGAGAAGAGACTTGCTTATGAATTTAGAGAGTTCCTTCCACTCTGAACCAGGTGGGTTCAATCTCTCTCCTTTTTAACCCCATGAAGCACAGATATTTTAATGAGCACATCTAAAATCTAGCAAAGAAAGAAAGAAAGAAAGAAAGAAAGAAAGAAAGAAAGAAAGAAAGAAAGAAAGAAAGAAAGAAAGAAAGAAAGAAAGAAAGAAAGAAAGAAAGGGCATAACTTTTATGACCTAACCAGAAAATATACTTGCTAATACATAACAGAGTTTTTAAAAAAAAGGTGGATGAAGAAAATTCCTCCCCAGACCATTGTCTGATTTAATGATTTTGTTGTTGAAATGTCTCAAGTTTATAGCGTGAGGTAATTACATTTGAGTCTGCAGGGAAAACAGATTTATAGTAATGTAGAAAAGTGAACATTAACTTGATTATCACAGCAGATCAAAAGACTCTTTACTCTTTTAGGAAAAAGCCACAGGGTTATTTGGGCAGGGCTTGCTACTGTGAAGAGAAAGAGAGAGAGAAAAAGATTTCAATGCTGATTTTTTAAAAAAAAGATAGAATCGAAAATTACAAATAAATACAATTTAAATTCCTAATATACTCTTTTGTGTGTAACCAAGAGTTGCCCATGTGCCTAGATAAGATAGTAGTGTAGCTAACAGCTCGATTCATACATCACTTTGAGAACTTAAGTAAATGAATACCAATATAAATTAAAGCCAGTATTAACAGTCTACGTAGGTAGACTGGTTTTGCCAGAGGGGAAATTTGAAATAGGGGATTGGTTTGCCAAAAATCCTTTTGCTTAGCGGCTGTCTATAAAATCTAAGTGAGGTACAAATATGCAATTTGTATAGTAGGATTAAGCATCTTCATTGATTGGCTCTTAGTTAGAACACACACACACACACACACACACACACACACACACACACACACACAAGCTGACTTCGCCCATGACAATTCCCATTGGAGTATGCAAAACAAGAGCATTTCAACATTATAAACAATTAGTATTCATTAACCAGGGTGAACCCCACAGTTATAGACTATAGACTTTGTGCATGAATTGTCCCCATAATGAATGTTCTTGTTGCATCCCCCACCCACTTCCCTAAGAAGAGCTATCTGGGTGGTGGTTCCTTTGAGAAATGACTGAAGACGCACAACATGATTGTAATTTCTGGCATCTGCATGTTGACAGAGGCAGGCAGACCTGGTTGTTGCCTATTGGTAAGTCTTCTCTTTCAGAGTGAGTGCATAAATGATGAGACATGACCACCATAGTTTGGGAATATATGTATGCCACAACTTTATTGATTACAACAGGCAGTACTCTGGCTAAGCAATTGGGTCGGATCCAGCACATCAAAGGAGCCTGTCTGTCATAGGAACATAAGAACATAAGAAGAGCCATGCTTGATCAGGCCAGAGGCCCATCTAGTCCAGCTTCCTGTATATCACAGTGGCCCCAACAGATGCCTCTGGGAGCGCACAAGACTAGATCTCTGTCTCCTGATACCACTCCCCTGCATCTGGCCCTTGAAGGACCCTGGTTTTAAGCCTGGAGAGTACCCATCTCCATCATGGTTTGTAACTGTGATGGACTTCTCCTCCTCTCCTCCTTTTGAAGGCATCCAAGTTAGATGCCTTCCCCACATCTTGTAGCAGGGAGTTCCACAGACAAACCACACACTGGGTGAAAAAATATTTTCTTTTGTCTGTTCTCACTCTCCCAGCCCTCAATTTGAGTGTATGTCCCCTAGTTTTGGTATTTTGTGAGAGGGAGAAGGGTGTCCCTCTAGCCACTTGACTCATGCCCTGCATTATTTTGTATGTCTCAATCATATCCCCCCTCAGGCACCTTTTTTCCAGACTAAAGAGCCCCAAATGTTTTAGCCTTTCCTCATAAGGGAGGTCCCCCAGCCCAGTAATAATTTTAGTCACTTTCTTCTGCACCTTTTCCAGTTCCACTATGTCTTTTTTGAGATGCGGTGACCAGAATTGTACACAATACTCCAGGTGCAGCCTCACTATTGTTTTGTACAATGGCATTATAATGTCCTTTGATGCTCCCTTGTATTTTTTAGTCATCATACGTAATCCCACTTCTTGTTAGTTACAGGAACCCTGGGGTGTCCACCCCATCAGTATCCCATGTTCATCTTCAAATTTTATGTTCCTGAGGGCCGTCGACCCCATTGGTGGCCGCGCCATAATTCATTGTCAGGGGGCCCCAATGCACCCCCCCCCCCAAGATTAATCCATGTCCACAACTATCTGACTTTCGTTGTCAGCTGTTCTTCCATACTTGCAGGTTGTCTCCTGCTACTTTAAATGCCTGGATCAGTCCCAATGCCTGTAAAACCCCCAAACCCTTTCAAGTTGTGACATGCATGTATATAATTAAACATAACTATGCAATAATCCACACTATCTACTATATCTCACAGGGGAGGGTGGGACGGAATGCTCTATTTTCTGCTGGTCAAAGTGGGGTGTTGCTTTGTTCCCCTCTTTAAAAACCTTTTTATGCCCATCCTCCTTGTGAGCAAGTCACGCTCTCCAAAGGGCTGGCCCCAACTGGCATGTGTTTCCGGGTCCAATCCCTCCCCCCCAAGACGGACTTCCCACCTTCTCTGGCTTCCCCCTAAGGTGGGGGTCGCCATATCACTCTGTTTTGCAGGTGCCGCCCCAGCAACAATCTCCGGACCCAGTGAGTTGGGTGCTTTCCTTTCACATCAGACCATCAAAGAGGTGTATAATTCATCCTCACGTGCTTCCACCTTTTCCCTGCCACAATTCAGCAAAGTGCCGTTCATCCTCTGAGTGTAGTTGCCACATCATTTGCCCTGCTTTGGCATCATCCAGCAGATAGTCTTTGATCTCTGTCTCTCTGTCTCTGTCTCTGTCTCTCTGTCTCTGTCTCTGTCTCTGTCTCTGTCTCTGTCTCTGTCTCTCTGTCTCTGTCTCTCTCTCTCTCTCTCTCTCTCTCTCCCTGTCAAGAGCTATTTGCTTGTTCACTAATGAACCTCAGATACAAAGGTGTAGCTAGGGTTTGGAGAGCCTGGGGATAAAGTCAATTTTTGCGCCCCTTCCTGCCCCCAACTGCAGCTCACCCACTGAGCCAGGGGTGCTGATCCTGGGGGAACAGCAGGGGAGGGAGAGAAGGGTTCCTCTTTCTAATGCCCTCTTCGGGGGTCTCCTGGATAAAGCTCTCCTGCGCAAACTGCACAGCGCATGGATAGCGCCAAGTAGGCAATGTTTTTCCCCCAAGCATCACCTCCGTAGCACGCTTTCCCCTCCTTCTTTCCCCCAACTAAGGCTTGGCAATTGTTAGCCCAGGGAAAGGAGGAGAGGGGAAGTAGGCAATGAGGTTTTTTTTCCAAGCAGCACCTCCATCGCACACTTCCCTCTCCTCCTTTCCCCCAACTAAGAATTGCCAAGCCTTAATGGGGCGAAAGGAGGACTGCTGGTGGGATGGCACATGGCCTCCTCCTCTTGCTCCCCCTCCAGGTGCCCCCAGATTGCTACGCACCCCAGGGCAAATGCACTCCTCTGCCCCTCCCTAGTTATGCCAGTGCTCAGATACAAGGTTGAATGGCTCCGAAACAAGGCAGGGAATGGGTGGCTTCCCAAATGTCACCAGAGGATGGCTCCCCTTCCTGTGTTGATGGATAGTAGATATTCCCACCCCACATTTGGAGGGCCATACAGCCATCGTCTGAAAGGGTGCAAAAGGATGGAGTAAAAGATTCTTATCCCACCTGCAGTTTATGTACATTGTATGAGAATCAATTCCGAAGCCAGGCTCGGTAGACATGTTTCCTGGGGAGCAATAATCCGACTTTTCCAATCTCTGTTTGAATCTCCCTAATATTTATTTCTTAGAGGAAGCTTGCTTTGTTGATTTTCTAGAAACCCCTGGATGGTATTTCAAGAGAGGATTATCCAAGCTCAGTTAATATTTCAACTTTTAAAGGGTCCCTTTGGGAAGTGTACGGTGCCTACCTTCCCTTTAAAAGATTATATAAAGCCTAAACTCAATCGGAGATTTAGAAGGATGTGGTTTTTCAGAGTATCCTCCATATAATTTGAAACCTACACTCCTTTCTTGTGTTAGTAGGCTGCATTTTGGAACTCACTTTTAAGAAACAGACCTGGTATGGGCGAAAGTCCCCTACCTTTTGAGGGCTTTCACTGGTCTCTTTTGCACCTTCCACAACCCAGTCTGGGTTCCTTCCTTCCTTCCTTCCTTCCTTCCTTCCTTCCTTCCTTCCTTCCTTCCTTCCTTCCTTCCTTGAGTAAAGTGGATAGACGGACACTCTTCTCCCTCTCACAAAACTAGGGGACATACACTCAAACTGAGGGTTGAGAACAGACAAAAGAAAATATTTTTTACCCAGCATGTTGTTAGTCTGTGGAACTCCCTGCCACAAGATGTGATGATGCTTCCCTGCCACAAGATGTGGTGATCTAGCCTGGATGCCCTCAAAAGGGGATTGGACAGATTCCTGGAGGAGAAGTCCATCATAGGTTACAAAACATGATGGAGATGTGTAATCTCCAGGCTTAAAACCGAGGTACTTCAAGGACCAGATGCAGGGGAGTGGTAGGAAGAGAGAGATATCTAGTCTCGTGCGCTCCCGGACACATTTGGTGGGGCCACTGTGAGATACAGGAAGCTGGACTAGATGGGCCTTTGGCCTGATCCAGCATGGCTCTTCTTACGTTCTTATGTTCCTTCCTTCCTTCCTTCCTTCCTTCCTTCCTTCCTTCCTTCCTTCCTTCCTTCCTTCCTTCCTTCCTTCCTTCAAAGTTTTAGAGGTCTAAATAAAAGTATCACCAACCTTTGCTTCTCAATGGTAGGTCAAGCTCCAAAACTCCTTCATCCTAAAAGCATTTCCTTCCCTTAGGATTCGGATTGCATTAATTTTTCTTTGCTTACAATAGGATTGTGTGTGTGTGTGTGTGTCTGTCTGTCTGTCTGTCTGTCTGTGTTTCAAAGACAACATGGAGTGGCTTTATGAACACCTGTCCCTACCCACCAAAATTATGGGTTTTTGTTTCAAAGGAGTGCTATGGCTCTCAATAGCTTTGCCAGGCTGTTACATTAAAGCCTCACCACTTCTCATGTCGTATTAATCTTTGTTTTCCTTCCCACATGTGAACAGTGAGAATTGTTTAGTGAAAATACTAATAAAATGGCAGCAGCTGTCCTCTTCCGGACTCTCTGAGCATTTGTGTTGGCAGCTACTGAGCTGCCTTACGGCAAGTGTTTGTTTAGGCTGCTGATGACTGTCTAGGCCACCATTGCAATCTGGACTACAGTTTTCGTTCCTTCTCTCATCTGTCCTTTGGACTGTCTTCTGTCTCTCAATCCCTCCTCTCCCAAACTTGATTCTTATAATTATTTGATTTGAATTTACTTGGGGGGGAAAAGCATCCTGCTATTATAGAACTCCAGAGGTTCTCTGTAATTAAAACTCATGTTTGGGAATAGTATTAGATAACAATAGAGTATTATTAATGAAAATGTAGCCGGTGTTGTCTTTTGCTGCTGCAAAGAAGCAGGCGAGTTGATGTTACAAGGGAGTCTACAGATGGAACAAGAAGATACCGTATGATTAGAGATGGGCACGACTCAAAAAAATGGTGTTTCGTTTGTCGTTTGTTGTTTAGGGGGGTCTGTTTCGGTTCGTTTTTGTTTTTTGTTAATTTTTTTGCAAAATTTTTGTTTTCGTTTCATTACGTAATGAAACGAAAAAATGAAAATGAAAACGAAAAATTGCTGTTTTGTTAGCATTCATTACAGTTCAATGTATTTGCCGCAACGAAAATGAAACGCACGACAAAATTTCTGTTGTTTCGGTTCGTTTCGTTTCATTTTGGAGACAAAAATTCATTTTTTTGTTTTGTTATGTAACAAAATGAAAAATGAAAACGAAAACGAAAAATTGCTCGTTTCGTGCCCATCTCTACGTATGATTATTCTTCACTGGAATGAATTATTTGCATCCGTCTTCTTTGGAGAAGAGAGAGGACAGAGGACAGTACCTGACTTGATATTTTCCAAGTGTGAAAGACAGCTCATGTTTTTGTTTGTTTGCTTGTTTGTGTGTCTGTCTGTTTTTTATTGGGGCAATAACTTTCATCTGAGGAACCAGAACTATTCCTATGCCATCAGGGCATAGTTGTGTTAGATTCCAGCTACTGACACCAGGGCCTTGCTTTCATGGAGTCAAGCCCAATTAT
This sequence comes from Phrynocephalus guinanensis, assembly GCA_037367245.1. Taxonomy (NCBI): domain Eukaryota; kingdom Metazoa; phylum Chordata; class Lepidosauria; order Squamata; family Agamidae; genus Phrynocephalus; species Phrynocephalus guinanensis. Next base: position 31,439,366 of record CM074732.1, on the reverse strand, counting down.
GGGAGTGTCTGCTATTTGCTGAAGTCAAGGCTCCAATAGGAAAATAAAGTGCCAATTTAACTGCTAATACCACTCACGGCCACCCTACTTGGGCCTCTCAATAAGACAAGGCCTGTTTTGCTCTGTCACAGCAGACTGTCTCTAAAATATCCTCAGGGGAAATCATGCAGAAGAATGGCATTTAGTCATACATTTCAGTGGGGAAATGATGCTAGTCTTCACCTGAACTGTTTCTTTCTTCTGCAGCCAATGTTTCTTCAAAAGAACTCAAGGCATGTTCTACTAGTCCCATCCAGAAGCACCCATTTTATCCTCCCTGTGAAGAAAATGAGACGTGGTGTTGGCCAAAGTTACCTTCTGAGTAGAGATGGGCACGAAACGAGCAATTTTTCATTTTTGTTTTTTCGTTTCGTTACACAATGAAAATGAAATGAAATTTTTTAAAAAAACAAAACAAAAACAAAAATGAAATGACCAAATTTGCCGTGTTTTTCGTTTTCGTTGCAGCAGATGCATTGAACTAAAAAGAATACTAACGAAACAGGAATTTTTCATTTTCACTTTTGTTTTTTCGTTTCATTACCTAACAAAACGAAAATGAAATTTTTTGCAAAAAACATCACGAAAATGAAAACGAACTGAAACGGACCCCTAAACGACTAAACGACAAACGAAACACCATTTTTTTGAGTCGTGCCCATCTCTACTTCTGAGTTTCAATGTTCAAAGTGTTGATTTCAACCTATGTCACAGTCCAATACTCTACCCACCAAGAAACATTTTAAACTTAATATTAAATTTTAGCACAGTAAATGCACATTGACCTAAGTGTTTTGAAAACGATTAAATCAACATGCTCTCCCTTTCTCATCACATTTATGTGATCACTGATCCTTGGTCTGGCAGGTATTTAACATGGCGAAAGAAGATCCTTTAATTTTGGGCAGTGGTTGTTGCGTGCATGGGTATTTTCGCTGCCACCATTTAACTACTTTAATATTAGAACTAATTGTATTTTCTTAAATCATGAAGCTTCACAAACTTGTCTTTCAAATCAAATAAAAATAGGCTATTGTAATACAAACGGGGGGAAATAAAACATTCATGTATTTTCTTAAATCGTGCAGTCTCACAAACTAGTCTTTCAAAACAAAAAAGAATAGGCTATTGTAATACAAATGGAAAAAAAATACAACATCCATTCTTTTAATATCATTCAAGTTACTACTTCATTGTCTTTACATCTGCCAGGTCTTATCTCTCTTTACATATCTCAGTCCCTGTCTGTCCCTACCAAACCCCTATCTATCTGCCTTCTGGAGACTTACACACACACACACACACACACACACACACACACACACACACACAAAGCTGACTGCCCATTACAATTCCTATTGGAGTATGCAAAACAAGAACATTTAAACATTCTAAACAATTAATACAATTAATATTCATTAACCAGGGAGAACACCACAGTGTTTTCTAACCTTGGATGACTTGTGTATTCTTAGACTACAGCTCCCAGAAACCCCAGCTAGCAGAACTGGCGATTAAGGCTTCTGGGAACTGCAGTCCAGGAACATCTGAGTTACCCATGCTTGGAAACCACTGTCCGAAATAATGAATAACTTTTTCTTACAGTCTCGGTTGATTAATGCTTTATACATAGACAGAAAAGATGGGCAAAGTGCATTACACCATGGGCCTTACAGTTTGAGGATTGTGTGGGTGGCGTTATTTGCAAGTCCCTAATATGGGTGTCCATCCGACCATAGTATTCTAAATCAGTATGAATGAAGAAAATATATCTCACTTGGAACTCTGCTCACAACATCTTTGCCAATATGCAAGCAGAAGTCTGTGGTTGCAATCGGCTGTCCTAGGAAAAGAAAAGTCAGATCGCTCCCACTACATTCGTTGTGCAAGCAGTTTTAGTTTAGGAGACACTGGTTTATTTTTAGGATCAGGTTCACAAGGTGAAAACAAATGAAAGGCCATTGCTTATTCATCTTTTAATTCACGCTTTCCGAGAATGATGATTAGTTGTTAAAACCGTGGACAAGCACAATGTCACTTGTCACTCAGCATTAGCTTCTCCTTCCTGGAGGTTTCCACAAATAGGGTGGTAACATGGTGTCATCTGCATATCTGAGTGAGTGGGGTTGAGGCACAAGAGCTCCCATTAAAATACAGCAGCAGCTAGTCTTTAAAGCAATGTGTTCTGCTTATACACTGCCCCATACCACTTCAAGTAGCCTCTGGGTGGTTTACAGTTTAATTACAGTATGCAGGCTACACATTTAAGGTGCCACATTATTTTTGTCTCTTGCGGTGTGTTATTTTGTTTCTTGTTTGGTATGCTTGCATGGACTAACATGACTACTGCTTCGATAACTACATAACAGGACTTAACCAAATTATATAAAATAAGACACTTGGATATGTTTTGCACACACTAGAACTGTGGTGTCCAAACTTCGGCCCTCCAGATGGTTTTGGACCACAACTCCCACAGTCCTCTGTCATTGGCAGTACAGGCTTCAAATTCTGGGAGTTGTGGTCCAAAACATCTGGAGGGCTGAAGTTTGGACACCCGTGCACTAGAAGTTTTGTTCCCATGTAGCATGATAAGGCCAGAGACTTATTAGGGTATTTACCAGCTCAGTGCTTTAGGTCTCCAGCTGCAGAGCCCCCCCCCCCGTGCCTCCTTGACAGGGTCTGGACGCCATAATCCATAGGGTCTTGCCCAGCTCTGCAGTTCTATGAGTGTTCTTCTAACTCTAGAACAGGCATGCCTGAACTTCGGCCCTCCTGATGTTTTGGACCACAACTCCCAGAATTCCAAGCCTGTATTTCCACTGGAAAAGGACTTTGGGAGTTGTGGCCCAAAACATCTGGAGGGCTGAAGTTTGGACATGCCTGCTCTAGAATAAAGAGAAATTGTGGAAGTCACCGTTAGAAGAACCCAGGGGAGGGAGAGCCACCCAGTATCTAAACCAATCATATGTAGACAATGCTAATGTATTTATCCACCAGCCAATCATGATTTTTCTGTCTGTATGTTTCCTTGTGGTTAGAAGTAGAGATGGGCACAAAACGAGCGATTTTAGGTTTTTGTTTTTGTTTTTTCGTTTCATTACGCAATGAAAACGAAACAATTTTTTTTAAAAAAACAAAACAAAAATGAAAATGAAATGACCAAATTTGCCGTGTTTTTCGTTTTCGTTGCAGCAGATGCATTGAACTAAAAAGAATGCTAACGAAACAGCAATTTTTGTTTTCGTTTTCATTTTTTCATTTCGTTACCTAACTAAACGAAAATGAAATTTTTTGCAAAAAACGTCACGAAAATGAAAACGAACCGAAACGGACCCCTAAACGACCAAACGACAAACGAAACACCATTTTTTTTGAGTCGTGCCCATCTCTAGTTAGAAGGAATAAATACTTTGCTCATGGCAAAGGGAATTTGTCTCTCTATGGCACCTGTTAGATCTGTTGTTCATTCGTTCTTTCAATAAAAGAGCTCTTTAAAATTATTGTTACAGCTGGAGAGAGTCATTCCTGTTCTGCAGGGTCCTTGGGGACCCCCACATATCTTTGTGTGGTTGACACAGGTGACAAGCCATGATGGGGATACGTGTAATATCTGGGCTTTAAAAAGGGGTACAGTGGACCCTCGTATATCAAATGGTTTGTATAACATAAAATCTGTACAACATATACGATTCCAGAGATAGGGAAAATTTGCTTAACAGAATCATCTATAGGGTGAATCCGTACAACATAAAATAGTAGCAATTAGGGATTACTCTGTTTTCAATGCATTCCTATGGGAAATTTGTATAAAGGAAAATTTGCTTAACATAATTCCATTTGGAACAAATTAATTCCTTTATACAAGGTACCACTGTGCCTCCAAATGCCAGGCACAGGGGAGTGGTATCGGGAGACAGGTCTCTAGTTGTCTAATGTGCTTCCAGAAGCATCTGGTGGGGCCCGCTGTGAGATACAGGAAGCTGGACTAGATGGGCCATTGGCCTGATCCAGCAGGGCTCTTCTTATGTTCTTATGTTCATAACCAGGCAATTGACCAGCACTTTATCAATTAGCTTCAGCTGTTTAATGCCATTTCACTTACTATGGACAAAATATAAGAGAAGAAAATTACAATATTTTGGTCACATACCATTTCCTGCAGGTTATCCTTCAAGGAAAAATAGACGGGAAGTTTGGACGGTGACATAGAATAACATTCTGTTTTAAGAATTTAAGCAGTGAGCACAGCTTCTCTATTTAGATTTTTTAAAAAAAACAGATTATGCTACTGATCACAAACATTCTATGAGGACAAGGCCCTTGAAGAAGAAGGTGGACAAAATCTGGTATGATTTTGGCCCATGGTTTTGGATGGATTAACAGTTAGGAGAGATGTATAAAGCTCCACTTGAACACGTTTAAGGATGAAAATTTTTATTTTGGCAGCAGGCTTAGCCATATGCTTAAGCCTTTCCTACTGGAAAGAATTCCTTTGCTTGGATCACTCCATACTTCATAATGTCAGTACAGTATTTGATAAAACACATCACAGTGCAGCTGGATTTAAAAGAAAAACAGTCATTATCCATGTAATTCTGCCCAACTCACTTTGGCTTGCTTCTGCTGACCTTTTGTGAAGCTTTATTTTTAAAAATAAGAGAGCTGTGTATTCCATGACTCATTCATCATGTGTAATAATGACATTTCCCCCCCCAATTAATCCCCGTTTTGAATAACTTTGTGCCCCACAATATGAACTAAATTTCCAAGCTAAAATATAATGAAGAGTTCAAAGGTTAAGAACTTCATATGCAGCCTGGACTCCACACAACCCATCTTCTGAGTCACCAGTACATTACTTACAGTTCTTCTTTAAGGTGAGTCATCCCCTGATATAATATACTCAGAGGCAAAATACTCCCAAGCCCTTAACTCTACATCTATTGATCATCTCTAAAATTAACCTCTAGATCATGCTTGTTGTTCCAAAGAAATGTCTTCCACACCACTACATTTGGATTTCTAAGATCAGCCAACGTTTTGTCACACTGCAGCTTAAGATATAAAAAAAATAAACACAAAAACAAAACAAAACAAAAAAGAGGACTAAACTCAGATTCAAATAGTCGTTCAACTATAAGTTTCAACAACATCTGGTGGTTGGCAGCATCAGTTATGCAGCAGGGCTGCATCCTCTCCCTGAAACATTTATTGCTGGTTTGATAGTGGGGGTTTATAGTTTAATTAATCTAGAAACAATGCATGTGGAGGGGATGCCTCTTCTGTTGAAGACAACATGCACCTCCCAGATGGTTCAAAGAGCGTATTTCAGTGTAGAAACAAGAGGCACCAGTACTTTAAAAATTTCCAGTGTCCTGTTTGTTTGTTTAATTGATTGGTTGGTTGGTTGGTTGGCTGGTGCTGTTGAAATTTGGCCAGACAGCAATCACACTGTTCTCCGGCGTAGATTTAAAACACAGTTCAGAGCATCAAGGCTGACTTGGTAGCTTTGTCAATAAGATATCTGGCTATGGAACCACAACTTGCGAACTCAGTTCCCCACTGTGCCTTCTGGGAGAAGAGACAGCCTATGCAGTCCTTCAGAGTTCCAGGATGCCATCAGAAGAAGCGAATGGTCAACCACTTCTGACTGAGTACTATGAAACCCTGAAAAGGGGTGTCATGTCATTTGATGGCACCTGATGGCACCGGATTATCATTCAGATGGCCCAATATAAACCAAGTTGGACCACAAATGTGTACACTTTCCCCTCTTCTCTTTCTGTGCCAGAAGCACAAAAACTTTACAGAATTCCATGGAAGGTCATTGTTGGTTTATATCATGTTTGAAGCTGACCACTGAGATGTTGACAAGTTCATCCAGTTACAGCACTTTGGGTTCTTCTTCTTCTTCTTCTTCTTCTTCTTCTTCTTCTTCTTCTTCTTCTTCTTCTTCTTCTTCTTCTTCTTCTTCTTCTTCTTCTTCTTCTTCTTCTTCTTCTTCTTCTTCTTCTTCTTCTTCACTTTGCTTGCATGTATTCCTGGTGGGGTAAGTGACAAACACTGCACAGAAGGCAGCAATCAGGTACTATCAGCACCACTACTATTAACCAGGGATAAGTTGGTCTAGATGGGTGGTATAAAAGTCAAATAAATAAATAAATAAATAAATAAATAAATAAATAAATAAATAATCTTTTCTACTTCAACAAACCTGTTTGTGGAGAAAATTTGAGGAAATTGTGTGGTTTCTAGCAGGAAAGAGGGAGGGAGGAAGTTCTGAAAATACCTTCTCCGCAGACTTCATGGCTTCTCACCATTCGGATATTTGGAAACGAATACAAGTGGATGGGCTACAAAACCACTCCAAGCAAATGAATTCCTATTGAGATGTTCCCACGGAATTGGATAGAATTTGCACATCCCTAATTCAGATCCTTTTCATTGGTACTATAGGCCACGTTTCACTCATCCTATCTGTGTGAATCTTTTTTTTAAAAATCTAACTCTAGAAATTGTAGAAATTATCTAACATTGATGAAATTGTTTTGTTTTGTTTTGGTCCAGTTCTTCAATCTGCTAAGGTCCTCTTGGTCATATGAAGTAATTCTTGTCCACTACAGGCAATTGCCTATTAACCAAACACTATTTGGCTTTGCTACGGCATTCAAAAAAAGTTATGTTCTGAGGAGGATTGGACATTGCACCCCCCAGTCAGAAAAGGTTCATCCTTACTTCTTCTGAAGTGTCAGGCCTACCCACATCAAGCAATGAAAGGGCATTGACCGCATCATATGGGGTAGAGGGGGTGCAGTATAATTTCTCCTTTGGCATAGTTTCCTGCCTCAAAATGTGTATGTATGGTAGCTTGTAGACATCTGTGCTATTTAAGGAGCTTTTGAAAATTGTACTGTAAGTCTTAAACATACAGTTAATTAAATGATGATGATGATGATGATGATGATGATGATGATGATGATGGATGAACCTCAAAGTCACATCACTAGGGTCATTTTAGTATTATGCCAACTTGCACGTCTAAGCACATTGTCTTTGCATCTACATCTCTGACAGTGAGGCGTCTGCTGACAGCCCCACAAACACTGACACATTCATATTTATTATTCTGGATTATTAAGTACATTACTTCCATGCTTCTGCAGGAAGAGGAATGAGAAACAGGCAATGTCTTAACAGTGCACCGTTGCTGCAGCTCGGTTAGAGGGAATTGCTGGCTGCAGAGGTTTACAGCTGATTTGCTATGACCTATTCATTGAGCAGAAGAAGAAAATCTTTATTCCCTTGGCTGATTTGCAACACATGTTGTTGTGCCTGTACAAATAAAATACAGTGACCCTGGCTGCTATGAATCATGACCAAATATAGCAACTTAATTTCCATGAGAAGCTGTAGGTAATATAGTTAAGAAAACCCTTCCGAAGGGAGGTAAGGTAGTAAGATGTTTCTTCCCCCCACTTGCAAACTATGTTTAAGCATCTATCTATCTATCTATCTATCTATCTATCTATCTATCTATCTATCTATCTATCTATCTATCTATCTATCTATCTATCTATCTATCTATCTATCTATCTAGTGGTACCTTATATAAAGGAATTAATTCGTTCCAAATGAAATTATGTTAAGCAAATTTTCCTTTTAGAGATGGGCATGACTCAAAAAAATGGTGTTTCGTTTGTCGTTTGGTTGTTTAAGGGTCTGTTTCGGTTTGTTTTCGTGACGTTTTTTGCAAAAAAAATCATTTTCGTTTAGTTAGGTAACGAAACGAAAAAACGAAAACGAAAACAAAAAATTGCTGTTTCGTTAGCATTCTTTTTAGTTCAATGCATCTGCTGCAACGAAAACGAAAAACATGGCAAATTTGGTCGTTTCGTTTTCATTTTCGTTTTGTTTTTAAAAAATTCGTTTTGTTTTTGTTGCGTAACGAAACGAAAAAATGAAAACGCAAACGAAAAATCGCTCATTTCGTGCCCATCTCTAGTTCCTTTATACAAATTTCCCATAGAAATGCATTGAAAACGGAGTAATCCCTAATCACGACCATTTTTATGTTGTAAAAATTCTCCCCATAGGCGATTCTGTTAAGCAAATTTCCCCTATCTCTGGACTTTTTTATGTTGTACAGATTTTATATTATACAAACCATTTGTTATACAAGGGTCCTCTCTCTCTCTCTCTCTCTCTCTCTCTCTCTTTCTCTCTCTCTCTCTGTGTGTGTGTGTGTGTGTGTGTGTGTGTCTGTCTGTCTGTCTGTCTGTCTGTCTGTCTGTCTATCTATCTATCTATCTATAATACAGAATAATAATAATATATATTCTTCTTTTTCAAGAAGCAACCATTTGAATGGGCTTTTCTTATTTTGATGTTCTTAGAAAGGCCAAGACATGCCCTGAAGTGGTGATTTGGGGACATAGGCAGTTGGGGCAGGATATTCAGCCATTGGGGCATATACCAAGGGAAACAATTATTCATGAATTTGAAATGAAGCTATTTGAAAAACAAACAAACAAAGTAATGAAACAGGGAAGCTGAAAGAGAGGACCTGTGCTTGTCACAGACAGCTGCTGCTCTTTGATGTTGAAGACAAAGCATACCTTCATGAGGTACAGACTGTTAGCATACAAGTAGCCATTTATTCCTATTACACATACGGCTTATGTATTAGATTTGTATATTTTCAGTAATACCTTGGTTTAAGAGCATTTTGTAAGACAAGCAAATGTTTCTTCTAAAATTTTGCCTTGATCAACAAACATTGTCTTGCAATACAAGTAACTGGAGCAGGTCACATGATCACAAGTGAGCCAATGATGGCTCTTTCTCCCCCTGCTGGTTTGCGGGTGATTGTATGGACTGTTCCATTTCAGGCAGCCTCCAAAGCAGAGGGAGGAGAAAGAAACAGAGGTTTCCCTTGCACTAGCCAGGAAAGTTTTCAAAGGGGAATGCAGGTTAGGGGTTTTGTTTTATTTTTCTTTACATTTTTCTTTAATTTGTTTTCAACATTATTTCTTATTTTTCAAACATGGACATGGACTTCTAGCCAACTTCTTTTGTGAGTTTTGGTATTTTTGTGTACAGTATGCGATCTATGGGTCCTCAGAACGAATCACCTGAGTTTCCTTTATCTCTTTTGGTGAAATTTGCTTTTATATAAGAGTGTTTTGGTTTACAAGCATGTTTCCGGAATGAATTATGCTCATAAACCAAGGTATTACTATATATGTTAATATGTTGTATTCAGTGAGGATTTCATACCACTGCTCTATGCCTTTAAGAAATACTACTTTTGGCTCACGTTAATTGCAGTAATTTCAGTATTATTGACACAGAGGTTTTGATTCTTTTCTGAATATTTCTGCATGCTCCCTAGTGAATATGATTTTAAAATGGGGCATTGGGTGCCCCTCCTTATTCTGAATCCTGTCAAACACAGTACAGGTCAGATCATGTGGGAAGATTTTTTTTGTTGTGAAGCAAAAGCTTAGTTCTGTTAATTACTGAATTGGCAGGTCTTAAAGTGGCAGGACTGGGAAAGTTTATTATGCCAGTAATTTAAAAACAATATGTGACCAGAGGTAAGGTAATTCCTGCATGTGTTACATGAAAGTAAGGGGAAAGAGTAATGGATGGGAAAGTTGTGTTCCCTGTTATTTGCAAAACCCTCCACAGCTTGGGATCAGAGTACCTGTCGGAGCGTATCTCCCAGAGGTCAATTGGGGTCAGGCCCACTAGAATGGTGCAGGTGCACTCACTTAGGGTGGCCACACCCAGGGAAGCGCGGAAATCCCTTTCGCGTAACTGCGCCTTCTCTGTGGTGGGCCCCACACTGTGGAATCATCTCCCTAGTGAGTTGCACCTAGCACAGTCCCTGCCCACCTTTAAAAAGGCCCTGAAAACCTTCCTTTTTAGAGAGGCATATGGTGACCTTACTACTTAATTTGTTTTTAAATTTTAAATTTTTAATTTAATTTAATTTTTTATTTTATTTTATTTTATTTTATTTTTATTTTTATTTTTATTTTTATTTTTATTTTTATTTTTATTTTTATTTTTATTTTTATTTTTATTTTTATTTTTATTTATTTTTATTTTTCTCTATTGCCGTCCGCGTCGCCTCTTGTGGAGGGCCCCTCCTCCTTTACTTTTGTTTTCTTGTTTTCTTCCTTGTTGTTTTTATCGCTATGATATTTTATTGTAAACCACCCAGAGTTCCATCTGGAAGATGGGCAGTATATAAATATAATAAATAAATAAATAAATAAATAAATAAATAAATATCATTCTAACATGAGGATTTTGCAAACTGTTCATAGTTTGTACTCGTAAATTGTTAAGTACCTTTCCATGTTCTTTTTCTGTAGAATTTTTTTTATAACTGTGATAGTCTGAAGTTTTGAAGAAGAAAGTGGCTTCATGGTGAACCATAAATGATCAGCAGAGGTGGGATCAGGGGAAGGAAGGGAGGGAGGGAGGGTTGTGCTGGAGGCTGGAATTTGACTTACATCATATTCAGCATAAAGGGTGAACTTCCACATCAATGTATAGTTCCTGTGAAAGCACTGATTTTGAGTTCAGACATAATACAGGCTGTGAATCAAAGCACATCAACATGTAATCACACTGTGACAGTAGGAGCCTTAAGGTGACACATCCTGGGATTTTTGGTCCTGGCTTTTGCCCACTACTGGAATGCAGAAATCTACTTCTGTGTAATTGATTTCCACCCTCAAATAAAAGAGAGCCCTTGCTCTTTACAAACAAACCTCATATGTCCGCCAGCATCATAGGCACGTTGCTATAAGTATGTGACCATCTTTGTGGGTTCACTTGCTTCATGGCAAAAAAGGATAAGAACAATTTTAGAGCAAAGGTGCATACTTTGTTTGAAACTAACAAGTGGGAGGCATAAAACTGGGCAATCAGTGGGAGCTGGAAAGACAAAACCATAATAAAAAAGAGAGTAGAGAGGAGTTGGAGAAAAGTTGGAATGTATGTAATGTGCTTGTAATCACTCCAGAGCTATACGGAAATGAGTCTTTCTCTTTCTGTGGAGAATTGAGGGAATGTAGTACAAAATGAAATGTTCCTCTGGAACAAATCAATTCTTCTTGCTGAAATTAATGCAGAACCTAGGAGGGATGGTGTTAAATTAACAGGAAATCAAATGTTCCTTTTAAACAAATTGACTCTCCATTGCTACTATATGGGGCATTTTTTGAATTAGTAAAAAGCTCTTGCTCAAGACAGATTATTATTATTATTATTATTATTATTATTATTATTATTATTATTATTATTATTATTATTATTATTATTATCATCATCATCATCATCATCATCATCACAGCAGACAAGATAACTATGCTGGCGTTTGTATTACAAATCACTAGTTGGACGCTTCCCAAGAGTTTAGGACTATGTGATGTATCAGCGAATCATGTGAGCAGATCCCAGTAAGGTGGCTTTCTGCAGCTGACTGATGGTGACTTTGTCAACTCCAATTTCTTCTAAATACTTGCTTAGCTCTTTAGGCACCACACCCAGTGTGCTGATTACCATTAGGACCACCTGTACTGGTTTATACCAGAGTCTCTGAAGTTCAATTTTCAGATCCTGATAATGGGTAATTTTTTCAAATTGTTTCTCGGTAGCTCTACTAAGTATCAACTAGTATAGCAATATCAATGATCCACCCTTTTTTTCTTCTCCACAATCATAATATCTGGCATATTATGCTCCAAAACCATGACTGTCTGTATTCGGAAGTCCCAGAGTAATTTTCCATGCTCATTTTCAATCACTTTTTCAGGTTTATGATCCCACCAGTTCTTTGTTATGGCCAGATGATAGTTGTGACACAAATTCCAGTGGACCATTTGAGCAACTACATTATGGCACTGTTTGTAATCAGTCTGAGCAATTTTCTTGCAACAACTCAATATATGGTTGATAGTTTCATCCACCACCACCTCCTCCTCCTCCTCATCATCATCATCATCATTGTCGTTGTTGTTGTAGCTTGCATTCGTAATTGAAGGGTTTTGGGGTTGGTTTTTTGAAGTTTTATTTTTTGACAGATTAAATACTGTATGCATGTCAGACACATGTGAACGTGAGTCATGAACTTAGTCCACTCACAAAGGCTATATATGCTAGTAATTACAGTCACTCTTCACTTAACAACCTACCTTTTTAATGACCACCTAATGGCTGCCTGAGGAAGAACCTTGCACCCATCTTGTCAGCTGCTCAGAGGGGAGGAAGCAGGGCTCCCCTGCACCTTCCTCCTCCTCTGCTGCTTACAAGGGATCGTGTATAAACACCCTATTTAAGCATAAACTAGAAGGCTTTAAATCTCCAGGTTAAATTGTTCTGCTCTTTTCTGAGAACCACAACCATGCCAATCTCATGCACAAGGCAGGCCCATGTGGGGCTGTAGAAACATAAGACCCATTAAACTCGCAATTAGAAAATAGGTTTCTCGATTAGAAGTATTCTGAGGGAAGCATTATGTTAGATTGCAATATAAAAAGGAGAAATGTTGTGAAGCTACATCTGCATTAGAACTGATTCCATCAGCCATGACTGTTCTGTTCTGTGTGTGTGTGGGGGGGGAGTCGTGCATTTTTATCAGCTCATTTTTATGCTACATTACCCCAATAGTCTCTTTTATCACAAACATGCCTTGTGGGGGGGAATGCTAATTTGTAAACAAATTGGTAATCCTGTAATTGCAGCAACAACTGGAAAACCAGAGTGAAGCATGTGTCGGTAGGAGCCCTTTGGGATAATGTCTCGTCAACTATTTTCTCCATTATGTCCAAACCATTTAATACAAAAGGAACACGGAATGTTGAATCCACTCAAGGGAAATGCTGTGGGGCCCTCTGGTATGCCGAATGACAGCAATATGGGTCCTATTAAATCAGGGTTGGATCCCTGTTAGAAATCAGAATTGTCCACATTCTGGCCTCTTCTCAGGATACATTATTCTGTTGTTGCTAAGGTCTTACCAGGGCATCTCCAGGAACCAGAAAGTCTCAGGCAGGAGAAGTACAATAAAGCACATTGGAATGAGACCCTTAAAACACTCACACTGAGGCCTTAACAACTGCTTCGGCATTGACCTACAACCAAAAGTATGCTGGTTTCCACAGACTGAATATGGTTTGCTCTTAGGCCCACACTGCACCTTATGTCAGAACTCAAATAGATTCTATTGCGGGGAGAAAGCGGCATAAAAATAAAGCTTTTATTATTATTATTATTATTATTATTATTATTATTATTATTATTATTATTATTATTATTATTATTATTATATATGCTTAGCATATTTTTGCAAGGGGGCCATCCTTCAACTGGCGAAAAATATCAGGTTGTCATAGGAAGTACTTTTCCTCACCTGCCTATGTCGCATGTCCAGTGGTCTGTTCTGCAGGCAGTTGTTGGAAGGTAAATACAGGGTTAATTCCCAAGTCTAGTTGCCAAAGCATGCATCTCTGAAGGAATCTTGTGTGAGGGAAATCCAGTTTATCAGATGAAATATGTGTTCCCTCTAACGTCTCCTTTGACCTATATTCTCATTTCCTTTTTCTTAGAAAAAGTCGGATGGAATTATTGCTTCTTCACCAGAGAAAAGGAGAGCTGGGGGGAAAGTTGTTTAAAAACAAACCTGTAATTTGCAGGATGTAGCTGAGAGATGTTGGGAATTTTAATCCAAAAACAAACAAGCACACAAAAGTGTTCGCCAATGGGCTCAGGTCTCTGGTGGTAGTTCATTTCAAACTCTGGAGAAACCATATTTCAGTTTGTGAAATAGGCACCCCATCTGGACTGGGGAAATGCTTTGTGCTGACAAACACCCTTCCCCGTATTTCCTCTGAAAACCAATGCTTGGGTACAAGCACTACTTTTCAGGATAAGGAACAGGGGTAGGAGTGGAAAACACGTCGTCGTCAGTATCGGATCTTAACCTGGTACAGAGATAAGGACTTCCAGGACAGGGGCCCAGGGCTGCTTTCTCTTCACACAAACCGTGAACTATTGAAGCATGCTCAATGTAACACAGAATGAGGAACCCTCTGGGCATTGGATGGCAAACCATCCTTCACCATTCTCTCTCCTGGCTAGACCTAAGAACTGTAGTTCAACAACAACCACTGGGTAGGGGTAGGGGAAAGGGCATGGACCTTTCCCAGTTCCATTTTTTAAATATTAATATAAACAACAAAATTGCACTACTAAACAGTACATAAAATAACTCATTACACAAAATAACTCAACCAAAATAGAGCAATTAACTCATAAACAGTAACAGCTTGGATGGGCACAGATTTGGAAAGTTAATATACGGATTATTATGTTTATAATATTTCAAGAAAAATATAGGCAGTAGGGATGGGCTATTCATTTCAGAAGTTACTGGTTCTGAAATGACACGCGTGAGCCCAGCTGGTGTTTGGAAGCCTCCAAAACGCAATCAGCCAATCCCTTACCTTGCGCTGCGCCCATGCAGGGCTGAGCTCCAAGGAAGAAGAAGCCTCTGACTTCAATGTTCCTTCTCCCTGGTGCTGACCAATCAGGAGCTGTGCAAGGAAATGCATCATCCCGCCTCCCTGTCTGATTGGCCAGTGCCAGGGAGAAGGAACAATGATATTGGAGGCTGCTTCCTCGTTGGAGCTCATCTGCGCGTGTGCACAGAGCAAGGTAAGGGATTAGCTGGGCTTGCACGTGTCATTTCAGAACTGGTAGCTTCCGAAATGAATAGTCCATCCCAAATAGGAAGTGTACAAAAGAAGATAGGGTCACTGCACCTCAGAATACAAAAGAAATATAAACAGTTTGCATTTCTTAAATCTTGTGGTTAAACTAAAGTACTGCAACCCAGGTTCGATCCCACGTAGCTGGCTCAAGGTTCACTTAGCTTTCCATCCTTTGGAGGTTAATAAATTGAGTCCCCAGCTTGTAAATTGCCCAGAGAGTTAAAATGTAAACTGCCCAGAGAGTGCTTTAAGCACTCTGGGCAGTACAGTATATACAAAACACACTTATGCTTTCCCCCATTAAAATATGTATTTTGTACCTCCCAAGACTGGTAACAGGGCGAAGTTTATCTTGCTTTGGAAATCAGTATAGTTCTGAGACTTTTGATGCTTTTGGGGGAGAAAACAAAGCAAAGACAAAACATACAGTCTATTTGAGAAATGTACATGACTAAAAACGTATCTGTTTTAAAGATGAGCTCAAGCATGCAATATCAGGTGGGAAAAATAAATTTAAAAAGCATGTGTCGGGCAACATACACACAAAATATACATTTTAATGGGGGAAACCTATGCATGAATTTCCATATGGAAAGGAAATATCCCTATGGGGAGGTGAAGTGTAAGAAGCAGAACTAAGAGAGGGTGAGAATGCTAAAAAGAGTATGAGGAACCCAAGGAAAATGAAATGGGCAGAATGCTACCATTGTGTTTGTGCTTATAATGATTGTGTAGGAATGGGGATTTCAGAAGGTGCAGCCTGTCATGCAGTTATAATTGGGACTGGCACTAGAGTTCATCATTATGTAACCTGAACAATGTTGTAGAAAGCAATGGCATAGGATGAGGATGAAGAAGCAAGAGTCTCCAAAGCATGTTGTGCCAAATTCCCAATGGTATAAAGTAAAGGTTCTTAAAATGCAATTCAGATAATCCTCTAAAATACAAAATGTGCTGCTCCTATACCACACATAGTACTCTTGGGGGGGGGTTACAATTTAATTATGCTGGCTACACATTCCCAGCAGCAGCAGCAGCAGCAGCAGCAGCAGCAGCAGCGAGCTGGGTACTCATTTTACTGACACTGGAAAGATGGAAGGCTCAGTTAACGACGAGCCGGCTACCTGGGATTGAACCTCAGGTTCTGAGCACTGTTTTGGCTGCAGTACAGCAGTTTAACCACTGCACCACTAGACCCGGTTCTAATTTAGTTGTCTCCCAACTTTGGGTAACCCAAGTGTGTTCTTGGACTGTAATACCCAGAAGCCTTCAGCACTAGCTGTGTTGGCTAGGGTTTCTGGGCATTGCAGTCCAAGAATACCTGGGTTACACAAGGTTAGGAGACCACTGATCTAATTAGAACCTACTCCAATCTACGAAGTGCCACATTCCACTTTTTTGTGTCACTGTCTTTCTAGTCACTGCTCAGACTGCTTAATGTTTCCTTCAAGCTCCCTGCCTTCTCCTCCTTGTCTTGGCACCTGTCTGCTCCTTGCCAGTCCCCTTGCCTTCTGTAAGAACTCACTCCCTTGGGGACCCACTGAATTTATTAATGGTAATAATAACACCTTTATTGTCAAAGTACAGCATATGTGCAGTGAAACTGGCTGAGCCTCCCTCCTCACCCCAACACTGTCCCCCAAACAACCACTCAGTCTTATTATACCCCGTGTGCTTCTTGCACAACATCCTGGCCCACAAGTCTATCATGCTATAATTGTCTTGAAATTATTTTCCTGAAATTATATTCTTGAAAGTATGGTATGTCCGGTACAGTGTATGAGCTGGTTGACTATATAACAGCTGCCTGCTTGTTACAGACCTGGGGTATATAAGCTCTGTATATATATCTATTAGAGATGGGCACGAAACGACCATTTTTTGTTACTGTTCTCTAGACATGGGCACGACTAGAAAAAATGACGTTTCGAGTTTTCGTTTGTCGGAATGGGTCCGTTTCGGCTCGTTTCCGTTTGTCGCGAAATTTTTCAAAAATTTGTCGTTTCCGTTTGTTGTTTGTCGTTTCCACCGTGATTTAGCGCGATTTGACTTCCCAGAGCATAGGGGCGTCCCGCAATCAGGGCAGGTGCTAGGTGTTTTTGCACCCTAGGCGGTGGGCAGGGTGGGGGGCGGGGGGAGGGGTGGGCTGGTGGCGGTGGCGGGGGGGGCCATGGGTAGGCGGCGGCCACGGGCGGGCGGCGGCGTGGGCCGCAGGTGGGTGGTGGCGCAGGCGGATGGGCGAGTGGGCAGTTAGGATATCACTTAGGAAGGATAGAGGTTCTGTTCTTGTCTTGCACCCCAAATGTGTGTGTGTGCAAGCAAATTGAAGTTGGGAAAATAGAAAATAAATGGTAGTATATAATATATTTTTAAAATAAATCCACACCTCCCACTCCCAGTTGAACCTCCCCCTTTATCCAATATCAGAAAAAAATCCTCAAACTGCCAGAGAAGAAATAAAGAATAAACTGCTATTCCCTTCAGCAGACAAAGCTGCAGGGAATCAAAGAAATTATTTTCTAAATTCAATTCCCTCCCTGCCTGCCTAACTTAAATCCTAAAGCCTCCAGCCTCCCTCCTCAATCTCAATTGGATCACACCAGCAAAAGCAGCCAGCCCTCCTCCCTCAACCACATCCATACAGCCGACTGCGATTTCTGGAAGGTGCCGGCATCCAAAAGTGTCAGTCAAAAACCTGGCAATGCCATTGGTGGAATGGTTCAAAAAAATTGCATGGTCCTATCCCATGCCCAGCCCAAATGGGCAGGTCTAAAAAAATAAAAATAAAATAAAATAAAATAAAATCAATACGACGTTTTATTGCTATAAAAAACCCACTGCTGCTACTATAAAAATTCAGGCATTTAAAATAAATAAATTTCACATGTTTCTGTGGTGATTTGGTGTGTTTTTTGACTATGATTTCAAAAGAAAAATTGTGGTCGCCATTTTGGATTCCCCCCACCGCATGGCATGCAGCGAGACAGGCGACGAGGATGACCCCCCCCAGCCTGGTGCAAGCAGCCCAGGACAGGAGAAGAGGGGGGAAGGCCGGGGACCCCCCAGAAATCACCCCTCTGGTAGGTGGCAAAGCCTCAGGCAGGCATATTTTCGCCTGCTTTTTTGGCCGGGAGTCGGGTTTTTTTAAAAAAAAATTAAAACTTTTTCTGTGCTTCGCATCACGCGATCATGCCACAAACGGAAACAAAAAACCTGACCAAATTTTTCTTTTTTCGGTTCGAGTTCGAGTTCTGACAG
Organism: Phrynocephalus guinanensis; assembly: GCA_037367245.1. Classification (NCBI taxonomy): domain Eukaryota; kingdom Metazoa; phylum Chordata; class Lepidosauria; order Squamata; family Agamidae; genus Phrynocephalus; species Phrynocephalus guinanensis. The sequence continues at coordinate 31,421,280 of CM074732.1, read as the reverse complement.
ATTAATTATCGTTACCGTTTCCGTTACGTAACGGAAACAATAACCGAAAACGGAAACGACAATTTTGCCAAGTCGTGCCCATGTCTACTGTTCTCCGTTATTCGTTCTGTTATATAACGGTACGAGTAACGACCGCTGCGATGGGGCAGGCTCGAACCGAACAGAACCAAGAAAATTTTCTTTGATTCTGTTCGTTTCCGTAAATGGAGCAGTTTAGATTCAACAAGTGGAGGGCGGCAAGAGGGGGCTGGGATCCTGCCTCCTCACGTGGAGGTGGGATCCCAGCCCCCTGTCCAGCCATCTCCGCCCCGTGAATAACAGCTCGGCGGGCTGTCATTCAACAAGCAGAAGGTGGCAAGAGGGAGCTGGGATCCCGCCTCTGCCCGTGGAGGCCAGATCCCAGCCCCCTGTCCCGCCATCTCCATCGCGTGAATGACAGCCCGGAGGGGAAGAAGAGACCCCCGTTTGAGCCTCTGCATCCAGAGGCACAAACGGGGGTCTCTCTAAAGGGATCTTCCCCGTGCTGGATGACAGCGCGCCTGGCGAGGTGTCATCCAGCGCGGGGAAGAAGAGACCCCAGAGAGGGCTGGGGGGAGAACTTGTTTCCAGCCTCCTTCCCTAAGGTAGCAGCAAGCAGCTTGCTGCTGGAGGCTGGAAACAAAGCTCGCTCTTCCCTCCACCCCGTGTGGTGGTGGGGAGAGTGCGCTGTTTAAAATTGTTTTCAGGGTCCCTAAGATAGCACAGCTGCTTGCTGCTATCTTTGGGAGCTTGGAAAGGATTTTAAACAGTGCGCTCTCCCCACCACCACATGTGGTGTAGGGAAGAAGAGTGGTCTCTCTTCCCAACTTCCCCTCTCCCAGAGCCAGCACCCAGGCCAGTAGCCGCTCAGTGCTAGCTTCGGGGAGGGGGGGAGAGAAGATTTAAAAAGCACACTCTCTCCTCCCACCTAATGGGGTGGGGGAAGAACAGGCTTTTTAAATCTCCCCCCAACCCTCCCGGGCACCGCTGGCGCTGTCAAGCCAGCCAGGAGAGTGCTCCCGTGGCCCGGGACTTTTCTCCTGGCCAGCTTGCCGGCAGCTCCGGCAGCACCCGGCTCTGGGAGGGCTCCCCGTGGCCATGGGATTGCAATCCCAGCAGGCTTGCCACCGGCTCCTGCGGTGCCCGGCCCCAGGAGGGCTCCCCGCGGCTGCGGGACGGCTTTCCCAGGAGGCTTGCCCCAGCCCCGGGAGGGCTCCCCGCCAGTGCGGGAACGCTCTCCTGGCCCGCATGCTGCTGGCTCCGGTGGCGCCCAGCCATGGGAGGGCTCCCTGCGGCTGCAGCTTGCCGCACCCGAAAAATGAAGAAACGGAAACAAAGCGGGCCCCCACAGCACAAAAAACGGAAATGAAACTAAGCTGGCCCCAGTGCCTGAATAACGAACACAAAACACCATTTTGGCATTTTGTGCCCATCTCTAATATCTATATCTATATATCTTCTCATAGTTTCCTGCCCACTGTGAATTGTGAGGCAATTGTATGAAGCACATCACAAAGCAGCATAGCAATTCATGATATTCCTTCTCTGGCATTTGATGAAGACATTCCCCTACAACTGTAAAAAATCATCATCATCAGATAACCCGACTACTCGAGTAATTAAAGAGTTGCTGTGACATGTCAAAAAGGGTGAAACTGTCAATGATATGAATTTTAAGAGTGCACTCATCAGGTAGTACAGTTATACTTCCATTGCTGGAAAAGCATATATATTACAAACAACCAGTTATTTGCAGTGTTTATTTCTGAGTTCTTGACTTGGGGGAGAGGATGAATAAAAATTGCACTCATGTAGTCCCTCTACAAGCCTCTGCATTCCTAGATTCTTGATCGAAAGACCAATTTCTAGTTTGTATGGCTGTATATCTTTGGGCCTATTTTTGGAAAAGAAAACCAATTTAAAATATTGTTTCCGAGACAACTGTGCATGAAAGGTATATAAAATCTCGTGTTTTCAGTGTCTGCACTCCCCGCTTCTTCTTCCCATGAAGTTTTTTTTTCTAATCACTGCAGAGGAGCACTCTGTTTTTTTCATGACAATGCAGCCCACTTGTCAGCTGCTGTCGGTTCAGCCAAGAAACTGCTTGTGAAACGATGAGCAAAGCTTTCCTGGCAAAGGCGTGTGTGTGTGTGTGTGTGTGTGTGTGTGTGTGTGTGTGTCTGTCTGTCTGTCTGTCTGTCTGTCTGTCTGTCTGTCTGTCTGTCTGTCTGTCTGTGTTGAGGGGGAATCCAAGAGATAGCTTTGTCAGACTTTGCAGCAAAAACAGCAAAGAGTACTATGACATCTTTAGGACGCATAACTGCTTTATAGGTTTGCCAGGTAACCCATAGTCTTTTTTTCCCCTTTTCTGGGAAAACATTGGGCAAAAGCTCAAGCCCATTTCTAAAAATGGGCTTTTTGCTGACTCTGCTATCCTTCTTGAATTGTCTGAAGGCATACCTCCTAGCAGAAGTTCCAGCAGCCTTTCAGCTTTATATAGGGAAAACATTTAGGTGGGATAATCTGCTGCCATTGAGAGCCAAAACTCAGAACTCTACCTGTGCTGCTGCTATGCCAAAAGAACTACACTGGCTGCCTAGTAGCTACCAAAATATATTGCCACTTCTGTTGCTTAGATGTGGTGTAGCCCTTAGTAGAGTGACAGGCAGAAAAGAGTCACATTCTTGCTACTGCTTTGCCATGGCACTCAGCTCTGACACTCACCCTTTCCCACTGGCTGCCTTAAAACACACACAAACAAACAAACTCCAGTTGCCCCCACCCCCCGCCCCTGGAGCCTACTTCCCAACCCGTTCCCACTGCCCTCGTTTGCCTCCCTGTTGTTTCCTGGCAGTACCTCTACTGCTGCCACTGATGCCACCCACCACCATTGTGGTGGTTGGCCAGCTGCCTGTACACATGCCCCAGGTGTGTACATGTGCAAATGCAGAGATAGCAGGCCCTGCTCCTGGAAGAGAAGCCAAGCCCCTGTCTGCCTAGATGGTGGTGATATAGGCAGAAGTGACAGGACAAGATGGAGAGGCAAGAGGGGCAGTGGGTAGGAGGTGGGGGAGTGGTCAGGCTGTGGGGGGGGGGAGGAACCAGGAAGTTCATTAAATCAGGGAAAAGTTTGTTGGTTCAGAAAAGTTCAAGTTTTCCAGTTTGGATGAACCCAAACCAACCCAAATCAACAAACCAGCTATGTTTGGTGAACTTCCTTGTTCATGTTTGTCTTCTCGCTCATCCCTAGTGACTACGTGATCAGACGACTGTTGTTAACATCAAGGTGTTTGATATAAATTCTGCTGAAAGCACCAAAAACCTAAAGGAAGAACAATGGGAAGTGTTTAAAACAGCAGTGACCAGGAAGACCTGTGAACACCACACAGTTTAATGGCCCCTCACTCTGTTTCATCTCTCTAGGATTCATGGAACATCAACAAGTAAACAGCAGAGGGACACTGATGGAAGACTGGCCAGACGGAAGTGGCCTGCACCAGGTTGCATCATGGAGATGAGGACAAGTTTCTGGAGGACATCTGGCATCTCTTCATTCTTTTACCATTTAGAAACAGAACGTCCTCTCCTTCCCTTCATACTTTCCCCATTCTCCAGCGCAGATTCTGGAGGCAAATCCATTGTGATCCAGCCTATACTGGTGTCCCTTTCTCCAGTGGAAATACTGTGTTGGCTTTCACCCTCTGAGTCTTCCATTATGTGGCCAACTGGTGGCTGGCCTTCCAAATTTTGGACTGCAACTTCCATCTGCCTCAGCCAGCTTTCTGAATGGTGATGGACGATGGGACTTGTAGCAGGTCACATATTTTCCAGCCTCATTTAAAAGTCTTAGTCCTTGTACAGTAGTCCCCCGCCACAATGCAGTTCATATATTACGGTCTCAGTATATCACAGTTTTTTTTTTCTTGAGAGAAGCAGGCTTCCAAAGAGAGGTTTTTAAACCCCTCCTGAAAGACAGGGGAGATAGGCAGGATATCTCTCAATGCCATTTGCAGGGAATCTTAAGCAAATGGTAAGACACTGTGTGAGACAGAATGCTGGACTGGATGGGCTGTGGATTGTTGTGGCAAGGCTGTTCTTATGTTCTTATGGTACCTCAGCAAACAGACCTTGAGCTCCTGGCAGACCGAGGTCAGTTTGCTGAGGCGTCTGCATTTCACGGAGTTTCCTTTATCACAGGTGAATCAGGCACCTAACTCCCGCAATAAACAGGGAAGTACTGTAGTATATATATGGTGTCAGCGGTCCTCAACCTCAGTCATCTTTTGTTGCTAACTACTAACACCCCAGTGCTATAATTCTTCAAGGGTCTTCCAGAAGGAGCAGAAACATTTGATTATTGCTGAGTTGCTTAACCACCATTCTGACTTCAGATACTTTCAGATGATCATCACTGGAGGAAATGAAAAGGATTTACCACTGATGATTTAGAGAGGCACACAGGAAACTAATGATCTCCTGGGAAACCACTCTTATTATAACTGGACCAGGTGGATGTTGTCCCCTGTCTGTTCAGGTTGTTCCCGTTCTAAAGCAGAATGGTTTCAGCAGTCATTAGCAGTCAGTAATAGGAACTGAGAAGAGTAACCTTTTTAACACATCCAGAGTAGTTTAATTTTCCCCTCCATCTGATCATATTAATTCCACAGGGGACGGGATGGAGGAAGACAAGGGAAAATGTGGATTTTAAAAAGCCTCCTACACACCTTATGGGGTTCAGACACTGAGTGGGACTGAATCCATAAATGCTGAGTACCAGGAATGGTCGCCTAGAGAACATTTGCATGAAATGGGGATAAGAATATTAGATTAAAATTTAATAACATGTATTTTTGTCTAAAAATCCTACTCTAAACATTGAGCTGAGGCCTTCCCAGACATCACATTATTTATTTAATTTAAAAATTGTACAAAGACTTGGCTTACGGTGATGGTTGTGCTGTCCTGTGTTGTGTTTCTTGTTTTAACAAAGGCTTGCTTGGTCATTAGTCTCATGAATGGTGTTTCCAAAATGGCACCAGCAGAGAACAATAACCCTAAAATATGGTGTGTGTGTGTGTGTGTGTGTGTGTGTGTGTGTGTGTGTGTGTGTGTGTGTGTGTGTGTGTGTGTGTGTTGTGTTTGTGTTGTGTTGTGTTGTGTTGTGTTGTGTTGTGTTGTGTTGTGTTGTGTTGTGTGTGTGTTCTTTTTTTTTACTATTTTTAGTATTTCTCTCTGTTTTAGCTCTGTGCACGTGCATGGACACACACACACACACACACACACGCATGCCCCTATAGAACTCTCCACAAAATACTCCCCTCAGACCCCCTAAAAAATACAAATTTGATTATATTAGTCTTTCTAAAAAACAGACTCATGAGGCAAAGAACCTCACATTTGCACACCATCAGCTCTGGATAGCTCCAGATTCCTAAATAGATCTGGCAGCATGTGACATGTGATGCATAGCAGCTCTACAGATTTCTACTACAGAGACTAATGCAAACAAACAGGCGGCAGTATCTGTGGGGGAATCCTGTGCTCTCCTGCACTGTTTTTTTTTTTTAACCCACACATTTCAAAAGGTTCTCCCTGAAACTCATATGAAGCCTATACTAATCATCACTATGTGTATATGCTGTCAACAGTGGAAGAGAAAGGCAGGTGTGAGCTTCCTCCAGATATCTATATCTATATCAGGATAACTATGGTGGAATTTCTTGAAAGTGGTTGTGGCTGGTATGGCATAGAGATGAGCACGGAACAGAAAAACAGTGTTTTGTTCCATTCCCATTTGTCCCCCACCCCATGCATTTCATTTTGTTTCATTTCATACAATTTTTGAAAAAACATGTACTAAATGAAACAGTAACAAAATGATTTGTTACTTTATTCCCCTCCTCCTCCTCCTTCTAGGGTCCGGCGGTGGCGACAAGTCTAGGTTGGCCTACTGAACCTGCTCACCCTCTCCGGCCAGCTGGCGCGGTTCCGGTGCTGGCGGTTCCAGTAGCGGCAGAGGAGGAGGGACACAAGCAGGTAAGGGAGCTGTTTTACAGACAAATGAAATAGTTCGTTTTAACGAAAAAAGCCACTGTTTCGTTTCATCTGCAATGAAATGCTGCTTCGGTTTTGTTTGGTTTGGTTCATTCCATTACATTATCAACCGACAAATCAACATTTTGTTTTTCATTTTGTGTCCATCCCTAGTTTGGCACAAAGAGTGTCTCCTTAACTGTTACTGTTATCTTTCTTTTATTCTGTTCTGTTACTTGTAAATCTATCACATACCACCTGAACATGTATATTCATACTTCTACTTCTTCCTGACATGTTCTCGCAGGGGTCCGCTTTTCAAATCCTGAAATGCTATTTTGCCCTATTAATTATTTTATTTTAGAATGGTTTTACCCCACCTTTCTCCGTGGAAAAGGACCCAAGGCAGATTACAGTAATGAGGGACAATATACAGCCCAATACAATTAAGTCATATTCAATATTCAGAACAGGTTATTGAGGGACATCTTACAGCATTAAAATACAACATTACATTTAAGCTACAAGAGAAAGTGAGCAGTTAAAGAGAATAGAAGTTCCATGTAAAAGTTATCAGTGAGGGAAACTAACATTGAAAACATACTGTCAATGCAATCATGAAGTCTATAAGCACAAAGTCTATGTGATCATGTATGGTAGATTCATATAAACGTCACATAATAGGTAGTCCCTCATTCAGGGAAAGCTTGCCTGAAGAAGAAGGTCTTTGCCTGCTTCCAGAAAGACAGCAGAGACGGGGCAGTCCTGGCCTCTAGTGGGAGGGAGTTACAGAGTCTGGGCACAGCAGCCGAGAAGGCCCTTTCATGTGTTCTTATGAGATGTACCTGTGAGGGTGGTGGGATGGAGAGAAAGACCTCTCCTGATGACCTCAACACCCGAGCAGGTTCATACCACGAGATTTGATATTTGAGGTAGCTTGGACCCAGTTCATACACATAGCTGTCAAGTGTTCCCCATAGCTCTTGGAACTGTATATCTCCAAGTCTCTCTTCAGAGAACAGAACTCATGGATGAAGAAAAGGGAGGGCTGGACTCTAGAGTTTTAGTGGCAGGTTCAGAGTCTGCCCCCCCCCTGCTGACACCCAGTGGCAAAGGAGAAGCATGCAAGTTTCCAAAGGCAGGCTCAACAAAGGGCACTGAATCTCCACCCCACTGTGTTTCCAAAACCTGACACAGCCACCCAGGAACGCAAGTGAAGGGAAGGAAGCAGGACAACTTCTGGCTGGTTCTGAACCCTCATAAAAACACAGGAATGCAAGAAACTGCTTTATTAGGAGCCAGATGATCTCCCCATCTGCTGAGTATTGTCTCAGCCCAGTGGCAGGATCTCTCCAGGGTTTGAGGCCTTCCAGGACATGCTGGGGATTGAGTTAGGAGGTGTCTGCATGCACAGCATGTGCTCTGCTCTTGGGAAAAGCACAGCAGCATTTAAAAACAAAGATAGGCAGCCAATTTTGAGCTTATGTTCATGTGTAACATATGCAAATGACCAGTGCCTTCCCTACACACACCTCCGGAGAGAGGATAATTTTAGCTGGTGTATAAAGATGGATCTATTTTTAAAACTGGGATGGTGGAGATATTAATTGAATTTTGTGCCCTGGAAAGCTGTTGCCTCATTTAAGAGGAGGGAAGCATGTGCTGCATAATGATGAAAAGAAATAATAAGTCCTTCTCTTCTTTATTTTTAAGTTATGAAGAGGCCTGACCCCTTTAGGTTGGTGAGATAGACATTTAAATTACAATATAATACTGGTATTTATCCTTGCAGGATAACTGCCCATCTCTGCTCAGGATTTAGAAGTCTACTAAGAAGCGACGTGTGCCTTCGGGGCCATGCTGTTTCCTTTCAAGAATGGTTCCATTTTCACTTTTGGCCATCTAAATTAAATTGTGAGAGATCCGTGTGATTATCTCGTAAGCAAGGGGGTGGGCTGCTTCCATTTATAGGCCTTATCAAATTTGTAAAGGAAGGGAGTATGTCTGCGAAGAGTCTCAGTCATCCAGGTGAGTTTATCTGGAAGTTGAGTCATGGCTACTGGACTTCTTTTTCTTGAGAGATAGAAACGTTTCGCTGCTCATCAGTACTGCGACCAATTCAAATGGCTAGTTATGACCTATAAAACCCTATGTAATTCAATCCCAGAGTATCTAAGGGTACCTCTCTCCCTTTATCAGCCATCTGGGATTGTAACATGTTCAGGTAAGGTTCTTTTTTTTAGTTCCACAGTCTTCACAGGCACAAGTGCTGGAAATGCAAGAGAGGGTTTTTCTGTGGCTCCTCACAGGTTGTGTAATGCCTTCCTTCAAGAGGTGATGTTGGTCTCCTGTCTCTCAATCTTCCAAGGACCACCCTTTTTTTAGACAGGCTTTTAAATAATTACCGTGGTTTGGAAATTTTTGATCTTGTTTTCTTGAGACTATTATTATTATTATGTCTTTTAATGTGTTTTAAAGCTTCAACTATTAATTTTAACACTTCTTCCTTTATTTATTTGTATCAGAGCATTCCACAATTCAAAATCATGGGCACACATGAGATACAAAAGCCACTTAAACTGCCAAAATGATCAGATGATTTTTGACCTCAGAGCTTGAGACCTGCGTATAAGCTCTTCTTTAACTTCAGCTGTTATGGGGGAGGGGCAATCCATGAAGTGGACTGGTTCAGTCCTGTACCAGTTGGATGTCTTTGTCATTGTTAGGGGGCATGGTGGCTCAGTGGGCTAGAGCTCTGAAACCATCGGATGCAAAGTTGGCAGCTTGGCGGTTTGAATCCCGGGTGCCACACAGCAGAGTGAGCTCTCACTGTTAACCCCAGCTCATACCAACCTAGCAGTTTGAAAGCATATAAATTAAAGTAGATAAATAGGTACCTCTGTAAAAAGTGGCAAGCTAAACAGTGTTCTGTACACAGAAATGCCATCAGCCATGCCAGCCACATAGCTACGGACCTGCACAACACTGGCTCTTCGGCTTAGAAACGGAGATGAGCACGGCCCCTAGAGTCGGACACGACTAGCACGCATGTGAAGGGGGAACCTTTACCTTTACCTTTTACCTTAATATTGTTACATTTAAATGTTTCTTTTAATCTCATAATTTATTGTGGTTTTAGTCAGTTTGACTTGATAATAATGTGTGAGCCACTTCAGGTCTCTTAAAGGGGAGAAAGGTGGTGCACAAATGGAAATAAATAAATAAATAAATAAATAAATAAATAAATAAATAAATAAGGTATCTCTTGGCAGGTGTGCTGAGAAACTACCCGTGTTGATCAAATCTTTATGGCAAAGAGGGTTTTTAAACAGTGCTTTTAAACAAGTAATGCTTTTCTGCAGATACTGGTTGATACCAGATCTTTAATTATAATCGGTGTGTTCACAGTTCCTCACACGCACAACTCTGAGAGGTTAAATGGGTATAAAGCTCGTAACACAGGGATATATGGTAATTAGAGATGTGGCTATCCACCCATTAAAAAACTCCGATCAATCACATTTCTGTTCTTGGGAAACGGTTTCTCTTTGGCCACGTTTCACATTTTGCTCTTTCCTTCTCTTTCTCCCTCAGAATAGGCATGAGATTTTTTTGAGCACTGGAGGAGAAATCCTGTTACCACAGGCCTTTATTCTGTCATGGAGTCTGTTTTTCTGATATTTCTCTCTTTCACCAGGTAAGAGGGAGGGTGAGTGGTATCATGGCTGTAAGGCACGATTACGATTCAGGGCCAGCCCAAAATATTATGCTACCATACCAAGTGTCAGTCAAGGAGAGAGAGAAAAATCCATTCCTGTTTTGCCTCTGCTTATGAAGTAACAATTTGTTGCTCTGTCATACATGATCACTTCCCTGTGAGGGACCCCTCCCTCTGCTTGATGGGCAAATTTTGGGGGAAGGAAGGGGGAAAGGGAGACAGATATTGTGGAAAGCGATAGGATAAAGAAGTGTGTTGGTTTACAACTCTGCCATACACTGAGTGCCATGTTTTGATCCCCCTCCTGGGGCAAAACCAGGTTGGTATTGACTGAGTTAGGTCTTAGGACAGTGTTGGCGAACCTTCAGCACTCCAGATGTTTGGGACCACAACTCCCACAGCCCTCTGTCATTGGCAATACAGGCCTGGAATTCTGGGAGTTGTGGTCCAAAACACTTGGAGGGCCAAAGGTTCGCCACCACTGTCTTAGGATCTCCCCAGCAGCAAATGGCGGCAGTAAAGTCCCTCAGACATGAGCGCAGGGTGACAGGAGAGGATGCACAGTAAACACACCAATCAACATACAAGGACCATTGTTGCAGTGTCTGCTCACAGGCCTGCTAGCATCTCATGGTGGGGTTAACTGGAGGAGGCCCTTTTTTAAAGCTGCTTTTGTCACCAAAGCTGAAGAAAGCAAACATGTATAAAGCTCCTCACAAAGATATCAGCTTCACGTAACTGTTGCCTCTCTGGTATTCACCGATATCCCAGTCAGGGGTCAGGATACAAAAGCGGTGACTTTGCTACAGACTCTGGAGGCTGTTCTGTGATTATAACCTGGCACTCTCACGCTTGCTGTCTCTGTCTATGTGCAGTTTGTTAAGATGATATAGGCAAATGGCAACCATATTGGATACAATAAGGATTCTGCAGAGATTCCTGAACAATCAGACTAGGCTACAAAGCCTTCCTGACGATGAATCACTGAGAAAAAGCAAAATGATTTGCAACATGCCGGTTAAAATCTTGTTGCTGAGCATGAGATATTTTGGAACTTTCAGTCCATTCTTAACAGGCAAATAAAAAGACTTCCAAGGCAGGGACTCTTTTTTTTGTCAGTTAGGAATTAATGTTGGAAAAGCAATGGCAATCAGAATTTTTTAGCACTTATGGAATCCCCATTTATGTATTTATTAGGCCCTTTTCTCTCCATAGGGGAACCAAGGCGGCTCACAGAAGATGAAAAAAAGAGAAAAAGCAATAGACCATACATTGAAATTTTAAAAAATCAAGCATAAAATCTATTCAGGAACATTTTAAAGCCAGCAAGTTAAAAAAGCAGCATTCCTGAGACAATGTACTTGTTAAAGGCCTGCCTGAAGAGGGAGGTCTTTACCTGGTGACAGAAGAACAAGCGGGAGGGGGGCAGTGATTCCAAAGCCTTGGGAGCAGCCACTGAGAAGGCCCTCTCTCATGCCTTCACCAAATTAAGTTGGAATTGGGAACCAAGAGAAGGGCCTCCCCAGAAGTTCTTAAAAGCCAAGAAGTCTCATATGGGGGTGATACGACCCTTCAAATAGCTCAGACCCAAGACATATATGGCATCATCTTATAAATGCAAGATGCTTGGGATGCTTTGTCAAAGATAACTGGGATCTTCATTTGAAATTTGTTGTAGAATTGAACAAGCTTCCAGAAAATGAGGACTTATTTATCAGACTTCATACTCGAATACTTCGATCCTATGTATCCTATGTATTCATGGTGTTGAAACTTGGACCCTTACAGACACCTCATGAAGGAAGCTGGAAGCATTCAAAATGTGAATTCTGAAGATACCTTGGACAGCCAGAATCGCTAATGTGGCTGTATTACAGCACATGAATAAAAAGTTAGAAATCCTCAATATCGTAAAGAGAAGAAAATTGCAATATTTCAGACACATAATGCACAATAAGAAACACCATCTGCTGCAAGTTATCCTTCAAGGAAAAATAGTCATGAAATGTGGCCTGGGGCATAGAAGAATATTCTGGTTTAAGAACTTAAGCCAATGGTCCGCAGTGAGCACAGATGCTCTGTTTAGAATAGCTTTAGATAGAAAATGGGAGGGGCATCGTGGTTCAGTGGACTAAGGCTTCTGAAAGCTGTTGGCTGCAAAGTCGGCAGCTCGGCGGTTCAAATCCAGGGTGCCACACAGCGCAGTGAGCTCCAGCTGATAACCCTGGCTCCTGCCAACCTAGCAGTTCAAAAGCATGTAAATGCAAGTAGATAAATAGGTACTGCCATAAAAAGTGGGAAGGTAAAACAGTGTTTTCTTGCAGCCATGCCAAACATGTGGCCATGGACTGGTTCTTCAGGTTGAATACAGAGAAGAGCACTGTCCCTAGAGTTGGACATGACTAGCAGGCATGTGCAGGGAGAACCTTTACCTTTACCTTTAGATAGAAACCAGTTCAGGCTATGGATCACCAACATTCTAATAGGACATGGCACTTGAAGAACAAGATATAGAGCTTTAGAAGTCATGGCTAACTTTTTGTATCAGACCTGGCAGCAGAGTGACGGCCAGTGAAGTTGTTGTACTAAGGGAGTTACATGCTCCCTTTAATCACTGTCAGCCTACCGTCTGGATTCAGCATTTTGAACCAGCTGGGGTTTCTTATTCTAACATATATTTTGATCCTTAGAATCCAACACCAAACCCACTCATCTTTTCTTTTCTTTTTTAAAAATACTTTTATTTCCTTCCTTCCTTCCTTCCTTCCTTCCTTCCTTCCTTCCTTCCTTCCTTCCTTCCTTCCTTCCTTCCTTCCATGATTATTATCTTTTGTGGTCCTGCTGGATGTGTTTTCATCCTGTACACTGGAGAGTTTTTCTCAGTACTTTCTGTCCATAGGATGCCATAGAGAGAGAAGCATTGGGGAATGTAAGCGCTTCCCTTAGTTATTAAAATTATGTTCTCAATTTCACACTCTGAGAAGAGGGTTCCAGAGTGGGGATGTGGGTTAATGCAATACAACACTTTTCATTTTCTGTAGTTTCAATCCCCTTTCTTAAAACGAGGTGAATTTTGCCTGTGCCTATACATTTTCTCACCTCCCCTAGACCAGGTTAAGACCAGAACTTAGAATGATAGCTTCAAATATCAATTAGTAAAGCCCCTGCCTGAATAAATGTTTTTCCTCCATCTTTTTTTCACTTCTAATTATCATGTGTAAATGCCTAAATGCTTGTTTTATCGGATTTAAGGAATTCATGGGTTTGCCTCTTGGCTCTGTTCCATGGTGTCCTTGAAAATACAAAAACACACCCATTGAGTTTGTTTGTACATTTTTTTTCTAAGGCAGGCCATCCAACCATTAATTAGTTAAGGTAAACAATAGACATTGTGGTGGTGTATCTAAAATTGAACATGTTTAGCTCATTAATCTTGGATTGTTAAGGCATTCATTGAAGCTTTTTTTTGGGGGGGATGGGCTCTCCGTAGATGGCACATGCCACTTACACTCCCTCTCTCCCAAGGGGAAAACACTTATCACTCCTTTCAGCAACTCAATTTATTGGAGACAGTCTAATCCTCAGAATATAAATGGAATTATAATACAACATCAAGGAATCTTCTTCTGTCTTCTGACAGTTAAAGTCTAAGACATGGGTCCTCAAACTACTTCCTGCGGGCCGGATCTGGCCTGCTGGCCATTGCAGGACCCCCCCCCCTCTTGCTGCCTCCACTTCTGGACTCCAGAAGAAGAGTGGGAAGTCCGGCATCTAACATTACAGAGCCTCCTCAGCGGCGCTGCCAAGGGTGGTCCTGGCTGCTCGCCCCCCCCAACAACTTCTTGCTCTCTCCCATCCCAAATTTCCCTACCAAATTCCTGCTGCCCATTGTGGCCCAAAGTAGTTCGTCTCCCATGCATGGGGTTGCAGAGGCTGGCAGCTACCATTTGAGCACTCCAGCCTGGCAAGAGAGAGAGAGAGAAAGAGAGACAGAGTCCTGGGACTTATGTTGTGGTTGCTCTTCAAGCATCTGTCCATGCCCTGCCCAGACGGCGAGCAGCTCCTTCCTCCCGCACTTTCAAAACACCTCAACACACACCGTGAGCTGGTTGTTTTCCACTTACCTGAACCTGGATGAGCCCATGTGCCGACTTCACCTCCAGTTCCTTGCGTATGTCCTAGGCAAAGTTGCAGGTGTCATGAGAAGGATGCGGCACGAGGGCAAAAGTGAGCAACGAGGTGCGCTCTCTGAGGAGGACTGAGGCTCCCAGTTGTCTGGGAAATGGAGTGAGAAAACATCTCTCACAGTCACCACCATTGGAGCCATGCTCAACACCCTTGGCCCCCCATCTCCTGAAGGAGTGAGGCAGTGGCGGCCCAGCCTTCTCATTCTCCTAGGCAGGGTTGTGGGCCAAAGCGGACAGGCAGAAGTGGAGGTCCTTCTACCTCACAAAGTGTTTTCTTTTCTCTTTTTTAAAGAGAAAAACTTCTCACAAGGCCAGGGCTTAAACATGATTCAGTGATAGGGCTTAGCCTCGAGGTTAATATTATTTGTTTACGTTGATTACAACCCAACAGGATTATCTATCTATCTATCTATCTATCTATCTATCTATCTATCTATCTATCTATCTATCTATCTATCTATCATCTACTGCCCATTGGGCAGAAAGCCACTCTAGTAAATAAGATAAGCTAATGGTGGTTGAGATTAGATTGCAAAATCAATAAGACAACATAACAGTTAATAACCAGGGAAAGCAGATTGAAATCACCAAGTCTTCAATGTTTTACTGAAGATCAGCAATGAGGGGGCCAGACAGATCTTCAAAGGGAGTTGGTTCCAGAGTCTAGGAGCCACCACCAAGAAGGTCCAGTTCCTTGTTATTGACTTGTGAACCTCCCTTGGTTTTGGCACCCTCAGATGACTTGCCTGTGATGAATGAATGACATAGGCAGAACTCTGGGGTAGGAGCTGCTCTGACAGATAGGAAGATCCCAAACCATTTAGGGCTCTGTATGTCAACATTAAGACCTTGAAGTCAATGCAGTAACAGTTCAGCAGTCAGCACAGTGCAGCCAGAGTTTGAGTAATATGATGGAATCTTTTAGTACCTGATACTAGACTGGTCACAGTATTCTGTACCATCTGGAGCCTCCACATTAACTCCTAAGGCAGCCCCATGGAGAGAGCATTACAGTAGTCTAATCTCGAGACTACCAGTGCAATGACCAATGTAGTGAGAATGCTGGGTTCCAGGAAGATGCGCAGTTGCACAATCCACCTAAGATGGCAATGTGCGGTATGGACCACTGATTCCACTTGGGCCTCCATAGTGAGAACCAGGTCCAAAATTATGCCAAGACTGTGTACTTCATCCCACATTGGAAGAGACACCCCCCCCAAAAAAAAAAACCTGAGGGAGTTTGCCAACCCACCAATACCAAACGGACCCACCCGGAGGACTTCTGTCTTGCTCAGGTTCAACCTTCATTCTCATCCATTCCAAAATGGCACCCAAACAATCAAAGGATGAAATACTAGAGGGACACCTATCATTGCAACCAACCCTGGATTGATTGCCGACTATATGAAACAGTTCAGCCTGATGATTTTGTGCTTCGCCAATCTGGTTGGTGAAATATGTTCTTCTCAAGATCTTAATCTTAACGGAATAGTCAACGCAATCTTAATGGCTGATAAATTATATTCTATCAGGGCCTGCCTCCATATGCTCTCTAGCCTCCTTCTGTTTTACTTCAAGGCCCGTAAGTCCTGATTCAAACAAGGAGCAATGTCAAACAAGGAGCAATGTCAATGAAGGGTGCGTTCAGGAACGAGTATGTTGATTGCCCTGGCATCGGAGGAATAGTTCCCCTCCACCAAGGCATCGACAAGGTGCGCCAACCAAATCATCGGGAATCCCATGCATGACATTCTGGAACCTCAAGGGATCTATTCACCTGCATGCACAGACCATCTTAATGGGCCCGGGCTCCCCGCAGAGGGGGGATTCCACTGTGAGGCTGCACTTGAACAGGTAGTGGTCTGACCATGACAAGGGGACCGACACAAGGTCAGTCACCATCAGGCCACTCTCCCTCTGCACATTAGAGAACATCAGGTCTAAAGTGTGACCCACCACATTTATGGGGCCGGTGACAAGTTGAGATAAGTCTAAGGGGGCCATGGTCTCAAGAACCCAAGAGCCGGTCCAGTGACCTGTGCCTCCCATGGATGTTGAGGTCCCCCAGAATTATACATCTGGGGAACCTCAACAGTGCTGCAGAGATTAAGGCCGCTAGCTCCAGAAGGGAGAGCGCTGGGTCGCAGGGAGCACAGTTACACCACTACAATCTCTAATCCTTCCCAGGCCCCAAAAGACATGTGGAGGACCTCAAGACCCTGTACCACCAATGCCAAGAGCCTGACAGCCTCCAAGGTGTTTTTATACACAATGGCTACCCCCAACCCCTATGAAAGTTGAAGCTTGGATGTTTCACATGGCCCCTCCTCAAAGGTCCCTGTACAGAGACAAGGAAGGCACACCAACTTCTGAATGCCTCACTGAACTGGCAGTTCTATGCACGCACACATGCACGCTCTCACACACACGCACACACTTCCTGGTATTTATCCAGGAAGAAATGCAAATGCATTAAATTTAACACATTACCAAGCACTACTTAAAAGAAAAAATTAAATCAGCATTTACCTTCCCAAATTTTTGGTGTGGGTGTAGCAGGATGAGAGGGAGGTTTTGTGTATGTGTGTGTGCATGTGTGTGAGAGAATAATAACATGCATACTACAATACTGCTGAAAGCAGATACTATTTTAATGTCTGCTTTTATAAAAGGGCCCTTGTTCCTTATAATAAAAGCTTTCCAGCCAGAAATACATAATGTATGTGAGGTCGCATCATAATGGTAATTTTTAATTAAAGCACTTAGGTTATTAATGTTTTCAAAATTGGTTTCTGTTCTCAATACATTTTCTTCATAGTATTTTAATATACCTATTCATAATTAATTATTGTTTTCTTCCCTTGGTGGCGGGAGTTGGTTTATGAGGTATGGAGGGAAAGATATGAGTAAAGGAAGGAGAGTAGTAGATACTTGGAACCACACAAGCTTTGAATCATTACAAACACTTGAAAAACTCTTTGAAGTACAGCACTTAGTTATACATATGTAAATCACTACATTAGTTCAGGTGCGTAATGGAATTGGTAACATGTACGTTTTAATGCAAGCAATTGCCTTTTCATGTGAGGGAGTATAAAATAACCTCAAAAATACGTTCAAATCAAAATACGGTAAAAAACAAAACTACAGTAATGCATGTCCAGCATAACAAATATATGGGAGGTTGTTATATGGTTGCTTCTGCTGGTGAAAAGAGGAGGGCAGTTCTGCAATTTGTCCTAACACAACATCCTTCACACACTCCTGCACTCTGTCAAATATATATATTTTTCTGTGTGCAGATATACAAGTTCCACACAGAGAGAGGTGTACCTCATACAAATGCTTGCCGTCAAGTCAATTCCTATTTTGGAGACTGATTTCTGAGACTCTAGATTCTGAGAACTGGGTTGTCCATCTCTTCTGTGGCGGCCATCAGGGGACTGCGCCGCTTGCCCCTTAGGCCAAATAGGTTGTCCCTTCTCCTTAGAGGCACCATAGAAAAATTGAGTTCCTGATTTCTGGCTCTGCCACCAGGTATCTAACCCACTGGGCCATCCAGCCAGCACAAATGCATACACAATATGCATCATCATGTCCACAGTTGGTAGAAAGGAAGGGGACCTGTCCCCAAACCACCCTTTAATTCATGTATTCCCCACACTACAGCCGCTTCATACTTCCAGCTGCTTCCTCTCCTGCCTCTGTGCTCTCTTCCTAATTATCTTAGTAGCATTTAAAAAATCCCCTTATCTTGATTTATTCCAGAAGTGATACAATTAAACCACTAAGCAGTTTATTTTTCTCATGTAACATTTATTTTACTCATACAACAATCTTCCTTTGGGAAAAGAATGTGTCAATGTCCAGAGGATCCTGGAAGACTCCAGGGAGTTCTGAATATTGCTATTTTTGACAGATTTGGATCCATCTATTCTTTTGGCAGAGGATATGGATCTAAATTCTCACTGAGGAAACAGGTTACGATATCCTCTCACAGTGTGATCTCCCAGCATGAGTGTGTTTGAAACAAGTTCTTATATGATTTCTCACAGTGTTTTCTGCCTCCCCCCTTAACTGCCAGGAAATGAATACTTGTTTAAAATTCAAACTTTTTCTTGGGTAAGACAGTATCTTCCATTCAAAAGGCCCCAGCTTGAACACTTTTATTTTTATTGAGAGGAAAAAAACATATTTTGACTAAGTCGACATCTGTGGAATAGGGACTTTATTCGCCAATTTTGGCAGAGTCCTACTAAATTTCTTGCCAAAGTGTTGTTCAAGTGTAAATTTTACATAATATTCTATTCAAGGAAAAGGAAAAAAGGGGGGGAGGGGAGGGGAGGGGAGGGGAGGGGAGGGGAGGTTGAGAGAGAGAGAGAGAGAGAGAGAGAGAGAGAGAGAGAGAGAGAGAGAGAGAGAGAGAGATCTTATACACATCATGAAGTGATGTCCTTGGAACTTATATTGAAATTGTTTTTGATGCAATCCCTCCCTATTTCATACAGTCAGTCTCCACTATTGCACAGCTATCCTTTGGTGTTGAAGAGGAACAGTTTGATTATGTATAATATTTTATGATTTATTACATATCCAAATAAAGAAAAGCCAGAGGGAAGGAGGCCCAGTTGGTGGTGCAATGAAATCACATGACAGAAAAAAAAGTTCTGTTTGGCAGAGTATGGGGGAAATGGCTGGGTTAAAACCTCAAGCTATGCCTCAGAGAAAAATCCAAGAGGGACCTACAGAGCAGTTTATTATACTATTACTGTACAAATCTTCCTTGAAAATACCACCCTTTATTGTTGGGTTGGTTTAGTTAGATCTATCTCAACTGTTATAACATTTATTTGTTTGTTTATTTGTTTATTATTTCCTTTATTTATATGCCAACCTAGTAGTGCAAAAACACTTTTCTGGGTTGTTTCACAGATAACATCCAAGCACATTAAAAACATCCACAGTGTTTTCCCCTATCTATGTTTATATGATAAAATTGTGCATATAATTTCAATAAATTCAGAGAGTCTAGTGTTGAGAAAGAATCATGAATGGTTCTCTTTTACTCACAAAATCTTCATATATGACAGAATACAAACAAAACATTCGCTTGTCACACAGTTTAGAATCTTAACTGGTTAGCGTCATTTTTTGCATCACTAACTTACTGGTTACACAAATGCTTCATTATCCACCATGGATAACTGACACAGAAGCCTCACTGAGGGGGGAAAATAAGATGGAGAAAGGAACTGGAGGTAGAGAAGGAACAAATGAGACAGAGGGGGGAACAAGTGATTGGCATTCATCTAAATTCCCTCCCATCTATACCACTTTAAGACATAATATGCAGATTGATATACCAACAGTTTCTGAGTAGCAAAACAGAGGCATTTCCAAAGATCTTTTTTTTAACATATTTGTTTTATCCTCTGCACAGATTGCCTTGCTTGGCCTTCCAGAATTCTTCCAGAATTCCAAACCTGTATTTCCAATGGCAAAGGACTGTAGGAGTTGTGGTCCAAAACATCTGGAGGGCCAAAGTTTGGACATGCCTGGCCTATGTAGAATGCAGAAGAGCATTGCTAGCAGATGACAGCACCCACCCACAATATGATTGCCACTGGTGGGCTTTTGGCCCCTGCCCCAGGCACCCAGTCAGAGTCCTCAGGTGGTTACTTCATGTCCTTCCTCGTTCTGAGATGACGTTCATTTCGTGATAAAGTTGTTAGCGGTCACGTGGTCTTGTACTGGTTCTGTCCCTGTTTCCGTTTACCCATAGGCGTGATTGATGGTACTGTGATGACTGTCACTTCATGTACTTGTTTTGTGACAACATTTGTACTTCCCTGCCTTCGTTTTCCCTTTATTTTTGGCCCGACCTTCCATTTTTTGATATTTCGATTCTCCGTAACTTTGGCTTTAATGCATTAAGCAGCAAAGTTTGAGGTTTATGCCTTCTTATCTCTCTGCGATGCATTGTTTACGCCATTGGGATTGTACTGGAGAATGCAACTTCGCACTCCTGCCACTAGATGGAAAATGTGCACGTTACATGACGAGCCTTACTTCACGGGCTCTCGTCTCAAAACAAGAACCGAGACAAGAAATTCCTGAGCCCAGGGAGAGGTATGGCTCATCACACTTAAATCCCAGTTCAGGGGGCATAGTCGGGACGAACTCCCCCGTCATCACGCAATGGATGCGTGGTAGCATTTTTTCGTACCGGTCCCAAGCGGGATGGCAAACCACGATGACAGGGACGTGAAGTAACCGCCTAAGTCTAAGCAGCCCAGGAGAAGAAGGTCACAGCAGATAGAAGGCCCTGAAAAAGGAGGAAGAGGGAGGTCCAGTCTATAAGCTGGGGGCCACCAAAGAAGCCATGGGGGTGGGATCAGCGGAGGACTGGGGTGGTAAAAGAAGGGTCACCTGGCACTATCAAGGCATGAGGAGCCAGACACCTCAGGAATTGAGGAAGAAGGTGTGTGGGGAGAACCTGAGAGCAGCCAGAAGACATCCTGAGTGCAGAGGAGTTTTGGGACTCTATATACCCTGAAGACCCCCTGGGCAAAGGCCTTCATTCAGATCTGACTCCCCCATGAGTGAGGCAGATGTTGTGAGGTGGTTGACTATACCCCTCATTCTGAGCCACTGCACAGAGACAGCCACCAGGGGCTAGGACCTCTGAGGACCACATGGGCCCCTCATCTCCTTAGATATGACCCTGGAGGTGGGAAAGCCAACAGGGGGTCTCATCATTGCATCCAGCAGCAGTTGCCCCCAAGGAGACATGTACTGTAACCAGGACTGGGCTTTACAAGACCTTTGGTCTGTACAGCCCCCTTTGGCCCTCCCCTTGCTGTAATGAAGGATTTATGAGCCCCTTTGGAGTTAGCTCTCAGTCTGGAACGGACCCGGGTATTCCAGGGCAAATGGTCCACAATTCTATCCTTTGGAAGACTTCTGTGAATGGAGAGGACTCCCAGTCTGAAAGTCATTGTCTCCTGTCCCTTTGCTCTAATCAACCTTGTGGTTTACTTCCAAGATCACTTGGGATCTACAGACGAGGGTTTGTCCACCCACCCCACACTTGGTGGGAGTGGTGGGGCATAAAACTTCAGATTGGAATAGGAGCAGTGACTCAACCACTCATGTTATCATTCCTAGGCTGCCATCCTATACACACCTACAGTATATGGGAGTTTGTCCCACTTAAATCAGTGAGGCTTGAATTATCTTGCCATTCTGGACATATTACTAAGGTGAACCCTGCTTAACTCAGTTGGGCTTCGGAGTTCAAATTGCCCTCCTTTCATTCGTATTTGCCAACAATTTATTTGGAGCAAGTAAATATATTCTTTCTTTCTTTCTTTCTTTCTTTCTTTCTTTCTTTCTTTCTTTCTTTCTTTCTTTCTTTCTTTCTTTCTTTCTTTCTTTCTTTCTTTCTTTCTTTCTTTCTTTCTTTCTTTCTTTCTTTCTTTCTTTCTTCCTTCCTTCTTTCCTTCCTTCCACATGTTTATATTGGTTTCTTTTCACATAGGCTCTTGGAGTCAGTAAAAATGAACTTAGAGCCTTTTCACACAACCCCTAAGATCTGGTGGCCACTTAAATTCGGACCAGAGATTTTGGGGGTTTGTCGCTGTTCCTGTGTTCCCACCCCCTCCGGACTCCTGGCTGCTGTCTGCATGAGGGGAGGGAGAAAAAAAGAAAGAAAAGAATGCCAGCTCACCTCCGTTCTGCCATCTCGCTCTGCTCCCGGCAGCATTCCAGTCTTAAAGGGGCGGGGGGCAAAAAACAACAACAAACAAAAGCAAGGAGAGCCCGGCACTCACTATGTTACATCCGCATCAGGAATTTTTCACCCCCGGAGAGCAGGTACTTGAAAAGTGTGCTGGGACGTGGTTAGGGGGCATGGTTGCACTTAATTTTTTTGTAAACTCCGGAGCTGGTGGGGGGAAACAATTTTAAGCTCCGGATCTGGGAGCCATTTGCCGCAGATTTTAGGGGTCATGTGAAAAGGCCTATATATTACATTATTTTGTATGATTCTTAAAGGATACTAATACAGAATTGCTATTCTACTAAATTTAGTACCAAAATATATAAACTGTCACATTTTAATGGAATTTTTTTTTTGGCTTAGCTACACTGCTACAATGACTGATACGTGGTTTTGTTTTATGTTTTCCTCTCTTTTAATATGAAACTTTAAAGAGGGGGAGGGATATGGGGGAGGGATATTAATTACTTTTCAAATGCAGTACTAGATATTTTGAATTTTAATCACTAATGGCCTGTTCTCCCCCTGTTGATGTCACCATTTTATTGAAACATTGAACAGTAATGTACTTACTTTCTGATCTATTATCATTGCTATCTCCTGGTTATCATCAGTCATTTTCATCTTGAGAATTATATTACTGAACCAGGGCTGGGGGCGGGAGGGGAAGGGAATGATAAAGCACAGTGGTGACAAAGAGTTATTTTATAATTATTGCACTGACCTGAAGAAGAATGATTTACAGGTTTTTCTCATTGTTCTTTTTCCACCAATCCCTCCCCGCAATTCTTTTTCAAGAAAGGGGAGAATAGAAATTCAGAACTTCCAAAAAATAAAAAATAAAAAAACCCTACCCTCAGATGAACGACAGCAAGTCATAGGGTATAGCATATGTGTTCACGGCCATCATAAAATGGCTCTTCAGTCAGCAGCATCTGGTCTGTTAATGGAATCCCAAAATGTGTGTGTGTGTGTGTGTGTGTGTGTGTGTGTGTGTGTGTGTGTGTGTGTGTGTGTGTGTGTGTGTGTGTGTGTGTGTAGCTCTGACATACTTTAAAATGTGGTGCAAAGGGTTAAATGCGATGACGAATATTCTTCCTTGAGGCTTGTGCATTCTAAACTGTGCTTGGGTTAGTTATTTAAGAAGGTGGATTTGATTAAATAACAAAACTGTAGGATATTGAGCTTTATATATTTGCCACGCATCAAGTGTGGGCATGCATATGCATGCACATTAAACACTGCTGGATGCACGGGGCAGATGGTGCCGTGCTTCCATGAGCTGCGCAGAGTGTGAGGACAGTGTTTATGAAACAAATGAGGCATTTATTGGCTAGGTTCTCTTAGATTCTGAAATTCTACAGCCAAATACCCTTTTTGCGCCCTTTGAAGCCATAGCGGGATTTCTCTGTGACTGTGGCTGCGGCACATAAGGACCAGGATGAAGAGTGAAAGTTGGAAGTAGGCAACTCAGTTGCAGCCTACAACATGTATGCAAATTTGCTTTCCTCGTCTTTCTCACGAAGTCCAGACTATTCCATATACTCGGAAACTCAGAGGAAACATAGCCATCTGTGCAAAATTATTTTTATGGATGCAAGTGGCATCAAAGGTGCCATATGGCTTCCTGCAAGCCTCAAATCCTCTCAGGGTCTTTTTTTTGGGGGGGGGAGGGATGGAGTACTGTAGCTACTGCTCTTTCAAGGGACTCACTTTGCATCAAGAGTTTGGCCAGTTCACCCACGACTCATTATTACTCAAATGTAATAATAAATAAATAAATAAATTCCTTTCCACTTCTTGCATGCATCCAAGGCTTTTGGGAATATAAGGGGCATTCATTTGGGATACATATCATAGGGCCCTTCATTTTCAAGGGTGGGGAACCACCCAAGGGAGAATACCCCCTTTTTTCTCCTTGCTGAAAGCTTTTTCTGTGAGATCTCCTCCCATCAAGAAATCTCAGGGGAAATACTTTATTATTAGAGATGGGCATGACTCAGCGAAATTTTTGTTTTCGTTTTTGTTTTTTCATTTTGTTTCGTAACAAAACAAAAACGAAAATTTTTCAAAAACCAAAACAAAAATGGAAACGAAACAACCAATTTTGCTGTGTTTTTCATTTTCGTTGTGGCAAATCCATTGAACTGAAAAGAATGCTAACGAAACAGCAATTTTTCATTTTCAGTTTCATTTTTTCATTTCATTACGAACTGAAAACGAAATGAAAATTTTTTCAAAAACAAAACAAAAAACAAAAATGAACCGAAACGGATCCCCAAACGACCAAACGAAAAACAAAACACAATTTTTTTGAGTCGTGCCCATCTCTATTATATTTTTCCACCCCTCTCCCTTTAAAATTAACCTTCCAATTCAACATGGCATTTCCCCCCGCCTAAGATTTCCCCAAAAGACCCTTGAGCTGTTCAGAATCCAGCAGTTTATGGCGCAAAAGAAAAAGTGAAAAACAGGACAAGGAAAAGCAAGATCATGGTTTTATTTCTGTAAGATGCTTGGAAATACTGTATCATGTGGTTCAGGGTGACATTTGGGAACGGGAACACTTGGGAAATAGCCAAGAATGAGAAGTATTCTCATATTTTATATATTCTTTCAACTATTTCAAATATTCGTGGCATCCCTACATCTACTGATATACAGTGGACCCTTGTATAACAAACAGCTTGTATAACATAAAAATTGTACAACATAAAAAATTCCAGAGATGGGGAAATTTGCTTAACATAATCGCCTATGGGGTGAATCTGTACAACATAAAAATGGGATCACTCTGTTTTCAATGCATTCCTATGGGAAATTGGTATAAAGGAAAATTTGCTTGACATAATGTCATTAGGAATGAATTAATTCCTTTATACAAGGTACCACTGAGTACACTCATTTTTGAGAACAAGACAGCACCATGGAAATCTCCAAGGGACCCACTGAACAAAGGCTCAATCATTCTATACTAGTGGTGGTGAAGCTTCAGCACTCCAGATGTTTTGACCACAACTCCCACAGTCCTTTGTCATCGACAGTCTAGGCTTGGAATTCTGGGAGTTGTGGTCCAAAACATCTGGAGCACCAAAGGTTCACCACCACTGCCCCTCCCCAACCACCACATCAGGAAGGGTCTTCTCCAATCAGGGGATAGATTAACCACTGGTTACCAAGGCAAAACAGGACAGTCTGTTTATATGGAAATAGAACAGGAATGTGGGTTTGTGATTCAAGTCTATCTAACAAATTTACAGATAAGCCTTAAGCTATCCCTTGATTATTACACTGCTCAAAGTCCCAAGTCCTTATCTAACTGAAAGGGGGTATCAACTCCTGCAGAGACATTGCAGTCAGACTATTTACTAAAGCCCCACCCAGGTGCATCCTGTGTCAGCAAATATACAGGCTTGCTTAGATTAAATTGCCCACCCGCCCACCCTTTGTGTGTGTGTGTGTGTGTGTGTGTGTGTGTGTGTGTGTGTGTGTGTGTGTGTGTGTGTGTGTGTGTGTGTGTGTTGGAACAAAAGTATTACAGGGAGAGCAAAACCATATGATGCAAAAGCCTTATAGAACATCACAGAAATGGACCAAGTGGATTAAATTAAAATGGACTTTAGTACCCTCAGGATCAACTCAGCCCCTGTTTTGTGGCATTGAATGCCCTAAATCCAGTAGCCTTGGCTTTAGGAGAAACACAGAAATACAGAATTCTAATGGAATCGTATGCTGTATACCTGGGACTGGTACACATTCATCTTTTATTTCGCTGCTCATTGGTTAACCTGGTTGTGTTGCAAAAGTAACCTTGGAGATGCATTTAAGTAATCAAATGTAAAAGAAATGTAACTAATGCAAATGATGCATATTAAGAATGAGATTAGCAACTGGGCTTTCTAAAAAAACAACACACACACCACCTTGAATTGTATGTGTTTGTGTGTAAGTTCATAGCTTCATGCCAGGTGAAGAACTGAGTGAGTTGAAATTGAATTCTCTTTCTAAGCTTTTAAAAGACATAGCTTTAGCACTGTTCAGTAAAGAGAAAGGCTGTTTTCCATTTATTTTTCCATTTATCTTTTGCCTTTCTGCCTCCCCTTCTTAAAAAAGCACCTATGGAGGCTAACAACACTCACATTCAAATAAAAGCAGAAGTACAATTACAAGATAGAAACCAGATTAAATTTAGCTAAAGCAGACTGATATTTTTTAACTTCTCTTCCCATCCTCATCACTAGCTTCCCAGTTCAGTTGACATGACAGGACAGAAGACAAAAGAGGAAATAAAAGTGAATTATCTTCCATATCTGTTAACTTCTAGACAAAAGCCTCTAGAGAAAGAAAAGGAAGTGGCTCCTGTTTGTTTTCTTTTTATCTCATCGCTGTCAGACATCCAGTTTCAGTGAACCTAGTCAAGTATAAGTACAATAGGATCCCAATATCCACTGGGGATCATTTCCAGTCTTTCCCATGGATACTGAAGTCTGTGGATAAAAGAGAACACCCCCTACAAAAACCTGGTGTTTTGTGACAGTAGCTTGCTTTACAAATGCTGTTTATGACAGTTGCTTGCTTTGTCGCTGCTGAATTATTTATTTAATTTTTTCCCCTCTGCCAACCATGGATAACTGAATCAGTGGTTAATGAATCAGTGGATACGGGGGTCTTACTGTAAACATCATCATCATTATCATCATTGGTTGATAGAAGTGAAGAACTTGGGGATGCCAGTTGTCTGGTAAAACCACACAATGCAAGCCAAGGGAGATTCATTTGGCTTTGTGTGTTGCATCTCTGGGCATTGGTCTGCAATGACTTTGGAACATAAAGAAATAAATAAAATGACATATAGGTGATACTAATCTGACCTGTATATAGGCAGTATTTTTACCAAGAGCATATGAGTACCACCTGATCCTATTTGTATCTAACTACATTGGTACCTCTACTTACAAGTTTAATCTGTTCCGAATGCATGCTTTTAAGTCGAACAACTCTTAAGTAGAGCAGTAGAGGTACCACTGTATTTGTCCTATCAATCAGCATTAGACATGGGCACGACTCATCGAAATTTTCGTTTCCGTTTCCGTTTGTCGTTTCCGTTACGTAACGAAACGACAAACGAAAATTGAGCTGGAAATTGAACAAAACGAAACGACCCATGAAAAATTGTGGTCGTTAGTTTCGTTTCCGTTACTGGCAGCGCGCAATGAAATGAGCTGTTTTTTAAATGTTAAAAAACGCCCTGGACATCCATAAAAATGCAGCGATAATTATTTATACTGTCTGATAATACCTACCAGGGGGGTGGGGGGGTCCTTAAAACGTGCATTTATGTCTTTTCTCAGATCGCTGTATTTTTTTTCCTTTAAGGGGAGTTGGGGAATGGGGACATTGACCCAAAATGGCTCCCAGATGCCTAATATTGATTTCTTGGGTATTAAAACGCCCTGGACATCCATTAAAATGCAGCGATAATGCGAGAATTATTTGAAATTATTACCTACCAGGGGGTTGGGGTCCTTAAAACGTTTGGTTTTGTCTTCTCCCATCACGATGTATTTTTCTTTTCACTTTAAGGATAACAAAATGGACGTCCCCAGCCACTCCAGCCACAACATGGAGGCAAGCCATGTGATGGGATCATGTAAATTCTTGGAAAACTTCAACCAATAGGATGCCCAGGTTGCAGACTGGGCAGGTCTGGCAGCCACAGAGGGCATAAAAAGCTCTGGCAGCTCCTGGAAATGCTTTAAAATCGCGCAAAAGCGGGTAGAACCGACAAACGAAAAACAAAACGACAAATTTTTGAAAAATTTCACGAAAAACGGAAACGACCCGAAATGGACCCGTCCCGAAAAACGACAACTCGAAACATAATTTTTTCTAGTCGTGCCCATCTCTAATCAGCATGGATCAATTCCATCCTGGCTAGGAGGTGGCCTGAACCTGTTCCCATGAGTCCATGAATATTTTGTTTTGTATATTTGCAAGTCATTAAAAAAACTGAATGGGGAAGGCAAAAGGCTGCACTAGGGAAGTCTGGGGAGCACTGCCTCCAGAGTAGTGCTTTGCACGATGAAAAGAATCAGAGTCAGGACACTCTAAATGCTATTTTGGCAGCTGTGCTGAGTTGCTGATCCTCTTCTAATTCAGTCCACCTGGCCACCTACAAGGGTGTACACCCCTCGTTTTTACACTCCAGGTAGAAAAGAAACCGTCAGAGGCATGCCACAAGATCATGGCTGAATACTCACAAACGAAAGGAGAAATAACAGTGGTTGAAAAATAACTCAGCTACACACCGGACTTCCAGGGATATCCAGAGGGCAGAGGGTGACATTGACTGTACACTATTTGTATTTTCAGCCTCGATTCTGGTCCAAAGAAAGAAGACCAGAGCCAAAGAGGAAAAGCCAGAGGTTTTGGGAAAATATTTGTTGCTTGCTTCCAAAGATAGAACTGGACATGCACACTTGCCCCCCCCCCCAAATCTTTGACTTGACGGCATTTCCAGAGAAGCTCTTTTCTTTTTTAATAGGTGCGATCAGTCTTCATCGCTTATAGAAATCTGCAGGGGATCTAGCTGACATATTTATTTATATTTTATTTTATTTTTATATTTCTATACCGCACCAATTTCCCTAGGGGAACTCTGGACAGTTTACATAGAAGACAGCTCATCTTTGTTATTTCCTACCCTTTAGTCTATTTTTCCCTTTTTCAGAAAGCAAACTACCAAATAATTGCCTAGTATGCCAAGAAGAGTTTTTGGTGGTAGTGCCAAGAGGGAAACCGTCTTGGGAGCTCCTGATCGTACAGCCTACTCTAGTTATCTTATACTGTAATGCCATTTTGGACATGCATGTGGCCAGAGCCTGGCCCTTGTTAAGTTACTAAATGTGTAAAAATGGCCTTTGACCAGTTCTTCTAATGTCAGGTGAAGACTAGAGATGGGCACGAAATGAGCAATTTTTCGTTTTTGTTTTCATTTTTTTGTTTTGTTACGTAATGAAACGAAAAATGAATTTTGTCTCCAAAATGAAATGAAACAAACTGAAACAACAGAAATTTTGTCATGCGTTTCGTTTTCGTTGCGGCAAATACATTGAACTGTAATGAATGCTAACGAAACAGCATTTTTTTGTTTTCGTTTTCATTTTTTCATTTTGTTACATAACAAAATGAAAACGAATTTTTTTGCAAAAAATTCACGAAAAATGAAAATGAACCGAAACAGCCCCCCTAAACGACAAACGACAAACGAAACATCATTTTTTGAGTCGTGCCCATCTCTAGTGACGACCATTGACTGACAAAAAAATAAAAGCATATAGCAGTGGTGACATTTCAGATTTCACAGGGGGGAGCACTTTCAGCAAAAAGTTAAAGAACACATCTATTTTCATTTTGGCTGTAATGATTGCTTTTATTTACCACCAGGCCCTATTAGAGCTCAGAGCCGTGTCCCCATTAGCTTCTGTGGGAAGTTGGCTGTACTCACGAAGAATCCCTACACAGGGTTACTGGCTAAGTAACTTCATTCATATAAGATCAAAGGAACATTTTAATCCCTATGTATCATCGGCGGCTGAATCACTGAGATTGTTCTTATTGAAGAGCAATGGGAAACTTGGTGTGTACTTGTAGGGTTAACATGCTTGCCCCTGGCCCTTTCACAGGCTATGGACAAGCACCGCTTCTAATTCTTCTCTTTCACTGCCACTGACTAGCTTTGCCAGTAAGGCCCTTACTTCACGAGGCGCGGCGCTCCGCAGCGATATTGCCTTCGATTTGAATTCGGAGGCGGTCATGTGGCGGTCACGTGTTCTTGCTTCGCTCCCGCCCCTGTTTCTCAGTACTCACGAGCTGCAGTTTTAGGACCGATTCGAGCACAACCTCACGTGCTCCCTTCGCATTCGCATGCCACTTTTCAACGTTCGTTATTTCCCATCCGTCCTTTAAAAAAATTCCTACCGACGGCGTATCGATGCACTGATGCTGGACTGTCAGTTGCAATGGCTCTAATGATTTCAACTGTTTCCTGGCATCATTGGCAGCCCCCCGCCGCTGTCGCTACTCGGGGGGAGCCCCGCATGGCACAGCCACCCACCCTCCGCTGCTTGCACGCTGCCTGCCCCGGGTGCCCTGCTCTGGGCGGGCAAGGCGGCAGCGGCTCCTCCTGCTCCCGCCGCCGCCGCCGCCGCCGCCCCTACTCGAGCGAGGAAGTAACAGCGCAAAGCGATGAAACGATATAGTGAAGCATCAATATCCCTGTTTGAATATTTTTTTAAAAAAACTTGAAATAAAAGCCAAAAACCAAGACCACACATGATGTTGGGAGCGAAGCAAGATGCGAAGCGAAAAGATTTCCCGGCAGCAGCCAGGGGAACCACTCGCCCTGCTTGGAGCACGGTAAAGGGGGCGTGGTCGGGGTGGCATCACAGCCAAAAAGGAGGAGCGTGCGGACTGAAACGATCGATTCGCACAGAAAAGAAGGCTAGCCGCGAAGCGAGCGGCTCGTGAAGTAACGGCCTAAGTTAAAGCCTTTAGACTCAGGGGCGCAGCTAGGGTTTTCAGCTCCCAGGGACAAAGTTGGTTTTTGCACCCCCTCCTGCCCCCCCTCATGTAAAGGTGTCATGCCCACCAAAGACAAGTGGGGGATATGGAGCATGACAGCTGATTAACTTAACTTGGCCACAGGGTCTGCTGCACACTCGGGCTATGTAGCCAGCTCACAGAGCTCCGTGGACACACCAACAGTCTGAGGGCGACTTGTTTGCAGCCTACACCTGGGATTGAATCCCACCCACCCCCTTCGCCCTTTGATTCACCAGCAAGCTCTGGGAAGCACAGGGGCTTGGCACCGCCATGCTGGGAAGCTGAAGACAGCAGTGATGATGGTGGTGGTGATGATGGTCCCAGAAATCATCCCCCCTCCAGCAAGGGGAGGGGACTGGGGGGCTTCCCTGCCTCTCTCTGTGAGCTGCCTTCAGATCCTACAAACATAAAACTTTACAATTTCCATATTACAAGCAATCCATTATATTAAATCATGTTAGCAAGTATACGAGTCTGCTATCTAGTTGGCATTTGGTGTCTGTAGTCAAAGTATCATCGTGCAAAACCTAGGTACTTGACAGGTGATCTTTGTATCCACATTTTTGGGTAATGAATCACAATTTCCAGGTATAGGTTTGCCTCTGATAACGAATTTTCCCTATTGGCTGCCTTGGATAACAAATCAGAATTCTAGGTATAGGTCTGCCTCGGATAATGAATTTTCTCTATGGGTTGCCTCGGATAACGAATTTTCCTATGGGCTGCCTCGGATAATGAATTTTCCCTGTGGGCTGCCTCTGATAATGAATTTCCAGCATGCATCAGTAAAAAAGAGTTATCCTGGGCTGCATCGCACCTATACCTTTAAAGTGCACTTTTTAAGGAATTTTGAGCAAAAAACCAGGTGTCTGGGTCATTTTCCTAGGCTCTGGAATTGATTAATTGGTTTCCCATTTATTCAAGCAGGACATACTACAGCTTCTTCTGGAAGAGTAACCTAAGCAGTGGTAGCCATGCACAGTCTCTTCCTCTGAGAGGAGGCCTTGTCTTTAGCCCCTCTTGGTGTGTAATTTCTGCACAACTCTTTTTCTTGTTGGAGGGGTTGTTTCTTGTTGTTTCTCATTCCTTATTATCAGCTCATTGTGCCTCCAGAAATGTAGGCTCAAACCTCCTCAATGAGCCAGTTTGGCCTTTAGCCTTCTGCCAAGAGGAGGAGGGATGCCTTACTAGACGACTTGTCACTTTACAGGGCAACAGCTGGGGATGTTGGTAAGTCTTTGGCCTGAATCCTAAGCCCAAGTCTGAGTCCCTATTAAAAATGAGGGATTTCCACTCCAGAGAAAAGGGAGTGGTGAGTGGGTTCCAAATTGTGAGTCAAGGCTGACTCATTTAAAGACAACAACAACCCCAAAACAAGTCTGACTGGACAGAGACCCTGGCAACAACTGGCCAGATTGGCACTTGAAGCCTCTTCTGCTTCTGAATGCAGCATCTGTGTGTGTGTGTGTGTGTGTGTGTGTGTGTGTGTGTGTGTGTGTGTGTGTGTGTGTGTGTGTGTGTGTGCGCGCGCGCGCGCGCGCACATGTGTGTTTCTAAGCATGCTGCAGAAGCGAGGCCCTAATCTGATCAAATCCCCAGATTAAGACAAAAAAAATCCAGGAATTTTGGTGTAATCACAAACTGATGGGCTTGAGGAAAGTAGAGCGTCTTTTCTTGAGGCATCAGAATGAGACAAAAGATTCTCCTATCGGCCACTAGATAGGGTTGCCCATTCTTGGCCAGGGATGTATTGTATTAGGTCTTGCTCAAATGCTTTTTGCTCCTGCACTTATAAAGAAGTTTATTTTTTAAATGTAGGTTGCAAGATTGTGCACTTATTTAAATTGGCACTCAAGCACTTGTGGCTGCAATACAACAGAGAATGACTTTACAGTCTTAACACTGTCAATGAAATCTTCAAATCACCCAGAAGTCACCCAACACATTTTGACGTATGAATGGAAAATATATGGCTGCCAGCCCAACTAAATGAGACGTTGGAGATCTGAGTCAGGGATGCCTGCCTTCCTGTTTTTATTTTTTTTATTTTATGTAAATAGCTACCCACCCACCCCAATCATTCATTCCCTCTGTGTGTGGAAGGGTAGACAGATGGGAACTGTAGTACTAGACAAGTTAGGCTACGTATTTGTCTCCCATTTCCTTAGTTAAATAGGACAAAGCCCAGGGGAAAAATACACATAACAAATTTGTAGAAACCGAAGCCGGTCTTGCTCATTCGAACACATTATGTCCTCTCTATGGACTAATTCTGTGTAACCCAGCAGCAGTGATTAGCCAGATACAGCATTTAAAGTTTGCCTCTGAGGTCTGTCACGATGCGCTGTCTGCTGGTACCAGCACCTTGCCCTTCTAATCAGATTCTGAATGTGATAGGAAATTTGTGATGGAGCAAGCTACAACTGACAAGTGCTGCTAACGAATGTAGTTCTCAGGTCAGTGTGTCAGCCTGGGATGATACTGTCCCAAATGACCTCCTGATTTGGATTCCAAAGGAATCTGTGTTAGAGAAGCATCAAAAATACACACTGAAACAACTCTGCATGCCCAGTTGTTATTGCACCAAAAAAAAAACCCAACTCGTTTCAATGGGGGGGGGGTAGGGGCAAGCAACCATATAATGACCGTATTTTTCCATCTATAAGACCCCCCATGTATAAGATGACCCAAACTTTTCCAACCCCAAAATTGCACTTCTGCAACAGCACAGTCCTCTCCTTGACTTACTTCTGTGTATAAGACGACCCTCAATTTTAGCCCAACAATTTTAGACCAAAATATAGTCTTATACATGGGGAAATAGTGTATATCACTTTGGACAAAAGACTTGCCTGTTGAATGGCTGCTGTATCAGTCTTGTGCTCAGCCCAGCAGCAGAAATGGAAAACAAAGAAGCAGTGGGATAAATACAGCATCTCTGGAGAATCGGTCAATGGCTGACCGTCAGGGACTGCAGTGGAAATGAGGGCCATGTGTTAATCAAAGTGAGCCAATGCACTCAAGACAATGGGTTTTTGGTTTGTTTGTTTATTGAAGAGCCACCTCTTCTGTCTCCCAACATAGAAGCCCCTGCACACCCAGTGCAGCTTGATGCTCAAAAATGCAAGAGCGCTGCAGTGATTCCAGTCTCTCTGCCCCCATGTCACACACACAGCAATGACCCCAAGGCTGCCGATCCCCAGAATATTCTGGCAAGCAAATGACTTGAATGCCCTGGTGACTTGCTCTGTCACCACTGTTTCAGGAGCACGGCATGCACATAAGGGCAGGAAGGGCAGCTCACAGGGCTCATCATCTATCCAGATCGCACACAAAATATTCAAGGCCCCTCTGGGGAGAGCAAAGGCCAAAGTATATGACATCCCAGCTTTGTAGTTGTAAACGGAACTGTTTTAAGAAGTATACGATGTTTCTTTATCCTGCATTTTTGAAAGGAGGGGGTATTTTTTTAAAGTGGTTCATACATAGCAGTGATGGAAAACCTTTTAGAGACTGAGTGCCCAAACTGTGATTCAAAACCCACCCATGCCATAGATTCGCCAACACTCTGTAGGCATCCTTCAGTCTCGAGGCACTATGGCAGGCATGTCCAAACTTTGGCCCTCCTGATCTTTTGGAACACAGCTTCCTGAATTCCAAGCCTGCATTTCCAATGGCAAAGGACTGTGGGAGATGTGGTCCAAAACATCTGGAGGGCTGAAGTTTGGACATGCCTGCACTATGGTATCATGCTCTGTATAGAAGCTGTGTTGTTTCCACACTGCATGCAAAGCAGAAGTGGTCTCTTCATAGCACAAGGCCTGGGTAAATTAATATGGAGGTTAAAACTTGCATAGGTGACATTGGGGGTGGTGGCAAATACATGCAAATTAATCATGCAAACATAGAAGCTGTGAAGTAACCTTTCAGGTAAGTTAACAAGTGATTTGTGGTGGAGATGTAACAAGAGCACTTGGTAGGCAGTGATCCTGACATAACTTGTTACCTGACCCATTTTTGTCACCTACTTATGACTTTCAGTAAGATCACCTATTCTCCGTCTAAACACAGTGCTGGGGTCTCATACAATTGGACCCAAGGTCTCTTTTGAAAAAGCAGTCAAAGGGAAGGCCATGGAACAAAACAGGGGCAGACACAGACTGACTCAGATGGCAGTAGTTCCCAGTGGTTAATGGCAGAACATGGGAATGAGAGTCTAAGTCCCCATAGAGGAAAGGAGAAGAAAATTCCCATGCTCATTTCCAGATACTACTTGGCATGAACATGTAACCCACACAGAGGAGATAGATGGACAAGTAGTATTTATATCCATTGTGACATGTCTTGTTTTCTTTATTGGCATGGACTGCTTCATTCTGGCACTCTTAGTTGCTGGAGGGGAGTTGGTTGCTGAGTGTTTACATCTCTTGTCTCAAGCACAGCAGTGCTTGTCCAAAATATTTTGATTCCTGAAGCAGAAGGTCGATTCAAAGGGTACTGAAGGCCGCCCAAGTGCCATTCGGGCATCCGAGGGAGGAAAATCCTGCAAATTTCTCTCCCTGGAAGTAAAATCACAATGATAATTGGTTGTAATAGTGAGTGATTTTCTGTGCTGCTGTAGCCCTCAAAGTCATCAGGCAAGGCCATCCTTGAAAGAGAGGCACATGTACTTATTGGTTCAGAAATGCCAGCAGTTGCATGGATACCTATGGGTTTTGTGACCTGAGTCTATTTTGTCTTTGTTTGCAAAGGACTCTATCTCCTTGGTTTTCCATCATTAAAATTCCTCTCCTGAAGCTTGGCAGTATGATCCACATTAGATCCCGAGGGATATGGCCTCAAGCTGCATGATGTCCCATCCAAGCTGTGGTCTCCTGAGGCAGTGGATTAATCTATACCGTGCATTGGTTGTTGTGTCATGTGTTTATACGCTGCAGAGCTCAGCCACATATTATGCTCTGCCATGCCAATGTGGGCCACAGGAGTCTGAATATAAAGAGCTATTCCTCCTTCTACTGAAGTCAATGAGCACAATCCCCCAGGCCTGGTCCTACCCAGCCAAGCTGAGCCAAGGCCATGTCAGATTACACACACGTACGTTGTCTCCCTCTGATGCACATGAACCATGTGTGATTCTTCTAACCTACACCAGCCATATCTACTGGCAGAATGGCCCAAGTGCTCTTCCAGGGTTACCTATGCATGGTGGAAACCAGTCTGGAGTACTGCCAGCATCATGGGGCCTGCCAGCATCATGGGGCTCCTAGTGACTCCTCCCTCCCTCACAGGCAGTGGATTTCCCTCCCCCAAGGCATTTATTTATTTATTTATTTATTTATTTATTTATTTATTTATTTATTTATTTATTTATTTATTTATTTATTTGTATTTATAAACCGCCCGATTTTCCCGAAGGAACTCAGGGCAGTGTTGCAAGAACAACTTGCTCAAGCATACAACATCATACATCAACAAATCAAATACAATAATATAAAATAATAATTCATGTAACCGTAAAATAAAAAAAGGCAAATGTAATAAAATAAAAATATGCAAGCCGCATCAGCAGCCAAACTACAGAAGCAAACACCGGCAAGACAAGTCAAGAACCAGCAGACAGATGAGTTAAAAAAAAACATGAGCTTTATTCTGATGAAACCAATAAAGCTAAATGGTGTCAATCTGTGGTAGCCTCTGCCCTGAACTGGTACCAATGTACAGCTGCTGCAAACCATAAATCTCATTCAAAGAAGCTTCCTTGGATCCAGATTAACAGAATAATTATATTATTGCCATGTAATTGGGAACAGACACCCAGACTCCCAAAATAAAAATAAAAGTGTGGTGTGTGCCATTAGAGCTTGGTTTTTCTTCAACAATTAATTGACCCTTCAAGCTGCAACATGGAATAATTACCACACTGTTATGTTTTGCTGTGTCTCTCTGGGCCTATCTAACATTTTCAGTTAACATGACTCACATGGGAGCTAAGGTGCGTTAGCTAGTATTCACTAGTAGGTATTCCTCTCTCCCTTTCCTTCTTTTAAATTGTTTAAAAGCCAGAAGATCTGAACAGCTTGTTGGGGGAGTATCTGGCTGTGGAGGCAGCGTTTG
This sequence comes from Phrynocephalus guinanensis, assembly GCA_037367245.1. Lineage (NCBI taxonomy): Eukaryota > Metazoa > Chordata > Lepidosauria > Squamata > Agamidae > Phrynocephalus > Phrynocephalus guinanensis. Next base: position 31,384,826 of record CM074732.1, on the reverse strand, counting down.
GGAGTTCAATTCCTCACTCTGCCTCCTGGGAGATGAGCCAGCATGTATAACCTTGGGGCAAGCTGTACATTCCCAGGATGCCCCCAGCAGAAGAGAACTGTAAACCAGTTCTGAGTTTTCTCTAGCTGGGAAGCCCTGAAAAAGGTCAGCCAGCACAAGCCAGAATTGACTGGAAGTCAACATGGTGGTGATTACTATTAATCTGAATTCTTAAGAGAAACTCATGCCACTCACCAGTAACTCTAAACCAGTGGTTCTCAACCTGTGGGTCCCCAGATGTTCCAGGAGTGCAACTCCCAGGAACCTCTTCCAGCACAGCGAGTGGTGGAGGCTTCTGGGAGTTGCAGTGCGGGAACATCTGGGGACCCACAGGTTGAGAACCACTGCTCTAAACCATCTAGACCAGTGGTTCTCGACCTGTGGGTCCCCTGATGTTCCTGGACTGCAACTCCCAGAAATCCTGGCCAACTCAGCTAGTGATTAAGACTTTTGGGAGTTGCAGTCCAGGACTATCTGGGGATGCACAGGTTGAGAGCCACTGATCTAGACAATACTCTGATGCTGGCAGAGCACACTAGCCATTTAAGAAGACCAATCTATGGGTCAAAGCTCAACTTAGTTAGTTATATTAATTTATTGTGGCGCAGTGGTTAAATGCCTGTACTGCAGATAAAACTGTGCTCACGACCTGGGTTCAGTCCCTGGTAGCGGGCTCAAGGTTCACTCAGCCTTCCATCCTTCCGAGGTCGGTAAAATGAGTACCCAACTGGCTGGGGGGGCAATGTGTAGCCTGCACACTGTAATTAAAATTGTAAACCACCCAGAGACTACTTGTAGTGGTATGGGGTGGTATATAAGCAGAACACTTTTGCTTTTTGCTTTAATTGCATTGAGAGTTTACAGCGGTGGGCAACTTTGGAAGGGCCAGGGGGCATTTTTCAGATTGGCCAACAGCTTGGGGAACTGAACACCTCAGAAGACTGAAGAGCACAGCAAGAGGCATGGCCAAAGTGGTTAACCTGCATTTTTCATTTTGTAGCATAGCACAGTTTTTATTAAATGTAATCATTTTGTAAAATAATAAACATGGAATACATTGATTACCTTCCCCAGTTTACAGGAGCTTCTCACCGTAAAAATAGGGAAACATGCTTAAGACAAGATGGACACACAATTTTGATTTTTAAGGGCATTTTCAATCCACAAAATACTATTCCCGCTTGAAGAATTTAATTCATTTCTCCATACAAACTCGTTAAACAAAAGAGATTCACATTTTTTTAAAACAAAATTCCATATTTTCAGTAAACTGAACTCTGTCACTTACAGTATATATGGGAGCAGGAACACAGCAGTTTCAACAGAAAATTACAGCTTTCAATTTCCATTGATGGTTAATACTGGTAGATTATTTGGGTCTTGGATCCCAGTGATGCAACATTTATTTATTTTATTTATTTATTATTGGATTTATACCCCGCCCATCTTCCCACGGGAACTCTGGGTGGCTTACAAGGCTGAAACAAGTCAGCAAGTACAATACAATGTAAATACAACAACAACTACAAACACTTACATATAGTTAAAAAGAAAAAAGCAGCTTAAAGCACCCTTGTTATAATAAAAAGAGAAAACCTTGCTGCAAAACAACACGCTCCTAATAAGAGAGGTCGATGGCGGTGAGGTAAGGGGAAAGAAAATTGAGCTAGGTCACCAAAGGCCTCGCGAAATAAGATGGTCTTAATTGCTCTGCGAAAGGCCAGCAGGGACTCTGCAGAGCGCATCTCGCTGGGTAAGCTGTTCCATAGAGAGGGGGCAGCGGCCGGGAAGGCTTCCGGTTTAATGGCCGACTGAACAAGACGCTAGGGGAGCTCCTCCGTGGAATCCCCAGAGCGCACAGGAGGTTTAAAGAGGTTCGCGAAGACTACGCGGCCTCCATTAACCTCAGGGGGGGGCCCTGAGGGATTGGGTATCAGCTGTTGCCTTTTGCGACTCTCCTTTCACCCCGATCTGGAGGGATTGGGGGGAAGGGATCGAGTTGCGGCACTTTACAATCGCTACTCCTGTGTCTGCGAAGTCTCAGAGTCTTGGCAGAAGAGCCATTAGCCTCCAAGGACTTTACAAATCGTTTCGATCGGAGGGAGAATCAACAGGCTGTTAAAAGGCTAATTAGAAGATAAAGATCACACCCGAAAGAAACGTGAGTTTGCTTGTTAGTTTCGGGATCTGTTCGGAGCGTGGTGGAGAGCAGCCGTAACTTTCCTTCGTGAATGCAAATCGAAACTAAGCGGTGGGGGCGGAAGAGATACCCCTTCATTTGCAAAGTGAGTTTAATTTAATACTTAAATTGAAGTGGAACAATATTGGGACCTGGAGAAGCCTGATCGTGAAGTCTGTAGTTCAGACTGGCGTTTTGAAGTCACCCCCCATTTTTTTCTTTGTGAAGAGACGGAGTGAATAGTGAATAGAGGAGCGCGTGGGGGTGGAAGGGGGATATTTTTTAAAAAAAAAAAAGAGAACTCTGGTGTTTGAAGTTATTCTCCCCCTTACTTGACTCTATACTTCCAAAGATTTTTGATTAACGAATTCCCCCTCCCCTTTTTTTTTTGGTGGAGGACTGGATATTTAGAGGGATTTGAGTGGCGGACAAGGTGGTGTGATTTTACATTTCAAAGGATTTCATCAGAGCCGGCTGGAAAGCCAGCCCCCCTTTGAGAGGAATGCTTTGGAGTTGTTTTTTTTGGGAACAGCTTAGGAGTTATTGCAAATTGGAGCTATTGCTATTTACTTTTCCCTAATTGGAGTAGACCTTTTGAAGAGGTTGAAGATTTATATATCTTTTGGATGGGCAAAAACTTTGTTAAACAACTCTTTGTTACAGAAAAGTAAACATTTGGATTAAGCTGTGAAGAAGCTGAAGAATTGTTCCAATTTTTCTCCCTACTCTTAATTTTCAAAGGTTTTTCTTTTGGTGGGTCTCATTTTGTCTATTCGATTGCAGTGAAAACGAATTTAAGTTGCTGCGTGTCTTCCTTTGAGGCTCCCTCCCGTCTCAAGGACATAAGAGAGTCATAACAACAAGATAAGGTTCGTGTTGAGAATTGGATTGAGAATCCCATTCCTGAGGTTGGAGCGCCATCTGGTGGATTTTAAAAAATTATTGTACTGGACACTGGTTAGAAAATTCATTTCTTATGTTAGAGCGCCATCTGGTGGATTTGGAAAATTATTGCATATAAAATTCAATTTGAATGCTATATTGAATGGGAAAGTGTTTGACTATATAGAAAATTTCTGTTATAATTTTATAATCTTGTTATAAATTTGATATATGGATAATTTAAAGTTAGAGAGGTCAAAATGAAGTTAGAATAAGTAAATTTAACATCACTGATGGTAATTGTGTGAATATTAATCAACATCAATTAAGGGAGTATTAAGAGATTAACTCGATTGGTTGAAGGTTATTGTGGTTTATTGAATGAATTAATTTTAATACGTGGTTAAATTGTGTCCTGTTGGAACAGAAGTTAATAAAACTGTGATGGCAGAAAAAAAAAAAGATGGTGACACCTGTAACACAGAGGAGAGATTCTAGACAAGAAGAGGGTAAAGAATGGGAAGGATTAATGATACATATAAGGAAAGAATTTGAAAAAAAGTGAACAAAGTATGGATCAGAAGTTGTCAGAACTAAAGGAAGACATGCAGAAACAAATTAAAGAGGCAGTAGGGGAGCTCTCAGCCCAAGTGAAAGACTTAACGGTGAAAACAAAGAATATAGAAGCCAAAGTGAAGAAAGTGCAGACAGAGGTTAAACAATGCAGAGAAGAAACAGAGAAGAATAGAACAGGAGTGTCAGAAGTAGAAAATACGCAAAGGAGAATGGTTGAAGAGCTTGCTTTTCTTGAAATGAGACAAAGGCAACAGAACCTTCGTTTCCGCTTGATTCCATGGGAGGAAGGAGAAGATATCAAGGCCAAAGTAATAACAGAACTGGCGAAGTGGCTTGGATGGCAAGAACAAGAAGTAGCTGATGCAATCTCTCAAGTGTTCAGAATTGTAGTTAGATCAAAGAAATTGAGAGTGAAGAAGACACCAGGCGATGTTATTGTATCATTGACATCTATGGCCGTGCGAGACAGAATCTTGAAACATAGCTATGATAACCGGTTTGTGATTGATGGACAACAGATTCTGATATATAAGGAGATTCCTCTCCATTTTTTGAGAAGAAGAGGAAGTTATAAATCGCTGGCAGAAACGCTGAGAAGAAATGGTTTGAGATTTCGCTGGGAGTTCCCAGAAGGCCTATCCTTTACTTACAAGATGAAAAGATTTAAAATAATATCTGAGTCGGAAATAGGTAAATTTCTGAGAAAATATGGAGAAGAGCTTGGGTACAGGAAACCATCGAAAGAGGGTGATAAACCACCTGAAGAAGAAGAAGAGGTAGAAGAGGAGGAGTTAGAACTCTCTGAGGAGGAAGAAGATAAAGCGGATTTAGCTATGGCCAATATTTGAATAGAGATTGATAAAAATATATTTAATTTCAAATTTACAATGGCGCTGAGAGTACTGACTTGGAATGTTAATGGTCTGAATGAAAAGGCCAAGAGAAACAGGATTACGCACTTATTGAAGAAAGAAAATCTGGACTTGATTTGTCTACAAGAAACTCATGTTGCAATGAAACATATGAAGATTCTAAAAAACAAAATTTTGGGACAAGAATTTGCATCGTCTGATAAATTGAAGAAAAGAGGAGTGGTGATATATGCAAAACATAAATTGGAACCTAAGTTGATTATGAAAGATGAAGAGGGAAGATTTCTGATGGTACAAATCACTTGGCAATCTGAAAAATTTTTTATTGTAGGCATTTATGCGCCAAATGAAAGGAAATCTGAATTTTACAGAGAGGTAGAACAAAAATTGTTAGATTATATGGATGAAAAACTCTTTCTGATGGGTGACTGTAATGGTGTAATGATGCCAGATTTGGATAGGTCTCAGAAAAAAAAAGGTTCAGAAGGGAAATTACCAAAATCTTTTTATGACTTAGTTGAAAATTTTGGATGGACCGATATTTGGAGACTGAGACATCCAATGGAAAAACAGTTTACCTTTTTTTTCTGAACCGAACCAGAGTTGGGGGAGAATTGATTATATATTTGTTCCTAATGATATCTCATATAGAGTGACAAAAGTGGAAATTTTACCTAAAACGATCTCAGATCATAATGCAATGGTGATGGAAATTAAAACAAAAATGCAAGGATTACACCGTTGGAGGTTGAATGAAAGTTTACTGGATGAGACTGAGACATTGCAGATAACGAAAAAAACCTTCAGAGACTATTTGAAAAATAACTGGAGAAGAGAAACACCAATAAATGTGGTATGGGATGCTAGTAAGGCTGTTATGCGAGGCCTCTTTATTCAAAGAAATGCGTATCAGAAGAAGCAGAAAGAAAAGAAGCAAAATGAGATTTTAAAAGAATTGGTAGAGATAGAGAAGAAATTGGTGGAGAAGCCAAAGGAACAGAAATGGATTCAAAAATTAAAGATGCTTCAAACTCAGTTGTCGATGATTATTAACCAAGAAATTGAGTGGAAGGTAAAGATGATGAGACAAAGAAATTTTGAATCGGCAAATAAAGTAGGGAAGTTATTGGCTTGGCAGCTGAAATGGAAGCAAAAACAAAAGGTTGTGAACAAATTAGTAGTAGACCAAAAATTAGTGGAAGATCCAAGAGAAATTGTAAAGGTGTTTCGGAATTTCTATAGAAATTTATACACGAAGAAAAAAGAGAATCCGGAACAGATTGATAGATATTTGAAAAAGAATGGATTGAAAAAAATCTCAACAAACCAAGTGTCAATACTGAGTGAGAAAATTACCCCACATGAAGTACAAAGTGCAATAGAGAGGGCGAAAACTGGAAAATCACCGGGCCCAGACGGTCTGACTGCAAAATATTATAAAAAATTGTCAGAAGAAATGTTACCAATAATGGTGGAGGTTATGAATGAAGTTCTAGAAAAAGGAGTCATACCCAACACCTGGAAGGAGGCGTATATAACACTGATTCCAAAGGAGAACGCAGATACAACAGATGTTAAAAATTATAGGCCCATTTCCCTTTTGAATGGAGACTACAAATTATTTGCCGATGTTTTGGCTAATAGATTAAAAAGGGTTTTAAATGAGTTATTACACAAAGATCAAGCGGGGTTTCTCCCTGGCAGACAGATGAAAGATAACATGAGAAATATAATTGATATAATAGAGTATCTAGAAGTCAGGAAAGAGAAACAAGCTGCCTTGATATTTATTGATGCTGAAAAAGCCTTTGATAATGTCTCTTGGCAATTTATGAAGAAGAATTTGGAATATATGGGAGTGGGAATAAAGTTTTGGAACGGTGTTAATGCAATATATAAGGAACAGAAAGCAAGTTTATTGATTAATAATGTGATAACAGAAAGTTTTCCGATTGGGCAAGGTACGAGACAAGGGTGTCCATTGTCTCCATTGTTATTTATTACTGTATTGGAAGTATTGCTAGTCAAACTGAGGGACACGGGGACAATTAAAGGTATATGTGTGGGGGATAAGGAATATAAATTAAAAGCGTTTGCCGATGATTTAGTTCTGACGTTAGAGAATCCAAAAGAAAGTATTACTGAGATGATGAAAATAATTGAGGAATTTGGTAATCTAGCCGGTTTTAAAACTAAATAAGAATAAAACGAAGGTTTTACTGAAAAATGTAACAAAGAAAGATTGCGAAGAATTTGAAAAATTGTCCGCCCTCTCAGTGGTGAAAAAAGTTAAATATCTGGGAATCAACTTATCTCTTACGAATTTAAATCTCTTTGAGGATAACTATAATACGGTATGGAACTTGATTAAGAGAGATCTGGAAACATGGAATAGATTGAATTTGTCGTTGATGGGAAGAATTTCGGTGATAAAGATGAACGTGCTACCAAGGTTGTTATTTCTATTCCAAATGATCCCAATACTTAGAGGAATAGGCCACTTTAAGGAATGGCAGAAGACATTGTCCAAATTCGTCTGGCAAGGTAAAAGACCCAGAATAAGATTTAAATTACTAACAGATGCCAAGGAAAGGGGAGGATTTGCCATGCCAGACCTGAGATTGTATTACGAAGTGGCCTGCCTAGGTTGGATAAAAGATTGGATTACTTTAGCTGATGAGGATCTATTGGATCTAGAAGGTCATGATAACAGATTTGGTTGGCACGCCTATCTTTGGTATGACAAAGTGAAAGTACACAAAAGCTTTATGAATCATGTAATTAGAAAGTCATTACTTCAGGTCTGGGAACGGTTGAAACCTCTTTTAGAGAGACATACACCGAGATGGTTATCCCCGATTGAGGCATTGGTGATCAAGAGGAAAGATAAAGAAGGGCTGGGGATCACCTATGGTGATGTGTTATTCTTTTCAGAAAAAGGTCCTAGACTGAAGTCTTATGATATGTTGAAAGAGAAGTTAACAGGTTGGTTTCAGTACCATCAACTAAATGACATTTTTCAGAAAGATAGAAAGATGTCTGGGTTTGGAGAGAAGGAATCTAAGTTCCAGACCATAATTATGGGCCCAAAAAAGAAATTGTTGACCAGATTATATAATTTTTTGTTGGAGTTGAATTTAAAAGATGAACAAGTTAAAGAATGTATGGTAAAATGGGCTATGGATCTGGGTCATAATATTGGGTTAGATGTGTGGGAAAGATTGTGGAAAAAGAATATGAAGTTTACCGCATGTACTTTGATAAAAGAAAACCTGTTGAAAATGATGTATAGGTGGTATATTACTCCAACGAAATTAGCAAAGATGTATAGGATGAAAGATGACCACTGCTGGAAATGTAAAGAGAAACAAGGTGATTTTTATCATATGTGGTGGACGTGTGAGAAAGTGAAAGAGTATTGGGCATTGATATATGATGAACTCAAAAAGATGTTAAAGTGTACATTCCCAAAACGACCTGAATTTTTTCTGTTAGGGTTGGTGGATAATGAAATTAAAGGAGCAGATAGGACTCTATTTCTATATGCAACAGCAGCGGCAAGAATGCTCCTGGCACAGAATTGGAAGACAACGTATATACCATCTTTGGATGAATGGAGGGCGAAAATATTGGACTTTGCAGAGATGGCCAGACTGACGTGCAGACTGAGGGATCAGGACAACCAGAAGTTCCAAAAAGATTGGCAAAAATTTAAGAACTACATGGAGATTTATTGCAAGGAATTAAAGACTCTTACCGGATTAGGATAGAGCTCGAAGGATTACTACTTATTTTTCAAATCTTTTTTTATAAACATATAAAGGGGTTTGTCTGAAAGGAAGGCTAGGAGATGAATAACGCTAAAACCACGGGATGAACAGAGGGAAGCCAAATTTCAGTAGAATGATTTTGTATTACTAATGTTTTGAACTTGACTTTTTTTGTATACTAAAATTCTTTAATAAAAATGTATTTAAAAAAAAAAAAGAGAAGGCCCGGTTCCGTGTGAGGGAACGCCTGGCCTCTCGGGGGGTGGGAACCCGCAGCGAGTGCGCCCGCGACTGCCGAACCGGTCGGGCCGAAGTTGACCGCTGGACGATCCGCTCTGCCAGGTAGTCAGGTCCCAAGCCATGGAGGGTTTTATAAACTAAAACCAAGACCTTGAATCTGATCCGGGATGCAACGGGTAGCCAATGCAGCTGAGCCAGAACTGGGGTGGTGCGGTCGTAACGACGTGCACCCACCACCAGTCTGGCCGCCGCATTTTGCACCCGCTGCAGCCGCCAGAGGAGAGTCAAGGGCAACCCCATGTAGAGAGCGTTGCAGTAGTCCAGCCTCGAGATCACCAGCGCCTGCACCACTGTTCTCAAGGAGTTGACGTCCAGGTAGGGACGAATCTGGGCAATCTGACGAAGGTGGTAAAATGCGGTCCTGGCCACGGCCGCCACCTGGGCCTCCAGGGTCAGAGCCGGGTCAAGGACAACGCCCAGATTCCGAACCCTCTCCGCCAGCTGGAGGGAAACTCCCTCCAAGCTGGGGAGAGGGTCTCCATACCCAGACGGGGAACTCCCGAAGAACATCACCTCGGTCTTCTCGGGGTTGAGTTTGAGCCTGTTGGCCCCGGTCCAAGCCATAACCGCCTCCAAGCACTGGTCGAGGGCCCGGACAGCTTCCACTGCAGAGGTGGAAAAGGAGAGATAGAGCTGCGTGTCATCAGCGTACTGATGACAGCAGACTCCAAATCTCCGAGTGACCCCAGCCAGCGGCCTTACATAGATATTAAACAGCATGGGGGAGAGAGATGAGCCCTGCGGAACCCCACAAGGGAGTGTCCACGGGGCCAACAACTCTCCACCATGCTGCACATACTGAGACCGATCCTGGAGGAAGGACCGGAGCCAACTGCGAACAGTGCCTCCGATACCCACCTCCAGGAGCCGGTCCAGTAAGATACCGTGGTCGACGGTATCGAAGGCCGCTGACAGATCCAGGAGGACCAACATTGCCTCTTGCTGGCCTGAACATATGAGGTCTAGAGACAAAAACATGCTCTAGGCCAGGGCTGGTGAACCTTGGCCACTCCAGATGTTTTGGACCACAACTCCCACAGTCCTTTGTCATTGGCAGTCTAGGCTCGGAATCCTGGGAGTTGTGGTCCAAAAATTTGGAGTGCCAAAGGTTCACTACCACTGCTCTAGGCAGTAGAAGTGGGCAAGCCCAATTTCATGAAGGCAGTGAATCTACTGTGGGCTTTAATTTGAACTTTACAGGATGCATCCAAGCTGCTGAAACTGTTTGGAGGATGAGGTTCAGCACCTTCAACAGCTCCTATCAAGTTCTAAGACTAAATCCCCAAATGAGGTAGCCACAAAATCAGAGTCACCCGTTTCTGTTGCCTAGATGTGGAGTCATGTTTGGCATGAGCTATTTGCAGTTCATCTCACCAGCTAGGTCCACCTTACTTAATGATCTCCTAAGTGAAGTGAGATTGTTCCTCAGAAACACAGGGCAGTGCTAGAGTGGGAATCATTACCACCCTTGGGTACTGATGGAGAGAAGGAGGCCTCTGTGGCCAAACTTTCCTCAAAGATATTACAACTTTCTTTTCAAATATGAGTGCCTTTGTGCATGTGAAACACACACATACACACACACACACACACACAGAGAGAGAGAGAGAGAGAGAGAGAGAAAGAGAGAGAGAGAGAGAGAGAGAGAGAGACTTGCAGGCCAAAGTTGAGCTTTAACAACAAAGAGAAAAACTTGACATGCTTCTTGCCCTTCCCAATTTGCTGCCTTCCCCAAGTGCATCATGGGTGCAACAGATAGCAAGTTCTGACAGGAAAATGAGTGACACCTGTCAAAAAGCTCTCCCTGGATCATGATGGGAGTTGGGGGAAAATAGCATATTCTAATAACTTCAGGGCACCTATCATAAATCATTGCCTCTCCGTATCAAGGAATACAAATGGTAAAGATAGCAAATTCTGACAGGGAAGTGACAGCCATCGGCATTTCCTAGAAGTACCTGCTTTAGTTAGGACTGCAAAATGATACGATAATCATCTGGCTGCCGAAAGCATGTGCGTGCTGAAAGGTGGTTTGTAATTTTTTTAAGAGCTTACTTCCTCCCCACCACCACCTTTCTCCCAAATTAAGCCCTGATATTTTATTTCATTGCACCCGTACCAAGTGAAAAAGAAGTGGCGGGGGGGGGAGTAGCACCCCTTCATACACTGTAAATGTTCCGTCGTCATTGCCCTGTGCTCTGTACCGATTTCCACAGTGGTCCATGACTGAAGTATTTGTGTCAAACCCAGGCTCTGTTTATTTGTTACACTGGACATATTGGGAAAGGAGAGGGTTTTGTTTGGTTCGTTTAGATAGCAGCTTTCTCAGTGCTGGAAATTTTGGTAAGAACGTGCCAGCTTCTTATGGTAACTTGCCAAAGTGGCACGGCTGGAATGAAGAGCTGAACAGGAATGTGGTGACGTTTCGGTATTCAAACTTCTCTAATATTTGCTAGGCAATATTTGCCCTATCTTTGTTATCTTTCCAGAAGGAGGCAAAGACCTTTCTCTTCAGTCAAGCTTTCCCTGAATGAGGGACTATGTTTTTCATCTCCGTTTCCATCCCTCATAATGGATTCTCTCTCCCCCCCCCCTTAACTATATGTCTGTGAAGATTTTCAGTCATCCAGGTGAGTTTATCTGGAAGTTGAGTCATGGCTACTGGACTTCTTTATTGAGAGATAGAAATATTTCGTTGCTCTTCCAAACAGCTTCATCAGTCTTTTAACTCTTCACATACCCTTTTAACTCTTCACATACTGTTTTTTGCTTTAATGATGCCTTTTAATTGTTGTAAGATGCCTCTTCTAATTCCCTGTTCTTAAACTTGAATATGTCCTAAATGTTCTGGGCTGTATATTATCCCCCATTATTGTAAGCCACTGTGGGTCCTTTTCCAAGGAGAAAGGTGGGGTAAAAATATAAATAAATAAGTAAATAAATAAGATACTTTATTGCCATTGTACATAGTACAACATAATTATTTATATAACTAACTAACTAACTAACTAACTAAGGTAAATAAAATTCTCTGAACAAAGAATGCATTAGAAAACATAGAGAACATCATTATACAGGGAAAGATCTGACCTAAAATGTGCATATTACGTACAGAAATGCATATGTTAGGAGAACCACACACACTCATGTAGCGATAGAGTGGACCAACTTAAAATGAGAAGGAGAATATAAGACACCATCTACTGGATAGCTCTGTGGTTTAAGTGTGGAGCTAGAGGTTGGGAGTTTGATTCCCCACTGAGCCTCCTTGTGAAGGGTTAGATATGATGAGGATTCATAGGGACCCCTCCTGTTCTTCAGCTCTAAAATGATGATGACGACAACAACAACCAAATGATTTATAATCTTAGAACACCACCTTTCTACTAAGGAGTTTAAGACACCTGAGGCATTCTTCCTCAACAACCCTAAACACCTTGTTTTATCCTTCACAAGAATCCCATGAGATTTCTGAGGGTGAGGAGGACCTGTGACTGTTGCAAGGTCACTTATTAGCAAGCGGAGTGGTCCTAGTCCACTGGACTCGCCACTATGCAATACTGTCTTTGGGAAACTGTGGGGGAACATACATGACCACTTGAGTGCTGTATGCAAGAACACAAGACGTCACAAAATCCAAAGAGGGAAAATAGAAGATCATGCATTTTCTTCTTCTTTTTCCCATTTTGAAAACTTTATATATCCTCACACTCATTGCAGGAAGACCAGTTCCAGATGACATTCAACAGAACACCATGGAGGGGGGCGGGAAACACCAGCTCTAACATTTTATTAATGCTGGGTAGATAAGAATCAGGAATGGATAGCTAATACGAATGCTTCATGCATATCACCCACTGTGCAAATTAATATTTTAACCCATGGTTCCAAATCAGAAATCTAGTTCTTAGCAATTACAGATAAATTATTCATAAATGTGTACTTATATGTGAGGGCTACCTGTAAACTTATATTAGCTGACAGGATAGCTCAGTTTAATTTTCCACTATGCCTCCGGGGAGAAGACCCAGCCTGTGTGACCTTGGGTAAAATGTACGGTCCCAGGGCAACCCCAGAAGAAGGGAAGGGTAAGACTCTTCTAAGCATTCCTCTACTTGGAAAACCCTGAAAACGATGGCCATAGCCATAAGTCAGAACTGATGAGGGCACATTATTATTATACAGAGTGAGTGATGCAGCCATTTGTTAGGACTAATAAAGCCATTAGTATTCTTATTATAAATCATAATATATTTCTACCATGTATTTGCCTATGTTCAAAGGAGTTGATACTGTACTGTATCTCTGCTAACCTACCAATAATATAAATACAACCAGGGATTCAAGAGGATGAAATGCTATTGAGACAAAAGGAGAATATAGGACTTGCTTGTTCTCCTGCCAAAAAGGAGAATGAACATTTAAATGGTAGCGCATTCCATTTCAACAATTCCAAAAATCTTAGCTATGGTTGTTACTTTATTATTTTCGGCAGAACAGTCCCCGAAACTGGACATACATAACAAGAACAATTGTGCACTTGAACTGTAATGGCGCACATAACATTGGAGGGGGGCAGCGGTCATCATTTTGGAATCCCACTGATTTCAAGGCAAATGTGAAATGTCTTAAACTCTATTGTAGTAGGTCCGTGAGAATAAATAAAGATTGATTGATTGATTGATTAAACTCTCAGAATGTGCAAATTGTTAAGCTTTGTTCAGAAAAAATTATAGCCTGCCTCTACTCTGACTGAGCTAACATCTTCAGTACGCCGATTGATTGATTTAAAATATTTATAGGTCACTTTTCTCCTAAAAGATCCAAGGTAGCATATCATATTAAAAGAAACAAAGTTAAAAGCTAAATAACAATTTTTTACAATGTTTCAAAAAGCATCAAACAGGTATCATATGAAACCTCCATGATGTTGTTGGCAGAATAAATCAATATGAATTTACAGCTTGGATGGGTTTGATTTATGCCCAGGTGTCAGAAATGCACAATTAGACACTGAATCTACAAAACTACAGACAATGAGTCTGTTCTTGATTGGTTCATGGAAGTACATACAGTCACCCCCCGCCATTTCGCGGTTCAGGTACTGCGGTCCCACTACATCACGGGATCACAGTACCTGCACCTCGGAGCCGTGCGGGGGGGGCGATTGGGTCACTCCGTGCCACCCCCCCCTCCTCCGAGAAGCCTCGGACAGGTGCGTGATTGCCCCCCCCCTACCCCAGGCCCCACCCCACCCACTTCCGCATATCACGGATTTTCATGCATCGTGGGTGGGGTGTGTCCCTAACCCCCACGATCGGCGGGGGGTGACTGTATATGTCTGGACAAGGATTTTTCTCTTTATTGTCACCTGTGTTTCAAGTTGTTTAGACAGTGTGTTATTTCTCACTGAAGACTAGTGCTCTGGCAGGCAGGAACCAAGCTCTGTGTTTCACTGGAATTCCTACCTAAGGCCCCCTGCACACACACCAAATCTCTGACAAACTTAAATATAAGACCAATAATAAAAACTCAAGTAAAACAATAGAAGAAAACATAAACACAAAAAAAGATGAACAAATTGTGAAACCTTAAAGACTATTATATTTCAATGTAAGCATTCTTACGCCCTTCTTCTTAAGGTTTGTAAAAGCTAATAGTAGTTTTGTTGTTCAGTCATCCAGTCATGACCGACTCTTTGTGACCTCATGGACCACAGCATGGCAGGCCCTCCTGTCTTCCACTGCCTTCCGGAGTTTGGTCAAATCCATGTTGGTTGCATCGATGACACCATCCAAACATCTCATTCTCTGCCGTCCCCTTCTCCTTTTGCCTTCAATCTTTCCCAACATCAGGGACTTTCCCAAGGACTCCTCTCTCCTCATGAGGTGGTCAAAGTACTGGAGCCTCAGCTTCAAAATCTGTCCTTCCAGTGAACATTCAGGGTTGATTTCTTTCAGGATGGATAGGTTTGATCTCCTTGCAGTCCAGGGGACTCTCAAGACTCTCCTCCAACACCTCCAAGTTTTTAAGCATTTCCAGTGTGGTGTAGTGGATAGAGTGATCAATTAGGACTCAGGAGGTCTGGGTTTGAATCGCTGCTTGGCCCTGAGAATTCACTGGGGTGTGTGGAACTGGTATAACCACTGCTTTTAAAATTTCACTTACCTTGAAAGCCACACACAAGGTACCACAATGCTTTTGCTTGTCTTTCTCATTTTTCTTATATTCTTGCCTGATGTGCTTGGACAGACAAATCTCTGCTCAAATAGAATAAACCAATTCCTTTTGAAAAATCCCCTTGACCAACCACTTGTTTAAAGGAAAGCCTGCCTGAAGATCTGCCTCTCTGATCTGCTTATGAAGCCTCCCTTCTCCCCCTGCAATGGTTACCCATTACAAGAAAATGAAAGATATCTTCCTATTCTGGAGGCCTATGCCTTGCTTTGATATTTAATCTCCCCCCACCCACTCGGGGTAGCAGGGCAGATACAGACGGCTCTGCCTTCAAACATCCAGCAATAGTTCTCCTTTCAACTGAAGTTTTCTAAATATGTTTCTTATTTAGGAAATTACCAGACTTGGGAGATGTGCCCCCAAGTGGATAGCTAGGAAATGCAACTTGGAAGATGTTGCAAGGCACAGAACCCTCCTAGTAGTCATTATCCAGCTAAATCCTGGCATTCTGATACACACCATCGTTCTCTCATTAGCTATAGAGCATTTGTTAGTCAAGACTGAGTCCTAAGAAAGAGAGAGGGAGAGATTCCTCTTCCAAGCCAATATGTTGTGCAAGTCTCACCTGAGCCTTGGCTATTTCTGCAAACTTTGGTCAGATCACTGAGAAAAACCACTTTTCATCTGAAATATTGACAAGGGACTTCTTACCATTTAAAAAAGAAGCCATACTAGTGTGTGTGTGTGTGTGTGTGTGTGTGTGTGTGTGTGTGTGTGTGTGTGTGTGTGTGTGTGTGTGTGTGTGTGTGTGTGTGTGTGTGTGTGTGTGTGTGTGTGTGTTTGCCTCCCTGCCGGTCTGTTGGTCTGTCAGTCTGTCGGTCTATGTCTATATCTATCTGTCTATAAAAGATAATGTATTATATTATTTTTTTGGTTTTTATTTTGTTATTTTTGATTGTATCATGTTTGCTAATGATTTTTGATTATTTATTGTTATTATTGGTTTTGCTTAACTGATGTGTTTGAACATGTATAGCTGTTGGGTTGTCTATGCTCCTATTTTGTAAACTGCCCAGAGTGACCTTTGGTCAGATGGGCGGTATAGAAATCAAATCAAACCAAACAAATCAATAAATAATTCACAAACTTCAGTTAGGGCGTTTATACACGACCCCTAAGCTGCGCTGCAAATGGCTCCCAGCTCCGGAGCTTAGAAATGTTTACCCACCAGCTCCGGAGTTTGGAGACAATTAAGTGCGACCCCGCCCACTTTAGCGCAACCCAGCGCACTTTCCTTGTACCTTCTCTTTGGAGGTAATAAAAAATTAGATGCGGATAAGAGTGCCCGGCTCTCCTGGCTTGTCTGTTGTTTTTTCGCCTCCCGCCCCTTTAAGAGCTCCTTGAGACGGAAGCAGGAAGCAAGGGCAGGTTAGTAAAGGCTTCTTTTGTCCTTTTTTTGCCTCCCCCCCCTCACGCCGACAGGAGCAGGAAGTGCAGAGCGGGTGGGGACACAGGAACAAAAACGAACCCCCAAGATCTCTGGTCCGAATTTAAGGGACCAGCGGATCTTAGGGGTCGTGTGAAAAGGCAGTTACTTAGATCTCTAGCTGTGGAGACAAGAGGTTGGAAATTCAATTCCCCACTGGAACTTTGTGGGATCCTATCAGATCCCTTTGGGTTTTGCAATTCAAAAGTTATTATTATTTCCATTTCTGAAAGGGCCTTTCACCAATTAACCCTCTCTCACTGTCTTGCCTTTCTCCTTTCTTTTATTACTCAATGCTATACATTTTTATTTGGAAATACCATACTACAGCAATCCTGTAAACGTCATTTAAGAAGTAATCCTTCTAGTGTGGAATAGAAATCACACCTGTACAGAACTGCAGCCTTGGTCTTAGGGGTCTTTCTCCTAAAAGGGTATGCCTAGGACAGTAGCCTTACACAAATATGACACAATCTTGGTGTGTGGGGTGTGTGTGTGCATTTCCGGTCTGCTATACTGGATAAAATGGTGGACTAGAATTCCAGAGGCCTGGGGTTCAAATTCCCCACTCAGCCATGGGAATTGGTGGGAGTGGTTAATCCATTTCTCCAATGCTATAACTTGGCTCATGACAACAAATGTTCCCAGGATGGTTCTTTTTAGGTAATCCGTAAATCATATGTACTCCGGAGAAGACACTCCATCTGCACCCCGTTCCCAGAGATGCCTGTCGCAAGCCTTCCTGGCAGTCAGCTACTGGAGGAGAAGCCCTCGACCCTCCCCGCCCCGAATGTCTACTCAGAAGTAAGTCCCAAAGGGGGTTTACCCTCCACAAAGGGCATGCAAGATCGCTACCCACGTGTCTGGGGGCGAAGATGTGCCCTTGGATGACTACCACTTGGCTTCTTACAACACACATTGCTTCTGCCACATTGTGCAAGACGGAACCATCTCAGTCTATGATGTTTAAAAAGCAGTGAAAAGCAATAAAAATAATATATCTTTCAGAAGTCCAGTCCTTCTCCTTCTCCCCCTCTTCTGACTCAGGCAAAAATCAAAGAAAAACAAAACAAAAGACATAAAACATGTGGCACCTTAAAGACCAACTTTTATATTTTAGTGTAACGCAGTCCACGAAACGTTACATTGAAATATTAAAGTGCCATATGTTTTGTGTCTTTTATTTTGATTTTCTTTGATTTTTGCCTGCAATTCTTGAAAAGACTAACACGTCTACCCTCTCTGAAACCTCTTCTGACTCGTGAACGATTGTTACCGACTGCCATTCCAGTTCCGTTCCCCCTGCAAAGCCAGCCTCCAGCCCGGGGGTCCGGTCCTTGGCCGGCTGGTCCGCACGCCAGCGGGCGCCCGTGCCGCAATCTGCTTGCGCCAATTAAGGCATCTTCGGGCGAAGAGCGAACGAAATGAAAGCTTCTCGGTAAATTCATTGACGGAGGAATGGTCCCCAGGCTTTCCGCCGGCTGCTATTGATCCTTTTAAGTGCCTGCTAATGAGACCCGTTTATAACCAATCAAGGAGGCGCGCGGCGCGAGCGGCAAAGCGCAAGAAGCCCCAGCGATTTAAAACGGCTGCAATCGGGCTGTCCCGATATCGTCTGGGCTCCAGAGCCGCATTGGGGCAGGCGGCTGGAAAAAAAAAGGGGGGGCACTGTTGTCCCCAAAGCAGCATAGTGGCTCAGCAGAGAGCTGAAAACTGCCCGCTGCAAAGTCGGCAGCTCAGTGGTTCGAATCCCAGTTGCCTGAGCTCCCGCGGTTCACCCGCGGTTCACTGCCAACCTAGCAGTCTGAAAGCTTATAAAAATGCAAGTAGAAGCAGAACACTTTGCTTTACCACGGTAAAAAGCGGGAAAGTAAAACTCTTTCCTTGCAGCCCTGCCGGCCACATGGCCAGGGACTTGCACCACACCGCCCCTAGAGTCGGACACGACTAGCACGCCTGTGCGGTGGAAGACCTTTACCCTTTTATTGTTGTCCCCAGCGCTGTCCATAAAGGGTTAATCGGATCGAAGAGGGGACCAAAATAAGGGAGGCAGAGTGGGAGGGGGACAGGTCGGCGACGACAGGTGGGGGGGGCGTGGCCCAGGAAAACCGCTCAGCGAAGGGGCGGGGCTGGACGAGGTATAAAAAGCCCCCCCCCCCCAAGGCCTTTGGGATACAAGTGAGGGCGCGTTGCCAGAGAGGGGTTGCCTCCTCCTCCTCCTCCTGAGACCGAGGAAGGGGCGTCCTCGAAGGGAGAGGCGCGCGGCGTTGCGCTGTGGCAAGCCTTTCCCGGCCCTCTGCGGGGGGTAGCGTTACCCAGAGAGGAAGGAAGGAAGGAAGGAACTGTTTTCTGTGTTACTGGGTTGCTGTAGGGGCGGGTGGGAAGGCAGAGAGAGCGAGGTGTGTGTGTGTGTGTGTGTGTGTGTGTGTGTGTGTGTGTGTGTGTGTGTGTGTGTGTGTGTGTGTGTGTGTGTGTGTGTGTGCAAACGAGAACACCAGACCGAGCGGGGTTCCCCTCTGCAGAGACTACTCACACCCTGAGGGGAAACCCCCGAGGCCAGACTCGGAAGGGGAGAGCCGTTTTCTCCCGCCCGCTCCCAGCCCAGCCCCTAAAACGCTGGGTCCTCAGCTAGACTGCCCCGGCACAGGGAAGCGCTGCTTTAGCGGCCCTCCGAGTGAGAGAAGCTTGCAAGTGGTTGGAGAGAGGGCTGGGGGGGGGGGAGGCGACTCTGCCTTTCCCGCCTGGGTCCGGTTACGTCCACCTGAGGAAAGAAACCCCCCACCCCCACCCCAAGTGCGGGCGCGAGCTAGAAAGCGTCCAAGGTGGCATCCCCTGCGCCGGGAATTGGGGGGAGACAGAAGTGCCAGGCGGGGTTGGGGTTGGCGGAGAAGCTGGAAGGGAGAGCCGCTGCGGATGGCCGGCCGTGTGTGTGTGTGTATGGCGGAGGGGTTGGAATCCACGACAGTTGTTAGAGGGGCTTCCCTCAGCCGTTCGAGGACAGACAGAGGCTCGCCCGTGTCCCACTCCGCCAATAAATAAATAAATAAATAAATAAATAAATAAATAAATAAATAAATAAAAACAGCCTCTTTCCGTGGCTGGCGGGGCCGCCCGCTCCTTTAGCAGCTTTTGCGGATAAAGCCTTTGCTGCCTCTCTTTCTCAGCCTGCGATTGCCCCCCCCCCACTCCCGCTCTTTTTTTTCCTCCTGGGGGAGGGCTTGAACCCCGAGCAGGAGGGCGGAGGGTGCCGTTGTCGGGCCGCCGGGCAGGCGGGCGGGCTGCTCTTTTGGGGAGAGGAGGGGGGGCTCCCTTTCGGAGACAGACAGAGAGAGAGAGGGCGGCGTGCGCGGCCGCTCGCCCTCCTATCTTGACAGCGCGCCGGCTCCCTCCCTGCCATTGGCTCCGTGCAGCGGAGCGGCAAAGGCGGCGCGCTATAATAGCGCCCTGCCGGTGCGAGGCAGCCGCTCAGACTCCTCCGGCGGAGCTCGAGAGATGCTGAGGCTGCCGACGGGGCCGCCGCTCCGCCTCCTGCTCGTCCCCCTCCTCCTCCTCCTCCTGCTCCGCCGCCGCCGCCGCCGCTGCATCCTCCTCCACCACCTCCTCCTTAGGCGAGCTTCGCGCTGACAGAGAAAGAAAAGAACGAGGAGAAAGAAGGAAAGGCGGCGGGGATCTGGTCCCTGCCTGCCGTGGTCAGCCGCCGCCGCCACCGGCGCGCTCTCCCTTCCTTCAGTCTCTGCGGAAAGGACGGGCGAGCCCGGCTGCTGCTCCTCCGCCTGCAGCGGCTGCCTCGGCCGTCGCCCGAGGGAGAGATCACGCCCGTCCGGGGAAGGAAAGGGCGGCCGGCCGCCTCTTCCCCGCTTCCAGCCTCGCCCCGCACTCCTTCCAGCTGCCGCCGCCGCCACCCCTCTCCGGCGGCGCCTGGGGCTTGCCTGGTCGGCGCCCTTAGGGGGTGCATGGAAACGGCTGCAGCCCACGAGGCGGCTGCCCCATGGAGTGTTACTACATTGTCATCAGCTCCGCGCACCTCAGCAATGGGCACTTCCGCAACATCAAGGGGGTTTTCCGAGGTCCGCTCAGCAAAAACGGCAACAAAACTCTGGTAAGGACGAGTGGCTTTCCCTCCGGTTTGTCCCCCACCCCACCTACCACCCCCCCGCTCCAGGTCTCGTTCCCTCTCGTTCCCCCTACGCCCCTCTGATCCTGCTTCGTCTTCTGGCTCCCTCGCTGCCACCACCACTACCACCACCACCCCGCCATCCCCGGGTGCCTCCTCGCCGGGGGCGGGCGAGCGACTCGGCATTCAGCACCCGCGAGTCCTGGACAGCTCAGAGCGCCGCGCTCGGAAGTCGGTTTCTGGAGACTCGCCTTGGTCGGTCGGTCGGTCGGCAGCGTAGAGGTTCCCTGGCTGGAAGTGAAAGAGCGAAGGGAGACCTTTCGTTTGTTCAGAATCCGTCCTCTCCCTTGTTTCCCCTCTAGATTTTACTTTTTGGCCATCCCTGCCCTCAGGGGTTTTTGGTGTTCAGGCTACTTGGTGTAAACTTCTCTGAAGAAGCTTATATGATTTCAGAAGGGGCACGATCCGTCTTTGTGTGTGTGTGTGTGTGTGTGTGTGTGTGTGTGTGTGTGTGTGTGTGTGTGTGTGTGTGTGTGTGTGTGTGTGTGTTTAAACCGGGTTCGGTCAAGCAGTAAGGGGCCTGATTGGGTTCAGAAAGCAAAAGACCCAAGCGATGTCTAGTTTTGTGGTTTTGACAGGAGGGTTTCCAGAAGAAAGATGATGATGAGCCCATCAATGAAGAAACATCTCTTCCCAGAAGCAGCAACTTCTGGTTCATGAAGGATGGATTGAATGAATCCATCTGTCTTAAATGCTCTGGCTAGTAAGTCACTGCTTCTGAGCTTAGTGAAGTTCTTGGCTTGACATGCTGTGACTGACCCATTAGCGAACATCCTGGAATGGACGGTGATCAAAAATACATTGCGAGGGCTGATACGAAATGGCTTTTGTACATTCACGTGAATGTCCAGTGTCCATTTGGTGTGTGCTGGAGTGGCGACTTCTGATTTTGCCTTTGATTCATTAGCTAAAGTATGCTTGGCTTGCCATGATGTGGTCTGGCTTGCTCTACCTAAGTCTTGGAGAGAGATGCAGCAGAAAGAAATTCTTTCTTATGAACTTCAGCTTTTTATATATATATAGGACTCATGACATGCGGGAAGACAAGTGGCTTCAGAACTCCAAGGATCTCAGCCAAATGCTGATATGTGTCAGAGAGATCCTTGAAAACTGCAATATTTAAGTGATTGATTGATTTCATTTCAAATGTAAGCCTCCTGCTTCTCCTTTAAAGGACTCCAGGCAGTTCACAAGGTTAAAGCAAGTAAATAAATAATACACAACAAATAACACATTGGCACAAACTGAAATATCATAGTAGTCACATGTATCAAGGGATTAAAAGCATTAACTTTTAAAACAAACTAACACGTTGAAAAGCTAAACTCTAAAAGCTAAGACAAAAAACAAACTACGAATCCAGTTGAAGAGTACAGTTTTGCAAGTAAAAATGGAAAAAAACCACAACTTTCTCATTACTTTCTGAAACTTTCCCATAGTAACACAGAAATGGGCAATTCACTACGCATCTCTTTCATGGGAGAAGTTCATTTTGTTGTTTTTGTTATAGATATGTGTGTACTGAACCCATAGATACACAGATTAGCAAAGTTCGAGCCAAGTCCTAAAACAGTTTGTGCAATCAGGCTTAATAGAAATAATAATGGCTGGGGGAAAAGCACATAATTTGTTTTTTCCACCTTAGCTATTTCAAACCCTCTTCAGTTACAGTCCTAGTCCTTGAAATATCCTCTTGGTTCATTATCAAAAGGGAATGGCAAGAACTTGCTGGTGGAACTGCACATGTGCAGGTATTAATATCACACTATAATTACCACTCAGAGTAGTCTTCAGATTAGATGGTGCAGTATAAAAATCTAATAAACAAATAAAGAATAAAGGGAAAGTATAACGTATGAAAGATGCCACTTTCCCTTTCCCTTCCACTTTTCAACGGAGGCCAAAATTTTTCATTGATGAAAATCTGATACAGCATACAAACAGCTCTCAAATATCTGAATTCATATTGATTTAAGCTGTGTAAAGTTTTGTTTGTCACTTTTACCACACTGTGCGCTTTGAAAGAAAAATAAAACCCATTTGTGGACCCTAATCACTGCTCATTGCTGGTAACTGATGTCATGATTCTGTGCATAATTACTGAGGGTCAAGACACAAGAACACCTAAGAAAAGGCAGTTCTAAAAAAGTGTAAGCAGGTTTGAAAGCTAAAATGGGCTTAAATCCAAAATGTAGCTAACACAAGTCATTACCATGGAAAATGCTTAGGAACTGCACCAACATGTCTAAAGTAGATGTCTGCAGAAAAGTTCATACAGTATGCCACTTCAGCCTGAGTGTAAGCATGCACCTTCATGCTGATGCATTTTATATATTTTATATATTTAAATTTTATCTCACTTTTCTTGTCCAGTGTTGTCCAGAAGTTGTTGTGAAGGTCTGTCTGGTAGTATAGCATCTGACATGCCCATCATACTCTAAAGATTTCTTGTACATCAAATATTTTTGTTATTCCCATACAGTACATCTGGAGAGAAAAAAATCATTGTCTGCTGCTTATTCAGCACATTTATGAGCAAACCTAAATTTTATTAAGAATGCGTATACCTTATTGCATTGTTATTTTGAAAAGGCACACAGTGACAACAATTTCTGAATCTAGACATATTAGTTTTCTGCGTTGAGGTTGTGGTTACATTTGGGGTGTTGTTCCTTTTTTGTAAAAAAAAAAGTAATTTAATGATAGTGATACAGCAGACTTCTTGAAAGGTAATAGAAGGGAAATATGCTTATAATACAACCTAATGCTTGCAAGAAGTAAATGTGTTTCTCTTTGAATGCAAATGTGAAGTTATTTCACAGAGTCAGTCAACTTGGTTGCAGATGTACTTCCTTAAAAATAACGTAGAAAAAATTACCAGAAGATTTGGGTTTTCATTTCTTTTAATCAAGTCTCTATAATCCCCCCCCCGTGGTAGATAGAATGGGTAACATCCATTTATTTGAGAACAAAAGAACTGAGAAAATTAGGATTTTTTTTGGGGGGGGGTACATGAGGTAATGAGAAGTTTACTCCATCAATGTATCAATTAAATCGGCATGATTTTGCCTGCTAGTCAAAGGAGGGTAGAGTTTGATAGGTGGAGGCCTTGTATTGTTAGAGGAGTTGATAGCTAGTGGTCCTTCCAAAGTTGGCGAATAGCTATTCCATTCCATATTCCAGGGATTATTGGGAACTGGAACCTAGCAAAACATGGAGGGCAATAGATCCCTAAGCCCTGCAGTAGAAGATGGATTCTGTTCTGTTCAGGATGGGGGTGGGGGAGAGCAGAATGCCTCTTCTATGTTGATGCTCAACAACCTTGTTTTTTTTTGCTGTTGTTCAATGCCTGCATTTAAAAGTGACAGACATTTCAAAATGCGCTTTCTCCTTAATTTTGAACACTTTGTTAGATCAGCCGAAAAATAAATAAATAAGTGTAATTGTTTTGTTATAAGTTGCAGCCCACGTTAAGAAAATGAATATTAACAGTGGCCAGACTAGTATGGGCACAGAAATGGAAAGTTAAAGCAACACCAACCGATGAAGAGATAATCACAAAAATACTAGAATTTGCTGAAATGAACAAGCTGACTATGACTTAAAAATGCAAAGATGAAAGTAAATTTGCACAAATTTGGGACTTGTTTTATGAATGGTTAAAATATAAATACAAAAAAGGAGGCGAACTACAAACATAAGACTAAGATGTAATCAAGGATCAAGGTATAGATGGAATCATCCTCCAATGATCTATATAACTATGTGATCATGTACACAGTCTTTTTTGTATTTCTTTTTTTCCTTTCTTTTTGATGTCTTCTCCTTCCTCTCTTTTTTCTCTCCCTTTCCTCTCTTTCTTTATTCAAATACTCATACTTTATGTTAATGGTCATGTTGTGAAAGTGTGCAAATGTTTGTGTAATAATTGAGATACCAATATAAATAAATAAATAAATAAAAGAAAATGAACCCTACAGTGGGACTGTGCATTATCATCTTCCAAAGCGAGTTGCTGCCAGTGTCTTTGTGACAGATGGAGTGAGGTTGAAAACAGCTATTTGCACTGTGTAGGTAGAACTCAGACCGGTACATGTCAGAAACCTCCTCTCTCTCTCCCCCCTCTCTCCCCCTCCCTCTGGCTTATGGTATCTTTCTCCCCAGAAAATACACATATGCTTCTCTTTGTCTAGAAAATAGAATGAAAATATATCCATACCTTTTTTGGGTGACATCAACAAAGCACAAACAAACTTAGTGTACTGCAGTTGTTGTTCTAGCAGGGAAGTAAAAGCTTTCCCAAGTGGGGTGGTGGTGGAGTGTGCTGGGCCAGAAGGATAAGGGTCTAAAATGCCGCTGAAAAGAAAAATGAAAAATTTGAGACATAATCCAAGGGTCTTAATTATTGCACCCTATTCTTTATGAGATTTATTTTATGCTTGTTGTTTTTGTGTAGTTTTTCCTATTGGCCAAGAGGGGCCACTGCTGAGCAGCTTATCCCTGTCTTCTGCTTTTTCTTCTGGTACAGTAGCTACTAGCTTGGCTGAGAGGTGCTTTAGTTGTAGAAGAAGAACTTCTCAGCCATGGGATGAATGCTGTTCCTGGGAAGAAGAACACACACACACACACACACACACACACACACACACACACACACACACACACACACACACACACACACACACACACACACACACACACACACACACACACACGGTGAAAATGGAAGCAGAAATGTCAGTATTCCATGTTCTTCTCCAGATATCTTTTGGAGAAGAAAATAGAGGCAGTCTTGTAGGACCTCCTGTCTCTCTTCCTCCCATGCTCAGAGATGATGGGTAGGATGTTAGCCAAGCAATACTTGCCCAACACTGATGATGGGAAAGAAGACTGAGGTCTCTCCATCCATATTTCCCATTGGAAGAAAGTAGGGCACAGATTGGTCCTCGCAGTGTTTTCAGCTCCAGAGCAAAGAATGAGCGAAATATTTACAGTCGCAATCAGAGATGGATGACTACAAGAGGTGGAATGGGAGAGAAAAGGTTCCAATAAGGTCAGCATAAAGAGAAACTTGAGACTGAACAAAATAGACATGGACCAGAACGATGTTGAATAATTGCTGCCATCGAAAAAGCAGCAGGATGAAAACTTATTGGGGTTTTTAAAGAGGGGTTGAAGAAGATTCTATAAGCTAACATGCACTGAGCAAATAAGAACATAATGCTAGACATGTCTACTAAGATGTATTATCCCACTGCTTTTATTGAGGCTTACTACTGGGTAAGCGAATAGAGGATTGCAGCTGAAATGGGTATGAAATTGATTGGAAGCTTAGGAGATGTAGGGTTGCTGTGTTACAACGTAAATTATATAATTGAGGCTGCAGGACTATAAACACCTGGAAACAAGCAACATGGAACTCAATAGAATCTGCTTCTCCATAGCTTAGATTCCAACAGGGTTCCCAAGTAAAAACTGCAGACACTGCCGTGCTGACAACAGAAGTTGGCAAGAAGGTCTCTGTGTGCTGTGTTTCTGTTTTGCTGAAGGACGCTGTCACCAGCACTCAGCACAAAAGTGACATAGAGGTATATTAAGGCTGGTCAGCTGTTTTTCCCTTGAGCCCAGTGCAGCAGGCCCCTGCACTTATGCCTAATTGGTTCCTGGATAGCAATTGCCAAATATTTCATTGTTAAGTCAAACCGTGCTTTCCCATTAGCCTGAGTGTTCAGATACGCTCTTGAGTCCCGGATACTTATGATATCTTAAATATGAAACTTCTGCTGTGCCTCCCTTCTCCGCCTAACCTCTTCTCTCTAGCTTGCTCGCCAAGCACCTCCTTGGCACCTTCTCTGTCTTCTCATTTCTCTTTCTTAGTTCTGCTGTCTTGCTTGGTTGTTGGGTTCTGGCCTCCCAAGTTCCTCTGTCTTCTCACATCCGCCTCTCCTGTCTTGCTCTAGCATTCCTTGTAAGCATGCTAGTATACAGTGTTAGCCATAGTGGTTATAAAAGTGAATCTTAGATGTCAGGAGATGATAGATCATATTGGATGGACTGCTTGTGAGAACTAGAGATTCTAAACTGAGCAACTCTAAATTGGGGATCCCTTGTATCCTCTAATCTTTTGATTGATTGATTGATTGATGTGATAAGGATCTATAAACATGAGAAAAGTCAAAATTATTGAAGTGTTAACAAACCCGACTGTGGGTGTCAGATACATTTCTCTGAAGGCCTCATTGACCCAACTCAAGGATTGGTATGACCACAGAAAAAGATAAAGTGTGTGGGTGCCAGTCTATGAAGAACAGGAAATATTTTGTGGTTAGCTAGGAAGCAGGAGACAAGACTAAGGTCAGGTCATTATAGCTTTTGATGGCCAACTGGGTATGATCTAAGAAAAAACGTGAGAGGAACAACGCGTATAACATACGTAAGTTGCGGTCACAAAAAGGTATAAAAGGATGAGAGACCACTTTGGGGGGTCCAGAACAACAGGGTTTGATCCGTGCTATGGATCAGTTTAAGCTGTGCTGGAACTCCCACTAATACCTTTGCTCTGTATATGATACTTGCTTGCTATACTCTTGCTGTATAATATCTATAATTCTGTGTTTCTATGTCTGTCTAATAAACTGAATGAACTAACTCTTTGCGTGGCAATTTTAAAGAACCACCAGAATCTATCAGATGGATGGATGGATGGATGGATTGATTGATTGATACAGAACCCTCCCATCTGGCCATCTGGCCACTTTTAGGCACAGACCATGTACATGCTCTGATTTTTTTCCAACTGAAAATGTGAATGGTTGAACCTGCATCCTTCCTGCTGGCAAATTGCAGGGTTTGCTTCCAGTAATGGTGTGCTGCTAATAAGGGGGAAGGGATCATGCCTATAGGATTAAAGAAGAACTGAATTCCTTTGTGGGAAGCTTTCCAGAAGAATAAAAACAATGTTGTCCTAATACTGCTGTGGTGTCTGGAATTCTTTTGTGTTTGTTTCAGGCCAGAGTTCTGGAATCCACTTTCACCGTTGAGGTTTTAGGATGGGGAAATTTTCATCTGTCTCTACCCTCCCAGATCCCTTTATAGCCTCAGACCTTTTGCCTGTTTGGGGCAGAGACGGGAATCCCTATTACCTGAGATCATTGTCTGGAAATAAGAGTGGAGATTTCCCATGCTTTGTGCACTCTACACCTTTCCAGAAGGAGTGGGATGTTGGTTAATCGAGCCTTGTGGTGTGGAGGGATGCTTCTATGCACCAGGCAGTTCAGTCAGTGCTTCGCTCGTTGCTCTGGAATGAACGCCACACTCATCACTTGAGGCTGTGTGGTTCCGTTGGTCTTTTATCCATTTTGCATCATCCCCAACCTGAGAAAGCACACTGTGGGGAAATGCAGGTCCCTGATAGATGCACTAGCGGATATAGCTTCATTCAAGGATCTACTTATATCAGGCATCATGCCCCCCATTACTGTATCTATTATCCTGCATTCTATCTTAAAGCCCTTTATTCTTGCTATTTGTATGTTTTAATTTGGTACTGTGCTTCAAAACTGCCCAGAGCAATGGCTTGCCACTAGGTATGTGCTATATGAATGCAGCAAACAAACAAATCCAATAAAAACTTTCCTGCTTTCTTGGAGCATTCTGAATTTTAAACAGAGGTAGACCAATACCAGTCAACAGACTGAAAAGATCTAAAAAAACATTTTTTGGCATTCTCTCTTATCCACGGTTTGTGTTATCCATGGGAAGGCCTGGAACCAATCCCCAGTGGATACGGGGTCCTTTTCTCTCTCTCTCTCTCTCTCTCTCTCTCTCTCTCTCTCTCTCTCTCTCTCTCTCTCTCTCTCTCTCTCTCTCTCTCTCTCTCTCAGATAGTCCTGAAAAAATGTCCCCATTGAACCCCAGGGTGTGATTCTTTCAAATACAGCCATATCCAAATTGTATTAACCCCCCACATTAACAGCTAGCATTAAAAATAGTCATCATTGTCCAATACATGCAAAAGAACTATCAGATTTACTGGATGCATGCCAGCTGCACATAGACCAAATTGCTGCTGATAGAAGAGCACCTTGGGCAACTGCAAAGCTTGGATTGAAGGAACAGTTGTACACATTGCTTTTTGGCATCTGTCGGAGGTGGAGATGAGAACCTTATGAAGTGTCAGTATATGTTGTTGGCAGCGCAGTAGGCAGCGTTACAAGGGGAAGGAAGGTAGAGATTCTCGAGAATGACTGGCTATTTCTTAGCTGTTAAAAGGTTTGTGCTCTGTTTTATTCAGCATGGTACATATGTTTGTTGCCCTGGCAAAAGAAGAGAAGTGAACCCAACAATTTTAGAGGTTCATTACAGATTAAGTAGCTTTATTAATATACTAGTTATGTAAAGAAGCTATTACAAGAGGGAGGAAAGTTCAGAGAAACACATAATCCTGGCAGCTTCCAGTTGATATTCTATTCTTCAGAAACCTTCGAGGTCTTGAGATTTATAATGATGTGAATGTTTGTGAGTAAGCCCACTCATCTCAGTGGGGCTTCCTTCTGATTCAGTTTACAGAGACTACACAAAAGCTTATAATGGCTGCTATCCCACCGACGGAATGTGGATTTTCCCCTGGGATGGTCACGTGCTTGACAACATGATTCCTGTGTCCCCGTGGGCACAGCTTAAAGAACCGCATAGTTTGTGTCCCCATGAGCAGGAACCGCAACACAGTAGAACAAAAAGGTTTTGAAGCAGATTTTCCAAGTCCCCACAGACTCAAGTACTGGTTAAAAATCTGCATTAGAACTGAGACAAGTTTTGTACCACCTCGAGTCCAGTTACTTGTAAAACTTGCTGGGTTGTGCTTGAGTGGGCATGGTCATATTTCCCCCCCCCCCCTTTAAAGTCCGCTGGTCATGAGGACACAATTTTATTAACCACATCTTCAAGCAATTTGAAGTGGTTTTTAGTGGTTGTGGGATAGCAGCCTATCTTGTTAATTTCAAGAGCAACCTTTATGATTACTGGTATTACTTATTAGAGTTATCAAAAATCATCAGTTGCACTTCATGTTTGGTAATTTTTAATGTGTGTGTGTGTGTGCGTGCGTGCGTGCGTGCGTGCGCACACACGCACACACACACACACTATTGCCCCAATACACACACAGACACACAGAGATACACACACACACACACACACACACACACACACACAGAGAGAGAAAATAGTGATTGTCTTTGCAAATATGAAGAAATTTGCAAAATTTGCAAAATTCTTAAACAAACCAGAATGAAACTGACCACCTCAATTTGCCGGATTCAAACCATATGATTATTTGTTGAGAAAAATATTGTTCATACTTGTCATGTTGGTTTTGAATTAGTCATTTGGGAAAAGAAGTGTGAAAATTTAAATAACCAAAAACTTGGTTGAACACATGGGGGTTCAAACCGAGACTTGTAAGAATTAAGCACTTTGTGGACAAAGTCCTGTTTGTGAAAGTGTAGTTTACAATTATGCCTGCTTCATGTGCTGTAGCTATCTTGGATATAATGTCAAGTCATGTCTGCACAGTTGTTTCATGTGATTTTATGCAGTGACTCAGTCAAGTTTGGTTCCTCCCATCTTCATTCTTTTTTACTCTGAAGAGGTGTTTTTTTTCTCCTAGATATCAAAAATTTGCAAACTGTTAAACTGAAATGAAACCATAATGCACCCTGCTCTGTTATATATGATATACAGTATGCACTGGAGATTCTGGTCCTCATGGTGACCATGTGAAGCCCAGCAGAAACTGAGTAACTCAGGAGGCTAGTCTGGCTAAGTTGACCTGGTGAAGAACTGACAGAATGGGGAGGGGCTGTTGTTCTATCTCTACAGAGCTCTTCCACCTCAATAAAGTCAAATTCAAACATTTCCACCAGCTAGACTTTAATGGCAACTGTATTGGGGGGGGGTGGCTCAGCAGGCTAGAGCGCTGAAACTATTGGCTGCAAAGTCAGCAGCTTGGTGGTTTGAATCCCTGGTGCCACGCAGTGGCGTGAGCTCCCCTTGTTAACCCCAGCTCCTGCCAACCTAGCAGTTCGAAACCATCTAAATGGAAGTAGATAAATAGGTACCACCATAAAAAAGCGGGATGGTAAACAGTGTTCGGTGCACAGAAATGCATCCAGCACATGGCCACAGACTTGCACAACACTGGCACTTTGGCTTGAAAATGGAGATGTGCACTGTCCCTAGAGTCGGACATGACTAGCACCCATGTACCGGGGGCGGGGGGCTTTACCTGTTTTATATCAGAGGAAGTCTTGTCTGCCATCCAGGCACTTGGTGAGGCAGCAGTGCTCACAATCACGAAGGTGGTTACTTCACATCCGTTTTGTCTCTGTTAGTGTTGCACTTAGGAGTGGTACAAGAAAATGATACTTCACGTCCATTGTGCAACTACTGAAATTTGTCTCGACCACACCCCCGGAATGGGTGCTAAGCACGACAATACTGTACCTGGTGCTGGGGTAGGGTTTTCCCTTGTCACTTCTTGTTCCCATGTAGTAATGACTGTCACGCAACAAAACATTTGTTTCTCTCAGAAAACTGTCCATTTTTTTTACTTTTCAGAAGTGAAATATCAATAAAGATTTTTAAGCCCCCTCCCCAAAAAGGAAAAAGGAAGCTAGTCAAATTCAGTGTTTGTCACGGTACAAGACCGTGAGGTAACACTTGTCACGCAACAAGTTATAACATCCATGGGAACACTTAAACAGGGACAAAACCATGTGATCGCGACCAACGCTATCACGGTACAAAACTAGTTTTGGAACAAAGACGGACATGATTTAACTGCTTAAGATTCTTTTAAAAATAAGAAATTAAGTGTGCTTACTTTTCTATCTACAATGCAGCACAGCACACATTTTTAAACAAGCAAATATAATAAATATTCTGAAATACTTTCCATGATACGACCATAGTATCAGCATAGAAGCAGACAGCCATCACTCCTTTTATTAGAACTAAATCTTTATCTTAAAAACAAATAAGTAAATCATAGCATATGCCACATTTATTCTCAATGGTGTGTGTGCATGTCTGTTTTCCTTCAATTAAAAATAAAGTCTGGGAAGGAACATAGACTTGTGATTTTGTTCTGTTCTCAGTTTGTCCATCTGTCCACATGCACATTACATTTGACATTTAAAGAAAAAGAAACCTGCAGATATTTATTTATTTTCTATCTCTCCTTGGTTTTAATTGGCAGTAAATCCTGTATGCAGAGTCATAGGTGTGATTCTGAAAATGCTAAATATTAAGGTGAAGCTTGAATTACTTCTGTGGAAATCATCTTAGTGGCAAAAATCAATTTAGTTATAGAGATAATGAAAATCAATTGAATATTTTCAAATAATCCAGACAAAGTATGGGAGTAAGGCTTTTTAAAAACCCACATCAAGTTGCTTCCTCCCTAACCCATGCCACATTCCCTCCATATCCATACCACTTCTGTGTTGCAGACTTTTCAGAAACCACAGTTGGTGGCAGATCCGAGAGACACGGAGGAAAAAGCAAAAAAAGTGAAGTGTTCTGCTTATATACCGCCCCATACCACTACAACTCGTCTCTTTACAATTTTAATTACAGTGTGCAGGATACACATTGCCCCCCCCCCAGCAAGCTGGGTACTCATTTTACCGACCTCGGAAGGATGGAAGGCTGAGTGTACCTTGAGCCTGCTACCAGGGATTGAACCCAGGTCGTGAGCACAGTTTTACCTGCAGTACAGGCATTTAACCACTGCGCCACGAGGAAAGGACCTAGATAAAAAACCAGGAAAGGTAAAGAAGGCCCTGTTCATCCATTGTACAAAATAGCTGCCTTGGGTCCTTTTCCAAGAAGAAAGGTGGGGTAAAAATAGTCTAAAAATAAATAAAATAAATAAATTTGCAACATTTATATCTCTCCTTCATGAAGCTTATAGTGGCATACAGTATATGGTCCTCCTTCCACTTTTTCTCTTCACGACAACCATGTGAGGCAAGCTAGGGTAGGAAGACCCAGTGTTGCCCAGAAAGCTCCCATATTGCTTCTCATAATTGAGCTACCTCTCACCGTAACCTCACATTTCTTGCTATCCTCCTCTCGTTCTGGAGGATACCACTCAGAGCCAAGAGACTTGGGTTGAATGTGATTCTCCCCTGTATGGCTGGCATCTTTGTTAGTGACGTTAAAATGCTACAGACGACACCGTATCAACTGGAGTGGTTTGACAGACAGCACAGTATTGCAACAATGGAGTGCTTCAATGAGATCTAAGCATGGAGCATTGTGATTCTACAAGATAAGTGTACTCATGGGGCACATCCAGCACTTGGCCTTCTTAGGCAACTGTTAAGTTCTCAGTTCCTGTTGTCTGCTCAGGGCCTGTTCTGCCATGGATCAGTGCTCCAGGCAGTGCCAGGTAGTTGGGCATGGCCATTTCCCTAAGTCCCCCAAAGCTCTCATCTTAAAGGTGTTATTTGGTTCCC
The DNA here is from genome assembly GCA_037367245.1 of Phrynocephalus guinanensis. Taxonomy (NCBI): domain Eukaryota; kingdom Metazoa; phylum Chordata; class Lepidosauria; order Squamata; family Agamidae; genus Phrynocephalus; species Phrynocephalus guinanensis. The sequence continues at coordinate 31,351,850 of CM074732.1, read as the reverse complement.
TCTGGGAGAAAGAGCTAAATTCAGTGATGAAACCTAATTGTAGAAAACTCCTCATTACACGGGATGAAATCTAGTAGTAAGCCACAACTGCAGTAGGCTGATTAAATCAATGGAAGTTATGCAGCCATGAATGCAACCAAATCCCCACTGATTCGGTGGGGCTACTCAGCTTGTGACTTACGACTGGATTCCAGCCATGGTTTTCCTCACCAATGAGGAAAGAGTAAAGAACTTGTAGGCACCTCTAATGCTGTTTTGGAACTGGCGAGAGTGAAGTTGCCCAGTTTTCCTGTGCAAAATTGTGCAACTTTCGAAAAACCAGGATGACTGCTGCTTTGTTTCATGAAGATTGAGGACACTGGATTTTGGGCTGGGTTGTTTGTTGTGTCTGTCTTAACACTCACTCCATACTTCTGTGCTTACACTGTGCATTTCTATGTGTGTATGCTTTTCTGTTAAAATTTAAAAAATGTAGCACTTTTGTACGAATGCATTTTGTGCATAAACTTTTTGTTTTTTGGCTGGAGGCAAGGAATCCTGGCCAGCTTTCAAATTCTCCAACAAGGTGTATTGTCAATGCAGCCTCAATCCATGAGAGTGGAGAGTTGGACAAGCATCCTTACTTTTAGTTTGCTTTAGTTCAGTGGTTCTCAACTTGTGGGTCCCCAGATGTTCCTGGACTGCAACTCCCAGAAGCCTCCACCACTTGCTGTGCTGGAAAGGATTTCTGGGAGCTGCAGTTCAGGAACATCTGGGGACCCACAGGTTGAGAACCACTGCTTTAGTTGGATTTAACAACTGCATATAGCCCTACAAGCAGAGCTAGATTCTGCTCTCTAGCACGGGTGCCACTAATAGGTAAGGCCATCATGGCCTGCTAATAGAGGAAGCCTAGCAAAGAACATTCAGACTACTGCCAAGACTCCCTGAGCACCAAAGTTGGCTTTTGAGCCATTGAGATTCAGGAACCCAAGTAGTACAGTATAGCAACACAACTTGAACTTTGGCTCTCTCAGTCAGGTGGTGGTGGTGGGGATGTTACAGTAAAATACTTATTCATGCTGGGTTTTCTTTGATGAAGTTAGAATATTCAGCAGTGTTGGTTACTAGAAACTGCTTCCTCCTTTCATTGTTGATAACGGTGGCAAGGACTGTATTTTAATTTTAGCACAGAACACAGTATTTTAATGTTAGTGCTAAAATAAGTGGCAGATGCTGCCTTTGCACAAAACTAGCCTTGATTTTAATTGGCTTTGTTTGTTTGACTTTTAGCCATATGCTAACGGCCTGAGAATCTGCACCGTCAGTGAATATACATCAGTGCACTGGGAGTTTGGCATTCTCTGAGTGGAGTTGCTTAGCACGCTTGCTGCTAAGCACTGGGCTGAGGGAATAAGCAGGCTGTTTTATTTGCTAGAGAGAAACTGGCTTCTGAATGAACTGGAACCCTCATTCCTGTGAAAAATATCTGCGAGATCGGGGAAAAGGCACTCTTTTTTTCCACAGGTGCCACATATGCAAATTACAACAAGCATACCTCCAAAGGGGCTTCCACCACTCGCTCATCCAGCACCGGAACCACATCGCCACTACCCAGACAGAAGGGCAACAACCACCGCTGGAGCCTTGTGAGGCTTGCGCAGGGGTGCGACACAATTCTCCCCTTATATGCACTGTGTCCACCCACACACCCCTTGCTTCGGACCAGCAACGCACTCACCCGCCCGCTGCCTGGTTGCTTGCTAGTGTGGCATAATGTAGTCACCTTTGGGGGCTGGATAGGAATTTTTGCCCTGCACCTCAGATCGGCTCAGCGAGGGGCAGGGGGATTTTTCTCCTGTCCCACACTGGCATTGGTGGCATGGCTCTGGCCACGCAAGTGGGTAGTGCAGAGAACAGAGGCATTGGGTGAGTCCCTAAAGCTTGACTGGGAGGCCACTGCTCCCTAGGTGCTGTGGATCACAAGATCACAGAGCTTGGGGCAAGGAGGCATTTGAAACCTAACTGGAGCAGGGACTGCCCAGGCGATGGCGCCCCTGCCCTAGAAGGGCAAATGCAGAGCTCGGCCGGCCTGGGGGGAGCCAAACTTAAATGGAACCCCACAAGGGTCTCGGGGCTTGCCCCACCTGATAATGCTCTTGGGCGGGGTTCACTGGTGACTAGAGATGGGCACGACTTAGCGGTATTTCCGTTTCCGTTTCCGTTACTCGGTTCCGTTACTCTACGGAAACGGAAACGGGAATTACTCCCCCAGACTTCGAGCTCGAACCGACGAACGAACAATTTTGGTCTGATTTGTCGTGCTCGTTCCTTGCATCGCGAGATCGCGCGATGCCACACGCGGCACAGAAAAAAAGTTTTTAAAAGTTAAAAAAACCCGGTTCCCGGCCAAAAAGCAGGCGGGAAAATGCCTGCCGTGCCTCAGGGCACCTACCAGAGGGGTTGTTTCTGGAGGTCCCCGGCCTCCCCCCTCATCCCCCGTCCTCGGCTGCTCTGGTGGGACTCGCCGCAGGCTCGCAGCCACCAAAATGCCCAGTCTCGCCGCCGGCCGCCCGCAATTAAAGCGCAAGCAAGCGGCACGGACGGCACAGGAAAAAACTTTTAAACTATCCCCCCACCCATTCCCGGGCCAAAAAAGCAGGCGGAAAAATGCCTGCCGTGCCTCAGGGCACCTACCAGAGGGGTTGTTTCTGGAGGTCCCCGGCCTCCCCCCCATCCCCCCGTCCTAGTGGGCTGCTCTGTGGGACTCGCCGCAGGCTCGCAGCCAGCAAAAAGCCCAGTCTCGCCGCCGGCCGCCGCAATTAAAGTGCAAGCAAGCGGCACGGACGGCACAGGAAAAAACTTTTAAACTCTCCCCCCACCCGTTCCCGGGCCAAAAAAGCAGGCGGAAAAATGCCTGCTTGACTAAGGGCGCAGGGCACCTACCGGAGGGGTGGTTTCTGGAGGGGGGGGTCCCGCCTCCCCCCCGTCCTGGGCAGCCGGACTCGCGAGTCGCCATCACCATGCCATGCGGTGCGGGCGGGGGATCCAAAATGGGGCGGCAAACGCAATATTGTTTTTGAAATCGTGGTCCAAAAACACACAAGCACAACAGAAACACGCGAAAATTTATAAACTGCCAGATTTTTCACAGTAGCAGTGGGTTTTTTCTTGCAACAAAATGTCTCTCCTCTCCTCCTCTGTCCTCCATTGATTTTATTTTATTTTATTTTATTTACACCTGCGCAATGATGGGCTGGCCGAGTGGCCAGCCATGTGGGAGTGGACAACCATGCAAATTTTTGGAGCCATCCCACCAGTCACATGGCCACTTGGCCATGGAGACTTCTGGGATGTGCCAAAAAGCCCCCTAAAACCTGCCCTAGCCCTAACCCTAACCCTTGACTCCGTACCCATACGTCACAGACTGTCTTCTTAGTGGGTCAGAGAGGAACCCAGAGGTGCAACCCACTAGCCCACCGTAACCTTACCCGTCACTAGCCTAACCCTAGCTCTTGCACTAAGCCACCTTAAAGCCAGATCTACTTGCTTGCATTGCACTACACGCAGCAAGTACAATTCCCTTCTGTGTGAGACATGGTGGTGCGAGAGCCTTGTGAAGGGCGGGCATGACCCTATCATTCTCACACTGGTCTCACGTCTGCACATTATGTTATGCAATATCCATAAGGCTATTGCATAGCATTTTGCAGCAGCAGCAGGTGAGGAAGGGAGACCCCCATGTAGAGGGGTCTCTTGGAGCCTGCTTCCCCTTCCTAGTGGCAGGAGGCACCCACGGGTGCCTCCAGGAGCCCACTTTCCCTTTATAGCGGGCCAGAGGAGGCACCCACCCCACAGAGGTGCCTCCAGGAGCCCGCTCCCCCCCCAAAAAAACAGTACTAACGACAACGAAAAAACGAAAAAACGAACCGACTAATTTTTGCGAATTTTCGCAAAAACCGGAAACGACCCGAAACGGGACTGGCCCGACTAACGACAACTCGAAAAAATTTTTTTTCAAGTCGTGCCCATCTCTACTGGTGACCCCAGGACCAATGGTTCCCCGCCCGTCTGCAGCCCCCTCTTCATATTGCATTGTTAAGCTCAAATAAAGTGTGGTCCAATTGTTTCAACCCAACACACCGTCTCGCCTGTTATTCTGAGCTGGGTGGGGGGCAATGTGTATGTGTGTTGTAATTATGTTAAGGAAGCTGTGTGTGCATTATTTATCTGAGTTGTACCTTCCCTTATTGTCGTTCGCCCATGCCTTGATAATTATTTGCTTACTTGCTGCCTCCCAGAGGTAGTAGGCAAGCAAATAATCAAGAACAAACTTTGCCCTTAATACTCTGCCCTACTTGACGTTCCAAATATGGTGTAACTGAAGTTCTGCTGCATGGGCAAATGGTGGAGCTGGAATGAACAGTCTGTTGCCAACCGATCCCTTAGAAACATTTTTGTTCAAGGGAAAGCACTTGGTATCACATCAGGCAAACATTCCAGAGCTCTGGCCAAAGTAGAAAACTAGAAGGAGACTAAAGCAAAAATGAGCATATTTAGGGGTAGCTAAATGTTGCTGATGAGGGCATAGTGGAACATAGATGGCATTAGATGGTGATCCCTCCTGATCCACATGTGAAAGCCAACTGGACTGGCACTGATTCCTCCTTCCCTGCTGGAAATAGATCATTGTCCACTATAGTGAAAGGCAACAGTGACTGATGTACATTGAAGGGACGAGTAGTGCACGTTCTTTCCTGTGACCTAATATTACTACTGTTAGAGTGTGCGGATCAATAGTTTCAGAATGCGGTATGTCAATCTCCGTGATCTAACTTATTTATTTTATTTATTTTATTTTATAGTATTTTTACCCTGCCTTTTTCAAGGACCCTAGGTGGCTTACAGTAAAGAGGGATAATATACAGTCCAATACAATTAAGACATATTCAAGTATTGAAAACAAGGAATTGAGGGACATCTTAGAGCAGGGGTGCCCAAACTTTTTGTAAGGAGGGCCAGATTTGGTGGCTGAGAATGTGTCAGGGGCTGGTTGCTCCCCGACCCTGCCACCCCACTGAAAGCCCCACCCACTGACCAATAAGCCCCACCCACTGACCCATAAGCCCCACCCACTGACCCCTTGCAATCCCACCCGCAGGAAGGAAGGAGGGGACCAAGGGAGGGAGGGAGGGAGGGAGGTGAAAACCAAGAGAGGAAGGGAGGGAGGTGGGGAACAAGGAAGGGAGGGAGGGAGGTGGGGAACAAGGAAGGGAGGGAGGGAGGGAGGTGGGGAACAAGGAAGGGAGGGAGGGAGGGAGGTGGGGAATAAGGGAGGGAGGGAGGAAAGAAGGAAGGTGGGGACCAGAGGAAGCACAGGGAGCCATGGCCACAGGTCGCCCCTTGGAAGAGGCGATCTGTGCGACCTTGCACCCCCCCAAGCTCCCCAGCACTGGCGACAGCTTGCCCACCAGCCCACACCAAAGCTCCTTGGCGGTGGCAGAGGCCCACTGGCCTGCCCACCCCCACACATTCCCCTGCAGTGCCAGTGGCGCCAGACTACCCGTCTGCCCAAGCTTCCCAGAAGTGCTGGCGGCGCGGCCCGACCGATCACTACCCCGAGCATGCGCCAACCTCACAATGTTCCCGGCTATGCCGGTGGCAGCGGCCCACCCACACGCCACCCTGTGCATGCGCGCCTAGCTTCACAAGGTTCCCCGTGATGCCAGTGGCAGTGTCCCGCCCGTGTGCCACCGCCACGCATGTACCCAGCCCCACAAGCTTCCCCGCGGTGCTGGTGGTGGAGAAGCCCCACAAGCTTCTGCTCACCGGCCAGCCGGCCCGCCCAGCCCCTCAAGCTTCCCGGTGGTGTCAGTGTTGGTGGAATATTTTTTTAAAAAAAACATGGGGTGAAGGAGGGGGAGGGAGGGGCGGGCCAGCCAGCCGCGGGCCACTCAGAATGACCTGATGGGCCAGATTTGCCCCCTGGGCCGGACTTTGGGCAGGCCTGTCTTAGAGCATTAATAGTTAGTTTCTCAGTAAGCTTCTCTCTGTCCCATCATGCTACTTCTCATTGAATTCCCTTCTGACCCATAAGGCTGCAGCCTCTGGCTGTCCCCCAACGTACTATTGGTCTATCTATACTAACATTCTTTTATGTCCCTCTTTTCTGAACAGCTTGTCAGTTAAACAGCCAGGAAGATGACAGTTTTAATTTTTCCTTGTGGTTGTTGAAATGGAGAGTCTTACCTCCATGCATGCCATCCAGCTTTAGAGGATGGTGTAACAAGTACAGGGACATTCTTCAATACAGACTTTTTAATGTGGAATATTTATTTTCTATTTAAAGTTTAATAAACTTTTTTTACTTTAATTTGACTCAATATTTGCTCTGTGGGGAGTAACTGGATGAAGCAATAGTAAGACCTCTAACAACTACCACCCTGCATTTGCCACCTAAGGTTTCCACTTCATTCAGGGTTGGCTTGGCATTAGCCCTGAGCTTCTTTATACACTGGTCCAATGGTTCCCAAGCTTGGGTTCCCATATGTTCTTGGACTGCAACTCCCAGAAATCCTGGCCAGAACTGCCAATGGCAAAGGCTTCTGGGAGTTTCCAAGAACATCTGGGGACCTAAGATTGGGAACCATTGTGCTTTCCTCTAGCGTTTAAATGAGTTTTATAGTCAAACAGAGTTGCTGAGGTCTTGCTGTAAGAAGCATCTTTTGACTTGATTCCCTTGCCCAAGAGCTGAGCCTAGCATCAAATCAGGCATGGCCAAGCTTCAGTCCTCCTGATGTTTTGGACCACAACTCCAGAATTCTAAGCTTAGACTGCCAATGACAAAGGACTGTGGGAGTTGTGGTCCAAAACATCTGGAAGGTCAAAGTTTGGACATACCTGCATCAAATGATGTCACCAAAGTGAAGTGTGCAAGTGGTAATGTGTAATTCTTCTTTTCCCCTAGCTATTAGGGTCAAATCTGTTTCAGACCTGAGTTCTCCCTGTCACTTAACTGAGGAAGGAATGGAGTGCTGTCACTTAGTGTCTTCTCATCTTAACAGTTTTGAAAAGAAACTCGGGCAGATGAAGAACGTGGATGCGAGACCACCTTTTGACACAAGGCTGCAAACAACTGAAGCATTATTAAGTGGATTCCTCAGAAGGTCTGTTTGGGAAGGCAAAGGGATGGAATCTCTATTTAATCTCCTTCCACAGTAGCCTGTTCTGTTGTTGGATTCCTTTGGCTCCAATTCACCTAGCTTTGCTATTCATAAGCTTAAACTGTGGAGGATTTCTCACATTCAGGTTTTTAATCTTTTGAAGGGTTGACAACACTCACTCACTCACTCACACACACACACACACACACACACACACACACACACAGAGAGAGGAGAGAGAGAGAGAGAGAGAGAGAGAGAGAGAGAGAGAGAGAGAGAGAGAGAGAGAGAGAGAGAGTATGAAGAGATACCTGTCTGGCTGGATCAATGAGCAGCCAGAGGTTAAAAGGCAGGTTGATTTGTGAGGTATTCCCAGCCATGTTCTTCAGAATTGCTACCAGTGTTGGAAGGGATTTGCTGTCATGACACACCTGACTCTTAAAGACTTCCGCAGGTGAACTGACCTTTAAATGTGATCCTCCTCAAAGAGTTACTGACAGATTAAGGTCTGTTAATTTATATTCATTTTGCCAGAGGCTCAGCTGGCATAGCCCAGTTCAAAAGACTAGAGTCTTAGACAATCTAGAGACCTGATCCGTTATCTGTAAGGGGAAGTGATACAAATACTGTTGGCCAATCTATGTTAGTAATGGAATACAACTTTGTACACTGAAAGGAGCTAAATACTGAGCAAAGTTTCCAAAGATTGGTCTATCTTCTCGGAAGAATTTGGAAGTAATTCATTACAAATAATGACTTGCTTGTGGTGGTGGGGACACAATAACTGAGACATTAAAAGGAATAAACATACAACAACACCACTACTTACAAGCAGCTCTACTTATGAGCAGTTTGACTTAAGACCGGAAAACGGTTGGCATTTTAACTGCTGCCTTACAAATTTTAGATGCTTTAGTCTGCTCCAACAATTTTTTTAATTTCTTAATTTTAATTTTAGTTTTTTTAGATACGGCTGCTCTACTTACGAGTTGTTCGACTTATGAGCATGCATTCGGAACAGATTAAACTCGCAAGTAGAGGTACCACTGTAGTTGCTATTTTAGTTACTCTTCAATAATATAAACATGAACTTACTTTAAAATTATAACTAATAGGAAAAACATGCTATTTTATTGTTTTATAAGGTTATGAAACATTACAAAACAAAACAAAACACAAGCAAGCATTCCCTCAAGTAACAAAATGGAATGTATTTTCTGTTTCAGAAATGAAACATTTCATCCTTCCTAATGTCAGAACACACCAACAATATCTTAGGGTGGTGGTGGCGAACCTTTGGCACTCCAGATGTTTTGGACCACAACTCCCAGGATTCCAAGCCTGTATTGCCAATGACAAAGAACTGTGGGAATTGTGGTCCAAAACATCTGTAGTGCCGAAGGTTTGCCACCACTGTCTAGAGAGTCAGAACTGCAGGGTGGAAATTGCAATCTATGTGCTGAGAGGTCGGACCTACAAATGGATGATGTACCAGTAAGATATTGTAGTCCCTCTGGGAAGAGATGGGCTGTCAGATATATCAGTATGGAGGATGATTTGATGGTGACTGGGAAAGATCCCATGCAAAAATTGTATGAAATCAAGAGGATCTGGCTTCTTTTAACCTTAAACCTATTTTGTTCAAATTTAAAGAGATAGAAAGAAACAACATCTAATTGCTGCTAATTCTTGAGACTCTCTTTGGATTCTTGGTTGTATGATGAGCCAAGCGAATGAGGCAGAATGAAGAAGTCGCATGGGAACTTGTTTTTAGTGGCAATTAGCTGCCTCCCGTTGAGATCATTTGTCTTCTTTTGGCATAACTGCAGGAGAGAGTTTTGGTTCTAAGGCGAAATATGAACATTGTATTAAAATTAATGAATTTTTTTTTTTTTTGAAGACAACTGTGTGCCTAAATCTGCTCAGCTTCAGTATTAGGCAGATCTGTCTAGCTTCCTTTAGATTCTACTCATGACAGGTACAAATTTTATTACAATTTTTCATGTGTTTTCAAAACTGTCATTGAGAACATGCTGTGCTGCTTTCATGAGTGCTGAAAACATGTTTAACTTCAGTCTGTGGATAACAGTCTCCTGAGGGCAGCACATTGTCCAGCCTTCACTTAATGAGGTAATGAGGCACATGTGCTCACTCTTCTCCCTCACTCTGAGGCACACAAGCATTTAAATATTATACACACATATACCTCTTTTATTAGTATCTATCTAGAAAGGTGAAATTGTGCCATTTTCCCCAGTGGCATTCATGTTCTGCTTCAGCTGTGCTCTGGGTTGTGAGAATCTCTCCTCTAGATGTTCTTGTGGGCATTTCCTTCCATAATTTTTAAAACAAGCATTTATTGTTGTTGTTGTTGTTGTTGTTGTTGTTGTTGTTGTTGTTGTTGTTGTTTCAGTGACTAAATGGTATAGGATTGTTTTTTGTTATTAAAAAAATTATATACAGTGGACCCGCTTCTAACAATGGTTTGTATAGCATAAAATCTGTAAAACTTAAAAAAATTCTGGAGATAGGGGAAATTTGCTTAACAGAATCATCTATGGGGTGAATCCATACAACAGAAAAATGGTCGCAATATAGGGACTACTCTGCTTTCAATGCATTCCTATGGGAAATTCGTATAAAGGAAAATTTGCTTAACATAATTTCATTTGGAACAAATTAATTCCTTTATACAAGGTACCACTGTATTCTTAATTGTGCACATGCACATGCTTTCATGTGTTATTGTTTTAATGCACAATTCTTCTCTGGCAATGTATATAGCCTCAGAAATATATGGATTTCTGAGGTGTGGTTAGCTTGTCTCAGGAGGTGTAAAACGGATATTTCTGCAAGGAAATGTGAGCCCTGTCAATTCCGTCTTTGTGTCTGACTGATTCCTTTTGTTATATTGGTATTTACTGGCATTACTTAATATGCTCTAGCGTAGGACTGCATTTAATTTTAAAGAAACACAACCCTATAAGCAAAATGGCCTAGCTGTATTTTTTAAAATTCAAATTCCATGTAGTTGAAGTCCATGAATGCCTTCTGAGCATGCCATCTGTCGTTCAGGCTGTCTGCTGTCAGCCTATGCTGTATGTAGCATTTTGTCAAATTTATCTGTACTCTTCGACCACCATCCAAATGGGTGTTGGATGTGGAAATGTATTTGTACCAGCAATGAAAACATGAGTGTTACAAATATTAGCCATTAAGCGGCACAAAATATTAGAAGCTTTTAAAGCCAAGATCCGTGAGTGATTTATAGAACGATGGCATTTTAACATATATGTATGTTAGGAATATGGTATTACTTCAAGAAAGTGTTCCTGATGCATAACTAATGTGTATAGAGAGTGCTCAATTTGTTTCAAGAATTATTACAAATAATGTGTCTGTATGTGTGTGGGGGGGAGAGAGATGATTAATGTAAATGCAGTTCTGAATATAATTATTTTTAAAGGGTGAAAAATAGTTTGCATACTGCACCAGGGTAGGGATTGAAAAGAGACATGTAAATATTCCAAAATATGCATCTGGCACTTGTCTCCGTTCAAGACCTACTTTATGACCCTTCACATTAGTGCGTGGAGAGTCATTCTCCATTAAAAATCCTTTGAATTTTAGCATATGGAAAATCTTTTAATGTATTTTCTTGATACATTTCCCAAAACACTCTTGTGCATTATTCCACATTGAAAGCACAGTACACTCATTGATGACATGGTGCATTATGAACGTTTTGCTGGCTTAATTATCCATCCTTCCCTCTTAAGAATGAGGCAGTTTCATGGTGGAGTCGTCATGGTTGAGTGCCACTTCTGCAGTTGGGTTGGTACACAGCCATTGGCAACCCTAGTAGGCCAGATGTTGGGAGAAATTGTCTTTGAACTACAGCTCCCAGGATCCCCATTCTGCTTGCTAATATTGGGAGTTCTAGTTGGGAAATGATGCTTTTCCCAGGATCTGCACCAGACAAATTAGAGTCAGTAGGCTCTAGCAGCTGATGCATGGGATTACAAAAGAGGAACAAACTGTCAGGGGTTGAATTTGTCACTTGTAATTTTCTTGCCAGGCATCAGAGGGGTGGCATCTGGTATTTTCTGACTCATGAGTCAAAGTAACTTGGCTGGGTTTGAATACTTCCCATGATTTTTTTTCAGGTGGTGTGGGATTTGATGGTTTATCTCAGGCTGATTATGCTGCTGTGCTACTACCGTCGTCTAGCGCCCATCTGGCAGAAGACATTTTCAGCAATGCTACCTACAGTATTTGAGACACTAACTTGCTACCAAACATTGGCTCTTCCCCCTGCCTTTTTAACAGAGATTTAAAAACAACAACACCATGGCTCTCTGCAGCTTCCTCACCAGACTAAAGATCTGGCACATGAGCCAAAAAAAGGGGGGGAGGGGAGGCAGAATGAAGGGAATTGACGAATGCTGGAGCCAGAAAAGGAATGAGATGCACCTCCCCAAAATTTCCCATGTTTGTTCCCCTGGCCCCATCAACCTAGATCTGTGGGCTCCCTTCTCTGGTTTTACAGGAATGCATGAAGTGCGGACATGCCAGAGATGCTGCTGGAAGTAGCAGGTGAAATACGATGTTGTGAAAGGTGAGTAGAATGAGGGGCTTTCACTACAGGCCCTGCAATCTAGGATGAAGACTTGCCATGGCGGTTACTTCACGTACCTCCGCGGGCTGCGTTGAGCTTGGCTCCGATCTGAATTCGGATGCAGTCACATGGTCTAATACAGGGGCCAGCCCTCTTTTCTGTGTACTCACGTGCATGCTGGGTGAACGCGAACGCATTCCAGCCTCACGTCTTTGATACACATTGAACTGATGGTTTCCTTTGCTTTCCACCGGTTCAGTATGCTGTTTCTTGCTTTCGTTTTTAGGTCTTTCGATGGAGAAGTGGTAGTTTGTGGTTCTCCCGGGGGTGAGGAAAAGCAGAGATGGTTAGAAGAGGAAGGGAGGATATTTAGGAGGCAATTGCCTTTTACAGCAGCCAGCATGTCATGCCCGGCGGGGTGAGCTAGCTAAGATCAGAGTAATTGTTGTTTTTTCCCTTTGGTCCTTGAAGAGGTCAGAGAGTCAATTTGCAAAACAGAAGGGGCAGCAGTGTTCCTGTTTTAAATCACGGAGTGAGAGTACCCACGAGAAGGTTTCGATTTTCCGGTGTTCTGAAGGCAGCAAACGAAAGCAGGTACGTCTAAAGGGAGGGAGTGGTTATGAACTTCGAATCAACAAGAAACACACGTCTCTTCGCTTCGCATCGAAAAGCGGATTGAGCAGATTCCCGAGGTCCAGGAAGGGAATCTGTCAGCCCGCTTGGAGCGCAGTTTAGGGGGCGTGGTCGGGGTGACCTCGCCTTGAATTCTCTGGTACATGAAGTTCGATCGAAGCCTAACTGTTCCGCAGCGGGGCGGCACTGAGGTCAGAGAGCTACGTGAAGTAACCGCCCATGTCACAGGAAGAGAGTTGCAGGGATGGAAAACATTAGTTTCTTTTAATTACAACTCCCCAAATGCCACACTGCCTGTGATATTTGGGGAATTATAATTCAAAGAAACTAATGTTGCCATGCTGGCTCTGGAGAGTCAGGGCACACCAAATCAAAACCAAGCCCCCCCCCAACTCTAGCAGGGGAGATAGATATCAGACCTTGGTGGCCATGTTTCCTTGTTGTGGTGTTATCTCTGGTGCTTTCTAAGCATGAGTGGGGTGGGGGGAGGCAGAAATGATGATAAATTATTTGTGGTGTGCGCTGTCAGCAATTTTACTGCAGACAGCAAGGCTGGCAACAGACACTGAATATGTCTTAGGAGCATTTCATAATGGTTGGGCCAGTGGTTTACTTGTCTGCTTGCTTGTTTTGACTGGGCTCTATCTTCCAATCTGTGTTTCTTTGCTTGCCATTTGCAGCTTGGAGTGAAAAGAGTGGGAATGTTGCTTAGTGCATGAAATGTGAAATGATAGCTGAAGTTTGAAAATGGAACTATTCCTAGCTCTTGTCTTTGTGACAGTGTGGTTGTGATAATTCAATCAAGTATCAGCTCTATGCAAAATATAATTATACTACTAATCGCTAGTCTCTCCCTCTCTTTCTTTTACATACACACACTTAAAGCAATTCTGGAAAACTAGTCAGTTATTAAAATGAGAACAAGCATTTTTAAGAAAGAAGAGGGGATAAATCTCTGCTCCTTTGCCTATTTTTAGAGAATCTGCTGAAAATCTTTGGAATGATTCAATTTAGTCCAACGGGTAATGATTTGACATTCTGAACTCGCATTATATTCTGGGCAGATATATTAAAATTGTTCTAGAGGAGACTCTTTCAGGGAGGAGTTTTGAGTGCATACGACATAGCATTAGGATAAATTAAAAGTCCATAGTAAACACTGCTTGTCTGGACATAGAATTTTCTATGTCAAATGTATCATGCAGCATTACAGTCAATTTTTGGGAGGAAAAGAAAAGATACAAGTGGACATCTAAAATCTATTGTTAATTGTTTTATTATTGCTTTTATGACATGTGATTATTTTCTCTTGTTAAAGAGAAAACCAGCAAGCATGAAAAGGTGCATACAATATATCAATGTTTTGTTGTTGTTGTTAAGTCGTTCAGTCATGTCCGACTCTTTGTGACCCCATGGACCAGAGCTCGCCAGGCCCTCCTGTCTTCTACTGCCTCCCAGAGTTTGGTCAAATACCAGTTGGTTGCATCAATGACACCACCCAACCATTTCGTTCTCTGCCATCCCCTTTTCCTTTTGCCTTCAATCTTCCACAACATCAGGGACTTTTCCAAGGACTCCTCTCTCCTCATGAGGTGGCCAAAGTACTGGAGCCTCAGCTTCAAAACCTGTCCTTCCAGTGAACATTCAGGGTTGATTTCTTTCAGGATGGATAGTTTGACCTCTTTGCAGTCCAGGGGACTCTCAAGACTCTCCTCCAGCACCACAACTCAAAAGTGTCAATTGTGTGGAGATCAGCATTCTTTATGGTCCAATTCTCACTTCCATACATCACTACAGGAAAAACCATAGTTTTGACTATCCTGACCTTCGTTGGCTAAGTGATGTCTATGCTCTTTAAGATGCTGCCTAGGTTTGCCATGACTTTCATCCCAAGAAGCAGCTGTCTTTTAATTTCATTGCTGCAGTCACCATCTGCAGTGATCTTGGAGCCCAAGAAAATAAACTCTGTCATTGCCTCCATTTCATCTCCTTCTAGTTGCCAGGAGGTGATGGGACTGGTGGCCGTGATCTTAGGTTGTTTTTTTTTTATGTTGAGGTTCAGCTTATTTTGTTTTGCTCTCCTCTTTCATCCTCATTGAGAGGTTCTTTAATTCCTCCTCACTTTCTGCTATCACTATCTGTTGATATTAGAGATGGGCACGAAACGAACATTTCTTCGTTTCCATTATTCGTTATTCGTTTCATTATGTAATGAAAGGACAAACAAAAATTGTGATGAAAATGGAACGAAACGAACAGAACCACGAAAATTGTGTTTGTTACATTTTGTTTTCGTTAATGGCAACGTGCAATGAAATGAGCTGTTTTAAATGTTAAAAAACACCGTGGACATCCATAAAAACACAGCGATAATAATTTATACTGTCTGATGATACCTAACCGGGGGGGGGGGGCGTTTGGGGTCCTTAAAACGTGCATTTATGTCTTTTCTCAGATCACTGTATTTTTTTTCCTTTAAGGGGAGTTAGGGGACATCGACCCAAAATGGCTCCCAGAGGCCTAATATTGATTTCTTGGGTATTAAAATGCCCTGGACATCCATAAAAATGCAGCGATAATGCGATAATTATTTGAAATTATTACCTACCAGGGGGGTGGGGTCCTTAAAACGTTTTTCTCTTCTCCCATCGCGGTGTATTTTTCTTTTCCCTTTAAGGATGACAAAATGGATGTCGCCACTCCAGCCACAACACGGAGGCAAGCCATGTGATGGGATCATGTAAATTCTTGGACAACTTCAACCAATAGCGTGCCCAGGTTGCAGACTGGGCAGGTCTGGCAGCCACAGAGGGCATAAAAAGCTCTGGCAGCCCCCGTCCTCCTTGCAGTCCCCAGTGGGAGTTAGGGTGGGATTGCTGTCTCTGCGACTCCAGCTTCAGTCTTGCAGCCTCCCTGTGTGCGTGTGTGCGTACGTTTTGGTGAGTACCCTCCCCTGCCCCGTAATGCAGTCACTCTGCGGCTGCCTTGCACCCTGGGCAACGCCCACCGCTGCCTTTTTCAGCCTCCCTGCGTACCTAGTCTATACTGTGTCTCTGCCAGCATCAATTTTTTAGTGCTTTCCCTCTGGTCTGGGGCGTGGGGGACGCCCCTGCACGGAAATGCTTTAAAAATCACGCAAAAAGTGGGTAGAAATGAAAAAATGAAAAAACAAAAAACGGAAATTAAAATTTTCCAAAAAATCACGAAAAATGGAAATGAAACAAAATGGACCTCTCAACGACAAATGAAAAACTGAAACACCATTTTTTTGATTCGTGCCCATCTCTACTCAGTTTGCATGTCTAGCAAGAGTGAATTGTCCCTTTCCAGGCATCTTGCTATAAGCACAGGAGGAGCAAGGATGAGATAAAGTGAGAGTAGGGGGGATTGGAAAGAAAGAGGGAGAAATGACAGTGGTAGAAAGGAGGAAAGGGGCTTTGCTTTTGGCTTTGATCCCATCCAACATTGCCTTCATCTCCAACAGATGATCTGTGAGTGAATTTGAGCCTTCAATTTCATCCCTGTTTTTAGGATGGTAGGTTAACAATGCAAGTTTGTTTGACATTTCTGTGCTTTTGCTTGACATTTCTGTGTGAGTAGGGCAGCTTGGTGGGTTTTGTCTGAAGAGCTCTGTTCTTCTATGTGGAAATACCCGTTACAGTGAACCGCCAGTTAACGTCTGTATTCCTCCTCTCTCTGGAAGGCAAGAGGCTGTGACCACGCAAAGACTCCCGCTTCCTGCCTATAGGTTCAGAAGGCAAACTAGAGGCAGCTCTAGAGGCAGATGTTTCACAGCAGCTATAGGTCGGTCTAAATATTTATGCAATGGATCCAACTGGTGTAAACTCTTTGTGCAACTCCTTGGAGGTAGGGAATGATCAGTGGGAGCTACTTAGTGTTGGAAGCAGTGTTCCTCAGTTCAGAATGGTAGTGTTGAGTTACTTCAGTGCCCTTGTTTCGTTAACTGATATGACACACTTGCATGTTGCCAGTCAAATTATCGTGAGCTACTATGCGGAAGATGGAAGGAAGCCTACAAAAGATGAGCCAAAGAAGAACACCCAGGCATCTATTGATGCTAAGAAAAAGAAGACAAAAAACACAACAATGTATCACACCAAAGGGTGATGCAGAATACTTCTTAGGGAAAACACGTGTACAGTAGTACCTTGGTTAAAGAGCATAATCCATTCTGGAAGCATGCTTGAAACCAAAACGCTTGCATATCAAAGCAATTTTCCCATAGGGAATAATGGAAACTCAGATGGTTCGTTCCACAGCCCAAAAATATTTGATTACAATACTGTACTATAATACAAGGTTCTAAGTAAAATACAACATACAGTACAGTACAAAGTACAAAATACAGTACAGTACAAAGAACAAACAACCTGCATTTGAAAACCTTTGTGGCAGGTGCAGAGGAGGGAGGGAGCCTCCATGGAGGGGTCTGTTTTAAAATGGGGTGATGAGAAGAATCCCAGATTGAGCAGTGGGCAAGCCTGCAAGGAGGTGACTGTTTTAAAAAATGGGATGATGGGAGGAATCCTATCTAGAGCAGAGGAGGGGAGAAAAACCTCCATGGAGGGGGCTGTTTTAAAAATGGAGCAATGTGGGGAATCCCAGTTAGAGCAGAGGAGTTGGGGGGAGCCTCCATGGAGAGGCTGTTCTAAAAATTGGAGCATTCAGGGAAATCCCAGCTAGAACAGAGGAGGGAGGAAGCCTCCATGGAATGGGCTGTTTTAAAAACTGAGCAATGGGAGGAATCCCAGCTAGAGCAGTGGAGGGGGGAATCCTCCTTGGAGATGGTTGTTTTAAAAATGGGGTGACGTGGGGTGGGTGTGTCCTGGTTGCAGTGGTGGTGGCAGGGATGGTATGGAGAGGCCCCACAGAGGTGGCCTCTTTGTGGGCAGGGGTTGATGGGGGTGGCAAGTGTTTGTACCTTTACTGAGCCTGTCACCCTTCCTTCAACTCTGCTGCTGCTGTTGCCTGAAACAGAAACAGAAACAGACAACCACCCACTTCCAGCAGGAGGGGGGGGGAGGGAGAGATGCCATTGGCTGAGAGCACTTTTGCTTATGTGACACACATGGAAGTGCTCGTATATCAAGACACTGCTCGTTAAAAAGGCAAAAATGTTCAGGAATTTTTGCTCATTAATCAAAATGCTCGTAAACCAAGTTACTTGTTATCCAAGGTATGACTGTACTTATAGTTGATTTAAATTTCAAATGAGCATGATTTGGGTACAAATATATGTCATGTGGCTACAAAACATGAGTCCCCAAGCTTTGCAAAACACACTTTAAAAACATGCACATGGCGAGGATCAAGTTCTGAAATATGATGCAATATCCCCACCCCGCAGACACAATGCAAAATGGACTTTAAAGGTATGCACACCACAAGGATCAGGTCCCTACTTTTGTCCCACTTGAGAAATGCACCAAAAAAGTTTAAAAATTTCCAAAAATGGCTGCAAAAACTTTCAAAAATGGTGCCAAAACAATTTGTGTTTGGTGTAAGACATTTACATAATGCTTAAATGTTTCTCACTGTCATAGCCCCCCCCCCCCCCCCCGCAAGTCAAAATAGACCCCCGGGGGTCTATTCGGTTTCAAATGTTCAAAATATGGATAATGAAAGAGCTCCCGTGCATGCTCGTTCCTATTACTATTCACTGCTTTTCAGAGTACTAATGTTACAAGAATGGAAGAAATCTGCAATGAAATCCAATTTTAATTCCATCTAGAGCAGGTCCATTAAAATTTGGTCTTGACAAAAAAGACTCATTTCAACATATATACTAGACTATAATTCAAATTCAAATTTGTTTCAAAGAGTCACAAGGTAGTCCTTGGTTATGATTTCATCTTCACATTTCTTTGCACACATATTAAGGGGTATATTCTCTCTTTTGTGTGTGATTGGAGGTCAAATTAGATGCTACTAGTAGAAGATGTGTTAGAAATGCTCCCTTAAGTGCCATATTGTATGATTTTGTCACCTTCATTTTTTAAAATTGAGTTTGATTCGTCCATGGAACATGGATGTGTTCTTAATTTATTTTGCCTTGTGGCACAGTGGTTAAATGCCTGTACTGCAGGTAAAACTGTGCTCACGACCTGGGGTTCAATCCCAGGTGGCCGGCTCATGGTTGACTTAGCCTTCCATCCTTCCGAGGTCGGTAAAATGACTACCCAGCTTGCTAGGGGGGGCCAATGTGTAGCCTGCATAAATAAACTGTAAACCATCCAGAGACTACTTGAAGTGGTATAGGGCGGTATATAAGCAGAACACTTTTTTGCTTTTTTTACAGTCTTATTGCTTTAGGCACCTGTCTCTCTGGAAATCCCATTATGGGGTGTAAAATAGATTGTGGGAAATACATATTTCTCTTCATAGTTTGACCCTATCTAAAGCAACGTAGAGGAATGATTACAGTGGTCTTTATGGAAGCTAAGATACCTGGAAAGATGAAAAAAAACATGTTTACAACTGAAACTGGTAATAAGACAAGATTTGTAAATCAGTCTGTAGAATACTCAGTAGACTGATTAGAGAATGGAATGTGTGCCTCTGGTATCATTTTATGCAGTTTTATCCCTTGCGTATTATCTAAAATATCTATTTACAATGATAATTTTTTTAAAAATCATACATAAATATATCTGCTGGGATTTTAGTACTTGTGACAATACACACATCTCAGATTTACGAAGGAAATGTAATACATTTACCTGTTTCATCTATTGAGGTTACCAGTGATTTATGACCTGCATGTGTGTAACTGTGCCTTTGTGAAATCAAATGTACTAGGCAAATAGTGTTGTCTGTACTTGCTAAAATTTTAGTTCAGTCTGTGAGGGTATACATACAGCCCTCTTATGAATGTCTATATGTTTTCTCAGCAAAATAAATTGCTATATGGCCCCTTGTGACACTTATAATTGCTTGTTAAGGTGGCTGCCTCACTCTACTTGAGGGTTTGATAACCTAGCTGAAACTAAACTGTGCGCTGTGACCCTCAAATATCAGCTTTACAGCTTTGAATGTTAGAGCCTCATCCTTTTTTCAGGTGTTGTATTTTGCTTCTAAAGACTCCCGATTTGTTAAACAGTTCTTACAGAGCAAATGAGACAAAGTTCATAAGTACAATCCTAAAATCCACACAGTCAAACATCCAAAAAGGCCAAATAGATGCGTATGGCTTTAAGGGCAGGATCTTGCAAGAACATATGAAATCTTGATGGTCAGAATCTAAAAACTGACCCCATGCCATTTAAGTCTTTGCCATTCCCACCAACCAGTATTAGGATTCCAATGAGTGCAAGTATTTGCATGCTGCATTTGGCTAGTTGGTAGAGTCTATGTGTATAATTGCTGGACTGCTGGACTAGGATTCAGTAGTCCTGGATCCATAGACACTCTTGGGCATGGAAAATGCTTGGGGTGGCCAAGGTAAAACCATTCTTTGAACATCTCACATACTTTGTAAAACCTACTAGGGTTACCATAAGTGGGAATCAACAATGCCAAATGGCATAAAATGGTATTGGTTATGGTAGAGAGGTTTTGTTTGTTTGTGAAGTATGAGTTTCCTTTATTCTATGCCTAATTAAACACTATTATACTTCAGACTGATCCATAGGAAATGAACCTGTGGCTATTTTTTGTGTATTTTTGCCAGACTGGCATGCCATATCTTCAGGTAACATTGCTTTAGTTGTGCACTTAAAAGAAATCAAATACTGTACAGTATGATGTGGTTGTGCTTTAAGTAGTTACTTTTATTCTCTAATAGGATACTATGGAGAGATTATCTAAAATTAGCAGGCACTTACTGTATATGAATGTGGTAGCATTAATGATATATAATGCAGAAATGTTTTCTGATTCATTCTCTGTTAATTACTCAACAGTGACAGCAATTCCATTCAAGCATCATAATAACTTTACACCTGATGAAGTTTAATTTCATCAAGAGTTTGATCCTAACACTCTTTGCATCAGCACTTATGGAGGCATGTGAAATATAGAGAAAGCTGAATGTCGCAAACTATGGTGTTATCAGGGCACTGCGGAGATTTACAGGAGATAAAACAGTAGCTGCATAGCTAGTGTATGCATTAAAAGATATATTTAATTTCCATGTCAAATGGTATGTGCCCAGGGATTTTACTCTGAATGTGCAACCTCCCTTTATGGGCCACTCAGACCTCCCCTCCTTTTCTTCTTTTACACTTTGATAGAGGACAGCCTTCCACAGACCTGTGCAAGTTGCTTTGGAAGGAATGTTAGACGTAACTGTGTCTATAGACCTCCAGTGGTCGCAAGTCTACAGCTGCGCAAGAGAAGCTGAATTTCTGTTGCTTAGCATATTCACGACTAGTGCAAACCTATGGAATCAGTGGGGATTTGTTGAGTCATGAGGTCCATTGAGTCAATGGGATTACTCTAATTTACAGTAGTACCTTGGTTTACTAGTATAATCTGTTCCGGAAGAATGCTCGTAAACCAAAATACCCCTATATCAAAGCAAATTTCCCCATAGGAAATAAGAGAAACTTACCTGATTCATTCTGGGGTCCCAGTTTTCATTATTTCCTATGGGGAAATTTGCTTTGGCCAGGACCCCCTCTGACAGCGAGGGGTGCATGGTCATGGATGCACCAATGGCATCAAGGGGTTGTGCAGTGGCAGTGGGTGAGCGGTGGCAGTGGACGGGTGACAAGATATTTTGCCAGACATTGCTCATTGATGAAAGCAAAAATAATCAGATATTTTTTCTCATTGATCAAAATACATGTTAACAAAGGTACTCGTAAACCGAGGTGCCACTGTACTTCACTAAGGGCTAAGAACTTTGGACTCAAATTGTAGTTTGCTTTGCATTCAAAGTGGGACCTTCCTTTTGTGTGATTTTTCAAAATCATGGATCAGATTCTCATTGAATGCAATGAAGATTCAGATGAAGCTTGCCATAGGGAGAAAAAAATATTCTGAAAAGATGGGCCAATAAGTGCAGGGGTTTTGTTTTGTTTTTGTTCTGAAATGGTTTTTGTTTGTTTTGATGGAGAGAGAACTGATAACTGAAGGTTCTGCCTCTAACCTTCCAAATTAGGTCAACCCCGGCTTGTACTTCTCCATGAAATTGTCTTCACAGCAAGCTCCTGTTACCACTAAGATTACTTGGCTGATGCATATGGAAATCTAAACACATATTTGTTCAATATTTAAACATGCAGCATTCCTGCTGTGAAAATGGATAAGGTGATCTGATGAGATGTTGCTCAAGCGCTTGGTCGCACACATGACTTGTACATCATCAGGCTGCTGTAGCTGATTCTGCAAGAGGAACTCTGCACACAGGTATATAGATAGCAAGATACTGGGCATCGTGTTTGATGTACACGTTATCTCTCTGTGTTTAGCCTAGTCATACAGTGAAGAAGACCAAGTTGGAAAGATATTGGATTATTTCATTCCCCCTCCCCTCCCCTCCCCGCTCTCTCTTTCTCTCTTTCTCTCTCTCTCTCACACACAGAGAGAGGCTGAGAGTGAGTGAGTGAGAGTTCTACTGTCAAGAAGTATAATTAAGGATGGACAGTAATCGCTTTCACTTGGAGGCAAATTTATTTATATTTTTTAAAAAACTGAAAATCATATTTAGGAATAGGGTAGAAAGGAGAAGTTTTTTTAAAAAAATTGATTAATATAAGGTGAACATAAACTTACAGTTTCATGAACCCAGGCTCAAGATTTTAAGCACTTAATTCTTAAATGTAGATTTGAATCCATATGAATTTATGATTCTTCTGAATTAGGAACTGCAGCCTCTACCCCCCCACACCCTGTGAGGCTTCCCATCTTCAACAGTAGCATGACAGAGACATACAGTCTGGTTCAGTGCCAGTTGGATCTGGCTGGTGCATGGAAAAAGTACTCTAGAATGTTTGAGATATATATATAAGAATTCTGATTTAATTCTGATTCTAGTGCTCATTTTATGTTAATATTGATATGGGTTATAGTGCTATTTTTAGATTAGATGTTCACAGCGATTGCATTGAGAAATCACTCGGTAACTCTTGCTCTGGAGTGAAAAGTGCCGCATTAATTAGATAAGAAAGTTCTTGAATGATTGTCAACTTGGTGGGAATCTACTGTCATTTTCTAAGCCACAGTTGTCAGCAGCTGCAATCCTGTTGGTTAGCATAGTACGTTGCATCCAGAGTAGACCTATTGAATTAGTGGGGATTTGGTGAGTCAACTCTTCCATGTGTTCCATTGTTCAATGGACCTACTCTAGTTGCAACTTGATTATGCTAAGCACCATAAAGGGTCAATGGAGCAAAAAAACAAAGTACAGTCTTTTTGTTTCATTTCATATCTTTTAGCTTAAAATATGGATTTTAAAATAATACAGATATATATATTTCTCTACTTCGTAGGGACATATGATTTTTTTAAAAAAAATCTTTTTTAGAAATACATTGTTACTCCTTGGGGAACAAAATGCCACCACCTCCAACTCCTGAGAAATAAGCACATAAATGAGATGCAACAGCTCACAGCTTTCTATGAAATACTAAAGCCATATGGTCTCAGTCATAGTTACAAAAACAACTCAGATATTTTGAAATAACATGTTTATTAGATATAATTGCTTCAGAATGTTCATTCAGGTGAATTATCATTGATGCTCAACTAGGTTTCCATGGAAAGTCTTTCACGATTGTATTTTCTGCTCTGAAAATGAGGCACTGTGATCAAAAGCAGAACATTAGCACAAGCTTTGTAGTTACTCTTGCTTTTGAGTTTTCTATCCACTGCTTAGTTCTATGAAGTTATCATGGAATGGAAACATGTTTGATCTCCCTAGGAATGGCTGCCTTTGTTTTGAAAAAATATATATAAGGGATGTAATTTCTTAACATATTATTTTATCCCCCTGCAAATAAAGAAGTGTAAGGAAAGGGTAATCATACAATAAATCTAAGGTCTTTACCCAGAAAACAAGTATGCTATTTCTGGTTATTTAAACTGCCTACTGATATAAGAAGGGGCAAAACGTTATGACCTTCTGTTCATGACAAAACAACAGCAAAACACATGTGAGGCTTCTACACCATTTCTAAACCCTCTGAGTCTGTATATGTAATGGTGATGTTTAGTGACTCTGATTTCATGGGGGTAATGCAGGTGGTTATCCCAGCCTTTAAGATGGCCAGTGACTCAAAAGGGAACAAGATAGGACCTCAGGACCATGCTGATCAGGTGCAGTCCTACATAATGTGTGGTAAAGTTATCATCCGGATACTCAAAATAGTAAACGTGCCCGTTCTCCACAACTTCCCCTCCCAGGACCCTTCGTGTATCATGTTGATATTACACTACTTGGTAGTGTACACGACTTGGATTCTCCTTGCTGTCGCCCGCACACGCTGCCCCTGTAAATGTGCCAGGGGCTCAGAGGGCAGTTGACAGGGCCTCATCCTGTGATGTGATGGCTCAAGGGCAAGTGTTGCAGGGAGTAGGGTGGTGAAAATGGGAGCAGTGCATGGCATGAGAACCACTGTAGACAGAGCAAAGGGTAGCAGAGGCAACTCTTATCCTGGCCCAGTGTTGGGAAACTAATGTTGATTTATAACATTTTAATGAATCACCCTGAGGGCCTTCACCTTTGGGTCTCCAGAGGAACAGGGAGGATAGCCCTGGCAGACTGCCCTGAATGGCCTGAATGGCAGTTGTGGGGACGGATCTAAAAAGTCCATCCAGTAACAATTCTCTTATTACTGTAGTAACATGGGATTTTGAGCAAGGCCTCCTCTAAGCATCGTGATACTCTGCCTATATGGCACCTCAAAAATCTCTAATCTATTTTGGGCAGGGAGACTGGAGGGAATGCTTCCCCCAAGAGCAGTACAGTAGTACTTCGGTTTACGAGTTCCTTGGATGATATTTTGCAAACTGAGCAAAATTGTTAGTAAAATAATGCCTCGGTTTGCAAGCCTTGCTCTGGTTTATGAGCAAGGCTCACCTCCGTGTGGCCCCTGTGCTGCCTGGAACGGGCCTCTGGAGCTCATTCCAGGCCACATGGTGGGTTTGTGCAGGGCATCTGGAGCTTGCCCCAGGCCTGGTGCTGCCCAGAACAGGACTCCAGACATACGGTGGGCCTGTGTTGGGCTTCCCGGGCCTTTGCATGGACCGGAAGTGACATCTGGTGAACCAGAATTGACTTCCGGAAAACCAGAAGTGACTTCTGACAGACCAGAAGTGGCCTCTGGAGCTCACCACCGGCCTGGCACCAAACATCCGTGGCCTCCAGAGTTCACTTTGGGCCTGCGCCACACATCCATGGCCTCCGCAGCATGCTCTGCGCCCGGCGATACCCAGTTGCAACCTCCACAGAATGCCCTGGGCAGCGCTGTGTCCAGGGCGAGCTCTGGAGTTTGCTGCAGCTCCTGGGCAAAGCAAATTTTCCCATAGGGAATAATGGAAACTGGGACCCCAGAATGGCTAAGGTGGGTTTCCATTATGTCCTATGGGGAATTTTGCTTTGATACACAAGTATTTTGGTTTTCATGCATGCTTCCAGAATGGATTATGTTTGTAAACCAAGGTACCACTGCTATTTTTCTCTAAAGGGGAAGAAATGTCTTTGGGGGTGGGTGGGAAGGTACAGTGGTACCTTGAGATATGATCGCCTTGAGATACGAAAAACTCAAGATACAAAGGAAGTCTATCCAAATAAATGGACTTCTGTCTGGAAATTTTTTTGCAAAAACTTGAGTTATGAAAATTCTCTATGGAAAAACTAGAGATACAGAATTTTTTCGGAAGACTTCAATTCCCAGGGTGCATTGTGCCCCATTTCGATCCATGTTACGAAGTTTTTTACACTGCACTGTCCCAAGGAATGAATTAATTTCATAATTCGAGGTACCACTGTATTTCTGCAGAATCTTGGTTTACCTAAACTTGGTACACTGGAATGGAAGGGGAATTATGCAGTCAAAAAAATTCTCTAAGATATTAATGCTACGTAACTCTTGTTAAAACCAGTAATTTTAATTGAGCCTGGAAATGCATCAGCAATGAATGAAACTGCCTTTGTTCTTGGTTGTATATGGTTTCCCCATTTGAGAAAAAGGATGCGATACACACTAAGGATCCTTCTCCCTATATTGGTGTTTCATCTGATATTTCTTTCATTTTATTTATAACTGTTCTGGCTTGCAGCATGTGAGACAGGCCACAGTGGTAAGCTGCCCTGCTAATAGGAAGACATTCCCAAATTGCTTCCGGTCTTTGTTGGTTTCAAAAGGCTTCCAGATCCTGTCTACTTCTGCATATATCTCATTTGTTCTTCATGCCTAATTTTTGTAAGGTTCCCTGTCTCCTGCGCCACAAATTACAGTTAATACCGTACCTCTCGGTTAGCTCTCAGGGATGTGCTCCTAGAAGGTGGAGTGCTTCCTGAAACAGTGGCAAATGAGGTCATTATAGTATTATCCTTGAACATACAAATGAAAGTTTGAGTAATTCCAGGTCGGTGGCAGGAGAGGGAGAGAGGGAGGGACTGTCTGACTGCTTTCTTTCCTGTCTCCTGGTGTGCACATATGTACAGTATATGCATGGATAGTGTGTATGTTTCTATCTGAGAGATGTGTGAAAGTGAGGAGAGGGGAGAAGCAGATAAAGAGAGAGAGAGAGAGAGAGAGAGAGAGAGAGAGAGAGAGAGAGAGAGAGAAGGAGAAGGAAAAGAGGGAGGCAGTTTGCACCAAGCAAAGAACAGCTGACTTATTGTTAAAAAAAGGTCCTAAGTGGGGCCATATATATATATATATATATATATATATATATATATATATATATATATATATATATATATATATATATATATATATATATATATATATATATATATATATATATATATATATATATATATATATATATATATGCTTTAATTGCATATATATTCCAATATGACTTGTGTAAGATACTGTAGAGACTGACGGCAAGTATGGATGGGCAAATGAGACATGTCTATCATAGTGCTGTCAATGGAGTGCAACCATTCGTGGTGCTATGTTGGCATTTAAATCGATCTGCTACTAAGAATGCATTCTCATGTATTGTTGCAGCAACAGGTAGTGAACATGCATGTGTGAACGAACTTGTTGTTGTTGTTGTTGTTGTTGTTCAGTTGTTCAGTCGTGTCCGACTCTTCGTGACCCCATGGACTAGAGCAAATCAGGCCCTCCTGTCTTCCACTGCCTCCCAGAGATTGGTCAAATCCATGTTGGTTGCATCAATGACACTGTCCAACCACAAAATACCAGAACTAGGAGACATCCACTCAAATTGAGGGCTGGAAGAGTAAGAACAGACAAAATAAAATATTATTTCACCCAGCACGTTGTTAGTCTGTGGAACTCCCTGCCACAGGATGTGGTGATGGCATCTGACCTGGATGCCTTCAAAAGGGTATTGGACAGATTTCTGGAGGAAAGGTCCATCACAGGTTACAATCCATGATGGAGACGTGTCATCTCCAGGCTTAAAACCGGGGTAATTCAAGGACTATATGCAGGGGAGTGGTATCAGGAGACAGATATCTAGTCTCGTAAACTCCCAGATGCATTTGGTGGGGACACTGTGTGATACAGGAAGCTGGACTAGATGGGCCTTTGGCCTGATCCAGCATGGCTCTTCTTATGTTCTAACCATCTCATTCTGAACTGTCAGAGATCAAATGCTGCCAAGAAGAATTTTGTGCAAGTTCCCAAATATGTTACTCTGGGCAAAAACAACCTGGTGCCTTCCATATGTTTTGGATCCCAGCACCCATCACCTCTAACTATTGGCCATATAGGATGGGTCCTGTAAGAGCTGTTGACCAAGACCTTTGGAGTAACTCAGGTTTCCCACACCACTATAAGCTAATTAGCATCACTCAAGGCAACGAATATTCTAATCCACTTGTAGTTAACCATTGAAAATATGAGTATACCAGAGCTGGCTGTATACCATAAGGTAACGTGATGGCAAATACCCAAGGCAGCACATGAAACACCATAGATGCCAGCAGGCAGTCCCAGCTCCTAGGCTGAACTAAGGATGTGTAGCATAGTACAGCGAACCTGGCCTGATCCTGTTGCACTGATCATGGTTACACTTCATGTGGCCAAGCCAACCAATGTGGAAGATAGGTGCAAACACTCCCAAAGCTGCCTGGAGTACAAAGGGCATGAAAGCGAGTTTGGGAAATACCCAAGCTTTTGTATCAGCCCTTAGATGTGGGCATTAGGATAATAAAATGTAGTGCATGGACAATAAAATATAATACTGTCTCTAGTGTGCTAATAGCATAAATGTAACCCGCATGTCTCTGTTCTTACAGGCATCATGAAGGAAGTGAACTGTGTGCCACGTTGTTGAAATGTAGAGATAGTCCTAAGATCTCTCTCTACATTTCGTTCCATATTATTTGGCAAGCCAAAGGATACCTTTTAGAAGGATAATCAGTATTTGCAATGGTCATCTTTTCTGAGAGTCAGGTAGGCAAAATCTCATCCATCAAGTTGATAGGTCGAGCATACAAAAGCGAAATGATTTAAAAGAGGCTCGCTGTGTTAGGGTGTTTATGTGTGTATCTCTATGTGTGTTTTCCTTCCTACACACTCAACAAACTGTTTAGCAGTTGCAGTAATATCATCAAAATGGTTTACTTGTAAAAACAGCTGCTTGAATGACCTTATAGATCAAAATGTAGTCCTGGTGTGATGCAGAATACGTTCTGTGCTTCACAACAGCAATGGGAAGTAAGTTATTCATCAAACATGACATTTACAAACCTTTAATACAGCAGGCACAAATGCTTTCCTTTTTGGAGGAAGTCAGATAACTAGGGAGTCATTAATAAACAAGCACCTGTGACCAAGGTTTTTTCCTAGGGGGTATCCCCTTTGGAGCTTCATAATACAGCCCCCTGAACCCCAAACCTTTCCAAATTTCAGGGGGTTACCTAGAATCGCTTGAGGAAGCTACCCTGTCATTTTGATCCTTTAGGACCCAGAGGAACATAGTGTTTCATTTCATTTCATTTCATAACAAAACTGCTTTAAAATTTCGTTGCAAATGAAACAAAACGACTACAGAAACAAAACAAAATGAAACACTGTTTTCCAATTTCGTGCCCATCTCTACATGCTAATGTTGCAGAGAGGTGACTGAGGCAGTTTTTTGCATTCAAATGAATCATGCGCTCAAGTCCTAAAGAGAGATCACCAAACAAAGGAAGCTAATCTGCATAATCCTAGGGGTAAGAAAAGTGTGTGTTCTGGCACACAGATGCTCACATTAGTTGGCCCTGAATGTATGGCAGTACATAATAGACTAGTTAATATTTTTTTTACTTCCAATCAGTGGACTGTTTCTGATGTTTGCTTCTGGCTTCAGAAAATTAGAAGGGGAGAGAGCGAGAGAGCGAGAGAATGCTCATGTGAAGATTTCCAGAGGTCAAGACCTGTAACAGTTTCAGTTCTTCTTGACCCTTCTTGTGGCTACAAGAAAATGAATAAATTATGAAAGCTGCACTTCTAACATATGCAGATTTGCTTCATATGCATAATTCACAATGACTACAAAAAATCCAGTTTTCTAAGTGAGGAATTTGAGTGTGAAACTTGATTTCAACATGGCCCTGAATGTATAGCAGTAGATAATAGATCATTTCCATCTGACAGGCAAGGCCATTAAAAAAAGGAGGGGAAAATACCGACAAGCATATATATTTCTCTGACACAGAGTGAGATTTGCTGTAGAAGTTGAGCAATTAAGTCAAACCAGATGCTCCACTTTTCAAATGAGTAGTAGCTTGGCAATAGCCCTGTAAAGCTGTCTACTTGACTTTATAGAGCAGTCATTATGCACTGCAGCAAAGTAACTTATTACTTTTGTTCAAGCTACTGTAATCACCTTGTATGAGGGGAGAGAGTCAAGACTACAAAATGCAATGAAACTGGATTGTGTTTCTTGGCTCTAAAAAGAAGAAATAGAAATAGAAAAGCATGCAGGTAAGAAGAAAGGGGGAAGTTAACACAGGGGGAGAAAGAGTTTGAGGAAAACATGGATTACTCCCATTCTGGAGAGGAATAAATCAAGGGCTGTCTGAAGCTCCAGTTTTCGGGTGCCTTTCAAACTGTTTTCATAAAGCTTCAGCTCATTCAATGGACGAATTTGGAATACTTGTATTAATGAATCTTCTGTTTTAGAAACCTTTCCGGACCACTGAAGGCCAGGCATCTTGAAGTGTGTGAACCAGAACATATAAAGATTAGAGATGGGCACGACCAGAAATATTTTTTTTCGAGTTGTCGTTTTTCGGGACGGGTCCGTTTCGGGTCGTTTCCGTTTTTCGCGAAATTTTTCAAAAATGTGTCGTTTCGTCATGTTGTTTGTCGTTTGTCGTTACCGCCGTGATTTAGCGCGACTTGACTTCCCAGAGCATGGGGTTAGGGGGTAAGGGCTAGGCTTAGGGTAACGGTTAAGGTTAGGGTGGGTTAGTGGGCTGTACCTCTGGGTGCCTCTGGCCCACTAAGAACACAGTGTACTGGCATATGGGTTAGGGTTAGGGTTAGGATTAGGATTAGAGTTGGTGGGCTTTTTATGCCCTCTCTGGCACATCCAGAAGTCTCAGCAAAACCTGGCCATGCGATTGGTGGAATGGCTCCAAAAATTTGCATGGTCCCATCCCATGGCCAGCCCATCATTGCGCGTGTGCAGGTGTAAAAAAATAAAAATAAAATAAAATAAAATAAAATCAATGGTGACGTTTTGTTGAAAGAAAAAACCCACTGTTGCTACTGTAAAAATTCAAGCATTTAAAATAGCTAATTTTCGCATGTTTCTGTGGTGCTTTGGTGGGTTTTTGGACCACGATTTCAGAAAAAATATTGTGGTCGCCAATTTGGATCCCCCCGCACCGCATGGCAAATGGAGACGCCGAGGATGCCCCCTCCCAGCCTGGTACCAGCAAGTCTCAGCAAAACCTGGCCATGCGATTGGTGGAATGGCTCCAAAAATTTGCATGGTCCCATCCCATGGCCAGCCCATCATTGCGCGTGCGCAGGTGTAAAAAAATAAAAATAAAATAAAATAAAATAAAATAAATGGAGATGTTTTGTTGCAAGAAAAACCCACTGCTGCTACTGTAAAAATTCAAGCATTTAAAATAGCTAATTTTTGCATGTTTCTGTGGTGCTTTGGTGGGTTTTTGGACCACGATTTCAAAAAAAATATTGTGGTCGCCATTTTGGATCCCCCCGCACCACATGGCAAATGGAGACGCCGAGGATGCCCTCTCCCAGCCCGGTACCAGCAGCCCAGGACAGGAGGGGGGGAAGGCTGGAGTGGGGACCCCCCCCCCAGAAACCACGCCTCTGGTAGGTGCCCTCAGGCAGGCATATTTTCGCCTGCTTTTTTGGCCGGGAATCGGGTTTTTTTTAATTTCTAAAACTTTTTTTCTGTGCCGCTTGGCATTGCGCAATCGCTGCGATGCCAGGAACGACAACGACAAATCAGACCCAATTTTTCTTTTGTCGGTTCGAGTTCGAGTTCTGGGGGAGTAATTGTCGTTACCGTTTCCATTGCGTAATGGAAACGAGTAACGGAAACGGAAACGAGAATTTCGCCAAGTCGTGCCCATGTCTAATAAAGATTGCTCTTTTCTGATCGCTCCCAGCCCCTATGAATTTTCAGGCCAAGATTCAGAAGGATAGTGCTGGTCAATGATACATCCAGTTTCCTTGCTTGGTTTAAGGTTGGATGACTTCCTGCAAGGGACACTAGGGATGGGGAGGGGGGAGAGACTGTCCATGGTTGATAGACAGATAGCCAGCTCTGGCTAACTATGCCTTTCTTGCTTCATGTGGATCTATGGGCATGACCTGAAAAGGACTCATGGGACACTGAGAAATGCTTAAACAGGGTCACATCTGAGTCAGTCTCTGGGTAGGGAGACTTCTTGTGAACTGTTAGGTTGTTTGAGTTTTCTGAGGGAACACACTTAGGAGTGTACTGGGTAACAGAAGCAGCCACATGTCATCTAGAAAAATATCTATAAATGGAGATGCCATTGGTCTTAATTGCTCCTCTGAGATGATGCTGAGACCACTACATAGTAAGGATGATGAAACTAGTTCAGAGTCATCATAAGCATTCTTATCACCACCTACTTACTTTGATCATTTCCTGTGTGGGTGCAACTCAGAGGAAATTAGATCATCTGTATTCCTTGATTATTATTTTTATACACCCAAACAGAATGATAAGAGAAAATGCAAACCAGTGATGGTGAGGCTGCTATAACTTCTTATCACAGTGTCCTCGGCACTGCTTCTATATTCTATGGTTTCCCTGTTCTATGATTTTGAATATTATACAATATTATAATGGGCAGATAGACAGATGGACAGACATAAGACTGACTGAGAATGTATATTAGGGAAATTACATATTTATGAAAATGTGCACATGCAATTTGTTGAATAAAAATGTAAATGTTACAGAAAAATGCAGTCATTTTGTCTGCCTGAAGTCTTGCAAGCCAGTGTGGGTATGTTTGGCAAAAATTTACTAAATATAATACAGTGGTACCTTGTATAAAGGAATTAATTCGTTCCACAAGAAATTATGTTAAGCAAATTTTCCTTTATACAAATTTCCCATAGGAATGCATTGAAAACAGAGTAATCCCTAATCATGACCATTTTTATGTTGTGCATATTCGCCCCATAGACAATTATGTTAAGCAAATTTCTCCTATCCAGAATTTTTTATGTTGTACAGATTTTATGTTATACAAACCATTTGTTATACGAGGGACCACTGTATAAAGCTTCCTTAAAGTGACTTCTCCTTTGATAGATAGATAGATAGATAGATAGATAGATAGATAGATAGATAGATAGATAGATAGATAGATAGATAGATATGGAATACTTACTGTATATACTTGAGTATAAGTCAACCCGAGTATAAGTCAAGTCCCCTAAGTTTGCCTTTAAAAAGTGGGAAATTTGATTGACTCAAGTATAACCCAAGTCAATATTTCTCTCTGCTGCATTCCCCAAGCCGGTGCTGGCAGTGGCGAGTGCCGCTGCCGCTGTGGCGGTTCCCCTTCTCTGCCTCCTCCTCCTCCTCCTCCTCCTCCTCCTCCTCCTCCTCCTCCTCCTCCTCCTCTCTCTTCTTCTTCTTCTTCTTCTTCTTCTTCTTCTTCTTCTTCTTCTTCTTCTTCTTCTTCTTCTTCTTCTTCTTCTTCTGATGGGGGGAGAAGCAGCGGGTTTTTAAAACTTTTTTTCTCTTCTGAAGTAAACACTGATGGTGGACATCAACACTTGCTTCAGGAGAGAAAAAGCCTTAAAAACCTGCCATTTCTCCTTCACCCAAATATAAATTGAATACACTTATATTTGAGTGTATATGGTAATTCCTTCCTGCTAACTGAAATTTACAGAGCAGCTTACAATATATTAAAATACAATGGAACCGCAATGGAACAGACATCTGGGGGGGTATAAGATCTCTCATCCCAAACTGTTGCTTTTGACTTAACGGCAGCAGATGTGAAACATATAGGCATTGACCAGCCAACCCTGCAAACATAAGTCTTCATGAACAGAACATCTGGTTGTATACTGTATTTTTCGCTCTATAAGATGCACCTGACCATAAGACGCGCCTAGCTTTTAGAGGAGGAAAACAAGAAAAAATGTTTAGCCTACGGTTTCATGGTGGGGGAGTCCTGGTTGCAAAAGGAGAAGACAGAGGCTCCATGGAGGAGACCTCCTTGCAAACGTGGTGATTTTTGGCTGGAGAATACTTGTTGCAGAAGGGAAGGGGTGGGGAGAAGCTCCCTGAAGGAAGCCTCTTTGCCAACAAGGTGATTGGGACTGGGGAATCCAGGCTGCAAAAGGGGAGGGCAGAGTCTTCGTGGAGAAGACCTCTTTGCAAATGAGGTAATTTTTTTGACTAGGGAATCTTGGCTGCAGAAGGGGAGGGGTGGGGAGAGGCTCCCTGGGGGAAGCCTCTTTGCAAATGAGGTGATTGGGACTGCAGCGGACAGGAGAGGTTCCATGCAGGTAACTTCTCTCTAAATGAAAATGTGTGCTATATATGTAGTGGGGGCAACTGTATTCACTCTATAAGATGCACAGACATTTTCCCTTATTTTTAAGGGGGGAAGTGCATCTTACAGAGGGAAAAATACAGTAATTGGTCCTCCACGTTGCATCTTGGCTCAGCATGGGCACCTTTGTGGCTGAATCAGCATAGGCGCGATGTAAGGGCTGGGGCCTGTAGTGCAGCCTTGCTTCTTAGGCTGCTTCTTACCCTTTCGCACGCGAAGAAGGATGAAATTGAAAGTTAACTCCAGCCCTACCACTCAAGACTGATTTTTAAATGAAGACGCTAAGAGGAAAACCCTGTACATTGCTGCTGATATGGAATGAACAGCAGCACATTTTAGGTGTTCATTATTTTTGCTCCCTACCAATTTAATAAATGCCTCTGCACTGCAATCAGACACAGTTGCACTTAATCTCCATCTTCCGTCTTCACTGCACAGTTCAACAGCTCTTCTGTACCTCTTTAAATGCTATGACTCTAGCCTATAAAAACCTCGGATTACTGGTTTAATAGTAATAATAATCATATGCTATCATGCCAAATTCTGACTTATGGTGACCCTTTTCAGGTTTCCCAAGGTATAACATATTCAGAAGTGGTTTGCTCTCTCTCCTTCTTCTGGGGGGTGCCCTGGGACTGTGCAGCTTGCCCAAGGCCACCCAGGCTGGCTTGACTCGCAAAGAGGCAAAGAAAGGAATCAGACTACCAACTTCTGCCAAATACTTAAACCCCTGTGCTATCATGAGGTATTTAGAATTTGCTGTACAGTTGTTTAGGGGAATTTTAAGAATTCCAAGTGGCAGAAAAATCTATATATGTCACAGATGTATACATTCCAGCATTTTGTAATATGGAGATAGGGCAATTCAAATCCAATCAAACTGCTTTTAAATATCAAGTACAACAGGACTCCCCGCACCAGCCACAGGATCAATCACTGATTAACTTATTTGCTCCCTGAAAATACTGGATAATTCCTCCCAGAGAAACAAATCTGTATTTCCAGGATGCGTTTTACCAGAACTGGCCACTAGAGAGACCCAGGGACCAAGCAGTGTATAGCATTCACTACTACTCCATTTTTCAGCATGGGGTGCGCGGGGGGGGGGGGAGCTTGTGTCAAATCCCTCACAGATACCAAGGTCTTACTGAAGAGAGAAACTCACAGAATCCGATGACCGTGAATTAGGGGGGGGGGCATTTTCTAATTATGGCTGTGAGTGTTTTCTACGTAATTCAAAGTTGATGGCTCTTAACGGTTGAGAACCACTGCTTTAGACCAAGGGTGGGGAACTTTGGGCCATACCTGTCAAGTTTTCTCTGGTGCCACTCGGGGTGGGTAGAGAGAGAGAGAGAGGCATAAATGTGTGATTCTGAGCCTGTATTGCCAATAATAAAGGACTGGGGGAGTTGGGGTCTGAAATATCTGGAGGGCCGAAGGTTCCCAACCCCTGCCTTAGTCTACGGAGCTGCTAGCATGAGCCTGGAATACACATGTATCTTGCAATGTTTTTCAGATCATCTATTATTGAAAGAAGATGAAGGAGAAAATCTGAGGGTTGGTTGGTTCTAATGTGGTTCCTGCACCAGAAAGCTCTGTCGTTTTAAAAGATAGTCTCAGATTTCTGAAGAGTAATTTGATCTAATGGGAACCTGGCTCTCTGCACTAGCATCTGGGCTGCACGAAAAGAATGGCAAAGACAAATATGACAAGCCTTTTAATCGGTTTCGACACAGAGGAGAGCGTGAAAACAACAGCCACAAAAATATTTGTGTGGTTGAGGACTTGGACCAAGAGATTCATGATTGTTCGTGGCACCAGCAAGACCCTACAAGGGAGATGAACTGGCTCTTTCCCACTGCCAGCATAAGGACAGTAGCCATTCAGCACAGCTGGGGACCACAGTGGGTGGCCAAGTCTTGGAAATGGCCATTAGTATAGTCTTGGCAGGCACAAATGAGAAGCATGAGCTTCCCAAGCATGGGTAATTTTGTTATTTGACATTGGAAGAACCATGGGCTGTTTTAGATTCATCTGTTTGAATCTGCAGCCGGTTTAAGGAGAGCTACGGCTGTTTTTCTATAGATATCGGCTATGCCCACTGCTGATGAATGCACAGTTTTGGGAAGAGAGGAAAGGGGGTGGTGGTTTATTAAATCTGTCACCTAGTTGTAGACATAATGACTGGGACTAGGCAAAAAAAGCAGAAGAATGAAAGAAAGAAAGAAAGAAAGAAAGAAAGAAAGAAAAAGAAATCAAACATGCCTCATATCAGACCTTTTTTGCTCTCAGCAGAACCAGATTTAGGAAGAAAATAAGGAAGTTTTTCATTCTCCCTGAATTGACTTGTTTGGCAGTGCTCAGGAATGCCAGAGTTCCTTATGGCTAAGCCCCAGCACATTGTTTCATTGTTCAGTCTCATTGAATATGAATAACTGCGGCCAGCTCCTAGGCTTCTCTGAGATTAACTGGCAAAGTATTGGAAACAGCAGGCCTGACTTCCATTGCCTTTTTGGATGCTTGCTCTCCCTGCATTTCTACATGGGGATTTCAAAAGAAACATCTGTCTACAGGTACTCCATTCGGCAAAGCTTGAGGAGGTTGCCATGTATGAAATCTGCATCCATAGGCATCTTGCTTTCCCACCTCTGTATCCAGGCTGGGCCCTGTTTTGTTTGAGTTTCTGCTTATTTTTTAATGGAAGCGCATGCATGTTTGTGTGTATGTTTTAAATTTTCTTCAAAGATGTCTAAGCAGTCTTTTTGCACCTGTTTGAAATGTGCCATTTGTTCTGTGTGGGCATATTAAATTGGACCCGTGCGTCCAAAGCTGTCTATTGATGTGGTTATGCCCAGCTACATATCAGTCCCATATCAGAGGCACTATCCCTCTCTATATATCAGTTGCTGTGTGCAGTAGCACTCGTACCCTGCTAGTGGACTTCCAAGAGACAAGCTGTTGGCCATGAATGTGGAACTAGACCAAGTCTTGGTCTGATTGAGCAGTGAACCTCTTGAATGATCATGTTCCTAATTTGAGGATTTCAAATTAGATGACAATTCTTCTATGTATCACCTTCAGTGTATTACATGTAACTCAGCCTTAGGCTGCCATGCTGTCTATACGTATCACCTTCAGTGTATTACATGTAACTGAGCCTTAGGCTGCCATGCTGTCTATATTTGTGATTAAAAATGCCTGGTTTGTCTCTTCTCTGTGACTCCATGTCCCAAAGCCATCTGTTACCCTCACGCCTCCTTTACCATTGTCAACAGCCAGGCGATATTTTGTGCTTCTCTGGCATAGTGATGGGCAGGTGCCTCTCAAAACAATCCAAGAATATGCTGTCCAAGTCTCTATTTAGTAGCTCAGTCTGCTAACTCTGCAGCAGACCCATCAGGATTTTTGCCATGGTCAGCTGGAAGAATGAACAGGTCAATGCATAGCATTACAGTACACAAACTTTCCAGGCATGTGTCATTCTTTCACTTCTGCTACTCTCGTATTACTTTTGTGGAAAGCAGTCCAATGAATTGGTGGGCTTTTATAGTCACTGATGTGCTGACATAGCTGTTCCCTGGAGTGTTAATTCATTTCATGCTTCTAGAATGATTGTTGTTCTATGCCCTGTGCTTAGTTTCTTATTTTAAATTGGCTTTAAAATAAAACCAACCAACCAACCAACCTTCCTTCCTTTTAATGAATTTTCTCTGCAAGTGACTAAATAATTCCTGCTGTTAAATTTTTTATTTTCATCTAGTCGCACCATTCAATGACTGTGGTGCTATTCTTTGTAAGTATCACACAGGAACAACCTCAGACATGCTCTTGTGGCCAGTCTGGGTAGAATAAACCTGAATGTGGGGTGTCCATGTGGAGTTGGAGAATGGCATGGTGGTAGTGGGCATATTGAGGTGACCCCATGAATATTCTGGGGAGTAGGGTCCAGATTTAGGCATATACAGAGTAAGTCTCAAATAGACTAGACTAGATATAGTCATGATGAATTTTAATCCTATTGACTTCAATGGGTCTCGTCTAAGAATGAATATATCAGGGCCCAGGGACTTTATGTCTGTGGAGATTCTCAGTCACCCAGGTGAGGTTATCTGGGAGTTGAGTCATAGCAACTGGACGTATTTTCTTTCTCCCGGAAGAACAATGGATCAGTCTGAGACTCAGAGCTGATGGAAGAGCCTGGTCATTCCTTATGTGACGGGTGTATCCAAAAAGCTTACAACGATTTTTGGCAAACATCATATACCTGCTCATTTCAAATTCCCAAACACACTAAGACAGAGACTCGTCCACCTAAAACACCAGACATCAAAACACAAGAGGAGCAAGATACTGTAGTCCAGTGCAGTGAGGAGTGCGAAGAGCTCCACAATGGAGAAGCTAAACAGCCACTGAACAGGAGGATGGCCCAGCGCAGGAGGGGCAAAAGTTCAGGACCAGAATAAGTGGTGTACCTCCATTTGAAGGACAAAAGACACACATTCAGAGATGAGGATATGCACATATTAGACAGAGAAGACAGGTGGTTCAAGAGAGGATTCAAGGAAGCCATTCATGTGTGTATCGAAAATCCTTCTCTCAACAGGGTCAGGGATTTAGACATAATCTGTCTCCCATGTATCATACTGCCATTTCATCTGTCCCCAGATAAATCAGAACCACTTCATACCTCCGCCAGGAAGGCCATTGCTAATGACTCATACCTAATGGGTGTTGCGAAGGGCTGTGTGAGCCTAGTCAGATTAGGGTAGGGTGAAACCAAGGTGAACTATAGATTAGAAGCCTCCCACCACCCTTCCTCAGACTAATGAAGGTGCTCCGATGAGTAGCAAAATGTTTCAACCCCACAAGAAAAGAAGTCCAGTTTCCACGACTCAACTCCCAGATACTGGGGACTTGCCAGTCTGGCTCCTTTTCTGTACATGTCCATTAATGCAAATCATGAACATAAGAACCTAAGGAAGAGCTCAATACATTGCTATTGGGGGGAAAGAGAACTTTGCCCTTCATTCATGGATAGGGGACCTGTTAGAAGGAAAACACAGAGATGGAGGAAGCCTTGCCTCCTGCAGCAAGGAGTTAGTCTGAGAGAGGACCCTAAGAAAGTCCTTCTAAGTTCTTCACCAGATGACCTTCTGACAGTGGTAGGGTTGAGTGATCTCAAAATCCAAGCAAAGCCCTAAGGAAGGTTAACTACTAGGCTGAATGGTAGTATTTGTGTAGGTATATCTTTCTCTTCTTACAACCATAAATTTTTTTGTGTAGCCTACATGACTCTCATTAAAAAACTGTAAACCGCCCAGAAACTACTTGAAGTGGCTATGGGGCGGTATATAAGCAGAACACTTTGCTTTTTTGGAGGGGGGGACAAGAAAGGAGAAGCAGAAAAAATAGTCAGATAAGCTACAAACCTGCAGAGTCATATCTGGATAAAAGTTTGTTTAGATAAACCTAAACAATGTATTCATTGGCCACTTGATGTTTGCAACCCCAAGCAATAGCTGGCTGGCATGAAGTGGACAGTGTGATGTGTATGAAATCTGTGGCTAGAAAAGAGAAACCCCCAGTTGAAATCTGCCTTTAACCACAAAGCTTACAAGGAGGTCTTGGCCTGCCCGCTGCCTCTAGGACCACTTGACTACTCCGTAGTTGCGGGGATCAAAAAGAGGAGGATGGAAGGAGCTGTGTGTCCTCTTTGGAGCTTCTTGGAGCCATTGTAGGGTACCAATCTCATCAACAATCTTTTTATTTCGTTCCAAACAAAGCATTTTGCCTCCTTCATTTCCACTTTAAACTGTTACTGAGCTAGTTAGTATCGCTCAAGTACAAAGGGACTGTGATGCTCATTTGTGTGTAAGCCTAAGGCCTCTATCATTTTGGAGAGGGCACCGGGAGGTCTAGTAACCCTGTGGCTTGAGCAAGATTTACTTTGAAGGCTGCACTTGTTATGGACTTAGGACTCCATAAACATGTAGTTGTGCGGCACTTTTGCTAGTAATTTAGCACATTTCCAGTTATTACTTTGCCATTTGGAAATGCTAGGATTTATTTGACAATCCGCCAGTCCATTAGCGTTATTAGGGTAAATGCTAGCTTCATAAGTCAGCGTGGCTCCAAACAAAATGGTCCGGCTGTTCCAAATGCAGGGGGATAATCTTGTTAAAACTGGAAGTGCATCTGGTATCATCCCCAAGGGAGGGGGGGGAGCCGAGGACCCTGGGCATTGAACATATATGGCTCTGTTATTAAGCAACTAGTAAATACAAATGGTGCTGCCAGTTAGACAGTTCCCGGTTTTCTTAAGTGGTTTTGAAAGGGACTTTGGCCTCGGACTGAGTTATGGAGATTTATTTGTTTATTTGCTTACTTGTTTGTTACAAACAGAGCATTGGAGGGGGACAAAGGAATTTGCTTGTTTGCATGTTATTGTTGAAGAGCATTTCTTCTGAACCAATCTCACTTTTGAGCTCTTTGCATTTGGAAGTGTGTTGGGGAATTTAAAATTTTTGGGTTTAATCCAAAGGTGCCTTTCTGCTAGTTTGAAGCACTTCCCTGCTTCCAGAAAGGATGCTTCTGGCTGGGCAGAAGAGTGTGTATGAGAAAAATGACCCTACGTACTCAAGGGTGACTCCCTTCATAAAAGAGGTTGCATTTGGCCTCATAACTTCAATCTCAAGATGCTTTACGAGCCTCCTAAAGTCCATTTACTCTTTGCATTGGCTATGTGATGTCACATTGTGTCCCACTTTATGGTGACCCTAATGGGGCTTTCAAGATAAGTGAGATACTTAAGAAATAGTTTTATCCACTCCAGCCCCAGTGTATTTCCATGGGGAACTGGGGATTCAAACCCAGCCCCCCAGAGCCCTATGTGATTCTGTCCACTGGACCACACTGATAGCTCATTTCTTGTACCGCAGCCTGTATTTTCCTTCTCCACTCTTCTCTTGTACATAGCACCATCTATGATGCACAGTGGTGCAGTAGAGTAAGAAGTTTCCACTAGTTCCACTCGTGCAGTGGTTCTGAAACTTGCATCCCCAGATGTTCTTGAATTGTGGCTCCCAGAAATCAAACCAACATAGCTAATGGTGATGGCTTCTAGGAGTTTAAGTCCACAAGCATCTGGGAACCACTGCATGTGTGTGTTTCTGGGAGGTCAGGTGGTACTCTTTCCTGTGCACCAAC
Organism: Phrynocephalus guinanensis; assembly: GCA_037367245.1. Taxonomy (NCBI): domain Eukaryota; kingdom Metazoa; phylum Chordata; class Lepidosauria; order Squamata; family Agamidae; genus Phrynocephalus; species Phrynocephalus guinanensis. Next base: position 31,311,052 of record CM074732.1, on the reverse strand, counting down.
CATTGCTGTTTTCAGTTTTATTGCAGGCAGATTACAGAGAGGGAAAGGGGAGAGAAGGGTGAAACACAAGGCAAAGAAATGATGGCTTGTTGAAAACCCACCTGACCAGTTCTTTGCTTGAACTCTTTATTTGAACTGAAAACTCCCCAGGTCATACTTCTTATCAGCTACATAACAGCACAGGTGTTCAGCTCCTTACAGTCAGTGCTTCTTACAGATGTGAGCAATTTCCGCGTAAAAGCCTGTGTTAGTGTACCCTAACGCTGTATGTATTTATGTGAGGGAAAATATATCAGGCAGGATCCAAAGAAAAAAGACAAAAACAAACCCCCCAAAACAAAACAAAAACAAACAAACAAACAAAGGAACCTTAAAGTCTAACTCTTACATTTTAATATGAGTGTTGTGGATCACATCCTGTATCTATTTTATATGACTTGACGTCTTGTAATCTGTAATTTGATGTGATGGATTTGTTGTTAGTCAAAGTTTTTATGGTGTTTAAATGTGTAATTTATTCATTGATTGTTTATCAGTATTTGTTTTGTTATATTGGTCTATCGTACACCACCTAGAGTAGCAATTCACTAGATGGGTAAATAAATAAATAAATAAATAAATAAATAAATAAATAAATAATGGTGATCGCAGAATCAAGCATTGACAAATGTCCATTAGTTGGGTTCTATCTAGCTCACAGCTCCCTTCTTCTGTTCTCTGTCAACGGCAGGCTTTCTGTATCTTAACAATGGGAAGCAGAACTGCAGGTCTGCAATACAACTCATAGTATGCCTTTTGCCTCCAAATATCCTGCAGTCATGACTTGAGTGCTATTTTCCCCAGAGTGGTGGTGAGGAAGGAGCCTAACTAGTTAGCCTTTCCCATGAAGGCATTCTGAGAGGGCATTAGAAGTTTCCTGTGGGTATCAACCAAGGTGAGTTTGGGGTGGCAGAACACTGAAAAGACTGCAAAAACCCAATCATGAGAAGGAAATTATTCCTCGCAAGAAGCTCCTGCAGTGAACTTATTTCACACAAATCCTTCTGCAGAACAGACTGGGCAACCAGTTTGGCAAGGCTGGCCATGCCAATAAGCAGAATGAGGCAGATGCTGCAGAGGGGGATTGACAGTCGCCCGGGCATTCCACCCAGTTTTCCACGTGGCCATTCCACTCTGCTGGGTGAGGACGGAGCTCTGCAAGCGGCACAGGGATATACTTCCCTGTGTTACACACCTCCCAAAAAAGCTTACTGCTGTCAGGGATGCTAGAGGACACAGTCACTTTGCCGGTACAACCCATGCAGCTGTTTTTGTTTCAAGAAATAGGAGGGTGTCATCCTGTCCTTTGCTTTAGGTAGCTTTTAAGTATGACTCTGTTAATTGGGTGCAGCTTTTGGGTGAATTTAGCTTTTAATAAGAATAAGAATAAGAACAACAACAACATCAGATTTGATGATGATGATGATGATGATGATGAACATAGGATTTTATATTACTTTATATTATTTTAAACTAGTATACCACTCTGTGCAGTTTGCAATAAATACAACACCAGGCAGAAGTAAAACTAACAACGTTGAAAACAATTAGCAAGTCACAATATTGCCTCATTTGGATATACACTCCCCATATCACCTTCTTGCCTTGAACAGTTAGTATCCTATTGGTTCTGCAGTGAAGCTCTGGTTCTTTAGCAAACAAGAGCAAGATATGGGAAGCCAGTCCCATCACAAATGTTGTGTGTTTATCTTGCTTGTGTGAAGATATAATTAATCTAGCCCTGTTCTGATGGCTTTGTTCAGCCATTTCTTATCAGCTTCACTTGGACAGAAAATTAACTACCTGATAGTGCATCACAGTCTCTTACCTGAAACAGGAGAACGCGTGAACGAGTTCCCATGTTTCTTTTGATCAATGGCCCTATATGTTTGTGAGTTGTACAGCTATATATTATCAAACTCCCTCCTGACAGGAATTGAAACAATCCCTGCTGATTTTTTTTGTCTCCGTTGGCTGTAGGGAATTAATTAATGTTTTACCTTGCCTTGTCTTGTGTTAGGTGAACAGTTGTTCACGAGGAGGGGGGTGATAGGAATTACTTTAAAACTAGGTCACAGTTTCACTTGCCTGCAGGCTGGGCAAGGCCTGCCAGGAGATGGCGAGAGGTTGTTCCTGGGTTCTGGAGATTTTAAGAGTCATCTTAACTGCTGAGTTGTTTATGGGGGCATTTGTGAGATTCTCAGCCTCTGAGATGGAGGAGGGAAATCATTTGTGGGATATTCTGTTTTAGGTGGCAAAATGAATGGATTATTTTTATATTGCATACCTTGATTCTAATTTATTTACTTATAAGTAAATAGGATCTTTTTGTAACTCTCTGACTTCTTTTACTGCAAAATGCCTTGCGCTGCCTTGTTGATGGACATTCTTTCAGGAAGTTCCAGAGGCAGAGGTAGAAGTAACAGGCGGCAATTTCTCACTCACACCATGCCTCTTTGGGTTCCTTGGGCAGGACATTGAAGCGTGAGCCTTTTGGTATGGCAAAGTCTTGTGTTTGCCATTGGGGGTTAGGGGATACATTCCATTGTTAATAGTTGTCCAATGTCTGGTGGATAGTTGCCAATCTACCATGCAAACATCCAGTTGCACTTTATTAAGGCCTTCACCACATTTTGTTCTTTCCAGAGATGTGATGAGTATGTATGGCTGGGGTATATGCACAGAAACCTAAGGCAATATGTCGGAGAAGATGGACAACACACAATCAACCTCCACCCATCTGGAGAATACGGGGAAGGGAGGGGATTCTTCCCACGTAAATAGCTGGCCAAATTAATTGTTGGATGGTTGGTTGGTTTGATTTTAAGCTGTCTGCATCCCAGAATTGAGACCCAAGGCAACTTACAATATACTCAAAATGACATAGCATCAAAATACAATAAGTAAAACTTTTGAAATAGTATTAACTTAACCCTGAACCTTAGGATGGTTAATTGATTGTACTGACTCATTGACCACTCTTATGTCTCCATGGTGTTAAAACTTGAACTTGAGATGTGGATGTCTGTGAAGATTCTCAGTCGTTCAGGTGAGTTTATCTGGAAGCTGTGTCAAGAAAAGAAGTCAAGTTGCCATGACTCAACTTCCAAATTGAAATGTGGATGTACAGATGAATTCTGAAGCTACCTTGGACAGCCAGAGTCACTAATGTGGCCATATTAGAGTGTATGAGATGTTTGTTATGGGATGGAATTTGCTTACCCCCTTTTTTGATGTACTTTCCTCAAACTTGTTATGTCTTTGAGCATGTTTCCATTGTACAGTACTCTTGTCTGAATGCATTCTTTCTGTTGACTAAATGTGAAGAATGTTTCAACCATGTTTTGCATATACTGTATTTCAAAGTATATTTCTCCATTTGTTTTCTTTATATGTAACCATTTTCCCCAGCTGTCTCCATAACTATCTGTCAATGTATGAGTTCTGGGGCACAGGTTGCATCCAGTCTGTGTTCATTTTAGTGAGTGCAAACTGGGTCATGTCTACTTTACCCCCAGAACACATGCTCTTAAGTTCCATGCTGAAATCTTATGAGTTGTTCACATCCTTTAGCTCTGAAGATTTGGCCACCAGTATCCACGGACTGCTTGCAGGTAGGTCCCTGTTCTTTAAATTAGATTTAGAGATGGGGATTAGATGTGGTCCTCCAGACTGTTGTAATCCAGCTCAATGCTGGATTAAAACAAGACCAGTGGATTACTTTTGTATGATGTGATCTTCACTTTAGAATATGTTAGATTTCTTTTCAAAGAAAGAAAGAAAGAAAGAAAGAAAGAAAGAAAGAAAGAAAGAAAGAAAGAAAGAAAGAAAGAAAGAAAGAAAGAGCATTAGAATTGGGTGATTCAATTTTTTAATTTTTTTTTAAGATTCAAATAGATGTTTGTAGAAAGTTATGAAATGTGTATTTGAACTGCGGGTACCTGTTCCTTTCTTCTCTTTCGCCACTGCCAGTGTCTCTTGTGACTTTCATTTTTCCAAGAAAAAGGTGGAATGTATCTGACGTAGCCCTGTGCATGTGTGCAGCTGAAGTAACCAAGGCCCCTTGACTTTTTAAAAGGTTCTCTGGGGCTCTTGTCTCTGCTCTGACAAATGCAAATTTTATCAACTGGTGATGCCAATAATGTCGAGGAATTTGCTAGTCATAAAATGGTGTGACAGATGGGCTCCGTAAGAGCCTGGCATATCGCTTATGCTAGTGCATTAAAAACTCTCTTCATTCTTCCTTCTGTGCTTGCTGTGGTCTTGATGCTCTTCTAAGTGTCACAAATATCACCGAGAACAGATAAAGGCCAGCACATTAACCAAGGGGGAGGACAGGAAGAGAGTTTTGCTAACATTATATCAGTATAATTGACCTTAAAGTATTCACTTATCTGTCAGAGGCAACCAATTATTTTTTAATCTTTGCAGAGCTAATTTTAATGGAATTCTTAATGAGGAAAGAGAAGTATAAAATATGCTAATTTTTGCATTCATTTTTAATTTACTTCTGGGGGAAGAAGTGCATAAACAGTGGATACAGGCTTTTTGCCATGTTATTATAAATCCAATTAAGTTAACAAACATAAATGTGGAAAAGGAACAGAAAGGAAAAAATGCTATGTTGAAAGAGGGGTTCCCCCCCTTCAAAATGTTTTGTGTAAGAAGCCCATTTCTGTCTGCAAGGACAGCAGCTCAGAATAGGGTGTTTTATTTTCCACTAATGGTTCCTTGCCATTGACATTTGCAGCTCTGCAATTAAATAAACAAATGTAAGTGGTAAGAAACAACTGGGTGGAGTAGGTGTTTTATTTCAGCATATTTGTTGACTTTCCCCCATCAGATGAGAATTTTAGCGGGAAGTGGTAAAAGATACAAAGAATCACTGCTCGAAATTCTAGCTGAAGCTGGCTGCATCACAATTGATAAGGACACACCAAACACTTCAAGAGATCTCTGTCTCAGGACAAGACTGAGGCTTTGTGTTGATTCCCGTTGTGTTGATTGAGCCTTTGTGTTGATTTCCAGGTTTATTTTGGACATATTTGCTAAACAGATTTTTTTTATAAAACTACTCCTGCCTGCATGTCTTTCCTCTTGTGGAAGAAAATGCACACACACACACACACACACACTGATAACAGCAGACACTTCTCTCTCTGTCTTACACACACACACACACACACACACACACACACACACACACACACACACACACACAAAATTATAGCAGAATGGGCTAATTGATAAGAAAGATATAAATAACCTGATGAGTGTTACTCCTTTTGCTAGTTCATGTCACAAATTCAAGAGGTACCATATTTTTCAAAATTCTGTATTTTGCAGAAATGTGCAAAGTCACTTATGAAAATGTACACATGCTTTCTAAGTCTGAAAAAGCAATAATAATAATAATAATAATAATAATAATAATAATAATAATAATAATAATAATAATAATAATAATAATAATAATAATAATCCATGCTCCTCCACAAGCTCATGTCTAAGAAAACAATTTTAAGTTTTTGCTATTAAAGAGAAATCAATTTGGGTTATAAATTCTACGTTCTTTGCTTGATGTATTTTGCTGTACTCTTTTACCAAGTGTAATGCATTTTGCACATGATTTCTCCTTTGTATGCGCATTTTTGTGTAAACTGTCACCTAATGCATGTATATAATATACAGCAGGGCTGTTCAACTTTGAACAGGCCAAGATCTACTTTTTCCAGCCCAAAGTGCCTGAGGGCTACTACACTAAAACCTCTACTTACGAATTTTATCTGTTCCAAGCACATGCTCATAAGGAAAAACTTTTGTAAGTATAGCAGCGGTTTCCCATAGGAATGCATTGAAAACCAATTAATCTGTTCTGGAGGGAACAGATTTCAATGTGCCATGGCCCTTGAACTGCCCCACTCGGCTGACACAGTGGGCTGGCAGACCCAGAACCTTGCTGGGGCAGTGGTGGTCCTTGGGATGGAGGAGAGAGGGGTGGAGAATTTATCCCCTCACTTTTTTATTGATGGCTGGTGGGCTACTTTTGAACCCTTCGCGGGCTACCAGTAGCCCGCGGTCTACCTCTTGGGCAGGCCTGATATACAGTATACCGTTTTTCATTGGGGAGCTTTATTGTAAAATTTAGAGTAGTGAAAACAGCAGACTCTTTTAAGCTAGCAAATTGATTTGGAAAGTTCAGTATTAAAATTTGAACCCCCCAAGACTCTGCTATTTCCCTAAGTGTCTGTTGCCTTTCCTTTAGTCAAACTCTCATAAGCTTAATGCTGTTCTTGGAGTTTTCCCCCCCCTATCCTGTGCAGGACAAGGTGAGTGTTCTGCTCAGAAATTCAGGATCAGCCTTAAATCCCTGCTGCAGCATTCAAATGCCTTTCAGACAAGGAACTTCCTCATCAGAATCAAGGCAATGGCTAGGATTGTTTTGTCATATTAGTAGCTTGTGTGCTTTGTGCCCTACGGTGGTGTCTCCCAGATCAGCTGCCAAGGTTGCCCATAGAGCTAAGCTGGTCACAACATTTCAATAAGCAATTGCAAATGTTTCTGCTGCAGTATGGACCCTGTGTCACATCCTGTTTGAGAATGTTGCATGGTGTCCGTGGTGGATTTGGAATTTAGAGCCTTGGTGGATTATCTGAGAAACGTTCACATCTCCCTTGTTGTAATGTACAGTGGGTCCTTTTCCAAGAAAGTTGGGGTAAAAATACTCTAAAATAAAATAAATAAAATAAATAGTTCAGGTTCCTGTTAAGTGGTATTCAAGGAGAAGGTGGATTTACAATTTGCAAAACATCTGTAAGGAAAATCTACAGGATTTGTTGTTTTACAATATCATTGTTGGACCAATGAGTAGCGCTACATAATAACTGCTTATAACCCCCCCCTCCGATTTTTAACATTCTGCATTGCCCCATTTTTTTGCGGCTGACAAAATGTCTCCTAAATGAAGAGAAGAAAAGTTCTGCTCGTCAGTTAATAACTCATTGGCAACAAAAGAAGACATATCTGTGGTTTGCTGCTGATAAGAAATGTATAGTTCTATCCTATGTATGTAAATGAATAGTTTTTTTTCCTTTCTATACACGTTTTCTCTATAAAAGTTTTAATTAACAGAAATAAAACTGCAGCTCTGCAAGCACGCATTTATGGAAATGCTACATTTATATTTCCTTCCAGCAAACCAGCCAACTAAATGAAACTGGAGCTGGTTTGTTACATATGTATGTTATTAGACAACAATAACTTGGAAAGGGATCGGTGAGCAGTCTTGCAAAGAAAGGTGCTGCTCTGTAAGAAGCAAATAAATAAATAAATAAATAAATAAATAAATAAATAAATAAATAAATAAATAAATAAATAAATGCACCAGTCATAATCATAGTAGTATTTTTTACTATGGATATTTAGCACTAACTAACTTAGCAGATTCAAAAATGCAGAGAGATCAGCCCATTGGCATCACTGTCCACCCACAGACTAACACTTTGTTGGTAAAAAATAAATTCACCCTAGAAGCATTTAAAGTAGAATAGAAGATATATTTAATTACAGTTGCTTACAGTTACAGTTGGCATGATAAGAAGGAAAAACAAAGAGAGCTGAGTCTCAACCATGTATGAGACAGACTTTTCATGCTGGCCATATGGTTGGAGATCAGGAGCAGAGAGAAACAAACAAAGCAAAAAGGAAGCAGATCAAACAGTCAGAGAAGGGGGCAAGCCAGAGGTGGTGGAAATAACTTTAGGAATGGGTTAGTGGGAAGGAAGAAATCCCTTAAGGTCCTAAAAAGCCTCCTCCCCACTGAAACCCAGTGCTTCAAAGCATGCAGGATTGTTATTATTTCAACACTCCCAACCCCTGGCTCTGTGGCCAGATGCATAAGAACATAAGAAGAGCCATGTTGGATCAGGCCAAGGGCCCATCTAGTCCAGCTTCCTGTATCCCACAGTGGCACCACCAAATGCCTCTGGGAGTGCACGAGATTAGATATCTGTCTCCTGATACCACTCCCCGGCATCTGGCTTTTGAAGTGCCCTCTTTTTAAGCCTGGAGATTACACATCCCCCTCATGGTTTGTAACCTATGATAGACTTTTCTTCCTAACTCACTGAGCAATCCAGCCACCTCAATATGAAGCTTGGAATTTAGAAATTAACTGGCTAAAGTTAAACATTAGTAATTTTGAAATAAACACAATGATATCAATTTTTAAACTTGAAAACCTTTAACTTGTCATATTAGCATTATTAGCACCCTAACTGAGGTGTCAGTTCTATGACTCCTCTGCAGAGGGTGCCCCATCTCTGCAGTCTTTCTGGAAGCTTGCAAAGACCTTCCTCTTCAGGCAAGCTTTCCCTGAATGATGGACTACCTATTGTGTGTCTTTTACAGTATATGAATCTAGTCTACCATACATGATTACATAGACTTTGTGTTTATTATAACCACTTTATAACTTGCGTTTATATCTCCACTTGTGTGATTGCATTGACACTTTGTTTTCAATGTTAGTTTCCATCCCCCATAACTTTTGGATGGTCTTCCGTGCATGATTACATGGATTTTTAATCTCTCTTTAACTGCTTGCATTCTCTTGTAGCTTTAATGTTGTCTTTTAACGCTATAAGATGTCAATCAATTCCCTGTTCTCAAACCTGAATGTGTTTTAATTGTAGTGGACTGTATATTGTCCCTCATTCCTTTAAGCCGCCTTGGGTCTGCATCCAAGGAGAAAGGCAGGGTAAAAAAATACTCTAAATAAAAATAAATGTCACTCACACTCATTCTTCCTAAAGGAAAAAAAGGACTTATATCTGCCTTTAAGCATGATATTAGGGTATTTAGACTTGGCTTTCTAAACATCCTTGGACTATTATAGCCAAACACATTAGTGCACATAGCCAGAGTGTCTGGGAACTAGAGTACAGTGGTACCTTGTATAAAGGAATTAATTTGTTTCAAATGAAATTCTGTTTGGCTAATTTCCCTTTATACAAATTTCCCATAGGAATGCATTGAAAACAGAGTAATCCCTAATCGCAACCATTTTACGTTGTACGGATTCGCCCCATAGGCGATTCTGTTAAGCAAATTTCCCCTATCTCCGGAATTTTTTATGTCGTACAGATTTTATATTATACAAACCGTTTTTTATATCAGGGTCCACTGTATAAAAAAACACGAGGAGTCCCAAGGCTGCGAGAAATGACTCTACAAAGGGCCAATTGACCACTCCTTAGATGCATTTCTTCAGCGCAGCGTTGGAATAAATTTTGCCCAAAGGCATGGGACTCGTTAAAATGTGCTTTCAGGAGCTGACCTCTCTGATCACAGGCAGCTACCCACTCCATCCCTATTGCAATTCAAGACTGGCGTTGTCTCACAGGTGAGAACAGGAGGAAATATTGATTCCATTCTCCATGGGGCATTCAGAAATAATGTTGTTTGGTGCAAACCCATCACCCATCAGCCTCTGTAGGCATGCTTCCTCTACTAATGGTCTCTCCACACTGCAAAAAGTGAAGAAGACTGGGTCTGCTAGAAAAGGCCTCGTTAAACTGCCCATTCTGCAGCTGCCTGCATGTTTGCATATTTGAATGAAGCACAAAAATGAAATGATTAATGGTGACAAAAAGAGGAGAGAGAGAGAGAGAGAGAAATAACAAAATCTCTGTTGGTATAAGAAGCTCCCCTCTGCCCCCTTTCCCCTCTTTATAGCCACCCCCAGGATGGCAGAAAGATATGGATTTGGAAAAGGGAAATATCTTTATATGTGTGTGCTTGCTGAACATAGTACCTGCATAACTTCTGGAATAAGAAAAACCGATCTATTCCTTGCTAGTCAGCAAGGTGGGCAATTTTTCCTAATTTTTTTTGAAAGGCTGAAGGTTCCTTGTCCCTATTTTATCCTTTGTGGAGATCTCTCCATAATTGGGTGCTACATTCACATAAGAAAGGGCCATTCCTTAGAGTAGAGGTGAACAGAATGTAGACCTGGAACCACTGGTAAATCTCTAGATGATCATCAGCAATCTCACTGTATAACAGTAAGAGCAATCAGTTATCCCTCCTATAAAAACAAAACAAACATCAAACAAAACAGAAGGAAAAAAACCAACCAACCAATAAACAAAAAAGGTTCCAGAAAAAAAATTGCTTCAGCCAAAATTAGGCATGGGTTGTGTTTGTGGGAAAAATTTGTATTTCTCAGCTTTGTTCTAGTATTGACCACAAATTTCTAGCATACCAATAAGCAGTTCTGTCTCCAACTATTTGAACTGAGGCTTCTACTGGACAAACAAAGTATATCTCACATGCTTGAAGTCTGTTCTCTGCTTTTCCTTACAGAAACCATCATTATTCAGGGCAGAATTTTGACAAGCTGCATTTATTTATTTATTTATTTATTTATTTATTTATTTATTTATTTATTTTAGATAGATAGATAGATAGATAGATAGATAGATAGATAGATAGATAGATAGATTCTACACTAAATTACAAAGAACAAATATATTGCTTGTCTCCTGTCATGTTAACGATTCAATCACAGTTCTTCCCAACATTTGAGCCCAGCATAATTTATATCTCCTTTCCCAGCTTAAATAAGCATAATTTCATACTTATTGTAGTTTTGGTTCCAGCTATGCCGTGGCGAGACAACTTGATAAGTGCTCCAGCTTATCAAGTTGAATTCCTCCGGATAAAGGGACCCTAGTAAGGGTAAAGGTTCCTTGGAGGGGAAATGAAGAAGAGGCAGCAACTGCAGACCACGAAGGGAGCGGTGGCAAACTTTGTGGAAGTAGGGAAATGCTTCATCTACCACTGGAGGAAGACCTTCACTATGGTGAAGGCGAAGCTGTAGGTGCTGGACATTAAAGACTGTAAATACTTAGCGTGTCATGAGTAGAATGCTTTTCTCTCTCTCTCTATGTGAAGCTTCTCCTTGGTACAGTATTTGGAAATATTTCCTTCAAACAAGCACTAAACCCCCTTTATCTGAGGAAGCAGCTTTTAGCAAAATAGAGGTGAATGTTTTTGAAAGACAAGCACAGAAGTGATTGTTTTCACATTATTTCATGAACTTGCCTTCCTGCCTATTGCCTACTTGTGGAAAAATATTTTACACCTTTGCTGCTCTTTAGTGTATATGTGGTGGATTTAAAGAAAAAACCTAAATGAAACGACCATATGTTAAATTTAACAACGCAACTGTAAGAGCAGCGCTGGGAAAGCTGTTTCTTCAACAACAACAGAAATCATCTGAACTTGGAATCACATTGTGTTTTGAAAACAGAGCTTGAAGGCTGTTCCTCGCTGCTTTGGCTTCAATCTAGTCTAGTTATTCTCCTCCATATCTCTCTTATTTCAAAACTAAGTGGCAGTTTGTTTTTTTACCCAGCCTTTTTCCTTTGAAAGGACCCAAGGTGGCATTTTACAAAGCTAACAAGAGTGTGTATACAATACTGAAAGGATCAAACAAATTTCACACTAAAAACAGTAAATAGAAGCAACACCAAAACACAAAGTAGTAAGGCTCAGCAGTGCATTTAAAAATCTCACCCAGGCGCCCAGTTACACAGGGAAAGTTTGCTTTCTTGCATAAGGACAGCAAAGATAGGGCCAGCCTGCAGGTTTGCAATGGGGGGAAAGCAGGGCACATGCCCTGGGCACCACACTGGGTGTGTGTGCCAAATTGACCAATGTGCTTTGTATTATTCTGTGCCGTCCTCGCCTCTTTCTCTCTCTCTCTCTCTCTCTCTCTCTCTGTTTCTGTGTGTGCATGTGTGTCTGTCTGTCTGTCTGTCTGTCTGTCTGTCTGTCTCAGAATCCATGTTTGTCTCTAGTGCCCCTTGTTGTGGGCCTGCCAGCTTAAGGCCCTCTCCACCAAGTGCACCTGTGAGGGTGGTGGGTTCAAGAGAAAAACCTCCCCTGATGATTTTAATGTTCATAGAAGGAGAGGATAGAGTCCTTGACAAAGTGGACAACCTCTTCCAGAGTTGTCCATCATGACCACCATACTTGGAATACCGAAGTTCCCAGGTTCAGTTTCTGGCATCTTCAAGTTGAAATGTGTCACACAGTCAGTGGCAGAGAAAAAAAAAACCCTCCTTGAGGCCCCCCCAAGAGTTGCTGCCAGTCAGAGCAGACAATATAGGTCTGGATTAACCACTTGAGATAAGGCAGCGGCTTTGTGCATAGTGCTAGTTTTTACTGCCTTTCCTGAGAGCATCTATGCAATCCCTGTCTGTGTTGTAGGATTTCTCGTTTTTCGTTCCTACGTGTGGCAGAAGGATGGATGAAATACTGCTGGAGAGGGAGGAATCCCAGATGGGCCACAGAGCCAGGCCCATCCCTTGTACGTGTTGTTTGTACACATGGCTGGGAGCCTGAAAGCTGACCTCATTGAACAAAAGCAGCTTGTGAGACTATTATTCAGGTTATAAATCCAGCACACAACAGATGCTGGAGTTTTACTAATATGGGCAGAAAATCCATGTAATCCCTGCTTGACTTAATCGAAGAGCCAGGGTGCTGCTGAAAATAAATCACTGGTTCTTGTCTTGAGGAAAACGATTTCCAAACAACTCGATTGTCCCATCTGTCGTAGGAAGACTCCACATTTATATGAGGCCTGCAGGGCATAACGAGTCATGTTCACTTTATAGAGTAAGTTGATCTATATGTCTCGGAAATCTGGAGAATTCGGAGCAAGCCTGGCTTGGCTTTCGTGTGTTCATACTGTGGGTTTTATAAAACTAGTCATCTCAGGTCAGCTGTGACCATCCATTGACCTTTAGTGCCCTGTAAACAAAACATCTGCCTAGATGAAAAGCAGAGACTTTATTGCTGTTGCTCATTCTAACTGTGTGTACATTTATTGTATATACGTTATTGTAGATGTGTATGCACAGATATACATAAATTGCTTATTTTGTGTGTCTTGTCTGGGCATGTTATTAAGACCTTATTCTTCTTCAACAGTACATAGTTGACCCTAGTATGAATATGGGCCCGAGCCAAATAGTTGGCATGGTCAGTGGCGGCATAAACTGCAAGGCATTCTGGGAGCCGTGACGCGTCTGAGCTCCAAATTCATACACAGAAAGCTGTTCATGTGTAATGACTGGTGGCAGTCCACAGTGTTTTCTGTCCTCGTGGTCATCAAAAGGTACACGAGGCTTGTTGACATGAGCATCCATGGGGGCTTTAAAAATATGAAATTTATGACAGCCCCATTTATAAAGGTGTCTAGAGTACTCCTGACTGATCTAGTAGCCTAGGATAGGGCATCAGCATGTTGACCAAGTGCTCGGCCACATGCACACCTCATTGACCACTACCATTACTGTGTTTAAGGCCTCCTCCATCACTGATTAGTTATTAGAGATGGGCACGAAACGAACATTTTTTCATTTCTGTTATTCATTATTCGTTCCATTACATAACGAAATGACTAACGAAAATTGTGATGAAAATGAAATGAAAAGAACAGAACCACGAAAATTGTGTTCGTTACATTTTGTTTTCGTTACTGGCGGCATGCAATGAAATGAGCTGTTTTAAATGTTAAAAAATGCCCTGGACATCCATAAAAACGCAGCAATAGTAATTTATACTGTCTGATAATACCTACCGGGGGGGGTCCTTAAAACGTGCATTTCTGTCTTTTATCAGATCGCTGTATTTTTTTCCTTTAAGGGGAGTTAGGGGACATCGACCCAAAATGGCTCCCAGATGCCTAATATTGATTTCCTGGGTATTAAAACGCACTGGACATCCATAAAAATGCAGTGATAATGCAATAATTATTTGAAATTATTACCTACCAAGGGGTTGGGGTCCTTAAAACCTTTGTTTTTGTCTTCTCCCATCGTGATATATTTTTCTTTTCCCTTTAAGGATGACAAAATGGATGTCGCCACTCCAGCCACAACATGGAGGCAAGCCATGTGATGGGATCATGTAAATTCTTGGACAACTTCAACCAATAGCATGCCCAGGTGGCAGACTGGGCAGGTCTGGCAGCCACAGAGGGCATAAAAAGCTCTGGCAGCCCCCATCCTCCTTGCAGTCTCTGGTGGGAGTTAGGGTGGGATTGCTGTCTCTGCGACTCTAGCTTCAGTCCTGCAGCCTCCCAGTGTGCGTGTGTGCGTACCTCCCAGTGAGTACCCTCCCCTGCCCCACAGTGCAGTCACTCTGTGGCTGCCTTGCACCCTGGGCAACGCCCACCGCTGCCTTTGCAGCCTCCCTGCGAACCTAGTCTACACTGTGTCTCTGCCAGCATCAATTTTTTAGTGTTTTCCCTCTGGTCTGGGGCGTTGGGGGATGCCCACGCATGGAAATGCTTTAAACATTGTGCAAAAAGCGGGCAGAAATGAAAAACAGAAAAATGAAAAACGAAAACGAAATTTTTCTTAAAAATTCACGAAAAATGGAAACGAAATGAAACAGACCTCTCAACGACAAACGACAAACGAAACACCATTTTTTATTTGTGCCCATCTCTATTAGTTACTATAAATAAGGAAGTGTATCCACCTGGATCCAGGAGGTGGTAAACTCCTCTTTGTGAAAATAGTGGCATAGGTTCTCTTCACAGGAGGATGCTTATCCATGTGGATCTCCCTTGTTAGAGCAGAGAAGAAGAACCGCCATATATCAGAACTGTTAAAATAATACAAATGGAAAGTTAGAAGGTGGGTATATTCCTCTTCCACATGTGAGAGCACTTCTCGTAGGGTACCAAAGAGTGTGTCTGTGTGTGAAACTTTCCATGAGGTCAGCACAGACATTTCAACTCAGCTGCAGAATCACTTGTCTGCCATATCACCTTATGAACTTTTCAGACTGCTTTCCAGTGCACAGAAGCCCTGAGAACACGGTGTCAAACCCATGGTATGGGGGTTCCTGGCAGTCCTCTGCCCATTTGTGCACTGCTCAGATACCCACTATTCAGATGTTTTGCCCATTGGAAACAATAGTGGCATCATAGTTCTAAGCTTTGAGGAAGCAGTTCTCCTTCAGAACTAGTTGAGCAGCTCCAGGATGCTTTCCTAAAAGTTTCCAGGATGATATAAGAAGAGCCATGCTGGATCAGGCCAACGGCCCATCTAGTCCAGTTTCCTGTATCTCACAGTGGCCCCACCAGATGCCTCTGGGAGAGCACGAGACTAGATATCTGTCTCCTGCTACCACTCCCCTGCATCTGGCCCTTGAAGTACCCCGTTTTTAAGCCTGGAGATTACAAATCTCCATCATGGTTTGTAACCTGTGATGGACTTTTCCTCCAGGAATCTGTCCAACCCCCTCTTGAAGACATCCAGGCCAGATGCCATCACCACATCCTGTGGCAGGGAGTTCCACAGACTAACAAAGTGCTGGGTGAAAAAATATTTTCTTTTGTCTTTTCCTATTCTCCCAGCACTCAATTTGAGTGTCTGTCCCCTAGTTCTGGTATTTTGTAAGAGGGAGAAGAGCGTCCCTCTATCCACTTTACTCATGCCCAGCATTATTTTGTACGTCTCAATCATATCCCCCCTCAGGCGCCTTTTTTCCAGACTAAAGAGCCTCAAATGTTTTAGCCTTTCCTCATAAGGGGGGTGCCTCAGCCCAGTAAATCATTTTAGACTTTCTCTTCTGCACCTTTTCCAGTTCTAATATGTCTTTTTTGAGATGTGGTGATGAAGCCTGCCATTGAATTTTCGCAGCATGTTTTGTTAGTGGTGCCAGTTAAGGTAGCTGAAATTGCCTCCTAGCTCAAGTAGAATTTTCTCCCCCTACTATGAGAAATGTTATACTATATCATATTCTAAATGGAAGATCCCATATTCTGGATGGAACAAGGACAGTGGCTGAGGAAGGGGGGCTATCAAGGATAAGATCACATAGTCAATTTGTGGCAGAGGTAAAATTCATCCTGGAGACTTCCTGATTTATAGTCCAGTCTCATAACTACTATGCTGTGCTAGGTCCAGTGAGTCTATGGCCAAAATCCTGTTTATTAATGTAGAACTTGCATCAAGGAGGGCACTTTGAATCAAAAGGGATTTAGTGACTCAGCTCAATGAAGGTCCATTGATTCAAATGGGCATACTCTAACTGTGACCATGCTAAAATAAGCCACAACTAACTTATTAGGCCCATTTGACTCAATGGAATTTATGGAGTAGCTGATTCACCAGATTGCATTAATTCAGTGGGTCTACTCTATTGTTTACTGAATCAATCAACAGGATGTTGGCCTATATGTATTAACTTTTATTTCTTATTGAGCTCCCTGGTGAAATAGACCTCAATGAAACCTTGCATATTATGATGATATAGGAAATATTCAAATTCACATGATTTCAGTATATGCAGTAACAACGTGATGAATGTATTCTCGAAGGCTTTCACGGCTGGGATCTGATAGTTGTTGTGAGTTTTTTTCGGGCTATTTGGCCGTGTTCTGGAAGTTTTTCTTCCTGACATTTCAACAGACTCTGTAGCCAGCATCTTCAGGGGGCAAGGAGTTCAGGGAACTAGGAGTTCTCTCTGTGCTCTGTGGCAAACGTCAGGAAGAACAACTTCCAGAACACAGCCAAACAGCCCGAAAAACTCACAACAACTATCAGATGTAATGAATATTTGCAAATTGTCATTTCAGCTACTGTGAAATATTTTTGCTCCTACATGAGAGTGAAAACACTGAATTTTTGGTCAACTACAAACAATTACTACTACTACAAGCAGCAGCAGTAGTAGCAGCAGCAGTATTTTGAGCAAAACCAAAATTTGTACAACAGCCTTGTGTTTTCCACAAAATAAACTTGCCAGAATCCTTGTTTGCCAAGTTTTTCATTCACTACTTAATTATCATAACAGAGTTTGAAAATAATTCATTATCCTTAATTACTTTAGTTTTTAATTTTTCCTGTTTTGCTCATTGGAACCATAATGTTAGCAATTTAATGATTTGACCTAAATTGGCACTTTCATTGTGACATTAAAAGGTTTTTCTCTCATTAATTGTCATTTATGCCTTCCGTCCAAGATGCCACAAGCTGGGCACTTTCCTCTTCATTGTTAAGGTTTATTTGGTGGGTTCTTTCCTCAGCTTCCCAACTGAATGGATAATGAATGGGGTTGGAGGTGGAATCATTCCAAGCCAGAATCACAAAGAGCCAAGCAGCTTTCTGGGTTGAAAGTCTAGTGTGGCGGAGAAATG
The DNA here is from genome assembly GCA_037367245.1 of Phrynocephalus guinanensis. Taxonomy (NCBI): domain Eukaryota; kingdom Metazoa; phylum Chordata; class Lepidosauria; order Squamata; family Agamidae; genus Phrynocephalus; species Phrynocephalus guinanensis. Next base: position 31,293,786 of record CM074732.1, on the reverse strand, counting down.
CTGAGGAGCCAGGCTGTAAATTCTGTTTAGCTCTCATTTGAGGAACATTTAGATCTTTTAGGTCCCTTTTGCACACCTAGGCAGCTCATATTTTAGAACCAGGAGGAGGACAGGGGATATAAGAGAACAGCCAGTTGTGAAATATTAAGGAAGATGCTGCCTCAAATTTATTTTGGAAATGGCTAACTCAGTGTTTCCCAGCCTGGGTGTTGGGACCACTTTGGGGGGTCGAACGGCCATTTCACAGGGGTCTCCATGAGCCAGTGAAGAAAAAGGCACAAACGTTTTGGGTCTGGAGGAGGAGGGGAAGGAAGGAGGGAAAGAGTGAGTTACAGCTCAATAGGTTGGGGGGGGATGTCAGTCAATGGCACCAGAGGCTGCGATTGGCTCAGGGTACCTGTAGAGCAGGGATGTCCAAACTTTGGCCCTCCAGATGTTTTGGACCACAACTCCCACAGTCTTTTGTCATTGGCAATCTAAGCTTAGAATTCTGGGAGTTGTGGTCCGAAACATCTGGAGGGCTGAGGTTTAGACATGCCTTCTGTAGAGGGATGTTCTCTGTGGCACTTGTGGCAGTGGCCTGCCCAAGGGGGCTTGTGGCCTCTTCCAAGCAGGGCAAGGGGTCACCACAACATGAGGAACTGCATTAAAGGGTCGCAGCATTAGGAAGGTTGAGAACCACTGGGCTCACTAGTAATTTTTGCCATTCCTGGTGGTTTCATCACTGGAAATAATTGGGATGAGTGATGTTTGTCCTAAGGAAGCCACATGAACACAACGAAAAAGGAACTTGAGAAGGGCACACACACAGTTGCCTTTGGATTTTTTTAAAGGAGCTGTTTGACGGAGTCTGTTCTTCCTAGACATGATATTTCTCCTTATGCTGATACCTTTCTCAGTCCTCACATGTTCTGCCCAGGGAAGATTTATTCAAAAAGAGAAACACAATGCTTATTTCTGTGGAAAGAACGAACAAAGAAATCTTCCAGTCCCATTGGTACAAGTTCTCTCTTCTCTCTTTTCCCTTCCTTCTTCCCCGAGTCTGACATTAGTTTGACCACGGCCCTCCCCTGTCATAGCCATGGCTTCAAGGATACAATGCAGGATGTTAAGAGCCTGAAAGGTGGGGGGGGATCTCTAAACCTTATAGGCTTGGCTGATTAATCAATCACTTTGGAACAGAGAGAGAAAGGAAGGCAAGATGGAGAGCATGCACTTCTTCTCCGTAGGTTCACACTCAACATCTTCCCTGGATAATCTATCTCCTTCTCTTATTATAGATAGATAGATAGATAGATAGATAGATAGATAGATAGATAGATAGATAGATAGATAGATAGATAGATAGATAGATAGATAGATAGATAGATAGATAGATAGATAGATAGACATTGAAGCATATGAGTGAGTGGGCATTAAAACAAATGTTTTGCACCTGCAAGTCACATTGGAATACAGCTGCAAACTGATTAATATAGTAACAGGTTTACATAAAACACACACAATAAAGGAAAAGGAGAGGAGTAGATTGCAAAATATGTTATTCTAGAGAAAGAGATGATATTATCCCTTTAAAAGTATGTAGTGAACTTATTGTAGCAAGCAAATGGAATAGTAAAAAGAAAAAAAGAAAAAAAAGCAGTGCTTATTAGAGATGGGCACGACTTGAAAAAAAAATTTTTCGAGTTGTCGTTAGTCGGGCCGGTCCCGTTTCGGGTCGTTTCCGGTTTTCGCGAAAATTCGCAAAAATTAGTCGGTTCGTTTTTTCGTTTTTTCGTTGTCGTTAGTACTGGTTTTGGGGGGGGAGCGGGCTCCTGGAGGCACCTCTGTGGGGTGGGTGCCTCCTCTGGCCCGCTATAAAGGGAAAGTGGGCTCCTGGAGGCACCCGTGGGTGCCTCCTGCCACTAGGAAGGGGAAGCAGGCTCCAAGAGAGACCCCTCTACATGGGGGTCTCCCCTCCTCACCTGCTGCTGCTGCAAAATGCTATGCAATAGCCATATGGATATTGCATAACATAATGTGCAGACAGTGAGACCAGTGTGAGAGTGATAGCGTCATGCCCGCCCTTCACAAGGCTCTGGCACCACCATGTCTCACACAGAAGGGAATTGTACTTGCTGCGTGTAGTGCAATGCAAGCAAGTAGATCTGGCTTTAAGGTGGCTTAGTGCAATGGCTAGGGTTAGGCTAGTGACGGGTAAGGTTACGGTGGGCTAGTGGGTTGCACCTCTGGGTGCCTCTCTGACCCACTAAGAAGACAGTCTGTGACGTATGGGTACGGAGTCAAGGGTTAGGGTTAGGGCTAGGGCAGGTTTTAGGGGGCTTTTTGGCACATCCCAGAAGTCTCTATGGCCAAGTGGCCATGCGACTGGTGGGATGGCTCCAAAAATTTGCATGGTTGTCCACTCCCACATGGCTGGCCACTCGGCCAGCCCATCATTGCGCACTGCGCAGGTGTAAAAAAAATAAAATAAAATAAAATCAATGGAGGACAGAGGAGGAGAGGAGAGACATTTTGTTGCAAGAAAAAACCCACTGCTACTGTGAAAAATCTGGCAGTTTATAAATTTTTGCGTGTTTCTGTTGTGCTTGTGTGTTTTTGGACCACGATTTCAAAAACAATATTGCGTTTGCCGCCCCATTTTGGATCCCCTGCCCGCACCACATGGCATGGTGAAATGGCAACTCGAGTCCGGCTGCCCAGGACGGGGGGGAGGTGGGACCCCCCATCCAGAAACCACCCCTCCGGTAGGTGCCCTGCGCCCTTAGTCAAGCAGGCATTTTTCCGCCTGCTTTTTTGGCCCGGGAATGGGTGGGGGGAGAGTTTAAAAGTTTTTTCCTGTGCCGTCCGTGCCGCTTGCTTGCGCTTTAATTGCGGGCGGCCGGCGGCGAGACTGGGCTTTTTGCTGGCTGCGAGCCTGCGGCGAGTCCCACCAGAGCAGCCCAGGACGGGGGATGAGGGGGGAGGCCGGGGACCTCCAGAAACAACCCCTCTGGTAGGTGCCCTGAGGCACGGCAGGCATTTTTCCGCCTGCTTTTTGGCCGGGAACCGGGTTTTTTTAACTTTTAAAAACTTTTTTTCTGTGCCGCGTGGCATCGCGCAATCGCGCAATGCAAGGAACGAGCACGACAAATCAGACCAAAATTGTTCGTTCGTCGGTTCAAGCTCGAAGTCTGGGGGAGTAATTCCCGTTACCGTTTCCGTAGAGTAATGGAACCGAGTAACGGAAACGGAAACGGGAATACCGCTAAGTCGTGCCCATCTCTAGTGCTTATACTTTTCCTTGGAATGAATCATGGTATGTATCTTCTGCTTGAAACAGAACTCACGTGGTTTGATTTGTTTTATCTTAAAACAAGGCCACTATTTTCCTTTCCTCTTCTCCTTCCCCTCCCAAAAACTCTTTTAACATGGGTGGAAAAAGAAGGAAATGAGACAAATGAGACACACTTTCACTGGATCCCCCCCCCTTTAGGTATTCTGAATGCAATCCGCCTTACCTCAGCTCACTAGCAGCATACACTTCATAAGTGGGGTTGTTCTAACATACAAAAGCGACTGTTCTGTTTTGAGATAGTTTGCTCAATGCCCAGGGAGGGGAGTGTGTGCCCGTGCCATGATTTTGCCCATGCCAAAGGGTGCAAATTGGACAAGGAGAAACTCTTTCACCCATGAAAGCTCTCCACTCAAAAGCTGGTTTTCCATATAGACTTTCTGGGAAAGGGATGGTTTTTCCCCTTGGACCTGTTTCAGAAAACAGAGTATCAGAGGGATTCTAAGAAATATATCAAAAGTGAAACAGCCAGATGTTCTCACCACTAGGGAGGACAGTCTTGTTGCAGTGGACATGGGGCCTTCTGCTTCTGCAAGACAAAACTGGATCCAAGGCATGAAGTGCCTTCATAGCTAGAGTATGGCTTTGTGTTGCTGGGGAGAAGGGATGGGCACGAAATGAAAAAGTTATGTTTCATTTCCTTTCCTCTTCCCCCCGACATTTTTTTTCATTTCATCGTATGAAATCATATGAAATGAACCACTAACGAACTAGTTTGGGGGGGAGGCTGGAAAGTGGCAGAGGGACATAAGATTTTTTTTTAAAAAAAGCCCTGGGCTTAAAAAAAAAAACCTTTTCACCTCCCCCAAGCCCCTCCTGCCAGCTGGTGGGCGCTGGGGTGGGGGGAAAGGTTTGTTTCCCTACCCCAGTGCCAATCAGCTGCCAGGCGGGGATTGGGGGGAGGGAAAAAGGTTTTTCAAAACCCTTTTTTTTTAAAAAAAAAACTTTTCCCTCCCTCCAAGCCCTGTCTGCCAGCTGGTGGGCTCTTCCCCCACCCCACTGCCGATCAGCTGGCAGGTGGGGCTTGGGGTGAGGGGAAAAGTTGTTTTCTAAAGCCCTGGGCTTTTTTTTAAAAAAAATAACTTTTCCCCCTCCCCCAAGCAGCTTACAGATGAAACGAAATGGTTCGTTTCAATAACAAAAACCACAATTTTGTTTCGTCTGTAACGAAATCCTGCTTCCTTGTCTCATTTTGTTTCATTTCATTTCCTTACATAATGACACGACAAAACAGCATTTCGTTTTTCGTTTTGTGCCCATCCCTACTAGGGAGCCCATCTGGTTTGTAGGACTTTTGAGCTGAAAGACATTCTCCCAAGTTCTGTGAGTTGAGAAGCATCACAGAATATACAGAACACAGAGTTGCTTGTATTTCACACTCAGACAGTACTTTGTCAAGACAACCATTGTCTCTCCCTCCGCTATCTCTATCTTGCTGCCTTGTTTTTCCTGCTTCATCTTCAAGTTGTGAGACAGCCAGCTTGTGCTATACACAAATCAGATTCTGCTGGGGTAGAGGCAGTGTAGAATAAATATTGCTTCTGAGTGCAACCGGTCTTTGGAAGCCTATGAGATGTGACAGTATTCTGTTTAGCTGATAAATTGCAGTGTAGCAGGAAAGATTCTACAATGAGTATTGATTTCTTTTGTGCATAGAACTCATTTTGCCACAGCTTGTGAATTGCCTTCATGAGCTGACAATCCATTAAGGCTCACTTTGTATGTCTCTCCCATCATTATTGCTTCTTTTACTGCTTTCTGCTTTACTGCCTTTTAAAATACATTGTCAAGGCAAACGAAAATAGGTAAAAGGGGAAAACTCTAATAGTGGGGAAACAATTTGGTTTCCTGCTAAATGGCTTTATTAAAAGGGAAGAAAGCAGCATTTTTACTGGGCAGCTAACTGCCAAAGTGATATTACGTTTTTAAGGTTAGAAATGCATTGTTTGCTGAGGTTTTTTTTTAACAATGGCAGGATTACCAGACTCTTTATTGTTGTCCTCTGACATGGGTGAGAGGCATTTCAAATTAAGAACTGAAAGTCAGAGCAGCTAGGTGTGTGATTTACATTGCAGATGACAATAGGGTTGCACACGCACGCGCGCGCGCACACACACACACAAACACACACACACACACAGTGGACCCTTGTATAACAAGTAGAGATGGGCACGGAATGAACAAGTTTTCATGTTCATTTTTTGGATTTTGTTTCGTTATGCAACGAAACGACAAACAAAATTTGTCACCAAAATGAAACGAAACGAACAGAAACGCGGGAATTTTTGTAGTGCGTTTCGTTTCCATTACAGCAATGAAGTGAGCGGCTTTAAATGCTAAAAAAATCATGGAAAATTGGAATAAATGGTAACGAAACGGTAACAAACCAGTAATGAAATGAAAACAAAATTTTTGCAAAAAATTCATGAACAATGGAAACGAACCGAAACGGACCTCTAAACGACAAACGACAAACGAAACTCCATTTTTTCTATTCGTGTCTGTCTCTAATAACAAGTGGTTTGTTTAATAGACAATTCACTTAAAGGAAAACAATTCAGGAGATAGGGGGAAATTGCTTTACAGAATCGCCTATGGGGCGAATCCATACAACAGAAAAACGGTCACCATTAGGGATTAATCGATTTTCAATGCATTCTTATGGGAAATTTGTACAAAGGAAATTTTGCTTAAATGAATTTCATTTGGAATGAATTAATTCCTTTATACAAGGTAACATTGTGTATGTATGTATGTATATATGTATGTATGTATGTATTCTTTCATTCATTCTATTCCAATTTGGAGAATCAATATGTCATAGAAAGATAGAAAAAATAGCAATCCATTCACCATTATATGCTTACGTTTTCTCTCATTTATGTTGAATTAGTACAGACTTGTTGCACACATAGATGTGAACTGCCTGTCCATTTCATTTGTCTAATGGATTATATTGGCTTCTACTGTTCTCATATATCTCAGATTGGGCAGTCTGTGATGGTATATTTTGGTTCTTTTTATGTTAGGTCCATTAGGTCCTGTTTATAAAAGTAAAATTATGTCCAGACCAGAAGATTACAGGATCATTATACCTTGTATAAAGGAATTAATATGTTCCAAATGAAATTATGTTAAGCAAATTTTCCTTTATACAAATTTCCCATAGGAATGCATTGAAAATGGAGTAATCCCATTTTATGTTGTACGGATTTGCCCCATAGACGATTATGTTAAGCAAATTTCCCCTATCTCCGGAATTTTTTAGGATCTGTGAGGATGAGGTAAGACTCTATCTGTAGGGAAAGTTTAACAAAAGAAAACAAGGTAGTGTTCTTATCTTTAGGGTAATTTTAATGAAAGAGCAGCCAAGACTATTGTGTTGTGATTGCACTGTGAACCAATGCACTCCCCTTCTCTTGTCTCAGCAGTAGACAAGTGTTTGCCACAAGTGTTTGCCCAGGTGTAGCACACCTTCTCTAGATGTCTTTCTTTAAATGCCTTCACAATCCGTGGAAACGAGGTAGCTGGTGATCTTGGAGGAGGGGTGAGCTGATTATAATCCTGCAGACATGATTGATTACAACATAAACCAAAATAATCAATGGTGAGGGATGATGGAAGTTGTAGTCTAACTACCTCTAGAGAGTCATAAATCAAACTCCCCCTGCTTTAAAAGTAATGGTGGGAGAATCTTTTCAGTTTAGCTGTATCCCTCATTTTAATCTTGAATTAAAATCTAGAATTCTGTCTATTGTGTTTATGAAGAAATTTGCATATTCTGGCAAATATTTAAAAAATAGATACCAGAATAACTTCTCTCTTAGTCAATAGCTTTTCTGTCAGTCAGATTTGAGAGGTACAGCAGTGTGTAGTATGGAAAAAGTGATGGAATGGAGATAAGAGCTGTGTGAACATCAAGGCTACCTCTTAGCTATAAATAAATCTCAAATTTCCAAACATAAGACACCTGTAATAGCAATGACTCCCCCCTCCCCCCAACCCCCCCCCCCCACAAAATCTAAACTGAGATATTTGAGTAGAGTGCACCATATGACCTGTCTGAGGCCTGGATGGAAGCGGAATTGAGCTCCAGGGTAAAGTGAAACGATCCAAGATGATTTCAATGGCTTGGCAATTTAGGCCTCAAAAAGGAGTGGGCAAGGAAAAAGCAGGCTGAGAGGAGAGATGGTGTGAATGCAGGAACTGGTTGCCTAATTTGGAAGGGAAACAAAAGGGGCTGGAGGTTTCTCCTTGCCAGATGGGAACATGCAATCACGGACAAGAACTGCGCCATTATTCGTGGGTCAGGGTGCTCACAAGGAGGGTTTACGTGATGCTGCTGAGGTCACATTATCAATTATCTCGCACAGCTCTTGATCTATTTAGCAGTCAGCTGAATAACCAACCAATCTTACAACTAGTGGGGGTTGCAGATTGCTATGAGTCTCTGTCTCCAGTGCCAGTTGCTTTGTCTTGTGAATGGGAGTAGTTCCTCTTATCCTGCAATGTTTAATTGGTTCAATATGGGTATCACTATGTGCATCTTAGGCGACTGCATTTCCACCCCCTTCCCATCCCTTCCTCCTTATTAATGGAGACATGTCATTTGATGGCAGAGGTACTGTTGGGTTTCCTTCTTCAGGTTAGCACACTGCAGTACAGGGGCAACCATATCACACAAGGGCAAACTGTTCCTTTCTGGGGAGGTAGAAAATACCACACCTCAGTTGGGTGGAAGATACTGTGACAGGTGAATGTTCCACAAGCATACAGTAAACAAAATTCACCGTTTACATCAGTTCCTATGCAAAGTTGTACAGCCACTCCTTCCATGACAGTCTGGGGCTGAGAACAGTTTGAACTGCTCTTGACTGTTCCTAGTATTCTAGCTTATCACAGAGGTGTGGTAAGAGTATGGGCCTTTTTACACGACCCCTAAGATCCGCTGGCCACTTAAATTCGGACCAGAGATCTTAGGGGTTCGTCGCTCTTCCTCTGTCCCCACCCCCCTCCATACTTCCTGGTTGCTGGCTGTGTGAGGAAGGGAGAAAAAGAGAAAGAAAAGCATGCCGCTCACCTCGTTCTGCCTCTCCTCTCTGTAAGGCCATCAAGTCCAACCCCCTCGTCTCTGTAAAAGTAGCTCTTAAAGGGGCGGGAGCCAAAAAGCAGCAAACAGAAGCGAGGAGAGCCCCGCACTCACTATCATTGCACCGCATCAAAGATTTTTCACCTCCAAAGAGAAGGTACAAGAAAAGTGCTCTGGGTCGCGCTAAAGTGGGCGGGGTCGCACTTAATTGTCTGCAAACTCCGGAGCTGGTGGGGAAACATTTTTAAGCTCCGGAGCTTGCAGCCATTTGCAGCGGAGCTTAGGGGTCGTGTATAAACGCCCTATACAAGGGCAGAACCAGAACTAAACCAAAACCAACACAGCATAATAGCATGCTCTCTTTGTTAAATCAGTTTTAGGCTGGGCTTCATGTAGGCAAGATGTTGACTGTCTCAGCCTCAGGTTTCATTTTATCCACACGCTGATTCATCCAATCAAGTGAGATACTTTCAAGATAGATGCAGAAGGGTATTTTAAAATGCAAAACAGGGATCCAGAATGCAAACTAACAAGGAAGTATTTTCTGCAGACCTTTATTACTCCTTTATAAAATAAAATAACTATTTTTCAACATCATAATATAAAAAGGCACTTCACCTTTCAGCAGTTGTTGTCACCACCTCAAAAGCCTCTAGAAATAATTTCTGACTCTTCAAACAGGCGATGATGAATCATGGGTGGTTTTCCTTTTGAAGCGCTCCTGCTACTGTTTCAGGTTAGTCTTTGCTGGGTCTGCTCCATCGTAAGAGGTACTGTACTTGTACTTGCTAGAATAAGATGCGTGGTTTTGTTTGCTGGGAAAGGCAGACCTCTTGAGATAGGTCAGATAAATGGGATGATATTTACAGGATGCATTAGCTTTCTAAAATCTAGTTACTGTGTTTTACATGGGAATACATGAACTGGCCATGGCACCCAGACTCTGGAACTCCCTCCCACTAGAGGCCAGGACTGTCCCATCTCTGGTGTCTTTCTGGAAACAGGCAAGGACCTTTCTGTTCAAGCAAGCTTTCCCTGAATGATGGACTACCTATTATGTGTCTTTTATATGAATCTATAGGCTCACATAGACTTTTTATTTATAACCAATATAGCCCTTGTGTGATTACATTGACACTATGTTTTCAATGTTAGTTTCCATCACTCATAACTTTACATGGAATTTTACTCTCCTTTTAACTGCTCACATTTTCTTGTCGCTTTAATATAATGTTGTCTTTTAATGCTGTAAGATGTTCCTCAATTCCCTGTTCTCAATACTTGAACATGTCTTAATTGTACTGGACTGTATATTATCCCTCATTACTGTAGGCCACCTTGGGTTCTTTTCCAAGAAGAAAGGTGGGGTAAAAATACTCTAAAATAAAATAAATAAATAAATTAGTGGTTACATTCAAAGGGCCAAAATACTGGCAGTAACCCAGCAATAAGTAGGCTAATGAATTAGTGGATCTGGTGAGTCAGATTCTCCATAAATTCATTAATTCAATGGTTTTCTTTAGTTGTGATTTAGTACTAGGTTTCTGTCACTGTCTACTAGTAGATTCTGTGACCTTACCAGCTCAAACACGAGGTGTATCTCAATGAATACATATTTAGTGAGGCGTGTTTGGCTTCACGTTGCACAGGCTTAGTATAGTGAGGAAGGCAAGATGTTTTGTGTGGACCACATGTTTCCCCCATCTTTTTCCTGCAGCTTCTGATGCCTCTCCAGTGCCAACACTTGCCGATAAACTGAAAACAATGAGAGTGATGTTCCTTGAAGTTTCCAGTGCTTGTTACAGTGGCACCTTTGGCTGAACTCCTGTTGCTTGGTGTAGTAAGTCACCAGAATCGGCCCATTTGGATCAATGGAGCTGTTGACTCAACAAACTCTTACTGGTTCAATAGGCCTACTCTAATAAAATTTATTCCAGTCAGCAACTGAATCAGTTGCTGAATGGCAAGTCAACATGTCCATAACTCCCATCAACAATTATAGGACCTTATTTTCTTGGCATCTTAAGTGGACTTCTCCTTCTAGTCGCTGCTGCAGCAGAATTTCAGCAGTATGAGAAAGCAATATGTGAGTGCAGGGTTCCTTCAAAGGAAGGAAACCCACCAAATTTGCTCACTCTAACATTGTGCAAGACACTCTTTGAACCTTTTGTACTTTATTTTAGAGGAGCCCTCTCATTCGTGTGCATTTTGCTTCATGAATAATTATGAAACATGGATTAGTACTTGGGTTCCCCCACTGGAACTAATGGAATATTTGTCTTTCTCATTATGTTCAGGGATGATAATAGCTCAGAGACATTGCAAATACTGTATTAGGAAGGGGGAAATACTGCTTGTACATGTATAATAACATTTAAATGCTACAGATGTCTAAAGCCAGGTACATAAAATTCAACTTTTCATGTCGGCTAAATGGATAGCTTTCATCTGAATCAACTTGAGCTAATTCCTATGGCATTCAAAGAAGTGAAGGCAACTGAAAGAAGGGGATTTTCTTCTTAAATTCTGCTTTCTCCCTGAACATTGTTTCCAAAGCAGAGGCTGGCGAGGCAGAAGACACAAGAATTCTGAGCCTTAGGTGGGCCAACATCTCATTTGCCCTAATGCCCATATTAAAGCAAAAGCAAAGTGTTCTGCTTATATACCGCCCCATACCACTACAAGTAGTCTCTGGGCGGTTTACAATTTTAATTACAGTGTGCAGGCTACACATTGCCCCCCCAGCCAGCTGGGTACTCATTTTACCGACCTCGGAAGGATGGAAGGCTGAGTGAACCTTGAGCCTGCTACCGGGGATTGAACCCAGGTCGTGAGCACAGTTTTACCTGCAGTACAGGCATTTAACCGCTGCGCCACGAGGCTGTTGCCCGCTGCGCCACGAGGCTCTTGCAAGGAGAGCAATATTAGCAAGGAGACTCCCCACCTCTCACCCCACCCCCGAAAAAAAAACCAACCAAAGCAACTGAGCAGCATTTTGAAGCTTGGGCTGTACAGGGGTCCACTCAGCTTTGCAGGGAGTTGCACACAGGTAGTTCAACAGGTGTCTGATTGCACAACTTGCTGTAAAAGAGATTTGACAATTGGTTGTGCCACTGATTGCACTACCGATTCCAAAGGCATGGCCTGCTGATGGGATGCCTGGGGATATCTTGGTTGTGCAGTCATGCACGTGGCCAGGCATACAGCTGGGATGTATCTCAGGACCTCAGCAAATACAGTGGTACCTTGTATAAAGGAATTAATTCTGTACAAAAGAAATCATACTAAGCAAATTTTCCTTTATACAAATTTCCCATAGGAATGCATTGAAAACAGAGTAATCCCTAATCACAGCCATTTTATGTTGTACGGATTCACCCCATAGGCAATTCTGTTAAGCAAATTTCCCCTATCTCCAGAATTTTTTATGTTGTACAGATTTTATGTTATACAAACCATTTGTTATACGAGGGTCCACTGTATCCACAACAAGTTACAGAAACCTTGTAGAACACCAGTAGGATTCTGGCTGATATTAAGTAAACAAACTTTTCCAATACGGAAAAGTGTTTGATAGAGGAAAATCGATGTCTCTAAGGCATCTGTAAATTTCAGCAAAAAATACTACAGTAGAGCCCTCCTGTGACACAGGCATTTATCACTCACCAGATGTCATCCCATAAAACTGCAGATAGCATAGTGTTCCCTCCTTCAATATAGAGAGCTGAAATGTTTGCACAGATTTAATTGGAGGTGGGCTTCAAACTACAGCTGTTCATGCCAACGTGCTCCTTAGTGGCAAGGTGACCCATTTTTGTGTTAGTTGTTCCAGATCAAACAATTTAATGCGATGTTCTGCCATGTAGGGTTTGACTGTATTAAAAACTAATAATAATTCAGTCCTACCAGTGTTGCTTTGCATACATTTTAATGTAGCGCTTTGGCTTGGAAAGGGATTTGGAAAACAGACTGGGTGACTAGTTGAATAAAAAGCTTAATTTCACATTCCGTTTTGCAAATGAAGAGCATCCCAATGAATCAACAAATCCATGCAGAGATTGTAGGCATGAAAAAAAATGAATGCAAATTGAGAGTTGGGCTATGACCCTCTCCTCTGATGCTCCTCACATATGGTTCTATACTGCAGTCCTTGATCCGTTTAACTCTGTTCTGGAAGAAGGGATCCTGGAGAATTGAGGCAAACGGTGCTTCTAAGAGGAAGGTGTCCATACAGTATCTTTGGTACTTTTGGTAACATTATTAGTGGAAGCAAAGATGCAAGTTTTCACTTACTTCATTCTTGTTTGTGAGGATGAAAAAGTGATGGTGAACTAGAAGAACTGCACAATGAAACTAGAGGGATGGAGATGTCCAATCTGCTCAAATGGGAAAATGTGGATTTGGCCATGGCCAAGATCTGTTTCTCCATGGAGTGGGCCATTTTTGCCTAGCCCTTAATAATATAATATAATATAATATAATATAATATAATATAATATAATATAATATAATATAATATAATATAATATAATATAATATAATTAGTCCATGTTATAAAATGGTCCGTTAAAAATATAAAAGCAGTGTTCACAGCAGACAAAAGCAGAGTATTACCCATATGTAAGATCTCGCTCGGAGTAAGGGCCTTTTAACATGACCCCTAAGATCCGCTGGTCCCTTAAATTTGGACCAGAGATCTTGAGGGTTTGTCGCTCTCCCTGCGTTCCCACCCCCTCCACACTTCCTTGTTCTGTCTGCGTGAGGGGAGGGAGAAAAAATGGGAGAAAAGAATGCACTCTTACCTCCGGAGTGCCGGTGGAAGTTGCTCCGACCCCCCGTCACTTCCTGGTTCCTCTTAAAGGGGCGGGAGGCAAAAACAACAACAACAAAAAGAAGCGAGGAGAGCCCAGCACTCTCCGCATCAAAACTTTTCATTCTCCCAGAGCAGGTACTTGAAAGGTGCGCTGGGTCGCGCTTAGGTGGGCGGGGTCGCACTTAATTTTCTGTTAGCTCCGGAGCTGGTGGGGAAATATTTTAAAGCTCCGGAGCTGGGAGCCATTTGCAGCGGAGCTTAGGGGTCGTGTATAAACGCCCTCAGTGAGTCACAGAGTAGGACCTGGAAGCCGCTGAGCCTAATTCTATTTGTGTGCCGAGCCTGGTAATTGTTAGTATACAGATAAGAGCTAGAAGAAGCATGTTCTCATATATTATCTCCTGCAAAGCTTCAGGGCCTGGCAGGCCAAACACCACCTGGGCCACAGCCCTGAATGAAATTAAATGCTGGCCATCTGGGCGGGAAACTCGTGGTGCCAGGTGGAGCTTCCCATGCAACACATGACACACCATGAGATAACTGACTGACAAACCAATCCTATCCCCATCACCACCACCACCACCACCAGCAGCAGCAACAAAAAGCTGAGCTCCATGGAGTCAATGAGCTCTGCTGCTAAGCCAGAGTTTACCCGAATTTTACCAGAATTCCAGAGAGGAAAGTGGATATTGGGATGCCCTGCAGAGGATGGTGATCTTTCAGAGAGAAATCCTGCAGGTAGTAAATTGGTCAAGAAGCAAAACAAGGCAGGGAGTCACTTGAAAACTTTTCTCCTTGCCAATGGCGTATTAAGCTACTTTACAGTACAGGGATATCTCCTATATGCAAACTCACATTCTGAATATGCCACAAAGAGGAGGCCAGACAGGAGAAGGTTGACTTAATTTGAACCACTAAGAAGTTTTGCAGGGAAAATCCCCGCTGCCGGTTGGCTCTGGGCAACATTTGGACTGGAAACTACTGGGACATTGCTTGACAGTTGCCTAGAGCGTTTCCTCATATCTAGGAGCATTGCTAGGAAGTAACATGTAAAATGTAATTGCCTGTCATGTGTGAGCGTGTGTGCAAAGGTATGGCAATGTTACATTTCCAAAGTGAGGCGGTGATGAATAGGAAGAAGCATCATTATTTTGTTTGTGTATGATTAAATAGTCAGGGAGGGGGGAGGGTTCCTGTTACGCTTTGTTCCTTTTCACATTTTGGAAACATGTTAAGAGGCATTTGAGTTGGAGCTTTATGTTCTTTCCCTTAATCTGCAGCAAAATGATGAGCAACATAATGGAGAATATAACAAATTGCTTTTAAAACAATTTGGTTGGTCACAGATTATTTGGGGGACTTTTTAGTGAATCATGGAATAAACTGCTTTTTCTTAAAATGGAACTTTCTGGATCTTGGCCAGAAGGATGTAGGCTGACAGTACTACACCAGTGCCTGCAAGGTTAAAGAGCAACATCCAAATTTTTGTGCATCCTTTGCCAGAGCAATGAAGCTGACACCACCACCCCAACCTGGTGACTGGGTACTCAGCTTACCATCTTCAGAAGGATCGAAGGTTGAGTCATACTTGAGCTGGCTACCTGAACCTGTGAGGACCAAACTCAGGTCATGAGAGAAGGCTTCACTGCAGTACAGTAGGACCACTGTATCCATGGGGGAGCAGTTCTTATCCCAGAATAATGGTGGCACAAGGGGTGGTGGGGTGCCAGCGTGAAAGCTTTTGCCTCCAATACCCCTCCAAATGGCAAGGAAGGAAGTTTTTTTCCGTTTTCTCCTTGCTGCAGCCAAACAGCAAAGAGTAAAGGGGGGAACACTTTCTTCCCTCCTTGCTGCCGCAGGGCCTTGCTGCCCAGCGGTAGCAGTGGCGACGAGGAGGAGAGAAAATAAAAAATAAAACTTACTGCCCCGATGCCTGCCGCCCTCCTCTTTACTGCTGCCACCACCCTGGGCCAGTCAGCCACCCGGCCTTTGAACTTCTGGGACGAGTCCCAGGGGGCCGATTGGAAGTTTTGAATTTCCTGCTCAAACTTCTGATCTGCCACCAGGGACCTGAGTGGGACATTCAAAGTCCCCACCTCACCTCTCCGGAGGGTGCCTTGCTGGCCTGTGGTGGCAGCGGTGGCGAGGAGGAGGGTGGCAAGCATCAGTGGCAGTAAGTTTTAGTTTTAATTTTTTCCATTCCTTGCCACCCCCCACTGCTCACCAACCATGGATAACTAAATCTGCAGTCAGTGAATCAGCAGATAAGTTGGTTGTACTGTACTGCAGCTTAACCACTGTGCCACGTGTCTCCTAGTGACTCTGAGGTCAGTGAGATAGAGAACCCATTCCAAGTGTTCTCGTCTGGAGGGAAGAGCTGGGTATCCATGCTAATGAAGCCTGCCTCCAAAATGGGTTCATCTTCCCTTTAAATCCAGACTGGAACCTAGAGTGGATTTACCATCCCCTTGACAATGGCTGGCTCTCTCACCATCAGCATGGTCCCTGACCCTGCACCTTCCTTTGCAACACTGCATGAAATTATAGGGATTTCCCTGTTTCCTAGGAGCTGCAGGAGCAAGTTGGGTTGGGGACATCTGCCCTCCCTGAGGCAAGTGTGAGCCAACATGTTGGATCTAGTCCAATGATGAGGAAGGAGATGATGGCTAGCTATTAGAGATGGGCACGACTAGGGAAAATGACGTTTTCGAGTTGTCGTGTGTCGGAGGCGGCCTGTGTCGGCTCGTTTCCGTTTTTCGCGAAACTTCGCAAAAATTTGTCGTTTCATTTTTCGTTTTTTCGTCTGTTGTTAAACTGGTTTTAGGGGGGAGCGAGCTGCTGGAGGCACCTCTTTTTTTTGGGGGGGGGGTGCCTCCTATCCTCACCCGCTAGGGAAAGCAGGCTCCTGGAGACCCCTCATACATAGGGGTCTCCTCTCCTCACCTGCTGCAAAAGGGCATGCATGCATAGCCATATATGGATATGATTGCATACCAAGTTGCACGCAGAGACACAGCAGACTGGCAGAGGCACCCCTCTTTTTGGGGTGCCTTCCCTGCATCAGTCAGGCCTCGGGGGCATGGTTTGCATGTCACACATGCTGCCGGCCGAGCCAAGCCTGCAGGAGTCACCCAGAGCCACAAGTGGCGGACTGGCAGACTCTCTGCACCCGCTGTGTCTCACTAAGAAGGGAATTGTACTTAATGCAAGTACAGATCTGGCTTAGGCAACAGGGTTAGCGCAAGGGCTAGGGTTAGGCTAGTTACGGGTGAGGTTAGGGTGAGTATTGGGGTGCACCTCTGGGGGCCTCTCTGACCCACTTAGAAGGACAGTGTACTGGTGTATGGGATAGGCTTAGGGTTTGGGTTCGGGTTCGGGCTACGGTTAGTGGGCTTTTTATGCCCGGTTGGCACATCCCAGAAGTCTCTGTGGTCAACCTGGCCAAGTGGCCATGCGATTGGTGGAATGGCTCCAAAAATTTGCATGGTCACTCCCATGACCAGCCCATCATTGCGCAGGTGTAAAAATAAATAAAATAAAATAAAATAAAATAAAATCAATGGAGAGAGGAAAGAGGAGACATTTTGTTGCAAGAAAAACCCACTGCTACTGTAAAAATTCTGGCAGTTTTAAAATAGCAATTTTCACATGTTTCTGTGTGGTACTTGTGTGTTTTTGGACCACGATTTCAAAAAAAAAAATTGCGGTCGCCACCCATTTTGGATCCCCCGCCCGCACCGCATGGCATGGCGACTCGAGTCCGGCTGCCCAGGACAGGAGAGGGGGGGAGGCCGGGACCCCCCCCCCCAGAAACCACCCCTCTGGTAGGTGCACTCTGCATTGCAGGCATATTTTCGCCTGCTTTTTGGGCGGGGAATGGGGGGGGGAGTTTAAAACTTTTTTTCTGTGCCGCTTCCGCTTGAATTGCGGCGGTTGGCAGCGAGTCCGGTGCTTGTTGCGAGCGACTACAACAAGGATTTCCCCCACCCACCCCCCACCAGAGCAGCCCAGGACAGGAGAGGGGGGGTCAACCACCCCTCTGGTAGGTGCCCTGAGCCCTCACTCAGGCAGGCATATTTCCGCCTGCTTTTTGGCCAGGAATCAGGTGTTTTTTTTAACTTTTAAAAACTTTTTTCTGTGCCGCTTGGCATCGCGGGATCGCCGCGATGCCAGGAAAGACCACGACAAATCAGACCCAATTATTCTTTAGTCGGTTCGAGTTCGAGTTCTGGCGGAGTAATTCCGTTACCGTTTCCGTTCCGTAACGGAAACGAGGAACGGAAATGGAAACGGGAATTCTGCCAAGTCGTGCCCATCTCTACTAGCTATCTTGATATCCTACTTATTTTTTTCCAATGGGTCTAAAGGAGCATTCTTGGTTCTCTTCATTTCATGTTCTCTTCTGCCTTTGCACAGAAGAACTGTATCTAAATGAAAACAATAATAAACAACCCTAGCAAACAGCTCATTTGGAGAAAGAATGACTGACTGAGGGTTAATAACACGTTCTGTGGCTTATTGATGAGGACTAAAATCTGGAATCTCCCCACTTTCAGGCCATCATTGAATGGCTACACCCTACAAATGCTCAGTTGTTATTTTTCATAAGAACATAAGAACAGCCTTGCTGGAACAGTCCAAAGGCCCATCCAGTCCATCATTCTGTCTCACACAGCGGCTCACCATTTGCTTCAGGGTATTCCCAAGCAGATATCTTCACCTGCTTATGATTCCCTGCCCATGGTATTGAGAGATATCCTGCCTCTCTCTCCAACCCGGAGGTTGTCCTTAGGCATCCCTAATGATAGCCATTGATATCCTTGTTCTCCACGAACTTGTCTAATCCTTTCTTAAAGCTGGCAACAGCATTGGGAGGTCTCTGAGGGGTGTGTTTGTTTTAGTTTGGCTTTTCCCACCATAATTTTAAATTCCCCAAACCTTCTGAAGTGCAGTTTGGGGGGGGGGAATTTGATAGAAAATTAACTTAAATGTGCTCAGCATTTTTGCCAGTTATCCCAAAGAGTGCTGACCACTAAGAACTCATTTATTGCATTCTGCCTACTGACAGATTTCAGTGAGCGTTTATAAAATGTCAGAGAGTATTACAGTAACTCTCTATTCTCTAGCATAATATTAAAAACTATAAAGTCGTCGTCCTGAGTGCAAAATAGCTTTGATAACCTGCACTCTTTCTCCTGTCAGCAATCCTTAGGATAAAACACTGGATTAATTAACACACAGGAGAGCTAATTGATTCCTTTTTATAAAGTTATTTAATCGCATCAAACACAGAAAGCAATTTCCTCTCCAACAGGGAAATGCAAAGAAAGAGATGCCAGAGACACACAGAAGACACGGTACAAGGTACCGGCAGTTTAATAGAGAAGAAAAGAGAGGTACTGTTTTCTCCTATAAACTGGCCAAGCCTAGTGGTGTAGGATCCCGGTACAAACACATTAAACTCCACCCCCCCCAAAAAAAACCCATCTCTTTCTGTCCCAAGGGGGGGGGCTGCCCTGTTTTAACACACGTTTGGGATGATTTGGACTTGGCTCAACGCTTTGTCCCAGATTTATTCAGAAACAGTGGTGTTAAAGTAACCTTCTGTTACCCTTCCTCAACCTCTTCTCCTGTAGCTGTTTCTCTGAATGCTGTTGAGGTTGGCTGTTCCCAGACTCTAGAACTCCCACCCACTGGAGGCCAGGCTGCCCCTTCCACCAGTAGGCAAAGACCTTTCTCTCCTGTAATCAACACCCCCACCGAGTTTTATACAGCCTCCCCTGTGACTGGCTGCTAGAGAGAAGTTTTTAGAGGGATTCTTGTACTTTCTTTCTTTTAAGAGTACTGTATTGATTTCATTTACCCTTTTCAATATATTTGTTTAATTCTTTTACCATATTAGGATGCTCATTGTTTTTAGCTTGACATGTCCAAACTTCGGCACTCCAGATGTTTTGGACCACGACTCCCACAGTCCTTTGTAATGTTATTGTCACAGTTATTGTCACTGGCAATCTAAGCTTAGAATTCTGGGAAATATGGCCCAAAACATCAGGAGGGCCAAAGTTTGGGCATGCCATTTAAACATGTTCTCTTGATGATGTAGGCCTTCCTTGGAGCCTTTTTAAGGAGAAAGTTGGGGTAGAAATATTTTAAATAATAAATAAAAGAAGCTGCTTTGCTGCTTGTTGCCATTGCGACCAATCCTTGGCCACTTCCCAGGCCCATTGTGGTTTGTACGATACCCACATGGGAAGGTACTGTCAGAAATCGAATGGGGCTGAGAGGCTGCCAAGAGTATCTTGTAATTCAACAGCTTGCTTGTTTGGTGCTTTACAAAACCTTCAGGAAAATGGGAGAAACCTGTTAAACATGCAAAATAGTTTAAGGTAAGCTCACCTTCCCCACAATTCCCCACAAATGCAATTCACTCATTGCCCAGGGCATGTCTTGTTTGTCTCAAAGACATTTTGACAACATATTTCACGATTTTGAAAGAGGGGGAAAAAGAAATACTGTAATCACCACCACCACCACCACCAGCCACCCCCCTGTTTTTTATACAGTATTTGCATATTCAGACAGGGCTTCGTTCTTCAAAGTTACCTTTAGAATATTCAGCAGTTGGTTTCTTAGAAGAGAAGATGCTTTGAACTCTTTAAAACCACTGAACAAATGCTTGTGTCTCCATTATTCCTCTGGCAGAATAGAGGATGATGTAAAATTCAAATGGCTGCACCCTGGGCAAGGCTTTGTGACTTTCTAGAGCTGAACACAGGGGTCCATTTTCAGCACTTTGAAGCGCCATTCCTCTGTGTTTCCTCTGAATTTCCCAGAGAGAGAGAGAGAAAGAGAAAGAGAGAGAGAGAGAGGTGTCCTGTGGAGCCACACACTGGGATTGGCCAAAAGATAAACAATCAGATTTTCCAGTGTCCCTCCTTATGTGATCTGAGCGCTGATTCTTTGAAAGGCAAAAGGGCCATGTGTAGTATGTTCCTGGCAACCCTATTATAAAAGACACTTTTATTTTAGTGTACTGTACTGTATTAGGTTGTGCTGACATAGAGTGGGCCAGATGCCTTTAGAGCAGGCATGTCCAAACTTCGGTCCTTCTGATGTTTTGGACCACAACTCCCAGAATTCTAAGCTTAGATTGCCAATGGCAAAGGACTGTGGGAGTTGTGGTCCAAAACATCTGGAGGGCCGAAGTTTGGCCATGCCTGCTTTAGAGTATCAGTGTGGATAGAATTATTGAATCATAGAAGCATAGAGTTGGAAGAGCCAACCCTAGTCCAACCCCATGTCATGCAGGAACCCCCGACAGATGGCCATCCAGCCTCTGCTTAAAAACCTCCAAAGAAGGAGACTCCACCACCCTCTGTGGCAGCATATTCCACTGCTCAACAGCTCTAACTGTCAGGAAGTTCTTCTTAATGTTCAGATGGAATCTCTTTTCCTATAGTTTGAAACCACTGCTCCAAGTCCTAGTCTCTGAAGCCATGGAAAACAAACCTGTTCCCTCTTCAATATGACATCATTTCAAATATTTAAACATAGCTATCATATCCCCCCTCAGCCTCCTTTTTGAAAGATAAAACATTCCCAGCTCCCTAAGCCATTCATCATAAGACATTTCTTACAGACCTTCAACCATCCTGGTTGCCCTCCTCTGTACCCGCTCAAGGTTGTCAGCATCCTTTTAAAATTGAGGTGGGCAGAACTGGACACAGTACTCCAGGTGGGGTCTGAACAGAGCAGAATAGAGTGGTACTATCACTTCCCTTTTCTAGAGAATTGCATTGGCTTTCCTGGCTGCCATATCACACTGCTGACTCATGTTCAATTTGTGGTCCACCAAGACTTTTAGACTCCCAGCCAGGTATCTCCCATCCTATATCTGTACAATTCATTATTTTTACCTAGATGCACCACCCTACATTTCCCTCTGTTGAACCCAATTCTGTTAGCTTTGACTCAGTACTCTGATCTATCAAGGTCATTTTGGATTTTTATCTTTTCTTCTAAAGAATTAGCAACCCCTCCCAATTTGTTACCATCTCCAAATTTAATTAGCATGCTCTCCCTTCCTCCAAGTCATTAATAAAGATATTGAACAGCACTGGACCCAGAACAGAACCCTGGGGTACCCCACTGGTCACGTCTCTCCAAGCTGAAGAGAGGCCGTTTATGATCACCCTTTGGTACGATCAGTCAACCAATTACAAATCCACCTAACAGTAGCACTATCTATCCCACTTTCTACTAACGTCTTTGCAAGAATACCATAGGGAACCCTATTGAAGGCGTTACTGAAGTCCATATAAGCAATATCCACAGCATTTCCCTCATCCACCAGGCCTGTAATTCTATCAAAGAAAGAGATCAAATTAGTCTGTCATGGCTTGTTTTTAAGAAACCCATGTTGACTTTTTGTAATGACAGCATTGTTTGTTAAATAATTACAGACTGCCTGTTTAAAAATCTACTCTAGGATCTTTCCAGGAATTGAAGTCAAGCTGACTGGGCGGCAATTATTTGGGTTCTCCTTTTTCCTCTTTTTGAAGATGGGGAAAACATTAGTCCTCTGGTTAAGACCAGATCTAAAATGGTTGTGCCTCTTGTTGCCTCCTCTATCTTCTGGATCATGAAATTGTCTGCAAGGGACCTTGCATTATTAGCTGAGTTGGAATGACAACGTATATCAGGATAGAGCCTTGTGGTGCAGTGGTTAAATGCCTGTACTGCAGGTAAAATTGTGCTCACGACCTGGGGTTCAATCCCAGGTAGCAGGCTCAAGGTTCACTCAGCCTTCCATCCTTCCGAGGTCAGTAAAATGAGTACCCAGCTTGCTGGGGGGGGGACAATGTGTAGCCTGCACACTGTAATTAAAAATTGTAAACCGCCCAGAGACTACTTAAAGTGGTATGGGGCGGTATATAAGCAGAACACTTTTTACTTTAGTTGAAATCTCCCATTAGAACTACATCTCTCCCTTTTGACTGTGTGGCCATCTACTCACAGAAAGCATCATCCCACTCCTCCAGCTGGCTTGGGGGGGGGTCTATAATATACCCCCACAGTGACATCCCTCCCAGTTTTCTCACCCCTGATTTTCACCCAGATACTCTCAACTTGCTTTCTCTGCTGTATATCTTGTATTTCTTCAGCTGTATAATTGTCCTTAATATATAAAGCTGCACCCCCTCCTTTCTTACTAGGTCTGTTCCTTTGAAACAGTCATAGCCTTCAATAACTACATTCCAATCATAAGTCTCTCATCCCATCAAGTTTCAGTGATGTTAATTATTTATTTTGCTGTATTAGGAGTTCCAGCTCCTCTTGTTTGTTCCCCTTGCTTTGTGCATTGGTGTAGAGACATTTGAGGGTTGATGTGCTTCTTACATGCCCCAAGCTTAGCCTGTTTTCCCTCACACTGATAGTCTGCACTACCCCTTGTCCTGCTCCTATTGCAACATTTGGGCTAATCCCCACAACCTCTTCTGGATCTCTACCTTTAAGAAAATTTTCTCCCTCCCCCCTGTAAAGTCAGTTTAAAGCATTCCTTTTTAAATCTGAAAGCATCTTGGCAAAAAGATTCCTCCCAGCAGTGGTGAAGTGCACCCCATCCTCACCCAATACCCCATCTGATTGAAATCGCAAACCATGGTCCAAGAATCCAAATTGTTCCCGCTGGCACCATCTCCGAAGCCAGTTGTTCACCTCCACTATTGTTCTTTCCATCCGTAGAAGGATGTGGCATGTATCAGAGGTTGTGTCAGAGGTTGGGAAGCTGGAAGGTTTACATAGCAACAATTTTAATGTTATAACCAACAGCTTTTTAAATGTTTTTTTTTAAGACATCTCTCACATCGGACAAATTCTGGCTCAGGCCCTGATTCAACAGTTTGGCCAAAAGACAAGCAATCAGATTTCCCAGTGTCCCTCCTTATGTGATCTGAGCACTGATTCTTTGAAAGGCAAAAGGGCCATGTCTAGTATGTTCCTGGCAACCCTATTATAAAAGACAGTTTTATTTTAGTGTACTGTATTAGGTTGTGTTGACATAGAGTGAGCCAGGTGCCTTTAGAGCAGGTATGTCCAAACTTCGGCCCCCCTGATGTTTTGGACCACAACTCCCAGAATTCTAAGCTTAGATTGCCAATGGCAAAGGACTGTGGGAGTTGTGGTCCAAAACATCTGGAGGTCTGAAGTTTGGACATGCCTGCTTTAGAGTATCAGTGTGGATAGAATCATAGAAGCATAGAGTTGGAAGAGACCTCAAGATGTGACCAATTTGGAGCTCTACTAAATCCAGTGCACACCACTTGAGCCCCTGAAATATTTGTATTTAGGTGTACCTGTGCATAATGTAAGTGATACATACACAAAATGTACTATTACTATTAAACATGGAATCTGTATATAATGATTAAAAAAAGCAAATGGTAAAGTTCAAAGGCCATTGATAATAAAGGATAGAGATAATAAGGCCATTTTGACTGATTTTCTATATGTCAACAGGGCATAGTTCCAAAACTGTTGGGCTGCTGTAGAGAAATCCATTTTTTTCATGTACTCACCAACCCAACCTCTCAGGATGACTCAAATGGGATATTCACATAAATACATCCTCAACCGGGGGGGGGGGGTGTTCCAATCTCTTGGGCAAACCCATCCAGGGCTTTATAGATCAAAACCTGCAAGCAGACCACAGACTGCTGACTGAATATCATGTGTTTAAATGCACTTGCTTTTTCTCTCCAGGTCGAAGGGTAGCATGTCAGAGGGAAGTTTGGATTTAAATGGGAAATGTCAGGGTCCTGGTTTATTTAAATGGGGAAGCCTTAGGAATCCTCCTCAAATAAGTACTTATGGTGCATTCAGACATTTGGGCCTCTCCGTGACTGGAAGCAACACAGCCAAGAAACAGATTCGTTCGGCTGTTCTGCTTGTCATTTTCCTGCCACCCTTATGTGTTAGTGGAGCAGTTTATAAGGAGCTGCCTGCAATTTGATTGTGTTTTCACAGGTTTCTCTTCCCTTGTTTCCAATTGCCTTTTCTTTGGGCAATGAATAAAAAATGCTATGAAATATTGAGAAGGTTTTTCTGGAAGGTTTCCACAGAATGTGCAAAAACTTGCTTTTATGCTTTTGGGTATATCCACAGTACAAGCGGTTGGGGAAGAGGAACAGGCAAACATGTTTAGTTTTTGCAAGCAAAGATGTAATTAATTCTTCTCAACTGGCCCCAGTCGCAATTGTGTTATTTTGGGAATTGCTGTCTCTTGGATACAGATGATGAATTTTGTCTCAGTGTCTGATTTCCTGCTTAATTTCGAGTTCATTGTCCACTTAATTTAAAAAAAAATCCTAACCCTAATCCTCTAGCAAATCAACACTGCTACTATATTGTAATTACTGTGTGAATGTTCTGTTCCTTATTTCATGGGAAAGCCATGATTCAGGCTTGTTAATGTTGTTTGTTTGTTTGTTGTTGTTGTTAAAAACTATGATTTGTATTTGTTGCATTTGAATGGACCACCATTATCCCGTCTACCTTGTAAAATGCTGTTCCACGCCTCCGTTTAACCTCTACCGTCTGATCCCAAATGTTCAAGCAAAGTAAATCAGGCACCGCCGTGTACTTAAGTAAGTGACAGGATTAACAAAAGAATCGAACATGCTGGAGAGACTTTTATAAATCTCTCCTCCCCCCCCCATGAGATTTCCTCCCATCATTTCTAGCAACAGTTACATCTCAGCATGTAACATTCACAGAAGCTGACAAGCTTGGCAAATTCTTTTTTGGCTCCGAGTACTCATCTGCCATGAAAATCAGCTTGCAGATTTCTTTATGTAACCAGTATCCAGAAGGAGTTCTGTGTTCTAGGACACATCTCTCTCTCTCTCTCTCTCTCTCTCTCTCTCTCTCTCTCTCTTTCTCTCTCTCTCTCTCTCTCTCTCTCTCTCTCTCTCTCTCTCTTTACGCTTAAGGAAAATTCTTGGCTCTAATAAACACAAAGGGTGACATACACAGATATGAGTGTGGTGTTTTCTATTATGTGGCAAAATGTCTACTATATCGGTAGGTCAGATCATATTCAAGGTTATCCCTCCAGGCACACAAGTCCTCCAGTACTATATACTAGGGATGGGCACCTTACAAAAAATGGCATGCTATTTCGTCGCGTCATAAGGTTACGACACATTTTGAATTGGAACAAAATGCCATTTTCCCCTTCTATAATGGAAGAATTCGTTCTAGTGGAAATGGCAGTGGTGCTTCCTTAAGCTCTCCCCTGTAACCCCTTGAAATTTGGAAAGGTTTGGTTTTCAGGGAACTGGGTTATTAAGCTCCAAAAGAGGTGTGTGTGTGTGGGGGGGGCTGAAATGAAGGAGTGTGGATCAGAGCTTTACCATAGAGAGGGGAAGCTGTAAATTAATCCTTTAATTGGTATCGCATGCCAGACACACTCCTTCCATTAAGCACCCCCACATCTCCTTCGGAGCTTAATAACTCCATTTCCTGAATCCCAAACCTTTACAAATTTTGAGGGGTTCCCTAAAAAAATCACTTGGAGAAGGTACCCCTGCCATTTGCATGCCTTGGATCAGCAATTTTCCATTGCATATTTTTTTAAAAAAAATGAAATTTGGAAAGGTTTGGGATTCAGGGAGCTGAGTTATGAAGCTCCAAAGGGGGTGTCCCTAGGAAAAAAACCTTTCTAACTGGAATTAATGGAAAGTGGTGGCGGCACTATCTCTCACCCGACCTTGACAGATTAGAGTGCTGGGCCGAAGCTAACGGGATGGATTGCAACAGAGGGAAATGTACGGTGCTACATCTAGGTAAAAAGAATGAATTGCACAGATATAGGATGGGGGATACATGGCTGGAGAATAGTACCTGTGAAAGGGATCTGGGAGTCTTGGTGGACCACAAATTGAACATGTGTCAGCAGTGTGATGCGGCGGCCAGGAAAGCCAATGCAATTCTTGGTTGCATCAACAGAACCATAGTGTCTAGATCAAGGGAAGTGATAGTACCACTCTATTCTGCTCTGGTCAGACCCCACCTGGAGTACTGTGTCCAGTTCTGTGCACCTCAATTTAAAAAGGATGTTGACAACCTCGAGCGGGTGCAGAGGAGGGCGACCAGGATGGTTGAGGGTCTGGAGGAAATGTCTTATGAGGAACGGCTTAGGGAACTGGGAATGTTTAGCCTTTCAAAAAGAAGAGTGAGAGGTGATATGATAGCTATGTTTAAATATTTGAAAGGATGTCATATTGAAGAGGGAGCAGGTTTGTTTTCCATGGCTTCAGAGACTAGGACTCGGGGCAATGGTTTCAAACTAGAGGAAAAGAGATTCCATTTGAACATTAGGAAGAACTTCATGACAGTTAGAGCTGTTCGGCAGTGGAATCTGCTGCCGCAAAGGGTGGTGGAGTCTCCTTCCTTTGAGGTTTTTAAGCAGAGGCTGGATGGCCATCTGTCGGAAATATTGTGATGGGGTTCCTGCATGACATGGGGTTGGACTAGATGGCCCTTGAGGTCTCTTCCAACTCTATGATTCTATGATTCTATGCATTCTATTCCGATTAGAATGTTTTTTCCCTTAGGGGCACCCCCTTCGGAGCTTCAGAATTCAGCTCTGGGACCCCCCCCCCAAACCTTTCCAAATTTCAGGGGATACCTAAAATTGCTTGCTCCCCTGGGTCCATAGCGTTTCGTTTCGTTTCATAAGAAAGCTATTTAAAATTCATTTTGTAATGAAACAAATAGAAACTACTCTAGAAACGAAAAGAAACAAAACAGTATTTTTCCATTTTGTGCCTATCCCTACATATACTTTGTAGACAAAGTCATGCTGCCTCTCACTTGTAAAGCATAACCAAGCTTTTTATAGAAGCATGGACTGAAGCAACCTTGTGTTAGAAAGGAGAGTCCTTAACTTCATAAGGATTCATTGCTACTAGATTAAGGATTAGTAATCTAGTGAGGCTCCATCTCACCCATTCACTGATAAGCGTATCTCAGACATGAGATTTAGAAGAGTGTCTGTGGGCTTTGGCAACTTTGAATTCATTCACATGGGGGCATCTGGTGTTTTTTCACTTGACTGCTTTGGTCGAGACAAGTTCTTTAACAAGTCCAAGGCAATAATAAGCTTAATGAGTGAGCAGACTGGTAAGAGTGTGTACACACGTATATGATTGCACACATGTGTACATATATGTGTCTGCATGGCTGATGCTTGCCTCACTCTTATTTTATTTTATTTTATTTTATTTTATTTTATTTTATTTTATTTTGAATATTTTTACCCCACCTTTCTCCTTGGAAAAGGACCCAAGGTGACTTACAATAATGGGGTATAATATACAGTCCAGAACATTTAAGACGTATTCAAGTTAAGAACAGGGAATTTGAAGAGGCATCTTAGAACATTTTAATAAGGTAGCATTATAGCTACAAAGAGTATGCAAGAAGAAAAGAAAAATCCATTATGGGGGGTGAAATGCAACATGGAGAACACTAGTGTTCTTACGAAATCAGCCAATGAAATCATGTGTGGTAATCCATATAAAGTCACATAGTAGGTAGTCCTTCATTCAGGGAAAGCTTGCCTGAAAAGGAAGGTCTTTGCCAATTTCTGGAAAGACATGAGAGATGGGGAAGTCCTGGCCTCCAGCAGGAGGGAGTTCCAGAGTCTGGGAGCAGCAACAGAGAAGGCCCTTTCATGTGTTCTTCTGAGGAGCACCTGTGAAGGTGGTGGGATGGAGAGAAAGGCTTTGTCTGCTGACCTTAACACCTGAGCCGGTTCATACTGTGTTATTAGATCTTTGAGGTAGCTTGGACCCAGGCCTTTTTGTGCTTTGTAGGTTAAGGTCAGCACCTTGAATTGTGCTTGATAGCTGATTAGTAGCCAGTGGAGCTGCTTTAGTAGAGGTATAATGTGATTTGTACCCTGCCCCAGTCAGCAGTCTGGCTGCTGCATTTGACCCGTTGAAGTTTCCTGAGACTTTTCATTGGTAGCACCACATAGAGCACTTTAGAGAAGTCCAACCGGGAAATCTTTAGGGCATGTGTCACTGTGGCCAGAACAGGCATAACTGGCATACTAGTTTTAATTGTGCAAATGCACTCCTGGCCACATCTGGGCATCTAGGCTCAAGGATAAGTCCAGGAGCACCCACAGGCTATGCACATCTTTTTTCCATTGGGGGAGCGATCCCATCCAGTACAGGTTGCATCCCTATCCCTTGATCTCCTTTTTGACTTTTACTCTGTATGATCCTGACTCTTAAGCAAAGGAGCCCTTGCTGACCTTAGGCTCAGTCCTGGCCTCTTCAGGTCATACTGGGAGGTTGGGGGTGGGGAACTGTCCTACATAATCAGCCACTGTCATTCACTGTAGACATCCATGATCTGGGTAACCAATGGTCTGATCTTGATGCCAGGAGAGCCAGTATGGGAAACGTAAGGAAATGGTATAAAAATGTAATAGTTCACTTGAGGTCAATACTTATATGTGGAAATTAATAAAGTCCCATGAATTTCAGTAGTCCCCTTCAAAATATGACTAAAGCTGGATCTAACTTCATATAAGTAGTACCAGTTAGGGTATTTTTTAAAATATATTTTTAATGTGACTTATAAAGTAGCAAGCAGATTACTCCCACCTTCCCTTTTGCCTGCAAGAGCATTACCTGACTGGAGCCTTGCTGCAAACCATGTGAATAGTATAGGAAAAGGGGAGCTTTTGATGGTCCTCCCCCCTTGTGTCCCCTAGTTCTCCACTGTTCTGGAGGGTCCTCCGATTTCCCCAGAGTAAATTTAGAGAGAGATTAACCTAATACAGTATAAAGAACTCATAAGTGATTTGAGTGACTCAATTCTACCATTAGAAATTCGTTCTGAGTAGCCCACTGTTCTTCCTTGTCTGAAACAAGGATGGTCACCCTAAGCTTTCTTCAGTAGCATCAGCTTAGGACTGGATATCAAGTGATTTCTTTTGTTGCTATTGTTAAAAGCAGCGGCAGTCAGAAATCCTTGCTCATCTGCTAAAATCACCAAAAGGTATGGCAGTAGATCCAGTCTAGAGCTATGCATGTGCTCCCTGATTCTGTTGGGAAGCCAATTCAGCCTGGAATTATTTGTGCCCATCATAGACTGATTTCTGCCCTGGATCTGAATGGGCTGATAGGTCTCTCTTTTACTTGCAGTTTCCTGCACATGGCTTCCTTTCATGTGAGCATGACATTGAAAGACATGGTAGACCATAAAGAAAGAGTCAACCTGCCAAATTTCTGATGGCTGGCATCAGAGGTTGCATGTCAAACAATTTTAATGTTTGCTTTTTTCAAAAAGAAAAAGGCTGCTGTGATCTGTGCCTTATCTGATTTGATTTCTGCTCCAGGCACAAATAGGTTTCGAAATTTGCTTTCCTCTTGTTCCGGGACTGTATCTGGCCATTAGTCTGGGCCTCATATAAATAGCTCCAAATCAAGCTGATTAGATTGATTACTCAGGATTTGTCTGAATCTGGTACAAAGCCATAATTCCAATTTCACATCTAAACTAGCAATCTCTCCCCCTCCCCGTCTTTCACACCAGTGCAGGATCGTTATTGCAATAATCCTGGGTACCAATGGGAATGTTACATGGAACATCCTCTTTTCATTTGCAAACCATTGGACATGATGGTGGATCTCTCCTCCTGTCATTCCCTTTTGTTGCAAGGAATTAGTACAGGAGAAAATGTGGCAATTGTTTTCTGCATTCCATCTTTTGTACTCCAACCTATCCATCTGATCTTCTTGCGGTTCTGTCACTGTTCCCGTGTACACATGGGCGTGATGCATGATACCAACATGACTGTTTCGTGCTCGTTCCGTGATGAGATGTGAACTTCCTTTGTTGTCCGTTTTTTCTTTTGACCTGACCTTCCATTTTTTGATGTTTCGATTCTCTGAAGCCTTGCCTTCAATGCATTACAGAGCTAAGTTTGAGGCATTTGTCTTTTAATCTCTCTGCACTGCGTTGCTGACTCCATAGGGAATGCACTGGCAAATGGCACTTCGCACTCCTGCCACTAGATGGAGAATGGCACATTGCGTGATGAGCCTTACCTCACGGGCACTCGTCTCAGAATGAGAAGCGAGATGAGGAGATTTCCGAGGCCAGGGAGGGGAATCTCTCATCCCACTTAGATCGCAGTTCAGGGGGTTTGGTCAGGATGAACTCCCTTCGACTAGCAATGGATGTGCGGTTAGATTTCTTCGTACCGGTCCCCAGTGGGACCGTGAACAGCGATGAGATGGACGTGAAGTATCAGCCTTAGTTGCAAACAAATACATTCACTGGACAGGGCTTCAAACAAACCGAGATGCCGAGCTCTGGTCTGGGAAAAGGGAAATGTATGGCTGCTAGAGATGGGCACGAAATGAACGATTTTTCATTTTTGTTTTTGTTTTTTCATTTCGTTACGCAACGAAAACGAAACGATTTTTTAAAAAAACAAAACGAAAATGAAAACGAAACGACCAAATTTGCCGTGTTTTTCATTTTCGTTGCAGCAGATGCATTGAACTGTAATGAATGCTAACGAAACAGCATTTTTTTATTTTCATTTTCATTTTTTCATTTCGTTACCTAACGAAACAAAAACGAATTTTTTTGCAAAAAACGTCACAAAAACGAAAACGAACCGAAACGGACCCCTAAACGACCAAATGACAAACGAAACACCATTTTTTGAGTCGTGCCCATCTCTAATGGCTGCCTTTATTATCCACACACCCTTCAAACCACATATCATAATTTTGTTTCTCCAAACTGAGCTTTCTTCAAGGATGATGATGATGACGACGACGACGACGACGACGACGACGACGACGACGACAACAACAACAACAACAACAACAACAACAACAACAACAACAACAACAACAACAACAACAACAACAACAACAAAAGGACCAGGAAGCTGGGTAGGGGCAGAGAGGAAGTGTCAGATATTTGGTGGGCTGGGATTAATTTTTTTGTGTTGACTTCGAATGGCTTGGGACGCTGTCATTTGTTCATTTTGTCTTTCCTTCATGTATTAGAAGAAGCTCCGGGTCCTCTCCCCCTCCCACTGCTGCTACCAGCTGAGAAGGATAATTTTCTAACAGCAGTGTGTAGCTTTTGGCAAGCCTCTTAGCAGACACTGTATTACTTGTTCTGGGGAGGGGGCATCACTTGGTTAGGCAGCTGCTCCTGGTTTTGTGCTGCGGATTGCGCATCCAGGCACTTAATTCGGTAACTCTGTGTTGTGTCGATTGTGGGCAGAATGCCCTTTTGTTTGCCGCAGATAAAATTGGGCCTTCTATTGTTAATTCAGAATTATATATCTAGCCACAAAGAATGGCTTGTTAACTCGTTTCATTAATGCAGATTGCTAGGTTTTGTCCGGTGTTCTGGAAGCTTATCAATAAGAAGTGCAGTCAAAGAGGGCAGGTTTCCCCCCAAAAAAAGATGCCACCCATCACTTCTTGCAGCATAAACCAGCTGGATATGTAGAGGCATGCCCAACAGTGCATGTACAAGAGACATGCATCATGTAGGTTGACACTTAACGTTATGAATATTATTATGGCCATAGGCCAACCACGTTACATATGCAAGACTAAAATACACCTGCAAAGCTATGTTATGGACTGCAGTTCCCAGAATTCCCCAGGCAGCCTGGCCATCAATTTCAATGCCATTCCAGGCCAATATTTTGCACTGTACTTATAGGAAAATGGATCTTATGTAGACTTTAAAGAGTGTGTTTTTGTGGAGTGTTTTAGGCTGCAAAGGAGCAAACAGTGACTGCATTTGTGTCCGACAGTTACCTTTCTAGCATCAGACACTGACAATCAACAATAAATGTGAGCAAGCCTTCCATTACAAAAGAAAAAGTGCAAGGGTGGGGAGAGAGGCTTCACTACTTTTATTGAGGTATTTATTGGATTGCCTTTCAGTGTGTTCTCCTTTGGCCTCCTGCCAATCAACAATGATTTTCAACCATAATGTGAAGGTTTTGCTTTCGATTTCATGCCGGATGGCAGTGCATGAATGTGTGTGAAGAAGACCCTCTCTGAAATGTTAGTAGAAAGGCTTAGCTTAAAGTCTCTCCCCCAAGTCGCAGCCTCCGCATGCAAATGGTATAGCTGAGTGAGTCGGAGCATTGGGCAGCAGAGCCAGGGGCCAGGTGTTGAAATCTTCTGTTGCCTGAGGGGGGGCAGGAGCAATACAGTCACCCCCGCCATTTTGCAATTCAGGTACAGTGGTCCCATTACATCACGGGATCGCAGTACCTGCACTGCGGGGGGGGCATTGGGTTGCTCCGTGCCGCCCCTCTGCAAAGCCTCAGAGCCACGCAGGGGCGGCTGGGGCTGATCGGATCGCTCCGCGCCGCCCCTCCGCAAAGCCTCGGAGCCGCACGGGGGGCGGGGGGTGATTGGGTTGCTCCGCTCCCCCCCTCCGCAAAGCCTCGGAGCTGCACGGGGGACTGCGGGGGGCGATTGGGTCACTCCACACCACCCCTTCGCAAAGCCTCGGAGCCGCACGGGGGGCGGTGGGGGTGATTGGGTCGCTCCACGCCACCCCTTCGCAAAGCCTTGGAGCTGCGCGGGGGGCAGCGGGGGGTGATCGGGTCGCTCCGCGCCACCCCCGCGCTCCTCCGAGAAGCCTCGGGGCCATGCGGGGAGGTGGCAATCTTCATTGAAATGCATTGAGTCAAAGGATTTCAAAGGGGAAATTTTCCCCATTGGAAATCATTGAGCCAGTTTTTCCAATGGGGAAAATTGTCTCCATTGAAAAGCATTGGCAATGCATTTCAATGGAGACGGCCCCAGACAAGAAGTCTTGGGCGGTACGGGTGGGCGGCAGCGGGTGGTCAGATCCCCAAGACTTCTCGGACAGGCGCGCAATCGCCCCCCCTGTCCCCAGGCCCCACCCCACCTGCTTCCGCATATCATGGATTTTCATGCATCACGGGTGGGGTGGGTCCCTAACCCCCGCGATTGGCAGGGGGTTACTATAGCTTGGATCACCCGGAGTATGTGTTGCTGACAGGGTCACACGACCTGCCTGTCTGCCCCTTAGACGAGCGGCAGAGTCCCCAAGTGCCATCAGAAGAAGGGGCTGGTAGACAGTTTCTAGGGACTTTATACCAAGAACACTTCTAAGAGGTTACAATGAGTCAGAATGGATTTGAGATCATGCAATTAACTGTGTAGTTAACTGGGAAAATCTCACTGCCTCAAAAACAGCATAATGGATTGGGGAGTGGATTTTCTAGAGCCCTGACTGGAAGTTGAGTCATGGCTACTGGACATCTTTTTGAGAGATAGAAACGTTTCGCTGTTCATCCAAACAGCTTCATCGGTCTGAATACAGCTAGTGCAAGTCCTCCATCTTATAGTCAGCTTTGACCTCTCATCACTCTGGTCTGAATTAGGCTCATAAGATGAACAATGGCCTGAATAGGCTCGTTAGGGAGACAATTCCATGGATTGCCTTTCAATGTGTTCTCCTTTGTCTAGTCCATGACATCCAGTGCCATGCCCTACACTTGTCAATGTGTGTCTGTCAGTATGAAATCGATGATCTAGATGGTGTGAGGACATGTGCTTGATGAGTGGAATCTCCTGTGTTTTAAAAAATAGCCTCTACATTGATTTCCTTTAGAATGACTTTGGATAAATACCAGGTCATGCTTCTGATCGCCAATGTTCTATGAGGACATGGCACTTGAAGAAGTACAGAAATGGAGTGAGAGGCTGCCTCAAATGAAGACTATTCATCATGGGATCCCTTGGAGCCGCCATATGACACAGCATGGTTGTTTCTCTGCTGTCGTTTTTTGCATGCAAACTCAGGCTACCTTGCTTTATTCTTAATTCCGCACTTTGCTGAGAACCTTGGTGCAGGGAGAGTGCAATTTTTACAAGTAAATCTAGGTTAGCATAATTATTAATCATACATCTTTTGCCCTCTTATTTCCACTCCTAAAGGAAATTATCCACTACTTGAGCTCAAGTACAATAAGTGCTGTTCTCCCCAACAGTCCATTAATCGCCAAACTTTCAAAAGGGCTCTTACATGCCTTTTGTGTTTCTATCATCTGGTAGCGGCATGGGCCAGATGTAGGCAACTGCCGGCTTGTGAAACCTCCCTGTGGAGGTCTGCAGGAGGTATGTGTGTGTGTTTTTAATGGCCCAGTAATTTGCCGCGTGGCCACTGCTCCCTTTTAATAAAGCCCCAATATTTGAAGGTTCATTCCGATTGCAGCACACATAAAGACCACCATTGTCCTTCCTTCCTTTTCTTCTTCTTTTTTCTTCTCTTCCTCTGGAACAAGATTAACCTTTTCTGCCGAGTACCATTTCATATGTTACCTTTTCATTGACACAAATCTTTCAGCCCACCCAACCCCACCCTTGGAACACATGCCCTTCCATATGGAGCATTTGTTATACCTGCCCATGCGAAAAGAATAAGAATGAGCAGGGAAGTGTTTGTTCAGAAAATCCAAAATGGACTGCTGAGATTATTTATTTGCCTTTCTATAAATCCGTATGAAATTCTCCGCCCCTCTGTTTGCAGGTGCTTCAGGGGATGTGTCGTTAAATCATTAAAGCTTCCAATAAAGCCCAGGGGACGAAACTGTACAGTAAACGGTATTGTCACACTAAAATTAAAGGATGGCAAAAGAAAGAGAGAGAGGGAGATAAAAATAAACAATGAAACATTAAGAACCCGAAAGCATAGGACAGTCTTTAGCACCCGTCAAATTCAGGACAAGGAAGGTGTTCCACAATCCATAGCCATGGCCAATTATCGCCTCCTGGATCTCACCTCCTGGCTTCCTGGGCAAAATGGCATGAATAGAAACAATGGTATTGGACTCATTTTAGCAAGCAGTGGAGGGGGAAAACTCAAGTTCTATTTGGTCTGCTGTTGAAGTCTCATTATTGTCATCATACAGGGGCAACGTGGGGTGCATGTGGATTGCACCTCAGGAGTTCAGACATTTGCCTTGCATACCTCTTTGATATCCTTCTTCTACAAAGTAGACACTCTCTCGTTTTTAAAGGTAGAACCACCTTTCCACCACCAAACAAACACATACATTCATACTCTAATGCAAGATGGGTTTGTGTGGGGTGGGTGGGTAGGGGTGGGGACAATGGCATGCCCCTCGCCTCAACCAGGTTATTTTGAATCCCCCCATAGGACATTACTCTGGAAAAAAAGAGGTAAACTGATTCCCTAGTGTCTTCTGGAGCAGTATCCCTTTCACAGGAGACAGTCATAGAGTTCACCATTCCAAAACCCACAGCAACAGATCAAAACCTGGTGGGCTTCTGGTCAGTGAGGATTAATTTCATCCAATTTCCATTTCCTCCACTGTGGACCTTTCTGGGCCTTGGTGTGGTCTGTGTTGGTGTCTTTGGTGAAAATTGGCTCCTAGGCTCTCAAAATAAAGTAGGACCCCATATTTGGATTCAGTTTCTGTGGTTTCACTTATCCGTTGTTTGAAAATAATATGGATAGTAGGATATCTGGCTGCCTCTACTGGCCAGTTGTGGTAATGCATGTTAAAATATTTTTCTGAATCCCTCCCTGCCGCCTTTTACTATATGATATATGTAGCATTCACTATTATCTGTGGATTTCAGTATCCGGTGAGAGGGCAGAACCAATCCTCCACGGATATGGGAGTCCTATTGTAGGTGCTTGCTTCACTGACTAAAGCATGTCTGTATGCCTATTACAAGTGCATGTGGTGGGGTTTTTAAAAAACATATAAAGTGTTCTGCTTCTGCCCCTTAGCACTTCAACCACTCTCTGGGCAGTTTACAGTTTAATTATGCAGGCTACACATTGCGTCCCCCCCCCAGCAAGCTGGGTACTCATTTTACCAACCTTGGAAGGATGGAAGGCTGAGTCAACCATGAGCCTGCTACCTGGGATTGAACCCCAGGTCGTGAGCACAATTTTATCTGCAGTACAGGCATTTAACCACTGCGCCACGAGGCTCTATCCTTACTGCATTGCTTACTGCAGCCCCCCTTATTTCTCTCATTGACTTGTTTCCAAGCCTGGAAGTTTAAAGACCTCTAATCACGGCCTTTTTCCATGCCTCTGTTTACCTTGGAAAGTGTGGACCCGCTAAATCTTTTCTTGATTAAAAAAAGAAAGGAAAAGAAAAGAAAACCAAAACCAGCAATCCTTGATAGAATAAATCTCCCACACATCCCTCAAAGGTTGAACTCATGAGTCATCTAGCAGCGGAGTATGTTCTCCTGCTATTGTCATAGATTTTAAATCCAGGTTTCAATAATTGTGCCTGCATTTCATGGTGTGTTTTGATCCAAAATGTACATCAAAGTTGTGGTAGACTTTGTGCATTGCCCCTAGTGCATTTGGGCTGAAAACACCACTGAACGATCAACCAGTCCACCTTCAGTTGCTTTTCACATGGTGCTGTTGCATTTGCCATTGCATGGCTGAACTAGTGTGGAATCAGAATCCCATTTCTGCCCAACTGCTTTTGGAAAGAAGACCAATTGCTGTCCATCTTCCCTGAGGGAAAGAAATGTTGAAAACTGGACTAGGGTTAGAACAGCACACAGACCACTAAAGACTGGAGGAGTGTTGTGGGGCATCCTCCATATTAGTGTAGTACCTCAGCAAAAATAAAATAAAATTAGGGACATTTACCTAAGGAAGCAATAGCAGGCTTCAAAATCACTTTGAAGAGAAAAGAAATTCTGAAACATGTACCATCATGCTTCTTCTGTCCATTGGACGTAAATGAATTATGACCACCTTACAGGACATTATTTGGTATTGTAAGCCTTACCGTAAAAACTCATATTCTGGTATGTTTTAGATTTGTGTTTAATTTAATTGTTCTTCCTGTGAAGAATGACCTAAACAGTGACTGCTGTGTACCTGTTTTGACTTCATTTAATGCTCGTACTGGTTCTCTTGTAAAAAAGTATATGACATTGGACCCTGAGACCTAATATAGAGCTGTGAGGGCACTCATTATTAATCCTCGCTACTAAAAATTCTAATAGCTAGACTGTAGCCTATTATGTCACCCCCCCTTTTTTTAATGTGATAAGTAGCAGCTGTGATTGAAATGGTGGCTTTCAATTGGGTCAAAGGCATCCGGGAAAGCTCAGTGGATAACGTACGCATGTGCTGTCAGATACACATTGTCAATTGAAACGACTGAGCTTCCACTAATCATCCAAGCAACAGGGGTTGCCCATGGTTCACCATTCGCCAGTGGCATGCCTGTCTTTTATGCCTCGAGAGGTGGAAAAGGGAGGCCTGCCCTAACACTCCACAGGAGACCATTTCAGGTGAGGGATACCATGTGCAACAGTGGTTGACCCTCCAGGCCTTTTCTTCTCCCTTGGAGGACAAAACTGTTCGTACCACAGAGCCTGTCCTCCATCCTCCCCAAAGAGGCCTTCGGTTAGGTTACCCTCTTATTCAGCTACACAGATTTTTGAGGCACACTCTCTGGTGCCTGTTGAGCCCATCTAGTGGCGTGGATTCTGAATGATCCTTTTCCTTTTTATATATAAAAAAAGTTAAGTCTGGAGCTGTTACAGAACCAGATATATATGACAAGTGCAGTCACTGTTTAGGGTACCATAAGTGAGAAAGAAGCCATTCTGCATGACTAGCCAACGAAAGTAGCCATCCACCCTTCAACAGGATCTCATATATATGTAAAACTAATGGGCAAGTATTATAATGGTGGCTACCCTTAGTCCTGGTAGGTTTATAAAAATAGCAAAAATCTGAGTACAGAGATCCCAATGTGAAAAAACACACACCATGAAGTAATGATCATTAGGTAGATGATTACAGAAGTAGTCGTCAAAACATAAGTGCACAAATGAACAACAACAACAACAACAACAACAACAACAACAACAACAACAACAACAACAACACTTTCCTAATCTCTGATATTATGGATCTTACTGCCTGTGGGTTGCACTTGATTGCCATTACTGTTCCCTCCAGCTCTGTGATCTATGAGTCTATGATTCTATGGGCTTATGGTTCTATTGGCCTTATGATACTTAAACTTCTTAGGAGTGCTTGGTTGGGAATTTAGCTAGGTGCTGCCCTGAGCAAAGGAAGGATTGAGAAAAGCAGGAATAGAGGAAAAGAAAGAGAAAGGGGAAGTATACATTGCTAGAAGCATCTGCTTGTTGATAATAATAGCACAGTACAGTAATACAATGATAAACTTATTGATCGTAATGTTCACTGCGAATGTTCAGTTTGTGAAAAGAGGTACATAAGAACATAAGAACATAAGAAGAGCCATGCTGGAACAGGCCAATGGCCCATCTAGTCCAGCATCCTGTATCTCACAGTGGCCCCACCAGATGCGTTTGGGAATGCATGAGACTAGATATCTGTCTCCTGATACCACTCCCCTGCATCTGGCCCTTGAAGTACCCTGTTTTTAAGCCTGGAGAGTACACATCTCCATCATGGTTTATAACCTGTGATGGACTTTTCCTCCAGGAATCTGTCCAATCCCCTTTTGAAGGCATCCAGGCCAGATGCCATCACCACATCCTGTGGCAGGGAGTTCCACAGACTAACAACGCGCTGGGTGAAAAAATATTTTCTTTTGTCTGTTCTTACTCTCCCAGCCTTCAATTTGAGTGTATGTCCCCTAGTTCTGGTATTTTGTGAGAGGGAGAAGAGCTTCCCTTTATCCACTTTACTCATGCCCTGCATTATTTTGTATGTCTCCATCATATCCCCCCTCAGGTGCCTTTTTTCCAGACTAAAGAGGCCCAAATGTTTTAGCCTTTCCTCATAAGGGAGGTGCCCCAGCCCAGTAATCATTTTAGTCACTCTCTTTTGCAACTTTTCCAGTTCCACTATGTCTTTTTTGAGATGCAGTGGCCAGAATTGTACACAATTCTCCAGGTGCAGCCTTACTGTTGTTTTGTATAATGGCATTATATTGTTGGCTGTTTTATTTTCAATCCCCTTTTTGATAATCCCTAGCATGGAACTGGCCTTCTTCACAGCTGCCACACATTGGGTAGACACCTTCATGGAGCTGTCCACCAACATACCAAGATCTCTTTCCTGATCCGTCATGTAGTATCCCTTTTCAAAGAACTAATTCTGATATATACAGTATTGGTCTTGGAAACCTACGATGGCTTCTGAGCTTCTTTGTGTATAATGGAGGCACTAACTCACCAAAATATATGAGGCTGGTGGCAACTCTTGTAAGCAATTAGATGCTCATTTGGGCAAACCAAACTTTTAAAAACACACCCACCCAAGGGCAGAGCATTGGCAGTCTTTTTTCTTTTGGGAAGGGATCTAGTCTGATTCCTTCTGTGTTTTAGTCTGAGAATCATATACTAAAATGTGGACTGCAGGGAATTTCCCCCAATCCATAGCTGCTACCAAAAACAACAATGAGTATTTTGGCATCTTAAAGACTTTGGGTTGGATCAGGCCAAGGATTGCATTTGATCGCACTGGAAGGAGTCACTTTGGTGGGAGCGATCTTCCTTAAAGAGACCCTTCCGTGTGTGCAGAAACGGCTGCAGTCTGGCTCCAAAACCAATTTGCCCTGCCATTAAATCAGAAAGGTCCAAGCTTGGGCACAGATTAGGGTTGGTCTGGTTCACAGACTCCTTTGCATTTTGTGTTGCTGGGGGGGATGGCACAAGAGTTCCAAAATGTAAGCTATTTCTCTGTTTGATTGCACCTTAAAGTTTTATATACATGATAGTTCATCAGTTGTAACCAACAGAAGACTGCTACAGATCCATAAGTCATTTTTATTTCCTAAGAGGGAAGAGAACATGCCTTCACATTATAGATGGCTTGAGGTGTTGCAGAGTAGAGATGGGCACAGAATGAACATTTTTTCATTTCTGTTACCGTTTGTCGTTTCCGTTACGTAACGAAACGACAAACGAAAATTGTGATGAAAATGAAACAAAACGAACAGAACCACGAAAATTGTGGTTGTTACATTTCATTTCCGTTAATGGTGACGCGCAATGAAATGAGCTGTTTTAAATGTTAAAAAACGCCCTGGACATCCGTAAAAACGCAGCGATAATTATTTATATTGTCTGATAATACCTACCAGGGGGTTGGGGTCCTTAAAACGTTTGTTTTTGTCTTCTCCCATCGCGATGTATTTTTCTTTTCCCTTTAAAATGGATGTCGCCACCAGCCACAAAATGGAGGCAAGCCATGTGATGTGGAATCATGTTCAACCAATAGCATGCCCAGGTTGCAGACTGGGCGGGCAGGTCTGGCAGCCACAGAGGGCATAAAAAGCTCTGGCAGCCCCCGTCCCCCTTGCAGTCTTTGGTGGGAGTTAGGGTAGGATTGCTGTCTCTGCGACTCTAGCTTCAGTCCTGCAGCCTCCCTGTGTGTGTGCGTGCTGCGTACTTCTCGGTGAGTACCCTCCCCTGCCCCGCAGTGCAGTCACTCTGCGGCTGCCTTGCACCCTGGGCAATGCCCGCCACTGCCTTTGTAGCCTCC
Organism: Phrynocephalus guinanensis; assembly: GCA_037367245.1. NCBI lineage: Eukaryota > Metazoa > Chordata > Lepidosauria > Squamata > Agamidae > Phrynocephalus > Phrynocephalus guinanensis. Next base: position 31,252,941 of record CM074732.1, on the reverse strand, counting down.
CTGCATACCTAGTCTATACTGTGTCTCTGCCAGCATCCATTTTTTTTTTAGTGTTTTCCCTCTGGTCTGGGGCGTTGGGGGATGCCTGCGCATGGAAATGCTTTAAAAATCGTGCAAAAAGCGGGTAGAAACGACAAATGAAAAAATGAAAAACAGTAATGAAATTGTTCAAAAAATTCCTGACAAACGGAAACGAACCAAAACAGACCTCTCAATGATAAACGAAAAACTGCAACACCATTTTTCTGTTTTGTGCCCATCTCTATTGCAGAGGTTTGAATGTTGGGTTAACTCCCTCTAGCTGTGCAACGGAAGTGCAGGAATTCATAGAACAGAACACCTTCATCTTCCTCAGACTTGTCCACCCATTTCTCATTAACTAGCACTACCAGTCTCAGTAACTTACTCCAAGAAATTAGAAAGTAAAAAGATGAAAAAACATTTTCTTTACTTACAGTGGTGAACAAACCAAGCAGCAAGCTGTCAAACGTGAGGGCCTTCAACAACAGACCTCAATAGACTCTAGAGAGGAGAAAAGAACCCAGTAGAGAGGCGGGACATTTCTGGAGCAGATACAGGACTCTTTAAGAAACCCCTGCTTGTGGAACTTTATTCAGTTTTCATGTCTCCTCAAATCACTGAGGTTTGCTACATGGCAGAGGGGTTAAACATGTTGGGAGGGATTTGTACAAAAATACTCGTAATCAGTTGCTGCAGAAAAAGAAAGAAGCACCTAAGCCAGAAGAGGTGTGTGTGTGTGTGTGTGTGTGTGTGTGTGTGTGTGTGTGTGAGTGTGTGTGTGTGTGTGTGTGTGTGTGTGTGAGTGAGTGAGAGAGAGAGAGAGAGAGAGAGAGAGAGCATAGAGTGAGTTGGGAACTTAGTTTACTGACCTCAGAAGGCTAGAAGGATGCATCAACCTTGAGTCGGCTACCCGAACCCAGGATTGAACTCAGGTTGTAAACCAGGCATGTCCAAACTTTGGCCCTCCAAATGTTTTGGAACACAACTCCCACAGTCCTTTGCCATTGAAAATATGGGCTTGGAATTCTGGGAGTCATGGTCCAAAACATCAGGAGAGCCGAAGTTTGGACATGCCTGTTGTAAACAGAGCTTTGACTACAGTACGACAGTTTAACCACTGCACCACAAGACACCTTGTGTGTGCGTGTGTGCATGCGTGCGCGTGTGCGCACACACGCACGCACGCACGCACACTTAGGCAAACTAGGCCACTCCCTGGGGATACCCATCAAATATTTCTTCTCAGCTCCTGCGATCAAGGCAGCAGATGGAAGGAGCGAGGCTGTGAGGAAGATGCAACACATTCCCATAATTAGGTGGCACTGCATGCTGCCTCCATCCTGGGGCACAGCCCTCTATTTTTAGCATCTTAACCAATGTCTGCAGAAACCCAAGAACTCGTTGGTTCCTGCCACCCCCATATCAGCTCAGGATGGGGCAGTCCTGATTTGTACGGCAAATATTTCAATAGAAAATGAGAATGAATAGCATCCACATCTTGGTAAGAATGTGTGCCCATCCCCAGGCCCTCCATCTGTGAAAGGAGGTCAAACAGTTTTCTGGAACTGGATATTGCTACATAGGAGAGTGGCTTCTGCAGCAATTTGTGCACCCATATTGAAGAACAATTTACATTCCAGCATGAGTGACAATGCTTCGTAGGCATCTCAACAGTCCCCAGAAGTCAAGTCAGAGTGGTTCAGCTTCACCCTCCACTGTCCTCCTGAGTTCACTCAGCCTTCCGTTGGATTGTTGGTCCCAAAGTTCACCCTATATACACAGTCCTGTCTAGAACCCCAGCCCCTGGTACTTGACTGCTGGCGTTTTTGTTGTTGTCATTATTGTTTTGTTTTGTTTTGCATTGTAGGTCTCTCTCCCAGCTGAGACAATTCTTAAATTGTCTGCCTCTTGACACCACCAGCAGTAGGTTGGTGTTGGGGTGGCAGTGGAACTTGAGCTTGGCACTGGTATCTGGGCACTCTATCTCTTTGAGGATGAGTTGGTTGAGGAAACAGCACCCCTAGGTGGTGCTTCCAAGCATGAGTCTCCAGGGCAGGCACTGGGCAATTGGGAATATGGGAGAAACAAGATGACACTCCTGGAGCATAGAGGTCATTTGTCTGCTTCAGAGTGTCAACCTATTCTTGGATTCTGCTCTCCTCATCTCCTTCTCCTCCTCAGCTTCTTTCATGGCACCAGCTGTGCTAGGTGCTGCCACTTCTTCTGCCTACCCAGATGCAACTTCTTGCTAGCATCACCTCCTTTGGAGGGTCAAGCTGCCAGGGGTAGACCCACTGGTGAACCAGTCATGCCAACTGTGCGCTGGTGGTGTCTCCAGCATCTTCTCCAACAGACTGGGTCCCATAGAGTCTGGGGAGACTGACTTTACTCTGGGCTGCCACCCACCCTCTGACACAAAGTAACTTACCACAATGGTGGCATGGTATACTAATACTTTTCTAGGGAAGATGCTTCCTTTGCTTGCATGTCCTATGATTGCATAAGTACAGTTTCGAATGACGTACCTCCCCCAGAAAACTATTAGTACAGTGTGTCACCATTGCATGTTGGGCTTATTGTATAATTCTGTGTCACATTTGCTTGGGGCTGTAGCACAGTGACTAGACACAGTTTGATTTGGATTCCTGTGTTAAGCAGGGGGTTGGACCCAATGGCTTTACAGATCACGCCAAACCCCAGTAAGTCTATAATTTATAATTCTATGCCAGTGCTCAAACGCAGACAGCGGGGAAGCCCTGTGTAGCCCTTGGGCTCAGGATGGGCCTTATCATTCCACAAAGTGAGGCCACTGCCCCTGTAGGCCCATCTTGAAGGACAGCTGTGCCCCCGTTTCAAAGTTGTTCCTTCGGAGCCTCCTAGCTGATGCTTCCTATAGGAGGACAGCCTGCTCTGATTCCCACCTCAACCCGTGGGTCCTTTGGGTGAGCCAAAGTTCTCTACTCCATTGTCACTGCTGAAGGGAAAATCGGCTGCCACGATCATCTCAACCTTAACAAAAGGATGATGTGGGGTCATCCCTGTTGGACCATCCAAAGCTACTCTGCCACAGACCTCGTTGGGGCTCTGCCGCTCTGAGCTCCAGGGAAGCTAGGGCACAAATGTTAATGAGTACCCATTCCTTAATTGGGGGGCATTGTAGCAAAGACATTTGCATGGAAGATGGCACAGAAGCATTTGTGTTTCTATTAAATACTGTTGGAAGACCAAAAAAAAAAAGGAGTGGTGTCCTTTCCTGTACAAAATGGATTTGCAGATTACATTCCAAATCCTTTTAGCTTTCGGAATCTCCATAAGCAACTCCTGCCTCCCTTTTTAAAATTCAGGTTGAGTAGATAAATGTGATTTAACACAAGGAAAAAGGAGAGGAACAGTTTTACTACCCAGCTATTATGTACCCCTGCAAAGCCCAGTTCCTGATTTTTTTATCTAGTGCTTGGCAATTAGTTGCTGCAGTCCTTTCTAGTTCCTGAGTCAGCAGCACTTAATTTCTGTTTGAGCAACTTCCCTCCTTCCTCCAGCAGGAGAGGCAGAGAGCAGCCCACTGCCTTCCGGACACTCGCACCAAGTGGTGGCCTTTGCCCCATCCTAGCTGAGGATTGGGGGGGGGAGGCTCCTTGCAGAAGAGGCAGGCCTTATGGTGACATTCCTTCCCCCACCTCCCACGCCAGGAGGAAATGTTCAGGGCTCCGTCCTCACCATGTGAGAAAATATGACAGAGCGAAGGCAGCAGAAATAATTCATGACCCTGCATCAGAAACCAAAAGCCATTACAGTGGTACCTTGTATAAAGGAATTAATTCGTTCCAAATGAAATTATGTTAAGCACATTTTTCTTTATACAAATTTCCCATAGGAATGCATTGAAAAGAGTAATCCCTAATTGCGACCATTTTTTATGTTGTATGGATTCGCCCCATAGGCAATTCTGTTAAGCAAATTTCCCCTATCTCTGGAATTTTTTATGTTGTACAGATTTTATGTTATACAAACCATTTGTTATACGAGCGTCCACTGTATTTGAAGTTGTCCAGATTGGAAATGCATTGCTTCTCTCTCTCTCTCTCTCTCTCTCTCTCTCTCTCTCTCTCTCTCTCTCTCTCTCTCTCTCTCTCCTCCCTCCTATTGGATTTCTTCAGGATTTATCCAAAGTGCCTTATCTCTCCTCTTGATCCAGCAATATGTCCTCAAAATTTACAGCCTCTGACCCGAAGAGCTCGCCCTGGAAAGCTGGTAGCAAGAGCCTGTCAGTTTTATTGCGATTTCCCCCAAGTGCATTTAATTATGCACTGAAGAATCGGCTCAACAATTAAATCTATTTTGACCAATTAAAAACACATTAAATGCTAATGGGTATTATTTTTGTAATGAGAGACGCTGGGTTGCCATTAGACATTCTGAAAGCAGTGCCAGCAATTTTGAACCCCTTCGGTTCAGATCAGGATGGAATAAAGGCATCTTGCCTGTTGGCAAGAGAGGGGCTAGAATGGACACCCCCCTCTCTCCCAATGGGCTATCTGGCACACAACTGTGTTGTGTAATATCCACACAGCTCTTGTTTATGGCACACATGATTACAGATGATCAATTTGAATATATTTGCTTTACATGGATTACCATATATGATTTCACTGACTGATTTCATAAGAACACTAATGTCCTCCATGTTGCTTTTCACCCCTCATAGTGGATTTTTCTTTTCTTCTTGTGTACTCTTTGTAGCTCTAATGTTACCTTTCTTAATGTTCTAAGATGCCTCTTCAAATTCCCTGTTCTTATTTTGCATATGTCTTAAATGTTCCGGGCTACATATTGCCCCTCATTATTGTAAGCCGCCTTGGGTCCTTTTCCAAGGAGAAAGGTGGGGTAAAATATTCTAACTAACTAACTAACTAACTAACTAACTAACTAACTAACTAACTAAATAAATAAATAAATAAATAAATAAATAAATGTGTGAAAATCGGGGCTCAGCACCTACAAGGCATATTCGGGGGGGGGGGATGATCATCTTCAGGATATTAGGCCCTTGACTTGGGCAAAGTCTAGTCCTGGGATGTTGCTGCTCTTCACTTCCCACCAACCACGGCCATCTTGGCCAACTTAAAAGACTATGAATGTAACACAGATTTATCAAATGTTCATATTCCACCCTCATCCCCTAAAGAAAATGGTCTCACTCTCAACATGTCTGAACATTGCATCCAGAATTTTGTCACTGTGTGAATTGTTTGGCTTACACATGAAGGAAAACAGACCAGTCTGTTTTGTTCTCTCTCTGTTTTGGGGAGGGGAGGGGTCATCAGCATTTTGTACTTTGCACAAATGTCATTGCATTTTGCACAAAATGCATTGCATTGTTCCTAGAATACCTTTTTCCTTTCCTTTCCTTTTTCCTTCTTTCCTTCCTTCCTTCCTTCCTTTTGCACAAAATGCAAGGTTTATGTGCAAAACACTCCTGGAAATCTGTTGTTAAAATGAAAAAGAAAAAGAAAAGGGAGGAGTCCCAAACTGAAGAATACATAAAACTGATCATCTTCTCAACTGCAACACTGGAGGTGACATTAGAACTTTGTAGTTCTCAGTAGAGATGGGCACGAATAAAAAAAAGGCATTTCGTTTGTCGTTTGTCGTTTGGAGGGTCCATTTTGGGTTCGTTTCCGTTTTTTCACGAATTTTTGTAAAAAATTCATTTTCATTTTCGTTTGTTTTGTTACCATTTCGTTACCATTTATTTCAATTTTTTGTGATTTTTTTTAGGATTTTAAGCAATTCACTCATATTGCAGTAACGGAAACGAAACGCACGACAAAATTTCCGGTGTTTCTGTTCGTTTCATTTCATTTTAGAGACAAAATTTGTCTGTCGTTTCGTTACGAAACAAAATGAAAAAATAAAAATGGAAATGAAAAATTGTTCATTTCGTGCCCATCTCTAGTTCTCAGCTGTGAGAATGAAATATGTGCAAGATCCCCATCCCTAGCAAGAAGAGTTGGGTGCTGCCATCCAGAAATATTTGGAGGTTCGCCCTTAGTCTACCCCAGTTTACTATAGATACTAGCTGTGATGGTGGTGGGAGCAAGGAAGAATAATTTTTTTAAAAAATCTAAGAGGTGGACAAGGGGAGACAAACTGGAAGAGAAAAACAGAGGGAGACCGAAAAGGGAAAGAGATGTATGTTAACACAAAACAAATGGAAACAGATGAGCGATGACATTTTTAAAACCATGAAAATAATGTTATATTATAAAGTCTCCCGCATCATAATATTTTTTTCCACTGAGCTATATCCTTCACTCTTGCCTAGTACAAACAGCACCAGTACAATATACCCAACTCACTGCTCAATTTGTTAGCTTTGTTTTTTGTATATGGTACAGTATGAGTAGTCCTCCCAAGAAATAATGGAACGAGGTTGTTGTTAACATGACTTTCTTTATGGGAGACTGCTAAAAATCATTCTGCTTGCATTACATTTGCCCTAGGGCAAATGTCTTCCAGGTGACAATGGAAATACATTTAACTGGAGCCCAGGACCAGTTGTCATGTCACTTCCTGTCATTGTACAGCTTGCAAGAGTTTTACCACTCCTGTTCCTTCAGGAACTCCAGAAGATGTTGGCATGCGTGCAAGGTATATGTACACACACATATCATTTTCACTATTTACTATGACTTTAGAAGCTGCACTTGGCCGATATTTTTCCCTGCTGAAGGATTTTGCTTCATTTGTATTTAATGTGCTGTCTGACATGATTGGAAATGAATTGATTTAGGAAAATCAGATTGCTAGACTAAAGCAAAAGCTAGGTTTTCGGCTTATATACTGTCCCATGGTGTTACAAAGCAAGTACCTCCTCCTTCCCCTCCCCTCCCTTCTTCTTCATCCTACTTACTTTGCTGTTATTTCTGTACCCGTGCTGTTTTTGGTTGTTGTTTTTTAAAGGTGTAAAAAGTGTGAGAGTCAGATAATGGGTGAAATGAGGATAAGGACAAAAATAACCAGAGGACTACTGCTTTTTGAGAATTATGAAATACCTGATGGGTGCATTTTTGTATAATCTAAAATAAAGGTTAGGAGAGCCCTCCAGAAGATTTTTTAAAAATAGTGTCCATGTAAAGCTAGAATCCGAATTTTCATTGTGTTTTTTATAAAAGTGTATAGCTTTCAGCTGTACAGAAGAGTTAAAAAATCACATACCACTGACTTATGGATTAGGAAATCTTAGAGGAAGTCAATCTTTGTGACTTTCCATAAGAAAGAACTCAGGCATCTTGCTCAGAATAGTGTGAGGGTGAGAAGCTAATGACTCACCCTCTTTCATACTTCCTGGATATTCCAACACATTTCTTGGCCCAAAGAGGTATAAACATGTCTTTAAAAAAAAAAAAGAAATGCGAATTGGGAGGCAGATTGTTAAAAATATAGACTACAGTCACCCCCCGCCATTTTGCGGTTCAGGTACTGTGATCCCACTACATCGCGGGATCGCAGTACTTGTACCTCAGAGCCGCATGGGGGGTGGCAGGGGGCAATAGAGTCACTCTGTGCCACCCCCCGTGCTCCTCCGAGAAGCCTCGGGGCAGCGTGGGGCGGCGATCGGGTCGCTTCGTGCTGCCCCCCGTGCTCCTCCGAGAAGCCTCAGAGCTGCATGGAGGGGGACGCAGGGAGCGATCAGGTCGCTCCGCGCCGCCCCCGTGCTCCTCCGAGAAGCCTCGGACAGGTGCGTGATCACCCCCTGCTCCCAGGCCCCGCCCCACCCGCTTCCACATATCGCTGATTTTCATGCATCACGGGTGGTGACTGTAGTGTGGAAGCAGTGTAGAGCAGAGCAACTTGTACTAAAATTATGACCACATGAGAGTGTATCTATGTTGTTGGGCAGCAGAGCAGATCAACATTCCAGAAGGAAGCCTAAACAATATGATGGCAACCCAAACAAAAATTGTAGCATTGTAACTGGACTTTGGATCAGCACCAAATTTAGCACACTTGTAGAAGATAGTTAGCTCTTACCCTGTACCAAATTTGGGGACATTTGATCTAAGGGGCTAATGTCTTTTACCCCTTGTTCAAAAGTGGTCATCCAAAAGAGCCCCACATTTAAAATAGCTCATATAAATAAAAAGTACCAATCTTGATTATCTTGAAATGGAATGGCTGGGCCCACCTACTACTTTAATTTTGAAAAACTCCAGGCTACAGGGGCTGAAATATTGATTCTCAAAAAATTCCTTTCAAAAACCAATAACGGTCACTTTATTATAAACCGAGTGTCCATGGAACTGGCTTATCAGCAAGAGTTGCAAAGTAGATATATTGTTGCAATTTCATGCAGAGAGTTGACAGCTGTTGAACTGAAATTTCACAGAAGCACAGTCAAAGGACAAGTTTTGTTTAAAAAGCAAACACACACACACACACACACACACACACACACACACACACACACACACACACACACACACACACACACACCAGAATCCAAACTTGCTTTAAAGAAACTAATGGAATGATAGTCCTCCAGAAAGTTTTTCATGTATCTGCATGGAATTGAAATGCAGTTTTCTAAGGCATATATAAAGTATTTCTCCAGTATAAAAACACAGAGTAGTTGTTCTTGTACAGCCCTGAACGGTTTCAGTAAGTAAGTATTATTTCAGGATTTTTGAGACCAGGATCCTGGCAAAAGTCTTCAAAGGTAAAAGCACCAGGTCATTCTGGACCCAATTCACTGTTTCTCAAAAGGAGAAAATTTTAACCCCTTCCTGGCAAAACTGACATTCATTCTTACAAAAGGGATTCTGTTTCTGGCTGTATAAATATTTTAAACTATATTAAAGAATAGAGAACTAATATTCAGATGCTCACTTGTTTAAGCTGTTAAATTACTGGGAGGAGGTGGTGGTTTCATTTTGTACTTGCAGAGCTGGCGGAGCTTTGGTGCCTGTTCCCCCCATCTTGTCACTATACAATTGTGTGTGGTAACTACATGTGTTAATGACCTCCAAAATGATCTTGCAAACCAGCAACATCTGACATTAGGTTGTTCTATTGCCCTCCCTGCTAGCAATATTGTCTTTTCAAGTAACTTCTGCTCATACGTCTGTGAAGATTCTCAGTCATCCAGGTTCGTTTAACTGGGAGTTGAGTCATGGCTACTGGACTTCTTTTTTGAGAGATAGAAACGTTTCGCTTTTCATCCAAACAGCTTCATCGGTCTGAATACAGCTAGTGCAAGAGACCTTCTTATAGTCAGCTTGACCTCTTGTCCCCTGGTCTGATTGGCTCATAAGATGAACAAAGCCTGAATAGGCTCGTTAGGGAGACATTAGTGTCCATGGCCTTAAGGTAAACAATGGCCTAAGGTGCTGAAACGATCAAGAATGGGTTGTTAGCTGTGTGACCTTGGTGGTGAAGGCTCTTTGATTTGCCTGGGTACTTTGGAAAGTACAGCCTGATAAGTAGCAGATAGACTATGCCGGAGCCCACCACCTCTGTTGAGGGAGGGATTTTCAATGCTAACATGAATGGCTTCCCTTACTCCTCTCTCAAACCACCTCTCTTCTTTGTCTAATATGTGTACATCCTCATCTTTGAAAGAGTGGCCTTTTTCCTTCAAATAGAGGTGTACTGCTGATTCTGGTCCTGAGCTGTTACCCCTCCTATGTTGGGCCATTCTTCTGTTTAATGGCTGTTTAGTTTCTCCAATGTAGAGGTCTGAACACTCTTCACTGCATTGGACTGCATATACTATATTGCTCCTTTTATGGTTTGGTATCGGATCCTTTGGGTGGACAAGTCTCTGCCTTAGTGTGTTCATGGGTTTTAAATAAACAGGGATGTGGTGTTTGCCAAAAATCCTTTTAAGCTTCTCCAACACTCCCACCATGTAGGGAATGACCAGGTTCTTCCGTCGGGTCTGGGTCTCAGACTGATCCCTTGTTCTTCTGGGATGGCCCACTGCTTTGTTGAAGGCCCACCTTGGATATCCACAGGCCTTAAGTGCTGTCTTCAGGTGCCTGTCTTCCTTCTTCTTGGCTTCTGAGGAGGTGGGGATGCTCTCTGCTCTGTGGCTTAGGGTCCTGATGACTCCTAGTTTGTGTTGTAATGGATGGTGGGAGTCAAACAGTAAGTATTGATCTGTGTGGGTGGGTTTCCTGTAAACTTCTACTCCTAGGCCACGGTCAGGTCTGATGATGACTGCACAATCCAGGAAAGCCAGCCTGTTGTCTTGGGTGTCTTCCCTAGTGAACTTAATATTAGGATCCACTGCGTTGATGTGGTCTGTAAAGGCCTGTACTTCCTGCGTCTTATTTTTTAACCCAGGTATCATCTACATACCTGAACCAGTGGGATGGTGTTGTCCCTGGGAAGGTGTTGAGTGCCTTCTTCTCCACTTCTTCCATGTATAGGTTTGCTACAATTGGTGACACTGGGGAACCCATGGCACAGCCATGCTTCTGTCTGTAGAAGTCCCCTCTGTACATGTTTTGCTCATGTTTTGCAGACTAACAGGTTCCTTTATTGCGTCAATCTTTCTCTTTAGATCTTCCTCTCTACTGCTCCACCATTTCCCAGCAATATGGGGTCCCCGGCCAAGTCATTTCTGCATTTTCATTATATGTACATAGTAGGCTAGGCTCAGGTTACTCATTTTTTTATCTAGTGATTCTTCAGGATTGAATTGATTGAGCACTCAATCTGCCTTTCTTGTATAGGCGCTCAGATCCACATTTCAAATGAACTGATTTTTGTCCATCTCTTTCTTCTCTGCCTTTACATAGTATATGGATGATTCTGACCTTGGTTTCCAGTGGCGTTCCTTGCTAACTCCAAGGTCTCTCTTATTTAATTTCAAAAGATGAGAGGTTGCCTTTTAGAAGACATGCACATGACATGTTCATAGAGCTTTTGGTCTGATATAGCTTCTCTTCCTTACGTTGCCTATCCCAAGGGAAGGATTTGGAAAGGATAAGTTTCTGATGATGTGGCCATGGGAAACAGTGGCTTACCCAAAAGGATAAAAGGTGGCTGCTGGAGGAGGCAGAGAATGGAAACAGGTGCTCCTGCCAAGAATGGAAAGTTGTGAGACAAAGAGGAGCACAGCAGTAGAGATGTGCATGAAATGAATAAAAACATTCATTTTGTTATTCGTTATTTGCTTTGTTACATAACAAAATGAATAACAAACATCCCCTCAAAGAAGAACAAAACAAAACAAAGTGAAAATTTCTGTTTCATTCAGTTTGTTTTTCATTTACCCCCCACCAACGTCTCTTACCTCCTGATGTTCGGGTTGGGGCTCCAGAGGCAGCAGCAGCAATGTCTAGTGCCACCAGGAGTAGCTGCTGGTAGGACCTTCTGGGCAGCCGCCACTGCCGCCACTGCCGATCTACTGTGGAGCAGCCTGGTGAGGCCACACGGAGCCTTCCAGGTGGTGGCCACTGCCACCACCACTGGAGATCCACTAGCTGTGGCCTGGTGAGGCCGTTGCCAGGATCACTGCGACCAGAACCCTGCCAGCCAGCTGGAGTGGCTGAGTGGTCGGCAGGCTGGCCTAGGCCCACCACCACCACCACCAGGATCGCCGCTGCCGCCGCCAGCCAGATAACCCAAAACAGTTCTTTTTGGGTCAGTTCACACAAATTTTTGTTTTAAAAAATTCATACGAAATCAAATGAAGCAAAGTGGGGGGGGGCGAAACAGAATGAACCGAATCATTTTTTTTTTTCATTTTCATGCCCACCTCTGCACAGCAGCATGCAGTGGCTTGTGAGTGGAGGAGCCAGCCAGCAGGGGTGGAAGAAGGGAAAGTGTGGCACCTGTGGTGCTTCATCGTGACTTTTAACAACTCAGCATGAAGCGATTTGTGCCCATGCCTACTCATAACTTCAAAATTATGCAGGTGTAATTTTGCTTGGTATTATGCCCAGACAATGAGGATCATATGAATCAATTGCACCATGGATCACATGGTTCCCATTGTGACCAGTTGTGCAATGCACCTACAGAAGTGTTTCATGAATAGCACCTCTGCAATGTCCTTTTGGCAACTACAACTTGGATGATGTCAAACAGTATTACCATTCTGAGAGGCAGAAGTTTCCCAGAGTCTCTTTCAGAAATCATTCACAACACTTGCTGTGTGATTCGAGGATTAAATCTGGAACTTTATGAGTAGCAGAGCAGGAACTTCAAAAACTGCATTGCTCTCCCCAGTCCTTCAAAATCTCCCTCTATCTCTCCCCCCCTCTCTGAATATGGCACTGCATATTCAGTATGCCTGTTGGATTTTAATTCAATCAGAACGTGCACACAGTTAAGCATGATAATACCAGCAATATATATGCACTTGTTTGCAACCTTGAGTTCAGATGCAATTAATTTCATCATCCACGAAGACTGATAAATTTTGAGGAACTGGATTGTAAATGGGGAGTAGAGGCTTGTTTAGACTATTATTTGAAGACAACAACACTTGATTAGGCAGGTACATAAGAGTACAGGAAAGGGGAGGGGAAGAAGAAATAATTCCTGTATCAGATTATATTATTTCATGGTAGTTTCTAGTCCTGAGTACCCCAAACTGTTATTTAGAGGACATATTAGGATTTATCTGGAAGTTGAGTCATGGGTACTGGACTTCTTTTTTCTTGAGAGATAGAAACATTTCGTTGCTCATCCAAACAGCTTCATCAGAAACGTTTCTATCTCTCAAGAAAAAAGAAGTCCAGTAGCCATGACTCAACTTCCAGATAAACTCACCTGTATGACTGAGAATCTTCACAGACATATTAGGGTTTGTGATAAGGGGGAATGCTCCCTACAATTCCAGATCTCTTCCCAGTTATACTTCTAGCACTACATTCTATCGTCAATCTCACACAGAGGAGACCTGTTGAATTCTTGGAAGTTGTGTAAGGGTTAGTTTATCGCATCCATTCATCCACTGAGTCTTCTTGGATGGGGAATAATTTATTTGATTCAGCCTAAATTCTGCTAGTCTTCAAGTACACTTGTGCCACCACGGGACAATAGGAGTAGTTGTCTGATCAGAAGATTTTTTTTATTGGCTTTGTGTGCTATCTCTGATTTTGAGATGATTTTACAGACAAGCGGCCAGGAAGATGCAGACCCACTGCAACACAGAGAGTAAAACAATGTTTGGTTGCCTGCCAAATTCAGTAGCAAGCTCTTCCTAGGCAGCATTATCACCACCGTTACTTTGGGCTGTCAAGTCCATTCTGACTCATGGAGACCCTTTCCTGGATTTACTAGGCAGAGAGAACTCAGAAATGGTCCCCCTTCTCTTCTTCTTGGGGAAACCTGGGACTGTTCAGCTTGCCCAAAGCTACAAAGGCTATCTCTTCTCCCTGGAGGTCCAATGGGGAATTGAACTCCCAACCTTTGGCTTAGGCCAGGCATACCCAAACTTCGGCCTTCCTGAAGTTTTGGACCACAACTCCCAGAATTCCAAGCCTATATTTCTAATGGCAAAGGACTGTGGAAGGTGTGGTCCAAAACATCTGGAGGGCCAAAGTTTGGGCATGCCTGGCTTAGGCGGATATGAAAAATCAAGTTACGTCAGATGCTGAATACTTGGGGTGTGAGGTGCAACATAGTCTGACATCATATTCAACTTACGCGTGGAGAATAGGCTGCTACATAGCCTGGTGCTATGTTCATGTTATGTGTAGCCTATGCAACGCAGCTTCTGTTTGTGGATTCTATAGGGTACACAGTGTGGGGCACAAAATAATCTCTTTCAGTATGACGCAGCACTGTGTGATACAGAATGGGAGGGGGTGATTCCTCAGTCATTGCTTACATTGTATCTCCCCTTTCCTCCTGTGAACACAGATTAATGTACATGTTTCTTCCAGTTTTTCTCTGAGCAAAAAAGAATCCCAAATCACCTGAAAGACTAACCAATTTGTCATAGCATAGGCCAGTGGTGGCAAACCTTCAGCACTCCAGATGTTTTGGACCACAACTCCCACAGGTGTGGAATTCTGGGAGTTGTGGTCCAAAACATCTGGAGTGCCAAAGTTTCGCCACTATTGGCATAGGCTTTCCTGTATGGTAATCAACTTCCTCATAAAGGTTCTAGTAAAAATCAAGAATTGTAGGCAAAAATCAAAGAAAAACAAAACAAAACAAAAGACACAGAACATGTGGCACCTTAAAGACTAACTTACATATGTTAATGTAATGTTTCGTGGACACGTCCACTTCTTCAGACATATAGCAGCAGAATTAAATGCTCTGTTTTTTTCTCCATCCCAATCCCAGAAGTCACTCAAGCTTTCTGTGACCTTCTCTGAATTCTGTCAGGGAACTCTCATGATTAGGTTGGTGGTAGTGGTGGTGTCATGTTCCCATGTCCACAACATCCACTTGGTCTTTCCACAGTTTCAGACACAAGTCCTAAACAGAGCAAGCCTCTCCAAATAAATAAATAAATAAATAAATAAATAAATAAATAAATAAATAAATAAATAAATTGATGTTGTTGTTCAGTCGTTCAGTCGTGTCCGACTCTTCGTGACCCCATGGACCAGAGCTCGCCAGGCCTTCCTATCCTCCACTGCCTCCCGGAGTTTTGTCAAATTCATTTTGGTTGCATCGATGACACCGTCCAACCATCTCATTCTCTGTCGTCCTCTTTTCCTTTTGCCTTCGATTTTCCCCAGCATCAGGGAGTTTTCCAGGGAGTCCTCTCTTCTCATGAGGTGGCCAAAGTACTGGAGCCTCAGCTTCAAAATCTGTCCTTCCAGCGAACATTCGGGGTTGATTTCTTTCAGAATGGATAGGTTTGATCTCCTTGCAGTCCAGGGGACTCTCAAGACTCTCCTCCAGCACCACAGCTCAAAAGCATCAATTCTGCGGCGATCAGCCTTCTTTATAGTCCAGCTCTCACTTCCATACATCACTACTGGAAAAACCATAGCTTTAACCATCCTGACCTTAGTTGGCAAAGTGATGTCTCTGCTCTTTAGGATGCTATCTAGGTTTGCCATTGCTTTCCTCCCAAGAAGCACGTGTCTTTTTATTTCGTTGCTGCAGTCACCATCTGCAGTGATCAAGGAGCCCAAGAAAATAAACTCTGTCATTGCCTCCATTTCTTCCCCTTCTATTTGCCAGGAGGTGATGGGACCAGTGGCCATGATCTTAGTTTTTTTGGTGTTGAGCTTCAGCCCATTTTTTTCACTCTCCTCTTTCACCCTCATTAAGAGGTTCTTTAATTCTTCCTCACTCTCTGCTATTAGAGTGGTATCATCTGCGTATCTGAGGTTGTTGATATTTCTTCCGGCAATCGTAATTCCGGCTTGTGATTCATCCAGACTGGCCTTTCTCATGATGTACTCTGCATATAAGTTAAATAGGCAAGGTGACAGTATACAGCCTTGTCGTACTCCTTTCCCAATTCTAAACCAGTCAGTTGTTCCATATCCAGTTCTGACGGTTGCTGCTTGTCCCACATATAGATTTCTTAGGAGACAGATAAGGTGGTCAGGCACTCCCATTCCTTTAAGGACTTGCCATAGTTTGTTGTGGTCTACACAGTCGAAGGCTTTGGCATAGTCAATGAAGCAGAAGTAGATGTTTTTCTGGAACTCTCTGGCTTTCTCCATAATCCAGCGCATGTTGGCGATTTGATCTCTAGTTCCTCTGCCCCTTCGAAATCCAGCTTGTAGTTCTGGAAGTTCTCTTTCCACATACTGCTGAAGCCTGCCTTGTAGAATTTTGAGCATAACCTTGCTAGCGTGTGAAATGAGTGCAATTGTGCGATAGTTGGAGCATTCTTTGGCGTTTCCTTTCTTTGGGATTGGGATGTAGACCAATCTGTTCCAGTCCTCTGGCCACTGCTGGGTTTTCCAAATTTGCTGGCATATCGTATGCAGCACCTTTACAGCATCCTCTTTTAAGATTTTAAAGAGTTCAATTGGAATGCCGTCACCTCCACTGGCCTTGTTGTTTGCAATGCTTTCTAAGGCCCACTTGACTTCACTTTCCAGGATGTCTGGCTCCAGGTCAGCAACTACGCTATCTTGGTTATCAGGGACATCCAGATCTTTCTGATATAATTCTTCTGTATATTCTTGCCATCTCTTCTTGATCTCTTTTGCTTCAGTTAGGTCCCTACCATTTTTGTCCTTTATCATATCCATCTTTGCACAAAATACCCCTTTAATATCTCCAATTTTCTTGAACAGATCTCTGGTTTTTCCTTTTCTGTTGTTTTCCTCTATTTCTTTGCACTGTTCATTCAAGAAGGCTGCCCTGTCTCTCCTTGCTATTCTTTGGAAGTCTGTATTCAATTTTCTGTATCTTTCCCTTTCTCCCTTGCATTTTGCGTCCCTTCTCTCCTCCGCTATTTGTAGGGCCTCGTTGGACAACCACTTTGCTTTCTTGCATTTTCTTTTCTTTGGAATAGTTTTCATTGCAGCCTCCTGTACAATGTTACAAGCCTCCATCCATAGTTCTTCAGGTGTTCTGTCCACCAAATCTAGTTCCTTGAATCTATTCTTCACTTCCACTGTGTATTCATATGGGATTTGACTTAGGTTATACCTGACTGGCCCAGTGATCTTCCCTACTTTCTTCAGTTTGAGTTTGAATTTTGAAATAAGAAGCTGATGATCTGAGCCACAGTCAGCACCAGGTCTTGTTTTTGCTGACTGTATAGAGCTCCTCCATCTTTGGCTGCAGAGAACATAGTCAATCTGATTCCGGTATTGTCCATCTGGTGATGTCCATGTGTAGAGTCGCCTTTTGTGTTGTTGGAAAAGAGTGTTTGCAATGACCAGCTTGTTCTCTTGACAAAACTCAGTTAGCCTTTGCCCTGCTTCATTTGGAACTCCAAGGCCAAACTTGCCAGTTATTCCTTTTATCACTTGACTCCCTACTTTAGCATTCCAAACCCCTATGATGAGAAGAACATCCTTCTTTGGTGTCAGTTCTAGAAGTTCTTGTAAGTCTTCATAAAATTGGTCAATCTCAGACTCTTCAGCACCGGTAGTTGGTGCATAAACTTGGATTACTGTGATGTTCAAAGGACTACCTTGGAATCGTACCGAGATCATTCTATCATTTTTTAGGTTGTATCCCAGGACTGCTTTTCGCACTCTATTGTTGACTATGAAGGCTACTCCATTTCTTCTATGGGATTCTTGCCCACAGTAGTAGATGTGATAGTCATCTGAACTGAATTCACCCATTCCTGTCCATTTAAGTTCACTGATGCCCAGGATGTCAATGTTTATTCTTTCCATCTCACGTTTGACCACATCCAGCTTACCCTGGTTCATAGATCTTACATTCCAGGTTCCTATGCAGTATATTTCTTTGCAACATTGGACTTTCCTTTCTCTTCCAGGCACGTCTGCAGCTGAGCGTCCTTTCGGCTTTGGCCCAGCCACTTCATTAGCTCTGGAGCTACTTGTACTTGTCCTCCGCTCCTCCTCAGTAGCATGTTGGACACCTTCCGACCTGAGGGGCTCATCTTCCAGCGTCATATCTTTTAGCCTTTTGTTTCTGACCATGGGATGTTCTTGGCAGGGATACTGGGGTGGCTTGCCAGTTCCTACCCCAGGAAGTCTTATTACAGGCCTCATTGTTACCAGTGTAATTAGCCTTACAATGATGAAAGCACAGTTCAGCCTGTTTTATTTTGTAGCCTCACTGATCAACTGGGACACAAAAGTAGAAATGTGCCCCATTTATAAGATATTCCAGACTGAGGCTGAAATAATAAATAAATAAATAAAAACCCTTTATTGCTTGACCTCTGCAGAATCAATATATCGTATTTTCCCATAACAGAAATGTTTTTCACTTCTGTTGTTTGACTCCAATAACCAATTTTATCTCTTTCCAAGTTGTCATTCACAAGCATTTATTAAATCCTCTGTCTCCGATGGATTACTTTGGAGAGGCAGAGAGTGCGTGAGCGAGGGAGGGATCCCATGAAACAAAGTCAATCTAAAGATCTCCACTGCCATTTTCTCTGCTGGGAATGTATGAAATAAATTTCAAAATTAAATCTCTGTCAGTGCTGCTGGGCAGAAATAGCTGGAAGGCTTGATTAGCAGTAAGCAAAAGAACAAAGAAACAGAAGAGGGCTGCGTTGGGAGAACTGAGTTGAGATTAGAGAGCAAAGCGGGTGTGAAGTGGAGATGAAGCAACTTCAGATCCTGTTTTGCTATCACAGTGTGTGTACGGTTGCCTACCAAACAAAAACAAACCCTAGGCAAATTCTCAAGTCTCATTTCTAGAGGGTCTTAAAAGAAAAATCATATTTTGGGGACAGAGCCAGGTACAGCAATTCTGAAGTCATCCAAAAGTAATAACAAGACATTCAACAATTATGTGCCATCACTTGAGTTTTCAATGTACTTCCCACATATAGAAGCTCTCTAAGGGAGGATGATATCATCATATTTTAGGCTGGAGGATGGAAGATGATGGCATGCCAAAAGGAAGTCAACTAAGTGACATTTCTAAAGTGACTTCCCAGTTGTCAGTGTTAGCAACTACTACCCTACCATAGTGTGGTCTAGTAGTTTGCAGCATACTATTGCGGACCTAACAATTGCTTAATTGGACCTGATAATGGGCTGATTCAATGGTATTTATGTTGTTGTTGATTTACCCATCGTTCACTAATATATTGGTATTGGCACAATTAAGCAATTAAGAGTTATACCTCTATTTTTTTATTGACCGATAGCGATATGGTGGGAGAATCATGCTACAGACTTTTTCTGTCATGTGTTCCCAGCACCAAGGAACAAGACATTGCTTTTCCATGGAGGCTCTATTTGGCTTGTTCAAAGCTAACACCCATTGGCAGGTCTCTTCTTTAAGGGTTTGTGCAATTGCTGTATTACCTTTTCTTGCTGGATTCGTACCAACTGATAAGAAAGCTTAAGAAAATTACTGGGGAGATTCTGTGAGTTGCAAGCCATTGTCCTCAAATGACTTTGTTCGAGGAAGCAGGAAAACTACATTGTTGTCCTACCTGTCCAGGTTGCATCTTAACTCTGACCTTTGCAACACAGTGCTGCAGAATTTAGCAATGAAACAGCTTTAGTGATAATTCAGATGCTACACAAGAATGCAATCAAGCATTTCAGGACATACTAAAGGGTGCTAGGAAAACATGACATGCTTTCAATTATTATTTTTTCCTTTTTTAAGTGAGTATTTTAGTCTGATAAGAGATTTTCCTGGATATGGATTTGAAAGACACATACAGATAAAAATGTGTTAGAGCCAGAGTTCCTCTGTTTATGGAGTAAATAAAACTCTATGGGCAAAGAAAACGCTCTGCTAGAGAAACAGTTCAAAGTGAAGTATGGCTTCTTTAATACATAACATTCCTTCTCTAAATAACAAAGAAGGTAAAAAATGCTTACTTTTTGTTT
The DNA here is from genome assembly GCA_037367245.1 of Phrynocephalus guinanensis. Classification (NCBI taxonomy): domain Eukaryota; kingdom Metazoa; phylum Chordata; class Lepidosauria; order Squamata; family Agamidae; genus Phrynocephalus; species Phrynocephalus guinanensis. Next base: position 31,233,469 of record CM074732.1, on the reverse strand, counting down.
TGTTTTGTTTTGTTTTTTGAAAGGGAGAATAATAGAGAAGCACAGCTTTTATTTAACATCTGAAATACTGCTGACAAGTACAAATAAGTACTACTTGCAATTAGGTGCCATGCTTTTTAATGAAGCTGTTGACAAGTAAAAGTCAGTCACACCTCATTATTGCCTTGGTAAAGAAGTAAATGGACACGGGGGTGGGGGGGCGGGAATGTGCTAAAACTCAGTTAACTCTGCCCTCCAGAATAATGCCATCAACAAGAACCCAAAAGGAAAAATTCCAAATAAAATAAGGGAGAGTTCCCCTTCAGGAAAATATTTGAGGTTTTTATTTTATTTTATTTTATTTTATTTTATTTTATTTTATTTTAGAGTATTTTTACCCTGCCTTTCTCCTTGGCAAAGGACCCAAGGCGGCTTACAGTACTGAGGGATAATGTACAGTCCAGTACAATTAAAACATGTTCAAGTATTGAGAACAGGGAATTGAGGGACACCTTACAGCATGAAAAACGACATTACATTAAAGCTACGAGAGAAGACGAGCAGTTAAAAGGAGAGTAAAAAATTCCATGTAAAATTTATGGGTGATGGAAGCTAACATTGAAAACATAGACGGTTACTTCACGTCCATTCTCGTCCCTGGAGGAAGTTCGTTGCATGTTGATGTCAGTCACGGTCACATGGTCTTCTTCCGGTTCTGTCCCTGTTCCCATGTGCACACGGTGTGATGGATGTTACCGGAATGACTGTTACCACACACCCTCGTTCCGTGAGGTGAGGTGAAATTCCATGGCTTTGTTCTCCGTTTATTTTTCAGCCCCGACCTTCCGTTTTTTGATGTTTCAATTCTCCGAAGCCTTGCCTTCAATGCGTTACGGAGCTAAGTAAGGCATTTGTCTTTAATCTATCTGCACTGCATTGCTGACTGCATAGGGAATGTACTGGTGAATAGCACTTCACACTCCTGCCACTAGATGGAGAATGGCATGTTGTGTGACGAGCCTTACCTCACGGCCACTTGTCTTGGAACGAGAAGCATGACAAGCAGATTCCCAAGGCCAGGGAGGGGAATCTCTCTTCCTGCTTAAATCACAGTTCAGTGGGCGTGTTCAGGATGAACTCCCCTCATCCCGCAATGGACGTGCGGTTAGATTACTTCGTACTGGTCCCAAGCGGGACCGCGAACAGCGATGAGATGGACGTGAAGTATCAGCCATAGTGTCAATGCAATCACACAAGGTTATAAGTGGTTATAAATACAAAGTCACTCTATATGTTCATATAGATTCATATGAAAGACACATAATAGGTAGTCCATCATTCAGGGAAAGCTTGCCTGAAGTTTTCTGAAGAAAGCTGGAATATTATTTGACCATTGTCACATTCTGATCGCCGTCTGAGTGTTCAACATACTGATTTGACCACAGGGATATGGACTCTAAGTTAAATAAACACACGCTTGCATATCAGCAAGACAAAGGCCCAAATCCCATTGCTTAGTTTAAAAAATCACACATGACCAGGCCTATTGAATCCATGGTAATCTGGGGAGTCAATTTCGCTGTACATTCCATTAATTTAAATGACCCTACTCTAACTGCAACTTCCTCTAGCAAGAGTTCATCATTGTTGGAACAGATCTCTTTGAATCCATGGACAGAGGAGTTGGCTGACAAATTCTCCATTGACTCAGGTGGGACTACTCTAATATGATTTACAGTACTATGCTAAGTTACAGGGTTTTGGCCAAAGGAGGTTTATACAGATGGCTTGGTTGGCAAAGCCAAATGAACACCCAACAGTACTCCTGTGACAAGAACATGTTAACTTAAACATGGTCTGCATTATAGATTATCAACTACTCCCTTATGGACAAGGCAACCATAATTCAGTCATGATTGAATTTGAGGAAATAAACCAACAATCAAGGAAGAAACTAACCATCTCAGATGTCTTATACTTCTCTAATACCTGCTAGTGTATTTCACATTAGTAACTAGTTGCTAGAGGGGATTTGATTTAATTAATGGACAGCCCTCTTTGCTCTCTAATGCTTGTGCTGCATGGCTGGTCTTTCATTTGGAACTTGCCCTTCCATGCTGATCTGTTCTTCTCTCAGGAGCAGGGGGTGCTTTACAGGAAGAAGAATGTAAAAAAAGACCTCTTCCTCTTAACACTGTGAATATGCCTGGCAGGAGAATGGAACTCTTGCAAGGAAGTGCATTCTGCCTCCACCTGGCAAGCCCCGAAAATTGTTTTATAATCACAGCTGAAGAAAAGAAAAGAAATTGGAACAATTTGCATAAGAGGAAGGGAAGGGGGAGGATTATCTAGACAAAATTAACTGTTTTGGCTGCGCGGGAAGCAAGAAAAGAATAAAAGCAAATCTCATTAAAGCTTTCTGGCACAATCAAACATGGAGGAAAGAAACAAAAACAGAGCCAAGAGGAATAGGAGTTGGACAGTGTCTTAAGGAGAGCATTACATGCCGGGCCCAAAGCCTGTTTATGTTGTTAGGAAGAAAGTACTGTTTCATTCTGCTCATTTCCTAAGACATCCCTGCTCTACACAGACAGACAGATGGACAGACACCAATAGCAACAGTCATCAAATGCAAGGTGTATTGGGAGCAACCTTAAAGTGGCCACCGAATTTCACCTTTCTTTAAAACATGAGGCAAGTTTTGAAGGCTCTGGCTCATGGAGCCCATCCAGAGAATTCTGAGAGGAACCCAAGGTCCTCTGACTTCTCCATATTGATCACACTGTCCCTGTCCATCACTGCCTGATCTGGGGAGCAACTCCTCTTAGCACCACCATTTCCTGAAGTACGACAACAACTCAGTCCCTACTTGCTCCTCTCAGTCATCAATATTACCAGTTGTCTACATATAATGGTACACACGTCCTATAGTCTCACCTGGTGGGTTGGATATCTCAGTGGCTTAAGCATCTGGCTGCAGAGCCAAAGGTTGAGAGTTCGATTCCCCACTGGGCCTCCTGGGAGTAGAGCCAGCCTGTGTGGCCTTGGGCAAGCTGCATAGTCCCAGAGCTACCCGAGATGAGGGGAATTGTAAACATTGGAAGCCCCTGAAAAGGATCATCGTAAGTCATAACTGATTTGATGCCAGATGATGATGATGATGATGATTTATAATCTAATATTCCTTGTCTATCAGCATCAGTAGCACTATCCCACCACCACCACCACACACACCAGTCTCTACTGTGCAATTTAACTTCTTGTTCTGCATTTCTACATTCTGGCTATGGCGCCAGTGAAGCTACATAATACCCTCATCAGCTCCTCATAGTTTTGCCAGAGAACAAGGCACTCAGAGTAATACACTATCTCATAGGCAAACCAAGAGTAACAATACGTAGATGTATATCCTCAAGCTTCTTGTATCTGTCATGAATCACGAATTTTATATTTTGTGATCAATGTGTCTCCCATATCGTTATATTCCTATATCATTATAATCCCATCATCAGCTCCAAGGCTTCACTTATTGCTTCTCTCCCAATCACCCTTCCTCTGTTGAGGGGCCAATGCTGTTCATCTCTTTCTCAGCCTGCCCTGTCTCTTGTCACAAACTTACACTGCAGTTGCAATAGATATGTCCAGCATATTTGGGGGAACATGGCGTACTGGGAGATCTGCCACCACAGAAACATTCTTGGATTATGAGTTGTATTTAAAGTCCGTAATGGCTTTTCTGCCATTTGAGGAGGTTTTAGAGTGTTACCCACAACTTCCCAACTGCTTGGTGCATCAATAAACAGAGAGGAACCTGATCACAATAGTGCTCAAATCACCTTGTTCTTTTCACATTGGTGGGTCCTTCCAATATCTACCTAATAGAAGTCAATGTGGCAGGCAGTACAAATCTTTTGTGGAATCTTCTGACAGGGCCATTTGTAAGGGAGGGCAGGTGCTGGCTGGCTGGCTGGGGCTCAGAAATGACAAAATACTATGGGTACTTACTACTATTCCATACACACATCCTGCTGTTGGGGAACTCGTGGAATCCATGTTTTCCCCTGGTGAAACAGACCACAGTTGTATGTCTGTTTCCTGAGTAAATCTTACCCAGCATCTATGAGCAAGGGTTTTATGCTTGCCTTCTCAATTTAGTATTTGCAATGTGTGGCTAAGCTCAAATCACTGCATCTGTTTGGGTGACACACAGAAAATTACACCTTGATGAAGTTCTTCGTGATATGCATTTCTCTTTTACTGACAAGACAGCAATATTTCTGCCCTCTCAGAATTGGACAGTGAGAAACCACACTGCATTCTCATCTCCAGTGGTGGCTGCGGCAGCCATAATTTTCCCTTCTGGCTGTCTCATAGAGTTTTCTATTGATTATAGAGTATAACTGATTACTTCAATTTTACCCCATAATATAGATTTAGGTAAATTGGGGATGGTATTGTGAAAATCACCACCCAGACCCTTCCATGGACCTGCTACATCTGATGAGTGTGAGATCATCTGCCAGATGCCCCTGAAGAGTGATGATCTATGATTTAGACCTGCCAATTGCTAGAGTTAATAGATGTTTATTGGATTTTTATATATTAATGTTTTGGTTAATTTATTTCTACTTTTATTTTGTTTTGTTTGATTGCTGAACCTTTGTTATTTTGTGTTATTGTCCTTTATCAGATATCTGTGAACCATTTTGGGTAATGCAAATTAGACAAGCAGCATACAATTTGAAATAAATAAATAAATACAATATTTTATTTATTTATTTATTCATTAGACTTTTATAACACTGCCATCTGGCCCGGAGACCACTTAATACAATATACAATATAATAAATGGCAATTAACAAACAATTAACAAAACAGTAGTGATTCAAAGCCAAAACCAAAATGTGAGATACATGCATACATATATCTCATGGATGTCATGATATACAAATCAGCATCTGTCAACCACCTCAACATCTTTCTGTTCAAACTGATGGCATGGAGGATACTACCCTAAAAATAGCATTGGAAATGCAGGAAAACCATCTATGCATTCATCTGATGCTGTAAATGGCAAGTCTTCTCCCCCTTCACAAAATCCCATATGGTTAACCCTGATGATTGTACTTCCTATCACATCCTGCAGTTCACGGTTTCCCTTCTGGAGAGTGTTTTCTTTATTTTTGTATCCCCCTTCAGTCAAATTTTTCTCAGCAGCTTTATGAGCAAACCTTGCTCTGTAAACTAGTCTGCATGCAATTCATTTTAGAAGACCAGATGCTAAAACATTTATCCGATGGACACCACACCAGGAACTGGGGTAGACACCCGTGTTCCCAAGTTGGTGCCTGCCTCTGGGTAGTCCCTCACTCAAATTGATGAAGCCTGCATTTGAACCAACAGCCGCATCAAGGACATCCAACATATTGTCTCACAAAATGGTATTTGTAATTGCCATTATCACAGTGTGAAGAGAGGGGAAAATCTCTACACTGAGCACTGATCAATCTTTTTAATCTGACATCACAATGCAGTAGTTCTTTGTCCTGATGCTTCATTTCTCCGAAAGGCAGCTGCAATGCACTAACTTTTTTCTGATATTATTCTTTTGACTTTCTCCCCGTCATCCACCATTGATTTGGCACGCTCCATATGCATGTCAGATGAGAAAGGAAGCTCTTCCATTCAAAATAAAATGTTCTGACGATCTACCCCACTGTTCTTAGCTATTCAGGTTCTAAGAAATCTGGAACTTGAGTAACAACGCATGAATGTAAAAAACTGCAGGCCTCTCCTTCAGAGTCTCTCTCTCTGTCTCTCTCTCTGTCTCTCTCTCTCTCTCTCTCTCTCTCTCTCTCTCTCTCTCTCTCTCTCTCTCTCTCTCTCTGTGTGTGTGTGTGTGTGTGTGTGTGTGTGTGTGTGTGTGTGTGTGTGTGTGTGTGTGTGTGTGTGTGTGTGTGATTGTGGGGTTGCATATTCAGTAATGCCTCTTGGATTTTAATTAAATCAGAACATGCAGACAGTTAAATATCTACTGCATTCCTCAACACAATCACATTACTTGGGGTGCATCAGAGTCTCTTAGCTTATCACAGCTGATTACTTTTATTTGGCATTGTCATTTTGGACACCAGATTGTGCAAACATACTTCCTTTGGTTAAAAAAAAGTTATCTCCTCACTTTTCTAGTGATTGATGGATTTTGTAAAAGTCTATTAACTTTTACGAAGTGTTTTCTTCTTTTCAGATAAGCTTGCCAACTGGTAATACACATTCTTTGACCTTCATTTGCCCTTTCACATCTGCAGTTGGATGTTGTCTGGATTTTGAACTCAGGTGCAGCCTTCTCACAAGTGGAATGCACAAAGGAGAGGTGGGGGTACCCCAAAATGTCCATGCCATCTAGAACATTCCAAAGTGTGACTCTAGACAGCCACTGCTATTCAAAGGACAAATATTGTCTGTAAGCAGTAGAGATGGGCACGACCAGAAATTTTTTTTCCGAGTTGTCGTTTTTCGGGACGGGTCCGTTTCGGGTCGTTTCGGTTTTTCGCAAAATTTTTCAAAAATTTGTCGTTTCGTCGTGTCGTTTGTCATTTGTCGTTACCGCTGCGATTTAGCGCGACTTGACTTCCCAGAGCATGGGGTTAGGGGGTAAGGGCTAGGTTTAGGGTAACGGTTAAGGTTAGGGTGGGTTAGTGGGCTGTACCTCTGGGTGCCTCTGGCCCACTAAGAACACAGTGTATTGGCGTATGGGTTAGGGTTAGGGTTAGGATTAGGATTAGGGTTGGTGTGCTTTTTATGCCCTCTCTGGCAAATCCAGAAGTCTCAGCAAAACCTGGCCATGCGATTGGTGGAATGGCTCCAAAAATTTGCATGGTGCCATCCCATGGCCAGCCCATCATTGCGCGTGCGCAGGTGTAAAAAAAATAAAAATAAAATAAAATAAAATAAAATCAATGGAGACGTTTTGTTGCAAGAAAAACCCACTGCTGCTACTGTAAAAATTCAAGCATTTAAAATAGCTAATTTTTGCATGTTTCTGTGGTGCTTTGGTGGGTTTTTGGACCACAATTTAAAAAAAAAATTGCGGTCACCATTTTGGATCCCCCCACACCGCATGGCAAATGGAGATGCCGAGGATGCCCCCTCCCAGCCTGGTACCAGCAAGTCTCAGCAAAACCTGGCCATGCGATTGGTGGAATGGCTCCAAAAATTTGCATGGTGCCATCCCATGGCCAGCCCATCATTGCGCGTGCACAGGTGTAAAAAAATAAAAATAAAATAAAATAAAATAAAATCAATGGAGACGTTTTGTTGCAAGAAAAACCCACTGCTGCTACTGTAAAAATTCAAGCATTTAAAATAGCTAATTTTCGCATGTTTCTGTGGTGCTTTGGTGGGTTTTTGGACCACGATTTCAAAAAAAATATTGTGGTCGCCATTTTGGATCCCCCCGCACCGCATGGCAAATGGAGACGCCGAGGATGCCCCCTCCCAGCCCGGTACCAGCAGCCCAGGACAGGAGGGGGGGAAGGTTGGAGTGGGGACCCCCCCCCAGAAACCACCCCTCTGGTAGGTACCCTCAGGCAGGCATATTTTCGCCTGCTTTTTTGGCCGGGAATCGGGTTTTTTTAATTTCTAAAACTTTTTTTCTGTGCCGCTTGGCATTGCGCGATCGCTGCGATGCCAGGAACGACAACGACAAATCAGACCCAATTTTTCTTTTGTCGGTTCGAGTTCGAGTTCTGGGGGAGTAATTGTCATTACCGTTTCCGTTGCGTAACAGAAACGAGTAACGGAAACGGAAACGAGAATTTCGCCAAGTCGTGCCCATGTCTAGTAAGCAGGCCATGCTTCCCATTTTAAATAAAATAGAAACAGTGAAGCCATAGCAACATTTGTCTTGAGTGTGGCAGCACTAAGACAAAACCTTTCAAACTTTAAGTATTTGTTTGTGGATCTATATTAGGGATGTCAAAAGTGCTTTCTAAATTATTTGTTCTCCTAAATTTAAGTTGTCTAGAGTCGAGGAGACACCTTGATGAGTAATTTTCAATTCCTGCAGGATTCCTCACCTCCGGGTGACAACCAGAGGAGTAATGTTTTCCTGTTAAAAGTCTGTGTCTGTGCAATTTCCACCAACATCCAAACTAACACAAATTTAGAAATTGGTGCCCTTTTGCTTTGTGAACAAGGCACAGAGAGATCACAGGCACAGAACAATGGATGATTGCTAGAGGACAAAAAACTACCCTCTTGGATGCTTCTGATTCTTAACCTTCCCTGTGACAAAGCAGCAACCACTGTCTTTTTGCACAGTTTCACTGTATTTGCATTGAAAATACGATGTGTGTTAAAATGACTTCTCTGCAATTTTGCATATTTTGCTTTTTAAAAAAGAATTCCCTCCTTGTTTATCTCCTGTTGTCAAGAGTGCAACAAAATATCTTAGCCTCTCCTGGAAAAAAACTGTTTTGCATAATTCTTTTGAGGATGAGATAAATGAGGATTAGCATTCCTAATCTAAACCAGTATCAAGTAAAAAAGCTGCCCACTGCAAACTATGTGTGTGTGTGTGTGTGTGTGTGTGTGTGTGTGTGTGTGTGTGTGTGTGTGTGTGTGTGTGTGTGTCTGGGTGTGTGTGTTCATTTTATCATGAGACATAACTGTAAGTGCTGGAAGGAAACAGACGATAAAACTTTATAAGTGATCTTTCAGATCAAATTAATACATTTTATGACTGAGCTGTGTTGCTCATGTCTATATTTTGAACACATTCTAAACAATACATATATATATATATTTCACCTCTGTCACCCGAGGCAATCATGAAGTTCCATTTATTGTATTCAGTATAAAATAAATAGCATTTGCTTTGGCTTCAGTGGCTGTGCACAACCATTCAAAACTGCAGTACCTGACTAGGTTATTAAACCAATCATCTACCTCAAGAACCTATTACTGTGAGGAAAGCAGCTGGCATAATACAGATCTAGTAGAAGTATGAAATGCACTTTCACAGGGCAGAGTTGGCTTGTGACATTAGATCATCAGCAGCAAGGGAAATACAGGGCCGGCCTTATGTTAACTGCACGGTGAAGCTAATGATGAAGCTTCAAATCCACAGGCTAGCTTGGTCTGGCACCCAGAAAACCTCGGCCTTTCTTCCTGAAATGCTGGGAAAGTATAGGCTAAAATCAGAGGGTGGGACTGCAAGAGCGTTTGGAAGAAATAAATGGCAAGCACTATTCTCCACCATGGAGATAGATAGATAGATAGATAGATAGATAGATAGATAGATAGATAGATAGATAGATAGATAGATAGATAGATAGATAGATAGATAGAGCTACACACACAAAATACATATGCTTCTAAGACAGGCATGCCCAAACTTCAGCCCTCCAGATGTTTTGAACAGCAACACCCACAGTCCTTTGCCATTGTCAATCAAAGCTTAGAATTCTGGGAGTTGTGGTCCAAAACATCAGGAGGGCCAAAGTTTGGACATGCCTGTGGACCTAGATATTATTTTTCCATGGCTCCTCATTCTCAGAAGGATTTTTAAAATGTGTATCATTTCTTTCTTTCTTTCTTTCTTTCTTTCTTTCTTTCTTTCTTTCTTTCTTTCTTTCTTTCTTTCTTTCTTTCTTTTTTCTTTCTTTCTTTCTTTCTTTCTTTCTTTCTTTCTTTCTGTGTCATGGTGCATTTATAGTCAGATAACTCCCATGCAAATTTGTCTGAGAATAACAGCCTTTACAGTAACACTATACTGTAATTGTTTAGTAGAGCTGAATGGGGACAAACCAGAAAAATGGCAAACCAGGTTGGTACATGGATGGAAGCCGGAGCCAGCTGCCTTTATTCATGTGCTGCCGGATGAGCTCCTGGAAAGGAAGCCGGTGTGTGTGTGTGTGTGTGTGTGTGTGTGTGTGTGTGTGTGTGTGTGTGTGTGTGTGTGTGTGTGTGTGTGCGCGCGCGCGCTCTAAAGACAGGGGAACACCTTTGGGTTCAGATGCTGGCTCCTGCTGTGCCTTTAAGCTGTACCTTGCATTCTGTTGTGGCTAGAGATGGGCACGAATAAAAAAAATGGTGTTTCGTTTGTCGTTTGTCATTGAGAGGTCTGTTTCATTTTGTTTCCATTTTTTGCAATTTTTTTGGGAAAAAATCATTTTTGATTTTCGTTATTTTGTTATTCGTTTCTACCCGGGTTTTGTGCGGTTTTTAAAAGCATTTCCATGCGTGGGCGTCCCCCAACGCCCCAGACCAGAGGGAAAACACTAAAAAAATTTGTGGTGGGACAACCCTTGGACCTATACACACAACAAATCAATACTCCTCTCCACAATACTCTAGGCTGGCCATGTTCTTCTGTCACCAGAAGCAGGCACTCCCACAAGCAGTAGAATGCAATCAGACCCTTTCCTTCCCTGACACTCCTGTTTCTATAAATCCCATTATTCCAATCATAGATGACTACTTCACGTCCACTCTCGTCCCGGGAGGAAGTTCATTGTGTGTTAATGTCGGTCGCGGTCACATGGTCTTCTTGCGGTTCTGTCCCTATCAGGCATGATTGATGATACCGGCATGACTGTTTCCGCACGTCCTTGTTCTGTGATGAGATGTGAAATTACATGCCTTTGTTCTCCTTTTTTTTTTCTGGCCCGACCTTCCGTTTTTCAATGTTTCGATTCTCCGAAGCCTTGCCTTCAATGCGTTAACGGAGCTAAGTTTGAGGCACTTGTCTTTTAATAGTGATGAGATGGACATGAAGTATCAGCCGTAGATGCATTTAGGAGATTAAGGAGGGAGGGTGTAAAATACAAGTGATGGCTTTAAAATGTTGCCTGTCTGAATGAATCCCTTTGTCATTAAAATCTGAAATTTACCAAAGGATGGAGTATGAGGAGCCATTAAAACGATGGCTGTGTTGGCTGCCATCCAGTCTTCAGCCCACGTAATGTAAAAATGAAAGCCCAGGTGTCCGGTTACCAATTCCTGCTAACCTCATCTAACAAATCCAAGCCCAGAGATGGAGTGACTCAGCTGCTGAGAAGGGAGGGGAAGAGACAAGTATTCAGGCTGTACAAGTATGACGCTGTAAACCTGTGTTTTCCACTTGTACCTCCCATGCAAGGCACTCATCGTTCTTGGACTCTCAGGTGTTACTTTCTGTGTAGTATAAGGGATAAGAGGGGCTGAATGGGAGAACATAAGGTGGCAGGCAGAAGGTTCCCACATTCTCCAGATAGGGCAGGGAAAGATTCCTGCAGAACTTCTGTCTCTCGGTATAGGCAAAACTGAATTCAAGGAAGAGCTTGCAAAATCAGCTGTTACAATAATGAGTCATTGGTTGCAAAGTCCTAGAAGGTAATTTGCAATCATTAATATTGCAGCTGCCTGCTTTTGTAGAAAGACATTCATTACGTTACTCATTACCTATGTTACACTTCTGGAAAATAAATTCATACGGAGTGATTGTAGCCTACTGGTTCCACATTAAGCAGCGATATTAAGAGAAATCACCCTGGCATCACCTAGTACTGGTGGTGTTATTTTCAAACATATGACTGCATCTTTTTGTCCTTTCCCCGACACCACTGCTTTTTTTAAAAAAAATATTGGTTTGTACTAGGGTGGAGTTGAGTGCTAGGATGCTTCCCATGCATTAGTATTAGCACTAACGCCAGTCTATCTCTATAATGAGCCAGGTTGTCCCTGAAAGCAAATGTCTGTGTCGATGCGTCGAATGCTGTGTGATATCGGAGCGGGCATAGCTGGGGAAAGAAAAAGGAGCAAGTCTCGGTAAATCAGCGTAATGTCTAATGTGCTCACTGGTCTTGCCGAAGTGAAATTGAGATTATGAAACCACGTAAGACCAAAACCAGGTAGACCAAAATTATTATTGTTTTCATGTAAGACTTCTACTGAGCCGGCCTGTCCGCAGAGAGGAAAATGCTGTCACGATTCCTTTAAAAAAAACTATGATTAATTTACACTTTGCACATCTGTCCTGTAAAGCTTATGGAAAAGATGCAGCAGGGAGGATTTCAGCTTTAGGTGGCAGTTGCGTCAAGTGATAACATCTAGCGCCCTTACGTGACCAAGGATTCTAAAGGTGAAAAAAAGGGGGGTGGTGGAAAAGAGCACCTCATGGAAGATTGCTTTTCTCCATTCAGACTGTGTTGTTCAAGCCTTGTCTAAGGAGAACACATATTGCCGACTTTCCATTTAATTACAAACCGCACCGTGTGCATGTGTGCGATTGGCAGTGGCTTTCAATGTTTCCATAGAAGACATTGGATCTCGGACCTCCATACACTCTTGAGATTGATTGGCAGTTCTTCTTTTTGGTCCAGTGATTGGAAGGAAGTGAGGTCAGCACCATGCAGTCAGACTTTTCAGTGAGTATCTATTCTGCACTTGGTGGGGATACGGGAGGGGTCCTTCTCTGTTGATGCTCCCAGACCGTGGAACTCTCTCCCACAGGAAGGCCAGCCTGGCTCCAACTTTGTTGTCCTTTCCCAAGCAGGTAAAGACCTTTCTCTTCCGGCCAGCTGTTCCTGAGTGGGTGCATGCCTGAGAGAAGCTGTTAAATAGATTGTTGTACCCTACTGCTTTGGTGTTTTGGTGTTAGGTGCACTGGTTTTTTCAGTCTGGTATTTGTTTGCTCCTTTTTGTTATTTTATACTCACTATTCTTAGTGGTCTTTTAATTATATAAAGCCGCTTGGGGTCCCTTTTCGGAAGAATGGTGGGATGCAAACATCTTTTAATAATAATAAATAAATAAGTGTTCTTCCTTTGTAGAAACTTCTAATTGGTAGTGTTTCTTTTATCAGCCCTAGTAGTTCTATGCTGACATGATATGCATTCCGGCATTCAGTTTGGGGATTGTTGATATAAAAAGTAGCTCAAACACCCATAGGGCTGCAAGAGCATCTGATGTGAACCATGCCTAACGTGCTGCATTGTCAGCTTTAATTCTTATTACCGAAAACTGGCTGAAAGTGGTAGACGTCTCTTGTGACCCACAGGCCATAAGATATGCTCTTTGTAGGCACTCTTCTGCATTAATTTCAGTCTCTTTGGACTTCTCTGGGTCCCACCTGAACCCTTCTTTTGTCCCAGTTGTACTGAGTAGGGAAGTTTCCCCCTTCTTCTTACACATTGCTCCCCATATGCTTTTCAAAGTATATTGTTTTTGGTTCATTATCGTAAAGAACCACTTATGCATTTCAGTGTTGACTAAGGCACGTTCCTCATTTATTGCTCTTTAGGAGTCCACATTTTTGGTGTCAGTCACAGCTGTTTGTGCCTCTGGACATTGGTCTAGATTTGCTTCACTGTATGTAAACCAGACAATTCAGGAATTATGCCAATTTGTGTTTTAATGTCCTGCACCTTGAATCTTTAATATTTTACTTCAAAATAGTAGCTGCTCAGTAAAGAACTTGACATTTCATAGTCATGCTCTTTATCGAAGTCTACAGTTGTCCCCGGTTTTCATTTCATTAGAAAAGTTTTCATTTAATTAGAAAAAGTGTTCTGCTTATACACCGCCCCATACCACTTCAAGTCGTCTCTGGGCGGTTTACAGGCTACACATTGCTCCCCCCAGCAAGCTGTGTACTCACTTTTCCCATTTTTGTTATACCGCTTGTTGTAAACCGCCTGGAGTTCCTCCGGGAAGACGGGCGGTATATAAGATTAATAAATAAATAAACCTCGGAAGGGTGGAAGGCTGAGTCAACCATGAGCCAGCTACCTGGGATTTGAACTGTGCTTCATTAAGTCCAGGGTCAATGCAGCTGTCTACCAGGAGATTTTGGAGCACTTCATGCTTCCTTCCACAGATGAGCTTTATGGGGATGCTGACTTCATTTTCGCGCAAGACTTGGCACCTATCCACACTGCCAAAAGTACCAAAACCTGATTGAATGACCATGGGGTTACTGTGCTTGATTGGCAAGCAAACTCCCCTGACCTTAACCCCATAGAGATTCTATAGGGCATTGAGAAGAGAAAGATGAGGGACATGAGACTGAACAATGCAGTGGAGCTGAAGACCACTGTTGAAGCATCCTGGTCATCCATAACACCTCAGCAGTGCCACAGGCTGATAGCATCCACGCCACACCACATTGAGTCAGTAATTGATGCAAAAGGGGCCCAAACCAAGTACTGAGTACGTATGCATGCTTATGCTTTTCAGAGGTCCAGTATTGTTCTATTTCCAATCCTTGTGTTATTGAAGTCATATAATATTCTAATTTTCTGAGATTGTGAATTTGGGGTTTTCATAAGCTGTACGCCTGACTCATCACAATTATACCAAAGTAGGGCTTGACATATCTTGCTTTGCATGTAATGAGTCTCATATACTAGTTTCACCTTTTGAGTTGACTTACTGAAATAAATGGAACATTTGCACGATATTTCAATGTTTCCAGTTTCACCGGTTGAACTCTAGTAAAGACATCAGGCTTCCAACAGGAATGCTAGCATCAAAACCCCTTTCCTTCTGCAGGTGATGTCAGTCATCATCATCACCACCATCATCTTAGAACTGCAGAGCTGGAAGGGACCTTATGGATCATGTAGTCCAGCCCTTGTTGAGGAGGCACAGGAGGGGAACTGAGCTGAACTCAGCAGCCAGATGCCAAAACCATCAAACTATGCATATTCCCAATTGGACCAGACTAAAAATGAACCCATGTTGCTGATTTTGTTTTAGAAGGGGGGGGAGAGATTCTTTGTTAGAAATATTCCATTACCAAAAAAAGCTTCCCTAGATATATTTTTCACGCCTCAATGCTCTAAGCACATCCGATATTGCCTGATTTCAGAAGCAGGGTCTGCCCTGGTTACTACTTGGATGGGAAACCACCGGGGAATGTCACACCAGGGAATACCAGATGCTGTAGGCACCTGGAGTAGGAACTGGCAAACCACTCTAGTATTCCTGCCAAGAAAACTCCAGGGACATGGGGTCATGGAGAGTCGGTGATGACTGTAATGACACAACACACACACACACACACACACACACACACACACACTTGTCTTAGGGGCTACTTTTGCAAATTCTTTCTTAGTAGTCAGTGGCTGGTAATGCTTAATTTTGTGTTTTATTAGAGATGTGTTTTTGTCTCTGTGGTGGGAGAACTTCCTCCCACCCCTTTCCTCTGTCACACTCTCTCTGTGCATAATAAAACACAACATTAACCTTCCTGTTGGGCTACTGTGTTGCACAGGAGATATATTTTACAGGAGAATATATTATGCATTAAATAAATAGTAGATGTGGCATAAAAATTGCCCACGCCACGTGCTAAAACTTAATCAAGGAAATTACAATCAGTGAGGTGCTGATACATTACAAGGCACAATTACATTAACATTAAATACAATCGGTTCTTCTCCTTCACAATGAAAAGGCATCTGATTCTAAATAGTTTCCTGAATTGAGCAGGGACTGTCCGTTCTCATCCTTACATTGAAAACCTGTTCGATCAATCTTCGCTTTCGTCCGACTTATTCAGAGGCAGCTAGGGACGAGCCAAGAAGAAGGGTGCATTCAAAATAAACAGCCCCCCTCTTTCTGAATGAAAAATAATTGAATCTTATTAGACAAAGTCGTATTGGGTATTCCTACCAGCAAGACACAATTGCATAGATTTCAGTGGTAAATTGCTGCAAGCCGAGAAGTTAGTGTCGGCATGAATGGCAGCAAGTTTCAATGCTCACCTCTTACCATACATCAGTTCTCGTCTGAATTTATGCCAATTGCATTATGACAATGTAAAAACTCCATAGGATTTGTCCCATTAGGAATACAGCATTGTCCAGCATGCAGCTGGATATCCCTTGACAGAACCTCTTTGTTCAGGCAACGTGAGCAATTTTCCTTTTCCTGTAGCCCTCCGCACACCTTCCAAATTGTTCTCTAGAGGCCTGAGATACTAAGGACACAAATCCATACTCACTGCATGGATGAAGAAGCACCAGATTATTATCTTCTTTTGGTGATGGGGCAAGTTATTTGGCGGCCTGCTTCGCAGGAGAAGCGAATGGGAACAACGCACGGCACAAGTTAAGCAAAATTAAGCAAAGCAATTCACCAGCTGCTCTACGCGGGCTCTGTTAGCCGTGCACATTGCATTTCAAAGGGTAAAGGATGCTCGGTTAGCGGAGAGGCAGTTGGCACGAATGATGGAGCCTGTGATGGGGGAAAATGTAGTGGTCCTCTTCTGTAAGTGAAAAATCTTATGGGGCTTGACTATTGCTGTACGGTTTGTCAAGCGGAGACAGTCTCCCCTGGCAAAAATGAAGCATTTAGAGTGTCTTCTTTACAATTGTATGGCAGCCATTTTGGAAAAGGGGTTTTGTGTCAGGGAAAAGGCTGAAGGGAAAGGGGAAAGAGAGGAGAAAGCCCTGTCATGTGCTAAGCTGATGCTAGTCTGCTGGATCTAGGCACAGACTTCTACTAATACTTAATTGAATGGGAAGAGAAGCCCCTTCCAGGCTTTCATGACCAACACAGGAAATTTAGGGATGGAGGAGATGGGGTTGGGAAAATGAAGGCCTACATGAGTGCCATGCCTTCTCCCCATTTCCATATGACCAAAGACTAAATTTGTCCGCGAAAGAGTCTAGAGGTGTAAAATTTCCAGAAATTTTGAAGCTTGGGAAAAAAATCTGTGTTTTTTCCCCCATCCCCATCCCCGAACCCCCCCCCCCGAAATTTTCAGAAAAAAAATGGGGAAAATGCTACATTAGCACTCCCCACCCCCCTTTACAGCTTGGAAGTCATTCTGTTACTTTAGGAACATAAAATATGACTATGGGCAATTTGACTTGGCATTAAATTATCACAATTGGCATATTAAAATATAATGTATCCA
This sequence comes from Phrynocephalus guinanensis, assembly GCA_037367245.1. NCBI lineage: Eukaryota > Metazoa > Chordata > Lepidosauria > Squamata > Agamidae > Phrynocephalus > Phrynocephalus guinanensis. Next base: position 31,216,577 of record CM074732.1, on the reverse strand, counting down.
ATTTTTACAAACAGAATTTTCTTTTAAAATAATATTTATTTGTAATTTTAAGTAACGTATGGAGTAACAATCTCCTGAACTGTTTACTAGTTTATGTGGAACAAAAAAAAAAAACCTCTGCAAAACAATGTTTAAAAATCCAGAATTAACAATTCATTTTTCCTCTTCACAGTATTAAATAAGAATAAAATAAAAACCTCATTCTTGTAAAAAAGAATTGAAGAGGGGGGAATGTATAGAAGTGAGTGGGATTAAGTTTCAATGAATGGGCATGAAATTTAATCAGAATCATTTTTGTTGCTCTGTATTTTCTTCCAGTGCTTTGAGGCCTAGTTAAAAGGACAGGACAGAACCAAACACTCCCACCCACATGCAAAAACAACAGTGAAACTTTTTTCTTTTTCTTATGACAATAGCAGCTCCTCCCAAGGGAAGAAATGCATCTTGTTCTTGCATTGGAGAGTTCAGTTTGTAATCTAGGACTTGCTTGTCCTCAATGCACAGAAATTAAAATAAACTGATACTATGCATATTTTTTTTACCAAACTCTGGGAGGCAGTAGAAGATAGGAAGGCCTGGCAAGCTCTGGTCCATGGGGTCACAAAGAGTCCGACACGACTGAACGACTGAACAACAACAATGCATATGTTTAAAGAAATGATTTGGAAAATATTAAAACACCCTGTCTTAAAATATTTTATTCATCATGTTAAAATAAGAACATTCTATAATCATTTTTTCTTTTTTCAATTTTTTCATTTTTTGGGGGGGAAGGTCTTCTGGGGGGGCAGAAAACATGTCCCTCCCCCCCCATTTTTTTCTGTCCCCCCCCCCCGGGACTTCACATCTCTATGAATGACCCAGTAAAGTGAGTACTGTATTGTGGCCAGTCCTGAGAAGATCCAGTTAGCAAGGGAAATTGTGTTGTTTTCTTGCTTTTTCACCTCATCCCTTGGGTTTTCCTGGCTAACTGACATGGCTGAATGCTCCAGTATGTGTTGATTGGACACACACACACACAGACACAGACACAGACACACACACACACACACACACACACACACACACACACACACACACACACACACACACAGAGAGAGAGAGAGAGAGAGAGAGAGAGAGAGAGAGAGAATAGTGCATTGCAATTTTTAACATGTGACATGCATTGTATCATACATTTCCTTCTTCTATGGGCTGCTTCCTGAGGGAGGCCCTCGGTGATGCAGCTGTTCATCCAAAACACTGACTCCCTCACCCAACCCAAGGGTTAAAAGATATCTCGATTATGCTGGGAGCAGATTTTCTGTGCGTAGCTTGTATTTACCTTTTTAATAAACAGTCACTTTCAAGTGGGAAATAATGGGAAATCATTTCCATATATCAAGCCTGTCAACACATGTGTATAAATATCTGTAGTCACAACCACAGGGGCAATTTATTAAAATGTCAAAGAAATCGTCTTTTCATTTCTCATGCTATCGGGCGACTGGTGTTTCAGATGGATTGCCCTTGTGTGTACAATTGTCTTGTTTAAAATGGGTTATTCCAGAAGAGTAATAGAAAATATGGATTAGATGTGTTGAAAGATTAAAAAGCAAATTCCAATACTCCCAAGTTAGTGATGCTTAAAAATAGCTTGGATGTAGTTGCAGAATTCTCATTTAACAATCCTCACTTTCTAACATAGTTTATCTGTCTCCCCATCCGGTTCATGTTTATTGGGCAGGGAATTGGGTTTTGGTCCACTTTTGCTCATTAATCGTCAGATCTGCTTCAGCTTGGTTAATAATACATATTTTTAAATCCCTAAATATATATTTATGATACAGCTTAATAATTCATGTTTTTTTCAGCTATATATATATAATGTGTGGTTTTAACATCAAGGTCCCAGGGTCCTTGTAGTAATCAACTTTCACAAGTATCATTTTCCATTTAGAAGCCATCACCACCAGCACACTTTGCTAGCACTTTGGTTGTGTCTTGGTTTTGTCTTTGCTGCATCCTTTAGTCAAAAATGTCCCCTGTAGGAATTTAGAAAAATAAGACAGTCCTCGCCCTGAAGTATGAAAGCTAAAGGAAAGGACATGAAGGGAGAAGGAACTTAGAAGGAGGAGGAAAGCACAACACACAAGTCAAGACACGTTTTTATGACCAGATGTGCTCCACACTCGCAGAGTGAGCATTCCTGTCTGCTGCTCATAATTCAGAAAGTTCAAGTTGTCAGAGTTTCATTTGCTACCTTACATGCTATTGTTTATTTTATTTTACATGCTACCTGTAGTTTGTTTGACTGGGAAGGACTTTTCTGGAGGGGGGTGAGGGTTTATTTCTCCAACCGTTCCTTCCAGGATATGAATTTAAAAAGCCCTCCCCCTTCTCTGCTGAGTTTTCTTCCCCTCTCTTTCTTGTGTTGGTGACAAGTGTGTGTTGTTGATGATGTGTTTGGATAGTGGTAAAGCACTGTAGGTGTGTGTTAAAGAAAGCAGCACACACAAGCCCATAGTTTATGGCAACTGAAAGTAAAAAAGTATATACAGTGGTACCTGGTATAAAAGAATTAATTCGTTCCAAATGAAATTATATTAAGCAAATTTTCCTTTATACAAATTTCCCATAGGAATGCACTGAAAACAGAGTGATCCCATTTTTATGTTGTACAGATTTGCCCCATAGGCAATTATGTTAAGCAAATTTCCCTTATCTCCAGAACTTTTTATGTTGTACAATTTTTATGTTATACAAACCGTTTGTTATACAAGGGTCCACTGTATTGTTCTTTCGCCTAGGGAACAGGTTTGTTTTCCATGGCTTCAGAGACTAGGGCTCAGGGCAATGGTTTCTAACTACAGGAAAAGAGATTCCATTTGAACATTAGGAAGAACTTCATGACGGTTAGAGCTCTTCAGCAGTGGCAGATGTTGCCTCAAAGGAGGGTGGCGGAGTCTCCTTCTTTGGAGGTTTTTAAGCAGAGGCGGGATGGCCATCTGTCGGGAGTCCTGTGATGGGGATTCCTGCATGGCAGGGGGTTGGACTGGATGGCCCTTGAGGTCTCTTCCAACTCTATGATTCTATGATTCTATGAGTTAATTGAGACTTGAAGTGCCAGATAATGAAAAAAGGTGGGATTCTTGGGGACTGGTTGCTATACTCCTCTGTGGATTTCTGGACTTCTGCTGCCTGGTGAAAAGATATAATAACTGAAATTCAGAACTCTGTGACAGAAGTCCCCCCCCCCAGAAATAACGCTGTGTTTCTTCCTTACAAGATTTTTGGTTCCAATGGCCTCTGTGAGGGCAAGAAAGACCTGGCCAGGCTGGTGACAGCAACTGTGAAGAGATATAGTGAAGTGGAAAATTTGCTTTTCTAATCAGATACTCCTCTTTTTCAGCCTCACAGAGCAGTTCATTTCAATGGTCGACTCGTTGGGTCGTAAAAGATAGAGGAGACACAAAACAACAGTGCTAGTAATAACAGTGCATTCCTTACTTTGGAATGCATGGAAATACTGAAAGCATCAGTTTCCTTCCTTTGCCTACCCCTAACCCCACACTACACACCAACACAATCAATCTTTACATGCAGAAATATCTGTATGCCTATGCACAGAGTTCTTCCAATGCCAGAGAGAGGGGTGTCATCTGAATTATGGACATAAGGCCTTGCCTGCCTGGCCAGAAACAGGAAGCCATAAACATCTTCTCCACATGCCTAAATAGATAGATGTTTTGGGGTCTCACACCAGGAGAAAAGCGTGAGCATGTGGTTTTGGAGTATTGTTCCTTCTGTGCAGATAACAGAAAGCCCAGAAATAGCACAAAAATCACATGGCAGCAGCTTTTGCTGAAGCATGAAAATAGATCATTTGCATCCCCCCCATCAGCATGTAATTGTGTGCTTGCTGGCTGTATGTGCCATTTGTCTTCTCAAAGACAAAGGGCACAATTTTACACAGAGTCCATTTGCACACATTACAGAAACAGTGATAGGAAGAAAACCACATGGCATCTCTCCCTTGGGCCTGTAGGTTTCCAAGTGTCTCACGGGATTGGAAAACATTTTGCTAGGCAGTGGGGTGACATTGAATAGGGACAAATGAAGTTGAAGAAAAAGGGAGGGTTTTCCTAAGGACCCCTTTTGCCTCTCAAATCTTTTGAATCTAATTTGAATGGACCCAACCTAGATCCCTCAGAGTCCTGGGAGCATCAGTGTCATCTCCCAGTCTTACTTTCTGAATACTTCCAATATATTTCTTGGCTCAAAATCTGTGCCTAAACCTAATTCTCAACCAGGAAAAACATCAGGCTAGGCCAAGCTGGAGATCTTACAACTACTGGGAGATAAGAGTTAGAAGAGCATGCTGAGGCATTAAAAAATAGAAACCTACAAGAAAGACAGTTCTGTTTATAATTGGGTGTCCGGATCAGGAAGACAGCTGCTCAGGTGCTGGCAGATGCCGAAAATAGAGGTGGCTCACTCTTGACAGCCTACTTGCCTACCTTCCCAATAACCAGGCTATAGTGGCTGTGACAAGGTGGCTTCCAATGAAATATGGCTAATTTTTCAAGAGACTGGCCAGTAGAGATGGGCACGAAACGAGCAATTTTTCGTTTTCATTTTCGTTTTTTCGTTTCATTACGTAACGAAATGAAAAACGAATTTTGTCTCCAAAATGAAACGAAATGAAACAACAGAAATTTTGTCGTGCGTTTCGTTTTCGTTGCGGCAAATACATTGAACTGTAACGAATGCTAACAAAACAGCAATTTTTCGTTTTCGTTTTCATTTTTTCGTTTCGTTATGTAATGAAACGAAAATGCATTTTTTGCAAAAAAATCACGAAAAACAAAAACAAACCGAAACAGACCCCCTAAACGACAAACGACAAATGAAACACCATTTTTTGAGTCGTGCCCATCTCTACTGGCCAGCATCACAATCAGCCCTGGGCCAGCCATACCTCCTTTAACCCAGGGCAAAATGTGCAATTTAACATGCATCCTTAACTGAACCATGTAGTCAACAGGTGCCATTTGGAGAGGACATGGCCATTATTTATTTATTTATTTATTTACTTATTTATTTATTTACCATCCATCTTCCAATCAGAAATCCAGGCCTAATATTTCATTATTATTCTCCGTCTTCCCATCTCCTGCTTTTTGCCTGGGAAAGAACAGTGGCCGATGTAAAGTCTTGCACACACTTTTCGGTCATACTGGGTTGGCCCACAGAAAGATTTTTTTTTATACACAACTGTGGGTTTGGGTAACATTTTAAAGTATCCTTAATTATGGGAAAGAACCAGCTGCTTTCAAATAAAACAGGCAGCCTAGCACAAAAATGAAAATGCAAGAATGGTCATCATACTGTCATTGGCATCCAGCATCCTGATAAACTAAATGGTGAGTGAACCAATAAAACTAAATGCCTTTTTAAAGATTCCCTTAAAGGTAAGCAAGGAGAGATATATGTCTAGCACATGAAGCTGGACTATATATTTTCATATGCACAAGACCAATGCTGATAACGCACCTGCCTTGTTTCCACTAACCTGCGAGTGGAGAAACAGGATTGGACTGCCACTAGGGCAGAGCTGTCAGAAACTTTCAGGGAACTGAATCTGAAAGTACGTCAGGCTTTCAAGATGAAAACAACACTCAAATCCACTGTTAATCATAAGTACAGTAGATTAATTGAATAAGAGATTACATTGACGTTGGCTTAGCAAATCTCATTGGTTTGGTGCATCTACAGTGATGTGGACTAACAACTGAGTTTAGCCCGAGGAGCTTCTCTGGGCTTATTAATTCACTGATAGTATAGGAATCACGTGCATTCAAGGACTCTCATGTAAGGGGTGGTGATGGAATCTGATGCAGGTCTCTTTAGTGCCAACTGCACAGGAGCTATCCAAGGTGCTGAACTCTATCCCTAAATGCCTTGAATCACATCACAAATTATGTTGCTGAGCTTCCCACATTTGTGGAAATGGCAGAGGTCAGCACACCTGGTGTGCAATGGAAGGAGCCTTCAGCCTTTTGGATGGCTCACTGCCCTAATCACACCAGAGCCAGGAGCCATCACGGCATGTATCCCAACATCATTCTGCACTACTTGATGGTTCTGAGCCATTATCAAATACAGCTTAAGGAAGAGAGAAATCCAGCTAAGACACTGCTGCTGCACGGATGTTTGAGTTTGTGGCTAGGCTCTGAACTTCCAGCTGTTCCAAATGCACAGCCTCAGTTTCCTTCAAGAGAAACAGAACAACCTGGGGTACTTGGTTTACCAAAACACTGTCAGGGGCACATTAAGGAACCAGTAGGCTTAAAAAGGTATACTAATCAGGCCCTGTCAACTCAGTTTACCTCAAGACATAAGAGAGATGGAGGGAGATGCAATACATCTCACATGAGGTGTTAGATTATGCATGCGACACCGCTGCTTTCAGTATTGTTCCTCTGCTGCCTCTTCATCAGATGTCTTTTTATATTCTGCCTGATAATGTAGAGGCATTCCTATTATTGTTAGGGATAGCAATATTGGGGTAGAAGGCAGCCTGGATATTTCTAGCATCACCCTATGTGGAGGTTTTTGAAAGTCCACATTTTTTGGAAATGTACGAGAGATTTTTAATCAAGACAAGCTTTTCCAAAGGTGCATCAACCTAAGTTCATTATGGATTGTGAGGCAGGGTCAGAAGGCACCCGACAGCTTGGCAATGTTGTCTGCCTAATTGTGATGCACTAACTCAGGAAAGTCTCCTGATACACTCTGGACAGAACAAAGCCTGTGCGATGCAAATGTGAGGTCTGACCAGGACAGCTGCAAGTAACACTGTGTGAGAATTACAGAGAAAGAAAGAAAGAAACAAAGAAAAAGTCCACAGGTGGGTTGGTACTTGCATCTCACAACATCACTGGTGCACCTGTGGAGAAATGGGAGGCTGGTGTTCCTGCCATTGAGATAGTGTGAAATGGTGCCAGAGAGAGAGAGAGAGAGAGAGAGAGAGAGAGAGAGAGAGAGAGAGAGAGAGAGAGAGAGAGAGAGCCAACGAACAGCGTAGCAAGGGGGTGCCTGGGGACAAAGTTGTTTTTGCACCCCTACGCCCCTCTCCAACCCCACTGTACCCTTCCAGCAAGGGGGGGGCAATCCTGCAGGCATTGGGCAGGCATGAGGCATGTGAGCACACGGGTGAGTGTCCAGGTGGGTTCATTCGTGTGTGCCTTACCTCTCCCACGGTGGCAACAAAGAGTTGGAAGAGGAGGAAGAGGAGGGCGCCGGAGGCACCGTACTCACAGGCCTGCCTGCTTGCTTGCTTTGCCACTCACCTGGTGCGCAGTGGCGGAAGGGCGCAGGCCTTCCTCTTCCTCCTCCCCCTCCAAGCGCCCCCAGATTTCTGTACCTGGGGCAGATGTACCCTTCTCTCCCCCCCCCCCGATACACCCCTGGAACCAACCCCATAGCTCCTGGCCAGCACTATGGGCTGACAGGCTGATCCAGCTGCCCAGGATCTTTCCCTCTTCAGGTCGTTTCCATTTTTCGGGCTCCAGGGGCCCGCTCCGTTTTTCAGGCATCGTTTTTCAGCACCCGCCGGGAAAGTGTTCCCGCGGCCACAGGGAGCCCTCCCGGGGCCGGGGACCGCCGGAGCTGGTGGCAAGCCTCCTGAGAGAGCCGCCCTGCAGCCACAGGGAGCCCTCCCAGGGCTGGGCGCCACCAGAGCCAGTGGCAAGCCTGTCGGGAGAACAATCCCGTGGCCATGGGGAGCCCTCCCGGGGCCAGGCACCGCCGGAGCCAGTGGCAAGCCTCCTGGGAGAGTCGTCCCGCAGCCGCGAGGAGCCCTCCTGGGGCCGGGCGCCGCCGGAGCTGGTGGCAAGCCTGTCGGGAGAATGATCCCGGGGACATGGGGAGCACTCCCGTGGCCGGGCACCGCCGGAGCCGAAGTCAAGCCTCCTGGGAGAGCTGTTTCACAGACACGGGGAGCCCTCCTGGGGCCGGGTGCCACCGGAGCCGGTGGCAAGCCTGCCGGGAGAAAAGTCCGCAGCCATGAGAGCGCTCTCCTGGCCGGCTTGACGGCGCCAGCGGTGCCCGGGAGGGCTGGGGGAGATTTAAAAAACCTGCTCTTCCCTCACCCCACCAGGTGGGAGAAGAGAGTGGGCTTTTTAAATCTTCTCCCCTCCCGAAGCTAGCAGCGAGCGGCTACTGGGTGCTGGCTCTGGGAGGGAGGAAGTGCGGGAGAGAGCACGGGCAGGGAAGATCCCTTTCAGACCCCCCTTCGCCCCTCTGCACCTGCCCAGCCACCACCCGGGGCTGAGGAGATCGAGCCACGGTCTTGCCTCCATGCGTGGAGACGAGACCACGGCCGAGGCTCAGCCGATCTCCTCCACCCCGGGTGACAGCTGCCTGGCCGCCATCCGGGACAGAGGAGACTGTGGCCGAGGCTCAGCCGATCTCTTCCACCCTGGGTGACAGGTGCCCGGCCGTCACCCTGGGCAGAGGAGATTGGATGAATGAACCAAACAGAACCGAACTACTTTGTTCTGGTTCTGTTCGGTTCGTGCCCAAATAACTCTGGGCTCCGTTATTCATTCCATTACATAATGGAACGGATAACGGATAACAGAACAATTTTTTTTTCTCGTTTCGTGCACATCTTTATTCCTTATTTTTGAACTGTATTTAAATCTTAATTTCATTTCTGCTTCTTTTCCAGGAGTAGCGTTATAGATGGCAGAGGATACTCAGCAATAAAATATGCTCGTGTTTAAACAGACAAGATGACCAGAAAATTAAATCTTCTAGTCCTACAGCAGACTCTCAAATGCTAAGTGAAAACATCTGGAACAGATCTGTTCCTTTCCCTCCTAAGCAGCTACGTTGTATCCTCACCAGCTCTAATTATAGACATAAGTGCAAAACTCTTACATTAAAAATTGTACCTGTGGACATAATTCAGCCAAGAATATATGAAATAACAAAATAACATGGGAAACACTACCTTATGTCTTTATAATGTTTCATGAATCTAATGTATGATGTGATACAATCCTGTAAGTTGGAAACGTTTTTAAAAATCATGTTTAGAGTTGTTGCTACAGTTGAGCAATTAAATACACACATTCCATCTTTGATGGAATGGGAAAACCTTACAATATATTTTTTAAAAATAGGTTCATCCTCACACCTAGGTGCCAAACAACACGGAGGCGTGAGGACTGGGAATGAGCTTGTATTCCCCTTTGGAGTGTTCCATAAAAGCAAATGAACCAATGATCGAATTAATTAAATAATTAATCTGCCCAAGGGGGAAAAAATCTACAACAAAGCGAGCTGTAATATAATGAATTACACATGCACACACCCCGCCCCACCCACCCCTCCCTCTCTCTCTCTCACACACACACAGACACACATGCATGCATGCACGCACGCACGCACGCATGCACGCACATGCGCGCGCGCACACACACACACACACACACACACACCTCTCTGGTTTAGGTGCTTCTTTCTTTTTCTGCAGCAGCACACACACACACACACACACACACTGGATGTGCTTTTTTTTCCAAAGAAACTGTTTCCATGCAGGAGCATTCTGAAATGGCATCCCCACCTGCAGTGGGTTGAGGTCTCTGGGTACAGAGCCATAGGTTGGGATTTGAATTCCCCCACTGAGTCTTCTTGACAGGGGCTACACTTGATGATCCCTACGGTCTCTCCCAGCATTGCAGTTGTAAGATGATGATGATGATGATGATGATGATGAATTGATGGAACCTTTCTTTACAGATGGATAATAAAAGTGGACAAGAACGAAATTAGTTCATTTTAAAAAAATCAAAATACATCAAAATGTACAGGTTTCTTCATATTAAAAGTGAAAGGAGGGGAATCAGTTAAAAAGCCATCAGCATGTGGCCAGGCACAGCTTTTGTAGTGTGTGAGAGTCAATAGATATCCAAACAAATCAGCAATGTGTATCTTGATCTTCTATGTTTGTGTTTTAGAAATGCTCCTGAAGTTAAAACCATGGATCTAGCAGAAATATGTGCCACTGCTGTAACTAATGCAGCTTAAAGGTTTAAGCTGAAAGACAAAATAATATTAGAGCTCAATTGTTCTCATCCTCTAAATGGGAGACAAGAGGACTTGAACCACTGAACACACGAATTTAGAAAAATGATCTACATGTTAATATTGGTGCATAAATGGGGAACATTTGTATTAACTCATCAATGAAAAATAAGAAGAGTCTACACTGAGGAGTCATAATGAGCAACCATGGCTAGCTTTTTGTCAAGCTGTTGAGTGAAGGAGTATCATTAAAAGAAAATGGAAGACGTAATGGAGAGACTTTTAGAATTGTTTTATGCCTCCTATAATCCTATGAAAATGAAGTCAATAGTCTGACGGAAGCTGAAGCTCAACATGTACAAAGGGTTCCAGGCTGGGGAAAGGGGATCTAAAACACTTGCTGCGTCTTTCATGTCATGGCAAAGTAGCCATGCTTTGAGTGGCTTGCTGTCAGTTGTGCGGGAAACAGGACTGCCTGTGGCTCTCCCCAAAAGGCACTGCTATATGAATGTCAATAACGTAATGGCCTTGATGAGGGAGGGGAGCACTGCATAAATGTCAAATAGGTACCTGCCAAGGAAGACAGATAATATTCAGATGAAGTCAGGCATGATTGGGTTTGACTACTACCTCTTGGGCCATCTTCTGTAGACACGGTATGTGTATACTTTTCTGACGTATGCAGTGACCCTCCAGTTGCAGACCTTTGTTTTCAAGCCAGACTTTCCATATATATCAGGCATGTCCAAACTTAAGCCCTCCAGATGTTTTGGACCACAACTCCCGCAGTCCTTTGCCATTGGAAATACAGGTTTGGAATTCTGGGAGTTGTGGTCCAAAATATCAGGAGGGCCGAAGTTTAGACATGCCTAATATAGATCATTTAATGATCCTTAGAACTGCATTGCTGGACGCTAAGGATCACTAGGTCCAGCCCCTGTCAAGGAGGAACAATGGGGAACTGAACTCCCAACCTCTGGCTTCACGGACCGAGACCTAAGCCACTGATCTATCCAGTGGTGACTTTTCTTAGGAATGATGGAGTAGAACTAGGGCTTATGGGGATGTTGTAGCAGGACTTTCTGATGAACAGGGCAATCATGTGATCTGTGGCTTTTCATTCAAACCTCTTTGTCTTGTATGAAACTCTATGAGTTTAGCAGCAGTGTTCAGAGTGACTGTTGGATATGTGTGGATCCCCACCCCACCCCTGCAAGAGTGCTGTTACACTATCCCCACTTCCTCTGGCAAGTAGGGACTTGTAGTCTCAATAGAGCCAAATTGAGGGTGGGAAGGGGGGTGGCCAAGGACTAAGCTGCTTGATTTGCTGGGTGTTAAACCGTACCCGGGACTTTGAAGCAGTCTTAACACCATCCCTGCCTCCTGAGACCATCATCTAGTGTATTGCATCTCACCAAAAAGATTCTCAGTGCCTGATAGACTACATCCTCTATCAAGACTCCATTTTTGGTACAATGCTTTGATAAAGATAGCAAGTTGCTATCGAAAGCTTAGCTTACATTTTTTTTTGTTTTAGTAGTGACCAATAAAGGTATCACCTAGCCTACTTTTCAATTTGTTTTTCTGGTCACAAGGCTCAACCCCCTTTTTTTTTACTTCTACCCCTGTTGTCATGCAAACCATGATGGAATGGTCTAGTTTTGCACGGGCAATTAATACCCATTACCTTAGCAAAAAGCCTGCTCCCAGCAATCAGGAGGATTGTTAGAACTACTTTGTTATTATGGATGGATACAACTGTCTGAAATTTCAACCTCTCCTTGGTGGTGTCGCTAGAGAAACTTTCATGATAAATGTCTACAGGTGGGGGAAATGTATCATTTTACTGGGTGTGTATCCCTTCCTGTTTAGAAACTATTTCCAAATTGCTGCAGTTCCTTGGCTTCAAAATTGTTGTGGTCTTCTTAAGGCTACAGGATTTATTGTGGAATATGATAAAGATTTTGAATAACTGCCTTTCATAATAACTCACCCCTCCCCTTCCCCCACGCCTCTAAACTGGATTACTAATTCCCCTCCTCCTTGGATTTCTAATTTTTCTTGGGCACCATGTAATTCCTCATAAAAGAAACACCATGAAAGGGCCTTCCAGCTTAAAAAGAAGCCCTGCAGCCACTTTTAGCATATCCTCAAGGTAAACGCCCGCTACCTATTTCTTGCCCCTGGATTTTCTTTGTAGTGATGTGACAGCTACTCAGGCATGCTAAGTCTTTGCAATTAAAAACAAAGCTGGTGGGCTTTATTTCATGTCCATCATTCCATAATAGGGGGATGAAAGTGGGGGGCTGAGTTTGCCGTTTCTGAAGCAACTATGTGATTTCTATCAGAAATTTTCATTGACTAAAGAAGCTTTTCATGTAACAAAACAAATTAGTAGCTGAAGAGACCGATTCCCCAGTCTTTTGAGAAGAAGCCAAGTTTACTAGCAGGCAGGCCATCATGCTGCTTCTCAGTTTCTGTGCACTTTTCCAAGGTTCAGAAAAGTTAGCCTTTTGGCTCTCCAGAAGTATTTTCCGCATATAAGACTATATGTTTGTATAAACTTGTTAGACTAAAAATTGAAGGTTGTCTTATACATGCAGGTAAGCCGAGGAGAGAACCATGCAGTTGCAAAACTGTAATTTTCAGTTTGAAAAATGGGGGTCGTCTTATACATGGTGGCTTCTTATAGATGAAAAAATACTGCACGGTAACTTCCAATTGCTGAAATTCTCAATGGATGTAACCTGTGTGGTGTTTTGATTCTGACAGAGTTATATTTCTGGTGCATACACAACCTAACAGCGTACATGACCCTGTTCACTTTGGTTGTTTCCTTCAATTTATTTATTTATTTATTTATTTATTTATTTATTTATTTATTTATTTATTTATTTATTTATTTATTTATTTATTTATTTATTTATTTATTTATTTATTTATTATTTCTGACCATGTTTCATTTCCATTTCATGGAACCCATGTTCTCCATAGGGTTGGATGGATTTGCTCAGGCCTGTACAATTTTGACTAAATGGCATATCAAGGGTGTTTTACTGATAATTCCTTCAACTGATTTCGGAACTGCTGAATAGAGATGGGCACGACTCAAAAAAATTGTGTTTCATTTTTCGTTTGGTCGTTTGGGGATCCGTTTCCGTTCGTTTTTGTTTTTCGTTTTGTTTTTGAAATTTTTTTCATTTCGTTTTCGGTTCGTAACAAAACGAAAAAATGAAAATGAAAACGAAAAATTGCTGTTTTGTTAGCATTCTTTTCAGTTCAATGGATTTGCCGCAACGAAAACGAAAAACATGGCAAAATTGGTCGTTTCGTTTCCGTTTTGGTTTTTGAAAATTTTTCGTTTTCATTTTCATTATGAAATGAAACGAAAAAACGAAAACGAAAATGAAAATTTCGCTGAGTCGTGCCCATCTCTACTGCTGAATGTCTCAGTGGCTGCCATAGCTCTCCACTTCCCCAGTTCATTTATGTCACCTCTCCCTGATCTGTGCTTCCTGAATACTCTCTGCACAGTGCTTATCCATTTCCCATTTAAAAGTAAGCTATGTTCTTAGCACCTTATACCTAGCCCTGCTGGAGGTGTAACAGGACTCCACAGTTAGCCTCCTTTCATTCCTCTGTAACTTCCACAGCTCAGTTCTCTGGAATCTTGGGATTTTATTTTATTTCTAGTTCAGAGAATTGGTTGTAGACAATTATTATTAATTTGGTTATTATTAATTCTTCTTATACTTTGCTTTATTTACAGGATGCTTTCCTAAGGGGTCCCAAAGCAGCTTACAATATTAGAAAAGTAGAATCAAACACATAATAAATTAAACATTAGAAAACAATTAAATTATACACTAACAAGTAGACTCTGCCATGCAGTGTTCCCTCTAAGCTGTGTGGCTGTGCAGCACTGCCTGTCAGTGCCATGTACCTGCAGCCAGTATTGCCGCTCATTTGGTACCTGTTGTGGCCCAGTGCTGGCAAAAAAATAGAGGTAGGTAAGTTAGGCTTAGAGAGAATGATAAGCTCATAATATTCCCTCTAATTTTCCACCAGCAACCCCTCTTCGGTTCCCATCCCACTCCTGGGGTTCGGGACACAACTCGAACCAAATGGACAGCAACCCTCGCTATAGGTGTACAGTGACCCCCCCCGCCTATTGCAGGGGTTAGGGACCCGACCTGACCCGACCCACGATAATTGAAAATCCGTGATATGTGGATGCAAGTCAGGGGCACCTAGCTGGGGGCTCTTATACTTACCTGAGGCCTCAGAAATGATTTTCAGCGATCCAGAAGTCACTTCTGGTTCACAGGGAGGCCCTTTTGGGGGTCCCAGAAGGCCAGGGAAGGCCGTTGCAGGCCCATTTGGGACAGCACCAGGTTGGGGGTAAGCATGGAAGGCCTGAAACAGGCCTTTCCCCCCCTTAACCCAGGAGGCCTTTTTTCATATACTGTGGTCCTGCATGATATAGGGGGACCTCAGTATATGAACCGCGAATGGGCCCCCCACTGTACTGTATACTGTACTTTGATTTGTATTCTGGCATTGAGCAGGGGCATTGGACTCAGTGGCCTTCTAGACCCCTTTCCAACTTCATTATCCTATGATTCCTGTTGTTTTCTTTCTGTGAGTGCATACTAACATCTCTATTATTTGAGTCTCTTTACTGAGGCCACCTCTTTATTGTACAGATGTAACTCTGTGCCAGAAGAGGAAATGTAACTTATTCTTTAAGTAAGCTCACCATGCCACTTTGGATCCCTGTTCCTGAGTTCTTCCCCCACTTAACGATACCATTAACACACAGCTTCATGGCTGTACAGTCATGCAGCTTAGAGGGGACATTGCACTTCCATAGCATTTTTAAAAATGTTGTTTTCTGCAGATGGCTAGTGTGTGTTTGAGTCTATATTGCTAGTCAGTTTTCATATTTCATTTTGCGTGTGTGTTTATGTATGCTGGAGCACATGCAGGTATTATAAAATGCTCTCTGTTATTTCTCTGAGCTGCTGAGGAACGGCTTCTTTGCTCTTAATGTATTGACATGCATATTTTAAAAGTAGCCCACAGCTTAGCGGGAGTATCTGCATCGTTTTGACCATGACAGTTTCAAAACATTTCTTTTTTGTGCTTAGGCAGACACTTATTTTATGCCTTTTAATTAATGTTTAAACAGCTGTAGTCTAGTCTTACTAGAATGTGGTTTCTCTTTATCATTTTATTGCATTTTTATTGGTTGTTAGACTTACCTGGGAAGTGTCAGAAGGTCCAGACATAAGTTGTTGTTTTTCACCTTAAACAAAAGGCAAATAAGATAAGCTAGAACAGTGGTTCTCAGCCTTCCTAATGCCGCACTCCTTTAATACAGTTCCTGATGTTGTGGTGACCCCTTGCCCTGCTTGGAAGAGGCCACAAGCCCCCTTTGGCAGGCCACTGTCGCAGGTGCCATAGAGAACTTCCCTCTACAGGCACCCTCAGCCAATCACAGCCTCCGGCGCCATTGACTGACATCCCCTCCAACCTATCAAGCTGTAATTCACTCTTTCCCCCATTCCTCCCCCCTCCTCTTCCAAGCCGTTTGTGCCTTTTTCTTCATTGGCTCATGGCAACCCCTGTGAAATGGACGTTCGACCACCCAAAGGGGTCCCAACCCCCAGGTTGGGAACCACTGAGCTAGAAGAATAAATGTGTGCACTGTGCAGATAAATAGATTTGTCCTTGCTGTGTGCCATCAAGATTATTTATTTATTTATTTATTTATTATTTACACTTATATACCGCTCTATTTCCCATAAGAAGGACTCAGAGCGGTTTACAACAATCATGATAAAACAGCAAGTCAATACAGTAACTAAAACAGTGGTTTCCAAGAATAAATAGATCGGCGGGATATTAAAAAAAAAAAAGGACCTACATATGTGGATCCTTAGAGATCCCTAAGATGTTTCCACTTGATGACCAATCATGATCCCATGATTGAAAAAGAAGTCCTGTCATCAGTTGGGTCTACATCAGCCTTCCAAACACTCAGCTGTAACTTTGTTCATTGAGTTTATCCGTCTTAAGTTAGGTCTTCCTCTCTTCCTGTTACCTTCCACATCTGAGCATTGTTGTACTGTGTTTTTCAGTGAGTGTAAGTTTCCCATTAGAGATGGGCACAAATAAAAAAAATGATGTTTCATTTGTCGTTTGTTGTTTGGAGGGTCCGTTTCGGTTCGTTTCCATTTTTCGCTGATTTTTGCAAAAAATTCATTTTCGTTTTCGTTCATTTTGTTACAGTTTCATTACCATTTATTTCAATTTTTTGTGATTTTTTTTTTAGCATTTAACGCAGGTCACTGTATTGCAGTAACGGAAACGAAACACACGACAAAATTTCCGGTGTTTCTGTTCGTTTAGTTTCATTTTGGAGACAAATTCGTTTGTCATTTGTTGCATAACAAAATGAAAAAATGAAAATGAAAATGAAAAATTGTTCATTTCGTGCCCATCTCTACTTTCCATGATGTTTCCAAAATGAAGTAGCCTCAGACTACTCATTTTGCTTCTCTTGAGCCTTCTGGATTGATTTGATCTCAAGCTCACCCATTTGTCTCTTCTAGCAGTCCTTATTGACCATGAAAGTCCTTTATTACGCCCATTTTCAATTAATCATTTTTAAAAAATTCTTGCTCTCTTTCTTCATTGCTTGGTTTTGGTAAATTTTCTGCCTCTTTCATGGTACTATACTGTAAACCAGAGGGCTAGAACTGTCCAAATGGTAGTTCATTGTGGTTCATCAAGGTTGACAAACCACGGAATCCCCCCAATCGTGAACTGCTGAAACCAACACATAACGGTTTGTCAGTTTGCGGGATTTTTATTTAGACAGCCCTTTCTTTAAGATGAATGGAGATGCATAAAAAGGGAAAATATTTGTTTCTTCTTATTTTTTACAGTCTCTAGACCTGACAGGTATGGAGGGATGACTATGAAACCAATCAGCTCTGTTTGTGGAATATTGTGATTAGTTCTTTTATTTGTCTCCATGTCTAATCAGGATACACAAAAGAAAGCATTTCACTACACAGTGCATTGCATGCTTAAACTGTGGGGTCTGCTTTTTTAAAAAAAGCAACAGTGGTTATAGTTTGGAAGAGGGGAAATTAGATATATGCATGAAGGATCTAAATTGCAGGTCATGATGGCGATATATTACTTCTGATGTTAGACACAACATGCACTATTGGCTGCTGGGAAAGTGAGCTGAGCAGTGCTTTGAACTCATGTGCTACTAGCAGGCTTCCTATTTGTACTTGGGCATGATGTGAAGAGACTACAGACAACTACGCAGGCTACTCAAAATGAATGAATGAATCCTAGCTGCCCATTATTATGAGAATTATTTTCATACGATTACAGATGTTTACAGCTGACAACATTTGTCATTTGCCCCCCGCTGTGGCTGTATGGAAAGAAAAGGAGTAATTAATTGACTGACTTATCTGCTTAGATACATGCATCACACTCATCAGATTCACACGGTATTTATTCAGGCACTGTTTATGCTTCTATGAAGCCAGCACACAGTTCAATAGTCTTAACACTGACAGATTAATATTGTTTCCCTCTTGGTGGAAACACAGACTGATGTTATCAGGACAGGCTCCCTGAGAAGAGTGTTGCTGCCATTTCCTTTTGGTCATGCCTTTGTTGCTCTTGGTTGTCTGAATGCCTGCAAATCTGGCAGAATCGAGTGGCCATAGCAGCTTAACCACATTCATTCTAGATGATCTGAAGTCAGTGCAGCTTGCAGTGCTCCAAGGCAACCCGAGCTCAGCAAGCCCATACTGAGGCAGGTTTGTCACAAGGAATGTGCCCTGTCTTCAGATGTCTGTGTAACTGAGGGGACAAATCGGGGCTATTTGTGTATTTCTACCCCCCCCCCCAAAGTTGGCAGGGGTAGTGAATTAAACTATCAACAACTTTTAAGGAAGTGGCCGAGCTGGTACCAGAAGAGGAAACTAACCCTAGTAGAAGGCAAGGATCTCTCCTTCACATTCCAATCACTGATTGTCAATGAGTGTCTCTCCCCCCCCCCTTTTAACTGCAAGACAATGTGATTTTGTTCTTTCTTCTTTTACCCTCCCCCTTTTTTCAATTAGTTGCACTTTTAGGACTCTCTCCTATGAGAGAGAGACAGAGACAGAAAAAAGGTTACTTCACGTCCATAGCGTGACAGCAGAATCTCGTCCCAACCATGCCCCCTGAACTGGGAACAGAGCGTGATGAGCTGTACCTGCCCCTGGGCTGGGGAACTCTGTTGTCATGCTTTGTTTCCGGTTCCTGTTCCGAGACAAGCGACGTGAAGTAACGGAAATGGCTGTTTCCCCCTTTTGCTCTAGGAATACTCCGAAAACCGAGAAAGCCGACTGGAACTCCTGTGCCAGGTCAGGCTTGGCTGCCCACCTGTTCCTGCAGGAGAAGGTGGCTCTTGAAGGGACAGGTGGAGAGCCACTGTCAGGCATAGGTCCATCCTCCTCGGGTCCTGTAGGCAGGGCTGAGCTCTCCTTGTCTGCTTGCCTGCCAGCCCGAAGACTGCTGAGTCCAGGGCGAGGGTGTCTCACCCATCGCCCACACCAACACTGCTGCTGCTCGCCCGTGGCAAGTGGTGAGAGCTTGCCTGGTTCCTCCTGCTGGGCTTCCTGAGACAGCCCACGCACCCACAGCAGGGATTCAAAATATCAAAAAACGGAAGCCTGACAATTTTTAAAAAGGCTAAACGAAGCCAGGGAAATGCAGTAGCTGTCACAAAACAAGGACATGAAGTAACAGTTGTCACAATACAAGTAATCACGCCCGTGGGTAAACAAAAACAGGGATTGAACAGGGACAAAACCACGTGACCACAAAGAATGCTGTCATGGAATGAACGTAATCGTGGAAGGAAATAGGATGTGAAGTAACTGCCAGAGACACACACAGAGAGAGGAATAGAGAGGTGAATGCCTGCACTCCTGTATTGATTTTGAGTGATTTCTTTAGGATATTAATGACTGTTTGGTGTGACTTTTGATGTCAGACGTATTAATAAGTTAAAAATAAAGTCTGAATTTACATGCTCAGAACAGGACAGGATGTCATATGAGTCAATATGCTGAGTAAGGGTGACTCAGCATAAGCTAATGCAACCAGGGTATTTCCCTGTATGATGCAACATGCATGATGCAATGTAAAATATTATTGGATGACAACATGTATATATGTGATGGATAGTATACAGTACATCATTTCTCTTCTATATGTTGCTGCTGCTGGCTCTTACGCTGTCACTGGATACTGAATATTATGCTGCTGTGTTTTTTGTAAACAGACCAGTGAAGGAATTTGCTGTTCCTATCTTTCTGTTTACTTTCGTTGCTGGGAATCTCGACACAAAGGCCATCAGGACAAGATGCTGCAAAACTCTTGTCAGTTGTGTCACAACCAGTGTTCATAATCACCACTCCTGTTTCTCTTTTTCTTGTCTTTTTTCGTTTGGATGTGGCAAAAAATAAAATAAAAATAATATCGCAACAGAGGACTAAATCCATTTATTAGTGTCAAGTATGGGAGAGGCACTAAATCAATGAGAGTTATATTAGCATTCACTAACCAAATACCATCAGATTAAATAGTTCACTTTATTTAGGACCTGCAACTTGAGTCAGCAATTGAGTGCCTGAATGGCCACAAAATAAACAGTGAGTGTGTTTGGCTGGATTGCTTGGAAAAATTAAACTGGGCTGATTTATTTGCAAGGCAGTACCTGCTTCCCTTTCCTTTTTTAATACTTGAATGAATCACCTGTAGTGACAACGGTGACACAGATTGTACAGCTTTTTCATGTAAGATCCATCCTGAATTATTTTCCTTTAGTGTGCACACTTACTACCTCCTAACTTTTCTGTATCCAGAGCTGATACCAGTCTTAGCAATACCTTGGCATAAATGCAATCCAAGGAGAAAGGCAGGGTAAAATACTCAATAATAATAATAATAATAATAATAATAATAATAATAATAATAATAATAAATAATAATAATAATAATAATATAATAATAATAATAATGCATGAAGGCTATTATTTTCTTTTTTTGCAGTCTACTTAAGGGAGTTTGTACCTGGAAAATCAGCCACTGTATGCAATCAATTGATTGACGAATTATTATTTCACTAGGATGCTTTCCTTTATCCGCCAGGAGGAACATGAAAACTTTACAATTAGTCTTGCTATGAAACCGGCAACAATCTCATCCATCCATCCATCCACTTCAGAAAAAATATTAACATTCTTTTCACTTAACCCTTGAAATCAAGCCAACTATCTTGCAGGCCTTGGGCTTGTTTTTTTTTTTTTAATCTGATAGGATTTACACACACCCTCCCAAGGTCAATCCTTATTTGTCTTTGGGTTATGAAAGGCAATAAAATCAATCTGTCCCAATAGATTGATTAAATAAGTTTAATTATTTTCTCCTCCAAAGTGAGGAAAGCAATTTAGACACTTGTCTCTTGAATTTCTGCTCGAGTTCCTTGCCTTGACTTCAAAATGCCATTCCTGCTGTGTTGTTTTCCTTTTACATTGATTGGTAATTTACATGTCAAGAGGCTGATGAGGTCAGGCTGGCTCTCAGAATGCCTGCCAGACCAGCAGCACAGATGCTGTGCTGTAGAGGCAATGTGTTCAGAGCCCTTAGACATCACTCACAGAGGGCCATGGGGAATCGTGTCATGTTAGGGATCTCCTCGGAAAGCCAAACCTTCCCAAGGAGTAATTAGCATCCAGGGAAACAAAGAGGGCAACACATCTGCATCACAGAGGAAGACCCCCTACAGTGTCACTGTGTGTGGCTGGTCGGGGTGATGGGGCAGTAAGTGATGGAACTGCTTCTGAGTTGGCTGAGGGTTGAAACCAATCCAATTCTAAAATTCCATATTCTGGGTAAAGCTTAGTTGACTGGGTAGAGTGGCAGCCCAGAGTTGGTGGGAGCCATTTTGGGGGAAGAAGGGGAGACAGCCAAGCAGATAGTACAATATGACCTGCAGCTTCAGCAGTTGCGGCTGTTGTTGCTAAGACTTCGTAACAAGGCCACTTTGCTCCAGTGTTGTTCAGAAGAGCACCCTAACTCTATAAGAAGGCACCCACTGGTTCTTTCCAAAGTCCCTTCCCATCTCTCTTAACTCTTGACTTTTCAATAGAGATGGGCACGAAATGAAAAAAAATCATTCTGTTATTCGTTATTCGTTTTGTTATGTAACGAAATGAATAACGGAAATTGTGATGAAATTGGAACGAACCGAACAGAACCACGAAAATTAGGTTTGTTACGTTTCGTTTTCATTAATGGCGACGTGCAATGAAATGAGCTGTTTTTAAATATTTAAAAACGTCCTGAATATCTGTAAAAACCCAGCGATAATTATTTATTCTGCCTGATAATACCTACCAGGGCGGTTGGGGTCCTTAAATTGTGCATTTATGTCTTTTCTCAGATTGCTGTATTTTTTTTTCCTTTAAGGGGAGTTAGGGGACATCGACCCAAAAATGGCTCCCAGATGCCTAATATTGATTTCTTGGGTATTAAAACGCCCTGGGTATCCTTAAAAACGCAGTGATAATTATTTGAAATTATTTCCTACCAGGGGGCTGTGGTCCTTGAAACATTTGTTTTTGTCTTTCTCCCATCGTGATGTATTTTTTCTTTTTTCTTTTAATCCACAAAATGGATTCCAGCCACAAGATGGATGCAAGCCATGTGATGGGATCATGTAAATTCTTGGACAATTTCAACCAATAGCATGCCCGGGTAGGTGTGGCAGCCACAGAGGGCATAAAAAGCTTTGGCAGCCCTCATCCTCCTTGCAGTCTGCATTGGGAGTTAAGGTGGGATTGCTGTCTCTGTGACTCGTTGTTTTCACTTTAGGGCAGCCAGGCAGGTGTGTTTCTCTGTGTTCCTGCTGGCTGCAGCCTGGCTCTTAGGGGAAAGAAAGAAGAGACTTCTATTGCAGCCTCTCTGTGTGCGTGCGTACCTCTCGGTGAGCACCCTCCCCTGCCCCGCAGTGCAGTCACTCTGTGTCTGCCTTATGCCGTGGGCAATGCCCGCTGCTGCCTTTGCAGCCTCCTTGCATACCTAGTCTATACTGTGTCTCTACCAGCATCTTTTTTTTCAGTGTTTTCCCTCTGGTCTGGGGCGTTGTGGGACGTCCGCATGTGAAAATGCTTTAAGTCGCGCAAAAAGCGGGTAAAATAAAAAAATCAAAAATAAAAAAAAATCAAAATAATTTTTTTTTCAAAAAATATCACAAAAAACGAAAATGAACCGAAATGGACCCGCAACGGAAAATGAAAAACCAAAACATCATTTTTTCCGATTCGTGCCCATCTCTACTTTTCAATGCTCAAACAAGGACAACACACATACAAGCATCAGTTGGCTGGGCCAGTGACGCCTGGTGTAGCTGGGAATGAGTAGAACAGAACAGTCATTGTTAATGAACTGTGGAAATAGGTGGACAAAGTTAGGACATTCAAAACCTCCACTCTCCTATGTTAGAGTAAGGCTGTACTATTGTCCTGCATTTGGAAGATGTTAGTATGGTTGTAGGGATTTTGTATAATTTTAACAAAAGAAGATTACAATGCCATTGTAGACCTTAAGTATATAATGACCATTGTTGTTCATTATGACTTGATTGATACAGCAAAACTACTCTGTGCTAGGCACAGACTAAATTCATTGAATGTGTGTCCCTATTGAAATCAGTGTGGTGTTTACCTGTGGTAATGAAGAATGCATAAGAGGTGTCTGTACTGATTGGGTTTGTAGACCAATGAGAGAGTCTGGGGAGTGACCTGAGAGGATTTAAGGCTCTGCTCAGTGAATCTGTCAGAGTCTGAAAGAATCAGATAGGGAATCTGACAGAGTCTGAGAGAATCTGATAGGGACTGCCACCATCTTAGAGAAAGGAGTCTGAGAAAAGAGATAGGACTTTTAGAGTGTTTGTGAAGAAAGCCAAGTATTTAGAGTTTGTAAACTTAGGAACTTTATTAGTAATCAAGATTAAGTGGGTTTGAGATGTAGTCTTATTTTTGGTTATACTTTGGTGGTGTTGCTGCTGCTGTCCTCCTCCTCCTCCTCCTCTCTGTTGAGGATAGCACTCCCCCAAGCACAAGCTGTTGGAGACCAGATGCTAGTCAAGGGCAGGGATTATGTCAGGAGTAAATAGGACCAGAAACAAAAGAAGAGAAGTATTAATGAAATCAGTGTCCATGACACCATTCATTCTTTATTTGGAATATGGAATTTGACCTGTGGAATGCAATCTTTATATTTTAATGGTTAATTACTTTTAAATTTTAATCGAAAATTAATAAGATACAATATACAAAACCATAAAATAGTTAGAAACAGTCAAACACCACATAGTAAACATATCAAAAGGTATTACCAGTTAAATGGCATTACCAGTTAAATTTCAAAGAGAAATTGAGACAACCCCCTGGCTCATATCCTATGGCTTATATTCTGGCACAGAGCAGGGGGTTGGACTTGATGCATCTAAGCCACTTCCAACTTCACTATTCTATGATTCTCTAACACATATTTCCATAAATCAGCATGACTGGCCAGGGAGTTACTAAAATAATCTGCATGACTGTTATAATTCTGAATAATAGGGAGCCATGTTATACCACATGCATCTATACTGGAATTTCTGGGACCTCAGTTACGAGTAGACAGTCGGTTCAAAAGAAATGTCCTGTGCAATGCAATGACAAATCTGTTCTGCAATCCTGTATATTCCTCCCACTAAGTGGGATACTGACAGGGATATGGAATACCACCGATACTCCCATGCAAATAGAAATAGGCTTGTCAACCATATTTTTGTTTCTGTGTCTGTTTTTGAAAAAAGTGGCCACAAAGTGTGAGCTATCCCTGGAGTTGCAGTCAAAAAAAAAGGTAGGTTTTAACATCACTGGAATGGAGAAAGGGCCAAATTACACTTGGTGCATAGTTTGTTGCACACAGCTCTATGCTTCCTTTTTATCCTTAAATAGAGACACAAAGAGCGGGGGGGCGGGGGGGTTGTTATTGGGACTCTTCCCTTGCAAGCTGTGGCTCAGCCCATGTCTCCCCTCCCTTTCTTCTGTCTCTTCTTTCTCCTTATTCGCCAATTTATTATTTGGCATTATGTGGCGGTGGGGAAGAAGGCCAGTTCCATGCAAGAGACCATTAGAAAGGAGATTGAAAATAAAACAGCCAAGATTATAATGCCATTATAATGAAACAATGGTAAGGCTGCACCTGGAGTATTGCATACAGTTCTGGTTGCCAGATTTCAAAAACGACACAGTGGGACTGGAAAAGTTTCAGAAGTGAGCAACTAAAATGATTATAGGACCGGGGCATTTCCCTTATGAGGAAAAAGGCATCTGGGGCCCTTTAGTCTAGAAAAAAGGCACCTGAATGTGAACATTATTGAGATGTATATACTGTAATTATGAAGGGGATGGATAAAGTGGATAGAGGGAAGCTGTTTTCCCTCTCACACAATACCAGAACCAGGGGGTCAACCACTCAAACTGAGGGTTGGAAGATTGAGAAGTGATATCTCTTTACCCGGCATGTTATTAGTCTGTGGAACTCCTTGCCACAGGATGTGACTCTGGCATCTGGCCTAGATGCCTTTAAAAGGGGACTGGACTCTTTTGAGTAGGAAAAGTCCATTTCCGCTTACTAGCCATGTTGGGGATACATGTTATCATCAGGGTTAAAAGAAGGGTACCTCAAAGTACCAGACTCAGGGGAGTGGCATTAGGAGACAGGTCTCTAGTTGTCTCCTGTGCTCCCAGAGGCCATGTGGTTGGGCCACTGGGAGAGAGAGGAAAATGGGCTTGATGGTCCTTTGGCTTAAACCCAGCAGGGTTGTTATGTTCTTATGGATATTTGCTGCATATTTCTCATTGTCATAATCTTAAGTCATTTTATTTTATCTGATTTCATGTTATGTATATTAAAACTTGGTATGGGGGCTGAGTGTAGAGTAACCCTACAAAGTTACATGGAATCATGAAATGAATTTCCCTGCCATCATGGAAGCTGAGTCCTGAGACCAACATGGACTTCAACATAATCATCAAAGCTTCCAAGGTAAACACTGCATAGTTGGTGTTCAGTGGAGCTTCTACTACTTCTTAGGGCGTTTATACACGACCCCTAAACTCCGGGGCAAATGGCTCCCAGCTCCAGAGCTTAAAAATGTTTACCCACCAGCTCCGGAGTTAACAGGAAATTAAGTGCGACCCCGCACACTTTAGCGCGTCCCAGCGCAGCTTTCAGGTACCTGCTCTTTGGAGGTGAAAATTATTTGATCCGGTGTAACGATAGTGAGTGCGGGGCTCTCCTTGCTTCTGTTTGTTGTTTTTTGGCTCCCACCCCTTTAAGAGCTACTTTTACAGAGACGAGAGGCAGAACGAGGTGAGCGGCATGCTTTTCTTTCTCTTTTTCTCCCTCCCCTCACGCAGCCAGCAGCCAGGAAGTATGGAGGGGGTGGGGACACAGGAAGAGCGACGAACCCCTAAGATCTCTGGTCCGAATTTAAGTGGCCAGCGGATCTTAGGGGTCGTGTAAAAAGGCCCTTACTTAACAAGCATCCCATGATTCCCTTAAGGATTCCACCCCCCTCCCCCGTTCCTCTTCATCCCTTGCACAAGCACCATAGCTAGTTCATGCCATCATGATGTGCCCCTCTCTGTGTTTCTGTGTGAAAACTGACGGGGCTGTCTCCTGAAGTCAGGGTGCTTGAGTGCTGTCTTCCTGATGTTAATTATCAGGCTTCATTAATTTCTTTCAAGAGTAGTTGTTCCCCTTGGGGAGAAAAGACAAGCCATCTCCTCTGCACATGGGAAGTTATAATATGCCATTTGTATTCAAGAAGCATCAAATATACTTTTCCTCCACTTGCAAATGTACACGTGTCCATTTCTGCAGATGTTTTCCCCCCTTTCCTGTCTGTAATTCTGTTTCATCCTTTTCCTGTGCAGATTGTTTTAAGCCAACAAAAATCAATGTGCATTTTGCAGATTGTCTGCTTTAAGCTCTAATAAATATTTAGTCAATATTTACACACACATACATATACATATATATATACACAGGGATAGAAGAGACAGGCAGACAGACACAGACACACGCAAACAGAGAGAGAGAGAGAGAGAGAGAGAGAGAGAGAGAGAGAGAGAGAGAGAGAGAGAGAGAGAGAGAGAGAGGTACCTTTTATAAAGGAATTAATTCATTCCAAATGAAATTCTGTTAAGCAAATTTTCCTTTGTACAACTTTCCCATAGGAATGCATTGAAATGGATCAATCCCTAATGGTGGCCATTTTTCTGTTGTACGGAGTCACCCCATAGGCGATTCTGTTAACAAATTTCCCCCTATCTTCGGAATTTTTTTCCTTTAAGTGGATTTTCTGTTAAACAAACCACTTGTTATACAAGGGTCCTCTCTCTCTCCCCCCCCTCTCTGTCTTTTCTCTATAATTTTAAGTAGTTTTCAAGGCATCATATCATATTTTTAAATTCATCCCTAGCAGAAAACAAAGAAATAAAGCAGACATATATGCCTGCTGGCTGAATCAAGCAGCATATACATAGATGCATCGAGGTAGTTAATTAAGTCAGCAGGTCCTTCCAGAGACCCACATCTTTTATCGGAGGAGAGTATGTATCATCAATTTCACTATTCAGATTCACACTATTGGTAAATGGAGACTACATGAAACCTGCCTCCATGAGCTGACATTCTCAAGGTCCTGGATTTGCATAATTGATTCTTCTGCATAAACCAGATTTGACTCCTCCATTGTGCAACTGAGAGGACAGAGATATTTCCAGTTGGTCACAGTGAGGAGGCATGCAGCTAAACGTCACTTACCTGTTAGTTTTATGCAACAGTTTTTATGTGGAATAGACATGGGCACGACTTGGCGAAATTCTCGTTTCCATTTCCGTTCCTCATTTCCGTTACGCAACGGAAACGGTAACAACAATTAAGCCGTCAGAACTCGAACTCAAACCGATAAAAGAAAAATTGGGTCTGATTTGCTGTTGTTGTTCACGGCATCGCGGCGATCGCGCGATGCCAAGCGGCACAGAAAAAAGTTTTTTAAAAAAACCCGATTCCCGGCCAAAAAAGCAGGCGAAAATATGCCTGCCTGAGTGAGGGCACCTACCAGAGGGGTGGTTTCTGGGGGGGGGGTCCCCGGCCTCCCCCCCTCTCCTGTCCTGGGCTGCTCTGGTGGGGGGCATCCTCGTCGTCTCACCATGCCATGCGGTGCGGGGGGATCCAAAATGGCGACCGCAATATTTTTTTTTGAAATCGTGGTCCAAAAACCCACGAAAGCACCACACAGAAACATGCAAAAATTAGGTATTTTAACTGCCTGAATTTTTACAGTAGCAGCAGTGGGTTTTTCTTGCAATAAACATCTGTCTCCAATCCCATTGATTTTATTTTATTTTATTTTTATTTTTATTTTTTTACACCTGCGCAATGATGGGCTGGCCATGGGATGGGACCATGCAAATTTTTGGAGCCATTCCACCAATCGCATGGCCACTTGGCCAGGTTTTGACTGAGGCTTTTGAGATGTGCCAGTCGGGCATAAAAAGCCCACTATAACCCTAGCCCTAACCCATACGCCAGTACACTGTCCTTCTTAGTGGGTCAGAGACACCCAGAGGTGCAGCCGACTAACTCACGCTAACCTTACCCGTAATAACCCTAAGCCTAGCCCTTGCCCTAACCCCAACCCTAAGCCAGATCTGTACTCGCATTGCACTACACGCAAGTACATTTCCCTTCTTAGTGAGCCAGATGGCGCCCAGCAGAGGCATTCTTCTCTCACCTCGCTCACCAGTCCAAAGTTCCAAAAAACTCTGTACGTCAGTATGCTGTCCTTCTTAGTTTGCTAGAGGCACCCAAAAGAGAGGTGCCTCTGCCAGTGCCACTTGGTACGCAATGGCTACACGGTCATGTACCTTTCCTTTTCCCTTTTTAGTGGGCCAGAGGAGGCATCCACACCAGAGAGGTGCCTCCAGGAGCCTGATAAATGCCTTCCCTTCGTAGCGGGCCAGGGGAGGCACCCACCCCAGAGAGGTGCCTCCAGGAGCCCGCTACCCTACCCCCTAAATCAGTACTAACGACAGACGACAAACAAAACGACAAATTTTTGAAAAAATTCGCGACGAACAGAAACAAGCCGAAACGGGCCGGCTCCGACACACAACAACTCGAAACGTCATTTTTCCTGGTCGTGCCCATCTCTAATGTGGAAATAAGGACAAACCCCCTAATGCTTGGGCAACGTGCACATTCTGTTAGTTTGGAAATATATGGAATTCACGATACAGATATCTTATATTGCTGGGTGGTGCACTCTGGGTGGGATGTGTTTTAAGAAATCAGAGAAAGTGGATTCTTCAGACATTTTAACTCGCATATGTTTGTACTAGACCCAACTGGAATTTTATATAGTCTCCAAAATCTGCAATGGATTCCCCTTTATCTTCAACTGAACAAGGTATGCCTGAGATTAAGTAAGCTGTTGGCTTGAAGGGTTGCGAGAAGCTTTACAAAATACGGAGGAATCCATGATTATGTGTGGACTTCTCATCGAGTAAAGAGGGCTGGCTTGGGGCCTTCTAGTGTGTTACTATGTGACTCTGAGTATGGTCAAACACTCACATGAATGTTTTCAAGAACAGAATAGAGAATGAGATGGGCATGAAACAAAAATATAGCATTTTGTTACTTTAGTAATTTTGCTTCGTTTCATTAGTAATGATTTTTTAACCTAGTTTCGGAATGAAACTGTCAGGGTATGTGCTATTTAATCAGTCAGCAGAAGCAATACTTAATGAATAAATCGTTAGAGCCAGAGACAGAGTTTTCTTAAAACCAAACAGCTATATTATAAATGTACAAAATATATCACAGCATCACAGAATTTCTACAAAGTTCAACAAAGCATAGAGGGGGAAAACACATTAGTACATTGATACAAAATTCAACAGCATAACAGCATAATAGCATACAGTACACAGACAAAATATATAGCAGAGAAACAAAGTGGGTGCCTTTACTCACAGAAGGCCGAATGGACAGTGATTTACAGAGCATTTTTATACACATGTCTGTCCTATCATAAATTATATCACATCATTTATTTATTTATTTATTTATTTATTTATTTATTTATTTATTTATTTATTTATTTCACCCGTCTTCCCGAAGGAACTCCGGGTGGTGAACAACAAGTAAACAATTCAACAATCAAGGAGAGGGATAAGAGAAAGAAAAATAAATAAAAAATAATTAAAAAGAGAAAAATTGACAAACTTATCGACAAATCATCGTCAGGATGGCGACATGGGGAGGGGAAATTAAAATTAAAATCATAGCTATTGCAACCTCTTTCACCAGCCAAAATTCATCATTTAATTCTTTACACCTGTACGCCATTTGAAAAAAATGTATACTCAGTCACGTGACTTTGCACTTTTTACAGACTCCATCTTTAAATCAATTTAATAAATATCAAATATATATAGAACATCCTGTCTAATACATATATTTCACTAACTAATACCTGACAGAAACAAAACAGAATGATTCGTTAATGGCTCTCCGGTGTCCTAGAAGGCAGGGAGGAGTCCAAATAGCTTATTCGGACTCTTCCCTGTAAGCCCCCGAAATCTGGAGAGGTTTGGGGTTCCAGGGGCTGAGATATTAAACTCCAAAGGGGGGGAGCTATGAAAAATCATTTCTAATTGAGTCAGAAGTCAATAATAGCCCCCGTGAAGTATTTTGTTCCATAATGAAACAACAAAACTGTTTTGTTTTTCATTTTGTGCCCATCTCTAGAACAGAATAACCATACCCTGTTCTCCTGTCTCTATTTCCTACCATCTGATAGGTTAATTTATATTACAGATGAGGAAACCAGGCATTTTTCTGAAGGGACTTTTAAAAAAAGCTATAATTCTAGAAACAGAAATGCGCTTGTGATGGGAATTAATCTCACTTTTATTAAATTTTCAGAAACACATTCTTGAGCTGGTCAGCTCTCTGGCTATGGATGGTTTGTGGTGAGAAATCTCTCAAGAGAGAAGAAAAAAATAAGGACTGAAATAAATAGACAGGAGGGTGTCCCATTTCAAAACAGTACCACCTTCTATTTCTTTTTGGGACCTTGTAAAATGATGGCTTTTTTCTTTTACCTTTTAGATCTCTCCAAACCGGGAAATCCCCCACTCATAAATGTCAATGTCTGCTTAAAAAAACTTGCTGTGAAAATAAAGTTTAAGAGGTAGAATAAAAAGAGTTCTAGCTCTTTAACTCTGTTTTCACAGAACGTTTTTGTTTTGTTTTTTGCTTTAAGAATCATTTAAATTTATAGATTGGTGAAATGTTGCACTTCCTCTGAACAGTGACTGAATAATGCTTCATACAGATAAATGTGAACCTAGGGGTTGAAGAAGTGTCCAATACCTGCGTGAGCACTCCTTTTAGGGGTAGGATTAGGTTCCCTTCACCTAAAATATGAGATTTGCAGATTTTTGGTCTGTTCATCTAAACCAGTGGTTCTCAACCTGTGGGTCCCGAAATGTTCCTGGACTGCAACTCCCAGAAATCTCTTCCAGCACAGTGAATGGTGGAGGCTTCTGGGAGTTGCAGTCCAGGAACATCTGGGGACCCACTTGTTAAGAACCACTGACCTAAATGAATTGAAACAAAATTCTCCCCTATAAATAGCAGCCATATTGAGCAAGTCCTACCCTGTTGTAGCCTTCTGCCATATAGGTATTAGAGATGTGAAGTTTCTCATCAAAATAAAGGTGGCCACTGTAAATCAGCACTGAAAGAACCAGCTTTTAAGGGGATCCAACTAAGATTTTTCACAGTGAGAGATTTACTGGACCTGGGTAAAAAGATTGGGCAACTTCAGTTTCCCCCATTATTTTTTTAATCATTTCTTCCCATTCTAACTGTGGAGCACTTTGCGAAATTTGTCTCCCATTGAAAATGGATCAAAAGGAAATTCTTGCCAATCCTGGATATTACTAAGCAAATAAGCATGAATTGGATCCATTTCCTTATTTTTCCTAAGCAAAACTCAAAAAACGCTCCTGTGTTTTTCTATGAACATTGGGAACTCCGGGTTCTCTGAATGCTTGCCCATTTTTCAAGTGCCATGTGTGCAAAAAGCAGTGTGAAAGATCTTATCATTTAAGATCAAACGTTGCTGTCATTGTCATTTTTTATGTAGTAGACTTAGGCAATTCAGTTCTGATAGCATAATACACTCCAAACATAGCCATGCTGACCACATGTAGCTAAATTCTATGCTGCTGCTATTAAAATTTGTGAAGGGAAGGTCTCGTCCAGGGATCAGTTACAGTAGTCATAAGTGGTTTTATATGCAGGGGCTCCAGTGATTGATAGTTTTAATAGGATTGTAAGTATATACAGTGCCTATTGCATGTTGATATTTGAGCTAGATATTATCTCCTACAGCTGTTCATAGACAAGATTCATAGACAAGGTGCAGAGGTAGAGGATTTATGATAAGATGGCTTACAAATAGTTACATCTATGCAGTGGTGTTTATGTATTTTTCCCTTGTTGGTCAATGACTGTAATAAACATTTTATTTATGTATTTATTTAAATGATAAAATTAAATGTTTAAAAGGGTCAGTGAGAAGCAAGAGACAAGTCAGAATTCCCAAATGAGAAAAGTATCTGAAATTAATGGTATGGCAGGCACAATACAGACACTTAGATTTAATAACTTTGTACTGGGGAAGGAAAGAAAGGTTCATTTCTAAAAGTAAAAATTAAGTAAAATAAAATCACACTATTCCCTATGGCTGTCATATCAGCTTCTCTGTTTTTTCTGCCAATACTAATCATCCCATGTGTGGAAGCCACCTGGCACACAGAAGCCTCAAGAATCTAGCCTTCGCCCTCACCCCTAGACCGTAACCCTAACCCTAACCATGCCACACAGAAGCCTCTAGATCTAGCCCTAGCCCTAAGCCTAACCCTAACAGTAAACCTAACCTTAATAGTAACCCTAACCCTTACCCTAACCCTAACCACCCTGCAACAATGAAGCCTCTATGATCTAGCCGTAACCCTAACTCTAACACTAACCCTAGCCATACACTAACACTAACCATAACTGTAACCCTAACCCTAGCCCTAGCCCTAACCCTAGCGCTAACCCTAGCCCTAGCCCTAGCCCTAGCCCTGACCCTAGCCCTAGCTCTAAGCCTAGCCCTAGCCCTAGCCCTAACCCTAACCCTAGCCCTAGCCCTAGCCCTAGCCCTAGCCCTAACTCTAGTCCTAGCCCCAATCCTAGCCATAACACTACCCTATCCCTAGCCCTAGCCCTAACCCATGGTTGTCCTAGAAACATATTAACTATCCCTGTCTCAGTTCATACTTACACATTTCTCAAATGCAGGGCACATTTCCTGGAAGTGTGACTTTCTGATGAAAGATTTAATGCCATCTTCGGTGGTTTTATCCATTCTGCCTCTATAAACTGATGTCTTTGGGGCATTTTGCTAGTGTAACATCAACATGTTTTGTAACATATTTGGATTTTCCTTTTGGGAGCAATGTATACAGATAAACAGAAGCATACATTCATATTGCTATAAAGTTACATCTCAGCTTCACCAAGGAATATATATGAGCACAATCTGGGAAATGTCAATATAAGCTGACATTTAAATGCAGTTCAGTATAAGTTCTAGGCCATTTGGAAGTAAGTGTTTTTAGTCCATACCAATGTGCTTAGGATGGAAGGGTTATTCCTTCACGTTCATATTTTTTTAGAATCATGACTAAGCACCACAGCCCACAAGCTAGGCGGACTGAAGTATTTGGGATCTGGTGACAAATTTGGATATATATATCCAATTAAAATTGAAACATTTAGGCCTATATCTATCTATTTATCTATCTACACACACACACACACACACACACACACACACACACACACACACACACACACACACACACACACACACTTTCCAGGTTGTGCTCATATCCCTTGGTGCTCATTATATTTCTATGAAGAGTCCTAAAATGTTTTAATTCTAGGACATAGTCCATCAATGAGGTAGGCATTAGAGATGGGCACGGAATGAACATTTTTTTCGTTTCCATTACCGTTTGTCGTTTCCGTTACGTAACGAAATGACAAACAAAAATTGTGATGAAAATGAAACGAAACGAACAGAACCATGAAAATTGTAGTCGTTACATTTTGTTTCCGTTAATGGCGACGCACAATGAAATGAGCTGTTTTAAAAGTTAAAAAACGCCCTGGGCATCCGTAAAAACGCAGGGATAATTATTTATATTGTCTGATAATACCTACCGGGGGGGGGGGGTTCCTTAAAACATTTGTTTTTGTCTTCTCCCATCGCGATGTATTTTTCTTTTCCCTTTAAAATGGATGTTGCCACCAGCCACAAAATGGAGGCAAGCCATGTGATGGGATCATGTTCAACCAATAGCATGCCCAGGTTGCAGACTGGGTGGGCAGGTCTGGCAGCCACAGAGGGCATAAAAAGTTCTGGCAGCCCCCGTCCTCCTTGCAGTCTCTGGTGGGAGTTAGGGTGGGCTTGCTGTCTCTGCGACTCTAGCTTCAGTCCTGCAGCCTCCCTGTGTGTGTGCGTGCTGCGTACCTCTTGGTGAGTATCCTCCCTTGCTCCACAGTGCAGTCACTCTGTGGCTGCCTTGCACCCTGGGCAACGCCCGCCGCTGCCTTTGCAGCCTCCCTGCATGCCTAGTCTATACTGTGTCTCTGCCAGCATCCTTTTTTTAGTGCTTACCCTCTGGTCTGGGGCGTTGGGGGATGCCTGCGCATGGAAATGCTTTAAAAATCGCACAAAAAGTGGGTAGAAATGACGAACTAAAAAACGAAAAATGGTAACGAAATTTTTCAAAAAATTCACGACAAATGGAAACTAACCGAAACAGACCTCTCAATGACAAACAAAAAACAGAAATGCCATTTTTTTTATTCGTGCCCATCTCTAGTAGGCATGTTTAGAATCATTGATTTCTAGACATTGATGGCAGTTTACATTGTGCTGGATTGTGGCTGTGATTGCTGCATCTCACCGCAAAGACAGACATCCCATTTACTGATGACTACAAAACTTTATAAAGGTGGATCATTCATTCATTCATTCATTCATTCATTCATTCATGTGTTTGTTTTTTCAGTCAATACATTTTTGCACTCTATATATTCTATATTAGAGATGGGCACAGAACGAACATTTTTTCGTTTCCGTTACCGTTTGTCCTTTCCGTTACATAACGAAACGACAAACGAAAATTGTGATGAAAATGAAACAAAATGAACAGAACCACGAAAATTGTGGTCATTACGTTTCGTTTCCGTTAATGGTGACGCGCAATGCAATGAGCTGTTTTAAATGTTAAAAAACACACTGGACATCCGTAAAAACACAGCGATAATTATTTATATTGTCTGATAATACCTACCAGGGGGGTTGGGGTCCTTAAAATGTTTGTTTTTGTCTTCTCCCATCGCAATGTATTTTTCTTTTCCCTTTAAAATGGATGTCGCCACCAGCCACAAAATGGAGGCAAGCCATGTGATGTGGGATCATGTTCAACCAATAGCATGCCCAGGTTGCAGACTGGGCGGGCAGGTCTGGCAGCCACAGAGGGCATAAAAAGCTCTGGCAGCCCCCGTCCTCCTTGCAGTCTCTGGTGGGAGTTAGGGTGGGATTGATGTCTCTGCGACTCTAGCTTCAGTCCTGCAGCCTCCCTGTGTGCGTGCATGCTGCGTACCTCTCAGTGAATACCCTCTCAGTGAATACCCTCCCCTGCCCTGCAACGTGCAGTCATACCTAGTATATACTGTGTCTCTGCCAGCATCCATTTTTTTAGTGTTTTCCCTCTTCAGCTGCCTTGCAAAATCAACAAAAAGCGGGTAGAGAAATGAAAAAACGAAAAAAAAAGACCTTCTTCCCAACAAACAGAAATGAACCGAAAAGAAAAAAGAAAAACTGAAACGGCATTTTTCTGTTTCATGCCCATCTCTATTCTATATATTCACAGCAAAGGTTGACCCCAGGCCTACAAAGTAATACCTCCTAACCTTTTTAAAAATGAAGTACTGTATAGTAAAACACTCCTGCATCAATTGCCAGCTGAGAATTCCAGACAGGAGAAACAAGACCTCCAAAGGACAGATCACTTCTCTTGGTGCCAATGTGTGAAGCGCAGGGGTGAAGTGGCACGGATCGTTTTGGGATTCTGGGCATGGGATGGCCATGCTCTGGAGCCAGGCTTTGTTGAAAATATTCTTAGGGAGTACTTGCTGTCGGTGGGTTATAAGAGCCAGGATAATGAGTCGTTTCGCTGGGAGGATTCAACAGGTTGCTCATACTCAGACTGCAGTATGCATACGTGGGAGGTGATGTGTGTATTTCATACTTTCGCACATATCCATTCATAAGACTCTCCTGCCCTCTCTTCACATTGATCTGTGAAAACCCCACCAACACTTGCATTTGAATAGACTTGAAATGCCAGCATTTGCAAACGTGTTTGGTCTCAAAATGTGCCCTTGAAATGCATGGAGGCAGACATGTACTGTCTTCAGACAAATGTATGGATACAGACGGAATTGGGGCTTTGTGCCTTTCCCAGGCAATAAGGGGATTATTGGGAACGCAGGGCCCATTCCCCCCACCCAGAGATGTAGCACATCTGTGGGGTTTAAACTATTGCACTAAAAAGTTGTCATATGCTTAAAAGGGAGGAAGGGAGTATCTCAAATAACAGGGGTCACAATCCTGTTGGGAACTGATGCCTGCATAATTAAAATTG
Organism: Phrynocephalus guinanensis; assembly: GCA_037367245.1. NCBI lineage: Eukaryota > Metazoa > Chordata > Lepidosauria > Squamata > Agamidae > Phrynocephalus > Phrynocephalus guinanensis. The sequence continues at coordinate 31,180,500 of CM074732.1, read as the reverse complement.
TACAGACATAGTGGTGAATGACCACTAGTTAAAGAGATGTAGTTGACCTTCCTGACTGGCATGCCTACTGTACTGAGGGTTTCCCTCTTTTGCTTATTTTGTGTTTTTTTAATTGATGGTTGTTCTACTGCTGCTTTATCTGATGTTTTCTTTTTAAATCTGTAAACCGCCCAGAGTTCCGTTACGGAAGATGGAGTGGTATAAAAGTGTAATAAATAAATAAATAAATAAATAAATAAATAAATAAATAATAAGGAATCAGAGAATCTTAGAATCCTTAAGTTGGAAAGGCTTTACAAGGTCATCAAGGCCAACCCCTTTCTCCAGATAGGAATAGAAATCAAAGAATATCTACCGGGGGTGTGTGTTACCCAACCTGGGAGGGGAGGGGAGGGGAGGGGAGGGAGGGAGGGATGCAGAATCAGGATCACAACAGGGTCGACCCTACCATGTAACCGAGTACAGTGGTACCTTGGTTTACGAGCATAATCCATTCCAGAAACGTGCTCGTAAACCAAAGCACACATAAATTAAAGCAAATTTCCCCATAGGAAATAATGGAAACTTAGATGATTTGTTCTGGCCCCCCAGTTTCCATTATTTCCTATGGAGAAATTTGCTTTGGTAGGGATGTGTGGCAAGGGCTGGAGGCTTTTTCCATCCACATCCAGCTTCTCCAGAGTAGCTAGCAGGGAAAATGTGGTGTTGGGGCAGATATCTGAAATCTGACCACACTAAATTGGGGGAAAGCCTGCCCCAACACCACCTTTTCCCCACTGGGCACCTTGGAGGAGCTGGACATATGAAATGGTAAAAAGCTGACCCCACCAAAGTGGGGAGAAGCCTTTCCCCTACTTTGGTGGCGGCAGCTTTTTGCCATCCAATTCCAGCTCCTGCAGTGCACCCAGCACCACAGGGGAAAAGCTGGAGTTGGGGCGGGTGCCCATGACTCAGCAGATGAAAAAGCTAGCAGCCCCGACCTGATGAGGGAATGAACAGTGGGTCCTGGAGCAGCAGAGCTGTCACTTCAATTCTGGGGCCACAGCGGCTGGACGCCGGCTTCCCGACCTAGCGGCCAGCAGCCAGCAGCCCCAATGCTCGTATATCAAGACACTGCGTGTTGATCAAGTCAAAAATCATCAGAGATTTTTGCTTGTTGATCGAAATACTCGTAAACCGAGGTACCACTGTATGGGAAATCCAGAGATCCTAATCAAGACAAGGCCAGAGTCCAGTGCTATTGAACTTAGCAGGGCTTTCCAGAACGCAGAGAGTTAAGAAAACAGTAAGCATTAGTGAGAGAATTGCTTCCAGCTGCCTCATGTGGGCTGCTTCTTTTCATACAGATGTTGGCAGGTCCAACCCATGGCACATCTGCATCAGATAAAGAACATCTTGCTCCTGGGAAGACTGGCCCCATTGTTGCTTGCTAACCTTTGTCAAGCAGATGAATGCCTTCCAGGCAGGCTCTTCCTTAGTGACCGGTTGTCCGAGATGGGTTTTTTAAATGGAGTGCTAGGCTTTGTTGCTTTGAATCCATTTTGGGTTTTTACCATTTTAGTGTGGTGTTGGTTTGATCCTTTCAAATACCTGCACACTTCTGTAGGTTCTTCTGAATATTGTATTTTAATGATGTCAGCCACCTTGGGTCTTTTCCAAAGAGAAAGATGCCGGTAAGAATATTTAAATAAAATAAGTGCTACCACTCCCTGTCTCTCAAACTCTGCTGAAGAGTACCACTCGCCTGGAAGGGAACGGACCTTTAGCCTTCTATAAAAGGCCCAGAACACATTTCCAAAGGGGAAGGAAATGCTGAAGGTTCTCATTTTAAAGATTCATAATATAATATAATATAATATAATATAATATAATATAATATAATAATATAATATAATATAATATAATATAATTTTATTTATTTATTTATTTATTTTAGAGATGGGCACAACCAGGAAAAATGACGTTTTGAGTTGTCGTGTGTCAGAGCCGGCCCGTTTCAGCTCGTTTCCATTTGTTGCGAAATTTCTCAAAAATTTGTCATTTCGTTTGTTGTTTTTTTTCGTCTGTCGTTAGTCTGTTTGGTACTGGTTCGGAGGGGGGTGGGTGTGGGCTACTCCCTGGAGGCACCTCTCTGGGGTGGGTGCCTCCTCTGGCCCGCTATGAAAAAAGCGGAAGGCGGGGTGGGTGCCTCCTGGAGGCACCTCTCTGGGAAAGGGGCTCCTCACCTCTCTGGCCCGCTACAAAAGGGTACGCATAGCCAATTGGATATGCATACCAAGTTGCAGTGGCAGGCAGAGGCACCTCTCTTTCTTTTGGGTGCCTCTACTGTGACTCACTGGACAGCATACTGGCATACTGGTGTACGGTGCACTTGGGCTGGGGCTGGGGATCAAAGTGATTGAGGACCCCTATGGGCGCCCTCTGGCTCACTAAGAAGGGAAGTGTACTTGCGTGTAGTGCAATGCGAGTACACAGATCTGGTTTGGGTTAGGGTTAGCGCAAGGGCTAGGCTTAGGGTTACGGGTAAGGTTAGGGTGAGTTACTGGGGTGCACCTCTGGGTGCCTCTCTGACCCACTAAGAAGGACAGTGTACTGGCGTATGGGTTAGGGTTAGGGTTAGGGTTTAGGGTTCGGGCTAGGGTTAGTGGGCTTTTTATGCCTGACTGGCACATCCCAGAAGTCTCGGTCAAAACCTGGCCAAGTGGCCATGCAATTGGTGGAATGGCTCCAAAAATTTGCATGGTCCACTCCCATGGCCAGCCCATCATTGCGCAGGTGCAAAACAATAAAAATAAAAATAAAAATAAAATCAATGGAGACGTTTTGTTGCAAGAAAAACCCACTGCTGCTACTGTAAAAATTCAGGCAGTTTTAAAATAGCTATTTTCGCATGTTTCTGTGGTGCTTTGGTGTGTTTTTGGACCACGATTTCAAAATAAACATTGCGGTCGCCCCATTTTGGATCCCCCGCCCGCACCGCATGGCATGGCGAGTTGGTGAGACGACGAGGATACCCCCCACCAGAGCAGCCCAGGACAGGAGAGGGGGGGAGGCCGGGGACCCCCCCCCCAGAAACCACCCCTCTGGTAGGTGCCCTCACTCAGGCAGGCATATTTTCGCCTGCTTTTTTGGCCAGGAATCGGGTTTTTTTATTTTTAAAACTTTTTTTCTGTGCCGCTTGGCATCGCGCGATTGCTGCGATGCCAGGAACGACAACGACAAATCAGACCCAATTTTTCTTTTATCGGTTCGAGTTCGAGTTCTGGTGGAGTAATTGTCGTTACCGTTTCCATTACGTAACGGAAACGAGGAACGGAAACAGAAATGAGAATTTCGCCAACTTGTGCCCATGTCTAATTTATTTCTATACCGCCTGGCTTCCCAAAGAAATTCCATATGGTTAACGACAGTCACATTTATCAATAAAAAACAGAAATCAAACACATCATCAAATAGTAAAAACAACAAAGCAAGCAAGCAAGCAGACAAAAAACAATGATACTCAGCAAGATACCCAAATGACCAATACTTAAACTATCAGTCAGTGAATATTTACCAGGGAGTGAACCTAGTGGCCTGTGCCCAGTCTGGGCCTGCCTCCTCACCTTGCCTCAAATGCTCCCCCCACAAGGCCACTGCTCCACTGCCCCCAGTCACTCCTCCCCATGTTTCCTTGGGTGCCGCTGGCACCCGCTCCAAACCTCCACAGGGACTCGAGGTCCTCATGACCAATCCTTGTTAAGCAGGCTCTCAGCCTGCATTGCGGTTCGCGGGCTCCATTTACTGCTGGCCTGTCTGACCTCATCCAGCATTTGAAAGAGGCTGGGCCATGGGGGGGGGGAGCCCGCTTTTAAAGAGGAGCCATCCCACATTACTACCCGGCCTCGCCCGATCACCCCTATCACATGTCTCATGTAGTTTTTGACTGGAGAAGCAAAAGGCCCCGCCTGCGTATCCACCCCACGAGACCGGCTGTTCTCCAATTGAGGAAACTGAAAGATCCTATATCATTCTCCTTTCCATCATTGGGCCCTTTAGCATGCAGCTAACAAGCACTCATTTCTTTCCTACCCTTTTGAGAAGCATTCTGTGCGCCATCCGGAATTATGCAGGAAACATACAACATCTGTAACAAATCATTACACAGGCTTCTGGTAGTTTGTTAGCTACCTAATTGATAGCAAATGTTGAATGCGCTAGCATAAGTTACTGACAGGGAGCAGGACCCCAGAGGGTGAAAGTATTTCACCACAGGAGCTCATTTTTGGTCGTCTGAAGAACTGATCCGTAAAATTCCATTTAGTGTGAAATGATTCATTTATGAATGCTGTCGAATCTGTAAGGCAGCCATTTTAAAATCAAATGCATGCTTTGCTTTTTCTGAGACACTTGTAGTCCCCCCCCACACACACACACCCTCAGAAGAAAACTGCTTCTGTTGTCAGTAAGAAAACGGTCCTTTGAACACTACCAATATGTCATTAAAAGATACGGGGTGGGGGAGGGGGTAGCTATTTAGTAAATGCTAGAGACACAGTATCAACATATTTTGCTGTTCCACTCATTTCTAAATTCAGATAAGTCTGCATCTCTTTGATTGTGTATTTGCATACCTCAATTACTACAGCTGGAGTGAATATATGCATATATAGATACAGGCTTTGCCTCCTAAACCATAGGTTCCTGTTTTAGAATTTTACATTCATATTTGCATATTGTTCCAAAAAACAACACCCAACCCTTAGATGTAATAATCCCACTACCACACACACACACACACACACAGACACACACACACACACACACACACACACACATGTCAGCTCAGCTACTGGTTAACAGTTAAGGAAAAATACAGCTATTATTCATTTATTTACTAAATTTATATAATATACCATCTAGCAACATGGGTGGTTTACAAGCTACAACAGAAAAATATCAACATACAGTGGTACCTTGTATAAAGTAATTAATTCGTTCCAAATGAAATTATGTTAAGCAAATTTTCCTTTATACAATTTTCCCTTAGGAATGCACTGAAAACAGAGTAATCCCTAATTGCAACCATTTTTATGTTGTACGGATTCACCCCATAGGCGATTCTGTTAAGCAAATTTCCCCCATCTCCGGAATTTTTATGTTGTACAGATTTATGTTATACAAACCATTTGTTATATGAGGGTCTACTGTACAACTCAAATAGTGAAGAAACAATACAGCATAATAAAATATGTTAACATGACAAATCAAATAGGCTACCAAGATATTAACCATTCTGTTAAAAACAAAGAGCTCTCCCCCCCCCCACAAATTTTAGATGTAGACACAAAGTTCAAGGGAATGTTAAAAAGGGGGAAATGGGCTTATTTGATAATTAAGAACAAGAGAAGGAAACTGTTGTGGTGGTTCGTAACTTGGGCCGAAATCCTGTTAGCAAACACTGTGGGTGTAAGGACCCTCATGCTGTGCATTTCTTTTCTGAAATATATTTTCCATAAATATTCAAAAGGATGTTTTTCATATGATTGCATGTGCAGTTGCTTGCTCAACTGATGTTTGGAAGCCATGTGCAGACAGAGAGAACCTGGAGGACATGATGTGCAAGCAAGCAGAACCTTCCAGGCAAGTGTGTGTGTGTAGAAATACTTGCATGACTGTCCATTCATGACTGTGTAAAGCACCAGGATTCTAGCCAACAGATTAAGGGTGGTTTTCAAGGTAACCGTTCATGGGCAGCAATACTTGTACAATCCAGACATAAAGACAAAGCTTTGTACTAGTAGAAGAAAGGCAGGTGGTAAGTGAGACTCTTATCCTCCTGGTGTTCTCACTGGCTGCCAGGTCAGATAATACAACCATACTTCAGGTGGGATAGAGCAGACCTGCAGGACAGGTAGACTGTGGGCTACCGGTAGCCCACAAAGGGTTCAAAAGTAGCCTGCCAGCCATCAATAAAAAAAGTGAGGGGATAAGTTCTCCATCCCTCCCTCCCCCATCCCAAGGACTACCACTGCTCCAGCAAAGTTCTGGGTCTGCCAGCCCACTACCCACTGGGCAGTTCAAGGGCCATGGCACAGTTCCCTACTCCCCCCACCGGCCAGATGATCAACACACCACTGTCTCATGACCAGCTGCAGAGCTGAGGGAGAGGAGGGGACGGGAGGGGAGGGGAGGAGACAGCAAGAGGTGGAGTCACTGGTGGTGACATCTCTCTTCTCCCTTTGTGCGCTGGCATTTCCTCTCTTCTCCCCCCTGGAGAATTCCTTCCTCCCACCCTTCCCTTCCCTCCTCCTCCTCCTCCTCCTCCTCCTCCTCCTCCTCCTTTTCCTCCTCCTCCTTTTCAATTCATTCCTATGGGAAACCACTGCTCTACTTACATTTTTTTTTTACTTATGAGCATGTGCTCGGAACGGATAAGATTCATAAGTAGAGGATTTAATGTAGTAGCCCTCAGGCATTTTGGGCCAGAAAAAGTAGACCGCAGCCTGTTCAAAGTTGGACAGCCTTGGGATATAGTATATCTCATGGATTTGCTCCTTCCTGTGGAGGGGGGGCATGTGGCCCAAGATACGTCATAGTAACATAGGAAACTGTGCTAGTTGACCCTGCAGAGTTTCCTTCCTGGAGCTGCTATCATTACTTGTGGCCCTCCCGTCCAAATACAAACCCTGTCTGAGCCCTGCTTGTCTACCAAAATCAAATTAGGCTGGATGTGTTCAGAGTGGAAAGCCTTTATAGGTCATTGGCAGATATTCATTGTAAACACCACTGGACTTTAATGTTGTACCTTCAACTGGAATGGTCGTTGCTGACTATTAGCTGTGCCAGCTGTGGCTGATAGGATCTGGAAGGCAAGAACATCTGTAGAGTTACAAGTTCCAAACCATATAATCATAAGGAAATCACCTGAAGCCACTTGTCATTCTTGACTAAATGATCTAACTGCAGCAAGTGGGGGGGGGTGTCTGATCTTTTATGGACTTCCACACACACCACCCTATCTTGTCAACACCCTGATTGGCAGAGATCCTTCAGGGACATGAATTTATTTATTTATTTATCAAGTAATTGTTACAGCTTCCTTCCTGTATTACCAGTAATTCTCATGTTGCAATCACGTATCATCATCATCATCATCATCATCATCATCATCATCATCATCATCATCATCATCATCATCATCATCAATGTCATGTGAGCTGCCTCAATGGAATGGAAGACTATCCCACATGGTTTGTGTCACCACCCACATGTGTTATACATGTGGATGATGACACCAATTCTTCCAAAATCTAAAGGTAGAATTGTCTTTCATTCAGCCCCCAGTAGCCATAAATTCATGGATTTTCCTGCATGGAGACCATTAGGCCATATATTTTTATTTGTACAATGACACTCGCTTGTCTTCATCTTGCTGTATTATTTCTGCTTTGTGTTGTTGATCTGAGTATGACTATGACTACTACTACTGTTATTTCGTGTTACCATTCAAGATGCTTCAAGCAGAAGAGCCACTCCCCAAAATGATGGCTTTCTGGGAAAGGCCTTTCTGGGGCCAGGTCAAGTCATTTTTGCTACCTGAGTTGGAGGAGAAAATGTAGTCGCTCCCTTTCCTGGACACTGTGCAGAACAAGATTTATAATGTGTGTGTGTTGTGTTGTTACAGTCGTGACCGACTCTCGGTGAATCCATGTCCATAGAGTTTTCTTGGCAGGAATACTGGAGTGGCTTGCAAGTTCCTACTCCAGGCACCTAGAGCACCTGGTATTCCCTGGTGGTCTCCCATCCAAGTACTAACCAGGGCCGACCCTGCTTAGCTTCCGAAATCAAGTGAGATCAGATGGCCTTATATCCATGACCAATCAAGTTAGTTGGCACCAGCGGCAGAAACCCCTGTCAATTTACAATAACAGCACAGTCATAACAAAGAGGGAATGGACAATTTGATGCCTTTTTATGACAACCAAAATCTTCTGCCTGGTGTGGTGATGACACTCTGCCTAAGGGCAGGGCCAGCCTGACCTGCCCTGCCCATTCCTATGTGCCCATGCCCACCACTCCAAGCTTTAACGGTGTCGTGTCTCAGAATGCCCCATGCTAAAATATCTTGACACAAAGTGAAGTCACTGAAGTATGTATTCACCCCAGCAGTGTATGGTAGCCTACACAATGTTCAGAAAATACAATATATTTCAAGTGGGAGTAGAAAGTTTGAATAGCTCAAGATGAATACCTTTATTTCCAGTTTTTTTGTTCTCCCTTTTAAGTAAATCATTAACTTATATAAGTTAGAGGGGAGGGGGGGAAGAATATGAAAAAGTAGAAATCTGGATTGTGCTGTGCAAATGATGTCTGAAAGATGGTATGTTTTAGAAATTTGAAAGCACCCATGGGCCTTGTTCAATATCCTATTTTTGGAAAGATAAGAAAGCTATGGGTACAGAAGAATGACATGAAATGCAAGACAACTGACTAGAGTTCTGCTAAATTCACTGAACTCTTTATGTTAAAAAATTCCTAATTCCCTAAGCCTTGCAATCATTCTTTTTAGGAACGATCCCTTGGGCCCTTAGTATTTGAATGTTAAGTGTGAAATGTGGGGGACTTGGCAGGGGAGGGAGAGGATCCATACCCCATAGCCCTAAAGGAATGGAAAAGAATGTCATAGTTGTGACTACAGATGGGCACGAAACGAGCAATTTTTCATTTTCATTTTCATTTTTTCTTTTCGTTACGTAACAAAACGAAAAACAAATTTTGTCTCCAAAATGAAACAAAACGAACCGAAACAACAGAAATTTTGTCGTGCGTTTCGTTTTCATTGCGGCAAATACATTGAACTGTAATGAATGCTAACGAAACAGCAATTTTTTGTTTTTGTTTTTGTTTTTTTCATTTTGTTACGTAACAAAACAAAAACAATTTTTTTTGCAAAAAATTCACGAAAAACGAAAACGAACCGAAACGGACCCCCTAAATGACAAACGACAAATGAAACACCATTTTTTTGAGTCGTGCCCATCTCTAGTTGTGACAGTGTTTGCCACTGAGTTCACATTTGGTGGTGCCTTTTGTTCCCTTCTGGCCTTGTGGGCTGATATAGCTTGACAAGATAATCCCATGACAGAAGAAGTCATTATTGGAGAACTTTCCAAACCTACAGGAATCTTAAAGAGAAAACAGAATCACATGCCAAATGTCGGAGAGTCTATTCCTTCCCAGATTAAAAAAAAGCAGCCCAAATAAATGATGGCCCAAGTCTATCTTTGAAGATGATCTGGATCTAGAGGTTGTATCAGGATGAGGTTTTGAATGTACGATGTTTGAACTAAGGGAGGCACATTGCTTATTGTAGGACCTACAAAGTATTCTTTTGGGTGGCATAAGGGTTAGAGTTAGGGCAAATTCATATAATGTCCTTTTCCCCCTATTGTGAGTAATGCTTTCATAAAACCATAAAATATGACCTTTGGGTAAATTTGGAAGATGTGTGGGCATTTTCTCTCTCTTTTTTTAAAAAAAAATCTCACTTTTTAAAAAGAGTAAACAAAAAATGACAGATTACATAAATTACCGTAATTTTAAAAAAGTTACTTTTTAAAAGAACATAAGAAGAGCCATGCTGGATCAGGCCAAGAGCCCATCTAGTCCAGCTTACTGTATCTCACAGTGGCCCTGCCAGATGCCTTTGGGAGTGCACAAGACTAGATATCTATCTCTTGATACCACTCCCCTGCATCTGGCCCTGTTTTTAAGCCTGGATATTACACATCTCCATCATAGTTTGTAACCTGTGATGGACTTTTCCTCCAGGAATCTGTCCAATACCCTTTTGAAGGAATCCAGGCCAGATGTCATCACCACATCCTATGACAGGGAGTTCCACAGACTAACAACATGCCGGGTTAATTTTTTTTCTGTGTTGTCTGTTCTCATTCTCCTAACCCTCAATCTGAGTGGATGTCCCCTAGTTCTGGTATTTTGTGAGAGGGAGAAGATTGTCACTCTATCCACTTTACCCATGTCCTGCATAATTTTTACGTCTCAGCTATATCCCCCCTCAGGCACCAGTTTTCAAAAACTAAAGAGCCCCAAATGCTGCAGCCTTTCCTCATAAAGGAGGTGCCCCAGTAATCATTTTAGTCACTCTCTTCTATTGCTTCTCCATTGAGAGACATTTAAAAATCAACATTCCAAGATCTGTAAAAACATGAGATGGTTCCTTGCATGATGGCTGAATCTTATAGTATAACTTCTGGTGTGTAGCCATAATCATGTAACTGTTAGCTGCCATCTTGGCCGATTATTCTATGACTTTTGTTTCTTATTATTACTATTATTATTGTATTATACTGTATGTTTGATTTTCATATAAAATTGGTCTTTCATTCTACACACATTGAGAACCAGTACTTGCACCCCACTCTAGCTTCCACAGAAGGGAATGGGTTCTCTTAGCTTTGTTGCTGGTGTCCTCAAACTAGTATTAAATTGAGACATGACTGAATCTGACTATATTTTGGAGGTCATTAAAATTCTCCAGGGCTGCTTTTTCATGTGGCTTATATGCACCACTGCCACCACCTGGATGTTAACAGAATTAAGGAAATGTTTGTGGTGATCTCCCCCTCTGGTGGCTAATTTTGGCTCTTAATTTAAGTGGTCGGAGCCTTTGTTTGTAAAACAAAATGGCTGTAAAACCTCTCTTTTTTCCATTTGTATATAAACTGGCACGGAAGGTGCCTGAGTGTCTTTTGTTGTAATACCTTTGGTATCACAACAGTGGAACATGTCTCTTCCTAGCTTTGAAAGGTTGACAGAGTGTGACCATTCTACAGCAACTCTAAATAAGCCATGTTTGATTGGGACACCAAAGTTGCTAGGCTCGGCCTCAGAGGGTAATATAAAATATCATAGCATTTTCTTGGGATATGAGGAGTAGTGAAACAAATCCTTGTTTTCACTTGATTTTTCAAAAGAGCACCTTGCCCGGCACCCACAATAAGACTTCCTCCTCCGTCAGTGACTCTTTCTGGGCTTTCTGGGAGAATAAGATGGTTTCTCTTCTTTATTTCCATCTAATCTCTCATCCAGTCTCCAATTTTCGCCTGTATTTTTGCACAATCAACTGTCCAATTATGTCCTACTCAGTGTCCTTCCCAAGGAAGGTTGGGCAGGCAGGGTGCCATTTTGCACAGCCTTTGTAACAATTCTGCATAGAAACTCCCCCCCCCAAAAAATCCCATGAGATATCCTAGGGCTAAAAAAAAAAAAAAATCTTGCATGAATAAATATTGACATGAGGAGAAAAGAGAGCCCCCCTCCCCCGTTTTCTAAAAGAGGTTAGAAAAACTTGAAATTCAAGTAAGCAATAAAGTAGCAAACTAATTTGAAGACAAATTGATCTGTAGATACTATTTCCCCCCCAGAGAGACAGTCCCAGAAATAACATTCCACAAGATAAGATGGCTCCGGGTGACTGTAGTAGTTCTGGGAGCTTCTGCGGCAAAATGTTAAGATGTTTGTTTGTAGGGAAATGTTTGTTCCTATTTTCCCTCAGAGCCACCCACCTGTTTCATTGCAATTTCTTATTTGGTATTCTTCCAACTTTCTTATACCTCCGTGTTGTTCAGAAATTCTCACCCACTGCTGCAAGATGGAAGGTGATCAGATTGGGAACTGGAAGGCAACGCTTTGAAGCGTCTGTTGGAACCACCTGCTGCTGTGGATTTCATGGATGCTTTTCCTGGGCTCCTGTGAGAGAACAGAGATTGCGTTCTTCAATAATATCTTCTTTGTTTTTATCAGCTCCCACTGTATCATCACCGGAATCCACACTTGCCTTACCTGTCCTCCTGGAACAGATGCTTCAAAGACTCTCTCTGAGACAGGAGGGAATTGGGACAGAACAGCAAATGGAACCCCTCACTCAAAAGAAGCCCCATAGCCAATGCAGTTAGTTTGTCCCTGTGGTGCACAACCCTCCAAATATTAATCTGCATCTGCGTTTCCCTAGTAGTACTGAAAACAGGAGCAGCTGCAGCAGCAACCTTGAATACAACACATCATGCACAGTAGTAATAGAATGAAGAAATCTTTGATCATTGACATTGACATTTGGGGGGATGCCTGAGTTGAAGCTAAAGAATTGGAAATACCAACAAAATACAGAGATCTGGCAATCAAAACGTCTTTCTCATTGATGAAACACATTTTCGTGGTCCCCATTGTCACTGGGGCTTTGGGGAAGAATATCAAGCTATTTCACACAGCACAACATTAAAAATAGTTAGAGATCTTAGAAATAACACCACCAGAGGTACAAAAAAAAAACACCATTAAGAACAGCATACATGCTGTGCCAATATTTATATGACACTTAGGTTTTTGGTTAAAATTGTAGCTGTTATATAAAACCACTCTTTTTTTATATAACTTTGATTGACTGTTCCTGGTATTTATAAATACTAATAAATCATTTATTTATCTTTGAAATAGCCAGCAGTTTCACCCAAATGGTTGAGCCGGTCCTGATATTAACCATCCATCAACAGCAGACCTTGCCACAATTGCCCCTTCTTTGGCATGGACTTTCTCTGGAGTTCAATCATAGCTCTGCTTAGATACTCTCCTACACAGTTATGTCACTGTACCAGCTTCAATATTCCCCATTCAATTTTTCTTTCCTGCATAGTATCCTGTCCCCAACCTTTTGTGGAGAAATAATTTGCCGAGTGTGTTACTGTATTAGAAATACAACATATACCCTCACGTCAACTCTGTGTGTTATCAGGGAAAAAAACCACAGACTAGTGGGCTAGTTGTTTGTGGCATGAAAAATGATGTCTTAACATCCTCATGCTAGTTAGATTGGCCTCAGACACGAACAGCATATATAAACAGGAAGCAATTTGAGCTTATTATTAAAATATTCACATTTGAGAATGTTCAAAGCGATTAGCTCCCTAGAACGGGATTGTAATTACAGTATTTAACATGGAACACAAAAATTGGAGTCTTTTTACAGATACTGTTCTTGCACGAAGCTTGCTTTTAAAACATCATTCCGTAATACATTAATCAGCTTTTCCAGGTGGAGGCAAAATACATTTATTCATTGTGGGTTTATTATTAATATAATAATAATCATAATAATGATAACAAGCAAGGACTGAGTGGAGAGAGAAAGATATCAGATGTTGATGGTTTCATTTAACTCTAATTCTGAATCGGACTGACGACCGATAGATTTTGTAGGATGAGTCACATACATGCAGAGAGAATGTCTTTTGTCTGCTTTTGTACATTATGTTGGGATTTGGAGGATTACTACTGGAATGTTATTCGTTTTGAGGAAAACATGCAAAACATTGTTCGTTTCTGTATTAATCTACACTACCTACCTACCCTCCTACCTTCCTAATTAACTAACTAACTAGCCAACTAACTAAATGTCTATCAATCTGTTTCTCGTTCCATCTATCTTCCAATATTAGAGATAGATTCCTGATTCTGGTTAGTATTTTTGTCTTATATAATCATCACTTTAGATATGGATGACTATGAATTCACATATTCTTCTATAATAAGCAAGCAAGGACCACAAAAAGCTAGTTTTATTGCAAGGATTTTTGTTGTTGTTGTTGTTGTTGTTGTTTGCTTCACGAAGTCCTTGCTGCTCTCTCCAAGCAAGAACCTCTCAATTTGCTTCAGTTTTGCTTTAAATGAAAGGTAGTGGCGATCTTAATCCCAATTTGCATCATTGGCTTCATCTCCATCTTCAGCTCACCGTGATTCATGATTCATCAGTGACTATGAATCAACAAATACAGTAAATGAATTTCCAGTGACAAATCAGTTTGTCTCCCATTTAAAATGCTGTAAAAACTTCCCTGTTATCTAGAGGCACCACATTTGCAGGGATGTTTCTCTGATGCTCCTCTACAAACCCTCTTTTAATCCTTTGTTGAGGATTAAAATTTAGACATCTGAGCTATATACCACCAAATAGACCCCCCCCCCAGAAAGTGCCCCACCGCCAGGAACCTATAGACACCAAACCTGCAAAGAGGCTTCTCCCACCTCCCCTCTATAATCTCTCCATGTTTTGTGAACATTTGATTTCAGACAGCTGAATCTGCCCTCCCCACCAATAGGTCTCTTTAGCATCTGGGTTGGGGAAACCCAATCTTCACCAAACTTGGAGAAATTGTATAGAAGAGATGGAGGAAGTTTCTTGGCAAGTTTGGAGTTTCTAGATACCTGGGGAATATTTTACTGTGGGTGGCAGGGGAGGGCTATCTGAGGATACATTGCTCAGACATCAAAGCTCCAATCTCCAGAAAACTATGAGGGATTGTAAAGAAGAGTCAGAGAGTTCTTTCTTTCAAATGTGGTGTCTCTTGGTGCCTTGGGGGCCATTTCATAGCCCAATGAAATAATGAATCAAAAATTGCTGAAAATTCCTATTTGTCTGGGGACACAATTTATGACAAATGTGAATTGACAATTGTTAATAAATAAGCCAAATTCATCAGAAAATGTGATTCCTTTTTCAGTTCATCCCTATATCTAGTACAAAATTTGAGAGGGCTCAAGATAAAAAAAAAGTTAAAGGCCAAAGAGAAGGAACACTACTTTGAAATGATAGGCCAAAGAGAGAGAAAGCCACTAAAATAATGTTCAGATAAGCCTCTTTAGAAACACTCTGCCTCCTGCCTCCAAGGATATCTTTCCACTAAGAGAAGCACTTACCCTCTCCCCCTATCACTTTTTGGATTGCAAAGGGATGTGTCTGCAGCAGAGGTATTCCTGTTGATCTATAGAGGCTCTTCATGTGAGTTTCCTCATGAATAGAGCTTACAGAGATAAGAATGTCTCTGTTGCAGTCATGCCACTTACCATTCATGAAAACACTCAGTGGAAATTGTGTGTGTGGGGTGTGTGTGTGTGTAACAACGGAGCCCTCCTTTGTCTGTTGGAGATTCCACAACCAGGTGATACCACTTGATCCGACTCACTTGAATGAGTCCCAAAAGGAATCTCACCGAGAAGGGTTGTTGGTCTAGTTCAAACCTATCTTGTTGGCCTTGAATTCTTATTGCACTCCATCTAAGTAGTGATCAGACACTTTCAGATCTATCTCCAAGCGTAACGGTTGCTGGGAGTCCCCATCTATAGTAGAACCACTTGGCTTCTCAGATAGGAAGGACCCAATTAGACATGAGAATCTATTCTACAATTGACCCTTGTTGGGAATAAGGCTTTATCTCTAGGCAAGCCTACCTTTATGCGATGATGGGGGGGGGGTGTCAAGTACACTGAAATTGATCACGGTCTACATAGTATTTACTAGATATGGGCACGAAACAGAAAAATGGCATTTCGGTTTTTTGTTTGTCGTTGAGAGGTCTGTTTCAGTTCATTTCTGTTTGTCAGGAATGTTTTGAAAAATTTTGTTACCGTTTTTCGTTTTTCATTTGTCGTTTCTACCCGCTTTTTGCGTGATTTTTAAAGCATTTCCATGCGCAGGCATCCCCCAATGCCCCAGACCAGAGGGAAAACACTAAAAAATGGATGCTGGCAGAGACACAGTATAGACTAGGTATGCAGGGAGGCTGCAAAGGCAGCGGCGGGCATTGCCCAGGGTGCAAGGCAGCCGCAAAGTGACTGCACTGCGGGGCAGGGGAGGGTACTCACCGAGAGGCACGCAGCATGCACGCACACAGGGAGGCTGCAGGACTGAAGCTAGAGTCGCAGAGACAGCAATCCCACCCTAACTCCCACCAGAGACTGCAAGGAGGACGGGGGCTGCCAGAGCTTTTTATGCCCTCTGTGGCTGCCAGACCTGTCCGCCCAATCTACATCCTGGACATGCTATTGGTTGAACATGATCCCAGATCACATGGCTTGCCTCCATTTTGTGGCTGGTGGTGACATCCATTTTAAAGGGAAAAGAAAAATACATCACGATGGGAGAAGACAAAAACAAACATTTTAAGGACCCCAACCCCCCTGGTAGGTATTATCAGACAATATAAATAATTATTGCTGGGTTTTTACAGATGTCCAGGGCGTTTTTTAACATTTAAAACAGCTCATTTCATTGTGCGTCGCCAATAACGGAAACGAAACGTAACAACCACAATTTTTGTGGTTCTGTTCGTTTCGTTTCATTTTCATCACAATTTTCGTTTGTCGTTTCATTACGTAACGGAAACGACAAACGGTAACAGAAACGAAAAAATGTTCGTTACGTGCCCATCTCTAGTATTTACCTCTCAGAGCAAGTAGTGTTTAGGACACTGTTTGATACACATTTCTTAAATCTGCTTCCGACATGGAGGCTTTTACAGAGAGAAAGACATTGTGGTTGAGTTGCTTTGCGCATAACTCCTCTCTCTCTCTCTCTCTCTCTCTCTCTCTCTCTCTCTCTCTCTCTCTCTCTCTCTCTCTCTCTCTCTCTCTCTCTCTCTCTCTCTCTCTCTCTGTGTGTGTGTGTGTGTGTGTGTGTGTGAATTTTATATCTTTTTTGCCGTATAAAACAGCAGTGCTCTCTCTTTCCTTTTGTTGATCCAGTATACTAGACAGTAACCTTAAGCAGGAAGTGTTTTCCATATGGTCAAAACAAAAATGCAATAATTTTGTTTCTATGTACTGTATTTCAGATTGCATAAAGTGGTGTAATATTAATTTGCAATAACCATGAGCTGTAATCTACTATACTATAAAGGGAAAGATGCACTCGGTTTTTTTTTAACATGTGTGTGATCCCAACTAAAAATCCAATCTTCCATGAACTTTCACACTGAAGCAATGCTACTTTTAGGGACAATCTTATTGATTTTTGGCAATAGGTTGTTTCCAAAAATTGGACTTGGTATTTTTGAAACCTTTCACAGACACTGATCAATGCTATAATCTTAATTACTATGCCTTGTTATTGAGCTGAAATTGGTTGGTCTAAATTGCGTGCAATTACTTTCAAGTATTGTTGCTAGATCACTGATTCAGAGGAAATGCAGCCTTTACCTACATTCAAGCCTTCATTCATACCTTGGATGCTGTTAAAATTTTACACTGGTTACAGATGCTAATGAGAGTTTTTCCTCACCTTTCCCATCTTAGGTATCTGTAAGACATTTTGCCATTCATGAAGGAAAATCAACAGATCTTTCACGCAATTCCTCTTTGTAACATCTAGTGCTACTATGTGTACACCTCATTTGATTTTAATTGGGGGATTAATAGTTAAGTACCTAAAGTAAGTTTGTTCCCACTAAGTAACTTATTACTGAAGCCAAGGGCTACTTTCTACTTGTAGATTAGATAATGGAGATATCTTTAGACATGGTGATTTTAAACTGCAGTGAAAGGAATCACATTTCTTAATCAAGCCGTAAGGAGAAACATTTTTGAACTATATTTCCCAGAATTCCCCAACCAGCAAAGCCTCACCTATCAAAAGTGTTTAACTAGAAACCATAACCATTAACCAGGATCATGGGAAGGCTTCAAAGGAGGTTCATCTGCACCCAATTATTTCAGTTATTTGCACCAAGGTTGCATAAGAACATAAGAAGAGCCATGCTGGATCAGGCCAAAGTCCCATCTAGTCCAGCATCCTGTATCTCACAGTGGCCACACCAAATGCGTCTGGGCATGCACAAGACTAGATATTTTTCTCCTGATACCACTTCCCTGCATCTGGCCCTTGAAGTACCCTGGTTTTAAGCATGGAGATTATACATCTCCATCATGGTTTGTAACCTGTGATGGACTTTTGCTCCAGGAATCTGTCCAATCCCCTTTTGAAGGCATCCAGGCCAGATGCCATCACCACATCCTGGGACAGGGAATTCCACAGACTAACAACACACTGGCCTTCTTCACCACTGCCACACATTGGGTAGACACCTTCCTTGAGCTGTCCACCAACACACCAAGATTTCTTTCGTGATCCATCACAGATAGCTCAGAGCCCATTAGTTGATTAAAGTTTTTATTTTTGCCCCATTATGCATTACTTTACATTTTCCTACCTTGAAATGCATTTGCCATTTCGCAGCCCATTCCCCCATTTTTGAGAGATCCTTCTGGAGCTCTTCACAATCTTCTCTGGTTTTTACCACCCAGAAAAGTTTTGTGTCATCCACAAACTTGGCCACCTCACCGCTTATCCCTTCTCCAGGTCATTTATGAACAGATTGAAAAATACTGGTCCCAGTACAGATCCCTAGGGCACACTGCTTTTCACCTCTCTCCATTGAGAAAAAATGCCCATTGACACCTATTCTTTGTTTCCTGAATCTCAACCAGTACTCAGTCCATAAGAGGACCTCCTCTCTTATTCCCTGACTGTGCAATTTTCTCAGCAGCTTTTGGTGAGGGACTGTGTCAAAAGCCTTCTGGAAATCCAGATAGACAATATCCACTGGTTCACCCAAATCCACATGCCTGTTGACCTTTTCAAAGAATTCTAAAAGGTTTGTCAGGCAAGACTTACCCTTACAGAAACCATGCTGTTTTTCCTTAAGCAAAGTTTGTTCTTCTGTGTGTTTTAAGATTTTCTCTTGGGTGAGGCTGAAAGGATGAAGGTGATGATGTCAGAGGTTAGTCTAGCAAGGCTGTCTCATGCATTTTGTCTGAATATGACTTGTATGAAATCAGTGACCTTCAGAAGGGTGTGTTCTCCCTTGCTGAAGGTCTTCAAGTTGAGGGTGGGCACCCACCCTCTGAATTTCCCATAAGAACTGGGGCTGTAGTAGATGGGCTTCAAAGTGTCCTGTGACTGCACAAGCAGAGGTTGTGCTTTCTTCATAAAGTTTTCTGCTGGCACACAAGCCATGCAGTCACAGATTACAATGATAGCAGATGTTTCTGCTTGTTGTCAGCCGAGTAAGATGCTGGTCTATGATGCTGAGCTCTACCAAAGTTACATGGAATCAATTCCTTTATGACCCGTTTTGTACTTAGTGTGAAACATGGGGATTAGTGTCTAGGAAAGGTATGTTCCTCACACTTTCTTTTGGAGCTTCAAAGGAGGAAGGAGGAGGAAGGAACTGTGTAATTCTAAACAAGTAGAAAGAACTCAAAACCACTTTAAAAACATTTCTAATCATCCTATATTCTTCCAGCATAACAATAGAAATACTAGAAAAATAAGATTGCAGGACACAAGCTTCAGGTGTCAGCTTGTCATCATGTTATGTTTAAAGCAGTTATTAAAATCATTATGCCATCAAGTCATGAAGTTTAGAGATTCTAAAGATAGCAACCTGGTTTAATTGCTCACCACTTTTCAGTGATGGGAGGTGGGAGTGGGCTGGATGGGGAAGGAGATGAGGAAGACGGAGAAAGGAAAGCCTGCCTGTTTGCAAGTTATTCTCCAAGACTCTTCCCACTCTTCATCAAAATGAGACACACTCTTTGAAAATAAATTAAGAAAACCCAGTAGGAAGGGTGGCCTAAGAAGAGAAATGTAATTTGTGCCATCAAGTCATTGACTGTAAATATTGAACAACTTGCCAGTAGTGTAAGTTACTTAGAGTTTGGGAAACAATAAAATCACAGGAGACCTTTCAACAACCACAACCACAACCACAACCACGAAACAGATGTTTACCTGACTTGGGCGTTCCAATAATATTATTAATGCTATATCCAGAAATAAAGGTATATGAAGAAAAATGACCACCCTTAAAAACATAGGAAAAGTAGGAAATTTACTCTCTTCTCATCTAAAACTAATGCTCCTCCCCATTCAACATTGCACAAGGTCAAAAATTAGACACTCATCTTGAGGGGATTCCTAGAGTAAGGTATGAAATTCAGTACTGCATTTCAGTATATGAAAATAAGTCATTTACTCTCCCTCTAATCAGGTGTTATGAAGTGAATTGAATAGTTTAGCCCCAGATACCCTCATCTCACCTTCATATCCTTCCTACGTGACAAGGGTGGACTCTGCTGTTCGTGGGACCTTTCCACATGTGTTGAGCCTCTGAGTCTCCAAGGTTCTGATTCCTAGGGAGAACCCCCCATGGCTAGGGGAATGTGCACTTCTTCATGTTTGTCATCCTCCATTTGTAAGTCCATGGAAGTGACTAAAAATGATGCAGGACTAGACTGCTCTTCTGTACATGCCATATTCTGCATCTTTTCCACCTCCTAAATAGAATAGCATAATGAGGAGATAATGTTACTGGGTTTTCAGTAATGAGACAGGAGAGAGAAAAGTAAAAGTTCCCCCCTGCACATGGTGCTGGTCGTGGCCAGCAATAGGGCCAGTGCTAATCTCTGTATTCAAGCCAAAGAGCCGGTGTTGTGCAAGTCTGGCATGGCTGCAAGGAAACACACTGTTTTACCTTCCTGCTTTTTACGGAGGTACCTGTTTATCTACTTGCATTTACATGCTTTCAAACTGCTAGGTTGGCAGGAGCTGGGGTTAACAGCGGGAGCTCACTCCGCTGTGTGGCACCCGGGATTTGAACTGCTGAGCTGCCGACTTTGTAGCCGACAGTTTTCAGTGCTCTAACCTGCAGAGCCACCATGCTCCTTTCCTACCACTACTACTTCAGCCACAATTCCACACCAACTTTGGGATTCTATGATCTTCATGCCATTTCCACTTAAAGAACATCTCACTTTTCTGTTTCTGCTGCCTTTTGCTATAGTTTTACAGGGAGGTTATATTGAGAAATTTATTAATTTGTTTATTTAGAGTATTTTTAACCTGCCTTTCTTCTTGGAAAAGGACCCAAGGTGGCTTACAGTAATCAGGGGGAATATACAGTTCAATACAATTAAGACAAATTCAAGTTTGAGAACAGGGAATTGAGGAGCATCTTACAGCATTAAAAGACAACATTAAAGCTACAACAGAATGTGAGCTGTTAAAGAGAGAGTAAAAATTCTATGTAATCATGCATGGTAGACCATCCAAAAGTTATGAGGGATGGAGACTAACATTGAAAACAGTATCAATGCAATCACTCAAGGGAGATACAAAAACACAAAGTTATGAGTGGTTATAAATACAAAGTCTATGCAATCATGTATGGTAGATTCACATGAAGACATATAGTAGGTAGTAGGGATGGGCACGAAATGGAAATATAACCTTTCATTTCATTTCGTGCTCACACCCCCCCCCCCGTTTTGTTTCTTTTGGTTCTTTCAATTTTTAAAAAGCCATTTTTAAAGGGCTGGATCTGCCCTCCTGAGCATTTTCAGAGGGCTCCTGCTGAGTTGTTATTGGCTGGACCCCTTTAAAACTGGCCCAGTCAGCACCAGGGGGATCCCTTTGGTGTTCACTTGGCCAGTTTTAAAGGTGTCCAGCCAATAACAGCTCAGCAGGAGCCCCCAGAAAACAGTAGGGTAGACATCGTGATCGTGTGGATCTTCCTACCTGACTGTTTTCTGAGGGCTTCTGCCAAGCTGTCAATGGCTGGACCCCTTTAAACCTGGCCCAGTCAACACCAAAGGGATCCCCCTGGTGCTGACTGGGCCAAGTT
This sequence comes from Phrynocephalus guinanensis, assembly GCA_037367245.1. Taxonomy (NCBI): domain Eukaryota; kingdom Metazoa; phylum Chordata; class Lepidosauria; order Squamata; family Agamidae; genus Phrynocephalus; species Phrynocephalus guinanensis. The sequence goes on along the minus strand of CM074732.1, from coordinate 31,158,985 downwards.
TAAAGGAGTCCAACCATTTACAGCTTGGCAGAAGCCCTCTGAAAATGCTCAGAAGGGCAGTTCGCGCTGCCTACCTGACCGTAGCTGTGACCTGGGCATCTAGGCTCAAGGATTAGTCCAAGAGCACCCCCAAGCTGTGTACTTCTTTTTTCAATTGGAGGGTGACCCCATCCAGTAGATACTGCATCCCTATCCCTTGTTCTCCCTTTCAACTGACCAGGAGTACCTCTGTCTTGTCTGGGTTTAGTTTCATTTTGTTCATCCTCATCCAGTTCATTACTGCAGCTAAACACTCATGTAAAGTTGAAATAGTAACTCCCTTAGAATCCGGAGGTGAGGAGAGATAGAGTTGGGTGCCATTGGCATATTGGTGGCACTTAACCCCAAAAGTCCTGATAATCTCCCCCTGTTGTTTCATATAGATGTTCAACAACATAGGAGACTGAAAAGAACTCTATGGGGCATTATTCTATATCGCTACTGTTTGATACCCCTTAGACAATCCCTTCCCAACAATGTAATGTCTGGGATATCCAGGGCATCACATTATGGGGTGTGTAAAATGTCAAACATTTAGTGCCAATCACAGTCAGGTCATTTTGTTCCCATCACCACTGGTTGCTAGTCAAGCGTTTATGTAGGTATGATCCAGAAGAACAATAGTTTGACAGCTAAATTGGTTAGTGTTACTTCTATGAAAACCGATTTGCTGTATTACATATAACCCTTGATGAGAAAGGAATGTGATTCAATAATTTTTAATGATGTGTTACTACTAGTACGTTTGTCAAAAGCTGGTGGCACAGTTATACAAATGTGGTAGCTTTCCAAAGAGAATTGCCCTAAGATAAGAAGTCTCTGTAGACATTATCCATTGCATTATGAGCCACATAACTCAGGTTGCAACAGAAAAATGCCCATGGAGATTCCTTGTCGTAATGTGCCATCAAGTTGCCTCCAGATCATGCGACCGTTTGAATGAGCGCTTTCCAAAATGTCTTGCTCTTGGTCACTCTGCTCTGCATTTCTAGACCTGTGCCCATGGTCTCTTTCAGGGAATCAGTCCACCATGTACTTGGTCTTCCCCTTTTCCTGGTGCCTTCCTCATTTCCCGGTGTTGTTGTCTTCTTCAGGGAATTCTGCCACCTTTTGATCATTTATTTATTTATTTATTTATTTATTTATTTATTTATTTATTTTCAAACTTATATACCGCACCTATTTCCCCAAAGGGGACTCAGGGTGGTTTACACAATACCATAGCAAATAAAACAGATAAAAACAATAAAACAATCAACAAGGGGGGGGGGGAAAGGTTACCCCTGGAAGTTACCAAAGGCGTCCTTAAATAGCCATGTTTTTAAGGCTCTTTTGAAGGATGCCAGCGATGGAGCTTGCCGCAACTCGACTGGCAAGGCATTCCAAACAGACGGGCCAACCACTGAGAAAGCCCGGTTACGAGTGGTTGTCTTACGGGCTTCCCTCGGCGTGGCAATCCGGAGCGAGAGGGCCTGGGAAGAACGGGTGGGTCGGGCCAGACCATCACGAGACAACCCTGGTTTCAACATTTTTGCCTCCAGGTCAGACTTGATTTCACCTGATTCCCGCTTGTTCATCTTTCTGGCAATCAACAAAGCCCTCCTCCAGCATCACATTGCAAATGAATCTCTCCCCCACCCCCTCCTTTTCATGCCCTTCCCTGGTGATTGGAAATACAGTGGTGTGGATAATCTCAGACTTGCTCAACAGTAACACCAATAAGTCCTTATGCTTTTCTAGTTCCTTGATTGCTGTCCTTTCTAGTTCCAGTCTTCTTCTGACTTCTTGGCTTCAGTCTCCAGATTTCTTAACTTACACCGATTTACGTACATTTAGAAGTTATGCCCTTTGTATAATTGCACAAGAGGATTTCAGTCCTTGTGTTTTGTCTATTCTTAGCAGTCAATTAAAAATACAAAAATTGTTCCAAATGGCCCTTTAATTTCAATTGAAATTACATTCCTGTACCATTTTATTGTTGAGCCAGTGTGGAGTAGTGGATAGAGTATTGGATCTGGATGTTGGAGACACGGGTTCAAATTCCTGTTCAGCCATGGTTATTTACTGGGAAAGAGCAGTCACAAAGCATTGCTTGAACACCTCACATACCTTGAAGACCCTAAAAGGTTCACCATAGATTGGAAGTAAATTTGATGGCGCATAACACACGCCATGTTTTAATGAGTAAACAGTATTTGTCATCCAAATGTTACAATGGTGACATCATTGTAATTATAGTGGCTGAAAGTAATATTGCTCACAGTCAAAGCTCAAAATATATGATGAGTGATGTCTTTAATACATGACCTCCATGTTCTGGTGGAATTTTCAGAGGCAACAGCAAACCCAAATGGCAGTGGTCCCAGCCCATGCAAGGACCCAGCAGGGTTGGGATCACACCCAATGAGTTATGGCGTAATCTTGAAGGTGCTTACTGAGCGTCAATGCCAATGTTGCATTTTGTGGTTGACATGTGATAGCAACTTCTGCAGCCATTTAAGCCCGCATTGTGAATTGTGTGGCCGTTGCAAATCAAACTCCCTCACTTTTAGTGATATTGGAAGCTGCTTTACCGTGACAGAAGCACTTTCAAAATTCAATTGCCATGATCTGTAACGGAAAATGTAGAGCCAGGAGTCAATCCAAGTTAAAACTTAAATGATGAAAGAGTGTCATTTTTCTGTTTCTTTCAGCCTCTCTTTAAAAGAAACAACAACGGCAACACAACAAATTTCAGCTGGAGTGCCAAGAAATAAATAATTGTCAGCAAATGAGTTTGATTCAGCCCCAGTTAGGGGGACCTGATGTTTCCCTAAGCTAGATGTGAAAGACTTCATAGCCACCCTTTCCCTGCACACAGTTTTAGAAGTCAGAAAAAGAAAATGATTTCTATGCAGGAGCATTTGGCAATTTCTACATAGTTGACCTGGGGTTATTTTTAAAAAAACAAAAACAAAAACAGCTCCTTTGAAGTGTCAGTGCATGCTGTTGATGGCCAAAATTACGTAAAGCCCAAGCAAAAGGAGTGATAGACATGCTGAGTATATCATCCTCCTCCCAGTGTGGAAGTTCTTGGAACTTTCTCCACAGATTGTGACAGACTTAAATAAAACACACCACCTATGAAGCCTTTGATAAGAGTTTGGTGGCAAGGATGTGCCTGAATCTTCGATTGACATGCTTTCCTCTGGAAAGTAGTAGGTTGCGATTTGAATTCTCTGATCCAGCGCTTCTCATGCACAGCTACTCAGGCTCAAAGACTGTTCCACATTTTTAAAGATGGTCATCCCACTGTGCATCAAAAGATTCACAGTGACCCCAGTCTCTACTGTGATCGGAACTGCACCCAGAGAAGGTTGCCTCTGGGTTTTAAGCTGAAGACTTTCCACCTCAAGTTACTTAATCATTTTTTTCAGTGAGATCATGTTCTTAGCCTCTCTTAAAAACACGTGTAAACAACTATTTTTCCCCTTTAAATATTTTTCAAACTTCATTTTCAAACATCAAACTATGTGTGCCTTTTAAAATGTCTTATTCAAATAGAATATTTGAATTTCACCTTCGGGAGACAAGTGTGATCTTAAAGAATATGGATGAAATCTATAGGTCAGTGATGGCGAACCTTTTAGAGACCGAGTGCCCAAACTGCAACTCAAAATCCACTAATTTTTCGCAAACTGCCAATACAGCAATTTAACCTGAATACAGGTGGCTGTGAAGGCGCGATGTTGGATGCCCAGAAAAAGGCCTGCAAGTGCCACCTTTGGCACCCGTGCCATAGGTTCGCCAACACTGCTATAGGTCATGATTTAAATCAGGACTAATGTAACCCATGTTGATTCCATCCTTATATTCCTGAGCTTATTTGAATGGGGTTGTGTGTATTGTATACTCAATTTTTTTCCCCATCAGGACACCACAGATCAATGGGTTTATTTGAAGCAACAGACCATAATAACTGCAACAAAAATGAAGACACAAAGTGGCTTTCCTAATGCTCTCCACAGATGCCTTTGATAACATATCCCATTGTCTCTGGCATGCAGAGACAAAATGGAGGGCACGTGGTAAGGGGATACAGAGATGGAAATTATATATGGGCCATCCCTTCATGGTACTCTCCAACCAAACCTTTTCCCCAAACCTTGAGCGTATCTCTGCTAAAAAGTTGATAACACAGCTTATTACCTGTTTGAAATGTATCCTGTGTGCAGAGGCCACTAGGAAGAAGATGTAGAGAGCAGCTCTATTATTAAACTCTTGCTATGTGTGTTTGTTACTGTCAGCAGCCACAGGGTAGGCTGCCATTCTGGTGAGGAGCAGCCTTAAGAGAAAGATCTCCGGAGAAGTGATGAATTGCTTGACAAAGGAAACAATTTAGTTCTCATTGATAGTCCATAAAAAGACTGAGTGAACTTGCTAATGGGACTTTGTTTCTTAGATTTACTTGCAAACTCAGTTTGCCAGTTCCTCCCTTGCCTGTGTTAAACCCTTTCTGCTAACCAAATACAATTGAATAATTAAATAGTCATCTGTCTGTCTGCAAGGGATGTTAACTGATTGAGGGTTTTTTTTGGGGGGGGGGGAGGGAGGCAGTCTTTACAGAACTTAATGAATAGAGAGACTGCCAGTCTCCTATGCTTTGCGGGAACTTAAGCATTTCTTTCTACTCTTTTTTATTCTCCTTAAAAATACTGGTAGTTTTGGACTGAGACTTGCCAAGGAGTACATAAACTCTTCTGGGCTTTTGGATCCCTTGCCTGTAGCTCCCAGAATTCTATCTGGGGGAAACCACAGGCAGGATGTTTATTAGGCTGAACATCTTTCACTATACTGTACATACCAAATGCTGTGGATATTGTTGCTACTTATACAACAACACACAAGAGAATAATTTCTCCTTGTTTCAAGGCTGGTAGGAGACTGCTACGTTATGGCCTGCTTGTGGGCTTCCTATAGATCAGTAGTTTCTCAACCTTGGATAACGCAAGTGCCCTTGGACTGCAATACCCAGAAGACTTCATGACCAGCTGTGCTGCCTGAGATTTCTGGGAGTTGCAGTCCAAGAACACATGCTTCACCCAAGCTTGTCAGCCACTGCTATAGATCACTGTTTGTTTTCTATGGTGGTTACTTCACGTTCTTCCTTGTTCCGCAACTAGTTTTGTACCATGAACAGCGTTGGTCGTGATCATGTGGTTTTGTCCCTGTTTAGTCCCTGTTTTCGTTTTCTCACGGTCGTGATAATGTGTCTCCTGACAACTGTTACTTCACGGTCTTGTTCTGTGATAAATTCTGAATTTGTCTTGCTTTCTTAACCCTTTTTTAAAATATTGTAAATAAAACTTTTTTGATATTTCGATTTACTTGTCTTTCAGGATTTACACATCAATGCCACATAATGTTCAGTACTTTATTTAATAAACATTTGTGCTGCATGGTGTTTCCCATAGGGAAACTAATGTCGACTGTCACTTCAGCCGCTGACCACTAGGTGGACACTGGTTGTTGCGTGACAGTTGTTACCAAACAGTCCCTTGTTTTGAATCAGGAACCGGAAACAAACCGTGACAAGAGAATACCCCAACTCAGCGCCAAGTACAGTATTGTCATGCTCTGATCCCGCTCCGGGGGAGTGGTTGAGACAAATTTCAGCTGTTGCGCGACGGACGTGAAGTAAGATTTTTTTGTACCAGCCCAAAGCGCAACACTTACAGAGACAAAACGGATGTGAGGTAACCACCTATGTAAAAAGAATGCTGGGCTTTGGAGTCTTTCCTCTCATCTGACAGGGTACACATGTCCCTCAAGGAACATTGGAAGGGGGTTTTCATAGCCTGGAGGGTCCTGCCTGTACTGTTCAGAATAAATAACATGGGCAGACCTGAAAGGGCAGTTTTTTTAAAAATTTACTCTTTTGAATGCTCTCAAAAGTGCCTTCTGCACATTGACTTAAGAGGAAGACTAGACCAATAATATGAGCATGGAATGATATGTTTCCACAGAATGTTTCTCTCACTTACTCAGTTTTATAACACTGCTGCAGTTGTGTGGGAAATGATTTTTTTAGCTTCAAATAGCTACTTAAATGCACATTAAAACAACTTACATATCTTCACCTTGATACTTTCCCGTCTCTAAATTTAATTTAGCACCTACTCTGTTTATCTGCCTGTAGTTTAATTGTACTGTGTCAGAATAATCCTTACTTTCCTCCCCTGCCTGTATATGTGTGTAGATGTATGTGTGGTGAATGGGGGTAGTCGGAGTAGTTATGGTACCATAAACAAATTGATTAGAAGCCAAAATGAACAGGCCAGAGAAAGGAAGTCTTTATTTATTGGGGAAAAAACAAAAAGTGCCTGCTTGCAAATATTTAACCAATTTGGAAGAGAAAATTTTGCAGGAAAAGCTTTCTGGAAGGTAAATGCATTTGTATTTTAGTGCAACAATCTCATTACTTTTAAAATTGAACATGAAAGGTCAGCTCATATTTGGCAATTTTTGTCCTGTGAGAGCCATTTTAAAAATAAGCAACGCTTTACTCGCAATGAAGGGCAGAGACAACAACCAACTGAATATTGACATCTTCTTATCAGCATAAGTAGGATATTGGGGGTTTGTTAGTTATGATGGTCATGTTGCACTGGTGTATTTGGGCCTCCTAGTAAAATATCTGGCATATCCCTCCAACCTTTCCACTTATAGTAAAGCAGTCCCTCATACTTGCAATTTAACAGGGGGAAACCGGGGTGGCTGGCTATCCATCTTTGCTTTGATTGTGCATATAACCCTCTTTAAGAGCAGCCAACATCAAAATCCAAGTGGAATCCCAGCTTGGTGCACCCCAATTAATCCCACCACCCGTTGTCCTTTCATTGGGCTCTCTGGAGTTCCGCTGGGCTCGCTAAAGCTAGATTGGTATCTTGGTGAGAGTGCTGGATTAGGACTGGAGAGACATAAATCAAAACCTCAGTCAGCCACAGAGCTCATTAGGTAGCCTTGGGGTAGTCACTTTCATATACTGGCACAGTTGAATCTCAGTGGCACCTACCTTTCAAGATAGTTGTAAAGAAAAACAAAATGGGGGGGGGGGGGGGGAGTCCAGGTATACTATCTTGAGTTGTAAATGCTGAAAAATAAGTAAACAAGTAGTAAAGAGAATTTGCACAATATACTTCACTTTCCTTTACCTACTTCATCTCCTTTTTAAACCCTAGTTCACCTTGTTGCCAGTCAATGGATTGTTTCTGAATGGACAGTCTACTCAGTTTTGCATCCTAACACTGTTCCAACTACTTCCCATTACTGCTTGAGGATATGTTTGACAATAGAAAGATATCCATGTTCATTGTCATCCGTATTTTTCTCCAACGTGTTCATATTTATGGGCAGTTTCCTCTCTGTATTGGCCAGAATCCTACTGAATATTTACAAGCAGAGGAAAGGAAACACAGAAGTTGTCCTGGCTCATTGATGAGGTGCTGTCCACATATCTGGACATATTTCCAATCACATGTACAACCATCCATATGCCTGGTGCCTTATGAATTAGCCACAGTTAGCCATGGTAATGTCTGCAATACCTATTGTGCATGCGGAGAGAACCAACAGAATTTTGGCCAATGTTTGTCATATGACGCATTACTACAAGCATTTTAATGTCTTTTTTTTTAGCCATGTTCGTTCATCTCTGAATTCATAGAAGTATGTGATCTAAAGGATCACTGTATTAAAATCTGCATATTTGTTCAGTATGTCCAAATCAGGTCATATTTATTACACTATATCAGTGTGGGCGAATCTATGGCATGGGTGCAATGGTGGCACGCGTAACCCTTTCTGTGGGCACACAACATCACCCCATCGCAGCCACGGCATTTCCCCCTCTGCTCGGAGCACGCTACTGTGCACCATGCAGAGAGCTGGGAGAAGGGGAGGCAGCGGCTTGTGGGCTCCTTCATAATAGCCCCAGTTTACTCTCAAGCCACACCGCGAGAAATTCAAAACCCTGCTCTTTGGTCCTCATTTTTCCGAAGGGTAGCAGCCCTGCTCTTCAATCCTCACTTTTCTGAAGACCAGTGCCCTTTGGGAAAGCGAAAATCAAAGAGCAGACTTTTGAATTTCCCGTGGCCACAGTAAGGGTGCTGTGGCTGCAGAAAATTCAAAAGCCTGCTCTTCGATCCTCAATTTCCTGAAAGGTAGCACCTGAAGCATTTGTAACCTAGGGTGCCACTCTGTTCAGGTCAAATTGCCGCATTGGCACATTACAAAATATAAGTGGGTTTTGAATAGCAGTTTGGGAACTTGGTCTCTAAAAGGTTCACCATCACTGTGCTATGTTGTACTGTCATATTGGAACTAACTATAGCAACCCTAGTAGGGCTTTCAAGAAGATATTTAAGGGATGGGTTTGCTACTTCTACTCCCTCCAGTGGGTTTCCATGGCTGAGCAAGGATTTGAACTCTGGCTTGCAGGCCATAACTCTATCCCAGTGGTGGTGAATAGAGATAGGCACGACAGCGGTATTCCCGTTTCCGTTTCCGTTACTCGGTTCCGTTACTCTACGGAAACGGTAACGGGAATTACTCCGCCAGACTTCGAGCTCGAACCGATCTGGAGAACAATTTTGGTTTGATTTGTCGTGCTTGTTCCTTGCATCGCGCACGCGCGATGCCACGCGGCACAGAAAAAAATGACGTTTCGAGTTGTAAAAAAACCCGGTTCCGGCCCGAAAAGCAGGCAGAAAAATGCTGCCGTGCGTCAGGGCAAATTTTTCCAGAGGGGTTGTTTCTGTTTGTCCCCGGGCCAACCCCCCCATCCCCCGTCCTTAGTGGGCTGCTCTGTGGGGGGTCGCCGCAGGCTCCTGCCAGCCAGCAAAAAGCCCAGTCTCGCCGGCCGCCGGCCGCCGCAATTAAAGCGCAAGCAAGCGAAACGGGGCGGCTGGAGGAAAAAAACTTTTAAACTCTCCCCCCACCCATTCCCGGGCCACAAAAGCAGGCGGAAAAAATGCATTGACTAAGGGCGCAGGGCACCTACCGGAGGGTTTTCAGGAGGGGGCGTCCCACCTGCCCCCGTCCTGGGCAGCCGGACTCGACTCGCCATTTCGCCATGCCATACGGTGCACTTGGGGGATCTTAAATGGGGAGGAAACGCAATATTGAGAGAGGAAATCGTGGTCCAAAAACACACAAGCACAACAAGAAACACGCGAAAATTTGTATAAACTGCCAGATTTTTCACAGTAGCAGTGGGTTTTTTCTTGCAACAAAATGTCTCTCCTCTCCTCCTCTGTCCTCCATTGATTTTATTTTATTTTATTTTATTTACACCTGCGCAATGATGGGCTGGCCGAGTGGCCAGCCATGTGGGAGTGGACGACCATGCAAATTTTTGGAGCCATCCCACCAGTCGCATGGCCACTTGGCCATGGAGACTTCTGGGATGTGCCAAAAAGCCCCCTAAAACCTGCCCTAGCCCCCCCTAACCCTAACCCTAACCCTTGACTCCGTACCCATACATCACAGACTGTCTTCTTAGTGGGTCAGAGAGGCACCCAGAGGTGCAAACCACTAGCCCACCGTAACCTTACCCGTCACTAGCCTAACCCTAAAATTGCACTAAGCCACCTTAAAGCCAGATCTACTTGCTTGCATTGCACTACACGTAGCAAGTACAATTCCCTTCTGTGTGAGACATGGTGGTGCGAGAGCCTTAGTTAGGCATCTCACTATGGCTCTGGGTTCAGTGCCATCCACTAGTCTTCACAGTCACTGTCTGCACATTCTGTTATGCAATATCCATATGGCTATTGCATAGCATTTTGCAGCAGCAGCAGGTGAGGAGGGGAGACCTCCATGTTGAGGGGGATCTCTTGAAGCCTGCTTCCCCTTCCTAGTGGGTGAGGATAGGAGGCACCCACGGGTGCCTCCAGGAGCCCACTTTCCCTTATAGGGGAGGCCGGGGAGGCACCCCCCCCAGAGAGGTGCCTCCAGGAGCCCGCTCCCCCAGGCAAAAAAAACGCCTGTACTAACCGGGAACAACAAAAAATGAAAAAACAAACCGACTAATTTTTGCGAATTTTCGCTGAAAAACGGAAACGCGCGAAACTGTGACCGATGCCAGAACGAAACGACAACTCGAAAAAATTTTTTTTTTTTTTCGGTCTCTAGTGGTGAACCTTTGGGTGGAGATGTTTTGGACCACACACACACACAGTCCTTTGCACTAACAATAAAGGCTTGGAATTCTGGGAGTTGTAGTGCAAAACATCTGGAGTGCCAAAGGTTTGCCACCACTGCTCTATCCTCTAGTCTACACCATAGTGGAGACCATTAAACTAGAGATGAAGCAAATTCTTCCACGTGCCAAAACCCCATGAAAGATTTTCCTTCTCAGTTCTATGACTAGGGCTGTTATGTACACAAAAGGCTTGCCTTCTCTAACTAATAACTGAGTGGGAGTGTAGTTGGGCAATTAAATAAGGTGTGCAACTTGCATTACTTTTCCTCTTGCAATTGTCCACTCTGTTTATTTGTGGCAACAAAAGGAGTGGGTAGAGGGATTACATATTTATTTCAGGACATATGTTTTCCTAACAGCTTCTCTGAGTGGGTCTCACAGTTGGCACTGGTTGGGGCACCACTTCCTTTATTCCAAGGTCCTTACCGTCCTTTCACATTCTCTTTTGCTGCTGCCGCCTCCACAAGCAACTGTGTATGTAGGCAGTTGAATCACCAGTTTGCACTCTTCATAGTGCCCTGATCTTAATGCAGTCATTGTGAAACCACAATGACTGCATTCATGACCGACCACACACACACACACACACACGCACACACACACACACACACACACACACACACACACACACACACACACACACACACTTTGAGAAAAAAACCCTCCATTTTTTCCCTGTGGGTGGTGGAGTCAGAAAAAGAATAGGGGGGACCTGAAAACTGACCCTTTGAGAAAGGTCCATCTCTCCTCTCCTGTTTATGGTTACACAGAATGCAGAATGTCTCCATATGCTATGGTACAAGTCCAACACTGACTGCTTTAGAGTAGGGCCAGTATTATTAGAAATACCTTGTCTAAAGGAAAACATCTGCTGCATGGCCTGTCCACTAACTGGGCAAGGTATAAGCTTAAGGAAATACAGTGGACACTTGTAGAACAACAAATGGTTTGTATAACATCAAATCTGTACAACATAAAAAAATATGAAGAGAGGGGAAATTTGCTTAAGAGAATTGCCTATGGGGCAAATCCGTACAACATAAAATGGTCCCGATTAGAGATTACTCTGTTTTCAATGCATTCCTATGGGAAATTTGTATAAAGGAAAATTTACTTAACAGAATTTCATTTGGAACGAATTAATTCCTTTATACAAGGTACCACTGTAAATAAAAGAAGCAAAATATGGAGTAGGAGCTCAAGACACATGATGCCATTCATTTCTGTCTCTTCCATCTCGTACCTTTCTTAAATAATAGATAGAAGGCTCCGTTTCTCACCTTCTCTCTGGGCCATCAAAGTTAGAACCCATATTTTCACCTGCACTGTTTTCCCTGGGGCTTCTGGACCTGCTGTGCCTTATATCTGAATTAGGTACTGAATCAAGGAATAGCAGCAGCAGCATCAAGGTTCTGTAGGTCAACAGAAGATGTCAGCATTGATTTTTCTCCCCTGACCATCAGTTCTGGCTGTTGTTTGTAAGAAGATTTAGCCTCTAACAAATTAAAGACTCCACGAGATAAACTGCTGAGTCAGAAGGCTAATACGAAAATGCTCACGGTGAGCTTGCTCTTTAAATCTGTGGCAATGAAAAAAAAAAGCATATCAAATAAATTATGGAATAGCAATCTGATTGGGAAGCAGCCAAGGAAATACTACTTTAATTAACAAGCTGCCCATTCAAACTGTTGTAATGTTAGGTAGAATTCAGTCAGTTCCTTTTTGCTGCATGAGACACTATTCGAAAAGCATTTTGATGTCTGCTAAATTCAGTATTTTAACCAGTGGTAAAAGGACATTAGAAAAACCTCAACAGTGCCATTATGGGATGGCCTTCTTTCAGGAGTGTCATGCCCAGAATTTGGATTCCCACCACTTTGTGATTTGCCAGTTACATAGACCAAATACAGGTGGTGTCGTCTCAGAGAGAGAGAGAGAGAGAGAGAGAGAGAGAGAGAGAAGGTGTCGAGGTACACACCCAGACAATGGGAGATCATGCAGATTTGCCTGTACCTTGATGAGAACAGTTGTGCAGACACTGGTGACCTCGAGGATAGATTGAAAAACCCTCCATGGCTTGGGACCTGAATACCTGGCGAAGTGGATCTCCCAGAGACCAACTGAGGCCAGACCCACTAGAACATTGCATGAATTCTAACTTCATGTGGCCACTCCTAGGGAGGCCTGGAAATCGATTATTTGAAACTGGTCCTTCTCTGTGGCCGGCTCTACATTTTGGAACAAGTTGCAAAGTGAGATTCTCCTAGTACAATCCCTGCCAGCCTTCAAAGTAGCGCTTAAGACCTTGCTTTTTAAGAGAGGCATTTGGCAACCATTATTTTAGGGTGTCGTGGTTTTGTGTGTGTGTGTGTGTGCCACCACCTTGATCGATCATTATTATTAGTTTGGTTTTTTTTCCCCTCCCTCCCATTTGCTTATTTGTTTGATAGTTGGTTTATTTTATTTTATTTTATTGATCCCTTGATTACTGATCTGATTGTATATTGTTTGTTGCAAACTGCTCGGAGTTCCTTCATAAGATGGGTGGCATGGAAATAAATAAATAAATAAATAAATAAATAAATAAATAAATAAATAAATAAATAAGCATCCACATTGGCAGAGATACTGACATTGGGCTGCAGTATTTTTGCTTCCAGCAGAGACCCACTCAGGTGAGAGAGACTCGCCGTGGGCCTTTATACACGACCCCTAAGCTCCGCAGGAAATGGCTGCAAGGTCCGGACCTTACAAGTGTTTTCCCACCAGCTCCGGACTTTGCAGACAATTAAGTGCGACCCCGCCCACCTAAGCGCGACCCAGCTGCACTTTCTTGTACCTGCTTGAGGTGGGTGAAAATCCCCAGGTCCGGATTTAATCTGGTCTCCTGGCTTCTGCTTGTGTTTTTTTTTGCCTCCTGCCCCTTTAAGAGAAGAGGTGGGAGGGGGGAAAGCAAGCAGAAGAGAAACGGAAGAGAAACTGAATAGAAATGGAGCTCCGGGAGGCTCCTCCAGGTGAGCTGCATTTCCCCCCCTCTTTCTCTGGTGGGGAGGAAGGAAGGGCAACGAACCCCTAAGATCTTTGGTCCGAATTTAAGGGACCAGCGGATCTTAGGGGTCGTGTGAAAAGGCCCCGTGTTAGTTCTCGAGGGGTGTGAATACTGCCTGATCTGATTTGTATCTACAACAAATCAGGACCAACCCATGTTGAGCTCAGCCAATTTGCGGTTACTTTTCTGCAGACATTTGCTCATATTTGTATGTTCTAGATTAGTGGTTCCCAAACTTGGGTACACAGATGCTCTTGGGCTAAAATGCCTGGAAGGCTTCACCACTAGCTCTACTGGCCAGGATTATTGCTCGGGTCCCCTGAGCAATAGAAAGGGAAAACAAAAATAGACGAGTAACCACATGGGGAGATTTATTAGGGGGCATTTCTGCAGGTAATACCCCACTCATTCAAAATGACTAATGAGGAAGATGGGAGAAAATGGGTGGGGAGGTGTGCCACCTTGTTGCCTGCCTTTCCCAAGAGAGACCACTCATTTCCTGACCCAAATTGGAGTGCCGTGAATTTGGAACCCACCCAGCTTTGCAGTAAAGGCTAACAGCTGAGATTACAGATTGCAACAACAACAACAACAGCCTACCTAACTAAAGTAGAGAACAGCAGTGGGGAGGGAGGAAGTATTTTTGATGCACTATTGACCTGTCCAATCAAAGCCCACACAAGAGATTTTAGTCATCTATTCCCCCATCATCCCTCATGTGTAGTCTGCAATGTAACTACCTGAAATAAAAAAGGGGGGCCATTCTAGAGTGAATCCAGTCGAAGAAGTGAGGTGGCTCCCACCCTTTGCCTCAGGATAAGATGGATGCTCAGCTGGGTGGCTGGAGGAAAAGCAATGCCCTGTGAGGTTGAGCTGAACTCTCCCCAGTGGTAGAAGTTTCTGTGGCAGGGGTGGGGAACCTCTGGCCTTCCGGATGTTTTGGACCACAACTCCCACAGTCCTTTGTCATTGGCAATCCAGGCTTGGAATTCTGGGAGTTGTGGTCCAAAACATCTGGAATGCTGAAGGTTCACCACCACTGTTCTAGGGCTTTCTTTGAGAGTTCAGCTCCTTCTGCCGTGGCATTTCCTTGTTTTGCTGCAACAATTGGTGCTAAGCATTTGTGTCCAAATTTTGGCATTTGAATTCCTCGGATGCCAAAGGAAGATGATTTGCAGGAGTGGCATTATCAAACTGAGTACATCAGATGGCTTCTTGAACTGCCCTCTAGCTGATCAGAAAATGCACCAGTGTAGCTCTCTAGTTGGTCCGTTTTCTGTGTAATCCATGCATCTCTCACACTAATGAGGCACTTCATTCTTAGAATAAAGTTTTCCTTTTCGCTACCTATGTGGATTAACTGTGTTTCACAATGACCTCCCATGAAAGACTGTGTCTGTTTGCCTCTCGACCTATCCATGGACATCTTAAGTGACAGCATTATAATAATTTTCTCCAGCAGTTATAATGTGGAGCCTTGCTGTTGAAGAGGACCTCTAAAAGCCACACAGGCCTGTGATGCAGTTCTACTTGGTCCCAAAAAGATGGGATCAGGAAACAGACGTCTCTTACATATGATGGGCAATTTCTTAAAAAATGAACTGAAATTACACCCCACCTCAACTAGCCAAATTCAGCAGTTCCACTTGTCCCCAGTGTGCAGGAGCCTACACTGTACGTACCTGCCATACAGCTCTGCAAAAAAAACAACAGGCAGTTACCTCAATTCAGTGTTAACAGGATTTAATGAGAAATGTAAAGAACATTCAGTAAGTTGTTCTCTGTTCTTGTTGACTTTGGCTGTCTCTGAATGTGGAATTATCAATCTCCATCAGATGGAGAATAAAACAAGCAGTGCTCTCTCTCTCTCTCTCTCTCTCTCTCTCTCTCTCTCTCTCTCTCTCTCTCTCTCTCTCTCTCTCTTTTTTTTTCTTGCCAAGAGATCTGTAATTTGTGCAGACTGGATTTGTGCAAAACCAATGTTATTTTGCTCCAAGAAACAAAGTGGACAAACTTATCAAGACCAGAATGCCTGGTGGAGGGTTTAAAAGGCGATGCAAGCCTTCCCCACATTGCTTTTAAACCTAAAAGGTCCAAGCCAGAAAGTAGAAGCCAAGCCACCACTATTTTATGCAATTTGTGTTAAAATATATTTTAATTATTTGTATTAAAAGGTTGTACTCTTTGTGGATGTTGGCTTAATTTACAAATACACTTGAAACTGCTCTTTTTATTTTGCCTTTTGAACGGGCTTCAAAATGGCAAGGCAATGAGTACTTTTGCGGCAATTTGTCACACATGGTTCCAGTAATGAGATGCATTCACATTCCTCAGTCAATTTGGACAAAGATTCAAATGCAAATGTTCCCCACACTTTATTTTTGAAATCTCGAGTTCATTCTCCACCAAATATGAAAACAGGTAGAATATCTGATGATTCTTTTGTTTTTTAAAAAAGACATTCTCATTGTCATGAGAGGTCCACAGTAATCACTCAGACACACTTTCCTGATTTGGGTAAATGTGAAGAGAATGGAATGTGCCGATGGCTGGGGAAAATCTTTGTGGCAACTGACGCTCCTACTCTGACAACTCAGTGTTCCAGGGAGTTACCAAAAATTCACAGGGATAAGTGTTTTAGCTTATATGCCAACTCTGAAAGGCAGAAATGTCAAAATGCCCACAATTTTTTTTTAAAAATTCAAGATGTGAATGAAGCAAGGTCTTTCTTTAGTACCAACGGGCCCCTTTTCCAAAATAATAATAATCAAACTGTTATAAAATTATATTATTTTATTGACAATGCTGGAAAAGGGTAAATATATATATATATAAAGTTCAAAATGGTTTCAAAAGTTCCAAAAGCAGTCAAAAAGTTGTGCAGATAAGTGTTCAAAAGGATCTTGAGACAAAGACTATTCTGGAACAGTTTCCATAAGAAAAATAAGAAAGCTAACCATCCTAAGCTAAAATTCGCATACAAGCTGAACCTCAGCATCTTCTAGAGAATACACAGAAATCAAATCAGGCAGTAAGACAGCAGATGAGCATAGCATTCTCCTTAGAGAGGCTAGGCTAAATGAAGCAAATTCACTTTCCATTTTGATACCCACAATTCCATTTTCTAAACCCTTTGATGGATGCACAAATCAGCCCTCAACACACATTGAACCTTCTTAAAGAAGAGAGTAACTTCTCCAAAGTAACTTCACTCTCTCCCCCTCACTTCTTTTCAGTTGAACATAGTTCTATTAATTAACTCATACTAGGGCTGAGCTGTGGCCTTAGAAATTCCTCCTCAGGGAGATAAAAGACAAATAAGAAAACATTTTCCATTAATGGGCAATTTCTATCCCCTGTCCTGGCCTGATTTATTTGCTCACATTCTCTTTGGAAAAGGACCCAAGGTGGCTTACAGTAATGAGGGACAATATGCAGTTCAGTACAATTAAGACATGTTCAGGTATTGAGAACAGGGAATTGAGGGACATCTTACAGCATTAATAGACAACATTACATTAAAGCTACAAGAAAATGCACACAGTTAAAAAGAGAGTAAAATTCCATGTAAAAGTTATGAGTGATGGAAACTAACATCGCAAACAGAGTGTCAATGTAAACACATAAGGTATAAGTAGTTATACAAAGTCTATGTGATCCTATCGATTCATATAAAAGACACATAATAGGCATTCCATCATTCAGGGAAAGCTTGCCTGAAGAGAAAGGTCTTTGCCTGTTTCTGGAAAGACAACAGAGATGAGGCAGTCCTCATCTCATCTCCAGAGAGAAATTATCAGGCCTGTTTTTCAAATGGCAACTGAGGCCACCACCCCAATTCCCCCCCAGTTTCTCATTCTCTCTCATTCTTTCATTGTAAGAATATAGCCACAAAGAAGCTTGAAGCCCGAACGCTTGCCAACAAATTACAACATGTCACTATCCTCACATGAGCACGTTAGCAGCATTTCCGATTAACACAAGTTATGTCAAACATATCCACAGGTTTGTCTCCTGCAATTTGATAAATTACATTATTAACAAGTCCTTTTAGAACCCTCCGTGACTAGAGGGGGGAAAATTAATCTCACAGCTCTTTATTAAGGTAGTGTGCCAACATCTCTTTAGGAAATAATTTGGCTGTCAGGCCACAGTGAAAAAGCTTTCATCTGCACAATGCTTTTCGGTGGACAAATGGCTGAAATGTTTCATGGGTGGCATTCCTGAGCAGAGCAACTCAGGAGTGAGATGCAGACTTTTGCACATTGATGGTAAAAGCAGACTCGGAAAAGAAAACTAACTACTGATGAGCAGAATAAAAATATAATAATAAACCTTAGAAAACAGAAATATACAGTGGAACCTCGTAAAACAGTTTGTATAACGTGAAATCTGTACAACAAAAAAATTCCAGAGATAGGGGAAATTTGCTTAACAGAATCGCCTACAACATAAAAATGGTCACGATTGGAGATTACTCCGTTTTCAATGCATTCCTATGGGAAATTTGTATAAAGGAAAATTTGCTTAACAGAATTTCATTTGGAACAAATTAATTCCTTTATACAAGGTACCACTGTATTTTTAGATAAATACAAGAAAAGAAGAAGGGCACTTTGTAGGAACAAACATAATCTTGATCCAGAACATCAACATGCATTTATTAGGATGCTGGTGGAAATTAATCTTTTTGCCATAGTATATGAATTCAGGCTAAATTTGGTGTTTCTTGAAAAGGAGATTTAAGAGGATATTATTTAACTTAGGAACATCTTAGAAATCAGAGACTGGCAATGTTGGCGGCATACTGCTAACTTGAGAGTCATGATTAAATCAGGTCTCCTAACAAAAAGAAGACATTTTCTGAAGCAAAAGATGTGATGGAGACACTCATGTGTCACATCCTTGATAGGGAAGGCAAGGATCCACAACCTTATTTTTCTCACCATGCAACTCTTTTCAAAAACTGGCATTTAAAACGGGCATCTTTCTGCCCCTTGGGTACAAAAGCCAATCTCAGAGATATGGTTTTTTTTTTTTTTACTTTTTGTGAGAAGGTAAGCAATTAAACCTTTCAGTTCTTCAAAGATTTCAAAGACAGGTCTCCTTAGTGGAACATCCTCTGGACCTGGCGATTTGTTCCATTTTGAATGCTTAATTGAGAACATCTTATCTTGCCCCCTTGGTGGAACCGTCAGTGCAACCACAGCATTCAAAGCCAATAGACCCAGCAACCATGAATAAAATCTAATAATGAAGTCGGGGGGGGAGTGGCTCTCTAAGGCAAAGCTCTCATGAGAACTCAAGCCAACTCCAAATTTCCACAAGTATGCAGGAAACAGAGGTTCCCTTTCAGCTCTGCAGTCCAAAGATGGTGGTGCTGGTGGTGCTGCTGCTGCTGGTGGTGGTGACGATGATGGGGGAAGATGATAAACAGAGATGTGGAGGCATTTCACCTAAAGTGGAATTCGGAGGGAAAGAATCGGGATGGGAAAAGCCTGCTGCTTCTGAGATGAAATGTGTGTGAAACAGGGAATGCCAAAAGCATTGAGACAATACAAGCAAAAACCCTTAGGAGAATTTTATGCATCACTAGGATTTTAGCACGATGATGCATGATCTCTCTCCTCCCTGCTCCCACTGATATGTGAGTTTGTTGTAAGACAATCCAAAGAACTACCATATTTTTCAATCTATAAGATGCTGCCACATATTTCAGCCCCAACACTTTTAAGACCCCCACATTAAGAAAAGTAATAAATCCTCCTTGAACCCTCCTCCACCCTACCCCATGCTGTTTCCTATCCTTTCCATGCTCTGAAGACTCCTCTCTGCTTTGGATTTGCAAGGACCAAAGCCTTCCTTTCAGCACAGAAATGCTTGGGTGTGGAGCAACACATTAACAAGTTCCTTTTGGGGCTAAAATGAATGCTTCAGTCCTTGCAAACACAAAACAAATGGGAGGACAATCAAGTGCTCCTGGAAAGAAAAGAAAACAGCAGGGGCTTTTCTTTCCAGGAGAACTTGATTGCCCTGCATTCTGCTTTGTTTTTCAAGGACTGGAACATTCTTTTTAATGCCAAAAGGAACTTTTTAATGGGTTGCTCCACGCCCAAGAGTTTCTGTGCTGAAACGAAGGCCCCAGTCCTTGCAAAAACAAAGCAGAGAGGCATCTTCAGAGCACAGAAAGGAAAGGAAGTTGAATGTGAGTTGGCATTGGCGTTCTCCTCCACCATACCCCTTGGGAACGGCTTACTTCCATGTATACGATGCTCCTTAATTTTTAGTGCCATGATTTTAAGGGGGGGAATAGTGTTGTATAAATGGAAAAATACAGTATATATTGCATGAGTGGGCTTTGAGGAAACAGAGATCAGATTCCATTTCTGTGAGGCAAACAAACTGTAATGGAGAGTAGTGATTTAACTCTTGTGGAGCTCCCACACACCAGGGTGGTGTGGGTGGATCCACTGAGACACCTTTGTATATACCTAAGGTGTGTTTGTTGATTACTCTTAATTTCTAGCAATTGCTGGACTTAAAACTGAAATGGAATGTGTTTTCTGAAGAATTACACAGAACTTCTTTAAGAGGAGATGTATTCTTCATGGCAAGGAAGGCAGAATGTTAGGACTGCCGGGCAAGAAACTAAAATAAACTCCTTGAAGAGGGTTCAAGCATGCCCCTTGTGCTTCCAAACAAAACAAACAAACAAACAAACAGCACAGAGAGAAGACTTAACATGGAAGCTTCTGAATAATCATTTAAGGCTTGCCCTGTAGGGAAGTATCTCTTCAGTGACTTGCTCTTTAAGCACTCATGGCATATAACTTCATAACACGTCAAGCAAGAGGAGAAGTGTGACTCCCTAAAGCTATAGAAGGACAGAAGAAAGATGGCAAATTTCCCCGAAAAGGCCTAATGGACTGGAAAGATATTATAAAACAGAAACCAGGATGCACGAACAGGGTCCAGAGAAACAGCTGTAAAAGCAAAGCCTTCCTCCTACTTGGATTTCATTCAGCATCTGTTTGAATACATGTAATTTTAAATTCTAAAGTGATTTTGTTTGCAATAGGTATTTACATCTATCCGGGGTACATTTTTGGAACACCTCCAGAACAAGAATGATTAAGATGCACTCTCTGCAGGCACTGATTTACACATTTCCTTTCCCTTTTTAAAAAGGCATTAAATATATTTACTTGAAAGGAAACCAGTTCACCAATTGTAATGAAGCTTGGGGGAGGGGGGAATGAAAAAATAAATAAATAACTCAAGTATACATAACATCTGATGACATCATTCATGATTGCCATTTTTATTCCAACTGCAGAAAATACTAATTAATGAAGGGGGGAAAGGGAAGGGAAAGCCAAATAGAAAGGTCCCACCTTGAAAGGGGAGTAAGTACCTCTTTACAACAAAGGGGGTGGGGGAAATTGTAAATCTTCCTAAAATTAAATTTACTTGAAGGGGGCAAAATATGTTTGTGCTTAAAGTCTGCTGTTGAAAATCAACACCATTTCAAAAACGACTAGATCACTCAGGATCCAATACAGTGAGAGTCAGTCCCCGTCTCTTACACAGTTGATTCAATTTATATGAACTTCTCTTCAAATACAAATCTGGACAGAAAGACCTCTTTGCTTCACAGTGGACAGCAGAGGAGGCTATTCCACCACACAGGGCTAAGGAGTGGATTTCAGTGGTGGTAGAATGAAAAGCAGGGATGTGCAGTAGCACACACAAAAAAGTGGAACTGGGAATTCAGAATTGGAATCTGGCATTTTAGAAATTCAGAATTTCTGCCTATGCAGAACACCATTACAGTCTCTGGCACATGGCAGAGAAAAATGCCTCTTCTGTATCTCCCCCCACCCACCCACCCCCCGCCACCCCAGCTGCCTTGGCTGGATTGCACAAAGATGTCCCTGGAACATGTCTGAAGTTCAGTCCTCTCTGTCCCAGTTTGAAGCGGAGGCCTCTGTCAACTTCTTGGCACACACACACACACACACACACACACACACACACACACACACACACACACACACACACACACACACACAATGCTCGCTTTGTCCCTCCCACCCACCCCCCAGCCACAGCTACACCAGCTTGTCCCCTTTCTACCCAAAGCCTCCCTATCTATTGCCGCCACCCGGGACATTTCCGGGAAAATAAGTGTTCTGGGAAGACGGTGGGAAAAAGGCTGAAAAATGTGAGTGTCCCAGCCAAAACAGGACACTTGACAGGTATGGCTACTGCCTTTTGCTCCGTGCTGAAGAAAGGAGCTAGGTGACAGACTCTGATTGGGAAGGGGGTCATAATAGCAGTTGTAGGACATCTGTTTCATCTCCCACTTCTCTCAGTGCGAACTGCTGCAGTGGATCCATGTAGGCTTCCACATGGTGCCCACTTCATCCATCACAGCCACATCTCATACAGTCTGCAGACACTGAACAAAGAAGAGTAAGGTCTGATTCTGCAACACCAGAACACAGGACCTCCCAAGTGAAAACCACACGTGCACATACCCAGAGACCCCAAATCTATTAATTCAATGCATCTGCTTCTATATAACAAAATCCTACTGCCTTGCCTGATAGACCCCAGAGGAATTTAATCTATTATAATTAGAGATGGGCACGACTTGAAAAAATTTTTTTTCGAGTTGTCGTTAGTCGGGCCGGTTCCGTTTCGGCTCGTTTCCGTTTTTCGCGAAAATTTGCAAAAATTAGTCGGTTCGTTTTTTGATTTTTTTGTTGTCGTTAGTACTGGTTTGGGAGTAGGGTTAGCGGGCTCTATGGAGGGAGCTGCAGGAGTCAGCCAGAGCCACAAGTGACGGACTGGCAGACTCTTTGCACCCGCTGTGTCTCACGTACTTGCATGTAGTGCAATGCAAGTAGATCTGGCTTAGGGTTAAGACGGCTTAGCGCAACGGCTAGGGTTAGGCTAGTTACGGGTGAGGTTACGGTGAGTATTGGGGTGCATCTGGGTGCCTCTCTGACCCACTTAGAAGGACAGTGTACTGGCGTATGGGTTAGGCTTAGGGTTCGGGTTTGGGCTACAATTAGTGGGCTGTTTATGCCCGATTGGCACATCCCAGAAGTCTCTGTGGTCAACCTGGCCAAGTGGCCATGCGATTGGTGGAAAATTTGCATGGTCTACTCCCATGGGAGAGCCCATCATTGCAAATGTGCAGGTGTAAAAAAATAAAATAAAATAAAATAAAATAAAATCAACGGAGACTTTTTTTTTTGCAAGAAAAACCCACTACTGCTACTGTAAAAATTCAAGCATTTAAAATAGCTAATTTTTGCATGCTTCTGTGGTGCTTTGGTGGGGTTTTGGGCAACAATTTCAAAAAAAATATTGCGGTCGCCATTTTGGATCCCCCCCCACCGCATGGCAAATGGATGCGCCCTCCCAGCCTGGTACAGTCAGCAAAACCTGGCCATGCGATTGGTGGAATGGCTCCAAAACTTTGCATGGTCCACTCCCATGGGCGAGCCCATCATTGCGAATGCGCAGGTGTAATAAAATAAAATAAAATAAAATAAAATAAAATCAACGGAGACTTTTTTGCAAGAAAAACCCACTGCTGCTACTGTAAAAATTCAAGCATTTAAAATAGCTAATTTTCCGCATGTTTCTGTGGTGCTTTGGTGGGGTTTTGGGCAACGATTTCAAAAAAAATATATTGCGGTCGCCATTTTGGATCCCCCCCCACCGCATGGCAAATGGATGCGCCCTCCCAGCCTGGTACAGTCAGCAAAACCTGGCCATGCGATTGGTGGAATGGCTCCAAAACTTTGCATGGTCCACTCCCATGGGCGAGCCCATCATTGCGAATGCGCAGGTGTAAAAAAATAAAATAAAATAAAATAAAATAAAATCAACGGAGACTTTTTTTGCAAGAAAAACCCACTGCTGCTACTGTAAAAATTCAAGCATTTAAAATAGCTAATTTCCGCATGTTTCTGTGGTGCTTTGGTGGGGTTTTGGGCAATGATTTAAAAAAAAATATTGTGGTCGCCATTTTGGATCCCCCCCCTCCGCATGGCAAATGGATGCGCCCTCCCAGCCTGGTACCAGCAGCGCAGCAGTAGCAATAGCCAAGGAGAGGGGGGCAGGGAACCCCCCCCCAAATAAAACACCCTTCTGGCCTGGTAGATGCCCTCAGACAGTTTTCGCCTACTTTTAGGGCCGGGAATCGTTGTTTTTTTTAACTTTTAAAAACTTTTTTTCTGTGCCACTTGGCATTGCGCGATGCAAGTAACGAGCACGACAAATCAGACCAAATTGTTCGTTCGTCGGTTCGAGCTCGAAGTCTGGCGGAGTAATTCTTGTTTCCGTTTCCGTAGAGTAACGGATACGAGTAACGGAAACGGAAACGGGAATACCGCTAAGTCGTGCCCATCTCTAATTATAATATTTCCCTGTTGATTTATAGTTAATGTATGCATTAATCTAGTAATCGACTAATCCTAAATTTATTTATTTATTTATTTATTATTTTCAAATTTCTATACCGCTCCTTCTTCCCAGAGCGGGAACTCAGGGCGGTTTACAACGAGAAAATTAAAAGCAAAATGTCATCTTATTATAAATCTTATTCCTGACTCTATTAATGCAAGAAGATGCAAGTTTCAGAAAAGGATGCAGAGGAAATGGCTGCAGAGTAGGCTTGCCCCAGAGCGTACTGTATTTTAAGAGCAAAAGCACAGAAGATTTACAAGACAATGTGAAGATAGATAGATAGATAGATAGATAGATAGATAGATAGATAGATAGATAGATAGATAGATAGATAGATAGATAGATAGATAGATAGATAGATAGAGTGGTATCTCTACTCACAAGTTTAATCTGTTCCGAATGCATGCTCATATGTTGAACAACTCGTAAGTAGAGAACCCGTATCTAAATAATAAAATAAATGAATAAATAAATTGAAGAAAAAAAATGTAAGTAGAGCAGACTGCAGCAGTTAAAACGGCAATGATTTTCTGCTCTTAAGTCAAACTTCTCATGAGTAGAGCTGCTCGTAAGTAGAGGTACCACGATAGATAGATAGATAGACAGACAGACAGACAGACAGACAGTCACTCACACACACACACACACAGAGAGAGAGAGAGAGAGAGAGAGAGAGAGAGAGAGAGAGAGAGAGAGAGAGAGTATATGTACTGTATGTTGGGCTGTCTCTGCCTGCTTCTGGTTTTCATTGGTGCAGACAGACATCATTTACAGGTTTTGTTCTCAGCCCCTTCCCTTGGGAAACCTACTGCAGCCTCAAGTCAGGAAACTGGGCCCCCACTACAACTGGTGACAGAGAGCTTTTGAGGTCCCTTTCTCAAGAAATCACTCTAGGCTGCCTGAGAAATACAATTCACTTCCCTTCTTCCTCCACGAAGGAGAAACCTAGCCTTTCATTTTCTAAGTTATAGTAATAAATGTGACTCTTGAGTACAGTGGTACCTTGACTTACAAATTTAATCCGTTCCAAATGCATGTAATCCGTTCCGAATGCATGTTCTTAATTCGAGCAGACCATATCTAAAATTTGTAAGGTGGCAGTTAAAATGCCAACAGCTTTCCGCTCTTAAGTAGAATTGCTCTTAAGTCGAACTGCTCTTAAGTCGGGGTACTACTGTATTCTGAATTATTAGTACCAATATTTAGAAGTACAGAGTTCAGATTTGGATTGGATCTCTCTGGAACTATCCAAATAGGGCATGATTTGCCCTCTGTGCAGTATCCTTCCCCTGTAATTCACAGAGCAGGGGAGAACCTTCAACCATGACATTGCGGCCTCTGCTCAGCTCAGCTCAGCTCAGAAAACCTCTCCATCTCTGAGATGTTTGCCCTGGGCTCCTTCCCCCACCCTCAGTTGCTTCTTGGAGCACTTTCCCGTGTTTCTCCGTCTCATGTTTGGCACTCAGGGCAAGAATAACAAAGTGCCATCAAGGAGCCGTTTCGCACACAGCCCCATTTAGGCCCTCTGTCTGTTACCATCTGCAGCCCCCAGAAAGAACCGATGCTCTTGAGAGGCTTGCAACAATGGCTGAGAGTGATCTGTGTGTGCGGGTGAGCTGTTCAGCAATGGAGTGTTATAAGCTGACAAAGGGCTCTGATTGCTATTGATAGATGCACCAAGATTCACTTGACTGGGGATCAAGATGCAGTCCTGATTAGCCTTTGTCACCTGCTTCGGTCCCTGCAATGCCTTAAGAAAAGTATATGTGGCTGCAAGGGAGACAGAACATTGACGGCAACTCTTAAAGGGTAGCCCCTTACGATTCCAAGGCCCCCAACGTTGCTATTTCCCAATGTCATTCCATAAAGAACAACGTCACTCCTTACCCTCTTGTTAATCAAGACTAACTAAAATGATTGACGGCTCTTCAATAAAATAAAAACACCACAAGTGGTTGCGCTGTGATTTAAACTCACGTACACGGCACAGCCATACCCTTGCTGTAACTAACTATAAAAGTTACAGTTACATTGCAAAAGGAATAAGATTACATCATGTTTCCGTTGCAATGTAATTCAGCCATGCCTTTGCTGTTACAAAACAAAATAGCAACACACAACATCTGATTTGCACTTTGTTTGAATAATGGGGATCACTGGCTCTCTTTCTCTCTCTCTCTCTCTCTCTCTCTCTCTCTCTCTCTCTCTCTCTCTCTCTCTCTCTCTCTCTCTCTCTCTCTCTGTGTGTGTGTGTGTGTGTGTGTGTGTGTGTGTGTGTGTGTGTGTGTGTGTGTGTGTGTATTCTACCTTCCTATTGGTTCATCAAATGGAACTCAGAAGCAAATGAAAATAACTGGGGGCAACCTGCACTTGGACTTATTGTACTATTTGTAGCACTGCCAGAGTGACCTGCATTGTTGCTTTTATTCTATGGTAACAGGCTGGCAATGATCTTTCCACCATTCCAGGAACAGCTGAGGGTATGAGGTTAACCAGGTTTTACTGAGATTCAATACCTCACTCCGATTCCTGTTATACCTGTTTTCACAATCAATGGGACAGGAGTGGTTCTTCCCCTCCCCACCTCTTTTCTGCTCTGCCTTTATGATGTCATCAGTGCCCATCCCAGTCTCAAACATGAGCCGGAAACCTCATGGGATCAGAAGCTGCTGATCTGCCTATCTCCCAACCCAAGTGGCAGGCCAGCTGTCTTTCAAAGACATTGATCTGGATTGACATTTTGGCTGAGGATCACTTACAAAACGGCTGAGAAGTCCAAATGTTATGCATTTAAAGCACGGCTTGTTAGGCCCACTGATTATGACAACGTACCAACAAACACAGGTTTCAATAAACTGTTCAGTCGAGCCAAGGTCATGTTGTTGGTAAGACCAAAGATGCGTCTACAAGAGCTTGCTCAGGTCACTTGCTGTTTTATTTGCATGCCCCAATGAAACAATATTATCCCTTTGATTTACCTGTTTAGTATTGAAGTACTGAAAGAGCACCATAAATAATAGATAATAACCACAGCACTGCGTGTAACAGCTTGGCTAACATTTAAGAACTTAATCAAGCGGTTTTATGAGACTTTCTTCAAAGGTGATTTTGCAGTTGCTAGTGCTTTTGCTTAACTGCAGCACAGGAAGAATGGGAGGCAAGCCATATTCAATCAGTGGCTTGGCAGGGTTTGGCTGAGTCTTAAAATTATTGGGCTGGTTGTTGTTGTTGGTTTCAACTGACACACAGTGGCTTTGATTTGCTCTTCCAGCTTTTCTTTAAAAACAAGGCCTGTGAATGTGATGGTTATGCCACATAGAGCAAAGGTGCGAAACTTCTGTCCCTCTAAATGTTTTGGACAAGGTATCATAAAGTCTTCTATCATCATTCGCTATGCTGTCTAGGGTTCCTGAAGGTTGCAAGGAAAACATCTGGAAGGCCAAAGAAAGGATACCATGGATCTCTCTCTCCCTCTCCCTCTCTCTATACACACACACACACACACACACACACACACACACACACACACACACACACACACACACACACACACACACACACACATCTCCTTGAAAAATCCAGTAACTGGTTTAATCAAAGTATAAAATCCACTAACTGGTTTAATCAAAGTATAAAAAATTATTTATATTGTATACATTATTGTGTTCTTAGGCGAATTGTATATTGTCCTTTATTTTATTCCTAGCTGTTATTGTTGTATATAATTTTCCCCTCCATCTGCCGCCATGTTTGCAGGGACTCATATTCCGACTGTGTCAGACCGTGGACAGTACGCTTGTAGTCGAGGGGTTAATCAGATCAGAAGAACTCGGGTCAGGCATCTTGTGCCCGTCCCTTGTTCTGACCCCTCGGCTCACTGCCACGTGTCCAGGAGTCATCCCACCAGTGCCTCCAACCTTTCCTGTCTCCTTATGAATGCCAGGTCAGTCCACAATAAGATCCTCATCATTTATGATTCCATCATTGATGGTAGGGCTGACCTGGCCTGTATCACCAAGACTTGGGTGGGTGCAGAGGGGGGGGGCTTTGCTCTCCCAGCTGTGCCCACCTGGGTTCCTGGTCCAGGGGGTGGGAAGGTTGGAGGGTCAGAAGGGAGGGGGCCGCCATCGTTTACAGGGACTCTCTTCATGTTAGCAGGGCCTCAACATTGGTTAGTCAAGGGTTAGAATGCCTTCACCTGTTGGTAGGACAGCGGGACAGATTTGGCATTGTGCTGGGCTACCGTGCTCCCTGCAACCCAATGCAATCCCTTCCAGAGCTCTCGGAGTTCATTGCTGCTGCAGTTTTGAAGTTCCCTCGCCTGTTGGTTGTGGGGGGGCTTCAATGTGCAGGCTGGCGGTGAGCTTTCTGGTGCAGCTCTGGATTTCATGGAATTCATGGCCTCCATGGGTCTGTCGCAGCATGTTTTATGTCCTACCCACAGGTCAGGGCATACCCTTGACTTGGTATTTACCTCCATGTCGGGGGACTTCAGTTTGGAGGTGGGGGACATTGTCTCTCTACCTGTGTCATGGTCAGACCATCACCTGCTTTCTTTCTCCCTGTCAATCGTGGCCCCTCCCTGCGGGGACCGCCGGCCTCCCGTGCTGGCCCACCCCCGGAGGCTCATGGACCCTTCTCGGTTCCAGGAAGCCTTCGGGGAGCTACCTGGTGGCCTGACTGATGCTCCAGCCGAGGCTGCGGCTGACCAATGGTTCGAAACAGCTGCCCGCACCATTGACCAGATCACCCCCAAGCGCCTTCTCCATAGCAGAGCTCGACCTTCGCCGTGGTTCACGGCGGAGTTGAGAGTGATGAAGCAGGAACAGAGAAGGCTGGAGAGCAGCTGAAGAAGAAGCCGGATGGCAATTAATAAGACTGCTGTTGTTATCCAGACTAGGCACTATTCTTGAGCGATCAGGGAGGCTAAATCATCCTATTACTCTCTGAGAATTGGTGAGGCCTCGTACCGCCAGGCAGAGCTCTACCGGGTGGTCTGAGACCTCACCAATCCTAGTCTGGCTAGGCCTCCTCCTACTGATTTCAGTAGTGAGAACTTTGCAGTCTATTTTTGATCTAAAGTAGAGGCCATCCGGGCCGGCTTCGAATCCGGTTGCACTAGCCCCCACCCCACCATCCCCAGTCGCTGCGCCACCTCACTCTCCTTGGTTGGATGGGCTTGGGCCTGTTTCCTCTTCGGAGGCCTCCAGGGCGATTGCCCACTGCCGGCCCGCGTCCACCCCCTTCGATCCTTACCCTGCCTGGCTGATAAAAGCTGCCGGCGGGAATATGCCAGAATGGGCATCTGCCATCGCCACTGCCTCCTTCACCGAGAGGGTTTTTCCCTCCCGTCTGAAGGAGACGGTGGTCAAGCCCATTGTTAAAAAAACTGGCCTGGCATCGGACCAATTGGTGAATTATCATCCGATTGCCAACATCCCGTTTATGGGCAAGGTTATCGAGAGGGTGACCGTGATCCGGATTCAGTCATATCTGGAGGAACAGCAGTGCCTTGACCCATGCCACTCTGGGTTCAGGCCTGGCCGGGGGACCAAAACTGCTTTGGTCGCGCTGCAAGATGACTTAATCCAGGCAGCTGACAGGGGTTGCTGTACCCTGTTGGTTCTCCTGGATTTGTCAGCGGCCTTCGATACCGTCGATCACGGTATCTTACTGGATCAGCTCTCTGAGGTGGGAATCGGAGGCACTGCTCGCAGTTGGCTCCGATCCTTCTTGGAGGGCCGTCCGCAGTATGTGCAGCATGGAGGAGAGTTGTCGGTCCCATGGATACTCCCTTGTGGGATTCCGCAGGGGTCGTCTCTCCCCCCCATGCTGTTTAACATCTATGTAAGGCCGCTGGCTGGGGTCATTAGGAGATTTGGAGTCTGCTGTCATCAGTACGCTGATGACACACAGCTCTATATCTCCTTTTCCACCTCTGCAGTGGAAGCTGTTCGAACTCTTGACCGGTGCCTGGATGCGGTATTGACATGGACCAGGGCCAACAGACTCAAGCTCAACCCCAAGAAGATGGAGGTTATGTTCTTTGGGAGCTCGCCATCTGGGTATGGAGGCCCTCTCCCCTGTCTGGAAGGAGTTTCTCTCCAACTTGCGGATAGGGTTCGGAATCTGGGCATGGTCCTGGATCCGGCACTCACCTTGGAAGCCCAGGTGGCTGCCGTGACCAGATCTGCATTTTACCATCTTCATCAAATTGCCCAGATCCGCCCATATCTAGATGGTGACTCTCTGAGAACTGTGGTTCAAGCGCTGGTGATCTCGAGGCTGGACTACTGCAACGCTCTTTACATGGGGTTGCCCTTGACTCTCCTCCGGCGTTTGCAGAGGGTACAAAATGCGGCAGCCAGACTGGTAGCGGGTGTGCGTCATTACGACCATATCACCCCAGTTCTGGCTTGCCTGCATTGGTTGCCCGTTGCATCCCGGATCAGATTCAAGGTCCCTGGTTTTAGTTTATAAAACCCTCCATGGCTTTGGTCTGGACTACCTGTCAGAGCGGATCATCCAGCGATCAACCTCAGCCCATCCAGTCCGGCAGTCGCGAGCGCACTCACTTCGGGTTGCCACCCCTAGAGAAGCCCGGAAGACGTCTACACGTAACCGGGCCTTCTCAGTGGCAGCCCCTTCACTTTGGAACAGCCTCCCAGTCGAAGTGCGCTCTGCAGAGTCCCTGCCGGCCTTCCGCAAAGTGTTAAAAACTCTCCTTTTTCATGAGGCCTTTGGCGAGTTGTAGCAGCCTACCGAGCAGACTCGCTGCTGGGTCTGAACGTGATGCCAGGGTTCTAAGCTGTTTTAAATTTGTTAAAATAGTTGTGTTACTGTTTCATTATGTGTTCTTGTTTCTTACTGTGTTTAAGTTGCTTCTCAACTATTGTAAGCTGCCCAGAGTTCCTACGGGAAGATGGGCGGGGTATAAATATAATAAATAAATAAATAAATAAATAAATAAATAAATAAATAAATACTTTTGGTTTCCATAAATATACCTGACTCAAAATCCTCCCAAAGACAACACATTTTTGAATAAAATACAAAATTTCTGCATTTTCAGAGTGCTTTCACCAAACAGTTCCCAATGAACAATCTCACCCAGTGGAAGGAAAACATTTGAAATTGCCCTTACCTGAGAAAATTAAATGTGTAAGGGGTTATATTTAGAGAGGGGCACAAATTTATTTTTTAAAAATGGCAAAAGTTGTTCAAAATTGCTAATTCTTTGAATTATATTCATACAAATTGATAACACCCAATGCATAAGATTTTTTAGTGATTTTTGATGCATCAATTCAGCAGGCTATAAAACGCACCTAGAGACATGTAATTTACAGGAAAGCTTTCCCATTCAGCCAAGGCTGGGGAGAAATTCAATTTCAGGTATCTAAGGTATGCACTTCCAAAGAGCCCCCCCCCGTGAAGAAAAGTTTCCCCTAGGTATCTAGAGACTCCAAACTTCCAGAGAATCTTCCCCTGACTCTCCTCTACAATCCCTCCAAGTTTGGTAAAGTTTTGGTTTCCCCAAGCCAGTTGCTAAAAGGCCCTTTCTGAGGGAGGGCACTTATGATGCGTATAACTCAGAGGTATGAAATCCAATATTCACCAAACCAAGGCGGATTGTAGGAGAGACTCATGAGAAGTTTTCCTACAAATGTAGTGTCTCTAGGTGCCGAGGGATGCTGTATGGGGGGGGCCTTGGGGAGTATAAGACAGATATCTAGAACCCAAACTTTACTTGCAGGCTTTCTAGAGAAGAATCAACAGAAACTTCCGTGCAAATATGGAGTCTCTAGATGCCATGGAGGCCATATTATAGGATTTTAAAGTAAAAACTGAATTTATAAACTGATTCATCAATTTGTCAGAAAAATATTTCTAAATTTGTTGTGATTTGTTGTCTCGAATAATAACAAATCAAAATGAATCACCATTTTTCTGATTCATCCCCATCTCTAGTTATATCATTAGCCAAAATCATTCCTTCTGTGCCAGATCCAGTACCACAATTTGGTAGCAATTGTTAGTATGAAAACATGCTTTTCCAATTTGGTTTTTCTTTTCTTTTGTTCCTTCCTTCCTTCCTTCCTTCCTTCCTTCCTTCCTTCCTTCCTTCCTTCCTTCCTTCCTGCCTGCCTGCCTGCCTGCCTGCCTGCCTACCTGCCTGCCTACCTGCCTGCCTGCCTGCCTTATTACATGTTTATTTACCCTGTTCTTTCTCCAGAGAACTAGGATACAGTGGTGCCTCAGTTTATGAATTTAATGCATTCGCTGGGACACTTTGTATTGTGAAAAATTCGTAAAATGAAACACGGTTTCCAAAACCTTCCAGGCACGATGCATTATGGGGAAACTTGCTTCGTATTGCGGAAAAAAAATGTAAAGTGAGGCATTATCTTCAATGGATTTTCATTTGTAAACTGGAAATTATACTAACTGAGGCATTCCTAAACCGAAGTACCACTGTACGTAGTGCTTCAGTCCATCCACATACATGTATACACACACACACACACACACACACACACACACACACACACACACACACACACACACACACACACACACACACACACACACACTCCAGCCCTAATATAGGACTCTTTGCCACCCCACACTTACAGTTGAAAGGACTGTAATTCAGCTCCAGTACAACTATCACGGGTTCCTGCCTGGCATTCCCATGAGATGGGAAGGACCTTTGTCCAAACTTTGGATCATTCACACCAACCAGTGGAGAGAAAGTCAACGGTTCCCAGTCTTGTAGCCTGAGATGTTCTCATGCTACAATTCCCTGCAACCTCAAGTATTGAATATGGAATTCTGAGGCTATTTCCCCAAATTCTTCTAAATGAATTTTTACTCTTTGAATTTTCTCTATTGGATCTAAGATTGTCAGTAGGGCATCATCCGTGAATAGACTAATTTTGGTTACCCCATCTTTCCCAATACCTTTGATGGATTCGTCATCCCTTATTGCGTTTGCCAAAAGTTCTATAACAATGTAAAAGAGAACTGGAGAAAGAGGACATCCTTGTCTAGTACCCCGGCCTAGGGTAATTTGTTTGGTCATTCCATCATTAACTATTATTGAGGAAGTACGTTCTGAGTACAATTGATTTATTACTCCTAAAAAATGTTTCCCAAATCCCCATTTTCCTAACAAAAATTTTAATGTAGACCATTGAACACAATCAAAAGTTTTAAAAAGATCTAAAGATAACATGCCTGCTTTGGTAGTACTTTTTCCCATTTCATAAAGAACATTCAGATTTCTTCTTATAATGTTCGCCATTTGTCTTCCCTTGATAAAACCACATTGATCATCTTTAATATATTTAGCTACAAAATTATTCATTCTTTTAGCCAGAATTGCAGTAAAAATCTTAGCGTCCTGATTTAATAGAAAATTATTTTAAATTGGTTTCTAGATGGTACTTGACGCCAATTAGGTTGAATAGAATGAACGCTGAATATTCTAAGATTTGCTGGAAATGTGAAAAAAAGATAGGTACATACATGCATCTCTGGTGGGAATGTGAAATAGTTCAAAAATTTTGGGAAATGGTTTTTTAAGAGCTAAGTGAGATGATTCAAGTAGATATTGATTGTAATCCAGAGACAGCATTGTTATCATTGTCAACTAGTAAAGATTATGATGTTATAACCAAGGAACTAATAGCAAATCTTATGACAGCCGCCAGATTAATTATAGCAAGAAACTGGAAATCCAAACTAGATCTCAAGATGGAAGATTGGTATAACGAACTTTGGGATATAGCCATAAACGATAAATTGTCTTGTAGTTTAAAAGTTAAACGAGGAGAAATGAAAAAAGACATTTTTATGACATTTGGGGAAAATTTATAGACTTTGCATTAGTGGAAGGGAAGGGGAAAGAACTGACGAATATTTCAAGACAGTTCTGGAGAAGAGGAATTTGAGAAGAATATTAGAACAACAGACGCTTCAGTAATAAAGAAGAACTCATGGAAGAACTGGATGGTCCCGGGGGGGGGATGCACTAGTATTGTTATTTGTCTGTTTGTCTTTAAAAAATTTAAACATAAAAATAAAAAAGAATTGTGAGGCTAGTAGACCAAGAATATTGGGGAAACCAACTCTGGGCACCCACCAAGCTAGATGGAGCTGCGATCTGCCCTGATAAAAAGCATTGCCTGTGACAGTTGCTTCCTATCTGAAGTTGCCGAGAAGTGCATACCTTGCCTTAATATAATCATAAAGTTATTGGTAGTTTGATGTGGCGGCATGTGTGTAAAATGTACTCTAAATTATAGGTGGAGATTACTTTGGCCATCAGATGTTTTGGCTTATAATGTCCATCATCCCCACCCAATGCGGCCAAAGGTAAGGGATTATGGAAGCTGTGGTGCAGAACATCGACAGGGCCAAAGATTCCTCTCCCCTTTACGTTAAGTAGTATTATGCTGCTGAAAGTACATCAGGTGTGGTATCCTTTCCCTCTTCCTCACTCCCAAATAAAACCACAGGGTAAACCATACACTGTTGTAAACTCTGTAATATTTGAAAGTAACAACAATTCCTCTGTGGCCACGAGCATCCTACAAAGTATTTATCCCCCTCCCCTTCATGCAGTGAAATGTTTATTATTGTTCCCTGACAAGAGCCCTGCAACTAAATTAAATGACTATTTTAATCTCCATATGTGTTCTATTGGAATGTATTTATTCGGTGAAGGTTTTGACCCTGGATATGTGTGGGGGGGGGAGGTAGGTGTATTTCCTGTGAAAATTAACATTATTAGCATTGCCCTAGGCACAACAAATATTCACTTTATTTATTTGCTTTTCTGTACGATTAAAAATGTTTTTCTTAGCCTTATGTCTTTCGAAAGCCCTAGGGGTAGCTGTCAGCTGGAGTGCAAATTGGAGTGTGCAATTTTTTTAAAAAAAAAATGTTGTGCCGCTCCAGCTTTTTCATTACAGCAATGTAAACGTTGACAGATTTGATCCAATTACACCACACAAGTGGTGGGGGAGGAACCACCCTCCAGATCTTAATGGCTGAATAACAACTAAGTGCTCTCTCTCTCTCTCTCTCTCTCTCTCTCTCTGCTCTCTGTAGGATTATGCTGAAAAGGAGAATACGATAGCAAAGGCTCTTGAAGACCTTAAAGCCAACTTCTATTGTGAACTTTGTGACAAACAATACTACAAACACCAAGAGTTTGACAATCACATCAACTCCTATGACCACGCTCACAAACAGGTAAGGATTTCACAGGTACACCTGGGGTTGCCAACCGCATCTGAACAAGGAAGATCACCTTTGGAGACAGAGGCTCATTTTTGTGTGGGTGAGGTATCTTCAGACTGTATCTGCTTGCTTGCGGATTTGTTTCTTGGTTTTTTTGGCTTTGGGTCATCCCCTTTCTGCCTGCCAACTCTCCCAAGGGGTTTTAAAATAACCAAGAAAATTGTTTTTTATTTTAATCAAAACAACTAGAGCAATTTAAAAAAAATGATTAAAACATTCAAGATATTTTAAAAATCGACCCAGGACATGGTTGAAAGACAACAAGCAGTGACTTTACAAGATGCCTACATGCTTGGTGAACCTTCTTCCATCAAATATTGAATAACAACTAAGCATGCTCTCTATGCCTCCCAGAGACCTTTGGGTAGTGGGCGACATATAAGCTGTAAAGATAAATAAATAAATAAAAATAAAATATGCCATTCTAACACAGAAAATGAGACTTTGAGCCTTCGGATCTCCCCAAAAATCAAAAGTTATTTGCAGGACTATAGCTCCCTGATTCCTCTAGCCAACTGGTCCCCCTGATTGAACATGCATAGGATTACTGTATACATATCTAGGGGGAAGCCTCATAGGCAATGCTGGGTAGATTTTTAGTTTTTCTCCAAAGAAGTAACTTTTAGACACATCAGATCTGCTTTTCTGTCTACCTGCCTGTCTCTTGCTGGATTCATCATGATTAATCAGTTGTCTTTTTTTAAATAAAAGCTGATTATATATTCAGCTGATTATTTTGTAGCTCCACTTAAATTTTCTCCTCAGTTAAGAACTGAACCATCTCCCAAGCGAGATAAGGCTTGCGGAGTCCCTTTAAAAAACCCTTAAAATCTGGCTGTTTAAAGCTGCCTCTATTGTTTCATGCATTTGTTAGTCCATTGTTTGCCACCACCATCTTGATTTTGCCGGTCCTATTTTGTTCGTTGATATTGTTACATTGTCTGTATTATTGGTTTTGGTTGCTCACTGCCCAGAGTTCCTTTGGGAAAGTCAGGCAGTATATAAATGGAAATGAATCAATGAATCAATGAATCAATCAATCAATCAATGAATCAATCAATCAATCAATCAATCAATCAATCAATGTTTTTTTCTGTAGGTACTTTATTTTTTAAAAAGTAATACTACTGGCTCCCAAAAAAGATCATTTTCAGTGGTGTCATCTAAATCTATGCCACTCCCTCTTGAATCATATGTGGATGGATCTAGATCAAAAGCAAAATCTTTCTGGCTGTCTGGGACTTGAGTGACATATGGCTTTTAGAATACAGTAATTTCTCCCTTCTTCAATGTGCTCTTTTTATTTAGCACCCATCTTGCTTACCTGGGCCTGCCTTCTGTTGAATGGGGCTTAGAGTCAAATAGACATGTAGGAGATTACACTGTTAGGCTGCTCTCACCCTACACCCACTTACATGGGAGTAAACGCCACTAAACACAATAGCACTTTCTCCTGAATATACATGCAGTATGTGGAACTGAACTAATGTTCTATTTCATTAACTAGCTTCCTTAAAGTCTATCTTAGCAGTTGGATGTATGACTGTTAAAAGAGAGAGAGAGAGAGAGAGAGAGAGAGAGAGAGAGTAAATCATTAAATTTAAACATTTTGGTCAGATCTGAAATTTTTCAAGGCAAGTATTCTTTCAAGAACTGATATACTGAACAATGTATCAGAATGCAGCATTTAATAGAGACAGGACTCCTGCCTTCCATCTTGAATCATCAATTCCTATTTCACCGATACCGAGAAAGCTTCCAAAGATTAGCCAGTGTGTCCTTAACACTCAGCCTCTCCAATTAAAATCTCCCTTCTCTGATTAATACAGGGCTGCCAACTAATTAATCAACGGAAGTATTAATGGATCAGTCTACAGATTAAAGTTAGCCCAGGAGGCCACACATGAGGAATTGCATTCCTACTGTTCCTTTGGATTCTTTCTCTATCGGTGGTTGCCTCCTGAGTGACTCAGCTTGCCCTCAGTTACATGCTAGCATAATACGCAGCTGTTGTCAAGTGGATTTCAAAGAACCAAGCATATAGAGCTGCATTCCAAGGGACACTTACAAAGTTGGGGTGGAGTCTGATTAAGCTAGAAATGCAAATCCTCCATTCTCTCGTTCTTAGGTGTAAGACCAAGAAGCATTCTTTTTAAAGCTTTCTTTCTTCTGGTCTTGCAGACAGTTTTTACTTTTGTCAGGTTGGTTTCTGCCCTAGATGTGCAGCAAAGCTATGACTGCTGCAGGATGGGTGCATGGGCTTAACACTTGTAAACTACCCAGAGTAGCCTGGTAGCTAGATGAAGTGACATATAAATGAATGAATGAATGGATGAATGAATGAATGAATGAATGAATAAAACAAAACAGAAGCCCTTGATGGGTTGCTTGCATCTTTCTGAACAGCTGTGCTTCCTGTCTGTGAGTGTAGCTTCAGGAAGGGAAAGGTCATCATTGGAGATGGGCACGAAATTAACATTTGGTTCATTTTGTTATTTGTTATTCATTTCGTTAAATAAAGAAAAAAATTTAAAAAATTAAAAGCCCAGGGGCCACGCGGTCAGCACTTGAAAAACCAAATAATAATAATAAAATAAAATAAAATAAAAAATTAAAAAGAAGCACCAACCCAGACCCAGGGGTGGCGCTCCAAATTCAAGGGGGGGAATAAAGCCAGTGCCGACTCGGCTCCAGGGGCCGCACAGTCAGCGCTTGAGAAGAAAAAAAATAACAAATCAAAACGAACCAACAAAAGGAATATTTTTTTTTTGTTAAGAACGAAACAAAATGAACTGAACCTTTAACTGAACCAAACCAAATCGAATTGCCATTTTTTCGATCCGTGCCCATCTCTAGTCATCATTTTTGCCTGTAATGAAAATGCAGAAACTTTGATTTGGGGAGGTATGTGTTACCTCATTGTCTCCCTGGAAATGTGAGCTTTTGAAAGAGTTAATGATTCTTTGACAGGCTTTCCTAGTGCATTGAGGCAGCCTGTCTCAGTTATAAATAAGAAATATCCCTGTCTTTAGATGAAGGACAACAGCACCTTCTTCAGGCTCAGAAGATATAGGATTGCACTGTAGGAGACAGAGAATACACTTCTCATTGGGAAGAGTCTTTCCTGTTTGAATGCCATCTTATCTTAATTTACACTTAAGAGGTAGGACTCCCCCACCCCCAGAAAAGCACCAAAGACGCAAGTTGAAACTCTGCTAATTCATGAACTGGTTCTAGTGCTTTTTAAACTGCAATTTTATACATACTTATTCCATGCAATGGAGTTCTAAGTAAACTTTGAAGGAGAGATTTAGGGAAAGAAATAAAAGTGTGATTGATTATAAGGGGTGCTATATTACTGGAGAGCCACAGTGCTGGAAATCATATTTTTTTTCTGATCACAAGTGTGGAGGTGGAGCACATCCTAAACACGGCAGAGAGATTTTCAGGGTTGTCCATGCGGAAGGAGCCTTGTGGTGCAGCGGTTAAAGTGTACTACTGCAGCCAAAACATTGCTCAAAATCCAGGTTCAATCCCAGGTAACCAGCTCAAGTGGACCCTTGTAGAACAAATGTTTTGTTTAACAGAAAATCCATTTAAAGGAAAAAATTTCTGGATATAGGATATTTGTACAAAGGAAAAGTTGCTTAACATAATTTCATTTGGAACAAACTAATTCCTTTATACAAGGTAGCACTGTATAAATTTTGTCATTGGAAATTTTGGACACTCAGCCGTGAGGGAAAAGTAGGGCAAATTCTGTTGCTGCTTTCGCATGAATTTATACGTCATGGGAATCCATCACCATGACAGTTTTGGAAGAGTTTTTATTCCCCTGGGTTGTTGGGTTGTTTTTTTATAAGTCTCAAGAGGAACATCTGGTTGCTCCTTTCCTTTCCTGTCCTGTCTAAGTATCAATGACTTTGCCAGGAACATTTGTGAAACTGATTGGATGATTTATCCCCAGCAACAGTGAGGTGGTTTTAACAGCTTTTGGTTTTGTTTCATTTTAAACCCTGGATTTCATTTTGATTTGGTTGAGGGCAAAGATCTTTTCATTTCCCCTGACCTTTGGTTTTCTTTCTAACAGTTGAACATTTATTTTAGCTGTGCAATGATTATTATTTTTTTGAGAACACAACACAGGGCTGGCTGTCATTTTCTGAACCTACGTCCTGTTTATTTTGCAGCTTCACAAGGCCACAAGGCGGAAAAGGTTCTTGGCTAACTTTAAAAAGGCCACTGGCGAGTTAGAATGTATCCTGAGAAGGGTAACCAGGATGGCAAAGGGTCTAGAAGTCAAGCCCTGTGAGGAATGGCAGAGGGAGCTGGGTATGTTCCGCCTGCAGAGGAAGTGATATGACAGCCGTCTTCAAATCTCTGAAGGGCTGTCATGTGGAGAACAGCCAAGCAGCTCCAGATGGCAGGGCTATAGCCAGCATTTTGAAGGGCAAGGAAAGAAATTCCAACTAAATCATAGAATCGTAGAGTTGGAAGAGACCTCAAAGGGCCATCTAGTCCAACCCCCTGTCATGCAGGAGCCCCCCTCACAATGTTCCCAACAGATGGCCATCCAGTCTCTGCTTAAAAACCTCCAAAGAAGGAGACTCCACCACCCTCCTTTGTGGCAGCATATCCCACTGTTGAACAGCTCTGTCATGAAATTCTTCCTAATTTTCAAATGGATCTCTTTTCCTGTCATTTGAAACCATTGTCCTGCATCCTAGTCTCTGAAGCCATGGAAAACAAACCAGTCCCCTCTTCAATATGACATCCTTTCAAATGTTTAAACATGGCTATCATATCCCCTCTCGACCTTCTTTTTGTAAGGCTAAACATTCCAAGTTCCCCAAGCTGCTCCTTGCAAGACATTTCTTCCAGGCCTTTAACCATCCCAGTACCCCTCATCTGGACGCATTTAAGGTTGTCAACATCCTTTTAAACTTGAGGTGCACAGAATTGGACACAGTGCTTCAGGTGGGGTCTGACCAGGGGAAGACCATCCAGATAGTTAGACCTGTTGAATGGTGGAACCGATTTCCTCAGAAAGTGATACACCTTCCTTCGTTGGAAGTTTACAAATCAGATTCAGATTGGATGCCCACGTGCTAAGAATCAGTTAACTGCAGTGGGAGGGGTTGCACTAGGTGACCTGCTGGACTCATGCAGACACTACACTTCAATAGTTTGATGGTCCTCTTTTTTCATACCCATTAGACTGAGACTAATGGCTATGGTGATATTATGGAGAGATTGCTTAGTGTTGTTCATTCACCACCACCACCAGCAGCCCCCCCCAAAAACTAACTTTATCAACTGACTTTTATTCCACTAAGTACACACTCACATGGGAAACCTGACTTGGCAAAGGAACCATATCTTTGACAAATTGAATGCTTAAGTAAATTTAAAAAGATAATGATCTTGGATCGTGGACAGTTATTTGCACTGCCCATTCAGCTTATTTATATATAAATTTTAAAAAGCAAAAAAAAAAAGCAAATTGTTCTGTTCATATACTGCCCCATAGCACTTCAAAAACTCTCTAGGAAGTATACAGTTTAATTATGCAGGCTACACATTGCTCCTCCTCAGCAAGCTGGGTACTCATTTTACCGACCTCAGAAGGATGGAAGGCTGAGTCAGCCATAAGCCGGCTACTTGGCATTGAGCCCAAGGTTGTGAGCACAGTTTTAGCTGCAGTACTTCCATTCAATCACTGCACCACAAGGCTCTTTTTAAAAACAAAAATGCAGTATAGGCATTTGGGGGCATGGTGGCTCAGTGGACTAGAGTCTGAAAACTGTTGGCTGCAAAGTCAGCAGCTCGGTGGTTTGACTCTTGGGTGCCACACAGTAGAGTGAGTTCCCACTGTTAACCCTACCTCCTGCCAACCTACCAGTTCAAAAGCATGTAAATACAAGTAGATAAATAGGTACTGCTGTAAAGGACTATGCAGCTTTCCCAAGTCCACCTAGGCTGGCTCTCCTCTTTGGAGGCACAGTGGGGAATCAAAACCCCAAACTCAGCCTCCACCGATACCGCGTTCTCCAGCCAGCTTTTATTTATTTATTGTTACAAAAATTAACTTCCCAACCACAATCAGACTACATTGTTGTAGCCATTATTGACCAAATCTGTTCTGCTCTCATAGCGTGCGGTCAGTTGTGGCAGATGTTAAAGATTTAGGAGACGAATTGATGATACCTTGTCCCCAACAATCAGGTTCAAACAACAAATTGTCCTCTTTTGATAATATATGTAGTCCATTTTTTTAAAATGTGGTAATTAACTTCCATCTAGAGGACTATTCTATGAAGGGTGTCCTGGATTTTTGAAACATATACTCTCCTGTTCAAAGGAGGTTGGGTTTTGTACTAATGTTCGTACATGAAAAACTGCCCCCTTCCTGCATTTGGGCCTCTGATGTATTAATCTAATGCAATCGTATTCTCTGTCAGGATGAATTAGAATAGATGTTAAGAATGTGCTGTGGTCTGGAATGCACCACATTTTTAATGTTCTTCATGTGGCAGAGGGGAGCCAAAAAGAGTCATTTTAAAATTGTTATCTATATTCAGTTCAACAAAGATCTTTTGTCTGATTTACACACACTCTATAAATCCCAGTCCTGATTTTAGTATCTCTTGTGGAATTACTCCTATTAACTCTGCTACAGCAGTGATGTTCAGACCTGGTCCTATAGAATAGGAATCACAGGTCTTCCTGGGAGAGGTAGATTCCATAGAGTGGCTCTCCCAAAGAACCACATCTCCAAATAAGACCTACGACTCCCAGGTAACACCAGGGCAGTTTTCTTGGTTTAAACAATCGGAAGGGGCTAAAGAAGGCACCAATGGTGGTAAATACAGCTGCTTTGTAGATTTGTGTTCTTTGGCTGCATCTCCTAGAACTACAGTAATCCCCCGCTGATCACAGGGGTTAGGGACCTGACCCGACCCTCAATAATGGAGAATCAGTGATATGCGGATGTGGAGTCAGGTTGGGACTGAGGGGCCTGTCTGGGCCCTCCTAAACGTACCTTAGCCCTGGTGCTGCCCTGAACGGACCTCTGACAGGCTTCCAGGGCCTGTTGGAGGCCCCGGAAGTGGTTTCCGGTGGACCAGAAGTCACTTCCAGTTTTCAGAAGCAACTTCTGGTCCGCCGGAAACCACTTCTGGGGCCTCTGACAGGCCTGGAAGTCTTGCTGGAGGCCCCAGAAGTGATTTGGGGTGATCCAGAAGGCACTTCCATTTTGGAAGTGACTTCCAGTTCTCTGGAAACCACTTCTGTTGCCTGTCAGAGGCCCCAGAAGTGGTTTTAGACGATCCAGAAGGCACTTCCCATTTTTTGGGAAACCACTTTTGGTTTACCAGAAACCACTTCTGGGGCCTCTGACAGGTGCAGGAAGCCCATTGGAGGCCTGCTCGGGGCAGCGCCAGGCCTGGGGTAAGTGCAGGAGGCCACACACAGGCCCACACAACTTGCCCCAGGAGCCCTTGCCTTCATATACTGCAATCCTGTGATAAATCGGGACCACAGTATATCAACAGTGAAATGGCGGGGGACAACGTATTGGCAAATCCTCATTGAATTCTTGGAGCTAGAGTCCAAAATAAAGAAAAT
This sequence comes from Phrynocephalus guinanensis, assembly GCA_037367245.1. Classification (NCBI taxonomy): domain Eukaryota; kingdom Metazoa; phylum Chordata; class Lepidosauria; order Squamata; family Agamidae; genus Phrynocephalus; species Phrynocephalus guinanensis. The sequence continues at coordinate 31,116,233 of CM074732.1, read as the reverse complement.
CACATCCCTACCAGTGAATGTACTGACTGACTGAAATTTGAACCTGATTTTTCTGTGTTCAGGCTGAAAATTCTAACTACTATGCTATACTGGATTACAATTACTCAAAAGACACTGTAGATAGATACCTTAGTATGCCCGTTACTTATATAGTTATTAGTTATCTTTATGTACTCTATTGAGCTCAAGGCTAGCCACATGACTTCCTTCCTTCCTGCTTTCTTAGTATTACAGTCTGGTGGTGAAGATCCTCAGAGTCTGATTGCTGAAAGATCACCCATTGTGTTTCATGGCTGGACCTCTGACTTTCTGGCCCAATACCTCAATCACTGCATTGAACTAGTTTGAGGCTACACACTGAATTCCTGCAGAATGCTGGCCTTTCCTCAGCCTCAGAGCACCCTTAAATATTTTCCTAAATCCTTCTATAGTTTCTTCTTTGGTGGGAAAGACCAGAAGTTATGGGGAAGTTGTTATATAGTAAAGCCTTCCTCTGTCTGATCTCCTCTGTGAAAAAAAAATTATGAGAGCCTCCTGGGAGGCTTGTGTTTGTGGACATTTTCAGACTGTCCTTTGGTAATTCTGCTAGCTATCTTAAAGGCTCCAGAATGCACTCTCTGCATGAATTAGGTCTGCTACAGTTATACAAAGCAGTCTCCTTTTTTTAAACCTAGTTGTTATGGCCATATGTATCATGCCACTTCTCGTGCCTTTTTTGAAAACCGCCAACTTTCCTGTTCCCCTAAGGAGGGTGAGATTGCCAAAACAACAGGGCATCACTGGACCATGAAGGAGAAGGGGGGCGGGGTTTGTGACAACAGAAATCCCACTGATGTTCAACTCAGATGATATCTGACTAGAACACTAAATCCAAAAGGAAATGCCGGGTGGTGGTGAATGGCAATGAGGCTGTTGCAAAAATACGAGACCAAAAGATATTCTCAAAAAAACAAAAACAAAATCAGCTTCTCTTCTCTAGCATGAACCAAAATTAAAGCTCAAGAAACATTGTGGGAAAACTCTGGTGCTGTTTAAGGCATGGGATTCATGGGTGTTTGTTGAAAACTCAGTGACTTGGCAAAAAACCTTTGGGGAAAACAAACACATCAAGAAAATTTGAAGATTCAGTTCTTCACTATCTCACTCACTGGGTGCAAGGCCCTTTCTTTGGAAGAACCTTTTCCTGTGGCTTAGAAAGTGTTCCATGAAGTCTGTCTCAGATTGCCAACTCAACATCATCCCACTTCCTGAGATTTCAGGACGCCAAACCTTTGACCAGGAAGAAGGCCCTTGCGATCTCAGGCTACGAGTGGGAGTATTGAGAGCTGAAACTGCTGCTAGGCAGGGTGATTGTGGACATCTGATAGACTTGGGGGCAATCTGGATAAACCATCCCAAACCAGGATAAGATACTTAACATAGGTGTGGCTGCAGGGGAAATCAGCATCCAGACAGACAGCTGGATGCAGCCTCATGTGTGGCCTTACCTACAGCATCTGTGACGTCTGGAGTGTTTGTCAAGGTCCTATACTGCCCTAGATTTGCACGGATGCTCTCAGGGCCCATGAAACTGTAAGGCTGTGCTCACACCAAAGAAATATTTCCCAGTCCACCCCTTTTGATTTTGCATAGCCGTTAACAAGTAATTTATCCGGCAAGTGTACCAGGCATTTTACCCGCCTATATATATATATATATATATATATATATATATATATATATATATATATATATATATATATATATATATATATATATATATATATATATATATATATATATATATATATATAAGTGTACCAGGCATTTTACCCCCGGCTATATATATATATATATATATATATATATATATATATATATATATATATATATATATATATATATATATATATATATATATATATATATATATATATATATATATATATATATGCATGTTAGGGTGGATTCGGGTTTCTTCCCGTGTAGAAATCTGGTTGTTTTGGCGACGTTTCGACGAGGTCTCACTCGTCATCTTCAGGCTGGTGTTCTGGCTTCTTTCTTCTTGAAGCAAGGCGTGATCTCAGTTGAAGTCCTTCTATAAATACTGCTGGGGGTGTGTGGTTTGCTTGCTCTGTTGCTGATTGTAGGTTCGTTTGTTCTTTTGTGATCTGCTGTGTGGCTGAGGCGATCGTTAAGGGCTTAACTGCTGGTGGGTTAGATGGCTGTTTAGAGACATCATGTGTGGGTGAGGTGCTGGATGTGTGTCTATTAGCCTTTTGTTTCTTAACGACCTTGGTGATGGGCGTTCTGGCAGCATCCTGGGCTTTGGTGGAGTGGGGTCCTGTGTCTTGTGAATTCATTTTGGTCTGGCTGCGTGTCTGTGGTCTCCCAATGTTTTTTTTGGCGTGTGTAAGTGTGCTCCATGTGGTGGCTGGAGTGGGGAGTAGCGGTAGATGGTGCAGTCGTGGTTTTGTTATTGGATGGTGGTTTTGTTTCATCTGTGGGAAGGGTCTGGGTTTGTGTTTGGTGTGGATGGAAGGTGGTGGCATCTTGTGTCCTTTTGGACCTGGTGTCAGTCTTTGTGACAGAGGCTCGTCTGTTGACCAGGGCTAGTTTCCAGATGTCAGGCAAGCGGGAGGTGTCATCACGTTTATTCATGTTGTTTGGGTGTTTCTCTATTTCAATGGCTTCCATGATTATTCGACTGTTGAAGTGTTCAGTTTTGGAGATGAGTTTGGTTCTTTTAAAATCAATTTCATGACCTGTTGTTTTTATGTGCTGGAAGAGAGAGGAAGATTTTTCTTCTTTTTTGACTGCGTTCTTGTGTTCTGCGATGCGTGCGCTTATTCTCCTGTTTGTCTGTCCGATGTATGTGGCTGGGCAGACTTTGCATGGTATTTCGTAGACTCCTTGGTTTTCTAGCTCAATCTTGTCTTTGGGGTTTCTTAAAATGTTGGCTATTTTTTGTTCGGTGCAAAAGGCTGTCTTGATATTGTGTTTGTGGAGAATTTTGCTTATTTTGTCTGTGGTGCCTTTGATGTAAGGGAGGAGGGCAGTGCCGTTGTTCTCTTCTGTTTCTTGGTTCTTGGGGGGTGTTTCTTTTTGGATTAGTTTGGTGATGGTGTTTTTTTGGAATCCGTTCGCAATTAAAGCATTCGAGAGAGTGTGTAATTCAGTTTTTAGGTGGTCTTTGTCAGCGAGGCGTTTGGTTCTGGAGATGAGGGTTTTTGCTACGGAGTTGATCTGTGCAGGGTGGTGGTGTGATTGTGCATTTAAGTAGCGGTTTGTATGTGTTTTTTTCCGGTAGATGGTATGTCCTAAGGAGCCGTCAGGTTTTTTGTAGATTAGGACGTCCAGGAAGGGAAGTTGGTTGTTGGCTTCTATTTCCATAGTGAATTGTATTTTGGGGTGTAGGCTGTTGAGATGTGTGAGGAAGTTGTTCAGTTTGTCTTTCCCGTGTGGCCAGATAACAAAGGTGTCGTCAACATATCTGAGCCAGAGTTTGGGTTTATGTTCGGACTTCTGTAACGCGTTGGTTTCAAAGTGTTCCATATATAGGTTTGCGATGACCGGTGAGAGGGGTGATCCCATGGGTGCTCCTTCTATCTGTTTGTATCTTTGTCCATTGTGGATGAAGTATGTGTTGGTTAGGCAGTGGTTGGTCAGATCTAGGATGTGCTTGGGGGGGTTGTATTTGTTGTGGATAGCTGTCAAGGCTTCTTGAATGGGCACTTGTGTGAAGAGCGAAACAACATCGAAGCTCACGAGTAGGTCATTGGGTTGTAGGTCTTGTTTCTTTATAATTTCTATGAAGTGGAACGAGTTTTGTACGTATGAAGAGATGGATTCACCCAACACTCTGGAACAAATCCAAGCAACTCGCCACCTGGAGAGCTGAAACAGAGACCTCCCACAAGACAGACATACACACCAACAAACTCCACAAACTGGAAAAACGCCAGAAGCCCAACCCCCCACAGCAGCCCATGAAACAAACAGTTCACAACATATCAGACAGGACACTCACCATCGCAGAGACCAAAGTCCTGTCCAAAGGATTCAACTTTGCAGTCGCCCCCAGACACATCCCCACTGAAAACATCATATGCGGAGTGGAAGCCAGCCTAACCAAAATCAACCCAGATGAAGCCAACAAAATCAGACTCGAAGTCACCAATATCCTCTGCTCCAGCAAACCACCCAGAAGCAATTTACACAAAGAAGAACAAAAAGCCCTCACCAACCTGAGGAAAGACAACAACATAATCATTCTCCCAGCAGACAAAGGCAATGCCACAGTGGTGATGAACACATCTGACTACCAAGCCAAACTATCCAACCTACTACAAGACCCTGCTTACATACCTTTGAACACAGACCCCACCACCTACCTGGAAAAAACCACCAAAGCCAAAATAAAAGCCTCACCCTTAAGTGAAGAAATCAAGCCAAGCATCATCCCCAGAGAGAAATCATCCAGGTGCCCCAAGCTCTACGGCCTCCCCAAGATTCACAAAGAAGGAACACCTCTCAGACCCATAGTCAGCTCCATAGGCTCACCCCTACAAAACCTCGCCAAATTTCTTGCCAAACAACTCCAGCCCTATGCAGAATCCATCACTTCATACGTACAAAACTCGTTCCACTTCATAGAAATTATAAAGAAACAAGACCTACAACCCAATGACCTACTCGTGAGCTTCGATGTTGTTTCGCTCTTCACACAAGTGCCCATTCAAGAAGCCTTGACAGCTATCCACAACAAATACAACCCCCCCAAGCACATCCTAGATCTGACCAACCACTGCCTAACCAACACATACTTCATCCACAATGGACAAAGATACAAACAGATAGAAGGAGCACCCATGGGATCACCCCTCTCACCGGTCATCGCAAACCTATATATGGAACACTTTGAAACCAACGCGTTACAGAAGTCCGAACATAAACCCAAACTCTGGCTCAGATATGTTGACGACACCTTTGTTATCTGGCCACACGGGAAAGACAAACTGAACAACTTCCTCACACATCTCAACAGCCTACACCCCAAAATACAATTCACTATGGAAATAGAAGCCAACAACCAACTTCCCTTCCTGGACGTCCTAATCTACAAAAAACCTGACGGCTCCTTAGGACATACCATCTACCGGAAAAAAACACATACAAACCGCTACTTAAATGCACAATCACACCACCACCCTGCACAGATCAACTCCGTAGCAAAAACCCTCATCTCCAGAACCAAATGCCTCGCTGACAAAGACCACCTAAAAACTGAATTACACACTCTCTCGAATGCTTTAATTGCGAACGGATTCCAAAAAAGCACCATCACCAAACTAATCCAAAAAGAAACACCCCCCCAAGAACCAAGAAACAGAAGAGAACAACGGCACTGCCCTCCTCCCTTACATCAAAGGCACCACAGACAAAATAAGCAAAATTCTCCACAAACACAATATCAAGACAGCCTTTTGCACCGAACAAAAAATAGCCAACATTTTAAGAAACCCCAAAGACAAGATTGAGCTAGAAAACCAAGGAGTCTACGAAATACCATGCAAAGTCTGCCCAGCCACATACATCGGACAGACAAACAGGAGAATAAGCGCACGCATCGCAGAACACAAGAACGCAGTCAAAAAAGAAGAAAAATCTTCCTCTCTCTTCCAGCACATAAAAACAACAGGTCATGAAATTGATTTTAAAAGAACCAAACTCATCTCCAAAACTGAACACTTCAACAGTAGAATAATCATGGAAGCCATTGAAATAGAGAAACACCCAAACAACATGAATAAACGTGATGACACCTCCCGCTTGCCTGACATCTGGAAACTAGCCCTGGTCAACAGACGAGCCTCTGTCACAAAGACTGACACCAGGTCCAAAAGGACACAAGATGCCACCACCTTCCATCCACACCAAACACAAACCCAGACCCTTCCCACAGATGAAACGAAACCACCATCCAATAACAAAACCATGACTGCACCATCTACCGCTACTCCCCACTCCAGCCACCACATGGAGCACACTTACACACGCCAAAAAAACATTGGGAGACCACAGACACGCAGCCAGACCAAAATGAATTCACAAGACACAGGACCCCACTCCACCAAAGCCCAGGATGCTGCCAGAACACCCATCACCAAGGTCGTTAAGAAACAAAAGGCTAATAGACACACATCCAGCACCTCACCCACACATGATGTCTCTAAACAGCCATCTAACCCACCAGCAGTTAAGCCCTTAACGATCGCCTCAGCCACACAGCAGATCACAAAAGAACAAACGAACCTACAATCAGCAACAGAGCAAGCAAACCACACACCCCCAGCAGTATTTATAGAAGGACTTCAACTGAGATCACGCCTTGCTTCAAGAAGAAAGAAGCCAGAACACCAGCCTGAAGATGACGAGTGAGACCTCGTCGAAACGTCGCCAAAACAACCAGATTTCTACACGGGAAGAAACCCGAATCCACCCTAACATGCATACCTATACCCGTGAAAATCTACGAAAACATATATATATATATATATATATATATATATATATATATATATATATATATATATATATATATATATATATATATATATATATATATATATATATATATATATATATATATATATATATATATATATATATATATATATATATAGGGATGGATATCCTGGAATAAATGCCATGTGATGAGGCCTCAAAGCATGACAGGAACATAATTAAAAGTCATGTAGCTTTGGCGGGGGGGGGCAGTTTGTTGGTGTGACCGCAGTCTGAGGCTCGTGAATCATAACACTGGTGCTGTGTGTGTGTGTGTGTGTGTGTGTGTGTGTGTGTGTGTGTGTGTGTGTGTGTGTGTGTGTGGCATGCAGGCATGCAGGCATGCAGCACTGTGATACGACCTGAAAATGAATGGAGATTATTGTGGAAAGTTGAAAACCTCTTCATGCCTAACGGGGAAATCCTCTCTCCCTCCCGCTTCACCCACCCTGTAATTTTTCTCCTCAGATGGAGAACCAGAGAAGTACAATAATTCCCTGCGGATTCAGCCACTGTCCTGACACCTGACAACCCCACTTGTACCCCCACAGTCTATGTTATGTGCTTCACTTGTGCTCTAAAATACCACCACTTTGGGGGTAGAGAGAGCTTCCCATTGGCCATTGAAGGCCATTATCTCTTTTCTGTAATGAAAAATAATTCCTGCGGGGTTTTTTTGTGTGTTCAAAAGGTTGATGTTAAACACCACACGGTTGCTCTGGGTAGCCATAATGTGAAATGGAGCATCTCTATCTCCCTCTTCCTCCAACTTTGCAAAGGTGGGGGGGGGCAAAGAAATGCTGGCCACCTCCTCATTAAAAGCTTATTTACCAGATGGAAGTTCTTCTGTTCCACATACAGTCCTGAAAAGTTGAATAAATCATCGGGCCGGGAACGTTTAGCGACAGGAGTTGGGCAAGGTATGGGATCGATTTTGTTTCCCTCCCAGAATTTAGGTTCGAGTGCACCATGAGGAGCCTGCTTTTTTTGGTGAAGAGTCAGTCATCAACCATGGCTCTGAATTAGAGCTGGTGGATCAATATTTCAGGAACAAGGGACTTCTGATGCTGTGGTATCTGAAATTAGGGAAATCCATTATACTCCCTGGAAGCGGGACAAGTGGAAATAAGGGACATCCATTATGTTGCTTGCAATGGGAGCCCCTGTTAGGACTTGCGTGGGTCTCATAGTCTTTAATGTTTTATGAAAGAGTATCCAAATCCAGGAGTATAAGTGACTAACCATGTTCTACATTTCGAGGCTTCTCTGACACTGCTCTGTGATGGAGTGAGGAAAAGCCATTTCCTTAGACTACAGCTCCCAGAATCCTCCAGCTATTATGGCTGTGCTGGTTGGGATTTCTGGGAGTTGTAGTCAAAACCCTCCAACCACCCCCCCCACACACGCAGCCCCCCCACACACACATACACCATTGACAAATTTTGCTTTCTCAGTTATTATCCTAATAATCCAAGTTTCCTGAGGAGCAAAGTCATCCCAGATGGCAGCAGCAGGGGACAGCTTCAGTGCTGCAGCAGTAGGCTCTGAGTTATGATTCCTCTGGCCCATAAAAGCCTGAACTTTCCACTTACGTCCCAGCCCTGAAGAAGGCCTCTATCAAGTCCTGCCACCTCTTTCCCCATGAATAATAGAAGTCGTCATGGCTTCCTGCCTCTATTATCTCTCCCTTTCTTCTGCCTCTGCCTTAGTCCATCCTCTTGTTCTCTCGGCCTCAATTAGTTCTGACTGGGCCTCCTAGGCATCTCCGCATTACAAATAATGAATAATAAATAATAATATTAATTCCAGTTCATTAATAATTAATGCTGCCATGTTAAAATGCCCAGCGGCTGTGCGGCGGCCAGCCGGATTCATCTTCGGAGAGCGTGTGCCGGCAACACAGTTCCTCGGCAACAGGCAAGCTGGCATCGTCCACTATGGAAACGCCCGCAGGACACAGTGGCCGGGAAGGCCATGAAACAAAGAAAGCTGTCCTGAATGGAATTTCCTGGGCCTAATTTGAAAAACTATCATTCAGCATTCAGCATTTTACCCCCCCCCCCTTTTCTTTTTTTCCCTTTTTCTTATTTTGAGTCGGGCTTGAAGCTACTGGAGAATGACAGCACGCATCTATACACTCTGATCCAGCAGCTCTGTGAAAGCTCAAAATATGAAAACAAGCATCCTGCTACCCTCTCTGACATGGAGATCACTGCAGGAATATGCCAGCACAGCAACCTGGATGTTTTCAGACTTGCACTCCCACAATCCTTCACCCTTCACTATACTGTACTAGTAAAGGCTGGTGGGTAGAGATGGGCACGGAACGAACTTTTTTTGTTTCCATTACCATTTGTCGTTTCTGTTATGTAACAAAATGACAAACGAAAATTGTGATGAAAATGAAACGAAACGAACAGAACCAGAAAAATTGTGGTCTTTTCGTTTGTTTCCATTAATGGCGACGCACAATGAAATAAGCTGTTTTAAATGTTAAAAACGCCCTGGACATCCATAAAAACACAGCGATAATTATTTATATTGTCTGATAATATCTACCAGGGGGGGTTGGGGTCCTTAAAATGTTTGTTTTTGTCTTCTCCCATCGCGATGTATTTTTCTTTTCCCTTTAAAATGGATGTCGCCACCAGCCACAAAATGGAGGCAAGCCATGTGATGTGGGATCATGTTCAACCAATAGCATGCCCAGGTTGCAGACTGGCCGGGCAGGTCTGGCAGCCACAGAGTGCATAAAAAGCTCTGGCAGCCCCCGTCCTCCTTGCAGTCTCTGGTGGGAGTTAGGGTGGGATTGCTGTCTCTGCGACTCTAACTTCAGTCCTGCAGCCTCCCTGTGTGCGTGCGTGCTGCGTACCTCTCAGTGAGTACCCTCCCCTGCCCCACAGTGCAGTCACTCTGCGGCTGCCTTGCACCCTGGGCAACGCCCACCACTGCCTTTGCAGCCTCCCTGCATACCTAGTCTATACTGTGTCTCTTCCAGCATCCATTTTTTAGTGTTTTCCCTCTGGTCTGGGGCATTGGGGGATGCCTGTGCACAGAAATGCTTTAAAAATCGCGCAAAAAGCGGGTAGAAACAACAAATGAAAAAACGAAAAACGGTAACGAAATTTTTCAAAAAATTCCCAACAAACTGAAACAAACCGAAACAGACCTCTCAACGACAAATGAAAAACCGAAACACCATTTTTCTGTTTCATGCCCATCTCTACTAGTGGGTGTTGAAGGAGGAAAGAAAAAGAAAACAATAGATTCTTGAGGGCCCCTGCTGCCCATCCTTGACATACACAAATAAATAAATCCACTGATACTAAATTCACTGATATGAATGCTTCAGTCACAGGGACATTTCAAATTTCGCTCTAGCTTTGGACTATGGTAGACAACATTTGGGATCCTGAGAAAGTGTGGACAATGTGTGTCCTTCATTTTGAGTATGGTTGTGTTAATCTTCATTTTGTTTTTCATTTTCACAGAGGACTGTAAAATAAAATTCAAGATATCACTGAGTGGTATTAATTTTTAAAATGTATTTTCCACACATTGACAGCTTTTTTCGCACACTCACAAAATCCTTTTGCACAGAAGGCCTTGTATTCGTGACGGTCCGTGCTACCACTACACCGCTCGACCCTTGCCCTTCTTGGCTAATTGAAAGATCTGCCAGGGCGGTTCGCACCTGGGTCCAGGAGGTTGTTAACGCCTCCTTAAGAGAGGGAGTGGTCCCCACCACCTTGAAAGAGGTGGTGATTAGACCACTCCTAAAAAAACTAAAACCTGGACCCAGGGCTGGTGGTTAACTACCGACCAGTAGCGAACCTCCCTTATTTGGGCAAGGTGTTGGAGCGGGTGGTGGCCAGACAACTCCAGGCACTGCTGGATGAAACTGATTTTCTGGATCCATTTCAATCTGGCTTCAGGCTGGGTTTTGGTACGGAGACTGCCTTGGTCGCCCTGTATGATGACCTTTGCTGGGAGAGAGACAGGGGGAGTGCGACCCTGTTGATACTCCTGGACCTCTCAGCGGCTTTCGACACCATCGACAATGGTGTCCTTCTGGATAGGCTGGCCAGGTTGGGGGTTGGAGGCACTGCTCTGCAGTGGTTCCAATCCTTCCTGGCTGACCGTGGGGGACAGTTGCTCTGCCCCGTGGCGTTTACGTCACGGGGTTCCCCAGGGCTCCATACTGTCTCCCGTGCTGTTCAACATCTACATGGAACCGCTGGGAGAGGTCATCAGGAGGTTTGGGCTGAGGAGTCAGCAATATGCCGACGATACTCAGCTCTACCTCTCGTTTTCCACCAATCCAGGTGAGGCAATTTCTGTACTGAACTTGTGTCTGGGCCAGATAATGGACTGGATGAGGGTTAATAAATTGAAACTCAATCCAGACAAGACGGAAGTACTGTTAATGGGTGCTTTGCCGGACAGGGTAGAGGGCCATCTTCCTGTCTTGGATGGGGTTGCACTCACCCTAAGGGACAGGGTCCACAGCTTGGGGGTGCTTCTGGACCCCGGTCTAACTCTGGAAGCCCAGGTGGATTCGGTGGCCAGGGGTGCCTTCCTTCAGCTGCGGAAAATATACCAGCTTCGCCCCTACCTAGACGAGCACAGCCTCATGACAGTTACGCATGCACTGGTAACATCCCGTATTGATTACTGCAATGCGCTTTACGTGGGGCTGCCTTTGAAGACGGTCCGGCGATTGCAACTGGTTCAGAATCATGCGGCACAGCTGGTAAGTGGTGGGGCCGCCAGGGATCACATCACGCCGATTCTGCGTAACCTTCATTGGTTACCAGTTGCTGCCCGAGCTGAATTCAAAGTGCTTGTTCTGACATACAAAGCCCTAAACGACTTAGGACCTAGATACCTGAAGGATCGCCTCCTTCCATATGAACCTACCCGGCAATTAAGATCTAGCCAGGGGGCCCTTTTGAAAGAGCCATCCCTCAAGGAGGTGAGAGGGATGGCCTGTAGACGCAGGGCCTTCTCGGCAGCTGCTCCCAAGCTATGGAATGCCCTCCCGATCGAGATCCGCCTGGCGCCAACACTGATCACATTCCGGCACCAGGTAAAAACCTTCCTCTTCCAGAAGGGTTTTAATTGATATAATATTGACTGTGGGTCCGCTGATGACAATTTTAGAATAATGATTTTAGTGTAAGGTTTTTATTGATGATTTATTGATATTTTACTCTTAACTATTCTAAATTGTTTTATTCTTTGGATTGTAAGCCGCCCAGAGACCTTTGGGTAGTGGGCGGCATATAAGTTAAATAAATAAATAAATAAATAAATAAATAAATAAATAAATATTCTGTGAAAAAGAACTGTATTTTTCATCAAATTTTTCAATTAAAATGCATCTTTCAGGCAAAGCACAGTTTTTCTTCACTCCTTTTGGTGCTAGCAAATGATTTTGCTGACAGAAAAGTGCAAGTCATTCTGCCCTGAAGCAGGAGTGAAAAATCTTGGAGTGTTTGCTGCTTTTTTTTTAAGCAAACATGTCTCACTGTGCCCAAACACCTTTTTTTCTCTCTGTGTAAGTATTGATTGCAACCATGCAGTTGAGCTCTGTGTTTTCCAGGTGGTTGCCCTCAACCCACTGAAGCTGATTTTAAAGCCATAGTGGATCCTGGATCACTTAGCTGTGAAACATGTGACTAAAGGACTCAGATCTACTTCATCAGATACTGGATGAAGTGGGCTGTAGACACAAAAACAATAGGAAACCTATGGGTCTTTAAGGTGTTACAAGATTGTTCATTGTTTCTCAAGGTGTCACTAAATGCAGACTCTTCTGAAGACTGGTTGTGTTCCTTTCTCATACCTCTATACAAAAGAGGAGGAGGAGAAGCTGTCAGAGTGACTTAGGAAAAGACAAACTGCAAAGCAGTCAGCTTGAAGATGCAGCCTTTCCATTTGTGGGTAAAACAAGTCTTTTTACTCCTATGGATACACTTCTATTGTTCTTAGGGTGGCACCACTCAGAAATAGACCCAAGTGCTCCAATCCAATTTGGGGGGGGGTGCAGTTTGGCCTTTTTGGATATCATCCAATTCAATCTAGATCAATTTGTCCATCATCCGATTCTATTTATGCCCTAGCTCTAAGATGATTTGTTAGTCTTCCGTTGGCTTGGACAGCAAAAACAACATTGGGTTGTGTTGTTTTGTTTTTGTTCTGATGTACATTGGATTTGGAGATATAATAGAACCTCAACAGGGAGTCAGATTTCTGACAGATAACTTCAGAGATTTGTCCTCAAGGTGCCCTTAAATTATGATTCAAAGAAAAAAGAAAGAAAATTGTTGATACATTTTCTTGACCCATCTAATTCTATACACAAAATCATTTGCAAATTCACTTTGCTTTGTCTCAAGACCAGAAATCTAACCATTCCACTTCAAGATAGACCTCATGCACATCAATGTGAGTTAAACTTGCTCACTCACTCATTTGGGATGGGTTTAAATCCAGTTAGAATATTTTAAAATAAGAATTGTTTGAAGCAATCAAGTGGCAGTGTATTCCACCTGACAAGACGATATTTCAGAAAAGCATAACTGGCCTGGGGTTCTGTGACAGGAGTGTGCCTGTCCCTTCAAGAGCTGCCTTCTCCGGCAGGGACAGGCAGGCAGCTGAGCCTGGCCTGGCACAGGAGTTCCAGTCGGCTTTCTTGGTTGTCAGAGTATTCTTAGAGCGAAAGGGGTAAACAGCCATTGCCGTTACTTCACATCCCTTGTCTCGGAACAGGAACCGGGACCAAAGCGTGACAAGAGAATTCCCCAGCCCAGGGGCAGGTACAGCTTGTCATGCTCTGTTCCCGGTTCAGGGGGCATGGTCAAGAGAAGTTCCCACTATGGACATGAAGTAAGGGTTTTTTCATACCGGTCCCAAGTGGGCAGCAAAGAGAAACAAAAGGGACGTGAAGTAAGGCTCTTTGACTGCATGTGGTTTGTGTTAATGCTTGCCACATGTTCCCAGCCACCGGTACATTTTCAGCATGAAGGAAGGTGAACAGATTTTAAAGCCAGCAGTTTGGATCAATTTTATATTTTGAATCTATGTGTTGTGTAGGAAGAAAACAGCGGAAACGTAAAATAATGGTTGTTTTTGTGAGCAGGCAGCCCTGACGGTGCCTGCAATGAAAAGAGTGTGGCGTACTGCTGAGAAGCTCATTTTGTCCCCCCATTCTAAGTGCTATCACTGACAGTAAAATTGCCTGAAATATGAAATAATGGCAGCATGTTGGCTAATGTGACAGGAAGTATGAGAGGTTTTGGCCTTTAGTATGCTGTAATGGGGTGCTTTGGAAAGTAACTACACGTCAAGTGACACATGTATTTATTAAACACAATTGTCCTCAAACAAATTTGCTGTTTCCCCCCTTTTGAGAGAATGCATTATGATTTAGCTTAATTGTGAAGGCCTTTCTCTGGTCCTGACACCTTGACAGCTCCAGTTGACTTCTAAAAACTGGGCACTTTAGGATGTTGTAGCTCCATCTGCAAAGTGTGTTACCACCCCCCCCCCCTCTTTTTTGGAGGCAAGCAAATTGACTTCGAAAACTTTGCATAGCTTCCGGTTCAAAGACAAAAGACGTGCATTAGGAGAACACACTTTCAGTGTGATGTTCAGAAGGCAGATATTTCCCCTGGCTCCCCACTGGTATATGTGGTCCAATTCTGCCTTCACAATAACCCAATCTGCCCCCTTCACCCACCAAACTTTCAGCTGGGCAGAGGTTTGAATAACTTCATCTCTAAAGTTCCTACGTGGAGAACCTCATTTGCTCCTGGAGCCAAGTTCCAAATTGAGAAGGATCTTAGGAGAGACATAGATGACAGCCGTAGACCTAGAGTAAGACCCAATACCGATCAGACCATCAACCATGAAAAGTTCACTTCCTGACTATATTCAGGGAGTGAGCCCCTATGAAGAACGCATCCAGTCCACAAATGTGTGTGCATGTGTCTGGATGGGTGGGTGTCAAGATATGCACAGAGATTTCCTAATTTGGTAATTAGAACTCTTGCTCTAGGCTGCAAAACAGAGATCATGCTGTATCTTGGACTGCTAAGCATTCAGAGTTCATAGAACACTTTCCCAATCTTCAAGCCAGAGATCATATCCCACCCAGAACTTTCAATAGTCACAGCCCATATCATCACCCTCCTCAGATCATAGCTTGGGATCCAGGAAGGACTTTTTCTACTGGAAAAGCTCATTTTCTGAAGTGGGGGTGGACTTTTTTTAGTCTGCAAACAGCTTCTGGCTGGCTGGACAAGTCATAACAATCTATCATCAGGTCAATTATGGTGACCCTTTCTCAGGGTTGTATAGGTAGAAGTCTTCTGCCATTCCCCTTTTCTGGGACTATGCAGTTTACCCAAGGCTACACAGGTTGGCTATTTTCCTGGGAGGCACAGTGGAGAATCCCACTCCCAACCTTTGGCTGCGCAGCTAGATATATAAAATAGCACCTTGCCACAGGGGCAGAAATGACATGATGGATGATGGGTGGTGGTGGTGGTGGTGGTGGTGGTGGTGGTGATGATGATGATGATGATGATGATCCTCCTCTTCCTCTTCCTCTTCCTCTTCCTCCTCCTCTTACATCTGGACTCCTTTAAAAGGTGCAGAAAAAGCCAGTGGAAGTATGGTGTGCCTTGGTAAGCCAAAGGATGGCCCTCCTGCACTTGACTCTGCTATTACTGCCTTTATTATTATTTTGCTTCACACACACTATAGCAAAAGTTTCAAGGAAAGAATTTGGACCAAACTTAGTGCATTTGCTTGGCAGTAATGAGATAACATGAGCCCGGGAGTGCTAGCTATGTCCCATGGCACTGAGTAAATGGTTTAAATCGACCAGCTGAGCAGGCTTGGGAAAAACTCAGAACAGAAAAGAGGCCGGCTACTAACTCTTTACACTGGAAGAAATGCTGATCCTGCCAAAGGGTTGACACTGAGCTGTTCGCCCCCTCCGTGCGCGAATCAGTGCTGTAGCAGTGTGTCGCCGCACTGCTGTGCCTGCCATTTTGGAGACATAAAAACCCAAGCCCCTGATGGCTATGTGATAATTAAAGTCCCATAACATTTTTCTTAAGAGCAGAGGTGTCAACCCTCACAAAAGCACCGGATTCCAAGTCAGGTAATTAAACACCCTCTCTATTAATTTGCCCCCTGTGGTGTCGACTGATTACAGTGTCCTCTTTGGCTTCCTCCCTACCCCACTTAAACGGCTTAAACTGTGGAGTGATACAAACTGGTGTACATTATAAAGCAAGAACCTCTTTTTCCACATCATCTAATGGTTACATTTCACACGCTTGGCGAGTCCTTTGCTTGAACCACCTGAGAGGGCATCCTGGCACTGTGTTCCTAATGTCCCCACACTTTTGGTATCAGGGCATAATATGCATTATTTAGGCCCCAGCGTACAGCTGTTTTGCATGAGAAGAAATTGGTTCATTACTCCCTACTGCCTTCGTTTAGCAAAATGGGGGAAAACACAGAGGTATTTTATCATTACAGGCAGTGTTTATGTTCCAACCATTGTGAACACTCACTGGCGGGTACTGGATTTTTCGGATGGATTTTGTGAATATAAGGCAATAGGCACATGTTGCTCCAATTTACTTGGATAAACCAGGGCATTCTGCCCATCAAATTTAGGAGGCTTCAGTGAATCAGTGGCGATCTCTGTTCAAGGAAGGACAGTGATTGGATTTTGAAAAGTAACTGACTGAATAGCTTAGTAGTACGGAATCAGAAGCTAGGAGTTTGATTCCCCCAATGAGTGCTCCATGAGAAAAAACAGCCTGGGTTACTTTGGGCAAGATGTCCAGCCCCATGGCACCCCCAGAAAAAGGGATGGGTAAATCACCTCTAAGGGCTTCAGACCACAGCAAAAACAGAATGGCAAATCTCTTCTATGTACTTGACACATGGAGAGCATTTGAGCATGCAGCAGCATCAAGAGTCTGATTTCACACAACCACTAAAATCCGCTGCAAGGTGCTCGCTGATGCGGAGCATAAAATCATTTTCCCACGAGCAGCGGACTTAAAAAAAAATAAAGTGCGACCGCACCCACTTAAGCACAACTCAGTGTATTTTACAAGTACCTGGTCTCGAGGTGGTAAAATCCATGTCACTGTTCCGATGTGGATTTTAAACCATTACTCGAGTCCGTGGGAACATGGAAAATCCACACCAAAACCAAATATATATATATAAACACTTCCTTGGTATTTCTATCTTTTTATAACTTGAAATCGATTAGAGCAAAATATTCAGTTAATATTCTTCTGCTTGAAGATTAAAAATGGGACTTAAAAATAAAGCAGATTAGAAAAAAAAAAGTCTCCCAGGAACAATGAGCAATTTCACAACTCAAAATCCTGAATGCAGTATTTTAAAAGTGGGGTTGACTGGGAGAAGATTGAGAGGATTCATATGATACACACTCTCTCTCTGAAGTATAAGGGAGAGCGCCTTCTGTTCTGGTATCCTTAACATATAGTAACACTAGGGCAGTGGTTCTCTTTGCTTTGAAGAACCATCAGCTTTGGAATGAAAAAGAGATGTATTTTCACTTCATGAAGCCCTGCTCTGACTTTTCACTTCTGAAATCATTCCCCTGCAAAGGTCAGCTCCAAAGAAAAGCCAGAAACGTAGCATTCTTGCCCATGGGGAGGAGTTACACTTCTCTAAGAAGTTGCCCTCTTGGAGATTCAGATGTGTTCCATTTTTTTAAGGGAAAGAAAAGAAAGGCAAAAGTGAGGGTCACCTCAAAGATCAACCAGAAAGCTTTAAAATTCTTAAATGGATGGTGCTGACCTGCCTATATCTTCAGAAACGAGGTAGAAAATACACAAATGGTTATCCCCGGGTCACATAAATCAGTGCTGCAATTAGCCAAGTGGATTTTCACTCCACAATTCAGCTTGGGAAAGGAAGATGGATTTTGAATAACCGTGTTGAACCCAGGAAGCTCAAGTCTTCTGCAGAAATGCAACAGACAAAAAGTGCTGGAGCAAAAAGTCTTCTGCTCTGTGGTTCAAAAGACAAATAGTCAACATCTGTCATTCCAGTGGTCCAAGGAATTTGTTGTTCCTCTTTTAGCTGCCCATGAATGTTTCTTACAGACTGCAGATCTAAGCACAGCTTGTTTCTTTCTTTCTGTTTGACTTAGCAGTAACCTCAGGGATGGGCAGAAGTCTCCTCTGCTCAAGTAAACTGGGGGATAATTGCACTGTCAATAATTCAAAAAATGTGAGTTTATGGAGGTCAGAGGTATTGCCCTAAAATGAAAAATGCTTTTTAAAACGTGCTTCTGAGGTGCATTAAAAGTGAAAGCGCCATTGAAAAACTTCAGTTGAGGAAGTGGTGGACATTACAGCAGGATTGTCTAATATATATATATATATATATTAGAGATGGGCACGGAACGACCAATTTGTCGTTACTGTTATCTGTTACCGTTACCGTTACGTAACGGTATGAATAACGACCATTTGGATGGGCCAGGCTCAAACCGAACAGAACCAAGAAAATTTTCTTGGTTCTGTTCATTTCTGTTACTGGCCTGGCTGCCTGATAAGTCCTCAGCTCCTACCTGCTGCCGGTGCTGCTGCTGGCCTTCCTGGTCCAGTCTTCCGGCTTCCGGCTTTGGGGGTGGAGTCGAGGAGGAGCTGAGATCCAGTCTCTGCGCTCAGAGACCGGATCCCAGCCCCTCTCCCCGCCCTCCTCCATCATGGAGCTTGACAGCCTGCCGGTGCAGGGCTGTCAGGCTCCATGGGGGAGTCGGGAAGGAAGGGGCTGAGATCCTGTCTCCTCTGGCGGAGGCTGGATCGGAGCTTCCTCTTGCTGCCCTGAAAATGCTCCGCGCTGGCGGCGGGGCCATTTTCAGTGGGATCCTGCCAAGCTGTCATCGGCTGGACCCCTTCAAAAATGACCTGCCTGGCACTAGGGGGACCCCCTTGTGCCAGGTGGGCCATTTTCGAAGGGGTCCAGCCCACGGCAGGGCGGCAGGAGCCCACTGAAAATGACCCGGTCGCCAGCGTGGAGCTCCTGCATTGGCGACCCAGCCATTTTCAGAGAGGTCCTGCTGCCCTGCCATGGGCTGGACCCCTTCAAAAATGGCCCGCCTGGCACCAGGGGGTCCCCCTAGTGCCAACCGGGTCATTTGACAAGGGGTCCAGCCCATTGCAGGGCGGCAGCATTCCTCTCTTCAGAGGGGACCGTGGGCTCGGCTGTGCAATCAGAGCAGAGCCCTCGGTCTCCTCTTAAGGGAGGGCGGGGAGAGCGGCCTGGGATCTGGCTTCCACATGTGGAGGCCAGAATGCATCCCCCTCCCAACTGCCCTCTGCCTCCCCCTTCTGCCAGATGACAGCGCCGGACGCTGTCATGACCAGCATGGGGAAGAAGAGACCCCCCGTTCCGCCTCTGCCTGCAGAGGCAGAATGGGGTCTCTTTAAAGGGATCTTCCCCACAGGGATGACAGTGTGCCTGGCGCTCTCATCCACCACGGGGAAGAATAACCCCCAAAATGGTAAACGGAAATGACTTTTTTTTCATTTCCGAAAAATGGTAAACGAAGGGAGATGGGCACGGAACGGAACGGAAGTGAAACCCCATTTTTCCGTTATGCCCAATCTTTTTTTTTTTTTTTTTACTAAACTTATTCTTACAGATTCTGGAACTTTCATTAAGACCTGCAGAAGATATCACTCATCATATATGAAAGGAGGGGGTGCTATTTTGTTCTTGGGTACAAATACGAGCACTTGTACCACCTCTCCTGGCCCGTTTCCACAGTTTGCTAGTGAAAAGGGAGAATGAACAATAAAAGTGGTTTCCATGTAAACTTGGCTAGAAAAGGGCAGCTACCAGAGAAGGGCCTTTAGTCTTCTTTATGTTCTTAGTCTTCTTTAGTCTTCTTTATGTTCTTAACCACTTCACGTGTTCCATCAGGGGGATGGAGAAAACAATGAAAGAACATCAGCCTCCAAAGGGCCTGAGATGGTCACTGCTTGGAAGCAGCTGCCCATGGGATGGTTGTTCATGATTTTGCCCTGAAGAGAGCTTTATTTGTCATGTTGGACTGTTAAAGATTGCTTGTGCCACAAGGTAATCATCTCCGTGTCTTGACTGTGCTCAGAGAAAGCTCTCACGTATTGGCCATTGGACACGTTTTGCAGTGGGAGGCCAATGCGGTACCGAAACGGAATTGAAATGTCAAGTGAAATTTAAAGTAAAGAGAGAAAAATGACTCCAACTTGTCTTTAATTTTCTTGGTGGAGGAAAGCTCTTGAAGGTGTTACTGCAAATTTATCTTTATAATTAGAAAGCTTGTTCCTTCCGTCTCCTCTCAAAGAAAAGCCAGCGAGTGCTTTGCCATTGACTTGGGTGATGGCAGAATGAAACTTCTTTTTTAAAAAAAAATCATTAAAAATAATTACCTTCCAACTTCAAGGCTTTGCAGCATGTAACCATTTTGCAGCAATTCAGATGGTCTCCGCTTTATGAGCTCTTGATTAGGCATTTAAATTAATTTGAAAGGCAGGGATACGATTTTCAGTTTTACAGTATTTTCTTTGGTCCTCCTATCACTAATATTTATGAGGTACTCTCATGTGTGTGTGTGTGTGTGTGTGTGTGTGTGTGTGTGTGTGTGTGTGTGTGTGTGTGTGTTTAGTGTGTCTGATGGATATATACCTCCAAGAGTACCCCTAATATATATGTGTGTATGTATATATGCTTAACCATTTAAAGAGACTTTGTTTCTTGCTGAAGCTTACAAAACTATCCAAAGCTCTCCCATTTGACCAAAAAAATTTTTTTCTACATGTGGTTACTTTACCGGCTATCTTCATAAAATATTCAGCATGCTGTCCTTAGCAATTTTGTTCATTTAATGAGTTGAAGAGCTAGAGTCATTTACTCTGCTTAATGTAAGAAATTCCAGTGCATAGCGCTATGTTTTTTTGCTGAGGTTCTACGATCTGGAGACATGGGGATTTCTCCGGCCCAGAAGTCCCTTGCTCTCAGACCCAAATCCAGGGTGTGGTCCCATGCGAAACAAGATCACAATCTGGGCTGATGGTGAGGTGCCCCGGCCATTACGGTTTCCTTGCGAACACGGGGCTCAAGGCATCATTGTGGTTGAGGCAGATGTAGGTCGACAAACAGCAACACAGTTCTGTCAGCCAAGGAACACAAAATCAAGGTCAGCTAAATTTTCAACTTTTTGGGACCACTTCCTCTCTTCAGCAGTAAAAATACGGCAAATCTTGGAAGCAGTAACTGAAAAGATTAACCACTGCTCATTTGTGAAACCCAAGAGCTGAAGCTTGAGGCAGGCCTCTCATTTTGCTTAGGGATAGGGCTGGCCTTGGAGATTATTATTTATTTATTTGATTCACATACTGCCCATCTTACCTTAAGGCTGTTATGGGCGGTTCATGACATGAACAATCAAATAATGGTACAAATATGGAACAAAATCAACATAATAAGTGTCGAAATAAGAACATAAGAACATAAGAAGAGCCATGCTGGATCAGGCCAAAAGCCCATCTTGTCCAGCTTCCTGTATCTCACAGTGGTCCCATCAGATGCATCTGGGAGCGCACAAGACTAGATCTCTATCTCCTTATACCACTCCCCTGCATCTGACCCTTGAGGTACCTTGGCTTTAAGCCTGGAGATGATACATCTTCATCATGGTTTGTAACCTGTGATGGACTTTTCCTCCAGGAATCTGTCCAATCCCCTTTTGAAGGCATCCAGGCCAGATGCTAGCACCATATCCTGCAGCAGGGAGTTCCACAGACTAACAACACACTGGGTAATGTCTGTTCTCACTCTGCCAACCCTCAGTTTGAGTGGATGTGCCCTAGTTCTGGTGTTTTGTGAGAGGGAGAAGAGCGTCCCTCTATCAGAATTAAAGAGTTATAAATTAACAATTAGACATTAAGCTTTAAACTTCAAAAGGTGGTAGAATTGACTCAGTAGTCGAAATCTTTAGTAGGTTTCCATTGATAGAAAGGCCTGTTTCGAGGTGCAGTTTGGCTGCAGGTTCTATGCATGTGAGATGTACAGGAGGTCCGCTCTATCCATGGGATGGGTATCCACAATTTCACTTATCCACAATCAGAAAATGTTAAAATTATTTATTCAGAAATATTTATTTCCACGATATAGTTACTAGAACTGGTCCCTAGAGGGAGCAAAGGACCATGTTTTCACTATTCATTATTCACTATTCACTACTGTTCACTATTACTCATGGTTTTTTTGAATCCCCGGGGAGGATGTTTCTTGGTGTTCGTAAAATGACTACCCTGTTTCGTTTTCAGCTAAAGCTATACATACAAAATGCCCGGTTCCTCCAGACATAAGGTACAAAATGTCCTCCAGCTAGGTCAGGATGAGAAAAATGCAAACAGATACCAGAGAGCGGAGTCGGGCTAACAGACACTAGAGATGGGCACGAAACAGAAAAATTGTGTTTCGTTTTTTCGTTTGTTGGTGACAGGTCTGTTTCGGTTCGTTTCCATTTGTCGGGAATTTTTTGAAAAATTTCGTTACCGTTTATCGTTTTTTCTTTTGTCGTTTCTACCTGCTTTTTGTGCGATTTTTAAAGCATTTCCGTGCACAGGCATCCCCCAACGCCCTAGACCAGAGGGAAAACACTAAAAAAAAAGGATGCTGGCAGAGACACAGTATAGACTAGGTACGCAGGGAGGCTGCAAAGGCAGTGGCGGGCGTTGCCCAGGGTGCAAGGCAGCCGCAGAGTAACTGCACTGTGGGGCAGGGGAGGGTACTCACTGAGAGGTACACAGCACGCATGCACACAGGGAGGCTGCAGGACTGAAGCTAGAGTCGCAGAGACAGCAATCCCACCCTAACTCCCACCAGAGACTTCAAGGAGGATGGGGGCTGCCAGACCTTTTTATGCCCTCTGTGGCTGCCAGACCTGCCCGCCCAGTCTGCAACCTGGGCATGCTATTGGTTGAACATGATCCCATCACATGGCTTGCCTCCATTTTGTAGCTGGTGGCAACATCCATTTTAAAGGGAAAAGAAAAATACATCGTGATGGGAGAAGACAAAAACAAACATTTTAAGGACCCCAACCCCCCTGGTAGGTATTATCAGACAATATAAATAATTATCGCTGTGTCCAGGGCATTTTTTAACATTTAAACAGCTCATTTCTTTGTGCATCGCCATTAACGGAAACGAAACGTAAAGACCACAATTTTCGTGGTTCTGTTTGTTTCGTTTCATTTTCATCACAATTTTCGTTTGTTGTTTCGTTACGTAACGGAAACGACAAACGGTAACGGAAACAAAAAAATGTTCGTTCTGTGCCCATCTCTAACAGACAGAATATCAAATTTTAAAAAATAATCGGGCCATTTCTGAGCAGACATCTTATGGTTGGTCAAGGCTACATGTAGTTTCCAGGTTCCTTCTCTTTGCCTTTATTGAAAATAGGGTCAAGCCTAGCCCTTCTGCAATCATCTGTTGCTTTACCCATAGCAGAGAGTGGTTCTGAGAGTTCTTCAGTCGGTTCCTTCAAGGCATGTGGATGCACAGTGCCAGGCCCTGGCGATTTGAACTTGTTCAAAGTAATAAGGTCTTCCTTGATTATTTTTGTTCATCCGTCTCAAGCTGCACTCCTATCCCCTCCACTTGTATTTCATGTTTGCCTGGAGAGACATAAACTGCCTCTGGGGGTGGGGGCAAGGTAACGTAAGAATTTGCCATTTCTGTCTTGCCTTTGTTACCTGTTAGTGCTTTCCATCCCCTCCGGAATAGATGAGCGACTATTTCTTTTCTCTGCTCTTTGCTTGGCACATACCCAAGTAATGTCTGGGAGTTGAGTCATGGCTACTGGACTTCTTTTTTGAGAGATAGAAACGTTTCGCTGTTCATCCAAACAGCTTCATCGGTCTGACCGATAAAGCTGTTTGGATGAACAGCGAAACGTTTCTATCTCTCAAAAAAGAAGTCCAGTAGCCATGACTCAACTCCCAGATAAACGCACCTGGATGACTGAGAATCTTCACAGACGTACCCAAGTAATGCTTTTTGTTGCTTTTAAGCCCCTCTAGCTTACCTCACTTCCTTCTCAACATTTGCCTTCCTAATGCCATCCTTGCAATTCTTTGCTACTTGTCTGTATTCTTTCTTTGTGGCCTCCCTTCCACTTCCTCTATGTGTCCCCCCCCCTTTTTTTTTTGTTTTCAGATTCTTTCTGAGCTTATTGAAATTGTTTGCAGTTGTGCATTTAGAATTTCATTTTTTAAAAAGTTCGCACCTTCCTTGGACTCCTTTTTTCTGTTAGGATCTCCTGCCATGGGACCCTACGACTTGTTCTGAATTTTTTTAAAAAATTGGCTTCCCTAAAGCCCAGTGTACATGTGTAGCTACACTCTACTTTTGTTTCCATTGACATCAAGAACTCAAGGAAAACAAGGTCATCGCACCCCCACCCCACAAATTCCTCTCACTGCCACTTTCTCCACCAAGTCATCTCTGTTGGTTAGAATTAGTCTCTTTCTTCATTTTTTGTAGCAGAAAACTATCTCCTACAAAAACACAAGGCATTTATAGGTAGGGGTATACTGTATTTTTCCAGTGCTATTTTTTTTTCTAAAATCATGATACTAAAAACTGGGGGGGGGGGGATATACACGGAATAAAGCCTTTCCCAAGTGGTGGGGGTGGGGTGAAACAGAACCCCAACTGACCTGGTTGTTTCCCTTCCTTTCGGCAGCCTTTGTTTACTCTCTGTGCTTTGTTTTTTTCAGAATGGGCTTGGTCTTTTCAATGGGGAAAGGCTTGGAGGTTTAAGACATGCCTTTCCACACTGACGGAAAGACAGTGAAATTCAGTTTGAGTTCTTCTCCACCCTACCGCCTGCTGTTTTTCTTTTCTTTCCACTTTGATTGTCCTCTCGCAAAAGCAAAGATGACGATCGATCAGAGGAATCTTCCAAATACGGAAAACAAACAGTGGGGTGGTAGTGGAGGAGACCTTAAGGAGGATTTATTAATTTTATTAATTTGGGGTCCTAAAAGTGGGGGGGGTCTAATATATGGGAGGGTCTTATAGATACAAATATACAGTAATTTCATTAATTTGGGGTCTTAAAAGTGAGGGGTCTATTATATGGGAGCGTCTTATAGACAGAAAAATATGATAATTTTATTAATTTGGACTCTTAAAATGGGGAGTGGGGTCTGATATATGGGAGGGTCTTATAGACAGGGAAAATATGATATATGGCAGAATTTGCCTCCTGACAGCTATCATGATGATTGAAATCTCCCATTACTGCTAATTTCATCACTTAGATTCTTGCAGTTTGTTTTTCAAAGTTTTTATCCACATCTTCTCCTTGATTAGGCAGTCAGGAGCAAATTCCAACTACCACTTTCCTTTTGTTTTGCACCCCAGTTATGTTTATCCAGACACTCTCAAACCGACAACCAAGCCCATCTTCCTGTATAATGTGTCTTTCATATGAATCTATAGGATCACATAGACTTTGTGTTTATAACCACTTATAATCTTGTGCGATAACACTGACACAATGTTTTCAATTTTAGTTTCCATCTCTCATAACTTTACATGGAATTTTACTCTCCTTTAACTGCTTATGTTGTCTTGTAGCTTTAATGTGATGTTGTCAGATGTTCCTCAATTCCCTGATTTCAATACTTGAACATGTCTTAACTGTACTGAACTCTATATTATCCCTCATTATTGTAAGCTACCTTGGGTCCTTTTCCAAGGAGAAAAGTGGGGTAAAAATACTCAAATAAATAAATAAATAAATAAATAAATAAATAAATAAATAAATAAATAAATAAATATTTCCGTGCAGGAATATGTATTTTTTGACATATACTGTGATTCCACCTCTTTTCCTAGCCTTTCTCTTCCTTTTGAACCATTTCTATCTTTCAGTTGCCCTGTTCCAGTCATGGGAGTCATCCTACCAAGTTTCAGTTATGCCTGTCAAGTCATATTTACCCTCTCTTGAACCACAATGTCCACTTTTATTTGTTTGTTTCCCAGACTTCTGGCAATCGCTGCAAAAGACTATGTGATTTGTGGCATGCTTTTCTTTTTTACATATTTATAAAGATTATTATTGACACCCCCCTATTAGAGCAGCTTGCTCTGTTCCTCTTGTTGCATTTAAGCTTTCCTCTATCGTTACTTCTGAGCTTCTCTCTTTTATTATCTTCCAATTCAGTTTAAAGCCCTCCTGATGAAGTTTATTTATTTATTCATATTTATATTTATAGACCACCTGATTTTCCAAAGGAACTCTGGGCAGTGTTCATGGAACAAAGACAAACAATAAATCCATAATGCAAATACAGTAGTACCTCTACTTACGAGATTAATCTGTTCCAAATACGTACCCATAATGTATTATTATTATTTATTTGTTACACTTTTATACCGCACCATCTTCCATAAGGAACTCTGGGCGGTTTACAGATTTAAAACAACAGGTAAACCAGCAAAAAGGAGAAACATCAATGAAAGAACAACAGTATGAGCAAAAAGAGGGGAAAACCCTCAACAAGATGCAGTGGACACACACACACACACAAAAGAAAAAAAATTAAGTGGAAATAAGGTCACCATAAGCCTCCTTAAAAAGCATAGTTTTTAAAGCCATTTTGAAGGCGGGCTGGGACTGTGCAAGGTGCAACTCACTCGGTAGGTGGTTCCATAAAAAAGGGCCAACAACAGAGAAGGCGCGGCTACGCGTTGCCAACTTCCACGCTTCCCTTGGAATGGCCACCCTGAGTGAGTGCGCCCACGACATTCGATTGGGCCTAGCCTCAGTTGACCTCTGAGAGATACGCTCCACCAGATATTCAGGTCCCAAGCCATGGAAGGTTTTGAAAACCAAAACCAAGACCTTGAACCTTATCTGGAGAGCCACGGGCAACCAATGCAGGCATGCCAGAACTGGGGTGATGTGATCATATTTGCGAGCACCCACCACCAGTCTGGCCGCCGCATTCTGTACCCATTGGAGTCTCCGGACAAGGGTCAAGGGCAATCCCACATAGAATGTGTTGCAGTAGTTGATCCTCGAAATCACGAGGGACTGCACAACTGTTCTCAGGAAGGACTCATCAAGGTATGGACGGATCTGGGCGATCCTGTGGAGTTGGAGAAAAGCGGTCCTGGAGACCGCCATTACCTGGGCTTCCAGGGAGAGGGCTGAGTCCAGGACCACACCCAGATTCCTAGCCCTGTCTGTAGGCTGGAGGGAAACTCCCCTTAGACTAGGGAGGGGGGCATTGTACCTGGACGAGGGCGCCCTGAAGAACAGAACCTCAGTCTTCTCTGGGTTAAGTTTGAGCCTCTTAGTCCTTGTCCACTCCAAGACTGCCTCTAGGCACAGATCAAGGGAGTGAACTGCCTCCACTGGAGATGGAGAAAAGGAGAGATAGAGCTGTGTATCATAAGTCAAACAACTCATAAATAGAGCATCTGTATCTAAAAAAATAAAATGATAATAATTGAAAAAAAAATAAAAAATGTAAGTAGAGCAGACCACATCTAAAATGTGTAAGGCAGCAGTTAAAACACAATGGTTTTCTGCTCTTAAGTTGAATTGCTCATAAGTAGAGCCTCTCGTAAGTAGAGGTACCACTGTATATATAAACATAAAAACCTAACCATTAAAACCCATTAAGAAATCAATAAAAATATAAGATGGCGGTGAGTAAACCAGATGGGTAGGCAGAAAAAAGACAACACGGACACCATTAGTCACCAAAAGCAGCCTGGAAAAGCCAAGTTTTTAACCGTTTCCTGAAGGCCGAGAGGGGCTCCATGGTGCTAATGTCAGTAGGGAGCTGATTCCACCATATAGGACCAGCAACTGAGAAAGCACAGTTCTGGGCGGAGGTCTTATGAGCTTCCCTAGGAGTAGCAGTTCTTAACAATAGGCCCTGGAAAGTTCTTCATGTTGTGACCAAATACAGTCTTCCCAGTCCTTGTGAGGTACAACCCATCTCTTGTCAGCAGTCCATCTTCCAGGAAGCAAAGTTCCTGGTCCCAGAAACCCAAACCCCTTATGTTGGGCCAACTTTTGTGGCCATTTGTTCATTGTGGAATTACAGTACAATTATTACCTTTTGGGTAGCCGAGTAAGAAATGTGGAGAGATCAGCCAGGCTTCATCACCACCACCTCTTCCGCAGTGACTAACACGTTGTGTGTAGAGATGGGCACGAAATGAATTTTTTGTTTCGTTATTCGTTATTCATTTCATTATGTAACAAAATGAATAACCAACCTAGGGGCAAATTTAACATGAAACGAAACGAACTGAGAAAAATTGGTTCAGTTATGTTTGTTTTCTTAATGGGGGGGCGGAGATCTCTCCTACCTGGTGCTGGTCTGGAGGTCCTTTCGCGCCGAGCTGCACAGAGGGAGCACACACCTTGTTGGTGCGTGCCATTGAGGGAGCACACACCTCAGCCCAGCACCAGGAGGAGAGGTAAGAAGCAGGCCATGTTTAGGCAGCCAGAGCAGTGCAGCTTTGAAGCTGCCCCCCTTGCGCCTCCCTCCCGCAGTCCGTTATTGCGGGGCTGATTGGGAGGGGAGATAAGGAGGCCGCGCTTAGGTGGCCAGAGCAGTGCAGCTTCAAAGCCGCCACCCCTTGTGCCTCCCTCCCGCGGCCCATTAACACAGAGCCGATCAAGAGGAGAGATAAGGAGGCTGCGCTTAGGGGGCCAGAGCAGCACGGCTTCAAAGCCTTTGCCCCTTGCGCCTCCCTCCTGCATCCCATTATCACGGGGTCGATAGGGAGGGGAGATGAGGCTGCGCTTAGGCGTCCCCCCCAGGGGCCGCACAGTCGACGCTGGGAAAAAAGCGGATAAAAACAAATAAGGAAACAATGAAAGAATGAAATGATTTTTTCACAAAAAATTGCAAAAAACAAATGAACCAAACTCCTTAACGAAACGAAATGAAATGCCAGTTTTTCAATTCGTGCCCACCTCTAGTTGTGTGTTAAAAATCACTCCAGAAGCATTTCATATTGGGGGGGGGGAGAGAGAATTTGCTTAACTTATTTTTGCTGTCTATCATTACAGTCAGAAAGGGAAAAGGGAAAAACAAACAAGTAGTTGGCGTCTCTGCTGGAGAGCCATCCTCCAAGTCTGCAGTGCTACATGATGGAAGGGCAGGAGAGGAAGTGAAAGTAACAAAGCAAAAGGCAGTGAAGCAAACAGGAAGAGAGGCAGGGCAAGCCAGAGGCAGGAAAAAGCACTTGACCAACATGAGTACTGTGCCCAGTTCTGGATAACGCACTTGAAGAAGGATGCGGACAAACTGGAATAAGACCAGAGGAAGGCAACAAGGATAGCCGGGAAACTGGGAACCAAAGACTGAATGAACTGGGTACATGTTTGGCCTTGAGGAAGGAAGACTGAGGGTAAATATGGCAGCACTTGTCAAACACTTGAAAGATTGTCATACAGCAGGGCTGCCCAACTTTGAACAGCCCATGGTCTACTTACGGCCGCAGAATGTCCCTGTGGGCTACTTTCCAAGACTCTGCCCGTCCCCGCGGGTGACATCCACAAAAAAGTGTGTGTTCATGACCACATGCCCCTCGCTGGTGCTCCTGGGTAGGAGAGCAGAGTTGCTGCTGCTGGTGCTACCCATCCCCCAACCCCCCTTCCCTTCCATTTTTCTCCCCCCATGAAAGTCAGCCAAAAGTGCCACCCCCCCCACCTCAGAGTAAGAACTGGCTTGGGGACTGTACGGAGGGGTGTATGCACGCACGTAGGCCCCCACCCACCCACACTGGGCTTTCCGGCCTTAGAAGCAGCATGTGGGCAGGTGGGGGGGGGAGATGGCAAGAAGCAGTGGGTGGGTGGGGGAACGGGGATCACAGCAGCCCTCCTGTTTGCCGCCACTGCACCAGCTCACATGACAGGCAGCAAGAGAGGAGAGATATGGAAGGAGCCCACACGCTCCCACGGAGTGGGAACACGTCACCCACTCTTCCTCAGTCGCCACTGCTGCCTCCCCACCCCCTTTGGCCTTGTGGTTCCCTCAGGATGTTGCAGCCACCCTTCCAAGCCCACTGAGCTAGCACTTGCAGGTGGGGGCCAGGTGGCACCACCCCGCAGATCCCTGCCACCCCCAGGTGCCTTCTCCAACAATCCCTGGGCAAGTAGCGCCACAGCAGGAGATTTATAAAAATTCCAGAATGGCAGGAAAGAGGAGCAAAAAATGGGAGTTTCCCAGCTGGTAGAGTCTTGGCAGGCAACTTCTGACAGCCCCATGGGCTACCGGTCATCCATGGCCGTTGGATTGTGCAGGCCTGTGATACAGAAAAGGGGCAGAATTTGTTCTTGACAACCCCAGAGTGCTAGACACCTAAGAATGGGCTCAAGTTACAGGAAACCAGATTTTGTAAAACTTCCTAATTGTCAGAGCAGTACACAGTGGGACCAATTGGAGTGGAAAGGAGGGAAGCTTTGCAACACTGAAGGCATCCAAGAGAAAATTAGACAACTGCCGCATTTGTCAGATCTCATTTGATTTAGATTCCTGCCTTGAACAGGTTGGATTCAATGGTCTTACACATTCCCCCCAACTCCATTATTCTATGGTTCTTTCATATTCCCATGTTTTTAAATGCATTTTGTAAT
This sequence comes from Phrynocephalus guinanensis, assembly GCA_037367245.1. NCBI lineage: Eukaryota > Metazoa > Chordata > Lepidosauria > Squamata > Agamidae > Phrynocephalus > Phrynocephalus guinanensis. The sequence continues at coordinate 31,085,938 of CM074732.1, read as the reverse complement.
GCCCTTGATTCTCTTCTAAAGATAGTATAGAGGTATAATTACTAACAAATGAAAATTAATACGCTAAATTAATTTTGTGCTACATTCAGATTTACTCTTGTAAAATTCTATTCAGGTTCTTGTATCATATCCATTATTACAGCATCGGAGCATGGCATTAAATAACATTTCAATATGCAATTTGAACTGATTAGCTTCAAAAATTGAGTTATGTTAATCAGCCTAAACTAATATGTAGTATACGAATCTATGATTCCTGCTAATTGCAGTCGGCATACATTAGAGCAATGCAAGAATTGCATAGAAATTGCTCATTGTAATCTGTGGTTTTAAAATAACCCATTAGATTAACCCCTTCCAGATATGATTACAGTATTCACAGAGTGGTGGTAGATGAAATGAGTCAATGCACAGATGATACCTTTGTACCTAATTCAACAACACTAGCCTTGCTTGCCTATCATTCTATTTAGACTTCTTCCTCTCTAGCATTCCTTCTGCCTCCTGTGGGGTTGTCGTATTCCAGTTCTCCAAATGTGGGTAACCTCATTTGAATATTATGCAAATTATACAGTCTTGGTTGCATATTATCCACAGTTGCATATCATGCTATCATTCAAAGAAAGTGCACTGGCTGTTATGTTGTATTTCTACCAATATGTTTCAGTCCCTGCATCATATATACTACACAGTGGTACCTTGTATAAAGAAATTAATTCTTTCCAAATGAAATTCCGTTAAGTAAATTTTCCTTTATACAAATTCCCCATAGGAATGCATTGAAAACAGAGTAATCCCCAATCGTGACCATTTTTATGTTGTACGGATTCACCCCATAGGCAATTCTGTTAAGCAAATTTCCCCTATCTCTGGAATTTTTTATGTTGTACAGATTTTACGTTATACAAACTGTTTGTTATATGAGAGTCCACTGTATTTCATTTACATTTAGGAGAACCATCTTCAACCATGCCTAACCAACTGCTTCGGCATACAGTTAACTTGGTGTCATTGGACCAACTGGCACCTCTTAGACAAATCTATAGTTATGGGGTTGTTTTCAATATAAAATAGATAGAAGAAAATATGTAATACACATATGGAGGATAGCAAAATAATATTTTCTCAGCAATTATTGAAGGCTCACCATGGCATGACTCCTCACTGGGCCATCCTACTATACCTCTTGGCTTCCCACTTAAATGAGACTCTCCACTCCTGATTTACCTTGTTTTATTTATATGTTTGGGAGGGGCTTTGCCTGTTTGTTGGGACAAGAAACATCAACATTCTGCACTAATTCAATGCCAGTTTCAGAGAACCTTGGACAGGAAAGAAGCCATTATTGCACAGGGATTGTGTTAATTTCTCCACAGATTGGTGTTTCTTCCAGGGGGAAAATCAAGAAAACATTTGAAAAGCCCGATTGGATTTCCTGTGAGATTGTCCAAGGAAAACGGCCTCACATGAAGAAATCTACGTAGTGAGAAAAGAGGGACTTACCCCACCCCACCCCTTGCTCCAACTCCTTGTCAAGAGTAAAAGGTTGCAAGATTCATATCTCAGTGATGGAAAGTAGACATGGGCACGACTTGGCGAAATTCTCGTTTCCGTTTCCGTTACTCATTTCCGTTATGCAATGGAAACGGTAACGACAATTACTCCCCCAGAACTCGAACTTGAACCGACAAAAGAAAAATTGGGACTGATTTGTCGTTGTCGTTCCTGGCATCGCAGCGATCGCGCGATGCCAAAAGGCAAAGAAAAAAAGTTTTAGAAATTAAAAAAAACCCCGATTCCCGGCCAAAAAAGCAGGCGAACATATGCCTGCCTGAGGGCACCTACCAGAGGGGTGGTTTCTAGGGGGGGGGTCCCCACTCCAGCCTCCCCCCTGTCCTGGGCTGCTGATACCGGGCTGGGAGGGGGCATCCTCGGCGTCTCCATTTGCCATGCGGTGTGGGGGGATCCAAAATGGCGACTGCAATATTTTTTTTGAAATCGTGGTCCAAAAACCCACCAAAGAACCACAGAAAGAAGCAAAAATTAGCTATTTTATCTCTCTCTCTCTCTCTCTCTCTCTCTCTCTCTCTCTCTCTCTCTTTCTGAGTATTTAAGGTCTACCCAATCCCCAGAATGGATACCACCGTTTAGCCCCATGGCCATCTCAAGTCACTGCTCTTTGTCATTTCCTGTTCATGGAAATTCATGGCATTCCAGAAACACACAAATGTTGTCGTGGACATGGACAAATATTGGGTTGGAATGTCATCAGAACAGCACAGGGCAAATCCTGCACCAAGGTCCTAGCATATATCCACACAACAAAATGTCCTAACACATCTTCCTGTGCTATCTTTTCCATCAACCCATGTATAACCAGTTATGTGCCCATCCAATGTGGCATCTCTCTTATTTGGCTTATACCACTATGTAGTATAAATTGTTCACAAACTCCAGCATTGCTAGCTACAATTTTTGTCACTGCCTTGGGTTACAGTATAGTACATAATGACATTCAAAGCTAAGCTTGAGAGTTTAATTTCCGGCCTATATAATACAGACAGTCTATCTGCCAGAACAGCCACTAACCAAGTTGTCTGAGCTATTCTGGGAGGTGTGAGCCAAGAAAGTAACTTTGCTGGTTTCAGATTGCTACTAAGTAGGGATACATCAGTTTGCTGTATATTTTTATGGAGTTGCAGGAACCTTTTAACTTAGTAGGATGTAGATCCTGCAAGCAGTTCAAAGATGCATACCAAAATAAATACTTATAGAATTAGTTCTTTTAAAAATACATTATGATTTCCTTATTATTTTCTGAAACCTCTTTCCAGAACTTTAAGATTCATGGCAACCATAAGCTCAAAATGTTGCTTCTTATTCTTACCTGAATATATTTTTCTGATAATTTTTACTACTACTACTACTCCTAGTTTTCCCAAATTTTTCCTTTTGTCAGAACACTACCTCATTTAATTCCCAGAACTCTCGGTTAACTTGTGGAAGATTAAATTGAACTCCCCCTCCCCCGGAAGGCCTGTAGACGCTAGCTATAAGTACTAATCCATACGCTTAGAATGGGGTGCTTTATTCGCACCTTCACCAAGCTATATGGAAAAATAGAACCTGTGGCCCTCTTGTGTCCATTCCACATATGAATCCAAAAAGGAATAACTAGAACGTGTATGAACACCCCAAGGCGTTATTATACAGTAATTTCTGTATTTGATTTACATCCTGCCTTCCTTTGAGATACAAGGCAGCCTACAAGGAAATTAGATAAAACAAATGCAATGGGATGATTACAAAAAATAAAGGATTTGAAACACAATTGGTAGAAACCACGAAGAAGAACAAAGTGTCAGCTGCACTCAGAGGGCTAAAACCTCTTCTGCCGAGTGGGAGGCCAATTGCTGTGGGCCTCCCTGGATGGAAAAGGTTGTTGTGTGACAGAGAAATAAAAGGCTGGCAGCTCTCAAGTAGCGTCAGCAAATGCTAATGGTATCTGACTCCCTCTCTTAGACGAGAGCCGACTCCAAGAAAAGGAACTAGTCCTGATGACATTTCATTTTAATCTTAGTACTGCTGTTAGCATGAGAATTAGCCACAGATATTCCTATCACATGTTTCCCGGTATTTTGAGTATGTGTTTTTTACTCCCATGACAAGGGGAGTATGCTCATCCGGCCCCCTGCACCGTTGTTTTCAACACATGATGGCGGCAGTCGGAAGATAGTGAGGCATCTCTCTCTATCCATGTCTGTACCCCATGTGGACTAGCACCTACAAAGAGCCTTTTTACATGACCCCTAAACTCCGCCGCAAATGGCTCCCAGCTCCGAACCTTAAAATTGTTTACCCACCAGCTCTGGAGTTTACTGAAAATTAAGTGCGACCACGCCCACCTAAGCGCGTCCCAGCGCACTTTTCAGGTACCTGCTCTCCAAGGGTGAAAAATCTTGATGCAGATGTGTCGGGCTCTCCTTGCTTCTTTTTGCTGTTGTTTTTTGCCTCCCGCCCCTTTAAGAGAAGGAATCACAACGACGGGCCAGCGTCCACCGGCACCGGAGGTAAGCCTGCATTCTTTTGTCCCCTTTTTTTCTCCCTCCCCTCACGCAGCCAGCAGCCAGGAAGTGCGGAGGGGTGGGGATGCAGGAAGAGCAACAAACCCCTAGGATCTCTGGTCCGAATTTAAGTGACCAGCGGATATTAGGGGTCGTGTAAAAGTGCCCAACGACAGAGAAGATTCCCTTTCTTCTGAGAGTTGCGTGTTGATTGTGGGGACAGAGGGATGATGCTGGCATCCGCCCCCTCACCACACGTGGTGAACTCACACTTTTGGAATTCCTAAACAGGATTGCAGTGGGTCTGCTTTTGTCACTTGATTTTTAATCCAAGTTTCCCCAATGTAATGTCGGTGTCATTACAGGCACATTGTAATCAGTTTGCCAGAAGCCCTGTGGCAGAAATCTTATTGCCAACCTAGGGTTACTTGTCTTCTCTAAGATATGACATACTACCTTCCTGTCATTGCCTTTCTTTATACTGCCACCCCAAAGCTCTGTCTAGTTTGTTCTAGTTCTTACAGGGTGCTTTCCCGCAACCTCTTTTTAGCTGGTTTTCCAGCTGCTAGGTATGTGGAAGGAGTAGAATAATCTTAGATGAATGTTAATAAAAGTTTGGGACATCACAATTCTGTCATGAGCTCAGTCTTTACACTTGGCAGTCTTTACATTTATTTTATTATGTCATCCCTAGACCCGACTGACCCTGCTGTGTCACTAGGTTTCAAGAAAAGCTGCCACCCAGCCTTTGGCAATAGAAAACATCAGATGGTGGCAAAAAAGCAGATGCATTTGAAAATGGGAGAGAAAATATTCCCCCACCAATAGGGACGTGTGTGTGTGTGTGTGTTTAAGGCAGCTGTCTAATTCTGCTTAAAGGACTACTGGTATTATATCGCTACAAAACTCAGAGAGGTGAATTCAGAAGAAGGCTGTAGAAAGTTAGGAGTAAGAGCTATCAAAGAAAACAATACATCTTTGAAGTTTCCCCCTGCCCCCACTCCGGGTCAGAAATCTGTCTCAAGGTATGTCTGTGAAGATGCTCAGTCATCCAGGAGAGGTTATCTGGAAGTTGACTCAACTTCCAGATGACTGTCTCAAGGTAGGTCTTCCAAATAAGCTATAACCCATATCAAACACACAGCTACAAGGGCCACTGGAAAACATGTCAACTCTATTTCACAACACTGATTTGACATTTTTGAATCCTCTAAAGACAGACAGACAGACAGACAGACAGAAGAAAGAAAGAAAGAAAGAAAGAAAGAAAGAAAGAAAGAAAGAAAGAAAGAAAGAAAGAAAGAAAGAAAGAAAGAAAGAAATATGACAAAGTAAGCATACTGAACTGATTTTACAGATCTTACTGGTGGTTTGGTCACCTTTGCTCCTTCTTTCATTCATACAGAAATCTGAAAGGCACTGTAATCCTTCTAGAGGGATATAGCATCCCTGTCAGGAGCGTATTTATGTGTATCAGTAGTGTTATAAATTTATAGGAGGACCACAATTAAGCCTCTCCTTGAATAAAAGCCTTAAAGGCCCAGTCCATGGCACACAAGCGGCGAGGGAGCTTTCTCTCTCTCTCTCTCTCTCTCTCTCTCTCTCTCTCTCTCTCTCTCTCTCTCTCTCTCTCTCTCTCTCTCTCTCTCTCTCTCTCTCTGTGTGTGTGTGTTTGATATACTGCATAACCATCTGGCAAAAGGCTACTTTGGGCAGTTTACAAAATTATAAAAGTAGAATATGAATAATGCAATGTGAATGAATAAAATCCAAAAACAAAAGTCAAATGAAGTTAAAGTAAATCAAATTAACATTAGCATTAACTATAAGATGTAAACAACCACACTCCAAATAATGGAACTAAAACGAACCAAAACAAACAAAACAAAAAGCATAACATCCACCATGTGTAAACTCCCTACAGCTGTGAGTGTCTACAAACGTAGTTATCCTCTGCATACCATGGGTTGAGTTTTGTAATTTATGGCACAATTTTCTACCCTTCAGACAAAAAAAGACATAAATGTTTATATTCAATAATTTCTGAAAGTATAAGCACAGTATGGATTAATTGGGTGTCTTCATGGTAAGCTTTCTTTCAGAAACCAGTATCTAGAATCCTGCTATACAGTGGTACCTCTACTTACGAGCAGCTCGACTTAAGAGCAATTTGACTTAAGAGCGAAAAACCGCTGGCGTTTTAACTGTTGCCTTACAAATTTTAGATGAAGTCTGCTCTACTTACAATTTTCTATTTTATTTTGTATTTTAATTTGATATATTTTTAGATAGGGCTGCTCTACTTAAGTGTTGCTTGACTTAAGAGCATGCATTTGGAATGGATTAAACTTGTAAGGAGGTGTGTGTGTGTGTGTGTGTGTGTGTGTGTGTGTGTGTGTGTGTGTGTGTGTGTGTGTGTGTTGTCATTACAGTCATGACCAACTCTTCGTGACCCCATGTCCATGGAGTTTTCTTGGCAGGAATACTGGATTGTTTTGCCAGTTCCTACTCCAGGCACCTACAGCACCTGGTATTCCCTGGTGGTCTTCCATCCAACTACTAACCAGGGCCGATCCTGTTTAGCTTCCGAAATCAGGCAAGATCGGATGTGCTTAGGGCATCTAGGCAGATAAGGAGAGTTGCTACTGTATATATATCCAGCAGCATAAGATCAGCAAAATATCTTTTCCTGTCAAATTGCCACATGTTAAGAAATGACAGCAGGCACAACCTGAGAGTGTGATGGAGTGGCTGCAAAGGTACAACCCTGAATGCCCTGGGAGAAGTTGCTTTAACGAGAGATATCATTCTTCAAGCAACCCCTCCATCTGCTGGGGAATCATGATAGCCCAGCCAGGAAAAGTAGAAGCACTACCAGTGGACACAAAATGTCCAGCTTAGGCACAGACCAGGATCAGGCTCAATTGCATTTTCCTTTATATCTTTGCACTGCTGCCATAATTGTGCTCATGACCTGGGGTTTTAAGTGCTTTAAGTGCTATGCGGCAGTATATAAGCAGCATGCTTTGCTTTTTTATTTCCATGAAATAAATCCTCCAGAGTGCTCCAAAAGTGGTCCAAATTACAGCCTTGTTTCCCTGTGTGGTCCCACCCTGAGTCACCTGATTGGTGTGATATAATAAATGGCTACATCAGCTTCTCCGCTTAGAGCAAGTCACTGTTGGAAGTTATGCTGCTAGTGTACTTATGCTGCTAATAGTGCTTTGGTATATAACTAATAGTGTTACAGTATTATTTTCCATCCAATGGCTCTTCTTATTGTGGAAAATACAGGGGAAATGCTCACTCCCTGTGCTTCAGTTTTGAAGGGTGCCCAGTTTCAGAGTTCAATTAATAACCAAAAAGAGAACTTAATTAGGCAGGTGCCCATCCTACCCTCACATGTTCATCCACTTATTTCTTGGGCTTGTCCCTTGACTCCGTCGAGGGCAAAAGTAGGGAACATCAGACCTGACAGATGTTTTAGGTCTCAGTCCCCCAAAACCTCGCTGCCTAGATGCCCCAAGCACATCCGATCTTGCCTGATTTCGGAAGCTAAGCAGGGTCGGCCCTGGTTAGTACTTGGATGGGAGACCACCAGGGAATACCAAGTGCTGTAGGTGCCTGGAGTAGGAACTGGCAAGCCACTCCAGTATTCCTGCCAAGAAAACTCCATGGAGATGGAGTCACGAGGAGTCGGTCATGACTGTAATGACACAACACACACACACACACACACACACACACACACACACACACTAAGCTTCAGGTGACATGAACAATCCTAAGGAAATACACTTGGGGAATTCTGGTCTAAAACATCTGGGTGACTCAAAGCTCTCCACTCTTTATTAGAGATGGCACGACTAGGGAAAATGACATTTTCGAGTTGTCGTGTGTCGGAGGCAGTCCGTTTCGGCTCGTTTCCGTTTTTCGTGAAATTTCGCAAAAATTAGTCGGTTCTTTTTTGTTTTTTCGTTGTCGTTAGTACTGGTTTGGGGGGGTAGCGGGCTCCTGGAGGGAGCTGCAGGAGTCAGCCAGAGCCACAAGTGACGGACTGGCAGACTCTTTGCACCCGCTGTGTCTCACGTACTTGCATGTAGTGCAATGCAAGTAGATCTGGCTTAGGGTTAAGACGGGTTAGCGCAAGGGCTAGGGTTAGGCTAGTTACGGGTGAGGTTAGGGTGAGTATTGGGGTGCACCTCTGGGTGCCTCTCTGACCCACTTAGAAGGACAGTGTACTGGCGTATGGGTTAGGCTTAGGCTTAGGGTTCGGGTTTTGGCTACGATTAGTGGGCAGTTTATGCCCGATTGGCACATCCCAAAAGTCTCTGTGGTCAACCTGGCCAAGTGGCCATGCGATTGGTGGAAAATTTGCATGGTCTACTCCCATGGGCGAGCCCATCATTGCAAATGTGCAGGTGTAAAAAAATAAAATAAAATAAAATAAAATAAAATAAAATAAAATCAATGGAGACTTTTTTTGCAAGAAAAACCCACTGCTGCTACTGTAAAAATTCAAGCATTTAAAATAGCTAATTTTCGCATGTTTCTGTGGTGCTTTGGTGGGGTTTTGGGCAACGATTTCAAAAAAAATATTGCGGTCGCCATTTTGGATCCCCCGCACTGCATGGCAAATGGATGCGCCCTCCCAGCCTGGTACCAGCAGCGCAGCAGTAGCAATAGCCAAGGAGAGGGGGGGAACCCCCCCCCCCAAATAAAACACCCTTCTGGCCTGGTAGGTGCCCTCAGACAGTTTTCGCCTACTTTTAGGGCCGGGAATCGGTTTTTTTTTTAACTTTTAAAAACTTTTTTTCTGTGCCGCTTGGCATTACGCGATTGCCGCGATGCAAGTAACGAGCACGACAAATCAGACCAAATTGTTCGTTCGTCGGTTCAAGCTCGAATTCTGGCGGAGTAATTCCCGTTACCGTTTCCGTAGAGTAACGGATACGAGAAATGGAAACGGAAACGGGAATACCGCTAAGTCGTGCCCATCTCTACTCTTCATGCCTGTGAAGATTCACAGTCATTCAGGAGAGTTTAGTCATGGCAACTGGGCTTCTTTTTCTTAAGAGACAGAAACATTTCGCTGCTCATCCAAACAGCTTCATCAGTCTGAATAAAGCTAGTTGTTAATCCTCCATCTTATAGTCTGCTTTGATCTCTTGTCACCCTGGTCTGAAATAGGCTCATAAGATGAACAATGGTCTGAATAGCCTTGTTAGGTAGATAGCAGTGTCCATAGCCTGAAGGTGAACAATGGCCTAAGGTGCTGAAGCCCATAAAGTATGGGTAGTTAGCTATGGCCTTGGTGGTGAAGGCTTTTTGATTTGTCTGGGTATTGTTGAAAGCACAGCCTGATAAGTAGCAGAAAGACTGTGCCTGAGGCCCCCGCCTCTGTTGAGAGAGGGGTTTTCAATGCTCACATGAATGGTTTCCCTGACCCCTCTCTCAAACCACCTATCTTCTCTGTCTAATACATGTACATTCTCATCTTTGAATGAGTGCCCTTTGTCCTTCAAATGGTGGTGTACTGCTGATTCTGGTCCTGAGCTGTTGCCCCTCCTAGTTGGGCCATCCTTCTGTTTCATGGCTGTTTAGTTTCTCTAATGTAGAAGCCTGCACACTCCTCACTGCATTGAACCACATATGGGTGGACAAGTCTCTGCCTTATTATGTTTGTGGGTTTGAAATAAACAGGCAAGTGGTGTTTGCCAAAAATCCTTTAAAGCTTCTCAGACACTCCAGACAGGTAGGGAATGACCAGGTTCTTCTGTCAGCTCTGGGTCTGAGGCTGATCCATTTTTCTTCTGGGTTGGCACACTGCTTTGTTGAAGGCCCACTTTGGATACCCCCAGGCCTTTAGTGCTTTCTTCAGGTGCCTGTCTTCCTTCTTCTTTGCTTCTGTGGAAGTGGGGATGCTCTCTACTCTGTGGTTTAGGGCCCTGATGACTTCTGATTTGTCTCCACTCTTGGTTTTGCACTGATAAGGTTGACACGGTAAGAAGGAACTCTCCCTCAAGAGTGGGTGGTTCTTTTTCAGGCTGCTCATCCCTGGCAGTTGCTTTGCCAAGTCAGTTATTTCGCCCAGCCAAGTCTGCAGAGGCTCCCACTTCGTACCAAAAATAAATATGGTGAATTATTAATCGCTAAGCTGCAGCCTCCAGTTAATGTTCTTGGCTGTTTGACATGGAACTAAGGAACGCGGGGGTGGGATTGGGGTGGGGGGAAGCACACCCGTTTACACTGGAAATATCTGTGAGACCGTACAGTTCTAAAAGATTATGAAGTCATTGCTCATAACCGGTGCTGTACTCAATGTCAGCGCGGCGATCCAAAGCAATTTAGCCCACCAGCATTTCATTACAAGTCACGGTTTCCAGCAGTGATAGCCGCATTAGCCCACTGCTGCAAAAACAACAGGAGGCCTTGTGGATTAAAGAGGAGCAGGTTCAATTTGGCATAAGCTGTCATGGACCATAGCCTACAGCATCTGAGGAAAAGCTTAAATCAGACAAGTCTTGTTGGCTTTTTTAAATGTGGTAAAGTGCTCCTTGTCGCTTTGTTTTCAAATCTGTTGTTTTCCCACCGTCTCCAGTGATCCCGTGCCTAAAACAACAACAACAACAACAACAGATCATAATTGGACTTCAGACTCTCCTAAATGTGTCAGAATATGGTACATATCCAGGGGAGTGCCTGGATCCCCTTCAAAGACACAATGTCTGCTACACCAGAAAATTCTCGTGCCACCTGCTAACATTTACAGAAATGACCATACTGTATATTTTAAGACACCTTAATGTATTCAGGTAGCTGGTTTATGTGCTCAGTATATACTGTTGGCTCTGGAGCAGGTGTAAAAAATTCTTTAAGGACCCTGATGAATGTCATAGAGGGTCTGGAGTGCAGAGATGAGAGGATGGTGAAGTATGATGTGTTCAATATGAAGACAAATTCTGGTTTCTCTGCCTTGCACAGAGATACATAATACCAACTCATGAAATTCCCATAAGTTCCTCGGTGATGTGACAATTGTACCAAGCCTAAGGGAAGTCTCAAGTTTCAGATACAGCAGGCTCCCATCACTTTCCCATGGACCTCACTACAGTTATCTTCTCACATGCAGGAAAGGAGGATACGTCATTGTCTTGCTTCATGCATTTATTTAGTTTATTGATAGGCCACTTTTCATCCCATGGGTCAGGGGTGTCCAAACTTTTTGCAAGGAGGGTCAGATTTGGTGAGGTGAAAATGTGTGGGGACCGACCATTCAGCCCCATTTGGCCCCCAGGCCAGACTTTGGAGAAGCCTATAAGACATACAAGGCAGAGGAGAGGACGCTGCAGCAATGGAGCCGGGGGCAGGTAGGCTGGGCAGGTTGCTGGGGATAGGTATAGTTGGAGGCAGGGAGGGCAGGCAAACTGTAAAACTGTAAGCTAACATCTCCATCCAGTATGGGGAGAGGCCAACTGATGGGGGTCCATGACAAGTCGAGACGGTGGGGAGAAGAGGCTACGGGCCGCTCAGAATTTGAAAATGGGCTGCATTTGGCCCCAGGCCTGACTTTGGACATGCCTACCATAGGACACTTAAGCTGGCTTGCAATCTGCCAAAATAGCACCATAATCACAGTTAAAGATACCATGAGATATAACCATAAAATCAAGACAATTAAAGATCTGAAAATGTCAAAAGCCATCTTTAAAAGCATTTTGAAATCATTTGATTGATTGATTGATTGATTGATTGATTGATTGATTGATTGATTGATTGATTGATTGATTGATTGATTTGTAGGCCACAAAAATCACCTAATTCAGTAAAAGCAGTATTTTTTAAGCCTTGCTTATCACTTGAACATCCTGCCTCGAAAGGAAAGTCTTGGACTCACAATATAATGAGGACACAGAGAGACTCAGCATGAATTCTCAAGGGAGTGCATGAGTTGACTAGGGGGCAGCCACAGAAAAGGCCCCGTCTTATGTCCCACCAAAGGAGTCTATGAGGTTTATAGGATTTTTTAATCTTTTAGAACATCCAGAAGCTCATATGAGGGGATGCATCCCTTTCAAAGAGCCAGGACCCAAGCCAAATAAGGCTGGATCAATCATGACCAGTTGAGCCTGGAAACAGACTGGGAGTCAATGAAGCTATTGGATCAGAGAAAGTATATGCTCCCAGTCAACACTTCACCTGGAGCACATTCAACTGACTGAGGTTTCTGAACACTCTTTAAATTCAGCACCACTTTGAGTGCAATCTAGTAATCCATCCAGCATGGAGGTAAGCCATGCGTCACCATCAGCAGATCAGATATGTTACGGAACAGACACAGCTGATGCACTGGTTTTAATGGTGCAAATACACTCCTGGCCAGGGCTGAAACTTCTGTTCAAACATGAATCCAGGAGCTGCTGACCTGACTTTTAAATGGGAATGAAATTCTATCCATTGCAGGCTGAATCCCCCTTCCCTGATCTTCATTCTATCCATTGCAGGCTGAATCCCTCTTCCCTGATCTTCTTTTTGACTCTATTTTTCTTGGTTAATAACATTAATAATCTCAGAGCGACAGGCAAATTTCAGTTTGTTTGCACTTGTCCCAGACCATTAGTGACAATAGAAACTGACTAAAATGTAGAAAAGCTTCCTTCGATGGAAACGAGAAATAGAGTTGGGTTGGCACTCAACCCTAAACTTCTTGACTTCCTATCATGGCTGCTTCATGCATGATACCATTTATACCCACTGGAATTATTCCTGAGAACACTTGTTTAAAATTGATCATTAAATGCTTGGTAGAAAAATGTCCCAGGTTTTTTATATATATATATATATATATATATATATTTTCGTAGATTTTCACGGGTATAGGTATGCATGTTAGGGTGGATTCGGGTTTCTTCCCGTGTAGAAATCTGGTTGTTTTGGCGACGTTTCGACGAGGTCTCACTCGTCATCTTCAGGCTGGTGTTCTGGCTTCTTTCTTCTTGAAGCAAAGCGTGATCTCAGTTGAAGTCCTTCTATAAATACTGCTGGGGGTGTGTGGTTTGCTTGCTCTGTTGCTGATTGTAGGTTCGTTTGTTCTTTTGTGATCTGCTGTGTGGCTGAGGCGATCGTTAAGGGCTTAACTGCTGGTGGGTTAGATGGCTGTTTAGAGGCATCATGTGTGGGTGAGGTGCTGGATGTGTGTCTATTAGCCTTTTGTTTCTTAACGACCTTGGTGATGGGCGTTCTGGCAGCATCCTGGGCTTTGGTGGAGTGGGGTCCTGTGTCTTGTGAATTCATTTTGGTCTGGCTGCGTGTCTGTGGTCTCCCAATGTTTTTTTGGCGTGTGTAAGTGTGCTCCATGTGGTGGCTGGAGTGGGGAGTAGCGGTAGATGGTGCAGTCGTGGTTTTGTTATTGGATGGTGGTTTTGTTTCATCTGTGGGAAGGGTCTGGGTTTGTGTTTGGTGTGGATGGAAGGTGGTGGCATCTTGTGTCCTTTTGGACCTGGTGTCAGTCTTTGTGACAGAGGCTCGTCTGTTGACCAGGGCTAGTTTCCAGATGTCAGGCAAGCGGGAGGTGTCATCACGTTTATTCATGTTGTTTGGGTGTTTCTCTATTTCAATGGCTTCCATGATTATTCGACTGTTGAAGTGTTCAGTTTTGGAGATGAGTTTGGTTCTTTTAAAATCAATTTCATGACCTGTTGTTTTTATGTGCTGGAAGAGAGAGGAAGATTTTTCTTCTTTTTTGACTGCGTTCTTGTGTTCTGCGATGCGTGCGCTTATTCTCCTGTTTGTCTGTCCGATGTATGTGGCTGGGCAGACTTTGCATGGTATTTCGTAGACTCCTTGGTTTTCTAGCTCAATCTTGTCTTTGGGGTTTCTTAAAATGTTGGCTATTTTTTGTTCGGTGCAAAAGGCTGTCTTGATATTGTGTTTGTGGAGAATTTTGCTTATTTTGTCTGTGGTGCCTTTGATGTAAGGGAGGAGGGCAGTGCCGTTGTTCTCTTCTGTTTCTTGGTTCTTGGGGGGTGTTTCTTTTTGGATTAGTTTGGTGATGGTGTTTTTTTTGGAATCCGTTTGCAATTAAAGCATTCGAGAGAGTGTGTAATTCAGTTTTTAGGTGGTCTTTGTCAGCGAGGCGTTTGGTTCTGGAGATGAGGGTTTTTGCTACGGAGTTGATCTGTGCAGGGTGGTGGTGTGATTGTGCATTTAAGTAGCGGTTTGTATGTGTTTTTTTCCGGTAGATGGTATGTCCTAAGGAGCCGTCGGGTTTTTTGTAGATTAGGACGTCCAGGAAGGGGAGTTGGTTGTTGGCTTCTATTTCCATAGTGAATTGTATTTTGGGGTGTAGGCTGTTGAGATGTGTGAGGAAGTTGTTCAGTTTGTCTTTCCCCGTGTGGCCAGATAACAAAGGTGTCGTCAACATATCTGAGCCAGAGTTTGGGTTTATGTTCGGACTTCTGTAACGCGTTGGTTTCAAAGTGTTCCATATATAGGTTTGCGATGACCGGTGAGAGGGGTGATCCCATGGGTGCTCCTTCTATCTGTTTGTAATCTTTGTCCATTGTGGATGAAGTATGTGTTGGTTAGGCAGTGGTTGGTCAGATCTAGGATGTGCTTGGGGGGTTGTATTTGTTGTGGATAGCTGTCAAGGCTTCTTGAATGGGCACTTGTGTGAAGAGCGAAACAACATCGAAGCTCACGAGTAGGTCATTGGGTTGTAGGTCTTGTTTCTTTATAATTTCTATGAAGTGGAATGAGTTTTGTACGTATGAAGAGATGGATTCTGCATAGGGCTGGAGTTGTTTGGCAAGAAATTTGGCGAGGTTTTGTAGGGGTGAGCCTATGGAGCTGACTATGGGTCTGAGAGGTGTTCCTTCTTTGTGAATCTTGGGGAGGCAGTAGAGCTTAGGGCATCTGGATGATTTCTCTCTGGGGATGATGCTTGGCTTGATTTCTTCACTTAAGGGTGAGGCTTTTATTTTGGCTTTGGTGGTTTTTTCCAGGTAGGTGGTGGGGTCTGTGTTCAAAGGTATGTAAGCAGGGTCTTGTAGTAGGTTGGATAGTTTGGCTTGGTAGTCAGATGTGTTCATCACCACTGTGGCATTGCCTTTGTCTGCTGGGAGAATGATTATGTTGTTGTCTTTCCTCAGGTTGGTGAGGGCTTTTTGTTCTTCTTTGTGTAAATTGCTTCTGGGTGGTTTGCTGGAGCAGAGGATATTGGTGACTTCGAGTCTGATTTTGTTGGCTTCATCTGGGTTGATTTTGGTTAGGCTGGCTTCCACTCCGCATATGATGTTTTCAGTGGGGATGTGTCTGGGGGCGACTGCAAAGTTGAATCCTTTGGACAGGACTTTGGTCTCTGCGGTGGTGAGTGTCCTGTCTGATATGTTGTGAACTGTTTGTTTCATGGGCTGCTGTGGGGGGTTGGGCTTCTGGCGTTTTTCCAGTTTGTGGAGTTTGTTGGTGTGTATGTCTGTCTTGTGGGAGGTCTCTGTTTCAGCTCTCCAGGCGGCGAGTTGCTTGGATTTGTTCCAGAGTGTTGGGTGGATTTTGTTGCTGAGTTTGAGGTGGAGAGTGAGTAGGTCTCTGTTGGTTTGATCTAGTAGGTATCTTTTCTTGTGTAGTTCGTTTCTGATCAGGGCTAGTTCTGTTCTTTTCAGGATCCTTTCGCTGGATGGGGTTTTTGAGTGGAATTTCAGTTGGAAGCTTGTGGGGATCACATTTTTATCTCGGCAGTTGCGTAGGAATGCAATGTCACATATATCTGTCATAGGGCCATTGCATTAATTTCCCATACAAGCAAAGCGGCCCCCAATGTGTCACAACAAAGACATTTATAATATAGGGGGCAAGAGATGCCTGATGTATAAACTGGAGTCAGAAAAGGGAGAAGCACTAGAAATCTTATTGCAAATATATGTTGGCAACTGGAGGGTATAAAAAAATCCAGAAGATAGCAAAGCTTTTGATAGCAAAGCTTTTGACTGTGGGGAGTATGAGAACCTAAATATTGCTCTAAAAGGATTGACTGTCCTCAACACTTGGTTGTCCTGATGCACAATCTATAACGTCAAGAGGAAGCTATGGTTTGAACTGATTATGGAAAAAACGGCATGGTTTCCCATAAGCAAAAGTGTCATAAAATGGTATATTTTACCTCCCTGTCTCTTCAAGCTGTATGCAGGACAAATATAGAAACATGGATTGTTGATCCATAGGGTGTCTTTCTGCTCTGCAGTTCCAAGGTTAAGATTATGAAAGACAATAATACTGGGGGAAAGTTGATGGCAAAAGTAAAAGAGGAAAGTTAAAAAAAAAGGAGAGATAGATGCTTGACTCAGTAAAGGAAACCATAGGGTTGAGTTTCTAAATGGTGGCTTTTAATGACAAGACAACTTGGAGGCCACTCACTCAAAGCTGTACCATAAGTTGGAGGCAGCTTGACAGCATGTAATACCACCACCACCAACACACACACACACACACACACACACATACACACACACACACACACACACACACACATCACAGCAGCATAACAACTTCATCTTTTGTAACATGGATCAGCTGATACAGACGAATGCGACGAAAACAATTTGAATATCAAACGTTTCCCCCCTCTCTTTCTACAGAAAGATGCCTATACATAATTACTGCCCCTATATCTAGAGAATGTAATATTTACATGAGATCACCCACCTGGAATATCATAACAGAAAAGAGAAGTGTGAAGTGTGCTCTCCGATCATCATTGCTGCATAATTTGGGAAGGAGAAAAACTAAATCTTATGAAAAGAGACCTCGGCTTTCGGCTTCACACAATATAGCTGCCAAAAATCCCAAATCATTTCCCAAAATGCTTAACCTTCCACACTTCTAACCTATAGCAAGCTACATAATTTTTTCCAAGTCCTTGGAGAATACTTAGAGAGAGGTCATGATTATTTTAACTTCCAAATCATCGACTTGCACCCATAAAGAATCCCTCACAAAAGCCACACAAAGCTGCTGAAGTGACAAGTAATACACATGAACTGCTGAGTCTCATATTTCACTTTAGGCTTTTTTGGTCTTTTTAAAAGGTTTATGACAACATACGAGTAGACAGATGGCACAGAGCTTGTATCATTCAAAATCAGAAAGAGAGCACACTGAAATACTGAAGAATAAATAAATTAGGTTCATGCAGATGTGCCTAGTAAAGGATCCCACTTACGGGAAGCAAAACCTGAAAATCCTCAACAGTCATTACTTGCTGGCTACCATAATAAACAAGAACCTTAAAAGCAGAATATCAGGAACCCGAAAGACCCAGAGAAGGGCCACTGATAGGGAGCAGGATGCTGGATCATAACATACACATTGTCTCACTTGTTTTTTCCCATAAGAATTTTCCAAAATTTCTATTCTCCCCCCAATTGAGGATGGATAGAAGTTTAATCAAATGTTTGAACGCAGAAGTATTTGGCCATCTCACATCCTGGGCTTTGAATGCTTAACTTGGAAAACCCTGGTTCAGAATCCCTGTGAGTTTCATCCTGTCAGTACTAAATGAGGACTGCCATCTTTTTCCTCCACCACTTCTCATTAGTGCTTCATCGTCGTTAACACTTATATGGTATGCACAAGTACCACAGAGTCCTCTGTGTGCTCATCCCAGGAATATCTGTGTGAAGTGGAATTAGGTTCATTCGATTATGGAATAATTTTTTTATTCTTGTTTTTGAAGAATTCATCCAAACATTGGACATGTCTTCTCATTTCTGAGGGGGGAACCATGACCTATGAGGCTGGGTTGGGGGACAAAACTGGAGTGGATTTTAATTCCATGCCTTACGATGGTCCCGCATGGGTGCCTTTTTTCCTTTGCAATCTCTCTTGTTCACCTCATCTTCTGCTGTAGGACTCATGTGTCGGTTCTCAACATAGGCCCCTACCAAAATGTTGAGGACAGCGATTCTGACTGAGGCAACTCAGGAGGTGCTGTTGTTAGTTTATGATGTAAATATTTGTTTTCAAGATTGTCCTTAATAAAGTGATGTAAGTGCCGGATAGCATCAGCTGTTCCTTTTCACCAGGCTGGCAGGATGTGTTTATCTTTCATGATTGAAAGTGAAGTTGATTTGGATTTTTTCAGCATTGTTTGGACAGGGCTCAGATGGAAGCATTTCCTTGCTGATTACCTTAATTGTCTGCCTGTGCCTGAGTAAAAGGTCTTCCTGTGTGTTCTCCCTCCTAATCTTGAGCTTTTCCAATGTTCTCTTTGCCCATTGTTCATTTCAAACGTTGGCCCTGTGGATTATGAATATGTTGTTTATGAAATTGGATGTCAGTCAATACCTTGTTGCAACCGCTCACGAGGCAGACCTGCATACAAAGGTCATAAATAGGGAACATTACATTCACATTGTGGTTACCTTCCCATTTTACTTATCCAGAATCCAGTATGACTCAGGTCTGAATAGATACCAGAACTCGACGGGCTATGCCAGCCCCATTGAACACCTGAAGAACTCATCCATCCAGTTGATCTGCCCAAGCTCTGTGCCCCGCACTCCCTTTTTAACTGAAAATAGGCAAACATTCCCAAAGCCCGCAATTAGCAACTGTGATCTTTGTTTCCCTTGCAACCTGAATTGGGCTTCTAAAGGCTGTACTGCAAACACCAGAGTTGATCACCTCATTTACAGATCTGGAGAAGCTCTCTTCCAGCTTTGGGGAGAAACGTGGCATAGAAATAAAGTTTATTATTATTTATTAATAAGACAAAATTTCTAGCTATGGTCCCTGAAAGGAGTGGTTGGCTATTCTCATGGCAGAGAGATTAAAATAGCTGTACTGCAGCCATAACTGTGTTGACGACCTGGGGTTCAATTCCACGTTGCTGACTCAAGGTTCACTCAGCCTTCCATCCTTCCGAAGTTGGTAAAATACATACCAATCTCGCTGGGGTGAGAGTGGCAATGTGCAGCCTGCATAATTACAGTTGTACCTCTTAAAACAAATTAAATTCATTCTACAGGTCAATTAGTTTTAAGAAAATGTTGTGTTATGAAACACAGTTTCCCAAAGGAATGCATTGAAAATGGAAGTGAAAAGGGGTTTGAGCTGTGTGAGACCCCCCCCCCCCCCAAAAAAAACCAATACAAGGATAGACTAGGTGATACCTTTATAGGTCACTAATAAAATAAAATAAAATAAAATAAAATAAAATAAAATAAAATAAAATAAAATAATGCAAGCTGAGCTTTCGATAGCAAGCTATCTGTATCAAAGCATTGTACCAAAATGCATTCTTGATAGAGGATGCAGTGTATCAAGTGCTGATACACTGTGGGAAGATGGAATTTACCAGATGATGGTTGCAGGAGGCAGGGCTGAATTTTTAAACCACATCAAAGTCCCAGATAAGGTTTCAAACCCAGTACATCAAACAAATCAGCATAGTCATTGCCCACCCATCACCTTTCCTTCCCTCAATTTGGCTCTCTCGAGACCATGGTCCCTACTGGCCTGAAGGATTAATCCATTCTGGAGGCTATGGGTTGCTTCGTTTCCTGAAAATTTTGTCTTACAAAATGCAATTTCCTATAGGAATGGAGTGGGAATGGATTAATCCAATCTGGAGGCTAGAAGAAAGACAAAAATAACCATTCCCCCCTACTAGGCACATGCAGAATGGTTTTTTGTCTTGCAAAGCTTCCATAGGGAATTTTTTGTCACGCAAATCATGTCTACAATTTTTTTTGTCTTACGAGGCATTTGTCTTAAGAAGTACCACTGTATTTGTAAACCACCCAGAGAGTGCTTTAAGCACTATGGGGTGGTATATAAGCAGCACTTTATTCTGAGTTCTTAAAAACTGGGAACTCAGGGAGTACAAGAAGGAAATGGTGTAGGGAAGGTATGCCAGGCATTGCATGTGCCCATGGATTTCAATTTGTTCACTCCTGTAACTATTCATTGATACTTCAATTGTTCACTGAGGAATATTCCTGCAACAGCAGAGGATTGGGGAAAAAACAGGTTAAAACCAGTGGAACAGGGTTTGTTTGTTGTGGTGGGTTTTTTTCAAAAGCCCTCTCAATCCATTAATGTTGTTTTATTTTACTGCTTGACATGATCCTGACAATAACGTTTTGAATGAAATTATAGTTGTTTTATTGGACATGAAGGGTAAATTGTGATGCCTTCGGCTCCAGGATGACTCAAGCGGAAAAGATAAAGTTTTTGCAAGTTTGAGGGACAGAGTATTGTATTTAGATTCCGTGGACAAACACAAGGCCACTGTGTCCTTCAGCAGTGCTTAGTTTCCTCTTTCCTTAGAGGAAGGCCTATAATTTAGAACTGGACAGGACAAGATGCTGAATTTTGGGAATAATTCATGTGTACACTGTACCACTACAACACAGTTGTTAGGCTGTGAGCATTGCAATGCATACCTTTTGGATGTTGGGCAAGGTAGGACAAGTAGCTCATTGCAGTTTTCCCCAGTTATTCCCTGTGCCCCAAACTGCAGCAAACTGGAACTATTTTATTGTTTATTTGTTTATCTTTTATTTGTTACAGTTATTCACTCACTCACTCACTCACTCACTCACTCACACTCACTCACTCACTCACTCACTCACTCACTCACTCACTCACTCACTCACTCACTCACACACACACACACACACACACACACACACACACACACACACACCTTCTTCCAGTGTGCACAGCGTGGCATATACAGTAGGACCCCCATTCCCACTGATTCATTATCCATTGATTCAGTTATCCACAGTTGGCAGAGGAAAAAAATAAATAAATAATTCAGCAGCCGCAGAGCAAGCTACTGTCACAAAGAGACTCTGTAAAGCAAGCTACAGTAGGACCCCTGTAGCCACTGATTCGTTATCCACTGATTCAGTTATCCACGGTTGGAAGGGGAAATAAATAAATAAATAATTCAGCAGCCGCAAAGCAAGCTACTGTCACAGACAGCATCTTTAAAGCAAGCTACTATTAGACATGGGCACGAAACAGAAAAATGGTGTTTCGGTTTTCCGTTTGTCGGTGAGAGGTCTGTTTCAGTTCGTTTCCGTTTGTCAGGAATTTTTTGAAAAATTTCGTTACCGTTTTTTGTTTTTTTGTTTGTCATTTCTTCCCACTTGTTGCGAGATTTTTAAAGCATTTCCGTGCGCAGGCATCCCCCAACGCCCCAGACGAGAGGGAAAACACTAAAAAAAATGGATGCTGGCAGAGACACAGTATAGACTAGGTATGCAGGGAGGCTGCAAAGGCAGCGGCGGGCATTGCCCAGGGTGCAAGGCAGCTGCAGAGTGACTGCACTGCGGGGCAGGGGAGGGTACTCATCGAGAGGTACGCAGCACGCACACACACAGGGAGGCTGCAGGACTGAAGCTAGAGTCGCAGAGACAGCAATCCCACCCTAACTCCCATCAGAGACTGCAAGGAGGACGGGGGCGGCCAGAGCTTTTTATTCCCTCTATGGCTGCCAGACCTGCCCGCCCAGTCTGCAACCTGGGCATGCTATTGGTTGAACATGATCCCACGTCACATGGCTTGCCTCCATTTTGTGGCTGGCAGCGACATCCATTTTAAAGGGAAAAGAAAAATACATTGCGATGGGAGAAGACTAAAACAAATGTTTTAAGGACCCCATCCCCCCCGGTAGGTATTATCAGACAATATAAATAATTATCGCTGTGTTTTTACAGATATCCAGGGCGTTTTTTAACATTTAAAACAGCTCATTTCATTGTGTGTCGCCATTAACGGAAATGAAATGTAACGACCACAATTTTCATGGTTCTGTTCATTTCGTTTCATTTTCATCACAATTTTTGTTTGTCGTTTCATTACGTAACGGAAACGACAAACGGTAACGGAAACAAAAAATGTTTGTTCTGTGCCCATCTCTAACAGACAGAATATCAAATTTTAAAAAATAATCGGGCCATTTCTGAGCAGACATCTTATGGTTGGTCAAGGCTACATGTAGTTTCCAGGTTCCTTCTCTTTGCCTTTATTGAAAATAGGGTCAAGCCTAGCCCTTCTGCAATCATCTGTTGCTTTACCCGTAGCAGAGAGTGGTTCTGAGAGTTCTTCAGTCGGTTCCTTCAAGGCATGTGAAACGAAAAAATGTCCGTTCCATGCTCATCTCTAGCTACTATCATAAAACAGAATTCCATAAAGCAAGCTACTGTCACAAACAGCAGCTGTAAAGCAAGCTACTGTCACAAAACAGCAGCCATAAAGCAGGCTACTGTCATAAAACAGACATTTTGGGGATTTTTGTGTTCTCTCTTATCCAAGGTTTTCAATATCCACGGGAAGGCCTGGAACCAATCCCCAGCAGATACCGGGATCCTACTGTACTGTCATAAAACAGCAGCTGTAAAGCAAGCTACCATCACAAACAGCAGCTGTAAAGCATGCTGGTGTTGCAAAATAGCAGCTGTAAAGCAATTTACTACCACAGAACAGCAGTTTTGGGGACATTTTCTCTTATCCATGGTTTTCATTATCCACGGGAAGGCTGGAAACCAATCCCCAGCAGATACTGGGGTCCTACTGTATAGCTCTCTCCTCAAACTTTACTCTCACAACAACCCAGTGGGGAAGAGTGGCAAAAAATCATCCAGTGAACCTCATGGCTGACTGGAGCTGCGTTCACAGGTTTCCTGAAGATGGCTGGTTAGTCCCATAGTTGAACCAAAGACACCATCTCACAAAGCCACCATGATGTTACTCAAGCTACTTTTGGAACAACTGTAAACAAGACTACACTTGGTCAGGGCCACAGCTGGCAGTAGGGGGGGGAGCCAGGCATGTGCCCCTGGTGCTGTGCTTGGGGGGAGGGAACCAAAATGACAAAACAGTATATTTATTTTGTACAATTCCTACACATACAACTGGAATCTTGTGTGACACAAACTCTAGTTGTGGCCCTTCTCAGAGTAATTTAGTGCCATGCTTTAAAAGAGAAGAAAAAAGGTTCTGCTTATATATCGCCCCATAGCACTTAAAACACTCTGTGGGTGGTTTACAGTTTATTTATGCAGGCTACAAATTGCCCCCCCCCCCCCCGGCAACAAGCTGGGTATTCATTTTACCAACCTCGGAAGGATGGAAGGCTGAGTGAACCTTGAGCCTGGTAACTGGAATTTGAACCCCAGGTCATGAGCACGGTTATGGGTGCAGTACAGCAGTTTAATCACTGCACCACAAAGCTCTTAACAAGCTTTAACAAAAGCTTATTATCTGAACAAGAAGAATACATTTTATTTTATTTTATTTTTATCGCTGCCAGAAATGTGTAAGCTGTCACTTAATAAAATAGGCAGTCAAATTGAACTAAATAGTCCCCTAGCAATGATAATGTCACCGTGAATTCAGGTATGCCTGCCAATTTGGGTAAATACACAAACCAAATGCTTTCATGAGAACAGAAAATAACAATCTCTACACTGGAATGTTCTGTCAGCGAAAGTTTTCCTCTTCCTTTCCCTCCCTCCCTTCTGCATTCAACATTTCTCTCTCCTACCCACTCCCCACTCCCCACCCCTTGCTTCCCTTTATTTCTAATAGAGGCTCAAGGAGCTGAAACAGAGAGAGTTCGCCCGAAACGTAGCCTCCAAATCAAGGAAGGATGAAAGGAAGCAAGAAAAGGCCCTTCAACGCTTGCACAAGTTAGCCGAGCTCAGAAAAGAAGCTGCATGGTGAGTGAAAAGTTATTTTAAAATATAATAATAACTGATTCCCAGTGGGGGAATCGAACTTCCAACCTCTGATTTTGCAGAAGGAGTTCTAAACTTCCAAGCTTTCCAGCAGCTGTCAGCTGGACGTGTTTCGGCAGGAGGCCCCCACCATGAAGAAGATCTAGAACCAAAACAAGGTGGATGTGTTTTGACAGAGGTCTCTGGACTATACATATAGAACATAGGTTTGATGCTTGAAGGAAGATACCGAGTTGCTGTTTGACCACAGTCTGTTCCACAGCCTAATGGATCCCATAGGCTTGGGTTCTGGTGGTAGAGATCAAGCGGGTGGCCTTGACCATTCATCCTTTCCCACTGGATCCCCTGGTGCCTGCCAGAAATCTGCTGTGGAAGACGGGAGTGCCGTCTGCATCAGTGTGGCGAGTAATGTTGGCAGCAAGCAGAAGGCATAATTGGTCAAGGTTGCCTCCTTGTTTCTGCTGCTGGAAGGTCTGGCCCACCCATTGGAGGGAGTGGGGCATCTTGGGTGGCAGATGGTAGGAGGCAGCAATGAGGTTTTACAAGGAAAACCTGTTGCTGACGAGGTTTGCCCTGTGAACCCAAATTTAAGTTAATGCCATCAGGTGTAGTAGATGCTACCCTATTAGCAGTGCTGAAGAAAGGCTTAACTTGTGGACTTCACGGCATTTGTCCAATAGAAAGGAAGGTAAAATGTAAAGGTAAAGGTTTCCCCTGCACATGTATGCTAGTCGTGTCCGACTCTAGGGGCGGTGCTCATCTCCGTATAAAAGCCGAAGAGCCAGTGTTGTGCTAGTCCATGGCCATGTGGCCGGCATGGCTGCAAGGAAACAGTTTGACCTTCCCACTTTTTATGGCAGTACCCGTTTATCTACTTGCATTTACATGTTTTCAAATTGCTAGTGTGACAGGAGCTGGGGTGAACAGCGGGAGCTCACTCCATTGTGTGGCACCTGGGATTTAAACCGCCAAGCTGCTGACTTTGCAGCCAACAGTTTTCGGCGCCTTAGTAAACTTTTATGACCTTAGGGATAGGGATAGGTGCCCCAATCAGCATTTGCCTGTTATGCTAATAAAGCACATACACCCAAACTCTGGAACTCCCTCCCACTAGAGGCGAGGATTGCCCTGTCTCTGATGTCTTTCTAGAAACTGGCAAAGACCTTTCTCTTCAGGCAAGTTTCCCTGAACGAGGGACTACCTTTTATATGACCTTTATATGAATCTACCATACATGATCACATAGACATTGTGTTTATATATTTTCGGAGTGCACTGACACTATGTTTTCAATTGTTACTTTCCCTCACTCATCACTTTACATGGAATTTTTCACTCTCTTTTTAACTGCTCCATTCTCTTGTAGCTTTAATGTAATGTTGTGTTTTAATGCTGTAAGCTGTCCCTCAATTCCCTACTCTCAATTATTTGAATATGTCTTACGTGTATTGGACTGTATATTGTCCCTCATTGCTGTAAGCCGCCTTGGGTCCTTTTCCAAGGAGAAAGGCGAGGTAAAAATATTCTAAAATCATAAATAAAATAATAATAATGCATTGCAGCCTTAGTGTCATATACACAGGTTAGGGCCAGTGTAACATCATGCAAATAAAGGGAGTTGGAACTCAGAGATTCCTGCAGCATCAAAAAACTTATTGTGTCATATTTGGCCAGTGGGCACCACATGACAAAACTTATCTTGAAGGATTGTTACAGAAATTAATAGGGACATTAATAGCTCAGTGGTTTAGGGTTTGGAGGGTAGGGTTAGGCTGAAGAGCCAGAGGTGTATTCGACTCCCCCCACTGTGCCTCCTTGAAAGGGGATGGTCTTGAGGATTTATAGGGTCCCTTCCAGCTCTCCAGTTCTAAGAGGATGATGATGATGATGATGATGATGACAACGACAACGACAACAACGATGACGATGACGCTATTATTTGCAAATCATACTAATCTATGAAAAATACTCTGAAAACCTCCATAAATGTTGAGTTGGGTCCTTCCAAAAAGATTTTGTCATATCTTTATCATTGTTTAAAACCAGTGTTTAGAGATCTTAAGAGTCAGAAGCATCTCCCTCTGGGTAGCACTAGATCAGAGAACTACATCAAAAGCAGCCTGTGGACAGAAAGAATTGTTTCATTTAGAGAACCTGAAGTTGGCATACTAGCCCTAGGATCCTTGCTTAGCAAAACCATTCTTCAGTGGTTTGTGGGTTTTAAATCCAAGCCTGATTACTAATTATTTTCATCAAGGTGAAACTATGATCAGAGGGTTATTTAGTTTAGTTTTGTTTTAAGAGCAAGGTGTTTCCCGTTATGCACCAGAGACTAAATCCAACTGCTAGTCCCAGAGTAGACATATGGACTCAGCTGTGGAATGCAAGTCAGTATTTATGTAAATCCCATTGATTTATTAAGTCCACTGCAGTTGGACTTAATAGCTTTTGGACATAGGTCTAGTAAGTTGGTATGAGAAAGCACCCATTTGAGCAAGTCCTGTTGTATTCCATGAGGCATGATGTACACTAATGCTGCCATAGAAATAATGATAAATAATGCATAATTATATGTAGTGCTGTCTCTGTGCCATGTAGCATTACATTTTGAATGGTCATTCCCCAAACCATTGCTAATTGGTGGGCTCTGAATGTTGTAGTCCCAAATAGTTAGAATGATGTTTACAAAGGAGAGAGAGAGAGAGAGAGAGAGAGAGAGAGAGAGAGAGAGAGAGAGAGACATGCTAAGAACCGAACCTGGTGTTTTTGGTAGTAGTCAAACCATGGGCTCTGCTGCATTCACTATTTGACATGGTCAGCACCAGAATGTGAGAGTGGACAGGGACCATGATATGATCACACTTGAAAGTCAATGTATCTTGACTCAGCTAGCACCTGAGAGCTTCATTTATCCAGTTTCATACTTGAGAAAGAGGCAGGTTGAATATTTAAAAATACAGTAATACCTTGGTTTATGACTACCTTGGATTACAATTGTTTTGCAAGATCCGCAAACATTTTGGATCAATTTTACCTTGATCAACTAGCAATGTCTTGCAATGCAAGCACTGGAGCAGGTCACATGATCACAAGTGAGCCAATGTTTGATCTCTTTCTCCCTCTCTGGTGGAATGTGGGTGATTGTCTGGAACATTCCATCACAGGCAGATCCAAAACAGAGAGAGGAGAGAGGAAGGGGAGAGTGCAGGTTAGGGGTTTGCTTTTTAAATATTGATTATATGAAAAAATGTGGATGTTGACTTCTAGCCAACTTCTTTTGTGAGGTTTGGCATTTTGTGCATACAGTATGTTGTCTCAGATCTCAGAATGAATCATCTGAATTTTCATTATTTCTTATGGGAAAATTTAAAGTTTGATAGTGCTTTGGTTTACAAGCATGTTTCAGGAATAGATTATGCTCATAAACCAAGGTATTAGTGTATAAAACAAGTAGGCATTATTATATAAATCCAATAATAATAATAATAATAATAATAATAATAATAATAATAATAATAATAATAATAATAATAATAATAATAATGATAATAATAATTTGTTGCACCCACAGACCAGGAAATACTGATGCTAACAGAATAGATTACCTAATAAGAATGCAGCTATATCTAAGTTAACAAAGATGTCAAAAGGAAGCTCTTCCTATTTGTCCTGAGGTTGCTACTTGGGCACAAGTTTGATGGATCAGACCCACAGGTGTTGTGTGGGCACCCCATATTTCCCACCCCACCTCCTCCTGTGACCACCCACTCAGAGGTGTCACCCTGGGCTTCCCTGCCCCACCTCCTTCTGTGAGTAGCAGCCCTTGGGGGAGGTGGGATGGAGAATTCAGGGCATCTGGACAACACTTGTGCTCCTGATCTGCCAAACCACAGTGAAGCACTGGACCATGGTTCATGTCCATCTCTAACTTGCAGGAACACATCTACCACAATCAAAGGTCAGGATTCACAGAAAGCCACACAAAAATATCTCAGGTCTCTCATTTGGGAGTCTTTGGTATAAAACGTCTGCAGAATGAGCCGGTGAACAAGAGACCCTGCATAATGTGATATCCCAAGAGTAGTGGGTTTTTATAAAATTAAGTATGCTTTGATTTTATTTATGTGAACTTAATTTTTATTTGTTTAAAATTATTGCTAGGCCAACTTTAAGGGTGGAGCCCTTCAAAAGAATTTGAGAAATTTATCTGGAAGTTCACAAACATTTTATTATGGCAGCCCCTCAGTGTCAGAAAACAGATAATAGAATAGAATGTTGCACACCGATACCTTATGACAGCTGATGTACATCAAATGTGCAAAGAGTTTTTACAACCATTTCTGAGGTGTGTTCACACCCCATCTCCTCCAAAGTGCTAATGGCATTCATTTCATCACTCCAAATTCTTGTCTCTTTGCACTGTGCAAACTGGTTGACTTTTAAAGTACTTTATTGCAGACTTGGCAGTCCCTGGGTTGTAATGACTTAGTGCTTCCCCTTCTCTTCAGTTTTGATCCAACACGTGGGTGAGTTTACCTCCTCTCCATCAAAAACTGTTATTCTTGAAGAATAACAACCTTTGAACTGCAGAGCGGGAAGGGAACCCATGGATAATCAAAATCCAGCCACTGTCAAGGAGGCACCATGGGGGAATTGAACTCCCAACCACAGTCTCTGGCAGTCTCTGCAGCCAGACAGCTAAGCCACTGAGCTACCCAGCAGTTCCCCCAAAGTGGTGTGATCTATGACTTCTAATGTCACACAGAATTCTTCTTGTGAGATTCAATGCATTGACTGAAAATTACATGCCTCCTGAGCACAGCAAATTATACAGCTTAGCCTAAGAACGAGAACTAACAAGCAGCAAACATGATGTAATAAATAATCAAAGGGAAATATGGTTTACATTTATCTTCTACAATTAAAACCAATGTAAGAATGGCAATTGTATCTATTTACGTGATCAAACGTTAGTGGCAAACCCTATGGGTTTCTTACCCTTCTTCAGCCTCATGCTGGTAGCTGGTAACTACACTTACACTGAGATTCTTGGATCTAGCCATAGTCTTCCAGTCAATACATAGCTCATTGGGAACTTGAATGTATTTAATCATTTTTACAAGCATTCATACCCCACCTCCTTCAAAACTTTTCCAAGACAGTGTACTATGATAATAAAACATACACTTATAAAGCAGTGTGTAAAATCAGTGTACAGTTGCTTGAATTTTGTTTGACAGTGCCAGCTAGATCAGACCCATTGAATTATCATTATTTACATAAGTGTTGACTCACTGTTCAGCAATTAATCCCAAGAGTTTGCTCTAGTTGAAACTATTAATTAGATGCCGCCCATTATCTTATCTCAAAAATTCAGGCTGAAGCCCTATTCCACCCCAATAATTGGGTGGCAAGGCTCATTCCTGTGAGCTACATGAGTGCATAGAATTATAAAACCATGAAGTTGGAACGGGCTGGCAAGACCATTGAGTCCAATCCCATTAGAAGTATTTGAAAAGTGCTATCATATCTTCCCCCTTCTCTTCTTCTTTCAAGGATAAATATGTCCAGTTCTTTCCATATTTTCTAGATATGGGCACGAATTAAAATACATTGCAAAATTTATTAAAAATAGCTAATTTGTTGATTTGTATCCTTATGAATTGATACCCCCCACAATGAATAAGAACAGATGAATTTTAGCTATTTTTAATGTGTCAATTTGTTGGCACAATTTGTAGAGACATCTAATTTGCAGGGGAAATTTCCACTGGCTCTCCTCTACAATCTCTCAAAGGTAAGATTGGGTTTCCCCAAGCCAGTTACTAAAGGGCACTTACCAAAGGGGGACCATTTAATGGGTGTATAACTGAAATGTATACCTGAGGTCTGAAACCCAGTCTTTATCAAACTTGGGTGGGGGGGTTGTCGAGGAAAGTCATGGGTATCTTCCCTGCAAATTTTGTGTCTCTAGGTGCCTGGGGGGACACTTTCCTGGTGGGGGCCTATTTTGAGGTCACATAACTCAGATATCTGGGGATATGTAGAGGAGAGTCAGGGAAAACATCCCTGAAAATTTGGTTTTTCTAGGTTTTTGGTGTCTCTACAGGGTTTTAATGCCTGGGGCGTGGTGGCTCAGCGGGCTAGAGGACTGAAAACTGTTGGATGCAAAGTCGGCAGCTCAGCGGTTCGAGTCCCGGGTGCCACGCAGCAGAGTGAGCTCTCACTGTTAACCCCAGCTCCTGCCAACCTAGCAGTTTGAAAGCATGTAAATACAAGTTGATAAATACATACTGCTTTAAAAAGTGGGAAGGTAAAACAGTGTTTCCTTGCAGCCATGCCAGCCACATGGCCATAGACTTGCACAACACTAGCTCTTCGGCTTGAATACAGAGATGAGCACTGCCCCTAGAGTCGGACACGACTAGCACACATGGGGGAGACCTTTATACAGGGTGTTAAATTTTAAAAAAATGGATTTACCAATTGATTCATCAATCGGTCAGAAAAAATGTATATTTGTTTGCTTGTTTTTTTATTCATCAATTCGGATGAATCATGAATTTAAACCCATTTCAGGCCTTTTCTTTTCTCTGAAGCTTTCTTTCCTTGTCCTGTGTATCATATTGTTTGGGTTAAGTGCCCCTATTATCTAGCCTAGATAATATAGATTAATCAGCAGGAACACACTCTTTATCTATCAAGGGCTTAATTCCTAGTGGGTCAAATGAGTGAACTTCAGGGCCTCTTGCAAATTTGGTGACCATTCTGGGGGTGAACCACCACCTATTTTAAAGCCGAAACAGCTCAGTGCTGGCGGTTGCAGTGCAGCCGAAGCATTTTACATTCAGGAACTCTGATTTAGCATGCTTTAAGCCGGGGTGCTCATGATTATCCTCTCCTTCCCTACTCCTCAGGCCTTTGTAACCTTTAAATAATTCACAGCTAGAGGTACATATCCAGCTCCCCATGCTGGGCTAATGATCACATTATAGCTAATGGTATATTTATTAATGGTGGTGCTTGAGAGCAGCTGAAGGACAGTGGATCAGCCTATGTGTATACATATCTGAAATTGCAAGCTGGACCCCTGGAGGTACTGTATACATTTAAGCATGACTAGGAATGTTTTAGAAATACAGCTAAGGAGTTCTACACACCCACACCGGAGGGAACACAAACCCCGACTGAGACGGTGTTGCTGTGCTCTGAGAGTTACTGTTTAAAATGACCACAGGGGTGGGTGGGAATGGGGGGGGCGCTCCACACTTAGTATCTTCGCTCAACAACTCGTGTGTCAAATAAGATGTGTTTAAAGTCATTTCAAAATTGGTAACACAGCATGCTTTCCTCAGCTGTAGTTGGAAAGCATAAGGGTGGAGGGTGGGGGAAAGAAAGTCGGTGCCACAGCATCCCCTTCCTCTCCGCAAAGAAACACCAAATACAGCATCACAGGTTTCCTGTGATATGATCACAGGTAGCACAAAATCTTCAAAAAAAAAAAAACCTCTGGGGAGATATTATCCACTAGGGTTCAAGACATTTCACCAACTTGTCAATAAAACAAAATTGGTGGCCTACAAGGAGGATCTTGTCCAGGCAAAATACTGGGAGAACTTTCCCAATAAGGGAAACCAAAGCAGTAACCATTTATATTTATTTATTTATTTATTTATTTATTTATTTATTTATTTTATATTCCACTCCATCTAGCTACACGGCTACCCTGAGCGGTTTATAAACTGAACAGAAATCAAACCATAAACAGTAAAATACAATAGATAAGCACAAATATATAAATAAAAACACAATAAATAGAAAACAATATATAACAAAAGCATAGAACAGGAGCAAGATGGGCTACAGATAAAAACAAAATGAATACATAATAGCAATCATTATTACAACAAATTAATATGTGGGGAAAGCCTTTTTAAATAGCCACATCTTTAGATGCTTCTTAAAGACTGGGAGGGAAGGTGCCAGACAGATCTCAGGAGGAAGTTGGTTCCAGAGCCAAGGGGCCGCAACTGAGAAAGCCCAATTTCTTGTCAAAGATTTACTGGCCTCCTTCAGCGACGGCACCCACAAATGTCTTGCCTGAGATGATCGGGTGTTATGGGCAGTATTTTGTGGCAGGAGCCATTCTGCCAGATAGGTCAATTGAGGTCAATGGTAGCCATGTGCGCCCAACAAAACAGAATACAAACACAAAAGCAGGCAGCTTTATAGACTGCTGAAAAAAATCATAGTACAATAAATGAGCTTTCATGGATTAAATACCACTTCATCAGGTTTGTATCACCATGAACAGCTTAGATTTAGATAGGTGAAATTTAATGCCCACTTGGGTGGGGAAAATAATGGCCTACTTAGCCGCTATATTTCAACTACTTTTCCTAAGTACCAAATTCTGCATCTAATTAAGGCTATTTCTGTTGATCAGGCAACTCCCTGGAGACAGCCCCAAGCCTGGTCTGGTGTGGATTTGGGCTGCATCGGGAAGGTTAATCTTTTCAGGGCTAATAATTAGAGGAGGGGAATGCTGGAATACAGTGTAAAGCAGATGCTGAGGTGCTGGAAGGTAATGAAAAAGGGAAAGGAGCTGGGCTTTACTGACTGACATTTTCATTCCAAAATGAAAATGAAAGATCTCTTATGCACTCTCCAGCCACTGAGACCATAGATGACCTCCCACGCCCCATTTCACTTAGGGTCTAGCTTGCTTAGGCGCTGCTCTGGATTGTTGGGTTTTAGGGATGGGCACGAAACGGTAAAATAATGTTTCTTTGCCATTTCATTTCGTGCTCACCCCATTTTGTTTTGTTTTGTTTCTGGGCTCTAGTCAGTACCGGCGGGATGGGTCTGGTATCGATTGGGCCAGTTTTAAAGGGCTCCCATTGACAGACCAGCAGGAGCCCGAAAACAATGGAACAAAATGGTTTGATTCAATGGAAAAATAACCATCTCATTTCGTCTATAATGAAATGCTGCTTCCTTGTTTCATTTCGTTTCATTTTGTTTCTTTACGTAACAAAACGATGAAACTGCATTTCATTTTTCGTTTCCTGCCCATCCCTATTGGGTTTCCATTTGGTTTAGAACGGAGTGTTTGTGTGACTATGTTGAATTCTTGCGTTCTTGTCTGGCTTTTGAGCGGTTAAGGTTTTGGCAGTTCTTGTGTAGCCTGGTATGCCTTTCTGCCCACTTCCTCTTTTTGTTTATGGGCTCACTTCCTTCTTCCATTTGCAAGTTGTCTTCCCAGGGTGGGGTGGGGGTGAGGCTGGCATGTTACTGCTCCTGCATAAAAACAAAGGGTGCCCAGTGCTGAACTGGCTGAAATGAGCAAGTGAACAGCACCAGTGGAAGGAAGGAAGGAAGGAAGGAAGGAAGGAAGGAAGGAAGGAAGGAAGGAAGGAAACCACATTTTGCAGATGGTCTGCCCCTAAACCTGAAAAGTTACCTGTCTGCAATATGGTATGGCAAATCCCCCACCACCACATCATATGGGTTAAAAATAGATCTCAATCTTAAATGCTCTAGATTGGACTTGGGGGGGGCAGCAATATGCTGCCCTACTTTCACCTGTTCCAAACAGTGATATAGAGTTCACTCTGCCTTATTAGGGCTGGCTCTACAATGAGGCCGAGCCCAAGGGGAGCAGTGGCATGATAGCTGTATGTGGAAAGAGACATCTGCATATACATCCCACCTCCTGTTCTCTGCCCCATGAGGTAGCGTTCTGCTCTTAGATGTAGGAGAGACAGGCAGAATTGAAGTCAGATGCCGCTGGAGAGCTTTTCAACTGTTTGGGTAAAAGGAACAGGAGACATTTTGTCCCTCACCTCAGGCAGCATAACAAGCCCTAGTCAACAGAATGCTTCGTCGTGCAATCTGAGGTAGCTTGAAGCACACAGTCTAGAAATTTCAGCGTGCCGTTTGTATTTCACTGTTCTAGATTCATGGTTTCCCAAATGTATATGTTGTTAGAGCAACACATCCCCAGTAACATTGGCCAGAACTGAGGCACATAATACTAATTTTCATATTCTGTAGCTCTTCTTTGGCTCTAGTACATAGGTTTTACATGAATCAGAAAAAGGAAATAACTTCCTATCTCTTCACTGAACTTCTACCCAGGTCAGGCCCACCTGTGTAAGGTTCGCATGAATTTCCCACAAGAGAAAGATGCCCTGAAATGGGAAATGACGACCAGCTCACATGGAGGCCTCTACCTACAGAAGCAGATGTACAGATGCATGATCCCATGTCCCAGAATACAAAAGGCCTATATATTGTGGTGTGTGTGCGCGCCAAAGAGAGGAGGAGGAGGAGAGAGAGAACTGGCCTTAAAATAACATTGCATTCCTCCTAAAGAGACATTCAGTCAAATGCTCTTTTTTCCTGGGAACTGCAATACATCTCCGTTTTGTTTCTGTTAGTGTTGCACTTAGGAGCGGTACAAAAAAAGTGACTTCATGTCCATCACACAACTACTGAAATTTGTCTCAACCATGTCCCCGGAATGGGTGCTAAGCGAGACAATACTGCACCTGGTGCTGGCGTAGGGTTTTCCCTTGTCACTCTTTGTTCCCGCTTTCTGTTCTGAGACAAGACACTGTAGTAATGACTGTCATGCAACAAAACATTTGTTTCTGTCAGAAAACTGTGTCTGGTTTTTTTTAATTATTACTGTATTTTGACTTTTCAGAAGTGAAATATCAAAAAAGATTTTTAACCCCCCCCCCTCAACAAAAAAAAGGAAAAAGGAAAAAGGAAGCTAGACAAATTCAGTGTTTGTCATGGTACAAGACCGTGAGGTAACACTTGTCACGAGACAAGTTATCACAACCATGGGAACACTGAAACAGGGACAAAACCATGTGATCGTGACCCAATGCTGTCACGGTACAAAACTAGTTGCGGAACAAAGAAGGACATGAAGTAACCGCTAATGTTCCAGATGTAATTCTGTCTTTGTAGATTTCACATAACTGCTAGTTTGGTGGCTCACCAATTTTGTGACTGTTAAGGAAAATGAGGCAAACAAATGGAGGTAGAGCCTAAATGGAGAACAGAGATACAATGCTACTAATTAGAGATGGGCATGAACTGGAGGGTGGAGCAGCAACATGTGTTGGCTCATGGTTCAGTTCGGGGATCACGTGTGGCCAAACAAATGAAGCACTGAACTCCCCCCACCCCCTCCTGTCCCCACATCCTGCTGTCATCCCTTTGCAGCCCCTCTTCAAGGGGGGTATGGATAGCCATAAACCACAAACCAGCAGGAACCACTGGTTTTCCCATTCATGCCCATCTCTACAAATAATGCCTCTTTTTTTCTGCAAAGGAAATTTGTACCAGACCCCCCCCCAAAAAAACGACTTAACCTCTAGACATGTGCTTATTTTCTTTAGCTCCAAAAAGCTGCAATATAGAGAGAGAGATGTGATCTGGTATATTAAAATCCCAGAAGCTTTCAATACTATTTATGTGGGTTATTATTTGCTGTGTTGTTGTTGCTTTGTTATATTGTGAACCACCCAGAGTGGCCTTGGTAGCTAGATGGGTGGTTGGGGTGGGGGGTGGGGAAGGAAGGAAGGAAGGAAGGAAGGAAAGGAAAGGAAAGGAAAGGAAAGGAAGTACTAGTTGTGGTGGCCAAGATTTCTGAGAATTGTAGTCAAAGAACATCTCGGGACCCAAGGTTGGGAACCGATGATCATGAGTCAAGAATGTAACATTGTTGTTTTCCAAGATGCTTTCTAGTAGGGCAAGATTTTTCATCCCGCTTATATTCATATACTGTAATTGGTTTAATTAGGCATTGTCTTCACAAGGCAAAATGACAGTGACCAATGACAGTGCTTTGGGTCCTCATGCCTGCAGAGGACCCCTTGGGGCTTCTTGCTATGGGAATGGATAGGCCCACTGAAATCGCCACCCAAAGTGGGGAAGGTTCAGGAGTTCCAGTGATGTTTCAGCCAATCTCGAGAGACTGATGGAGAGGTAATTCAGAGCAAGAGGAGAAAGGAGGCCAGAGTAGCTTATGTCTCCTCTAGCCCTGGGTAAGGTTTCCGGTGATGACCAGGGTCCTAGAGATGGGTACCACTGGACACTGGCCAAAGCTAGTGCCATTAAAAAATCCAAGCTCAGCCACCACCGTCACTGGCAATGAATGTGATCCCCCTATTTTAACCTCCCCACCTGTGGCCATTCATTTAGTTTAAAAAAAAAACCATCCCTTGCACAGTTCCTTGGCTCCAGAGGCCTGATTGGAGCCAGCCACTATTCAAGCCCCAGCTGGCTTCCTAAAGCAGCCAGTTCTCATGAAATGGATGTAGCAGCAGCATTGGTGGCTTTGCTGTCTTCAGCACTCCACCACCTGAAGCCGTGGCCTCCCAGGGGCCAATGATGGGCCCTGCCCAGTTTCTCCCTCCGATTGCAAAGCTTTGCAAAAAAGGCGTAAAGCAGTGGTTCTCAACCTGTGGGTCCCCAGATGTTCCTGGACTGCAACTCCCAGAAGACTTCATCACTAGCTGAGCTGGCCAGGATTTTTGGCAGTTGCAGTCCAGGAGCATCTGGGGACCCACAGGTTGAGAACCACTGGCCTAGAGGAAAAGGGCAAGTAACTTGGAAGCAGCAGCAGCAGCAGCAGCAGTGAGAAACGAAGGGATCTCGCCAGAAAAATGGGGAGGCACTGAGGACAAGGCCCTCCTAAACCTTGGAGCTAGCAGAAGCTCTGAACTCCAGATGACCCCTGTGCAGTTACCAGAGGAGGAAAGATTACAGCCAGAGCTTTAACACAACACTCTCTTTTAATTCTCGGGAGTTGGAAATGCATGCCTTTCCTTTGCTTCTGAAATGGCAGGATTATGCCGTGGTTCTTTCAAGATGTTCCTTGATTGCTAAGTGTACATGTCCAATGCTTCTGTGTTCTTTCTGAGTGGCATTTACAGAAATGCATTTTTTCTTCTTCTCTTCCAGTGCTCCTGGGAGCGGCCCTATGTTCAGATCCACCACCGTGATGGTCCGAGATAATCTGAATGAAATCCCCCCACCTGCTCTCTTCGACACCACTAAAAAGGAACAACAAGAGTTCAACTTTGCGTTGTTGCACAGCTCAAAGAGTCCGGGCAGCGTTACATCCATGACTTCTTGGTCACTGGCAAATAACAGCAAACCGGAGGTGAACCGGCTTGGGGATCAGATGCAGGGAGTCCATGGACATAAAGTGGCTTTCTCTTTTGCCTTCCCCAAGAAGGCATCAGTCAAGCTTGAGTCCTCCGCTGCTGCTTTCTATGAATATAATGAAGACGCATCAGCTGAGCATGGACTGAACCGAAGAAGTCGGTTCGTTCCTGGGCCTTGCACCCTTCCGGTTTCACCAGCAGAAGAACCTGCTCCTTGTCTAGAGGAGAAACCAAGCTCTGTTGCTCCGCTAAGTGAGAAACACGATCACAGTACAATCTGCCCCCCAATACAGGACTCCCATGAATTGGCCAGTCAAGAGCACATGGCCCAAGAGGGTGTGCATTTAAGGTCCCCCATTTCTCATCTGAAAGGCCAGGAGCTTGACAGCGTGGATAGTGTTTCCACTAATACAAATTTGGTAGATTCCCTGGATGAAACACCCATCCAGAGTGTCTGCTGGGAATCCAGATCATCCTGCAGAAAGCAATAGTGATGAGCCCATGAGAGATGATTGCACCAGTCTTCCTGTGAGTGAAGAATGTTTATCTCAGCCCGACGTCCAGGAAGACCATGGTCAGAACATTAGCACTGATTCACCCGCGACGGAAGAGGCAATTAAAAGATCCTCTGCTGATGGATCAGCCCCAACAACCTTGGAAGGGCAAACCATCACTCTGTCATGCAAGCAAAATCCACAGAAAAGACTTTGTGAGCCATTTGTCCCGGTGCTGAACAAATTTGGATCGACCATTCTTCAGTGGCCATCTGAGATGCTCATGTACACCAACACAGAGCCCTCAATTTCCTATAGCTGTAATCCGTTATGTTTTGACTTCAGGTCATCGAGGCTGAATGAAGGCCTGGACAAAATTAAACAGCCACCCCCTATGCCAAGTTTGTCACATAAGCCTGAATCTACCCAGATCTTGATTTTGGATGATACAGATAAATCCCTTGCGGTGAGCCCTTCTTGTGTGACTGACATCAATATACGTCCGTGCGAGAACGTGACATTCGTTCCGACAGACGTTTCTTCTGCTCAGAGTTTTAATTCCGGAAAGAACCGAGATGTAGCAGATGTGGATAAATTGTGGATGATGGAGAAACGAGAAGGCGTCAATCCCTTGAAATGCATACGAAGTTGCTCGTCTGCCACTGAGCAACAAAACAAGGGCTGGGCCAAAAGAATGCATGAAAAGTGGCTCCATAAAAACAGGAAAAGGAAAAGGTGGAGAAAGTTGTGCCGTCACCATTGCATGGAAATGACTGAGGCCGAGGGTGATCTCCATCCAGGACCTGAGGAGAACACCCTTCGTGTGGTTAATAAGCATCAGAGGCTACATAATACTCCAGGACAAGATGTAGCCCAAAACGGAGTAGGAGGGCCAGTTTCAGAGCTTCTAGAACAGGCCCCTGACACTCTAGAGGGTGGCAACAGTGAGGACAAGGGAACCATAGCTACATCCACCAAACTGCAAGAATGCCAAACAGTACACTCTGTTTGGAACACAAAAGACTATAGCAAATGCTGCATGAACGCGAACCATCCATGGAGAGGGAACACGACAGCGTCTCACAGACAATCGAGTAAAGCAGAACTGGGTTCTGGAAGGAGGAGCTCAGCTTGTCCCAGAGCCTTCTGTAAGTGGGATATCAGAAGATGTACCAGTAGTTCAGCCCATAAACATAGAGGCCACGATCCTGATGAAAGCCAAGCTGTGAATGCAACACAGCCCACCAAGAGGGCCTATGATTCTCCCCCAGAGGAGCCAGAGCGATCATACAGAAAGCGGAGACATCACATACCCTCTTGTTCGTCAGATGAAATTTCGCCCACAGAGGCCTGTTATTCAGAAAGTAGCGCAAGGCAGGCACAGGGTGCAGCAACACCGAGCAAACCTAGACGGAAACGAAGGAGAAAGAGGACAAGAATGCGCCTCACCTTTATTGAGAGGTCTCATAATGACCTTCCTAGAAGGAATAGCCAGGAGAAAGCTCCCGAAAAAGTCTCTGTGGCAAATCATTCCCCCAAACCATCATCTGAAGAAAATGCGGAGCAAACGAAAAACCCTACCGCCACCACCGATTACGCATGCAACATGGAAAAAACAGTGCAACCATTAGAAAAAGAAACATCCCCGGAATCCGACTGTTTGCTTTCGTTAGAAAACACCCAAGGATCAACTGGTTCCTTTACAGAGAATGCTCCCCATCTGGAAGAACCGACATATGCTGCTTCCCCGATTCCTGAACATGCTGTTCTTTCAGCGTCAGAGCCCAGGGACTTGCCGAAAGAGGGAGAAAAACAGGAACATGGGAGTGCTGCTGAAATCCAAGCTCCAAATGAAGTGCCCGCTCTTGAAATGAACTTAGACCCGCCTCCCTGTAAAGCCTACCTGAGCCGCTCTGAAGTGACTGAAGGGATACCACAGGAAAAGCTCCACCCCTCAGCCACCGAGTGGCTGCGGGGTAAACCCAGGCATGTTCAACACTCCACCGCCTTTGCCCTTTAAAGAAGCACATGTGAACAGCCATGCTTTTTTAACCACGGAACAAATCCTGACCCCTTTCGCCTTGCCAGAGCACGCGCTGCTTTTGCCCCCGGAAAACCACGACAAGTTCAAGGACCTGCAGTGCGAGGCCTACCACCAGATCATCCAGCAGAACATGTTCGCTAGTAAGATGAAGCTGACGTTTCCTCCCGCCACCATCCAACCTTCTGGGGCTCCCCTGCCACCCCTGCCTCTGCACCAGCAGCCACTGTGTTCTACCTCCGTCACTACGATCCATCACACTGTTCTGCAGCAGCATGCGGCGGCGGCGGC
This sequence comes from Phrynocephalus guinanensis, assembly GCA_037367245.1. Classification (NCBI taxonomy): domain Eukaryota; kingdom Metazoa; phylum Chordata; class Lepidosauria; order Squamata; family Agamidae; genus Phrynocephalus; species Phrynocephalus guinanensis. The sequence continues at coordinate 31,046,110 of CM074732.1, read as the reverse complement.
AGCAGCAGCAGCAGCGGCAGCAAGCACCTTTAAGGTCCTCCAGCCTCACCAACAGTTCCTTTCCCAAGTCCCAACTCTTTCCCGGACACCTTTACCTCACTTCTCTGTCAGGCCCAGACTCTGTCCCACAGGACACACGGCCCTTGTTGGCCCACCCCAGCTGCCACTCATCCCGGCCTCAGTGCTCCACCCGGGTCACTTGGCTTTCCCCCCTTTGCCGCATGCATTCTTCCCTTCCCTCCTGTCCCCACATCCTGCTGTCATCCCTTTGCAGCCCCTCTTCTGAGCCCCACATCATGAAGAATGGACGGAGGGGCGTTGGACTGAAGAGACGCCAACTGAGGTCCTGAGAAGCTGGGTGAAATCTATCTATCAATGTAGGCCATGATGACAAGGTTTCGAGTGCCGTCTGATCTGGGAACTCTTGGCCGTTGGCCTAGCAATGCCAATATTTATGTGTAAAGTGCAGGTTCATAATAAAAACTAAAGCACTGAGTAGTGTAATGATACAATCTCTCTATATAGGTATAGTTATGTACGTATGTAAGAAGATAATGTCTTAAAATATGTTAACATGTATATAAAATATATTTATAGTACTATAAGTTATGTTGTAAAGTATGATCCTGGATTTTTTTAACGATTATATTTGTGTATTTGCACCTAAGTAATGTTTAGAAAAAGCCAATGCACTATGTTTTGTACAACATTCCTTATAACCATAAATATAGTAAGAAACTCCCTCTTTGCAATAATATCTTGTTTGTTTGTTTCAGAGTATAACAAAAATACTATATATATTTATATGGGGTGTGTGTGTGTGTGTGTGTGTGTGTGTGTGTGTGTGTGTGTGTGTGGTGTTGGTACAGTCATGACCGAGTCTTCGTGACCCCACGTCCATGGAGTTTTCTTGGCAGGAATACTGGAGTAGTTTGCCAGTTGCTACTCCAATATGTTTCCTTCCATTTAGATAGAGCACTTACTTTGTTTAAATTAATTAGTTTCCTAGACCTCTGTGATTTATAATCAAGGCTCAGAGGCTAACACCTTAAAGGGAGTATCCTGACAGGGAGGTAGACAAAGGGTAATGGATTGTTTTGTATTAGCAGTTTGATACAGTAGAGACAAATATTGTTCATTACTGGTGCTTCCTCTACAGAGGACTTGGAAAAATTTTCTTAAAAATAAAAGCAGTGGAAGAGAAAGCAAGCACAGGGGACTCTTTCTATAACACATCTTGTAGCCACCTGCAACTTCTCAGAGCTGTGCCTTCCTCTGTTCTGCATGGCTCTCTAAGCAATTTTGCCATGAGCCGGAGGGGTAATCACGTTGCCTAGAACAACCTGTCCATGAGGTGCACCCCCTGGATGGCTCGCACAACCATGGGCACCTCTGTTGCCCATGCCCAAGCCAGTCACAATATAGGTGATGCCTAGCAGTTGCATACCCCCCCTCAATATGTGCCATGCCAGACGTACTGATAAGAGTGCAGACGGAGAGATGGGGCATCTGTCATATAAATGCTGCTAAGAACAATGGGATGGACGCAGATTTAGAATCTGCTGGCAGAAGGACGTGTGGCTGCCTCCTCTTCACTAGGACAGCCTACCAAGAAATAAAGATGTGAGTCAATGCTGCATGGTGACAGCAGTAGTGTGAGAAGAAGGAGTGATTTCCCCCAAATGAGGCAGGAGTATGAGTGGAGATAACACAAGCAGAAGATTACTTGGAAGTTGAGTCATGGCAACTGGACATCTTTTCAGAACATTTCACTGCTCACGCAGGTAGCTTCTTCAGTCTGAGGAAGGTTGATGGGAGGCCACCTCGGTCTGAATAGGTTTGTTAGGTGGATAATGGCCTGGGATGTGTGAAATGAGCCCATTTAGACCCAAGTGAAGTGAAACCAAGGTGAGCTATAAATTGGAAGCCTCCCACTAACCTTCTTCAGGCTGAAGAAGCTACTTTGGTGAACAGTGAAATGTTTTGATCCCATGAGAAAAGATGTCCAGTTGCAACGACTCAGCTTTTGGATAACCTCACCTGGATGACTGAGAATCCTGACAAGCAGAAGATGCCTTCTCTGGCTCGTTACATCCTGCCATTTCAAAAACAGTTCTTTCACTGACTGTATACCATTTTCAGAGGGAGGGGAAATCTTCCATGGGGAGTAGAGATGGGCACGACTCAGCGAAATTTTCGTTTTCGTTTTCGTTTTTTTTTCGTTCATTTTGTAACGAAAACGAAAACGAAAATTTTTCAAAAACGGAAACGGAAACGAAACGACCAAATTTGCCGTGTTTTTTCGTTTTCGTTGCGGCAAATCCATTGAACTGAAAAGAATGCTAACGAAACAGCAATTTTTCATTTTCGTTTTTGTTTTTTCGTTTCGTTATGAACCAAAAACGAAACAAAAATTTTTCAAAAAGAAAACGAAAAACGAAAATGAACCGAAACGTATCCCCAACGACCAAACGAAAAACGAAACACAGTTTTTTTGAGTCGTGCCCATCTCTAATGGGGAGGAAAAAGCTGGAGAGTTCCATTCCTTTAGCCCAGTTGCTTAGGGTTAAACTTAGATTCAATCAAGAGTACTTTTTGCTGTCTTCCTCCTTGTCATGGAAATGTGTAGCATCTGAAGTAGAGTTATGGTAAACTGACTTTTACTGTTAGGCAAAGTAGTGGTTAAGCTACAGAGAGATCATGCTGGATCACAGTGTGCATATTTCTAAATTGCATAGCTGTGGGTGGAGAACTCATTGTAGAGATCCTGTTTGGGCAGAATGTATAACATGAGTTCCTGCTGGAAGCCAACCATGCCCACAAAACAGAGGCAACAGAAAGTGGAAGTGCTCTAGTAGGTAGACAAAATGAAGAGAGAGGCGAGTGGAAATGTAGAAGGAATTCCAGCTGATGCAATTCCTCTTCTGGGTTGAAATCATAGGTGGTCTGTAGTCACTCAATTTACAACTTCGGTTGGAGGCCTCATGGGCCATCATGGGAATGCATGAAGATAACATAGCATGGGAGTTTTCACACTTTTTTGGGAAGAAAAGTATCAGTTCAGTTTATGGACAGCTTCTTTATAATCTGGCTACTTAAAGGTGGTGGTGGGGAAACAATGAAACAATGTATGTGTCCTTGCCAGAAGATGAGCTCCAGAGAGAAGGTGAGTTCATATGTCACTGGCAACACAAATTCCCAAGGAAGAGGATGCTGTGCCTTCATACCTGTAGTGGATGCAGATGTAACTTATAAATAGATCTGGTTGGTGTATGCATCCTGAACACTTGATCAGTGTGACATCTAGAGATGATTGACAGGGGCCCACTGGCCAATGTAGACTTGAGACTCTGGACAGGATATTTGCATTATTGAAGGCATTGTGCTTTTGAACAGGGCCACCCAGAGAGGGCTACAGTATATCACAGAAGTGAGTACACCCCCTCACATTTATTTATTTATTTATTTATTTATTTATTTATTTATTTATTTATTTATTTATTTATACATACATACATACATACATACATACATACATACATACATACATACATACATACAATTTATATGCAGCCCACTACCCAAAAGTCTCTTTTCATGTGACAACACTGAAGAAATGACACTTGGCTACATAAAGCAGTGAGTATAGAGCTTGAATAACAGTGTAAATGTGCTGTCCCCTCAAAATAACACAACACAGAGACAGTCTAAAGCACTGACAACAAAAGTGAGCACACTCCTAAGTGACAATGTCCAAATTGGGCCCAATTTTTCCCCTCCCTGGTGACACGAGACCCGTTAGTGTCACAAGATTTCAGGTATAAAGGGGGAGAAGATGTTATCAGTCTCACTGTCACATATGGTGTTATCGCTCTCACTCTCTCATACTAGTCACTTGAAGTTGCACATGGCACCTCATGGCCATGGACTGAGGATCTTTAAAAAATTGTTGCCCTACATAAAGATGGCCTTAGGGCAGTGTTGGCGAACCCATGGCACGGGTGCCAAAGGCGGCACTCAGAGCCCTTTTTATGGGCACCTGACATCACCCCTTCACAGCCATCTGTATTCAGGTTAAATTGCTGTATTGGCACTTTGTGGAAAATTTGTAGGTTTTGAATCACAGTTTGGGCACTCAGTCTCTGCAGCTTGGTGGCCAAGACCATACAGTGGTTTAACAGGACAGGTTACACTCAGAGCAGGCCCACAATGGTCGACCAAAGAAGTTGAGCGACCGTGCTGAGCATCATATCCAGAGGTTGGCTTTGGAAAATAGATGTATGAGTGCTGCCAGCATTGCTGCAGAGGTTGAAGGGGTGGGGTGGGGTGGGTGAGTCAGCCTGTCAAACCTTATGCCGCACACTGCATCAAATTGGTCTTCAGGGCTGTCATCCCAGGAGGAAGCCTCTTCCAAAGATGATGCACAAGAAGCCCGCATACAGTTTGCTGTAGAAAAGCAGACTAAGGACATGGATTTCTGGAACCATTTCCTGTAGTCATATCAGACCAAGATCAACTTATTTGGTCCAGATGGTGTCAATTGTGTGTGGTAGCAGCCAGGTGAGGAGTACAAAGACATGTGTGTCGTGCCTACAGTCAAGCCTGGTGGTGGGAATGTTAGGGTCTGGGGCTACATGAGTTCTGCTGGCTCTGGGTAGCTATAGTTCATTGAGGGAACCATGAATGCCAACACGTGCTGAGACATAATGAAGCAGAGCATGATCCCCTCCCTTCGAAGACTGTGCTGCAGGGCAGGGCAGTATTCCAACATGATAATGACCCCAAACACACCTCCACAATGACCACTGCCTTGCTAAAAAAGCTGGGGGTAAAGGTGATGGACGGGCCAAGCCTTGCTAAACCCTACTGGGCATCTATGGGGCATCCTGAAACAGAAGGTGGAGGCGTGCAGGGTCTCTAACATCCACCAGCTCTGTGATGTCGCCATGGAGGAGTGGAAGAGGACTCTGGTGGCAACCTGTGAAGCTCTGGTGAACTCAATGCCCGAGAGGGTTAAGGCAGTGCTGGAAGATAATGGTGGGCACACAAAATATTGACACTTTTTGCCCAATTTGGACATTGTCACTTAGGGGTGCACTCACTTTTGTTGGTCGCAGGTCAAACATTAATGTCTCTGTGTTGCGTTATTTTGTGGGAGCAGCACATTTACACTGTTATTCAAGCTTCTGTACGTCTGTGAAGATTCTCAGTCATCCAGGTGCGTTTATCTGGGAGTTGAGTCATGGCTACTGGACTTCTTTTTTTTTTTTTTTTTTTTTGAGAGATAGAAACGTTTCGCCGTTCATCCAAACAGCTTCATCGGTCTGAATGCAGCTGGTGCAAACCCTGACTCTTATAGGCAGCTTTGACCTCTAGTCACCCTGGCCTCAATTAGGCTCATCAGATGAACTAAATAGGCTCGTTAGGGAGACAATGGTATCCTTAGCCTTGAGGTGAACCATGGCTTAAGGTGCTGAAACCTATCAAGAAAGGGTCGTTAATGGGTCGTTAGCTATGGCCTTGGTGGTAAAGGCTTTTTGATTTGTCTTGGTAGTGTGGAAAGCACAGCGTGATAAGTAGCAGATAAACTATGCCGGAGGCCACCACCTCTGTTGAGGGAGGGATTTTCAATGCTCACATGAATGGCCTCCCTTACTCCTCTTTCAAACCACCTCTCTTCTTTGTCTAATATGTGTACATCCTCATCTTTGAAAGAGTGCCCTTTCTCCTTCAAATGGAGGTGTACTGCTGATTCTGGACCTGAGCTGTTACCCCTCCTGTGTTGGGCCATCCTTCTGTTTAATGGCTGTTTGGTTTCCCCAATGTAGAGGTCTGAACACTCCTCACTGCATTGGACCGCATATACTATATTGCTCCTTTTATGGTTGGGTACTGGATCCTTTGGGTGGACAAGTCTCTGCCTTAGTGTGTTTGTGGGTTTGAAATAAACAGGGATGTGGTGTTTGCCAAAAATCCTTTTAAGCTTCTCTGACACTCCAGCCATGTAAGGAATGACCAGGTTCTTCCGCTGGGTCTGGGTCTCAGACTGATCCCTTGTTCTTCTGGGATGGCCCACTGCTTTGTTGAAGGCCCACTTTGGATATCCACAGGCCTTAAGTGCTGTCTTCAGGTGCCTGTCTTCCTTCTTCTTGGCTTCTGTGAAGGTGGGGATGCTCTCTGCTCTGTGGCTTAGGGTCCTGATGACTCCTAGTTTGTGCTGTAATGGATGGTGGGAGTCGAACAGTAAGTATTGATCTGTGTGGGTGGGTTTCCTGTAAACTTCTACTTCCAGGCCACGGTCAGGTCTGATGATGACTGCACAATCCAGGAAAGCCAGCCTGTTGTCTTGGGTGTCTTCTCTAGTGAACCTAATATTAGGGTCCACTGCATTGATGTGGTCTGTAAAGGCCTGTACTTCCTGAGTCTTGATTTTCACCCAGGTATCATCTACATACCTGAACCAGTGAGATGGTGTTGTCCCTGGGAAGGTGTTGAGTGCCTTCTTCTCCACTTCTTCCATGTATAGGTTTGCAACAATTGGTGACACTGGAGAACCCATGGCACAACCATGCTTCTGTCTGTAGAAGTCCCCTCTGTACATGAAATATGTGGTATTCAGACACAGGTCCAGGAGCAGGCATATCAAGCTGTATACTCACTGCTGTACTTTGTAGCCAAGTGTCATTTCTTCAGCATTGTCACATGAAAAGAGAGACTAAAATATTTATGAAATGCAAGGGGTGAACTCACTTCTGTGATATACTGCACAGAAGGAAGCTTCTTCTATGCCAACTGTAGCATAATCAGTTGGTTGGGAAAATGAGATAGCAGCTATTAGCCTTGACCATCTACAATAATGTGAATATCATCACCAAAAGAGCCAACAGTATGTCCTTCCAATATTTCTCCTCTTTAGATTTTTTTCCCCTCAAAATATTTTCCTCAGCTACCTACCACAGCTGCCACCATATTAAAAAAAGGTACTTGCTGTTTTTGCCTCTATGATATCGTAGGGCAGAAATATTTGGCAGTTGCTTTATGCCTGTCAAACAGACACCTCTTTGACTTGCAGGTGGGTGATATTCAGCCAACACCCGGGCGCTCTTCAGCTGTGGGTGAAGCCCAAGTCTGATGGTGGCAGAGCTGACAATGGCATGGATCCAGATTTAGGTATACTTACTCAGTTGAGCTGCTGGATGAAGCCCCGCACTCTCTCCTTCTCCTCATGATGGCTTAGTAAAGGCTTCCCCTAGGGTTGTGGTGGGGCCTGCCTGAATGTGGTGAGTGGTGGTACAGGAAGGAAAAGAGGAATTCTCCAAAACTGAGTAGAAGAATCTTGTGTAACTACAGCCCTTTTATCCATGGAATTAAGACCTGTGATTCAACCAAGCATGAGAGAGACAAAAAGGAAGACTTGGCCTTTAAGTTCTTTTGCCCAAATATTCTACTGCCAGACCACCGTTAATTCATACTGCAGCATATAAATGAAATGTTTGACTATTTGATTAATTAGTTCAGCATTTAATAAATACCTTTTTAAAAAACCAATATCCCTTGCTTATTCACAAACGGCTCTCTCAGTATTTTTATCTACTTATATAGAAGGTTTTTAAAGTTTTCTTACTGACAGTGCAAATCTAGCTCAAAAGAGTTCTCATTAAATTTGATGGGCCCAATAATCCCTGCTTTTAATCTCTATTTTTTAACTATAGAAACTATTTTCAGCACAAGTCTGATAGAGATATTTTAGAGCACATGTATTTTACTTGGTTTTTCTTTAACTCACCTGGGTCCATAGAATTAATTATTCTTCAGACTGCAATAATAACCCTAAATTAGGTTATAGATTTTGTGAAATTGCTTCCCATTCCCTAAACAGCTACATGGGGAAATGAATGAAAAGCTAAAATGGTTCCTTCATATAAGAGGTGTAGTCATTCCTGTGATTGCAACCCCCTATCCTTGATCTCGGAAAGGAGCAATGCCTAAATGGTCTGAATAGGGCTTTCATTAGTCCTGAAACAGTCACAGTTATATTCTCCTGAGTGAGCTTGTCAATAAGCACACACACAAATACTGTTGCCATATTCAGCAGGCGAGAGCATTCACTCTTGTTTATACATAAAAAAACAGGATGACCTGAGAACTTTCCTGTAGCTGCACCAGGTCTTAGAGAAGACTTACAGCAGACCCTTGTAGAACAAACAGTTTGTATAACATAAAATCTGTACAACATAAAACATTCCAGAGACAGGGGAAACGTGCTTAACAGAATCGCCTATGGGGCAAATCCGTACAACATAAAAATGCTTGCGATTAGGGATTATTCTGTTTTCAATACATTCCTATGGGAAATTTGTATACAGGAAAAATTGCTGAACAGAATTTCATTTGGAATGAATTAATTCCTTTATACAAGGTACTACTGATATAACACTGAGCCCAATTTTCCCCGCCAGACAGGTATCATAATGTACCATATTCTGGAGAATTCAATGGATTTTAGCTATCCCAGTCAAGAAACAAAGGGGGAAATTCCTACTTATTGAGCAAATATCTTAGGAGAAAAAACGTGGATGCTAAAAATACCATCAAGTTCTCCTATAAAAAATATTAGCTTTAGAGCCTCCTTTTTGCTGTGGGTGGCCAGCAATTGTGCTTTGAACCATTCCTAGGTTGTTAGACTGCCCTTGAGACCTAGCCAGTGCAGCCAATAGTGAGGGATGCTGGGTATTTCCTATGACTCCATCATTGCTGCTTGCTCCTGATACAGCTCAAGGGTGCCTGTCTCAAGTTGCCAGCTCCTTTGTTTTCTTTACCCAGAGTTTGAGAGTGATTACCTGCACATCACTTGCAATTAACTTATAGTTCATCCCCTTTTTTGCAACAACTGAGGCATAACTAAGCTACTGTATTACAATTATAAACTGGCAAGGCATCAGTTCATTCTTTTTTTGCTCTAATGTTAACTCCTTGGTCCCTTTTAGGATTGTAGTGGCCTCTACTGGCCTCTACTGGAGGATTAGCACATAATGTATTCTCAAAGGCTTTCATAGCCAGGATATGATAGCTGTTGTGAGTTTTTTGGGCTGTTTGGCCATATTATGGAAGTTTTTCTTCCTGGCATTTGCCCCAGAGCACAGAGAGAACTCCTAGTTCCATGATCTCCTTGCCCTCTGATGATGCTGGCCACAGAGTCTGGAGAAACGTCAGGAAGAAAAAACTTCCAGAACATGGCCAAACAGCCTGAAAAACTCACAACAGCTATCAATTAACACATCATTCAAATGTTTTCTTATATGGTGTCTGGTGCACAATGCCCATGTTGAACTGGTGACAACAAGGACGGCAGGAAAATCTCTCTTGTGGAAGGAGTGGCATCCATGGGATGGGATGAGGACCTCTTTAAATACTGAAGATCACCACAACAGCAATGGTAATCTTCCATAAATAACAACTTCCTCTTCCTGTCCCATGGGTCCCAGAGCTTCCACATAACGAAAGGGATTGCAGAGGAGCCATATATATAGGAAGTGTTTAATTTCTCAAAACTCTCTGTACTGGTGTCATCATTACCCAAGTGTACAGGAGTTTAGCCACTACTAACTTCTGAAGAAAGAAAGGGGGGTTAACAAAAGAAATATAGCTATAATATATAATTAGCTCTTTGGGATTGATCCTACAACTTTAGGTGATGACTTTATCCAGTTGAATAGAAGGACCATGTCACTTGGAAGGAAGGAAGGAAGGAAGGAAGGAAGGAAGGAAGGAAGGAAGGAAGGAAGGAAGGAAGGAAGGAAGGTTTTTCCAGGGTGATGTTCTCATGAAATGATCACCTTGCAGTGTTTTTCCTTTGGTCCTTTAAGGTAGAACTTATTCAGAGACTGAAGCACTGCATTATTTAGCAAGGGAAGAATCTGGTTCTTCTTCTTTATAATCACATGTGGCAATATTGCCAGAAATAATGATTTCAGTAAGATTATAGTAAGAGTATCTGCTGGATTGTTCTCTGTGGTTTCATTTATCCATAATTTGACAACAGCCTTATATGCAACATACAAGGGTGCCCCCTTGTGGCCTTGGTCCCTGCCCCCTTGTAAGTTGTCCATAGGTTTCCCATCTGAAGTTTCAGGCTTCCACGGGAGATTTATCAATTGCTAATAGAGATGGACCCCTCTACATGGGGGTCTCCCCTCCTGCTGCTGCAAAATGCTATGCAATAGCCATATGGATATTGCATAACAGAATGTGCAGACAGTGAGACCAGTGAGTGATAGCGTCATGCCCGCCCTTCACAAGGCTCTCGCACCACCATGTCTCACACAGAAGGGAATTGTACTTGCTGCGTGTAGTGCAATGCAAGCAAGTAGATCTGGCTTTAAGGTGGCTTAGTGCAATGGCTAGGGTTAGGCTAGTGACGGGTAAGGTTACGGTGGGCTAGTGGGTTGCACCTCTGGGTGCCTCTCTGACCCACTAAGAAGACAGTCTGTGACGTATGGGTACGGAGTCAAGGGTTAGGGTTAGGGCTAGGGCAGGTTTTAGGGGGCTTTTTGGCACATCCCAGAAGTCTCCATGGCCAAGTGGCCATGCGACTGGTGGGATGGCTCCAAAAATTTGCATGGTTGTCCACTCCCACATGGCTGGCCACTCGGCCAGCCCATCATTGCGCAGGTGTAAATAAAATAAAATAAAATAAAATCAATGGAGGACAGAGGAGGAGAGGAGAGACATTTTGTTGCAAGAAAAAACCCACTGCTACTGTGAAAAATCTGGCAGTTTATAAATTTTCGCGTGTTTCTGTTGTGCTTGTGTGTTTTTGGACCACGATTTCAAAAACAATATTGCATTTGCCACCCCATTTTGGATCCCCCGCCCGCACCGCATGGCATGGCGAAATGGCAACTCGAGTCCGGCTGCCCAGGACGGGGGGGAGGCGGGACCCCCCCTCCAGAAACCACCCCTCCGGTAGGTGCCCTGCGCCCTTAGTCAAGCAGGCATTTTTCCGCCTGCTTTTTTGGCCCGGGAATGGGTGGGGGGAGAGTTTAAAAGTTTTTTCCTGTGCCGTCCGTGCCGCTTGCTTGTGCTTTAATTGCGGCGGCCGGCGGCGAGACTGGGCTTTTTGCTGGCTGCGAGCCTGCGGCGAGTCCCACAGAGCAGCCCACTAGGACGGGGGATGGGGGGGGAGGCCGGGGACCTCCAGAAACAACCCCTCTAGTAGGTGCCCTGAGGCACCGTATGCATTTTTCCGCCTGCTTTTTGGCCGGGAACCGGGTTTTTTTAACTTTTAAAAACTTTTTTTCTGTGCCACGTGGCATCGCGCAATCGCGCGATGCAAGGAACGAGCACGACAAATCAGACCAAAATTGTTCGTTCATCAGTTCGAGCTCGAAGTCTGGCGGAGTAATTCCCGTTACCGTTTCCGTAGAGTAACGGAACCGAGTAACGGAAACGGAAACGGGAATACCGCTAAGTCGTGCCCTGCTCTAATTGCTAATTGTAAAACTGCTGGCTCATCTGTTTCTATCCAGAATATTTGCATGATCAGAACTTCCAAAATAGAGATACAGCTATTCCCCTTTAAACACAAATTGATAAGGATAATTATCTTAATCAATAACTTTAGGGAGCAGCTGTGGAATTTTCTACCATGCCTGACAGTATTTCAGATTATTCATTTACTGAGAAAACTTCCCTGTGCGCAACATCCCCTTCATACATGTTAGGCAAGATGGTTTCCCCTACTTTGAGAAAGTAATGCTCACCTGCAGACCAATTATTTTGCCAATCATTCATGAATCTGAAATAGAATGATGAATTAAACTATGAACATGTTTCCTAGTCGACTCTTGAACCAACAGATGCATCTTTCAGTGGATCTACTCTAGTTCAGGCTAACAACTAGGAGCCATTTCACACGGCCCATAAGATCCGCTGGCCACTTAAATTCGGACCAGAGATCTTGGGGGTTTGTCGCTGTTCCTGTGTTCCCACCCCCTCCGCACTCCTGGCTTCTCGCTGCCTGAGGGGAGGGAGAAAAAAAGAAAGAAAAGAATGCTGGCTTACTTCCGTTCTGCCGGTCTCGCTCTGTTCCCGGCAGCATTCAGATCTCTTAAAGGGGCGGGGGGCAAAACAACAACAAACAGAAGCGAGGAGAGCCCGGCACCCACTACGTTAGATCCTCATCAGGGATTTTTCACCCCCAGAGAGTAGGTAACTGAAAAGTGTGCTGGGACGTGCTTAGGTGGGCGTGGTCGCACTTAATTTTCTGTAAACTCCGGAGCTGGTGGGGAAACAATTTTAAGCTCCGGAGCTGGGAGCCATTTGCCGCGGAGTTTAGAGGTCGTGTGAAAAGGCTCTAGGTTTAACCATTAGTGAAGTGGCTTCCAATCTGTCCAATGCAGCATGACAGGGACCACCCAGTCCACCCAGGGGGGCCACTGAATCCGCAAAAGGACTACTCAGCTTGGTGTTCCCCTTACCTTCTCCCCTCCCTCCTCCCCAGTATCATATGCGGGAACCACAGCCAGTAGCTAATAGGTCAAGAGAACCATGAGTCTAAAAAAATTGGGAACCATTGTCTCAATGTGCCTAGCAGCAGTGAAATAGATTAACAGAGTTCAATCAATCCTCTCACCAACAGAAACTGGTGACTCTGGTTTGACAGGGATGGGGAGTCTGCTCAGAGTTTTACTCCAGACTGAAAAGGAACTCTTCAATTAGGACAATGCCTTGGTGATCTCCTCTAGAGTTTGGATCAAAATCCTACAGGAGATTTACCCCTACCCCCTATAAAATATGAGTCAGAGGCTTCCATTGCATCTCCCACTGTCCTTTCACCAAGTCTGTTATGGACAGGACAGGACTTTTTAGCCAGTAGGGATATATCTGTGGTCTTTTCAAACCTGCTAGCTGCAAGGTGGGCTGTGCTGTGGATGCTTAGTGCATCCCTGCTGTCCCCCGTAGAACAATGCTTTTGACCCTTATGTTGACCTAAGGGAATCCATGTCCTGTGGGTGGGTGTCCAGTAGTTCCATTCGTGGAGGGCATACTTGTCATTGTTTATTAATGTCTTGGTCACAACATACTCACGCATTCCAACACTTTGTCTGGGAGTTGCTAGTTTCAATTTTGGCTCATAATACATACATTTTATTTCTTTTGTTGCATAGTTTGAAAGTATCTATGTATAATAGAGCATTCAGTCTGCATGGTTATATGTACCCTCCCGTATAGTTTTAACACCTCATTGTAACTCTTTCCAGTAAATTTAGAGACATTTTTATAAGACAGATGGTGTAGAAAATGGCAGTAACAGTATAATAAATTAATGCAACTTGCTATACAATATGTATATAAATATTTTGTAGCACGTTCTGGATTTATGTATACACCAACTAGATGCTTAAATATTTTTTTGCCTGATAGTTTTCATTCTCCTGTTTTTTTCTTGTAACACTTTATAAAGATTTAATCCTTTTTCTCCTTTATAAAGTCATGACACTTTCCAAGTTTTATAGGATTTATATTTTAAAATAAGAACTAGGACTTCTTTTGTACTAAAAAAACCTGCATGAACTGCCATCCGCCATATGAACAATATGGCTTCTTGTTCAGTATTTTATATTCATGTCTTAAGTGCTGAGATTTTAATGTCTTTTTCTATTCAGTTTTAAATTATAGATCGTCGTCATAATCCAATGGAGGAGGAACCTGACCACAAATGGCACATTGTACCGGCTGTTAAAAGTTTATGAAATATCTGAAGAGCTCATTGAGTTGATGTCTCACAGTAGAAGGACTCACAACTAGCTTTCCTCAGACTGACAAAGCTGTTTGGATGAGCAGCAAAATATTTCAGTCTCTGAAGAAAAGAAGTCTAGTTGCCATGACTCAACTTCCAGATAACCTCACCTGGATGACTGAGAATCTTCACAGTCTTCTTCAGTAAAGCAACACTTTCTCTGGCAGATTGAAATGATATAAAATAAATCTACCTAGAAAACTGCAAGGCTAAATGGACATGGACATGGAGTCACGAAGAGTCGGTCATGACTGTAACGACACAACACAACACAACACACACACACACACACACACACACACTTAATAGTGCAACAGTTGATGACATTTAAAGCATCATTGACCTCTATCACATGACCTTTAAAAATCGCTTTTTATTTCTTTAAAAACCGCATCAAAAATCTTGTCCCCACCAGGAGCCGGTTCAAAAAAAATAAAAGCCTCGACCATGCCCCCTGAAATGTGACCCAGCATATTTTCCTGTTCCCAGCTCGGTGTGTGTGTGTGTGTGTGTGTGTGTGTGTGTGTGTGTGTGTGTGTGTGTGTGTGTGTGTGTGTGTGTGTGTGTGTGTGTGTGTGTGTGTGTGTGTGTTGGTTAGTACTTCTTTGAACCACATCTTATGGGGAACTTGATACGAAGCAAACAAAACTGGGGACAAGAAGAAAAACACCTTAATCTTTCTGTTTCCCTTTTTGAGATATCAGATGGGGTGGGGTGGGAACGGGGGATCGCCCCATGGCCTGCTACGGCTCAACAGGCCCCTGCAGTCTATCCAGCTCCATCCCCCCCCCTTCCAGCGAGCAGCACAACTTGGCTGCTCACACAAGGCTTGCTCCGCTCCTGGTGGATGTGGAGGGCGTGGCACTGCCCAGCAGCCAGCTGCAGGTGGGGGTGGGATGGGGGAATCACACTGCAAGACACTTTTGCCTCGCCGGCTATAATGCCCCCCACAGTCGGGTGTAATTTCTACAGATGTATCTGGGAAAATGTCACTGCAGTTATGGGTGTTTCTTTTATCCATACTTATAGCCATCCCACGAGTTACATCAAAGTTTTAAGTGGGTTTCAAGGATTTTTCTTTGGCCTTTGTATTTTTGCATTTTTCTTTTTATATTACATTTCCCCATCACTAAAACTGTTTTCTCTTAGCTTGTCCTCCAATCAATCGTTATGAAGAGAGAGAAAAATACTTGTCAGAATAATGGCAGCCAAAATGTATATTGTTTGCACGAAGCAAAGACTATTTCCTTTCATCTCCAGAGGAAGAACTCAATAGAAGCACGTATCTGTGTAGAAAATACTAATTCCAATCAGACTATGATACTGCCTTTTTATGGAAGCTATTTTCCTGCCTTTAAAAAGGGGAGAAGGAGAAGTCTTTTCATTCAGCAATACAATTCCACATTGCCTATAGGGCAAGTTTGAAGGTTTTACTTTGAAAATTAAGTCGATGGGCTGCCACATTTTCTCAATGCCTGTTTATAAACATTGCAGCCATTTTGAAGCTGGTGTCTGCAGGCAAATTTTGATGACAGTTTCAACTCGCCCGGACCTTTGCCCCCTGTAATGGGAAAAATCCTTCCTCCCCTTCAGTCAAATAATAAGCACAGAGACCGCACTCATTACATTGGCTTATAAAGCTAGGAGTAAAAGTTTGTAACAATCACATATAGTCACATATTTTCCTCAGTTTCCCCTCCATATTGATATGGGCTTCCCTTTGTCTGGTAAATGCCCTTCTAGAACAAGATTTCTGTGAAAAGATGCCAAGGTCACTCAAGGGTGTAACTTCAGTCACTCCCTTTTCTGACCATTGTCTTTCTGTCTAATTGCAGAGGAAAGAAAACAGGTTCCTAGGATGGATTTCATTCAGACCTGCATTTTGGTATTTTTATTTTATTTTATTTATTTATTTATTTTTGCCTTTTGTTTTCTCCCCTTCTGGCTTCCTCTCCTACCTCTTCCTGGTGTTCAGTTCCAGGTAGCTGATTCAAGGTTCACTCAGCCTTCCATCTTTCTGAGGACGGTAAAATGAGTACCCAGCTTGCTGGGAAGTGGGGAATGTGTATCATGCATAATTACTTGTAAACCACCCAGAGAGTACTTTAAACACTATGGGTTGGTATATAAGCAGCATGCTTTAAATATATTTCCTGGGAGCTACAAGGGAGAGGACAGAGGAAGTTAAGTGGCCATATAAATCACACCTTTCCAGGTTTGCTTCTCCCCTACCTCCTCTACACTTGCTGGGAGGGAATCACCAATAAAGAGGCATTTGTTTAGGGACAAATATGTAAACTGCAGTGCTCAGAGATTTTCTTTTCAAAAGTAATTCATTACAATTCTAATACCAAGGTACAGCAAGTCACTTTTTTTTCTTTTGTAGTTTTAAAAAGTAACTGGTGTGACTCTAGTTCAATGGTTCTCAACCTGTGGGTCCCCAGATGTTCCTGGAATGCAACTCGTCTTCATCACTACCTGAGTTGGCCAGGATTTCTGGGAATTGCAGTCCAGGAACATCTGGGGACCCACAGGTTGAGAACCACTGCTCTAGTTGCTAAAAACAATTATTGAACACAACCAAGCAACAGAGAAGCTGGCACCTAAAGCATGTGGTGTTCCTCTACCTCCACAAGTTGTTCTCCTCATTTGACTATGAAAAGAACTAAGATATTCTAGTTTCAAAGCAAAAAAGATTGGAGTTTGCCCATATAAATTGCAAAGATAAATGTAACATTGAACTCTCCCCAAAAATGTAACTCACCCCAGAGTGTCCACCCACCCAAATCTGTAGTTTTATCTTTGCCACTAGAACTTCTACTTTAAAAAACAATGATACATATGCATTGGTTCAGGTGGTGTGATTGCTGGAACCGATGCAGAAACATGTGCTGGCTTGGGGGCATCAAGGATACAGCCTACACAGAAATGATCTCACCTTGGTTTCTGGAATCGCATGAGAGTCCTTGTGCACACTGAAAAGACAATGGACTACTTTTCAAACACTGTAACCAATAAAAGGAACAAAATGGATACGGTGTGTGTGTGTGTGTGGGGGGGTGTATTGCCCTCATCCTTCTACTGGGCAAGGATCAGTGTGTGGTCCAAGAGCAGTTCTTCCAGTTTGATGGAATAGCTTATGTGACAGCAGGCTGGCTTCTTGGTCACAGTTCTGGTTATAGTGGCAACGTAGCACAAGTTGCCTAAAGGCTACGCAATGGAATGTGAATGCATGCAAACCTCCCTTCTCGGCAGCCCCCAAAGACAACAACCTTCCAGCCAGCAGTTAAACAGCAGCAGAAACTGGTAGGTTCCTAGTCTGCATCCTTGGCTGACGGGACATCCCAGAGAGCAATAGAGGCAACAGCTTTGGAGTTCCATTTCCCAGCTCTCTAAAGGGGCCACTTCTGGGGTGGTTTCTTAGAAAGACTGTCATGGTTTGTGCTTGGCAACACCCATGATAAGAAACAGAAGGGTAAGTGAGTGAGCAGGAGGTGGAGGCAAAGATCCAGCCTGGGAAATAAAGCAATTGCTTTAACATCCCAGCTTGTTTCCAACTCTGTTGCACAAAGGAACTTAGACACATGCACAGGCGTACACACACACACACACACACACACACACACACACACACACACACACACACACACACACACAGAGAGAGAGAGAGAGAGAGAGAGAGAGAGAGAGAGAGAGAGAGAGAGAGAGAGAGAGAGAGAGAGAGAGAGAAGCAGGTAGGGAGTGACAAAGAGAGACAGAATGAGAGGATGAAATTGACATTCTTCCTTGTTTTCAGCTTATTAAGCAGCTCTTCGGTAGCTACACCTCTCATAGGACTATAGAAGAGCTATGTTAAGTAACAAGCTGCAAACAAGACTGTGTAGCTGCACCTCCATTACTGGGTGGGGGAAAACTAGTTATGAGTATCAGTCAGAAAATTAAGCATGCTAACTTAGTGCAAGATAGGTGGTGAAAATCATGCAGTAGACCAAGCAGACATTTACTATCTTTTCAGGGAGCATCATTGCCAAAATCATTATAAATGCATTACCCAGTTAGACTGTTGTTCTGATATCTGCTTCTCTCTCAATCAGTCTCTTGTCTATCTTTTGATTCCATGTAAAACTCGGCCAAAGGGCAGGCTTGGCTCGCATCTGATGTAAAACAAAACTTTCAGATACATTTGGATTGTCTTCCTTAATTGTGTGGAGATGTTGAGCTTTTGGATACCTGGCTCTCTCTTTGTGCAAGGCATGTGCATAGGAACACTTGCAGATAAACACCCGTCCCTTATGGTTTTACAAATGTGCTCATGGCATAGAGTGAAACCTCTTCAAACAGACACAGAGAGAGTGGGGGGGGGATGCATGAAGGAATTGTAAGAGGAAAATTAATTACAAAAATAATTGGGTGCCTTGTTCCACACTGTTTCAGAAAAGCACAACAGCAGCTCTCTAGAAGCTCACTCAGGCCTTCATTTGCTTCTCCCTTGGAATCCCCAACTTTTTCAAAACCTGTGGCAACTGAGGAGACTGAATTTCCTGACACAATGCAGTGTGACATTCATTGGAGTGTTGGAGCAATGGGAATTTTCCCATTATTACTTTTTTCCACAATCATACAGAGTTGTGAAGCTTAACAGGGATGATGGATTTGATTTGACATCCCATAAGCAGATGCATCAGGAGGACCACTTAACAACAGTTTTCTCTTGCAATAATATATTGACTTCATTGAAAAGGCCTTCAATGAGGTGACATGGGCTTTTAGGCCACTGCTTGGTCCACCAAAAGGGCAGGCTGGCTTATTCTTCAAGATAGTGATCAGGCAACATCCTTGCTAAAGCAAAGCAGTCCACCCTCCAAAGTGGATGTACCTGCACTTTTCTGGCTTCTACTTTTTGGGTGCAGGTAAGATTGTTTCCTTTTGGTTCATTTCCAGCACATTTAATTGCTGGAAAGGAACCAAAGTGACCCTTCCTCTTTTAATTTGCCAATAGCATGAACAGAGCCACTTCACAATAAATACTGGCTAATTAAACACTTCCTTGCCTTGCAGTGGGGTGGGGTGGGGTAGGGGCTGAGGAAGTTTATTTTTAAGGTACTAGAGAAGCAATTTTGTGCTATGTCACTTTAAAAGCAGTGTTAGGTATATGTATTGCAAGTTAGATATGTGTGTTAAGTTAGTACAGGGCTGCCCAACTTTGAACATGCTGAAGTCTACTTTTTCTGATGCAAAATGCCCGAGGGCAACTACACTAATACTTCTACTTATGAATTTTATCCATTCCAAGCACATGCTCATAAGTAAAAATCTTTGTAAGTACAGCAGTCATTTTCCATAGGAATGCATTGATATCTGTTTCCTCCGGAATGGATTGATTGATTTTCAATGCATTCCTATGGGAAGGCTGACCATGCACATGCTTCCCTTGCACCCGCTCGATCATCTGGGCAGTGGGGGGAGCAGGGGACCATGCCATGGCCCTTGAACTGCCCCACTCGGCTGAAACAGTGGGCTGGCAGACCCAGAAATTTGCTGGGGCAGTGGTGGTCCTTGGGATAGGGGAGGGAGGGGTGGAGAACTTTTCCCCTCAATTTTATTTAATTGGTGGACGGTGGGCTACTTTTAAACCCTTCATGGGTTACCAGTAGTCCTGGGTCTACCGGTTGTGCAGGCCTGAGTTAGTAGGTCTAATACAGAAACATTCTGTAGTGCACAAAATAATGAAATATGTTTCACAATGTTGGCAAATTAACAGCAGACAGTTGCCTATTAAATAAGGTCATTTGAGGTCCATATGCCATTTGGACATGAGATTTCAGACCAAATAAAATACTGGACCTTCTACAAACCCTCTTTAGGCTGCTCCAGTTACTGCAAGTAGATAAGCCCTAAGTAAGTTGCTCATAAAGCATGTTAGTGCTAGGACTGCTAATTTGAAAGTACAAGGCTTAATGCGGACCAGGGCTCACTAGAACATTCCTTTAGCATGTATCCTTCAGGGTTTTCTCTTCAGAAGTTCCTTTTCAAGGCCAAGACTCAGCCTTCAGGTGTGTCAAGAGCCTTGAACAAGGAGAGGTTCCATTAAGACTGAATAATCAAAATCAGTGACACTATGCCGAGGGATGTCTCCCAAGCAGATTGGATTCACAGAACCTCAAAGAAGAGGAAGAAGAAGAGACTGCCTGGTCAAAACAATCCACACTGGGTCCCAATAGCTATACCCTTTATCACACCTTCTAAAAGCAAAGTGTTCTGCTTATATACCACCCCACTCCACTTCAAGTAGTCTCTGGGCAGTTTACAGTTTAATTACATTATGCAGGCTACACATTGCCCCCCCCCCCGCACAAGCTAGGTACTCATTTTACCAACCTTGGAAGGATGACTCAACCATGAGCTTGCTACCTGGGATTGAACCCCAGGTCATGAGCAGAGTTTTAGCTGCAGTACAGGCATTCAACCACTGCACCATGGAACATATGTCTTAGACTGTGCATGTATAAGGGATGGTAAACAATTACCTTGGAATTCCCATCTGTGACAGAACTAGGTTTTCCTCACCTCCTGATACTTTGAACCACCAAATCTTGAGGACAGAATCTCACAACATTTCTGAAAAGTGATGCATACACAACCCAATGGGCATGTTTTAAAATAAATGGTTAAAGCAACACAAGGAAAAATACAAACATTTTAGTTAATATGGCGAATGGTACAAACTAGATAAAATGTGCAAATCAATGCCCACAGTAGAAAAAATGCACAGTGCACATCAGTTGCCATATAAGGTGGGTGCTGGGTGTGGAATCCTGATGTCTCACAAACCAGCACAAAACAAGGAAGAAAATGCGGAACGGACTGAAAGAAATTCAATAAAATCAGTGCAAATTTTCACCCAAGCAGACAAGAATTTTGTTTTGTTCATTTTTTTTCTTTTGATATTTTAATTGAAAGATTCCAAAAATCCCCAAGTTCCTCATGAAGTACTGGAACAAACTCCAGTTTATTATTAATTTAGGAGAATGTTGGAGAAATTAAAACAGATCTCCCTATTAAAGCCTGGTGTTGCATTCCCATGTAATCAACATGGCTTTATGGTGTTCCATCTTCTCCTTACCCTTCCCAGCTACAGTACTCAACGGAGACACAACGGAGTCGCACAGCTGTGGTTACTGAATTTAGCTAGTCCAGATGGCTGAGAAATATATCCAATTTTTTTTTCTTATAAGAACTTTCCAAAACTACAGGGTCCCCCCCCCACGCCTTTGTAAAAATGTAGCGACGGTGTAGATATTTTGAGACCACAAATCTGAAAATTTGGAGAAGGATAAGAGCAGGGGTTTGGAAATCATGATCTGGAGGAAAAATTCTAAATATTTTAGCCTCCTCCCTCCACCGCCTCCTCGCTCGGCATGTAAATCATAGAAAGAGCAACAGGAAGAACATGTATGAGGAAGGTGAAGCTTCACACCCAGAAGGAATTAAGGATCCAGCCTTTTCCTACCTAAAGCAGGAAAAGGGTACCTTACCCCAGTTCCACACCCTCCTAGGTCCTTCAGACATATGTCAGTTTTAACTTCCCTTGTCCCGGCAGAGAGAATGAACAAAAAGCAAGGAACCTTCGCCCAGTCCTACAACTAGAGATGGGCACGACTTAGCGGTATTCCCGTTTCCATTTCCGTTACTCGTATCCGTTACTCTACAGAAACGAGAACGGGAATTACTCCGCCAGAATTCGAGCTCGAACCGACGAACGAACAATTTGGTCTGATTTGTCGTGCTCGTTACTTGCATCGCGGCAATCGCGCAATGCCAACCGGCACAGAAAAAAAGTTTTTAAAAGTTAAAAAAACCCGATTCCCGGCCCTAAAAGTAGGCGAAAACTGTCTGAGGGCACCTACCAGGCCAGAAGGGTGTTTTATTTGGGGGGGGGGGTTTCCCCGCCCCCCTCTCCTTGGCTATTGCTACTGCTGCGCTGCTGGTACCAGGCTGGGAGGGCGCATCCATTTGCCATGCAGTGCGGGGGATCCAAAATGGCGACCACAATATTTTTTTTTGAAATCGTTGCCCAAAACCCCACCAAAGCACCACAGAAACATGCGAAAATTAGCTATTTTAAATGCTTGAATTTTTACAGTAGCAGCAGTGGGTTTTTCTTGCAAAAAAAAAGTATCCGTTGATTTTATTTTATTTTATTTTATTTTATTTTATTTTTTTACACCTGCACATTCGCAATGATGGGCTCGCCCATGGGAGTGGACCATGCAAATTTTCCACCAATCGCATGGCCACTTGGCCAGGTTGACCACAGAGACTTCTGGGATGTGCCAATCGGGCATAAACAGCCCACCACTAATCGTAGCCCAAACCCGAACCCTAAGCCTAAGCCTAACCCATACGCCAGTACACTGTCCTTCTAAGTGGGTCAGAGAGGCACCCAGAGGTGCACCCCAATACTCACCCTAACCTCACCCATAACTAGCCTAACCCTAGCCCTTGCGCTAACCCATCTTAACCCTAAGCCAGATCTACTTGCATTGCACTACATGCAAGTACGTGAGACACAGCAGGTGCAAAGAGTCTGCCAGTCCGTCACTTGTGGCTCTGGCTGACTCCTGCAGCTCCCTCCAGGAGCCCGCTACCCCCCAAACCAGTACTAACGACAATGAAAAAACGAAAAAACGAACCGACTAATTTTTGCGAAATTTCGCAAAAAACGGAAACGAGCCGAAACGGACTGCCTCTGACACACGACAACTCGAAAACGTCATTTTCCCTAGTCGTGCCCATCTCTACCTACAACACATTCTTGCAGCATTGCTCTCGCAAAGCATGAGAATGCTAAGAAGAATATGGTTCACTTTGTTTAATCGAGATTTCATTCGCCGAGCAACATCTTATAACAGGGGGGTCCAAACTTTTTGCAAGGAGGGCCAGATTTGGCGAGGTGAAAATGTATGGGGCCAACCATTCAGACATATTTGGCCCCCTGGCTGGACTTTGGACAAGTCTCTATAACATGCAAGGAGGAAGAGAGGGCACTGCAGCAACAGAGCCAGGGGCGGGTAGGCTGGGCAGGAGGCGGCGGGGGGGGGGGTTGGGGTGGACAGAGGCAGGGAGGGCAGGCAAAACATAAAACTGCAAGCTCATGCCTCCATCTGGTATGGGGAAGGGACAGCTGGCGGGGACGCATGACAGGCTGAGCCGGCGGAGAGAAGAGGCCATGGGCCACTCAAAATTTGTAAACAAGCCACCTTTGACCCCCGGGCCTGACTTTGGAACTGCTTCTATAAGATTTTTTTTCCCCTTCTGTGTCTTTTAGATAAATATCCTTGGGCCCTGTGTTAAATAACATTTACTGTAATCCAACATCCCAGGAAAGATCGAGTCTAAAACTTATCTCAGTGGTTGAGGTCTCTAGTTGCAATGCAAAACCAGAGTGTGGGAGATCAATTCCTCACTGGGCCTCTTTGATAGGGTCTGGACTTGATGATCCTTAGGGTCTCTTCCAGCACTGCAGTGATAAGATGATGATGGTGGTGGTGGTGGTGATGATGATGATGGTGATGATGATGATGATAAAGACAACAACAACAACAACAACAGCAGCAGCAGCAGCAACAACAACAATGGCAACAACAACAACAACGATGATGGTGGTGGTGGTGGTGACGATGAGGATGAGGATGATGATGACCTCAAGTTTAGAGTAAAAAAAAGGAAAATGTACATACAGTATGCTGAAATGAGAGAACAAGACCTTCCCAAAATATATTTTGTCCGACACAGCTACCTTCTGGTTAGCTAGGTAAAGGTAAAGGCTCTCCCCGTACATGGGGGTTCGTCATGTCCAACTCTAGGGGCAGTGCTCATCTCTGTTTCCAAGCCAAAGAGTCAGTGCTGCGCAAGTCTGTGGCCATGTGGACAGCATAGCTGAACACATTTCTGTGCATGGAACACAACCTTCCTGCTTTTTATGGCAGTACCTATTAATCTACTTGCATTTAGATGCTTCTGAACTGCTAGGTTGGCAGTAGCTGGGGTTATCAGCGGGAGCTCACTCTGCTGCATGGCACCTGGGATTCAAACCTGTTTGATTGTAGATAGGCTTCCAATAAAAGCTTACAACAAAACTGCTTGGATATCATGTTACTGGCCCAGGGGAGGAAAATTTATAGACACCCTCGGCCCTACCCCAGTATTTGGGACACACACATTGTAAATCATTAGTGATTGTACAAGACTCATGACACAGTGGTTAAATTCCTGTACAGCAGCCAAAACTGTGCTCACAACCTGGGGTTCAATCCCATGGTTAATTCAGCCTTCTATCCTTCTGAGGTTGATAAAATGAGTATCCAGCTTGCTGGGGTGGGACAATGTGTAGCCTGCATAATTAAATTGTAAACCACCCAGAGAATGCTTTAAGCACTATGTGGCGGTATATAAGCGGAACACTTTTTATTCAAAAAGATAGTGAGGGGATATAAAAAGTCCATTGCCGGGCCAGGTTGAAAGAAAGAGGCGACACACGTTCCGCTTGGGTTAAATAAGGGCCACAACTTTATTAACTACAGTAACGAATTTTAAATTACTTATCAAGGAACAATAACTTCAGGAGGGCCTGAGCCGTAGCGCATCATCAAATGGTAACAATAAAATGATTAGGTCCCGTTACTCCACCAATTTCCTGCGGCCCGTTGCACTGCCGCAGTGAGGATGCCAACGAGATCTTTTGGCATCAACGCTTGATTAAAGGTTGGCAGCCCTCCTAGGGGTTTGGGTTATTATTATTATTTGCTCCCTAACTAAATCCTATTGGGTTATTAATGGAAGGCTGCCGAAGACGTGAAGATGTAATTAGATTCGGGACCTAAATGGTTAACTTTTTATGTGCTACCCGCCAACAAAGAGGCGCACTGCCGACTCTTTACCCCACAGCTGAACAATTCGGCACTCAGGCCCTCCTTAAGATTCTAGATAAGGACATCCAGGCCCTTGTCCGATAAATGCACACCATCCGGACGAATTAAGGTGTGATCCCCGGCAGGGATGTTGGAATGCCAAAGGACAGGTCCTGTCTCGGCCTGCACAACGCGGGTAACTACCTTG
Organism: Phrynocephalus guinanensis; assembly: GCA_037367245.1. Lineage (NCBI taxonomy): Eukaryota > Metazoa > Chordata > Lepidosauria > Squamata > Agamidae > Phrynocephalus > Phrynocephalus guinanensis. The sequence goes on along the minus strand of CM074732.1, from coordinate 31,021,191 downwards.
TAGACGCCCTTACGGGCCTTGTGCATTTTTTCAAATGGTAGTACGAACCCCAGTTCAACCGGGGAATGATCGCAGACCCAACGACAGGAACCAATGGGCGAGTACGATGGAACGCTCTCAGATCATCCATGATCTTGAGAATGAGGGACTTGCCCGACATGCGAGTCACCAATGGGCGAGTATGATGGGACGCTCTCAGATCATCGATGATCTTGAGAATGAGGGCTTGCCCGCCATGCGAGCCACCAATGGGCGAGTACGATGGAACACTCTCAGATCGTCAATGATCTTGAGAATGAGGGACTTGCCTGACAAGCGAGTCAACAATGGGCGAGTACAATGGAACACTCTCAGATCGTCAATGATCTTGAGAATGAGGGACTTGCCCGACATGCGAGTCACCAATGGGCGAGTACGATGGGACGTTCTCAGATCATCGATGATCTTGAGAATGAGGGACTTGCCCGCCGTGCGAGCCACCAATGGGCGAGTACGATGGAACGCTCTCAGATCGCCAATGATCTTGAGAATGAGGGACTTGCCCGACATGCGAGTCACCAACGGGCGAGTACGATGGTACGCTCTCAGATCATCGATGACCTTGAGAATGAGGGACTTGCCCAACCTGCGAGTCAAGTCATTTCCTCCCAAACGGACAACCACAATGGTCGGCAAGGTGTCAGGGGGTGGGTAAACTGAGAGCAACAGTAAGCCAGGCGTGCAATGACATCCCCCTCTTGCCCTTCCACAGAAAATCAGCCCATTGGCCCAGGCCGAGATCGCAGCCACGTCCAGACCGGATAGCAAACTTTGAGGCCCAGTAAACAAAAACTGCGGCCGTAAACCAACACCCGGGCACAGTTCCCCGGGGTAGAACCTGCAACGAGAAAAGAAAGAACAACTGGCCCGGTTTGACCGGTCCATTAGAGGTCGTACGTAAGATTTAAACTGTCTGGATCTCCGTCGCCCGATTCGTTGGATGCCAACCAAATCGATGTCAATGGCAGCCACTGTGGAAGCAGCGCCTGTCCGGAACGAATGAATCCCCAAAATGCAGGTGTTGAAATAGGTACCCCCAATACTTGTCAGCGAGCCGGGCATATCTATATAACGCTAAGACAGGACAAATTTGGAGCACAGAACACCTACAAAGGTGTATCGTGCAGCCCTTACCTCGCTGGTCAGTCTTCGATCTACACATATGCAGAAAGACCTTCTCCTGCTCGAGGGCCATATCCGACCAAAGTAATGCAGAAGCGAGGTGTCGGTTTTGGATTGGGCAAGCAGCTCGCTAACACGTGAGGCGGGGGAAAAATAAGGGGTACCAAAATGGCAGCTGGAAACAAGGCAACCTCATAACTGGTGGAACAAACTCGAGGCTATGCATTAGCCAGCCTCCATAACCTATTAGGAGAGATCGGGATCCTCAGAATAACTCCAAAATGGGTTAGGTCACGGGTAATACCACTGTGCTGCCACTCCAGGGGGAACGAGGCGGCACGCCATCTACCTCTAAAATACAAACCAAAGCCCAGAGCTCCCGAAGCATCGGTTTGTACCTGCAAGTCTGCTGCCGCCGCATGTTCAGAACCAAAATTGATGCCATTAAATTTGAACAAACTCGAGCCAGATATGCAGATCTTCCTTAATTTCGGCCGAAATGTGGCGCCTCTGATGAGGACTACGAAGTCCCAACATACTATAGCACAGTCTGCGCAAAAATGGACGACCGGGCACCACAACTCCATGACGAGTGGGTGCTGGACAGCTGGAGCCAACTTACCACGTGAAGACACAGCCTAGGCTGAAACAAGGGCCGGAGGCAATGAGTCTACAGCGCCAGGTGGAAACGTGACTACGTTGGAAGACACAACAACCAGGGGGCTGAGCGGAGCATGCGATGACGTGGCTACTTCAGTAGTCACAGATGGCGTACCTGCAGAAACGATACTGGCAGATCCTGCTAAAACGGACACAAGAGAAAAATGCATGTCACCATTAGCCATCCTTAGTTTACGCTCCGCCCTCCTCTGAGCCTTGGCCTCACTCGTAGAAAGCCCACCCCTATAAGACTCGGCCGTCCCCGGAGAATGAGAAGGGTGGCCCTGGCATGTAACAGCCAACCCAAATCGTGGTGTGTAACAGCCAACACGATTCATGGCGCCTGTCTTCCTGACAGAGGACCTTGAGCAAATTCCGCTGCCTGGGCCGCCCCTCTGGACACCAGAATTAAATCAAATACAGGCTAAAAGAGAGGAGGCTTTAGGACTCATCGAAAATTCGAGGATTAACAAGTCACTGGGCTCAGATGGCATCCACCCAAGGGTTATTAGGGAACTGAGCAATGAAATTGCAGATCACTTAACGGTTATATGCAACTTGTCGCATAAAGCGGCCACAGTACCGGAGGACTGGAGGACGGCAGCTGTCACCAATTTAAAGGAAGGAGGGAGGACACAGGAAACTACAGGCCAGTTAGCCTTACATCTGACCCAGGGAAGATGGTGAAGAAGTGCAAAGCGGTGTGCCCCAGGTTTCTGTCCTGGGACCGGTGCTGTTCAGTCTGTTCATAATTGACCTGGAGACAGGGAGAAACAGTGAGGGGGCCAAGTTTGCAGATGGCACAAAACTTTTCCATGTGGTAAAAACCAGAGAAGATTGTGAAGAGCTCCAGAAAGATCTCTCCCAACTGGGGGAAAGGGCCGAGAAATGGCAAATGTGTGTTAATGTAACCAAATGTAAGGTAATGCATATTGGGCAAAAAAAATTCAAACTTCATCTATCAACTCATGGGCTCTGACCTATCCGTGACAGACCAGGAAAGAGATCCTGGTGCGTTGGTGGACAGTTCCATGAAGGCGTCTCCCCAATGTGTGACAGCAGTGAAGAAGCCCAGTTCGTTGCTAGGGATTATCAAAAAGGGAATTGAAAATACAACAGCCAACATCATAATGCCATTATACAAAACAATAGTAAGGCCCCACCTGGAGTATTGTGTACAATTCTGGTCACCACCACACAAGAAAGACATAGTGGAACTGGAAAAGGTGCAGAAGAGAGCGACTAAAATGATTACTGGGCTGGGGCACCTCCCCCCTGAAGAAAGGCCAAAACGTTTGGGCCTCTTTATTCTGGAAAAAGGTGCTTGGGGGGGCTATGATTGAGACATACCAAATAATGCAGGGCATGAGTAAAGTAGATAAAGGAAAGCTCTTCTCTCTCTCCCAAAATACCAGAACTGGGGGGGGGGGCTACACTCAAATTGAGGGCTGGGAGAGTAAGCACTGACAAGAGAAAATAGTTATTATTTATTTATTCATTTTACCCAGCGCATTGAAGTCTATGGAACTCCCTGGCACAAGAAGTGGTGGTGGCCTCTGGCCTGAATGCCTTCAAAATAGGATTGGACAAATTCCTGGAGGAACAGTCCATCACAGGTTACAAACCATGACGGAGAAGCCAGGGCACTTCAAGGGCCAGATGCAGAGGAGTGGTATCAGGAGATAGATGTCTAGTCTCATGCCCTCCCAAACACATCGGGTGGGGCCTAGATGGCATGGCAGAACCTAAGGGCAAAACAGGCAACCAGTAACTCAGCCGCGTGGGTGCAGGATGGATCCAAAATGGATTCCAAGAGTATCAAAAGGATGGCCCTATTATGTGACTGCCGAAACAAATCGTGGCACGGATATAACAACAATGGAGAAGGAGGATGGATGGGGATTACACCCACCCCCCAAACACCCTGAAAGATGATGTGCACAAAATGGCCGACGGGCGGGCAGGCCGGCCACCACCGAAGTTGAAAATTCCTGCCACTTAACTTCAGATGGACAATACAAACACACCAGACTCCACTAATAAGTCAACAAACAGACAGAGGGGTTCAGGGCCACTCAGAATGTCCAGCCTTCGTAGACGGCATGGCGAATATATGGAGCAAACAGGTGAAAGTAATTCAGCCACGTGGGCATGGGACAAACCCCAAACAGAGTCAAAGAGTATCGAAAGGGTGGCCCTGGTATGTAACTGCCGACACAACTTGTGGCAAGAGTATAACAACAAGGAACAGAGAGGATGGATGCGGATTACGCCCACCACAAGGCACAGTGAAATACGATGCTCACATAATGGCCGAACAGGAGGCTAAGCAGGCTACTGCTGAAGTCGGAAGATTGCCGCAAATTAACTTCCTGGTAAAAATAAAAAAAATTAAAAAAAACACGTGACGCTCCACTCAAAAGTCAACAAAAGTACAAAACAACTAAGGGTCACAGAGAATGTCCAGCCGGGCAGGATGGACGTGGATCAATGCCCAGGGGGTGATCCCATGAGGCACGGCCAAAATGGCCACCAAGTGCCAAAACAAAATGGCCACGCAAGAGATATGCCTCCCTGAGCGACGCCTATGAAAGGTAGCAATAACCCTAAACGAATCCGAACACGGAAGGAACAGGGTAACTGCAATAACGGTCCCCTAAACACCGGAAAGATAGATACCTGTGGAAGCAAACAAGCTATCACTCTCACGCCATCGACCCCCCCCCGGCTCCAACCAACAAGTAACCCTGCTAATGACAACCCAGCAGGGATCCCAACCTGCAGCCTCCCACCTTTCCCCTGCAGACCCCGGCACCGTGAAAAGAAAGCCCAGCAGGGTTTCAAGAGACCTGGCCCGGCCAGCCTGCTGAGTTAAGGAGGGAGCGCTTATCTCCAAGCTCAGCTGCTTGTCGGACCGACAAGCAGCTGAGCTAACCGGAGCTCGAAGAGCTCCCGCTGTCCGCTTCTGCGGCGGACCTCAAGAACGCAGGCTTCGCCAAGCCTGCCCGTCCACCCAACCTGCCTCCCAGACCCCTCCCCGGAACGACCAAAGCTGTGCCGCAGATCGGGGGAGTCCGGGAAACAGCCGAACAGGTGGCGCTTATCACTAAGCTCAGCTGCTCATCGGGACCCGACAAGCAGCTGAGCTGACAGGAGCTCAAATAGCTCCCGCTCACCGCTTCAGCGGCGCTCAGCAGGATGCAGGCGATGAACACGCCTGCCCGCCCGATCCACCTGCCTCCCTGACTCTTCCCCGGCACACAGTAAAGGTGACAGCTTCTCCCGACAATCAGCTGATTGTCGGGATTCTTAGCAAGCGGCCGCTTGCCGGCGAACAAACAGAGCACCAGACGCTTTAAGGAGGCGCTCCTGACCGGCGTGCCGTTCGCTCTGGGAAGAAACCGGCGATTGCGGAGGCAGGCTGTGGGGAGCGCGCTGAGGACTTATAAAGGGCGCGCTCCCCTACAGTAGGCTATGCAAATAGCGGAGCCAATAGCTACCTCCCTCAACCAGCCGGCAAAGACGCCCCTGCTCGGCACGAGGCCGGGCGGAGCGGCCATTGCTTGTATGGGCTGCAGCTCATATGTAACTAGTGCTATCCAAGTACTGTGCTGTGTCACGTTGCTACTACAGCAGTATATACCAGGGGAAATTACATATTTTCCACTACGTGTATAGAGGACTTAAGATCACCAGAGGAGGCCCTCCTCTTGGCCCCATTGTCATTTAAGCCATCGTTGATGGGGACCCAAGAGAGGGCCTTTTATGTGACAGTCCCTAGGTTATGGAATTATCTCCCTTGGGAGTTTGAGTTGGGTCCCCTCTGCTTCATCCTTCTCCTGATAGCTGAAGACCTACCTCTTCAGGTAGGCTTTTAATAATGGCAACCGAGTCCCTAAATGCTGTTTTTTTTTCCCAAGTCAATATGTTACCTGTTTTTAATTATTCAGTTGTATTTAATAATTCCACATTAGAACTAAATAAACTAAGTTTGAATAAAAGATTGCTTATTGTACATTGATCGGGTTAAGGAAATGTTGACGGCTGTGTCTTTACCAGATGAAGACAGGTCAAACATTTACTGAGTAACTCTTGCATCAGTAAACATTGCATCTGAAGTTATTTTTCATGCTAAACCAATCAACACTTATTTTCATTGATCCTGACCTGTCTGGGAAGAACTTTGTGTAACCTTAGAGGTGGTGGCAAAAGGGAGTCTATTTGTTGCTGGTGGCAGCCGAAGATTTTATTACAGTTTTCAACACCTCCAGCTAGTGGATGTGAAACACCACACTGGTTAGACCCCGTAGTCTTGTGTGGTGAAATCATAGTGGCTTGTAAGAGGGGTGATTGCCAGTGCCACAGTTTCTTTCTTTTGTGGAACTTGGGCAATAAGGCTGAGCTCTTTGGGCAATAAGGCTGAGCTCTGACATCAACCCTGCTTCTTGTCAGGTTTGGTCCCAATCCTTAGCTGATTTGAGCCTTATGGTAAGACAAAAAGGCTTGGTCTGGCCTTTTGGCTTACCCTCCAACCTCAACTGCTGTTCCATCATGACTCCTAGTGTTCCCATTTTCTCTGTCAGCTGCAAATGGGTGGCTGTCAATCAGCTCTGTGTGTGAGAGCTATGTGGGGATCAGAGTAAAGGTCTGTGTTGCCCAGGTTTAACTTCCCTTAGGCCCCGGTCTCACTACCGTTATTTGAGTATCTTAATTTGATGCGTACTATTTTTTCGGGCGGTCATGTGACATTTGATGCACAGTTAGTGCCCCAACGACAGGGGAGTATTTTACGTCTCTGCCTCCGTCCCGACTTGCTTACTGCACATCATTTCCCCTTGTGGCGAACACCAGCGTTGCAACCAGGTAGCAGTTTTTCTTCTTGAAATCAATTGTAATTGATGGCGTTCAGCCAGTAAAAAATTGTGCTGGCATGCCGGTATGCCACCAATTCAGTAGCATAAACGATTACAAAGGCAGAACTACAGGAAGTGGCAGAAAAAAGGGTACGAATTTAATTGGTGCAAATTTTCTGGGGTCGCACATCATTTGATGTGTTAAAAACTGTGCATCAACAACAGAAGTATTTTAACACAACCCCTAGGGGTGGTACAAAATGCTGCGTTTAAAGTGTGCTTCCAGGGGCGTGGTCAGCTGGGGTACCAAAATACTGCTCTTCAGAGTGAAGGCACAATCTTTTGCTGTGCAGTCTTTCGCAGCAAAAAGAGCAACAAAATCGTCGTGAGACCAGGGCCTTAGGGCGCTTTTACACGACCCCTAAGATCCGCTGGTCACTTAAATTCGGACCAGAGATCTTAGGGGTTTGTTGCTCTTCCTGCATCCCCACCCCTCCGCACTTCCTGGCTGCTGGATGCGTGAGGGGAGGGAGAAAAAAGGGACAAAAGAATGCAGGCTTACCTCCGGTGCCAGTGGACGCCGCCCCGTCGTTGTGATTCCTTCTCTTAAAGGGGTGGGAGGCAAAAAACAACAGCAAAAAGAAGCGAGGAGAGCCCGGCACATCCACATCAAGATTTTTCACCCTTGGAGAGCAGGTACATGAAAAGTGCGCTGGGACGCGCTTAGGTGGGCGTGGTCGCACTTAATTTTCATTAAACTCTGGAGCTGGTGGGTAAACAATTTTAAGCTCTGGAGCTGGGAGCCATTTGCGGCGGAGTTTAGGGGTCGTGTAAAAAGGCCCTTAGTGGGCCAAACAGGTGCCACTGAGAAAGCAGATATGGGGTCAACAAAACCTGTTGTTTGTGTGCCTCAACGGCTGTTATATATAACCAGTAGCTACCCTTTGGCACAGTTGATATCTGTGTAGAACTCTGCTTAACTGTTTTGTGCTAAGTCCATTATTAAAAGCTTCATGGGCTTAAGACCAGAATGAAGGTTGTGTAAAAACCTTCCTGTTCCAGAAGGTTTTTAATTGATACAATATAGACTGTGGGTCCGCTGATGACAATTTTAGGATAATGATTTTAGTGTAAGGTTTTATTATTGCTTGATGATTTATTGATATTTTACTTCTAACTATTTTAAATTGTTTTATTCTTTGGATTGTAAGCCGCCCAGAGACCTTCGGGTAGTGGGCGGCATATAAATTAAATAAATAAATAAATAAATAAATAAATAAATAAATAAATAAATAAATAAATAAATGGATACGACGTTGAGTAAGGTCACAAACTCTGCCTGCTTACAACTTACCCTCCGATGCGCCTTTACTTTTGCCTTTGTATTTCAGGCTCAAATCCAGTTGGGAAGGATGAAGCGCCTTGGATCGGGAAAGATAACTACTCTGCTCTGGTGCTGTGTTATCAAATAGAGAATTAAAGCCTTTGTAGATTGCATTGCTAGAGGAATCTAGAGGAACAAGATATAGTTCTGGACATGAGATATAAGACATGTTTGCACTGTTTCCAAGTCAAGGCCTTTGGCACTACAAACTAACATAAAGAATGGGATATAAAGCAGGACTAGGCAACTGGGATACTTTTTCTCAGTCTAACGTTGGTAGTTTCCCCACATACACCCTGTCATAATCCATAAACTCATGGCCTGGTTACTGTGCACCTCAGCAATTTTGTCTTCTCATAAGAGCTGAGGTGCGGAAGGAATGCTCTTAATTAGGCCCTCACGGTATACTTCACCTATGTATTTCTCAGTCTCTCTCTCAAGGTGGGCAGCTGAGATGAATGATGAGGAGATGGCTGTTTCACAGACTCTGTTACTATTCATATTTTGGAGCAAAACATTCGCAGTCCCTGGATCTGTTTGAAAGTGAATCGATGGCTGAAATCAAGGTTGGTGATCTTGGTCACGTCAAAAATATGGCTCTGGCTCAAAATGAATTGTTGATCAGAGGTCTGAAGGAATTCCATAGCATGATGGATCTGTAGACAGCATAGAGTAAAATTACTGGCATCAAATCACTATGCCTAGCAGAAAGTTTATACATGTAAGAAATCCGAATGGGCTCACATGCCAAGTAGAACAGGTATAGACAAGGAACTTCAGAATAAACTGGACTTTCTTGTCTAATCCCAGTGGACGAATATGAGGGAAAAGAATCTCAAATAAAATCAATTGAACAATATGGCTTTATGGCCAAGCAGTGCAATTATTATCCCATAATCATACTAAAATCCTATTTGATTGTTTTCCTCCAAAATTGCTTGAGAAATCATGGGGCATTAGACAACTGTGAAAATAATTCCAGACATTTTGCTTTAAATAGGGATTGTGATGACCTTATCAAATAGTTATAGCTCTTCAGTCCAAAATTGTGAATAATAAAATACATACAGTATATGTAAAAAAAAAACCTCATACACTTACAATGCCCTCTCCGTTTTCACACTATACCACATGGCCTCCTAATGTCCAGGTCGGTAGGGAGGTATGTAATCATTCATAAAGGAAGCTACGGATTAATTATGGGGGGAAAGTTGACAGCTCTGCTGTCTTTCACATGTAATCCTATTGAACGTTATATTTTAATCAGAATTATAAAGAAAGGTATGAACTTTGTTACAGTCTCCAAAAATACTTTGGCAAATTCTTCCTAATGAAATTCTCATCTATCTTTGCTAAAGGACCACAGAAACATGCCTGAAGCCTTTGATATTGGGGATTGCTTATTCTTTGTTGATGCCTGAGACCTTTGGCCATCATAACACATTACCACCCATACTTGTTGAAAAACAGCTGTGGCAAATGCTTTGCCCCCGAAGCCTCGGAAATAATAGGCAAGACAAATTGTTATGGGTTAATTGGGCCAAAATTTCTTAACAATTCAACTTAATTCAACCAACACAGCTATAACCTATAAAGGGGGGTCTGTTATGTAGTGCAAGCAGATAATGACTGGGGACTATCCCGTACCAACCAATTAGTATTCAGGGAGTTTCACCCCTATTTAGATGCTTCCCACCTTGTTCAGCATCATGTCAGGTAGGTGAATCTGCTTGCACCTCACAGCCCTCGTGACGGCCTGATATTAAGATTCTTGCTTTGTTTAACTCCTAAATTTAGGAGTGATGTTTAACTTTATATGAGGGCTGCCTGGCACCTTAATGGTGACTTACTCGGACCTACCTGAATATCCTTACCTCTTGCACTACCCGCCTAACGTTATTGTGACCAATAGAAGGGAAATTAATGCCCGGTCCCACGCAAAAAGAGAATGGGATGGGCGAAAACACGTGGCTACTACCGGCCAATCAAGTAACCACCAAAAATTCCCATCAGCCCCCATAGCGACAAGTGAAACTCATTCTCTTTTCCCAGGATGGGTGGGCGGGGCTGACTCACGGTCTGAAGAGACAGGGGCGGATGGGAGCTGCCTTTTGAATGCTCCCTTCCCCGGGCAGAGTACCCGGGTGGCGCCCAATTTGGCGGCAAAAGTCCGGGACTGGCAGGCAAATGCGCCCCGCCCCCAGACAAGTGAGGGAGCGGAGCTTCCCTTACATTTGGGTGAGAAGTTACTAGATGGGATTTTCCCTTGCTCACTGTCTCTTTGTGAATGTTGAACACAAGAGGACATCTTATAGATAGAGATGGGCACGACTTAGCGGTATTCCCGTTTCCGTTTCCGTTACACGTATCCGTTACTCTACGGAAACGGAAACAGGAATTACTCCACCAGAATTCGAGCTCGAACCGACGAACGAACAATTTGGTCTGATTTGTCGTGCTCGTTACTTGCATCGCGCAATGCCAAGCGGCACAGAAAAAAAGTTTTTAAAAGTTAAAAAAAAACCCGATTCCCGGCCCTAAAAGTAGGCGAAAACTGTCTGAGGGCACCTACCAGGCCAGAAGGGTGTTTTATTTGGGGGGGGTTTCCCCGCCCCCCTCTCCTTGGCTATTGCTACCAGGCTGGGAGGGCGCATCCATTTGCCATGCAGTGCGGGGGATCCAAAATGGCGACCGCAATATTTTTTTTGAAATCGTTGCCCAAAACCCCACCAAAGCACCACAGAAACATGCGAAAATTAGCTATTTTAAATGCTTGAATTTTTACAGTAGCAGCAGTGGGTTTTTCTTGCAAAAAAAGTCTTCGTTGATTTTATTTTATTTTATTTTATTTTATTTTATTTTTTTACACCTGCGCATTCACAATGATGGGCTCGCCCATGGGAGTGGACCATGCAAAGTTTTGGAGCCATTCCACCAATCGCATGGCCAGGTTTTGCTGACTGTACCAGGCTGGGAGGGCGCATCCATTTGCCATGCGGTGGGGGGGGGATCCAAAATGGCGACCGCAATATTTTTTTTGAAATCGTTGTCCAAAACCCCACCAAAGCACCACAGAAAGATGCGAAAATTGGCTATTTTAAATGCTTGAATTTTTACAGTAGCAGCAGTGGGTTTTTCTTGCAAAAAAAAGTCTCCGTTGATTTTATTTTATTTTATTTTTTTACACCTGCACATTTGCAATGATGGGCTCGCCCATGGGAGTAGACCATGCAAATTTTCCACCAATCGCATGGCCACTTGGCCAGGTTGACCACAGAGACTTCTGGGATGTGCCAATCGGGCATAAACAGCCCACTAATCGTAGCCCAAACCCGAACCCTAAGCCTAACCCATACGCCAGTACACTGTCCTTCTAAGTGGGTCAGAGAGGCACCCAGAGGTGCACCCCAATACTCACCCTAACCTCACCCGTAACTAGCCTAACCCTAGCCCTTGCGCTAACCCGTCTTAACCCTAAGCCAGATCTACTTGCATTACACTACATGCAAGTACGTGAGACACAGCGGGTGCAAAGAGTCTGCCGGTCCGTCACTTGTGGCTCTGGCTGACTCCTGCAGCTCCCTCCAGGAGCCCGCTACCCCCTCCCCAAACCAGTACTAACGACAATGAAAAAACGAAAAAACGAACAGACTAATTTTTGCAAATTTTCGCGAAAAACGGAAACGAGCCGAAACGGAACCGGCCCGACTAACGACAACTCGAAAAAATTTTTTTTCAAGTCGTGCCCATCTCTACTTATAGATCATCTTGATTGCTGTCATTGCTTAGCATCATTTTTTCCTGCTGGCAATGCCGGTACAATATTGTGCAGCATTATGAGCCTTTCCTCTAGTATTCTGAACTGTGGATAGAGTAACACAATAACCCACATTCATAAATGGGATGGGTGTTTTAACAGATGAATTTTAAATGGTCTTAATCACATACTCTTTGGAGGACTGAAACTTCATTTGTTAGTAGTCCTGAGGGTACCCACATATATTCTTTCAAGGAGGAGAGTCCTCCATCTGCACAGTTGCCAGTGAATAATTCTCCTTTTTCTGGAACCCTCCATTTGAAGGGCTGACCTGTCCATGCTTGGTTGAAAGATTAAAAAACACACACAAGGAGGAAAACCAATAAAGAGGAATGGAAATCTTCATCCTTTTAGCCAGCATTTAGCATGTTATTCCCTTTGCTTTCAAAGGAGTGGCCAAGATTTCTTGTTGTCCTTGAGTTGCAACCACAAGGCGAAAAAATTGTGGTAATTGATCCATGAAATGTTCAGTGCATGCACTAAGCGAACCCTTCTCTAGGTAGGAGTGGAGTTGGATTCAAGTTTCATGAACATTCTAAAAATAATTTCTAATATTGGGCCTGCACATATAAATAAGCTCAATTAGCAGCACCTTTCTGGTGATAACAGCCTCATGGCACAGTAGTTAAACTGCTTCACTGCAGTTATCACTCTGCTCATGACCTGGGGTTCACTCAGCCTTCCATCCTTCCAAGGTCGCTAAAATGAGTAGTGGGGGGGGGGGGCAATGTGTAGCCTGCATAATTACTTGTAAACCGCCCAGAGAGTGATTTAAATGCTATGGGGCAGTAGATATGCAGAATATTTTTGCTTTTAGGTTCTTGTCCTTCTGTTTGGTGATGTGGGAGGAGTCCTCCTACTATACTGGACTTGCACCAACTAGGACAGAATGTGGAGGTGTACAGTTCTCTCATTTATCTCCTTAGGCCACTTCTTTCTGATCTAGTTTTTGCTTGGATTTATTTTCTCCCCTGTGGTTTCTGTTCCAGAGATGGTGTGCTTCTCCCCTGTACCCTGGGTGGTGTGTGTCAGATTGGATGGCTGGTGTCCTCTGACATGTTCCCCCCACCCCGAATGTCCTCCTTGGGCTTTCTGATTCTGTGAGTCTTGCCAGCAGGCAGGCTTTGCTGCAACAATTCTCTTCCATCATCCAGAAAGGACATCCATTGGCGGCTCTTCCTCTCCACCTATGATAAGGTCCACAATATCTCATCTCCGCAGCGCACTCTCCCAGAAATGGAATACAAGTTCTCCCTTGTTTATCTCAATGGAACACATAGGATGATTTCTAATATAGAAACCAATCCATTGTTTCAAAGGCAAATGACAAATATGTCCTTTAAACACACACATACATTATGATGCCCAACCAGCTATTGTAGTACTTCCAGCTAAATGTCCTTCGGTGGGCAATTCAAAATCTTTCCTTTCTCACAAGGACTGAGAATGGCAGCTCTGCTCAGGATTTCTACATAGGCTGTGTGGGTGGGGAGTGAGCCTATATAAGGCCTGTGCATGCTCCCTGCCCTCTGCCTGCGCACTTGGAGGCTCACCTCCCTCCTGCCCTATATTGTGGATGGTGAAGCTTGCTGGTTGCTTTGGGGCCAGATGGGAATTTCTGGCTGTCACTCAAACTGGCTCTAAGAGTGTGTTTTTGCCCATCCCATCATCTGCAAGGTGTGGTTGGGTATGTTTATAAACAAAAATTCCCTTATCGGTCACAATTAGCGGTTAGCACAAGTGGTCTGTTAATTCTAGTATGTCCCTCTGTTAGGGTGCATCATTAAGGTGCTTGGCAGTCCTCATTGATACATTTAATAAACTACAATTAGCAATAGGTATAGCTAAATAGGAGCCCCTGTCAGGTAAATTAGGGCTGCCAATGGTTATGAGATTCTGGAGGCTAAGAAGGCTCTAGTACCTGCTATGCATCTTACCCAACGCCTCATACATCATAACGGATGAATCTCTTATAAACTGGAGGGGCTGACAAGTTATAACACTTACTGGAGCTACCACTTGCACCACCCCACAGGCCCTCTTTAGTTTACAGTTTTCAAAGTATAGCTAATTAATGTAGCCATTAATGTAGCTAACAAATTGTGGCCATTATTAACTCCAAAACGTTGTCTCGTCTCTTTATTTCGTTCTGGGTGGGCAATATTCCACACCTCATTTTGCACCACTTTATATAACCTACTACAGAAGGAATTATGTTTTGCTTCCTTTTTAATAATTGCAATGGGCCACAGCTGGCATTTCTAAAATGTTAAAAACTTTCCAATTCCTCTTTTTCGCAGAACAGAAAATGCCAATGATTTTGTGAATGTGTTCTATATAGCCTTTAAGGGAATTATTCTTCTTGAATTAACTGTTGTGCAGTTGACTTTATCAGAGAGTTGACTTATGCTATCAGAAAGAATGGGGTCATGGATTTTCAAAAGATTTTTTTTTTTGTTCCTCAAAATAATTTAAGATCTAGCTCAGTCGTGGTGGCACATCCATCCAAAACCCAAGTTCAACAGCTCTGTTCTTGTTGTCCCAATAGACTGATTTACTGATTGTCCTACCATTGATTTAGGACCATCCCGCCTGCAGCTATGATAACCTGACATTTTCCTTCCAGCCTTACACTTCATTTCAGCACATTCCAGAGTGGGCAGTCCCTTCAACCCTAAGGCCTGCATACCAGTCTTCCTGTTGAGGGTCAGGGGTGGGGAGGTGGAGACACCAACATACACATAGACATGTGCACACAGATGTCTGCAAAAGTGAACATGTACACATGCAACCCTGCTATAGATTGCTCTTTCCTCCATGTTCCCAATGGTAAAGCAAGAGTGGTCCATATGGGAATCAGCAACAGAGGAAAAGTAGCAACATCTCCTGCCTGCCCCTCTTTTCCCCAGCCATTATAATACAGCACGGGTCACTCTTGCCAATTGCAGTCAACAATGCAGGAAGATCAATCTGTTCTCCGTTACTCAGATGATGTCCAAACAGTTGGGTGGAAGTAGGTAAGGGTAGACAGTGAATGCACATGGATCACATACAACCTACAGGCCCTAAACTGCCGATGTGTGTCGTTCATTTGCAGTGCTCTTCAATTTTAATCTAATTCTCAATAGGGATGGGCTATTTGTTTCAGAAGCTACCAGTTCTGAACCAACACGTTGTTGGTTCAGATGCCTCCAAAACGCAAACAGCCAATCCCTTACCTTGCTCTGTGCCTGTGCAGGGATGAGCTCTGATGAGGTAGAAGCCTCCAACATCCTTGTTCCTTCTCCCTGGCACTGGCCAATCAGACAGGGAGGCAGGATGATGCATTTCCCTGCACAGCTCCTGATTAGCCAGTACCAGGGAAAGAAGTAATGATGACATCGGATGCATCTTCCTCATTGGAACTCAGCTCCATGAGGACGCAGCGCAAGGTAAGGGATTGGCTGATTGCGTTTCGGAGACTCGGCAGCTTGGCCAAGGCCATACACAGGTTGGTTCTTCTCCCAGGAGGCCCAGTGGGGAATCAAACTCCCAACCTCTGGCTCCACAGCCAGATACCTAAACCAGTGAGCACTAAAAAGCCATTGGGATAGGAGAAGTTCACCTTTTAGAGATAAAAAAATACACACCACAATAATGTTCACCTTTTAGAGATAAAAAATACACACCACAATAATGTTCTGATGATGATGATGATGATGATGATGATGATGATCATCATCATCATCATCATCATCATCATCATCATCTGATATTCTGTTGGTGAGAGTTATTTTTCATTAAAACTGATACTCAAGGCAGAACTAGCAAAATGAGGCATTGCAGACTTGAGAAGAGAGGCATTTTATAACTGAAGCTTGAAGTTTTTAATTTTATGCTCCATATTTATGAGGAAATGGATAGTAATAAGAGATGGGCACAAATCTGAAAAATGGTGATTCGTTTTGATTCACAAGTTGAACAATTTCAAAAAAGTCATTTAATAGAAGAAATCTTTTCAAACTACAGTACATTTGAGCATTTGGGGATTTGGGCATACAACCATGGAAGAATCCTGGACTTGGGAGTAGTCAGCATGCAAGTCAACATGCATTTCTTTGGTAGCTCATTGTTTAGATGACATAAGTAGGGGGCAACTGCATTGACTATCCATAGTATTTTGAGGAAGTGGACTTATTCCAGACAGCTCAGATTACAACATAGCAACAATCTTTGAAGAAGGTTGCACAACATTATTTTCCTCCTCCTCCTCCTCCTCCTCCTCCTCCTCCTCCTCCTCCTCCTCCTCCTCCTCCTCCTCCTCCTCCTCCTCTTCTTCTTCTTCTTCCTCCTCCTTCTTCAAGTGCCATGTCCTTGTAGAACATTGGCAATCAGTGGCCGGAACTAGAAGTTGAGTCATGGCCACTGGACTTCTTTTCTTGAGAGATTGAAACATTTGTCTACTTATCCAAGCAGCTTCATTCAGACTGACAAAGCTGTTTGGATGAGCAGCTAAACATTTCAGTCTGTCAAGAAAAGACGTCCCGTTGCCATGACTCAACTTCCAGATAAACTCACCTGAATGACTGAGAATCTTCACAGACATAGCCTGAACTGAGTTTTTTCTCTTCTATATATTTTATTTTTTCTTGTTTTTGATGGATATACATTGACCATTCATTCCATCATCCGTGTCAGATTGGTCACTGATGAATCTCAATTAAGGTATAGTAATGTTGTGATGCAATGCACTCAATGTATGGAAGCCCAATGTGGGACCACCTACTGTATTTTTGAGAGGGAATCTTCTTTGTTGTACAATGGCCAGGACTTTCATATTGATCAGCTTGACATAGCTCTTCAGATCCGGTGTGTGTATGTGGGGGGGGGTTGTTCCCCACAAACAATTACCCCTTATCTCTAAGCATTTTCTTTCTCGGTTTTAAAAAAGTTTCAGCCATGAGCTGGGACAAAGTTTTGCTATAGCACTTAGGAGAATAAGAGAGAGGGGGAGAGGAGAGAGAGAGAGAGAAGAAAGAAAGAGAGAGAGAGATTGTCAATTGGCATTTCTTAGTTCCTTGTTAAAGAAGCGCCTGCTCCTGGAGATCAGTGAAAACTAAGCTCCCTGACCATGCTGACTCCCGCAAATCTGGACAGCTACAGTGACCTCACTCTGGAAAACCCTAATTCCATGAATGGGACTCACATAAGACAACCCATATTCACCTCACCATGTACTCACATCCTTAGCTAGACTGGAGAAGGTGCTAATTCTAATGCACTGCCATTCCATTAAACGTTGACTGGCTAATGCAAAGATCTTTTCTATTTCATTGTTCTTTATGATAGTCATATTGTAAGTGGCCAGGAAGGAGTTAAAAAAAGTTCTCCTCCTGAGAGTCTGCAATGTTTCCAAACAACAGCACTGCTGTTATTTTAAATGCAATATGCTGAGTTGCTTTCACAGTTTTAAACAGCCTACAGTATATAGCTTTTCACAACTATGCCTATGTTAATAAATGTTGATTCTGATGTTGCTCTCGCTTGATGATCATTCTTCAACAGCCCGTTGGAACAAACAATTCACTTCAGTTAGTGACCTTGTTCATAAGTTGTTGGTGCCCTGAGATCAAAGCTATAACTCTTTAAGTAACAACAATCCTCCCCCATAACATCATCACCCATATGATGGAATAATTTATGAGGCAGGATTTGAGTTTCCAAAGAATATGTCATCCAAACTCCAAAAAAACATATTATTTCATAACTGAACATGAAGCATATCAACTGAGTCATCATATCATATCTTCAGAGTGTATTCTGTCAGGTAGAAATCATGATTCAGAACAGTTTTCTTATCCATTTCTTATCCCTCTTTGTATGATTTGTTATTGTTCTAGTTGTTTCTTGTTTGGTTTCAAAATGATTTTTCAAAGCATTGGGTAATGCAACTGGACAGTAAATACGTGATGTACAGGTCACAGACCACATTATGTGTTAGTCGGAGATTTAATTTGGGTAGCTGTAGGCATGAGGGAATGGAATTAAATGAGAATGTCATTGGTTCAGAAATGCAAATTGGTGTGTGTGTGTGTGTCGGGGGGGGGACCCTGCCTTCATCTAAGGAAACAGAAATGCACAATTCAGTCTGTTGTGTCCTGCCTTATTCAAAAGAATGGTTATTTGGTCTGGAATCCAGACCAACAGCTTTGAGAGGAACATTCCCAGCAGCAATTTTTATCTGCACATAAAACACTGCCTTCCCAATAGTAAGGAATCCGCCTCCCCCTGAAAGTTCTGTTTAAGATGAAGGTGCTGTTGGGGTACTTAAAAAGCAACTGTTTTATGCATCCCACAGTCAGTAAGGATGCTTGGCTTGATCTATGAACCCTGGAACATAGCAGGAGGCTATAATATAGGGCAGTGATGGTGAATCCTTTAGTGACCGTGTGCCCAAACTACAATTCAAAACTCACTTATTTTTGGCAAAGTGCAAATATGGCAGATTAACCTGAATACAGTGGAACCCGGGTTCCAAATGCTTCAGGTGCTACCCTTCGAGAAAGCGAGGATCAAAGAGCGGGCTTTTGAATTCCCAGCACCACAGCACCCTCGTTGTGGCCGCAGGAAATTCAAAAACCTGCTCTTCAGTCCTCACTTTCCCAAAGAGTAGCACCCCATCTGCCCCTCTGCCATGGACAGAGAGGTGGGTGGGGTGCTATACTGTCAGGAAAGTCAGGGGGTGGCAGCGGCTTGTGGGCTCATGCATAGCCCCAGTTTACTCTCCAGCCACACTGCTTTTGGGATGCCCAGAGTGGTGTGGCTGGAGAGTAAACTGGGGCTATGAAGGAGCCCACAAACTGCTGCCTCCCCCTTCACTCGGGTCTCTGCACGGAGCACAGTGGCATGTACCGAGCGGAGGGGGAAGTGCCACATGCCCACAGAAAGGGCTCTGTGTGCCACCTTTGACACCCCTGCCATAGATTCACCAACACTGCTCTAGGGGGGTGGCTTAGGATAGCTTTTGATAAGGTTGTGCTTGCATTCATAACATCTTCATATTCAAGATAGGAAGAACTTGAAAGCTTGAATACACTTCCGAATAGAGAAAAATGCTCAGTTTTCCCACTTCTTTAATGTGGTAAAGATTAGTAATAATAATTTCCAGCAAGTCAATTCTGACTTATGGTAACATTTTTAGAGTTTTCCAGTCAGATAATACTCAGAATTGATTAACCGCTCCCATTTTCAGAGAGTGCTTTGGGGCTGCACAGCTTGTCCCAGGTTACACAGGCAGATACTTTGCTCAAGTCAGATAGTGGGGAATTAAACTCCCAGCTTCTGGCTTTGTAGCCAGATAGCTCAACCACTGTCCTATCCAGTCAGCTGTATTCAGAAGTGGATGCATCATAATCTATCATAGTCCAGAGACAGGGCAACATGGAATGCCTTTGCTGGTCCTAGCCAATGTACCTTCGATTATGGATGGATGAGACACTTGTTTCTGATGATGTTTTCATTGGGATTTAGTATCATCGGCATGTTTCTTCATCAGCAACATGGCGTGGAAGTACAATGAGATCCTTTCCATCCTGGGAATATTTGTACCTGTTTGATTTAGCTTCTAGAGGTGGAGGACAATTTCATCTGAGTTTGTTTTTTAAGGTTTTACCCATATTCGCATAGAATAAATGTAAGGCTTTTTTTTAAAAAAAAATCATAGGACGAAGTGCTACAAATCCCTTGCCCTCATCAGCAAGATCACAACCTCCTTTGACTTTGACATGTTGATGAGTGAGGCCAGAAGTGGCTTGGTTAGCTGGAAAAATTTAACATGCTCCAAAGACAGAACGGAATGAAATCATATCCCTTTTCTCCTACATATTACAAGCTGGTCTCATTCAATGAATCTACAGTAGACCCTCGTATAACGGAGGGTTTGTACAACGGAAAATCCGTACAACGAAAAAAATCCGCCCCCTCTCCCCCCCGCCACCTCTGTCCACCACCTGCGGCCGCCCCGGAAGAGGACGGGGGTGGTCGGGGAAAGAGGGGAGGGGAGGGGAGAGGAGGGGTGGCAGGCATGGAGGGGGCGAGCCAGGGAGGGGTGCCCTTACCGGCAGCGGAGGGGGGTGGCAGCGGCGGCGGCGGAGTAGCAGCAGAGCGTCAGGGAAGGTGGGCAGCGAGGCGGGGAGTGCACGCAGCCTGGACAGATGGGAGGGGCACATCCAAAATGTGCTTCACCCAGTTCCCACACCATTCTGCCATTTAAAAAATGGACTGTGAAAATCTGTCTTTATTGTGACACACAATCCCTGATCACCGTATGCACCGTTGTAGTGCATCACTTTCTAGCATGTACATTTTTATACATCACTATAAACATGTCCATGCATACCTTTTTGAGTACCATGGTAAAAAAACACAAACTGTTCGGCTTGAAAGATGGTGTATATACCAATATACTGGTCAGTAGAGATGGGCACGAAATGAATTTTTTTTCATTCTGTTATTCGTTATTCGTTTCATTACGTAACTAAATGAATAATGAAAATTGTGATGAAATTGGAACGAACCAAACAGAACCACGAAAATTAGGTTCGTTACGTATCATTTTCGTTAATGGCGATGCACAATGAAATGAGTTGTTTTTACATGTTAAAAAACATCCAGAATATCCATAAAAACCCAGCAATAATTACTTATTCTGCCTGATAATACCTAACAGGGGGGTTGGGGTCCTTAAAACGTGCATTTATGTCTTTTCTCAGATCGCTGTATTTTTTTCTGTTTAAGGGGAGTTAGGGGACATCGACCCAAAATGGCTCCCAGAGGCCTAATATTGATTTCTTGGGTATTAAAACACCCTGGACATCCGTAAAAATGCAGTGATAATTATTTGAAATTATTACCTACCAGGGGGTTGCGGTCCTTAAAATGTTTGTTTTTGTCTTTCTCCCATCGCGATGTATTTTTTCTTTTCCCTTTAAGGATGACACAAAATGGATTCCAGCCACAAGATGGATGCATGCCATGTGATGGGATCATGTAAATTTTTGGACAATTTCAACCAATAGCATGCCCAGGTTGCAAACTGGTTAGGTGTGGCAGCCACAGAGGGCATAAAAAGCTCTGGCAGCCCCTGTCGTCCTTCCAGTCTGCAGTGGGAGTTAGGGTGGGATTGCTGTCTCTGTGACTTGTTACTTTAGGCCAGCCAGGCAGGTGTGTGTCTCTGTGTTCCTGCTGGCTGCAGCCTGGCTCTTAGGGGAGAGAAAGAAGAGATTTCTCTTGCAACCTCCCTGTGTGTGCGTACCTCTCAGTGAGTAACCTCCCCTGCCCCGCAGTGCAGTCACTCTGCGGCTGCCTTACACCCTGGGCAATGCCCGCCGCTGCCTTTGCAGCCTCCTTGCATACCTAGTCTATACTGTGTCTCTGCCAGCATCATTTTTTTAGTGTTTTCCCTCTAGTCTGGGACATTGGGGGACGTCCACAAACAGAAATGCTTTAAGTCGTGCAAAAAGCGGGTAAAAATGAAAAACGAAAAACGAAAAAACAAAACGAATTTTTTTTCAAAAGATTCACAAAAAATGAAAATGAACCAAAACTGACCCACAACAAAAAAACCCAAAAAAAATGTCATTTTTTCAATTCGTGCCTATCTCTACTGGTCCAAAAAATTCAGAGAAGGCTGGAAGATACTTTCAAGGCAAACATATATAACCATTATCCTTTGAGTATCATAGAACCATTAATTAATGGACTAATAGAGTTCGAAGTGGGCTATAAAGCCATAGTCTCAAACCCCCTGTTCAGTGTCGGAACCCAGATTAAAATAAATCTGACAGATGTAATACATTTATTTATTTATTTGTATTTATTTGTATTTATTTGTTTTTACCACTTATATGCCGCCCACTGCCCAAAGGTCTCTGGGTGCGTTACAATCAAATGCTTAAAACAGCTAAAACATCAAATATCAATAAATAATTAAACCATAATGAAAACCTTACACTAAAATCATTACACTAAAATTGCCATCAGAGGACCCACAGTCTATATTGTATCAAGTAAAAAATTTCTGGAACAGGAAGGTTTTTACCTGGTGCCGAAATGTCATCAATGTTGGCACCAGGCGGATCTCACTTGGGAGGGCATTCCATAGCTTGGGGGCAGCTGCCAAGAAGGCCCTATGTCTGCAAGCCATCCCTCTCACCTCCTTGAGGGATGGCTCTTTCAAGGGGGCCCCCTGCCTCGATCTTAGCTGCTGAGTAGGTTTGTATGGAAGGAGGCAGTCCTTCAGGTATCTAGGTCCTAAGCCATTTTGGGCTTTATATATCAAAACAAGCACTTTGAATTGGGCTCGGGCAGCAACTGGTAACCAATGTAGGTTACGTAGAATCGGCGTAATGCGATTCCTGGCAGCCCCACCGCTTACCAGCCACGCTGCACGATTCTGAACCAGTTGCAATTGCATCTTCAAAGGCAGCCCCACGTACAGCGCATTGCAGTAATCAATACGGGATGTTACCAGTGCATGTGTAACTGTCATGAGGCTCTGCTCGTCTAGGTAGGGGCGGAGCTGGTATATTTTCTGCAGCTGAAGAAAGGCACCCCTGGCCACCGAGTCCACCTGGGCTTCCAGAGTTAGACCAGGGTCCAGGAGCACCCCCAAGCTGTGGACCCTGTCCCTTAGGGGGAATGCAACCCCACCCAGGACAGGAATATGCCCCTCTAACCTGTCCGGCGAAGCACCCATTAACAGCACTTCCGTCTGGTCTGTATTGAGTTTCAATTTATTAACCCTCATCCAGTTCATTATCTGGCCCAGTCACGAGTTCAGCACAGAAACCGCCTCACCTGGATTGGTGGAGAACGAGAGATAGAGCTGAGTATCATCAGCATATTGCTGACTCCTCAGCACAAAACTCCTGATGACCTCTCCCAGTGGTTCCATGTAAATGTTGAACAGCATGGGAGACAGTATAGAGCCCTGAGGAACCGCATGACATAAATGCCACAGGACAGAGCATCTGTCCCCCAGGACCACCTTCTGGACACGATCAGCCAGGAAGGAGTGGAACCACAGCAAAGCAGTGCCTCCAACCCTCAACCTGGCCAGCCTAACCAGAAGGACACCATGGTCGATGGTGTTGAAAGCTGCTGAGAGGTCCAGGAGTGTCAACAGGGTAGCACTCCATCTGTCTCTTTCCCGGCACAGGTCATCA
The DNA here is from genome assembly GCA_037367245.1 of Phrynocephalus guinanensis. Taxonomy (NCBI): domain Eukaryota; kingdom Metazoa; phylum Chordata; class Lepidosauria; order Squamata; family Agamidae; genus Phrynocephalus; species Phrynocephalus guinanensis. Next base: position 30,998,112 of record CM074732.1, on the reverse strand, counting down.
TACAGGGCAACCAAGGCAGTCTCTGTACTAAAGCCCGGCCTGAAACCAGATTGAAACGGATCCAGAAAATCCGTTTCATCCAGCAGTGCCTGGAGTTGCCCGGCCACCACCCGCTCCTACACCTTGCCCAAATAAGGGAGGTTCACTACTGGTCAGTAGTTAACCACCAGTCCTGGGTCCAGGTTAGGTTTTTTAAGCAGTGGTAAAATCAAGACCTCTTTCAAGATGGTGGGGACCACTCCCTCTCTTAAGGAGGCATTAACAACCTCCTGGATCCAGGTGCGAACCCCCCTGGCAGATCTTTCGATTAGCCAAGAAGGGCAAGGCTCGAGTGGCGTGGTGGTAGCATGGACAGATCCAAGCACCCTGTCCACATCCTCAGGTCTCAATAATTGAAACTCATCCAATAATACTGGACCTAAGCACAGCACACTGGACACATCCCTTGATTCTGCACCAATAGTGGAGTCCAATTCCCTGTGAATCTGAATGATTTCCCCCTCAAAGTGGACACCAAACTTGACACAACAGGCTGCTGAGTGGTCCAGAACCTCCACCGTTTTTCTCGGTTTAAGAAGGTCCTGGACCACCTGAAACAGCTCTGCTGGACAGCACTCTGAAGAAGCAATACGGTTTGTGAAATACTGCCTTTTCGCCAACTGTATTGCCATGGAATAGGCCCGATAATGGGCTCTAAGCCGTGTTCGATCAGATTCAGATTGATATTTTCTCCACTTGTGCTCCAGCCGTCTCCCCTCCTGCTTCATTGCCCACAGCTCAGATGTATACCAAGGAGCCGTCTGTGCTCTGTGTAAGGGGAGAGGGCACTTAGGTGTGATCGTGTCAACCGCCCGGGACATTTCCCTATTCCATAGGGTGACCTGAGTTTCAACAGGAGTGCCAACGATATCAGACGGATAATCCCCCAGAGCTTTCAGGAAATCATCTGGATCCATTAGTCTCCGAGGGCGCATGATCTTAATAGATCCCCCACCCTTGCAGAGGGTAGACGCTAATAGCCTAAAATTGACCAGAAAGTGGTCTGACCATGACAATGGAGTCAGAACCAACCCCTCCACATCCAAACCACCATCCTCCAATCCCGTTGAGAAGACCAGGTCTAGAGTATGGTCCTTCTCATGCATTGGGCCGTTGACATATTGAGACAGCCCCATGGTTGTCATGGCAGCCATGAAGTCCTGAGCTGCACCATTCAAGGCTGCCTCAGCATGGATGTTGAGGTCCCCCAGTCTGGGGGTCCACAACACCAGGTCCGAGACAACCTCCGTCAGCTCAGGCAGGGAGACTGTTGGTACACAGCAGGGTGGGCGGCACACCAACAGAATCCCCAATCTGTCTCGTGAGCCCAACACACAGTACAGGCCCTCCAAGCCTCCTCCCAAGGAGATAGGAAGTCTGGTCAAGGAAATAGAACTCCTATAGACTATAGCAACTCCCCCTCCCCAACCCTTCAAGTAACACTGGTGCTGGACCGAGTAACCAGGCAGGCATAGCTGGGAGAGGGGAACACCACCCTCCTCTCCCACCCAGGTCTCAGTAATACATGCCAAGTCGGCACCCTCACCAGAATGACATCATGGATGATGGTGGTCTTATTTTGTACCGACCTGGCAATCAACAACAGCACCGTGTGGCTTGTGGGCTCACTGATATGGTCACCTGATTCCTTCTGGCTAGGGGTGGAACCCGAAGAGGGGATAGATGTAAGGTATCTAACCTCTCTTCTCCTGTGTGGGCCCGTTCCACACCTACCGCCATACCTTCTCCTACCCAGCACAATTCCAATGGCTGTCCCCTCCATTGCCATCTCCCCTTCCTGTTCCCCCAGTTCCATTGTGGGTCCTATCTCCTATACTTGATGGCAACAAATATCCACCCATTCACCCCCACCATCGCACCTCCCCCTCCCTATCAGGGGAGGCAATAGTCTGTGCCAAGGGGTGCCAAGATACCAAAGCTTGGTTATATGTGGCCTTGTATGGCAGTCCCTCCTCTTCGGCCCCTCCCTTCTGGTATTTGTCCGGCTCTGCCCCTCCAGGTGTCTCTCTCACCAACACCAGAGGAGCAGGGAAAGGAGCAGGTGTAGAGTGAGGGCGGCTCCTCTAGGCCCAGTCCAGCAGCAGCAGCAGAAGCAAAAGTGTTTGCTAGATGTTGTTTGGCTGCCAAGGAAGCTGAAGGTCAGCTAAGAAGCCTTGGATGGGAATCCCTCCTCTTTGGCCCCTCCCTTCTGTTATTTGTCCAGCTCTGCCCCTCCAGGTGTCTCTCTCACCAACACCCGAGGAGCAGGGAAAGGAGCAGGTGTAGAGTGAGGGTGGCTCCTTCAGGCCCAGTCTGAGAGCAGCAACAGCAGCAAGAGTGTTTGCTGGGTGGTATTGTTGCATGCATTACAAATACACTATTTAGGATGAAGTGCAATCAATTCTTTGTATGTAGAAAGACCTTCATCTTAAGGTATATTAATATAAGGATGTTGATGAAATGAATTTTTCCAGCTTTTTCTCCCCACACTGTAACCCTTCATCTTTTCTCTGATCCATACTGCCTGGAAATAAAACCCCTAACTACAAGGTGACTTGCTTCTGAGCAAGCATGCATTTGATTGTGTTGCAGTTATTTATTTGTTTATTCAGATTTCAAGCCCCCCCCCAACAGATGGTAAAACATACATATTAAAACGAATATTATTTTAATAGTGGATGCTCATCTTATACAATCTGAAGAGAAACCTACCATGGTATTTTGTTCCCTATAGCAAAGTCTCTTGCTCCTCCTAGAGGACAGGTCTGATAACTTCATCATTAAATATATATATTTTAAGGGAATTTCTTTTTATATCTTTTAATATTTTCATACTGTAGATGAGTAAACTATTGGATATTTATCCAGCAGATAAAGGGCCCTACTGTGTTTCCATTAGAAAATAGCACTATAGGCAGCTTAAAATCGTAAAACAATAAAAAACAGGTAAAAGCAGGTGTAACTAGGAAATAATCAAATACAACCAAGTCTGGTCTAAAAACCATTAAAAGCAACCAAATGCATGAGAAAACAATCTAGTTAACAAAGCCATGTTAAAAGAAGCAATACAATGGAGCCGGTTAAACATTATATGCCAATTGTAAACAACAATTTTAACTCCTTTTTAAAAAAAAAATCCAGTTAAAGTGGAAACTCACTGCAGCTGTGAAGGGAGTGCATTCCATAGTCTGGGAGCTGCACAAGGGAAGGCCTTCTTCTGCATGCTTATTGGGCATGAAACTGTTGGTATGTCAAGATGGCCTCCCCTGAAGAGTTTAATGTTTGGACAGGCTGAGACTGGTAGTTCCTTAGATCATCCCCCCCCCTCTCTCCCCTTTGGCCACAGCTATAAACACAATATGAAAAGAAACATAGACTGATCGGGATTGTGTAAGTTGCATACCAAACCACAGAAAGTGGCAGGTGAAGAACTGTTTCCGGTCGGTGGCCCCCTTGAAATATACCAGAGTTCACCAAAGGGCTGCATGGCCCTTAATGATAATGGCTGCTTTTGATACCCAGGCTCCCAGCCATTTAGGGCTGCAAAGGTTATAAGGCCAACACCTTGAATTGGGCTCAGGAAGCAAATGTCAAGCACTGCAGGCCTTTCAGTGTCTTGATAAATTAACTCACATTGGGATTTATACAATAAATACAATCACATTCTAGCAGATATTATCTTCCAAAAAACATGGGGCCTGTGTGTGATTCCAGACAAGAAAACAAACAAGCTAGTGGATTCCTTCCCATCTAAATTAGTGTGTGGGGAATGACAAAGGCATGATTAAGCTATTGAGAGTAACACAGAGTAAAACTTCCATAGTCAACTGAAATGTGTTTCTATGCGCGGGTGCTCTCCACTCTGAATGTTGGATGTGCATTTCCGGATGTTCCTCCTGCATTGCATTCTGTAGAAAGTAAGGGGCTTAATTTGAAAATAATTCAAGACCGCGCAGGATCTTAGAACCTTAGTGACAAGCGTGAAATTGTTTTATCATCTGGTGGGTTGGTGCACCGTGCCGATAGACCAAAGTGTACACCAACCATCTGCTGCTGAGGCAGCACTTGGCATCTCTGTCAGATTGGCTGCTCTCACACAAAAAAGAAGAAGAATGGAGAGATATGCCAGAAAAAAAGAGTATGTCTCTAAACACATTTTTAAAAACAAAAAGGACGTGTTCAAAACAAGGAATTCACAATTTTGAAATAAATACCTTTGGTGGACATGTTAGGCTTTGTGGACAAAATGACCCTATTAACACTCACATTCCTCTCTAGGTGACTTGGAACCGTTCCCCATGGGTCCTAAGTTCCACACGCCCAAATGTTGTTCCCAGTGATGTACATAACAAATTGATGTATTTATTCAGATTTACATATGTAAAGCACATGGGTATATGATCAGTCAAATGAAAATAAAATATTAATCCCCTGTTTCCCTTTCCCTCATCCTCTCTCTCTCTCTCTCTCTCTCTCTCTCTCTCTCTCTCTCTCTCTCTCTGGGAAGCGTAGAGAAAAAAGCCTACATTGCATCGTTCCACTCCATTAGCAGCATGGCTTCATTTTTACTCAACTTAAATATTTGATGTAGGGTTTTATTCCCCGAAACCAGACAGAGTCAACAGTAAAATCATTAGAATTTGTAACAAACTATAATTAAAATGATTCCCTGTCAATTTCTCTCCCCTCCCTGTCATGCTTCGCTTAGACTGAAAAGGGGATCCTGAGGCACTTACTTGACTAGAAAATTGGGGAAAGTTAGTGACAAATCACTCATTTTTCAGCTTTTTACATCAATGTACTAAATGTTAAGAGTTCTCCCATGAAGTGGATGCTGGGAAAAAAATTCAGCAGAGGTGAAATGAAATAGGTGCAGCCATAACACAAGCATCAGCATACAATGTATGCTTATGGGCACAAACTTAGATCTCCATAAAATGGATTCAGGTGGATTCTAAAAAGGTTTCACAGGCCTTATCAAAACTCAGTGAGCTTCCTTGAAAGTGAAGTGGAAGAGTGGTTTACCTAGTATGTTGTTTGCCTATAATAATGGCAGTGTCTGTGCCAGGACCCTGCCTGCATCAGATCCTGAACCCAAAAGGTTAACTATGGAAGAAGGGGCAAAGGAGCCTTCAGGCTCATTATGTCAGCCTGCAACCCATCCCCAGAGAACCCTCCTCCAGAAGCACATTGGGGAGGATCCTGCAGCAACCTACAGCACAGAGAAACAGGGACAGATTGCATGAGGCTCATAGGAACATTCGATCTAGCAGCCCAGAGGCAAGGACTGGAATCTGCTTCCCTGTGGTGGGGCTCTGACAGGCTGAGACTGGTACTATGATGTGGTACATCTCCCTCAGAACCCCACATTTTTCCAAGGTTGGGGGCTGTGAGCACCACAGCCCTTGCCAAACCACCCAGAGTGGCGGTATAAAAATCCAATAAATAAATAAATAAATAAATAAATAAATAAATAAATAAATAAATAAATAAATAAAGGTCATGGGGGATGGGCAAGGCCTCCTCAGCCCTGGCCTTCATCACCTCAAGGCCTGTAGAGCTATTAGAAATCAGTGGGGGGAGATGGGAAATAGGGACCAGGAACAGAGGGGTGCCAATCACCTCCTGAGCCTTTTGTGCTTCTGGAGGCTGAGTTGCCATCACTCTCCCTACAAAGAGGTTCAATTTCAGCCCCACCCTGGGTTGCTGCCACTGGGGTCAGGAAGTCAACCGTTTCATAGTGGAGCCAGGGCTGGAGCACTATCCCAAACTATATAACACCCCTTTAGGGACAGCTAGTAAAGCTGGCTCCTGGACCCATATCCGTGGGTCTTTGTCCTTTCCTAGAAGTGCAACTGTTGCTCCTTCTGCTTCTTGCACCCCGAGGTCCTCCTTGATATTACAATGAGATTAGAATGGATGTCCTTCTGAACACTGGAGCCTGCACAGTCTGGCTAGCTAAGGAGGCAGGCCTGGGGGTTGTAGGTGGAGGGGTGCCTCTCAAATCTCCCCTTCCCTCCGTGAGCCACACTTAAGACCCCCATCCAGGGGGCCCCCATCATGTAGAAGATGGGGCCTGGCTCTTCAGTGACATCTCCTCCATCCTTCTCCTCCTCCTCCAGTTTCTGTGTCCTTGGCTGCATTTCCATCCCTGTCTCATCTTTCTCCTCCTCCTCCTCCTCCTCCTCCTCCTCCTCCTCCTCCTCCTCCTCCTCCTCCTCTTCCTCCCCCCTTTCCATTATTCTCCTTCTGCACTCACCTGAGGCCCAGAGCTAGCACCTTCCAACAGGCCCTCCGAGGGCTATGGGGCAAGGGCAGACAGACCACCAGGGGGCTGACAGTGATGCATTTCGGCAATGAAGGTATGCACACAGGAATTGTCTAATATGCTATTCGTAAAATATGCATGACTGAAAATGTGCTTAGTTGAAGCCAAGGTTTTGGTCAGTGCAAAAAGCAAATAAACCTGCATACATGCTTTAAAAATCCTTTATTTTTGGTTTTGGTTTTGTATTTTTTGAAGCTAGGTACAGAACTGGGATAGGATGAAAATTCTCAATGTTTTAAGAAATGCAACAAAATGGGACTGACCATTTTTGTACCCTTAGTTTCTGAAATTTCACCAAAATCATGTCTCTGCAATTCTAAGCCGATTATTATCGAAGGACTCTCCATGGTCACCCAGCTCCAAGCCAGAGGGGAAGATGTCCCTGTCTCAGATATGCCATTTGCAAACTTGAACTCACTTTACCTGTAATTTCATTTTTGGTGCACACTAGAGATGGGCACGACTTAGCGGTATTCCCGTTTCCGTTTCCGTTACTCGGTTCCGCTACTCTACGGAAACGGTAACGGGAATTACTCCGCCAGAATTCGAGCTCGAACCGACAAATGAACAATTTTGGTCTGATTTGTCGTGCTCGTTCCTTGCATCGCGCGATCGCGCGATGCCACGCGGCACAGAAAAAAAGTTTTTAAAAGTTAAAAAAAACCGGTTCCCGGCCAAAAAGCAGGCGGAAAAATGCCTGCCGTGCCTCAGGGCACCTACCAGAGGGGTTGTTTCTGGAGGTCCCCGGCCTCCCCCCCATCCCCCGTCCTGGGCTGCTCTGGTGGGACTCGCCGCAGGCTCGCAGCCAGCAAAAAGCCCAGTCTCGCCGCCGGCCGCCGCAATTAAAGCGCAAGCAAGCGGCACGGACGGCACAGGAAAAAACTTTTAAACTCTCCCCCCCACCCATTCCCGGGCCAAAAAAGCAGGCGGAAAAATGCCTGCTTGACTAAGGGCGCAGGGCACCTACCGGAGGGGTGGTTTCTGGAGGGGGGGTCCCGCCTCCCCCCAGTCCTGGGCAGCCGGACTCGCCATGCCATGCGGTGCGGGTGGGGGATCCAAAATGGGGCGGCGAACGCAATATTGTTTTTGAAATCGTGGTCCAAAAACACACAAGCACAACAGAAACACGCAAAAATTTATAAACTGCCAGATTTTTCACAGTAGCAGTGGGTTTTTTCTTGCAACAAAATGTCTCTCCTCTCCTCCTCTGTCCTCCATTGATTTTATTTTATTTTATTTACACCTGTGCAATGATGGGCTGGCCGAGTGGCCAGCCATGTGGGAGTGGACGACCATGCAAATTTTTGGAGCCATCCCACCAATCGCATGGCCACTTGGCCATGGAGACTTCTGGGATGTGCCAAAAAGCCCCCTAAAACCTGCCCTAGCCCCCTAACCCTAACCCTAACCCTTGACTCCAGTCCTTACCCATACGTCACAGACTGTCTTCTTAGTGGGTCAGAGAGGCACCCAGAGGTGCAACCCACTAGCCCACCGTAACCTTACCCGTCACTAGCCTAACCCTAGCCCTTGCACTAACCCACCTTAACCCTAAGCCAGATCTACTTGCATTGCACTACACGCAAGTACAATTCCCTTCTGTGTGAGACATGGTGTTGCGAGAGCCTTAGTTAGGCATCACCTATGGCTCTGGGTTCACTGCCATCACTAGTCTCACTGTCTGCAACTGGTATGCATATCCATATGGCTATTGCATACCATTTTGCAGCAGCAGCAGGTGAGGAGGGGAGACCCCCATGTTGAGGGGTCTCTTGGAGCCTGCTTCCCTTTCCTAGTGGGTGAGGATAGGAGGCACCCACGGGTGCCTCCAGGAGCCCGCTTTCCCTTTATAGCGGGCGAGAGGAGGCACCCACCCCACAGAGGTGCCTCCAGGAGCCCGCTACCCCCCCCCAAAAAAACCAGTACTAACGAAAATGAAAAAACGAAAAAACGAACCGACTAATTTTTGCAAATTTTCGCGAAAAACGGAACCGGCCCGACTAACAATTCGAATTTTTTTTTCAAGTCGTGCCCATCTCTAGTGCACACGCAAAACTGGCAGGAAACCCAGTGAGCAGGCATGGTGCCACTGTAACAGATGGGGGTGAACCCAGGCATCCAGGAGACCATGTCTAAGCATCGTGTGCGTTTGTCAGAGGGCAGGATTCCAAGCCCAGAGAGCTAGAACCGATTCTGTGCTAAGTTCCCGTAGCCAATTTAAGAAGCGGCGCGATTCTGCTTAAAAATTCATGGGCTCACAAAAAGGGAATGGAGGGTTGGTTTGCTCCTGGTGATGGCACCCGGGAAATCAGGATGAGCACCTGACCATCAAAAGTGTATCTGATGATCATGTGTTGTTCGGACAAAGTAATGTAAGCCTAGTTCTGGTCAACCACATGAGCAATTCTTCTTAACAACATTAACGATCCCTTCAGATTAGAAATGAAAAGACCCTTATGACGCTTTGAAGCCGCCTGTGTTCTCCACTCTGAGTGTAAAATAAGGAAAGGTTGTGAGCCTGCAGACCATGAATGCATTAAAAGACAAATTACAGGCATATAAAATCCTTGCTTGTGTCTTCAGGTAGAGAAGGGGAAAGAATGAGCTACTTTCTTCTCCTTACTGGTCAAGGGGGTGGCATGAGTGGAGAGTTCGGCTTTGGGCAAACGAGACCTTTTGTTGAGACAGATTCCTGGCCCTTGGTGCTTGGCACATGGTGTGCCTAGTGTGAAAAGCCCCACCTTTGGATGTCTGTCCACTTATTTTGGAAGGTTTCATGCAAGTTGGGCTGCTGGCATCCTTGTTGACAAACAGCCCAGGGTTTTGTGCTTTCAGTGGACATGTGAACATTCGGCTTCTGTAAAGGCAAACGGCATAGGCCACATTTTCCATAAGCTTGGGAAACCCTGTGGGCAAAAGAAGGGCAGTCAGTCTGTCCCTTGGCTGGGGGGGGAGGGAGCCTCTTGCCTTCGGAATTAATTTCTCACTTAGGTACTGTTGTCCTATCAAAGTCCATGGAACTTAACAATATCACACAAATTTCCACATAGCCTTTTCATGCTTCAGAGAGATGCAGCGAGTTAAAGAGTACGCTCTCATTTCCAATGACTGCTTTTCTGCTTTTGCACACATTCATTTAGTCTCTTGGTGCTTGTTATTTTTTAACTGTAAAATACTATATAAAATACAGAAGTGTATTAAAGGATTCCACTGGGGATATTGACCCATTGGAACCATCCCCCTTATAAACAAGAAGAGTTGTGGCGTGCTTTGTGTACAGTGCCATTCACCATCAAGCTTGGTATATGTGCCTAACAATTGATAAAACATGTGTCTTCTTTTTTCCCTCTCCCCCTCTTCCCCCTTCTTTTGTTAGCAAGGAAAATGCTAATGTGTTGCAGTTCCTCGTTTTGATGTCACGTCTTGAAGAATGTAAGTTGACATCCAGACGCTTTTAAAATGTCACTTGCAGTGTTTAGCGATACATCATGAAACCCTTATGCAAAAGAAAGGAAATATGCTTCTAAGGGAGTTTATTTATTTTATCTGAATTATGAACTATCCGTGATCACACAGGTTTGGCAGTGGGCAGCATCTTTCCACCCTCCCTCTAAGGGCACACCAGGGTAGATGAATGCAAAAGCAAAAGAGAATTACTGCAGGATAAGGATTCATTTTCTACCTACTAGGTCAGTGATGGAGAACCTTTTAGAGACCCAATGCCCAAAGTGTGATTCAAAACGCACTAATTTTTCGCAAACTGACAATACAGCAATTTAACCTGAATACAGGTGGCTGTGAAGGGGCGATGTCGGGTGCCGACAGAAAGGGCTCCGAATGCCACCTTTGGCACCCATGTCATAGGTTAGCCAATACTTACTAGTAGAGATGGGCACGACTCAGCAAAATTTTCATTTTCGTTTTTGTTTTTTCATTTTGTTTTGTAAAAAAACAAAAACGAAAATTTTTCAAAAACCAAAACGGAAACGGAAACGAAACAACCAATTTTGCCGTGTTTTTCGTTTTCATTGCGGCAAATCCATTGAACTGAAAAGAATGCAAACGAAACAGCAATTTTTCATTTTCGTTTTCGTTTTTTCGTTTCGTTACAAACTGAAAATGAAATGAATTTTTTTTCAAAAAGAAAACGGAAAACGAAAACGAACAGAAACAGATCCCCAAACGACCAAACGAAAAACGAAACACAATTTTTTTGAGTCATGCCCATCTCTACTTACTAAGTGTATAGAAGATCTGTGTTTATAATGTAGGGTGCTTTCCAGAGAGCATGACTGCCACAACTCCTTGTTTCCACTTTCCTTTCAACAATGAGTCATACCAGACACAGCTGAGGATGAATGATTGTGGAATTGGTCTGTGAGAAACAACTACCTGAGGCAAATATGGATCCCATGACACACATATATGGGAGGTGGTACAGAATACAGTGGTCCCCCACCCTTTCATGGTTCATATACTGCAGTCCTGTATATTGCACGACCACAGTACAGTGGTACCTTGTATAAAGGAATTAATTCATTTCAAATGAAATTATGTTAAGCAAATTTTCCTTTATATGAATTTCCTATAGGAATGCATTGAAAGCAGAGTAATCCCTAATTGCGAAAATTTTTATGTTGTACAGATTCTCCCCATAGGCAATTCTGTTAAGCAAATTTTCCCTATCTCCGAAATTTTTTGTTGTACAGATTTTATGTTATACAAACCCTTTGTTATACAAGGGTCCACTGTATATGAAAAAAGGCTCCCTGGGGTAAGGGGGAAAGGCCTGTTTCATGCTTCCCATACTTACCCCAGGACTGGGTCTGCCCTGAATGGGCCTGTGAGGGCCTTCCCAGGCATTCTGGAGTCCCCCAAACGGCCTCCCTGTGAACCGGAAGTAATTTCCGGGTTGCTGATATCATTTCTGAGGCCTCAGAGGGAGGTCACTTCTGATTTGCTGGGAGGCTCTTTTGAGGCTCTAGAAGGCCTGGGAAGGCCCTTGCAGGCCTGTTTGGGGCAGCACCAGGCTGGGGGTAAGTACAAGAGCTCCCAGCTAGGCACCCCAGGCCGGAGCCGACCTGCATCTGCATATCGTTGATTTTCAATTATCACGGGTCACGTCCCTAAACCTGCAATAGGCGGGGGTCACTGTAGTACAAATTACAACTATTATTTTGTCATTTTGGTGCCTTCCCAGTGTGGCACCTGGGGCACATGTCCTACTTGTGGCCATGAGGAATACACACACACACACACACACACACACACACACACACACACACACACACACACACACACACACACACACACACACACACACACTTTGCAGACCACACATTCATGCATTTGCATAGGTCAGACACCTCTTGAATAGTTGCATTGGTGTATTTCCAGTGATAAAGTATGCCACCATTAATCAGAACCTATATATATTTCTTGTTGGTGCCAGGCCGTGCAATCATGGCGAGACAAGCGAAAATGACAGCTCACAGATGGAAAATATTCAATGTACATTCCAGTCCCAAAGAAAACAGACACCAAAACATACAATAACTATAGGCCTATTGTTTTAAATTCTCATGTGAGCGAAGTGATTCTCCAGGTTCTGCCACAAAAACTGAACTCTATATTGAACAAATTTTTGCTACACCTGAAGTTCAAGTTGAACTTAGAAAGGACAGAAGCACTAGAGATCATGTTCCATATATATGTTGCCTGCTAGAGCACTTTTCAGAAGCAAAATATTGAAAAAGAATTTTAAAGCTCTGCCACGGTACAAAGCTAGTCACGGAACAAAGGATGTGAAGTAACCGCCCAAGAGATTTTGCACAAATGGTAGAGACCTTCTTGAGGAAGGGAGAGGCCCTTGTCTCAGTCCTGTGCTGAGAGTGGGAAAACCTTATGGGGCTTGAAAACTCCTTGTTCTGCTGAGAAAATCTAAACTGCTGACAGTCCAAAAATTAGTCACCCACTCACCATCCATTGCATCATGACTGGAAACTACCTGTGGCTTAGAAACAATCACTCTTCAGCACCACTTCGCTTGCAATGCCCAAAAAGGAAATCAGGGAGGAGCACAGATATGAGAGGTATGGACAGAAAGTGAGTGAAAATATAACCACTGAACTGTAGAGCTGGAAGAGACCCTATGAATCATTTAGTCTGGCACCTTTCAAGGAGGTACAGTGGGGAAAACTGAACTCTCAAGCTTTTGCTATGCAGCCAGAAACCAATATGTGTCCATTCACATCTGGATAGGAGGATTTACTGCACTAGCACTAAACCAGTGGGCATTAGTTCAGCATTACTGTTGATGGGCACACTGTTGTATTCATGAATCGCACCACTGCTTAAAAGCTTCTGATAACTATGTTATTTCTTCTTATTAGTGTACTTGTTGCAAATACCTACCTTTGGGGTATCTGGTGGACCTACGTGTATAGAAACAGTCACTAACTTGCAAAGAATTCATATCAATCTGCTGCTTGGCCTTGAGGAAACTGCTTAGTCTGTGGCTCTGAATGCACATGCTCCATTCAGACTAGAATATGGACTTTGTGTCTTGGTTCCCTATACAAGCAGGTGCAATGGTCCTGTTTTTTCCCCTCACCCACTCGCTTGAAAGATAACTGCATTAAAGATTGAGAAGTGCAAGTAAAATAGCCAGATAAGTGCCGACAGTCGAGATCTCAATTGTTAGGATGGCAGGGGTGGAGAATGCAGTTTACAGTGAAGAGAGGAGCACAGAAGCATGGAATTGTATCAGGGTTCTTCAGGAATCCAGAGTCAGAGTTTAAGAATGGCATCTGTTCAATCTAAAGAGTATTGTGGTAAAGTGCTTTCTTCACATTTCTGCTTGGTAAGTGCGACACAAAAGGGTTTTGTCCCTTATTTTGCAAGGAAACAAAAGGAAAATGTCTAATTTTAGGTCTGTGCAGAGGAAGCGTTCAAGTGTTGTGCAGTCATGATGAAAGTCAACACAGTTGGGAAGCCCAACACAGCTGCAGACCATAAAATGTCCAGTTAGAAACAATCAAGATGAGAAAGTCAAGTCAAACACCTCCAACTTTTCCTGTGCTAGTGATGGGACCTTGGGGCTAAAACTCAACTCAACCCAACCCAACTCAATTCAACCCAAGCAAACAAGCAAGCAAGAGAACAAGTGAATAAACAAAACATCCCTGAAAGAGGCCTGTCCCCCCCCCCCCAATTTTTGGAGTCTCTCGTGGTTTTGCAATAGAAAGCCTCTGAAATACCAGTTATCGTGGATTTTAAATGGAATGTTTACAGATATTATGGATTCCTTAGGTGTTCTGCAATTTCCTGCTGCTAAAAGGCAAACCAAGAGGCCATTACAAAACACAGTATGTAAGAAATACGTAACTTTACAATGTTGTTGATTTTTTTGGGAGGGACTTCCCCCCCCACACCCATCCCATTACCTTTATTTTTGTCTAGAGGGCCTCCCATCATCTTCACCTAGTATACTACTGCCTGCCAGATGGAAACTATCAAAGGGGTAGGAGAAACAGCTGTCTCCTCAATTCCACATATACAGCCCTTAATGAGAGAGGGGGGTATTTGGATTATGATCATGTTGATGATTTCTGTTATCTGTATCGTTTCCTTTAAAGTCAGTGGTGCCCAAACTTTTTGTAAGGAGGGCCAGATTTGGTGGCTGAGAATGTTTCAGGGGCTGGTTGCTCCCCGACCCTGCCACCCCACTGCAAGCCCCACTCACTGACCCCTTGCAACCCCACCAGCAGGAAGGAAGGCGGGGACCAAGGGAGGGAGGGAGGGAGGTGGGGAACAAGGAAGGGAGGGAGGGAGGTGGGGAACAAGGAAGGGAGGGAGGGAGGGACGGAGGGAGGGACGGAGGAAGGTGGGGGCCAAGGGAGGGAGGAAAGAAGAATGGTGGGAACCAAAGGAAGCACAGGGAGCCATGGCCACTGCAGGGGAATGTGTGGGTGAAGGAGGGGGAGGGAGGGGCGGGCCAGTCAGCCACGGGCCACTCAGAATGGCCTGACGGGCCGGATTTGCCCCCCCCCCCCGGGCCAGACTTTGGGCAGGCCTGCTTTAGGTGAATTGATGAGTCTGATGTGGATGGTGATGTGGCAAGGAGAAATGTGAACCTTCAAGCAACCTTAGTGCCTGAATAGGTCTGTGGGTAAATGATTTTTCTTTCCTTTCTACTGTTTTTGTTTAGTATTCTTGGCCTTGTTGTTGTTTATCATGGACTAGTTTTGATGATTCGGTCAGACTTCTTTGGCTCTAATGCCAGAAACCCACATGGGAAAACCCAAATGAAAGATGCAGGTATTTTCAAGTGTTCTGAAAGGACTATTACCCCAAAGCAGCCCAAACCGAAAGAGGAGCCTCCTGAAAGACCCTACGGAGGGAACTTTCCTTAACTGCTTCCCTTTTAAGGTGCTTGTGGCTATTGTTGTTGTTATATGCCATCCAGTTGCACTTGACTCATCGCAACCCTGATAGGGTTTTTAAGTTAGGTGAGATGAAAAGATAAAGACATCACCCCACTTGTTCTTCTAACAGTGCCATCCCTCGGTGAGTTTCCATGGTTGAGCAGAAAAAGTGAACCCAAATCTCCTGCAACCTCATCTATCATTGCCTCACCACCACCACCACCACCACTAAATAAAGAGGTGAGACACAAGGAATGGGTTTCATTGCTTGGGCCACAACTTTATTAACTCTTAACATAATAGAAAGCCTCTGAAATACCAGTGATTGTGAATTCTGGTTTCTCAGGTAGTGTATACTCCTGGGAATAGGAATACTGTAGGTGGACATCTATTGAGTTTGTGCTGGGCAAGGCCCTTGGCCCAGGACCCCATTACCCATTGTCAGCCTTGTGTGGCTGTCTCAACAGTTGGAATATACTTAGGTCCATCTCTATCCTAATTATCATGAATATACAGGGAACAAACCAAAAAACAATCCAAGATGTTTATGGAAAATTGATGATTCATTGGTTTGGGTCAGTTTGGGTTCATCCAAACTGGACAAAGAGAGGCTGAGAAGCAGTTCCATGCACAGAGGCAGTGGGCAGGTAGCTGTTGTGATACCTCATTGTTTTTTAGTAAATAATTATTTTGACAAACTGGTAGCTGTTGTACTACTGGGTTCAGTGGTGGCGGGAGGGAGAATCAGAAACGTGTGGTTTGTGGACTTCACTGAACCACAGATCAAGATGAACCAGCATTTTGCTGATTTACGTCCATCTCAACTCATGAATGGAGGCCGGTGTAGCCCAGGGATGTCTCAGAAGACCACCCTTACTTATGCACCTGAATCCCATAATATATGGTACCTATCCATGGACCCTCATCCTTAGGCTGCCCTATTTCCAAACCTCATCCCACTAAAATTTTCCAAATCCTAAAATCCCCTGCTGGGTCCCTTTGCCTGTTGAACTTTAATACAAAAACCAGCACTGCTAGCCTCCCTTGAACAGAATGTTGAACTAGGCCCCTATCCCTCATGCAAATACAAAACTACATAAGCCGAGTAGAGATAGTCACAAAACGAAATTGTTTTTGTTTTGTTTTTCATTTTTCATTTTGTTTCCTAACGAAACAAAAAACGAAATGCCTTTTTAAAATGAAATGATCAGCCAGCAGGGCCCCAACTAGTTGTCAAAAAAAGAAAGAAAGAAAAATAAATAATAAATAATAAATAAATATTTTTTTAAAAAAAATCACTTCAAACGAAGCAAAACAGAAGAAAACAGAAAATGAAACGAAATGCCATTATCACATTTTGTGCCCATCTAAAGCTGAGGCACGGGAATAAGCCATAGCACTGACAGTGTGGATATCAATCTGTGGTAGCCAGTAAAATAGACCAAGAACAGCTTTGACATATTCTCTCATCCTTGTCATTACCTGGTGTCGGGGATGCAGCTTGAACAAGCCACCTATGGACTGACAAAACCAGCACAAGAAGACCCTGCATGGGGCCACAATCTAGCAAGAACCATTAGATGGACAATCCATTTCTGTAACTCCCTGAACGACAGTTCAGGCTTGAATTGTGACGTCAATCTCAGTATGCAAGAAGGTAAGGCTGGCCATGGGCTCCTCTCTGTTTCTCACCAGGAAAGGCAGCCCTATAAGAGTTCTTGCATTCAGATACTTACAGCCTGGAATGGCGGAGCTGCCCCCTAGCAGCCAGGCTGATGAGTTGGCTCTTTGTTCAGAACTTAAAACAAACATACCTTATTCCTCTGACTTGGTGCACTGGCTCTCCAACATCAGAAGGCTAACAGAGAAGAGGAGAAGATGACAAATTGAATGTGGCAACACAAGAACGGCCAACTAAACTGAACCACTTCTTTTATCCTAGGATGGGGGCTCCTGCAACTCTGCCCAGGAGGCCCCTCAAGGAGGAAAGGGAGGCAAATAAAGAAGAAAACTCACCCAATTCCACTGGAGGAGAAGCTTCCAAGCAGAACCACTTCTTTGAATTCCATGTGCAACAGCAAAACAGAGCGTGCTGGGGACAACCTCAGCTTCAATGTTCAGAGCTCCGGCAGCCAGCCATCTTCAGCCATGGTTAGAATTCAACCACTTTATTCTAATTTCTGTTTCACTCCTTTGCTGATGTCTTCCCAGTTTACGAGTCCAAGGCTGTAAAAAGAGAGGAAGATTATGAGCTTCAATGAACCTGGATATTCCACCCTTCCCCACCAGCATACTCCCCTGCTCCAGCAAGGCACTTTTGGTTTAACCCCAGGATCCATGAGACTCTTCCTCCAAGGCATCATTTTCCTGGCAGAACTATGATATGGGAAAGAGAACCAACAGAGATTAAGAGAAGACTCCCAAAATCATAATTCACATGGTCCCATGGGCCTAAGCTTGCCTGTAGACCCCTCTCAAAAACTCACCTGTGACCCAGAACCATCACCTACAGCACTTCTCCCACATCAGAAGGCTAGCATAGAAGCAGCAAAAATGAAAGTGGAAACATAAGAACAGCCTACTAAACTGAACTTTTACTTTGATATATAGGGCCTTTTGAACTCTGCCCCAAGCCTCATCCTTCCGGGAATGGAGTTAAATAAAGGGGCAAAAACTCACCAATTCCAATGCGGAAGAAGCCGTCATGTAGATCTATGTCCTTGAATTCCATTCACGAGACTGAACCACAGAGAATATCCTGCAGGTGCAGCTTTGTAGTAAGACTGGGTGAGTCTTCGAAGAAACCTTTAAAATGGCACATAAAGAACCAATGAGGGATCTTGCCCTCAAATGGATTCTGAAGAATTAGAAACCGGACGACCAAGGGAATGAGCCATCTACCAGCCAGCTCAAAGATCCATCTGCTCTTCTCACCCTGGAGTTATGATGGTTAGGTGGCACTGCTGAAATGGAGATTGCCTGAATATATTGTGGATAATTCATAGGCAGTAAGATTCTGGCAGGCCAAGCTAGCCCTAGGAGGCTGGACTGTCTCTGGAGGCAAAAGTGTAGAAACCAAGGCTGTCCTCAACAGCCGTGCTTGGCTCCTGCAAAACAAAGCCCATGGCATCTTTTAGGGAGTCAACTTATCTTACACTTGTTCTTCTCCTGCTGGCTTCAAACATTCCCAGCGTGATTGTGCCATTATTATTATTATTATTATTATTATTATTATTATTATTATTATTATTATTATTATTATTATTATTATTATTATTTTAATGCAGAGTAGCAGTAGTAGGAGTATCAAAACCTACATGAGTATTAGTAATTTTTATTAATGTTATTAGCCTTACTTATTTTTCTATTATATTAAACACAACTATCCATCTGGCACATCAGAAGAAAACAGGATTCCTCGGAAAAGACAAATCATGCTGTGAAAGGTTGAATGTGGCAGGAAAAGAGGAAGACCAAATATGAGTCTGCATGACTCCCTGAAGGAAGCCATAGGCGTGAGAGGGCAAGAGTTGATCTGGTCTACTGAGTATTGCCTTAGATTCAACCTTTTCGTCTCCAGAGATAGTTCAGGTCAAATCTAATCTTACTCCTTAGCATGGTCCCACTCAACGCTCCTTCAGTCAGGCATCCTCAGCAACAGCACACCTCAAAGGCTTGTTTCTTGTATCCATTCTACTCCACCAGAGTTTGCAGGTTCACTGCCAAGCACAAGAAAGGCATTTCCCACCAACATTCCTCCTCCCTTTGTCGCTTCTTATCGGCAATGAGATTTCACTGGGTCAGAAAGGAGCAAGCTCCCTGACGTTCTCTTTTTATGTGACTTGTTTGGGGTTCTTGATGATCCTCAACCAATCCCACTGCAATATAGTAGCTGAAGGTTTTTCTGTTACACATGGAATTCAAGGATGTGGTTCCGCATGGAAGCTACTCCTCCAGTGGAATTGGGTGAGTTTTCCTCTTTCTTTGCCTCCCTTCCCTCTGGGATGGGCCTCCTGGGCAGAGTTGTGGGAGGCACCATCCAAGGATCAAAGGAGAGGATTGGTTTAGTTGGGTGTTCTTCTGTTGTCACTTTCCATTTTTCTTCTTCTCCTCTTCTCTCTTAGCCTCCTGATGAAGGAGAGCCAGTGCACCAAGTCAGAGGAACAAGATATGTCTGTTTTTTGTTCTGCACAAAGGGTAAACTTATCAATCTGGCTGTTGTGGGCAGCTCCTCCATTCCAGGCTGTAAGTATCTGAATGCAAGAGCTTAATGTGCAATCATTAGAACGCAGTATCTTTCTGTATACCCAGGTAGCATAGTGTGTAGAGGAATGTCCCTCCAATGGATGTATTTTTATTGCTGTTTTTTGTCTTTAATGGATTGAATGTTTTGTTTTGCAGGGTTCTCATGAGTGTTGAGTGCCGAATTTTTCTTGCAACCCTCAACTTCTGGAGCTGGTGCTTGGGTCTGGGCCATAGGTTAGTTTCCAGAGTGGTTCACATGCCAAATTGGGCCATAGGGCAGAGTCTTGTCCCTCACCTTTACGGTGAAAGATGGCCCATACAGAGGCATAAGGCTTGGGAGTTGGTGAAGTAGGGCTTGGGGATTCTTCTCTTAAACTTTGTTGGTTCTCTCTCCCAAACCATAGTTCTGCCAGAAAATGATGCCTTGGAGGAAGAGTCTCACGGATCCTGGGGCTTAACCCAAAAGTGCCTTGCTGGAGCAGGGGAGTATGGTGGTGGGGAAGGGTGGGATATCCAGGATCGTTGAAGCTCATAATCTTCCTCTCTGTTTACAGCCTAGGACTCGTAAACTGGGAAGACATCAGCAAAGGAGCGAAACAGAAATTAGAATAAAGTGGTTGAATTCTGACCATGGCTGAAGATGGCTGGCTGCCAGAGCTCTGAACATTGAAGCGGAGGTTGTCCTCAGCACACTCTGTTTTGCTGTTGCACATGGAATTCAAAGAAGTGGTTCTGCTTGGAAGCTTCTCCTCCAGTGGAATTGGGTGAGTTTTCTTCTTTATTTGCCTCCCTTTCCTCCTTGAGGGGCCTCCTGGGCAGAGTTGCAGGAGCTCCCATCCTAGGATAAACGAAGTGGTTCAGTTTAGTTGGCCGTTCTTGTGTTGCCACATTCAATTTGTCGTCTTCTCCTCTTCTCTGTTAGCCTTCTGATGTTGGAGAGCCAGTGCACCAAGTCAGAGGAACAAGGTATGTTTGTTATAAGTTTGGAACAAAGAGCCAACTCATCAGCCTGGCTGCTAGGGGGCAGCTCCGCCATTCCAGGCTGTAAGTATCTGAATGCAACTGAGGGAGGCCTGGCATTTCCTAGAAAGCCACTGCTCCAGCAAGCAAATGCTCATCTGACTAATGAGCCATGTGACCCAGACCTCTCAGGACTCACATTGCCCACTCTGCCAACATGCTAACCTTCTCAGAGGCCACACAGGAAACTGAGCAGCCCATGGGAAGTGCCCTATCCATGGATTAGCCACCTTCAAAACAAAACCTTAACAATTCCACACCATCTGGATGGAGAAACAGCAGATGGAACACTGACTTATGGTTGTACTTCATCAACTCCATGCCCCTACCACAGACATCCAACAACCACCCAACTGGGACATCAAAAGAAGTACATTTAATTGCCTAAAATGGATGAGTAGGAATTGTAGCCTTCTGCCCTTTCAATTTCATCCAGTGGCTCCAGCACATTTTGTTGGGATAGGCTTGGGCAGTGGTGGCAAACCCTCGGCATTCCAGATGTTTTGGACCACAACTCCCACAGTCCTTCGTCATTGGAAATCTAGGTTTGGAATTCTGGGAGTTGTGGTCCAAAACATCTGGAGTGCTATAGGTTCACCACCACTGGGTTATGACAATAAAATGCAGGTCCTGCTATGAGCACCTAGGCCAGTGGGGACAAACTTTTAGCACTCCAGATGTTTTGGACCAGAACTCTGACAGTCCTTTGTCACTGGCAATATAGCCGTGGAATTCTGGGAGTTGTCGTCCAAAACATCTGGAGTGCCGAAGATTCATCACCACTGGCCTAAGCCATAATCTCAAAAAGCTCACCTGCAGGCAGTCACAGCATGCTAGGTGGCCATCTTCCCTAGGCCACCAATGCCTCCTATTCTATGCTGCATGCACCTAGCTGGTTTGGCTAATGGCTGGCAAAAGTACAGTGGAACCTTGACTTACAAACTGCTTGACTTGCATCATATTTGACTTGCAGCAAGAAGGGGCCTGTTTGACTTGAGTCGCAGGCTTTGACTTACATCTCGGAGCCCCGGCGCAAGGCACCGGAATTGGGCGGCAGCCACTACCCAGCATCGTGGTTGCCACCTCCAAACTGCTCCTGCCTTCTTCCTCTCCTCCGGCAGCAGCGGCTTCAGCGAGGCCAGCTCAGAGCACCTGGAGCTGGTCCTCGGCCTCACCGAAGGCGCTGCTGCTGCCGGAGGAGAAGAAGGGCCGGGAGCTCAGGGTTGGCCTCACTGGTTAGACAGTCGGCCTAGTCTTGTAAAAAATCTGGCTGCAGAAGTCTGGTCCACAATGGAAGCATTTTAGTTGGGGAGCTGTAAAGTTGTGGGACTCTAATGGTAAGCATAGTGTTGTTCAGAACTTGGAAAGTCAGGTTAAAAATCAGTAAAACTTAAATTTTAGACATTGTTGCTATGAACATTAAAAAGTGGAGGCATATAACTTGTGGACTATCATTCCACTGCCTCCTCCTCTCTTTGAAGAGACATTTCATTTACATCCCCAGAAGTAATCTCCTATCCCAGTCAAATTTGTGTTAAATTGCTGTTTTCGGGGGTCTTTTTCATCATCTGGAACGGATTAATCTGCTTTCCCATTACTTTCTATGGGAAATGTTCATTTGACTTAAGTCATGTTTGACTTAAGTATAGACCACTGGAACGGATTAATGATGTAAATCAAGGTTCCACTGTACACACACACACACACACACACACACACACACACCACACCAGGAGACGGAGAAGGCATGCCAATGATGCCCCTCATGGTCTTCACACCTTTGCTGCCTATTTCAGGGCCTACCCTGAGTCTCCTTGCCCTAAAGCAGGCATGGCCAAACTTTGGCCCTCCTAATGTTTTGGACCACAACTCCCAGAATTCCAAGCCTGTATTTACAATGGCAAAGGACTGTGGGAGTTGTGGTCCAAAGTTTGGACATGCCTGCCATATAGTATCCACCTCATGGTGAAGGAGAATGCCCCAACATGGGTGCCACCTTGCCCTCAAGCCCCTCTTGGGCCACCGACCATGGTCTTCAGGAGGCACCCTGTTAATCCACTTCTTCTCACTACTTCCCATCTGGCAGCAGCAAAAAAAAGAAATCTGCAATGGTGCAGAGACAGCCTTTCAGGCTTCCTATCCCACCCCTAACCCTGAAAAGGCTATGAGATGCTTGTATCACTCACCATGCCCCACCTCCTCCCTAGTTTTGAGGGGGAAAATGCTCCCCTGCCTTACAACTGCTTAGCAGCATGTGAATGGAGGCAGTACTCTCTCTACATCACACTGTCTAGCTCTTTCAAAGTACCAAGAGACAATGCTGTAGTGACACTTAGTGATGGACAGTACAATCCCCTCACTTTTTTAAATGTCCCCTTTCTGTCTTGAAAATCACTCAGAAAAACTCTGCTTGTGTGGATGAAGAAATGTGTATGCTTATCAAAGAAAAACAATGTCCAGCCACCAGCACTGAGCAAAAGGAATTTGGTTTGACTGTTCACAGCATGGAGAGAAAAAAACATTTGTTCCTGCCACCATTGTAGTTGTTTTACATGAGGAACCTGTCAGCAAAAAAAAACACCTGTTCAGCTACGGAATCCTGGCTGAGCTCACAGGGATGCAGAGCCAGCTCTTTTCGAGTTAATCGCTCAGCACATTCGGCCTAGATGAGCAAATGCCATAGCTTTGCCTTCATTTTTGGAATAAGACTCAAGCCCATTCTGACAGGTTTACAAAGCTGTTCTGAAAGTATGGCAGTTCTCATGCATAAAGAAGAAACCAAGCTGTCCTTCCAGGTAAATAAAGTATACAGGGGCAGAGTTTTCCTTCTGCTGCTCCTTTCATGAAAGGATGCTGTTCTCCCTCTCCCTCTCCCTCTCAGTTATTTGGATCCAGCCACCATCCTTCCAACTCTTTTTTCCCGTTGCTGTCACCTTCTTCTCCCACCATCTATTGTGAAGTTAGAGTTATGTATTTGGCATTAAATTAGGTTGAACCACAACTGAATGGCCCAGGGTCACCCATTGATCTTCACAGCTTGGAAGGGAACTCGAGGTCCCCCAGTCTTAATCATTATGTACTGCTAAGTCAATCCTGACTTATGGCAACATTTCCAGGGTTCTCTGGGTAGGGAATACTCAGAAGTGGTTTTCCCTTCCCTTCTTCTGGAAGTGCTCTGGAGCTGTGCTTCTTGCCCAAGGCCACAACAGGCTGGCTCTTGTCCCTAAAGAGTGGTGATCTGAAATCTCAACCTCTAGGTCCGCACACAAATAGCTAACCCACTGAACTATCCAGCCATCCTAGCCTCTCACTGATGTGCATTCTTGTCTTTTCTTCTTATGTTTTTTTTTTTTCCTTTTCTTGTCTTGCAAGCAAGGCAAGCAAGCAAGGTGAATGGAAAAGCTGAAAAGAAATTGCCCTCTGTAGAATGAAATGAGACCCAATTGGATTGTTTGGGTAGAATTTGCTGTCTTCTGTGCTGTTAGGTCCTTTCTGATTTATAGTGAGTAGAGATGGGCACAAAATGGTGATTTGTTTTGGTTCAGCTCGTTTTAGGGTTTGGTTTGGTTCATTTCATTTTAAATGATTTTTTTTGAAAAATTTGTTTCGTTGTTTCGTTTCTTCGTGATTCATTTTCCCTGCTTTGTGCAATTTAATCCATTTGACAGCGCGTGGGTGGGAAAATAATATTTTAAAAATTTAAAAAACACAGACGTTGACAACAACTGCACAATTTATCCTCATCATTCACATCATCATCATCATCATCATCATCATCAATCATCAACACATCATCCTTACCGGTTGGCGGCAGTGGCGGCAGGGTGATCCTGGCCCCTGTGACAGGGGCTTTTTGAGGTGCTGGCTTGGGGCCAGCATTTTTCTCTCTCTTTCTTTTCAAGCGATGACCGTGCAGCCCCTGGGGCCAGGTTGGTGCTCCTTTTTAAAATTATTATTTTTTCAAGTGCTGATTGTGCAGCCCCTGGGGCCTGGTCAGTGCTGGTTTTATTTTTTATGTATTTTTCTTTATTTTAGGGTGCCACCCCGCCACCCCTGGGGCCTAGTCATCACTCCTTTTTAAAAAATTATTATTGATTTATTTTTATTGTTTTAGTTAATTTTTTACTGCAGACCACATGGCCCATGCTACAGCTGTAGCATGGGCCGGTCAGCTTTTTTTTTTCCTGGTCACCCCTCCCTGCAGCCAGGAAGACTGGACCTCCAGGAAGGACCAGCACCAGGTAGGAGACATCTCCGGCGCCACCATTAATGAAATGAACCAACTGAACCAATTTTTTTTTGTTCAGTTTGGTTCGTTCTAAATCCACTCTGGGGTTTGTTGTTCATTTCGTTATGTAATGAAATGAATAACGAATAACAAAATGAACTAACAGTTCATTTCGTGCCCATCTCTAATAGTATGTGAGATACTTCAGGAGTGATTTCACCATAACAATCTCCCCAGTGATTTGCCATGGCTGAGTAGGGATTTGAACCCAGGTCTCCTAAGCTATTAGTGGTCACTCTATATCTTCCTATTAAGGATAATAGAACAGAGGTCACCAGTTCTGGAAAGTCTTGTTGTCACTGAGCTGGAGTGTCTGGCTATGGAGCAAGAGGTCAGGAAGAATTGGATTCCCCGCTATGCCCCCAAGCAAAAGCACCCATCTGTGTGCTTAAAGGGCAACCAGTGTGGTTCTAGAGAAAGCCCCACACTAGTAAAGCACTCCTGAGTAATCTATACTTAGAAACCTCTGGAAAACACCATCATATGTTGGAAAGGGCTTGAGGGCCCATAATTATTATTCAGTTAAAAATGATGAAGGTCAGTATCAGCATAGATGGTTCCATGGGAAACACCCCAGGTTCAGTCTTGGTTGTCTCTACGCAAGTCTGGAGAAGACAGTTCTCTGAAATGCCAGGGAGTTTCTACTGGTCAGTTTGGCCAATATCTAATGAGAGGGATTAAAATTCAGCTGGTCGGCGGGAAAAATGAAAATTAAAAAGCCACTGACTGGCCTCCCCATGCGCCAGATGGTCGGTGGGAGAAAAAACAAAACAAAACAAAAAACACCAACCGGCCTCCCTGCATGCTGGCTGGTCAGTGCGAGGGGAAAAATGCCCACTGGCCTCCCCATACACCAGCTGGTTGGCAGGACAGGAAATATACCTAATGAGAGGGATTAAAATTCAGACTCCTTGTAATAATGCAAACTATGTTATCATAGGATAGCCTCACACTTACTCCATGGGGAGAAAAATATCAATAAAGTAAGTTTGATTTTATATGAATGCCATCTTGAATTGCCATCATGTTTAACTGCTGCAGATGCCTCCCACCATTTTGTGGAATCCACATGCATTCCCACCGTTTACCTCTTATCAGTTTAACGTATAATGAATGCCCCTTCTGTTCAAAAGAACTCAGTAGCAGCCACATTTAGCAGCCGCAGCAAATGACTAGATTAGTACAGTGGTATCCTGCCCTTTCACGGTTCATATGAAAAAGCCCCCCCCCCGGGTTAGGGGGAAAAGGCCTGCTTCAGACCTCCTGTACTTACCCCAGGACTGGCGCTGCCCCGAACGGGCCTGCAAGGGCCTTCCCGGGCCTCCCTGTGAACCGGAAGTGACTTCTGATAAACCGAAAATCATTTCTGAGGTCTCAGAAATGATTTTCAGCAATCAAGAAGTCACTCCTGGTTCACAGGGAGGCCCTTTTGGGGCCCTTAGAAGGCCCAGGAAGGCTCTTGCAGGCCTGTTCGGGGCAGTGCCAGGCTGTGGATAAGTACAAGAGCCCCCAGCTAAGCCCCCCAGGCCCGACCCGACCTGCATCCGCATATCACATATTTTCAATTATAGTCGGGTCCCTAAAGCCCGCAATAGGCCGGGGGGGGTCACTGTATTTTTCTTTTGAATTTTTAAAAATGCTGTTACTACTGCACCAGCATGCCCAGCCCTTCCATTACAAGAGAGAAATAGCCAAAGGTGCCAAGTAAATGGTCCCCAGCTTCAGGGGACAGGAAGGAAAGATAGGAGCAAGCTGTGGAAATGGTGCATTATGGTAGCGCAACCTCATAATTTATGAATGTTATTTCAGATATGACTGTCTGGTAGCATCGGACATACATCAGCATTAAAAGTCAACCTTCCGCAATACTGGCATCATCCCATTTCTTGCACCTTTTCTCCCTTATTGGAAAAATGGAACACCTGCAATGATTCCCTGTCAAACAGCTGCAGGTAAAAGCAGCCTCCAAATATTATTTATTGGCCTGCAGATGCAGATTACACGGACACTTTATTACCTGCTAATTTACCACCTGCTGGCTGAAGGATGGTACAAGTCTAGCGTTTGTTTTATTAGAATTCATTATGCCATTAACCTTTCACTCCTCTGGGCCACATGGAAGGATTCCTTCTGGTTAAATCACTCCTGTAATAACCCTCTCCAAATAAAAACAGTGATTCATCGCGTCCTCGTGGAAAGTGCAGTGCCAAGTAAATTATTTCATAAGGCCTCGTACAATGCATATTTTTGCATCAACAAATGGGTGAAATGCAAGTCCCAGCAGAACAGCAGGAAGAGCCAAGCATTTTTTCCTCTGTGTAGTTTGCTTTCCTGTGGGTTCTGTTTGTTGTTTGTTCTTTGCATGTCATTAGCTTTTTAAAAAATAGGTCACCGTTATGTATTTTAGACAGCCCCTCTCTTTCTCTTGCTTATATTAATAAATTTGTATTTAAGGGCATATATCTAATGAAAGAAAACCAAGGATGGGCATGAAATGGAAAAATGTTTCATTCCATTTTGTTTCGTGCTCACCGCCATTTTGTTTTGTTTTGTTTCATGCTCATCCCCATTTTGTTTCATTTTGTGCCTTATGAAAAAAAATTAAAATTTCATATGAAATGAAATGGAATGGAATGGCTCCCCTGGATCCTAGAGGCACCAGATTTGGTGTCCGGGACTCCAGGAGCCATATTCTGAGGGCTTCTGCCGAGCTGTCAATGACTGGAGCCCTTTAAACCTGGCCCAGTCAGCACTAGGGGGTCCCCCTGGTGCCGAATGGGCCAGGTTTAAAGGGCTCCAGCCATTGACCATTTGGCAGGAGCCCAAAAATGATGGAACAAAACAATTTGTTTCAGTGGGGAAATTACTGTTTTGTTTCATCAATAACAAAATGCTGCTTCCTCGTTTCATTTTGTTTCGTTTCATTTTGTTTCGTTGTGTAACAAAATGATGGAACAGCATTTCATTTTTCATTTCTTGCCCATCCCTAGAGAAAACTATACTTTTGAGTAGAATATGCAGAGGGAGAGGAACATATTACTGAAGTGCTATGCAAAAAACCCAAACACCGTGCACTTTAGAAAGTATTCTCATGAATGTGTTAGGAAACAGTTCTTTCTCAAGCTTATTGTATTAGCATTCCATTCCAACAGCTTTGCCAGACTTTTGTAGTCTTACTACTTGTCTTTTATTTTAAGTACAGCACAATGGCACACTAAGTTGGAGATGAGGATAGATTTTGAGGTGTTTCTCCTTGGGAGTGTTTCTCTTCTCTTCTCTTCTCTTCTCTTCTCTTCTCTTCTCTTCTCTTCTCTTCTCTTCTCTTCTCTTCTCTTCTCTTCTCTTCTCTTCTTTCCTTTCCTTTCCTTTCCTTTTCTGGTAAATAGCTCAATGGGTTCAGTATCTGGCTGTTGAGCCAAAGGCTGGGGGTTCAATTCCCCACTGTGCCTCTTGGGAGCAAAGCCAACCTGTGTGGCCTTGGGCAAGCTGCACAGTCCCAGGGTTAACATAAGAACATAAGAAGAGCCATATTGGATCAGGCCAAAGGCCCATCTAGTCCTGTATCTCATAGGGGGCCCACCAGATGCCTCTGGGAGTGCACGAGACTAGATATCTGTCTCCTGATACCACTCCCCTGCATCTGGTCCTTGAAGTACCCCAGTTTTAAGCCTGGAGATTACACATCTCCATCATGGTTTGTAACCTGTGATGGACTTTTCCTCCAGGAATCTGTCCAATCCCCTTTCGAAGGCATCCAGGCAGGGAGTTCCACAGACTAACAACATGCTGGGTGAAAAAAATTCTTTTGTCTGTTCATACTCTCCCAGCCCTCAGTTTGGGTGCTTCCCTCACTAGTCAGATGCTTCCCAAGCATTTACAACTATGTGATGTATCGACGAATTATGTGAGCAGATCCCAGTAAGGTGGCTTTCTGCAGCTGACTGATGGTGACTTTGTCAACTCCAATTTCTTCTAAATACTTGTTTAGCTCTTTAGGCACCGCACCCAGTGTACCGATTACCACTGGGACCACCTGTACTGGTTTATGCCAGAGTCCCTGAAGTTCAATTTTCAGATCCTGATATCGGGTCATTGTTTTTCAAGTTGTTTCTCAGTGACTCTAGTATCACCTGGTATAGCAACATCAATGATCCACACTTTTTTTCTTCTCCACAATCACAATATCCGGGGTATTATGCTCCAAAACCCTGCCTGTCTGTATGCGGAAGTCCTAAAGTAATTCTGCCTGCCTGTTACTGTAGTGAGAATTAGGACACTGAGCAACAGGATTTCAGTGCATGATGGAAGAAGATGCTTTCCCAGAGCTCTACTTTGGGGATGGATCTCTCACTCATTGAGCAGATGAGATGGTCCTTCTCTATATGAACCCCATGGGCACTGGTTCAAAGCCTCCCCAGTTATGCAGGAGAGCAGTTGCCTAAGCAGTTGCTTGTGCTCATCAATCGTTTCTTAACAGCATTTACTGCCTATTTCCGGCAGACGGACTACATTTGTAATGTGCCCCATGATCGAATATTTTGATATTCAACAGTGGCCACTGGAGCTTCTGGATAAACAAGAATGTAGGTCTGTCAAGTAATCCTGTTCAAAGGAAAGTCTTAAATGAGTAGTACAAAGAGCTCTGAAAGGCTCGATGTAAACCACACTAATTAGATGTTTGTTCATGTCACTAGAATCTTGGGGAGATAGATTTTTAAAATGGTGCATGCTCTGCAGAACTGCCCCCTCCCACTTCAAATTTGTGTCTTAACATTTGGGATGTTGCTAACATAGCATTTCCCCTCAAAGCCGTCATCAGCGTATGCCAAAGCGTGCTTCATTTTTTACGCAGTTCCATTTATTTCACATTGCCTTGATCTTTGTCAATAATACCTACCAACAGGTCTCAAGGCCTCACACACCCAGGGAGACACTTGTAGCAAAGGTCATGATGAGGGCCATAAATAAAACCGCATGGGTAAATTGAAAGTGGCCATGTCGGCCACATGGCCATGGACTTGCACAACACTGGCTCTTTGTCTTAGTGCTTCCCCTAGAGACGGACATGACTAGCATGCGGGTGCAGGGCTAACCTTTACCTTTTTAAATTGGGAGCAGCAGAATGAAAGCACTCCTTCCCTTCAGCACAATTTTCCGCTTTTCCATAACGGAGGTAAATCCAAAGTCAGGAGCAGGAGGAACTTGAATTAATCAGACCACTAAACATGGTTGCCTGATCCTATATTGACAGCAATGATACTAGAGCAGTAGAAATAGATAATATCTGTCAGAACAGGCCATAGGGAACTGACTCTAACATTCTTTCTTCCCAGGCATTTGAGGGTGCCGACTCTGAAGGAGGCCCAAAAAACATCTACAAGGAACTAAGTAGCACCTCATTTATGGAATCAGCTACCCTCTGAGATCTCCCTGGCCCCCTCCCTGCAGGCTTTAAAAAGACAATTAGAAACCTGGCTGTATAGACTGCCTTGCCGGGACATCTGATGATGATGATCAAGTTTCTCTGTAATCTTTTAATTCCTCCTCTGTTTTTGTTTTCCTTTTTATGTTACCTTTGATTTTGATTTGCTATTGTCCTGACAATTGTTTATTAATTGTGGTTTTATTATGTCTGTTGTTTTGTATACAGTGGTCTCGCGCCATTTTGCAGTTCATACACAGCGGTCCTGGTATATCATTGGACCACGATATATGAAAAGCAAGGCCCCCTGGAGTAAGCTGCTTGGGCCTGTTTGAGGCCTCCTGCACTTACCCCAGGCCTGGTGCTGCCCCGAACGGGCCTCCAACAGGCTTCCCAGGCCTGTTGGAGGCCCCAGAAGGGGTTCTGATGAACTGTTTCAAGGAGCGCCAGGCCTCAGGCAAATGTAGGAGCCCCCAGAGAGTCCCCACAGTCCTAGCCCAACCCAGCAATTGTATATCACAGATTTTCCATTATTGCGGGTCAGGTCCCTAAACCCAGCGATATGCAGGGGATTACTGCATTGTATTTGTGTTTGAACTTTGTAAACTGCCCAGAGTGGCCTCTGGGCCAGATGGTAGCGGTACATAAGCCAAAGAAAGAAAGAAAGAAAGAAAGAAAGAAAGAAAAGAAAGAAAGAAAGAAAAGAAAGAAAAAGAAAGAAAGAAAGAAAGAAAGAAAGAAAGAAAGAAAGAAAGAAAGAAAGAAAGAAAGAAAGAAAGAAAGAAAGAAAGAAAGAAAGAAAGAAAGAAAGATACATGGAAGCTACCTTTTGAACCATGCAGAACTTTTGGGGGGCAATGTTCACTAAATTTAGAGGAATTGTAGAGGAGAGTTGAGAGAAACCTCCCTGTAAGTTTGGTGACTCTAGGTTCCTGGGGGGCACTTGATGGGGGGGGGGTGTTATTTAGGGGTGTATAGCTCAGATGTCTGAACCTCAATCTTTACCAAATTGCAGGACTTGTTGAGGAGAGGCAGGCGTAGGTCCTCTCGATTCCTAGTGGGTGGGTGGTTATAGAATTGTAAATGGAAGAGGAATGGATTCATCACTTCATTGCTGGGAATTCATCAATTCATTGATTCATTATCTCCACTGAAGTACAGATAATGACAATTCATCATTCTTCCCCATCTCTATTGCGTAATAGTTATATATTCAAACAGAATGTCCTCTGTAGCTCATCAAAGCCATCCAGCTGATAAAGCTGAAAAGCCAGAGGCAAAGCATCCCTGGTGAAGTGGCCATTGAACCTCTATTTCAAAACATCGGTGGAAGGGAAGCCCATCCATGTTCTTACCATGTAGTTTCTTTCGAGGTGGTGCCGTGTCAAAAGGGCCAGTAACCTCATTCCACTTGTTTGATTGTTTTCCAAAACCTCTTGCCTTGTACCTGGTTGGGATCCTTCCCTCTTGAGCTGCAAAAACCAAGCCTGAACCATGTTCTACATAACTGTCCTCCAGAGTTTTAAAGATGGCTCTTGCATAACCTCTCAGTCTTCTGCTTGTGGGAATCAACACCCCCAATTCTCTCCATCAGTTTCCAGACTTGTTATCATCTCACTCTGCCTTCTTTTTATGGACTCCCGATTGTTAATACTAGTTTCAAGGCACAGTGCCCAGAACATGACATGGAATCCCATGGGAGACCTCATCCAGGCAGAACAGATGTGGGTGCTATACAGTCTAGTACTGCTGTTACATTTTTGTGTGTGGCTGCACTCAGCTGCTGACTCATATTTAGCTTGTGGATTACTAAGAAGCCTACAGCCTGTCCACAAGCACTTCTGGCAAGCAGTGCTTCTATTTGTGCAACTGATTTCGCCTGCTTAAATGCTGAATGTTACATTTTCCTCATTGAAATTCAGTCTGCTTGCTTTGGCCCCTTCTTCCAACTTGTTAAGGTCATCTTCATTCCCACTTGTCTTCTACAGTATTATTGATCCATCTCTGTTTAGTGTCCTCTGCAAATCTAATGACAACTACTTTCAGGTTGTTTGTGAAGAGGATGAACAGCACAGAACCCAAGATGAAACCTTGTGGCAATCCAACCTTGCATGCTGTCTGTGCCTGGAAGAGAAAGGAAAGTCTAGCACTACAAAGAAATATACAGCATATGAACCTGGAATGTGATATCTGTGAACCATGGTAAGCTGGATGTAGTCAAACAGAGGGCAAGAATAAACATTGACATCTTGGGCATCAACAAATCTAAATGGACTGGAATGGATGAATTCAGTTCAGATGACTATTTATTTATTTATTTATTTATTTATTTATTTATTTATTTATTTACTTACTTACATACTGCAATCCAATTTTCCTCACACGGGAACTCTGGGCAGTTAACAACAACTTCTCAAACAACCAAAAACATAATAATAATACAGTGGAACCATGACGTACAACAGGGATGTCCAAACTTCGGCCCTCCTGATATTTTGGACCACAATTCCCAGAAATCTAAGCTTAGATTGTCAATGGCAAGGGACTGTGGGAGTTGCAGTCCAAAAAATCTGGACGGCCAAGGTTTGGACATGCCTGACTAGCGAGATTAATTTGTTCCGCCTGTATGCTCATAAACCACTAATCTCGTAAATTGGGGAGCGGTTTCCCATAGGAATGCATGGAAAATCAATTAATCCATTCTAGAGGAACAGATTTCAGTGCATTTCCTATGGGAAACCGCTTTAAACAACCCACCTGGGGGGGGAGAAGTAGCGGCTTGTTTAAAATGTCTTTGAGCCACCGAGCCAAGCTCTTGGTTTGGTGGCTCAAAGACATTTGAAACAACCTGCACTTTTCCCCTCAATGTGCCTGATTGGGGGAAGGAAACAGCGGGTCATTTAAAAAGTCTTTGAGCCACCGAGGAAGCACTTCCTGGGTGGCAAAAAGACATTTTAAATGACCGGCTGTTTCCTTCTCACAATCGGGCATGTTAAGGGGAAAAGTGTGGGTCATTTAAAAATGTCTTCGAGGAAAGCAGCAGTTGCGGAACAGCTCTGCCACTGCCGCTTGCCTCAAAGACATTTTTAAAAACCTGCTCCTTCCCAGCCCCCAATCGGGTAGGTTGTGGGGGAAGGAATGGGATTTTTTAAATTGTCTTTGAGCAAATGAAGCAAGCAGAGGTTGTAGCCACCGCAGCTTGCCTCGGTTGCTCAAAGTCATTAAGATAGGGTTCCTTCATAAGTTGAAGGAACCCTATATTTCGTTCATAATGCACCAAAGAAAACCACCAGTGGATTTCTGCTTGTAAGTTGGTTTTCTTATACGTCAGGTGCGTTGTATGTTGGGGTACCACTGTAAAATGGAAAAGGAAAAGGAGAAAAAAAAAACAATAAGGGCCCAGATAGTCAAAGCTATGGTTTTTCCAGTAGTGATATATGGAAGTGAGAACTGGATCATAAAAAAGGCTGATCAGCACAAAACTGATGCTTTTGAGCTGTGGTAATGGAGGAGAGTCTTGAGAGTCCCCTGGATTGTAAGGAGATCAAACCTATCCATCCTGAAGGAAATCAACCCTGAATGTTTACTGGAAGGACAGATTTTGAAGCTGAGGCTCCAAAACTTTGGCCACCTGATGAGGAGAGAGGAAAGGTGGAAGGCAAAAGGAGAAGGGGATGGCAGAGAATGAGATGGTTGGATGGCATCATTGATGCAACCAACATGGATTTGACCAGCCTCCAGGAGGCACTGGAAGACAGGAGGGCCTGGTGTGCTCTGGTCCATGGGGTCATGAATTGTCCCACACAACTTAATGACTGAACAGCAACAACATGCTGTCTGCAGTTTGATTGATTGGGAGAGATTTTTTTTTCTAGGCTGTGGTGACACTTAGCAGAGAGCCCAGCCTCTCTGCTAAGTGTTCTGCCCTTCTCTTCCATCAGTTGGTGGCAGTTATTTGTTGCTGTTTATCTGCTCAATAAGTTGCTAGTATGTTTGTATTAAATAAAACAATATACATGAGTCTGCAATTTCAAACAACTATAAGTAAAAGAAGTTTTTAAAAAAATTCTCTTTCAGTCAGAGTGAATTACTGAGACTTTAAATGCCAGTTAATGAGAAAGGCTTTGTGTAAGTGTGTGTGTGAGAGAGAATTAGAATAGCTATCCATGCAATCTACCCAATCAAAGCCCCTCTAGCAAATATCCTTTCTCAGTCACTGACAAACACTTGGTTTTAGCACAGTAATAAGAAGGCAATAATGCCTGGGTACAGTGCAGAAAACAAAGTTGAGTGAGAGAAGAAAGAAAACAATTCCGGAATACAAAAAGCCAATCTAAATAGAGACACCAGTCTCTCACGTTGTCCTGCAGCTCGGTGAAATAGCTGGCATGACAGCTGCTAGATAATAATAGCATTTCCACAATGTTTTAATACATTAAGCTGAGGGAGAGGAGAAGTAAATAAGGAGGCTGCTCCAGAATGCAAACGGGGGTGAACTCAGCAATGAGGCAAGTTTGTTTAATTAGGAGTATAGATGTAAAATTTCTCATTTTTTTTCTGGGGAGGGGGGAAGGGGGAAATGTGTTTTCCCCCCTCCCTCCCTCCCCCAGGGGAAAAAAAGAAATCTTTGGAAGAATTGAAAAAAATGCTACAGTAGTAGTCCCCACCTTTACAGCTTGAAAGTCATTCTGTTACTTTAGTAATATAAAATATGAGTATGGACAATTTGACTTGGCATAACATTATCACAACTAGCATATTAAAATATAGTGTATCCAAGCAATTATTGCACATAGAATTTGCTTTTTAAATAATATTTATTTGTAATTGTAAGTAACAAATGTAGTGTTTATTAGTTTATGTGGAACAACATAATACTGTGTGATACTCAGGAGCTGGTCAGGGATGTGAATGTCACTGAGCCTCTGGGGAACAGTGACCATGCTGCAATCTCCTTTGCCATTCATTTCGGAGGAAGAGTGTCAAGAAAATCAGACACAAAAACCCTTGATTTCCAAAGGGCAGACTTCCCTCAGATGAGGAAACTAGTTAGAAAGAAATTGAAATGGAAGGTAAAAAGAATCCAATCAGACACACAAATAACCTTGATTTCCAGAGGGTGGACTTCCGTCACATGAGGAAACTAGTTAGAAAGGGGAATAATAAAAACTTCTTTAAATATGTTAGAAGTAGAAAACCTGCCAGAGAACCAGTTGGCCCTCTGGATGGTGAGGGAGGTAAAGGGGAGGTAAAGGAGGACTTGGAAATTGCAGAGAAATTAAATGAGTTATTTGCATCTGTCTTCACGACAGAAGACCTTGGGCAGATTCCGCTGCCCAAAGGGCCCCTCTTGACTAAAGAATTAAATCAAATACAGGTTAAAAGGGAGGATGTTTTAGGTTTAATGGTTAAATTGATGATCAACAAGTCACTGGGCCAGATGGCATCCACCCAAGGGTTATTAAGGAACTGAGAAATGAAACTGCAGATCTCTTAATGGTGATATGCAACTCGTCTCTCAAAATGGCCAAAGTGCCGGAGGATAGCGGACGTCACACCAATTTTTTTAAAAGGAAGGAGGGGGGACCCAGGAAACTACAAGCCAGTTAGCCTTACATCTGTCCCAGGGAAGATGGTGGAAAGCCTCATCCAAGAGAAAATCTTAAAACACATAGAAGAACAAACCTTGCTGAGAGAAAATCAGCATGGCTTCTGTAAGGGTAAGTCTTGTCTGACAAATCTTTTAGAATTCTTTGAAAAGGTTAACAGGCATGTGGATTTGGGTGAACTGGTGGATATTGTTCATCTTGATTTTCAGAAGGCTTTTCCCTCATCAAAGGCTGCCGAGGAAATTGCACAGTCAGGGAATAAGAGGGCAGGTCCTCTTATGGATTGAGAACTGGTTGAGATCCAGGAAAGAAAGAGTAGGCGTCAAAGGGCAATTTTCACAATGGAGAGAGGTGAAAAGCGGTGTGCCCCAGGGATTGGACCTGGGACCAGTGCTTTTCAATCTGTTCATAAATGACCTGGAGACAGGTATAAGCAGTGAGGTGGCCAAGTTTGCAGATGATACAAAACTTTTCTGTGTGGTAAAAACAAGAGAAGATTGTGAAGAGCTCCAGAAGGATCTCTCCAACTGGGGGAATGGGCTGAGAAATACCAAATGCATTTCAATGTAGGAAAATGTAAAGTAATGCATATTGGGGCAAAAAAAATTCAAAACTTTATCTATCCTCTCATGGGCTCTGAATTATCTGTGATTGATCAGGAAAGAGATCTTGGTATGCTGATGGACAGCTCAATGAAGGTGTCTAGACAGTGTGTGGCAGTGGTGAAGAAGGCCAATTCCATGCTAGGGATTATCAAAAAGGGGATTGAAAATTAAACAGTCAACATTATAATGCCATTGTAGAAGACGATAGTAAGGCCGCACGTGGAGTATTGTGTACATTTCTGGTTACCACAAAAAAAAAAGATATAATGGAACTGAAAAAGGTGCAGAAAAGAGCAACTAAAATGATTACTGGGCTGGGGGATTTGTACATTGGTGGGTGTGGGTGTATTGTTGGTGGGAGGAATCTGGCCAGTGTGCACAATGTTTAGAGGACAGTCAGAATGGAGAAAGAGAGAAAGATTTTTTTTAAAAAAACTTCATCAAGATAAGTAGTATGTGCTTGAGTTTACTAAGAAAAGGCTGTCTTGACAGCCTGGAATACATTGGTACTACTTACAAATTTAATCCATTCCAAATGCATGCTCTTAAGTTGAACCACTCATGAGTAGAGCAGCCATATCTTAAAAAATTGAAATATATATTAAAAATAAAAAATAAAAAACCATTTGTAAGTAGAGCAGACCACATCTAAAATTTGTAAGGCAGCAGTTAACATGCCAACAGATTTCTGCTCTTAAATCGAATTGCTCTTAAGTAGTGGTACCATTGTATATGTGTCAGAAAGTTAGGGAGTCTGTAAAGAAATTATTTTGATCTTGAATGAGGGAAGAAATATTACCACATGTTCATCTTGAATGAGGGAATAAATATTACTACATGTTATTGTTGTAGCCTTAATCATTTATGCCTTAGTTTCTGCCTTTCCCTTCAAGCCAATTATCTGTGATCACTCTGTAAAATCCTTTTTATTTGTTAAAACGAAACTTTCATTTCATTTTTTGATTTTTAAACTTATTTTTTCAATATTTTAGATAGGTACCCCGACTTAAGAGTAGTTCGACTTAAGAGTAATAGAGCATACATTCGGAATGGATTAAATTCATAAGTTGAGGTACCACTGTATACCGCCCCATAGCACTTCAAGTAGTCTCTGGGCGGTTTACAATTTAATTATGCAGGCTACAAATTGCTCCCCCCCTCCAGCAAGCTGAGTACTCATTTTACTGACCCAGGTCGTGAGCACAGTTTTAGCTGCAATACAGGCATTTAACCACTATGCCAATGATCCATATAGATTATTTTTGTTCATGTTGTTGTTGTGTCATTACAACCGTGACTGACTCTTCATGACCCCATGTCCATGGAGTTTTCTTGGCAGGAATACTGGAGTGGCTTGCCAGTTCCTACTCCAGCCACCTACGGCACCTGGTATTCCTTGGTGGTCGCCCATCCAAGTACTAGCCAGTCCCGACCCTGCTTAGCTTCTGAGATCAGGCAAGATCAGGTCATTAGGCCCATCCAATCCAAAGTGGGGCCTGAGTGACCAAGTCAAGAGCACAGGCAAGGAGGCAACACAGCAGGTGAGACAAAGAGGAGGTAAGAGGGGAGCTGCACACAAAAGTCCAGTTTTCCCGCCTTCTTCAGGATACCAGTGGCAGCTTGTTCTGAGAAATGCAGATGGCAGAGATGAACCTTTCACTTTGCAAACGCTTCACATAACGGAGGTAGGGGGCAGATCAGTCTTTGGACACAATCACGCAGCAATCTTCTCTCCTCACAGCATGAAACCAAGACAATTATGTATTATTAATGATTTTGTGGCACGGGGCATCTCTGTAAACAACCCCTTTCCTTCAGAGTTTGACAGATGTCAGTTCCAGGGAAAACTCTGGCTGATCTGTTATATAATCTCTGTGCCCAACCATACCCCTTTAGTTGTTCTAATCAACAAGCTACAGCAAAGGAGATGCCCTTTGATATTTAGCATCTCAAATGGAATAAGCACCAGATGGAATAAATCCATTCCAGCTACAATGGAAAGCAAGTTGACCTCAGGTCCGAGGACAGCTGATGTAATAATAGCTGGGGGGAAATGTAGAATTTGCATGAGGAATTTGTATTTTAAAAGCTGTCTAGGTGGGTTTTAGCCCCTGTGGCCTGTACATAACTCTAGCAGAGCACTGGGCCAAAGTATTAGAGCAGGAACCATCATCTATCCTCCTTTGTTACAGAAGAATTTCTAAAATTGGAATGTTGTCTTAACAAATGGATGCTGTGATCTTGTACACTCAAAGTCAGCTGTTCATCAGAGATGGGCCCCAGTCTTTTTACTGGCTAATTCTATTGTGTCGTCACTCCATCAGTGATAACAGGAAACTATTTCTTTAAGGTGTATGTCCAAAGGCCAAACAATTTTAGATTTGGAATAATTATTCATTGATATTTATCTGTTTCTCCTTTCTGAAGAGAGGCAAATCCAACAAGTATTCTTTTAAGATCCCATTTATTAAAAGACAAACACATGATAGAGTATAACTTATTTTCCTGTTATTTTTATTAACAAAAAATATGTCTTAGTTTTGGGTGGTTGTTGTTTTTAATATGCCTTGTTGTAGTTTGCGGTGTTGTTTTTGTAGCACCACTAGCAAACGCTGCTGAAGACCTGTCCAGTGACTGCTTACAATATTCCTGTATATCTAAGTAAACGGCACCCGACTTACCGGGGGCCGACGTTGTGGGCGGCAGCGGCGCGGGTTCCGCTGCTCCGGCTGGTCGCCGCGGAAGATGGCGGCGGCCACGTGGCCCGGGCGGCCAGATCCGGGTCCTCCCCCCCTTCCGGCCTGCCCGGCCAATCCCGGGGGTCCTCCTCACCCACGTGGCGCGGGCGGACTTCCGGGTAGCGTCCGCCCGCGCATGCGCTCAGGACCCCGGGGGAGGGGGGTATAAAGGGGGGGGGACCTCCGGCAGCCGCCATCATCCGACGGGCGGCGAAAGCGGCACCCACCCACCCACGCCATGGAGTTTGACGCCGTTAGGGCGAAGGGTTTTCTAGCAATGTTTGTTGTTGCCTGTTTTGTATAATGATGTCTTTACACCAGTCACAGCTTATCGGGCGGCGGTTTGGAGACATTGGGCCCGGATCCAGGTGGACGGAGCCGCAGGACGGAGCCTGCGCAGCTGGTAACCAACAGGTGGTGACAGCGGACCCACGAGGGAGCACGGATGGCCCCAGCTCGGGTGGGGATGCCAGGAGGCTCCCCCGCTCAGCTCAGCGGAGGAAATCCCGTAGGAGTGTACGCCCACGGGGTTCTCGGAAGCCGGGCTGAAGGGTGTTGCCACCCTTGGGTGCTGTCGGGCGCATCGGGGGGCAGGCGGGCTCCCCGATGGAACAGGATCCGATCCCAATGTCTGTCCAGAGTACTGCAGTCTCTTCCTTCCAACTGATGTCAATAAAGCTGTGGCCTTTCCATTCTACCAAGAGCTAACTAATTGGTCCGTGTGGTTTATTCACAGCAGAACACAAGCTTAGCGCTAGCCCACAACATCTCAAATTGACTATTGCAATGTATGTGCTTGCTTTTGAAGACTATTCACACCCTGCCACTTGTTGAAATCTGAAAGTGTGTAGAACCTTTTGGAACCCGCTGCAGTTAAATTTCAGAGATGGCAACCCAAGGATGACTGGGTGAGCAAACAGGTAGGGGAGTCAGACTTCTGGAGGAATACATATGATTGAAATGAATAGATTTTGATTGCAAGATGATCTGAAGAACTTTTTTCTCCTCCTCCTCCTCCTCCTCCTCCTCCTCCTCCTCCAGTTACAATGCTGCTCCAAGTGGTGAAGGAGCGTGCCCTTTCAAAATGGAGAGCAATATATTCCTGGGAATGATGTGGCTTGGCGAGGGCACAGTTGAAAAGCAATAGAACAAAGAAACAGAAAAGTTCAGGAGCATTTCATGGGGTGGGGAGAGGTTACAGTGCTGATAAGGAGGGGCCATCTTGCTTTTTGTCGAGTCAAAGGATTGTGAAGTTGGAAGGGGTCTATAAGGCCATCAAGTGCAACCCCTTGCTCAGTGCAGGACTCCAAATCAAAGAATATCTGACAGATGTTGGTCTAATTTTCTCTTAAATGCCTCCAGTGTTGGAGCACTCACCACCGCCTGAGGCCGTTGATTCCATTTCCATACTGCTCTTATAGTTAAGACCTTTTCCCCTGATATTCAGCTTAGATCGAGGTTCCCTTAACTTAAGCCCCTTATGTGTCTAGCATGTTGGAATGAATGAGATCAAATCCTTCCCCTCCTCTGTATGATGGTCTTCCAGATATTTGAAGAGTGCTGTTATATCTCCTCTCAGTCTTTTTATCTCTAGGCTAAACATGCCCAATTCATTCATTCTGTCCTCATCTGAACTTGTTCCAGTTTGTTCCCATCGTCCTTAAAGTGTGGCACATAGAACTAGGCATCACACTGCTGGCTCATATTTAGCTTGTGACCTGCAACAATTCTGAGATCTTTCTCGCTTGTAATATTGCTGAGTCAGGTGTCTCCCTTCTTGCAAATGTGCATTTTTGTTTTTTCCATAGGTGCAGAATTTTTCACTTATCTCTGACGGGCCTTCCCAGGCCCGTCGGAGGCCCCCAAAGTGCTTCTTGCCGAACTGGAAGTGACTTCCAGAAAACTGGAAGTGACCTCTGGGTTGCTAGAAAACTTTTGGGGCCTCTGAGGGCCTATCTAGGCATCTCGGAGGCCTCAGAAATGCTTTTTGGTGAACTGGAAGTGACTTGGGTTTGGCAAGAAGCACTTTTTGGGACTCCGACAGGCCCAGAAAGGTCATTGGAGGCCTGGTAGGGGCACTGCAAGGTCTGGGGTAAGTACAAGAGGCCTGATACAGGCCTCTCCAGCTTACCTCAGGGGGCTTTTTTTCATATACTGCAGTCCTGCAATATACCGGGACCACAGTATATGAACCGGGAAGGGGCGGGGATGTTACCGTGTTTCCCTGAAAATAAGACACTGTCTTATATTTATTTTTTTTCCCAAGAAGATACAGTAGGGCTTATTTTTGGAGTAGGTCTTATTTTTGTGGAAACAGGAACTGCAAGCAAACATGGTAACTAGAGATGGGCACGAATAAAAATGCCTAAGTCATTCTTCCACTACATTAAGTAAGTCCCGATCATTTTGGTAGAAGAGAAGTAAGTGCACTCTTAAATCTCCCACTGAAATCTACGAAAATTAATCATGCTTAGCTTTGTATAGACCATGCCTGTGATAATTGATTTGGTGTCACCAGCCAGATGAAAATATGGGAAAGGAAAGGAAGTTAAGACAACAGAGGCAGGCCATGGGAAGAAGCAAGTGGAAGGAATGTCCTGGAGATTTGTGAGATTAACTACACATGGACACATTGGTGGGTCTAAGCAGGCCAAGTCCGTGCAGCAGCTCCCAAATGAGCTAGCCTGGGCTCAAGGCTTTTTTATTAGTTACAATAACCAAGCATCACAAGGGGTGGAGACAGGCCTACGTGCCAGGGGTCAGCTAAACTGGAGAATTCCTGGGAAGCCTCATCTAGAGTAGCAAGGGTTTGGGCTGGTCACATAGCTGGGGTATAGAAGCGTTATCTAAGGGCCACAGGCAGCTTATTTGTCCTACAATCCCCTCTCACAGGCTTCCTAGCTGATCTGGGGGGGGGGGGAGAGATACAGACCAAGGTGGCTTCCTGAGTATATGGGCTATGGAATTCATTTCCTTCCCTCCGGGGCCTCCCCGCTCAGATAGAGAGGTTTAATGATTCCCAAAGGCCCTACCCATGCAGGCTGCTGGGGTACTGTCCTCCACCCCAAGGAGACATCCCAAGGAGAGATTAACCATAATCATGTTACAGTCACCCCCCACCATTTCACGGTTCAGGTACTGCGGTCCCACTATATTGCGGGACCTGCCCTGGCTCCAGCTGATTAGTGCTGGGGTGGGGGAGAAAAACCTTTATTTCCGCACCCCAGTGCCAATGAGCTGGAGCCTGGGGTTTGGGGAAGGGGGGGAAGGTTTAAAAGCCCAGGCTTTTAAAACCTCCCCCCTTCCCCAAGCCCCAGATCCGATCCCCCATGCTGCGAGGCCACACGGGGCCACACTGGGGGGGGGCGGGGGGGGCAATCACATCACCCCATGCATCCGGGCCATGCTCCTCTGTGACGCCTCAGGGCCACGCGGGCAGGCGGTGGCGGGAGGTCAGATCCTGCAATGCCGCCGCCGCACACCACCCCAAGACTTCTCGGACCGGTGCGCGCCGGCAGTGGCAGGGGGATCTGATTGCCCACCGCCCCCAGTCCCCTCCTGACCCGCATCCACATATCACAGATTTTCCATCATCGCGAGTTGGGTAGGTTCCTAACCACAATAGGCGGGGGGTTACTGTATTTGAAGTCAGTTCTGATTAATGGTTTTAAAAAAGGTTTTCTAGAGAGTATTCAAAAATGGTTTTCCACTCTCTTCTTCTTGGGGCATCCTAGGACTGTACAGCTTGCCCAAGGCCACCGAGACTGGCTCTTCTCCCAGGAAGGCACAGTGGGGATTTTGAACTCCTAATCTCCAGCTTCTCACTACCTGAATCACTGAGCTATTTACCAGAAAAGAAAAGAAGAAAAGAGAAATCCCCCCAAGGCCTATCTCCATCTCGG
Source organism: Phrynocephalus guinanensis (assembly GCA_037367245.1). Taxonomy (NCBI): domain Eukaryota; kingdom Metazoa; phylum Chordata; class Lepidosauria; order Squamata; family Agamidae; genus Phrynocephalus; species Phrynocephalus guinanensis. The sequence continues at coordinate 30,955,490 of CM074732.1, read as the reverse complement.
AAATAGTGTGCCATTACTTAACTGACTGTGTTATCCAGCCAGCTGTCCTAGAGATTAAGCGACTGAAATTCTTGTTTCAAAAATAAAATAAAATAAAAAGTCCAAGCCAGCATTAAAATAGACAAGTGCATTAACAATTTTAAAATAAGCCTTTTATTACTTAATATATTTTCACCTAAATTCTAAGTATAGCAGGAAAGCAGAGCACACAGCAGTGCCCCATTAATATTTCAAGCCTTAATGTGCTAGACAGGGAATAAGTTATTACATCTGTTGCCCTCTGGGAAGGAAGAATGAAAAGCACAAAAATGCTTCTCCCCCCCCCTTAGGGCTGAATCACTAGGAAGAGCAGCTGATGTATGCAGTAGAGGCACAAAAGAAAAGCTTACAGCAGCTTTTGTGTCATCATTAGGAGCCAACGCGGCACTGCGTAGCCCAGGTGGCAAGATTAGGAGGCACGGCGGAGCTTATTTGTTCTTCTCAAGGGGGCCTTTACAATTAGGGGAGAATTTCAAATGAGCACCTCAGGCACATTTGATGGTAATCTGTTTGGAAGAGCCTCACTTTTCATGTCAGAATGGCAGCCCATGTACCTTTCTCTTGGAATGTTTACCAGAAAAGATGACAGGAATTTACCCCCTGTGCCGCCTCTGTGCCTCAACCCCCTGGAATATCACTGAACAATGTGGCAGTTCCTGTCGAGGTGCTTCAGGGAACATTCCCCACGTTGTGTTCTGTTCCTGCGCAAGGAAATGCCAGGTTCTTGGAGCAGTTCCTGGAGGAAATGAAAGCATCCCACGAAGTTCTCTCCTTTACCAAAAAAGACAGAAGCATCTGCCAGTTTCTTGAGCAAGCTTGATCGGCAGGCAACAGTGCCAGAAATCTCTGATTCGTCTTTGTTGCCTTCTTTTCAAATAAAGATCACATCCTTTGATTGTGGGAGTTTTTTTTCCAAATAAAGCTTTGTGAGCGCCAAGGATAAAGGAAACACTAAAAAAGAGAGAGCGCTCTCCAGGGGTCCAGAGTCAGCATTTGGGCACCGGAGAGGGCATTCCAACAGGTACATCCACTAATCGTCTGGAGGTTGAGTCATGGCAACTGGACTTCTTTTCTTGTGAAATCGATAAGTGTGTATGTATGTGTTGGGGGAGGGAGGTGAACAAGGAACAGATGAATGTTACGTGGATGTTGTTGGGAGACTCTGTTTCTTACATGGACATGGTAGAGCATCCGGAGCTCTGCAAAGTGTGTGGTGTTCAATTGACACAAGGAGGAAAAAACATATACTTGCTGGACCTTCAGTCCCATGATCGTAGGCCCACTAAGAAAGGGATGGTGGCAACCAGTGGGAGAAAGGGGCCCACAGAGAGAAAGGGAGGGACACATGTCCCTTGCCTCTAATAGGGGACAGCACAGGAGGAAGACTGGTAGCCAATACAATTTTGAGGTGAAAGAAATTGCCCAGACTTCACTCAGACCAGGGTTCATGGGCCAGGGAGTGGTGGGGAGGAATGTTTTGGGGACTATCTTGATTAATCCAAGTTTTAAAAAATTATCACATTTGAAGTGGGAAGACTTCTCTAAAGAAGAAGGGCTGGCCAGTTGCATGCCACCTGAGGTGGCCTGTGGTTGGGGCCTGGCTGGCTCACCCTCAGCTAGGCACAGTTGTCTCTGGAGGAAGACCCCAGCATCAGCATCAACCCTCACATGCCTTGCTGCAGATTTGGAGGGTAAATCAGGGTCCTTGGTTTATCCAGCACTTCTGTCTGTCTGTCTGTCTGTCTGTCTGTCTGTCTATCTGTCTGTTTTCTTCTTCTTCTTCTTCTTCTTCTTCTTCTTCTTCTTCTTCTTCTTCTTCTTCTTCTTCGTGGATGGGCAATTTACACATTTGGTTCAAAAATACCTTGAGGCTTAAACAGTTCAAACCCCAGAGACAGCGAAAGTGGCAATTCCCTCTTGCTTAATCTGAAGTCTCTAAGGATTCTAGTGAGTGCCTTGGAGTGAGTCAGCACCAGAGGAACAATAAACACCGGATATCAACACATTACACTTGTCTTGCTTCACTCATAGCATTTCACAATGCATTCATTTTCTTTGGGTTACTCCGCCTGTTTGTTCAGAGGAGGCTGGATGCTCTGCTTGGTCCTCAGGCAATGGCCCGACTCATTTCCACTTTCTGGGTTTGCAACCACTAGTTCTAATTCCACTTCTTGAAAACTTCTGCCACTTGTGAAAATTCTGTTTTCATCCTTGTGCCACTGCCACATACAGCATATGGGTTCTGCTTGTGCCCCTTGTCCCACAAGCAGTTGGCAGCCCCACCAGAGAAGAAGCAGGACGTGGAGATGGTATTACCTGCCTCTGCCCACTTCCCTCTCAAACAAAAACAAAACAGGAAAAAGAGGTCAGATCAGAGGTGCAAACTCTCTCAATAATAGAAACAAAGACCAAAGACAAAGATCAGCATTCATGGAGCTGTCCCAAAGAAGGAAAAGAAGGGGAAAATTTTGGACTGGGCAACTATGGCTATATTGACTTGTAAACTAAAAGAGAGGGAGGAATATAAATTTGCAGAGATATGGAATTTATTCTATACTTGGTTAGACAATAGAAAAGAATGACATGAAGTAGTAGTTGCCTGATAAATTTCAATTTAAGGAAAATAAGATAATGATTAACTCACTGATAAGTGGCATGACCAACAAGATATTATAATGTACTGTACTGTATATAAATTAATAATAATAAAATATGGAAACAAACCAAAACAAAGATGATGGCAAAGAAGACGCAGGAGGCTTTGATTAGGACAGTAACAGAGACAGCCTTCAAGAAGACACAGAAGCAGAGACAGCAGAAGAGGCCTCATCCACCACAGCATGACAAGAGCATCAGGGGCTTCCAGCCAAGACATGACATATTGTTGCCCAAGCCACTGAGGAATTGGGACTCTCTTCCCTTCCTCCACTTTCTGATGTAAATAGCTTTCTCCAGGATATTTCCCAGCTGTGGAGTTACAGAGTCGAGTGAGGGCTGCGCGAAGAAGGGAACAATCCTGATCACAAGCAGTGGGATCCAGTCCAAATACATCACTGGACTCTCACCTCTGTACCTTAGCCCAGGACCGTCTTTCTCTGCCCACAGACCCACAGGTTTGCAAAATCATTTGGCCTCATGACACCTTCTTAGGGCAGTTTGGGGGGGGGGTCACATGGCCTTAACCCTTCCACCCCGGTGTCCCTTAGACTGCCTTATCTTTCAAATCCCCAGGCACAAAGTACTCCAGGAAAAAGCAGGGATAAAATGTCCATAGTTGCTCCCTGGAAGACAAAAACAAACAAACAAAGACATGGAGGACTGGAGGATTTATATTTCTGAATTGTAAATGGACCACAGTGGAGTCTTACCGATATGACTGATTTTTCCCAGATGAAGAGAGACTTAGGACTGACTGCCACTTGGATGTTAGCCTTGGAAATACTGTCGACACCCACACTTAATGAACAAACATGGTCGCTTGGCTGACGACGTTTGCAGCCATCTGTCCAGATGGCTGAAATCCTGCCTCCTAGGTTGGCTGAGTGTTTCACTCAGGCCAGACAGCAATTCTTCTGCTGCCTAAAAATGTGTATCTTCGATAGGAATTGCCTCAGTTTGGTGAGGCAACGTTGGCCTCAGGAAGCCTCAGTGGACATCTGTTGGTCCTAATAGACTAAATAACACAAAGAAGGGTACACCCGGCACCTAAAAGGTGAACTGGGATGCCAGCCTTTGGTCATTTTGCTTAAATGGAGAATTATATATCAGTGGCTCCTTTTTCTTTCAGATTCAGCTGGAGTGCTTATCTTCCAGCCGTTAGGAATGAATTAGAACAGAACCCCGTATCTTCACAGTACCCAACTGTCAATTCTAAGTCTCATCATAGGTCCCAAACACTCTGCCATGCAGTTCTAAGGATGAGTGTCTTCCATTTCAAAGAATGGAGCCTAATTCTATAATAAGCACTTGATAGAGGACATTAATTGCATAAATAATGTTGAATGCCGCTTCAGCCACTGGCCACTAGGTGGGTACTGGTTGTTTCGTGACAGGCCATTACTTCACGTCCCCTGTCTTGGAACAGGAACCGGGAACTAACTGTGACAAGAGAATTCCCTAGCCCAGGGGCAGGTACAGCTTGTCATGTTCTGTTCCCGGTTCTGGGGGCGTGGTCGAGATGACTTTTTGCTGTCATGCTATGGACGTGAAGTAAGGATTTTTTGTACCGGTCCCAAGTGGGACAGCAAGGAGGGATGAATGGGACGCGAAGTAACCACCTAGGATGGTAGGCACTACAACTGGGAGATGGCAAGATGGGTTGGAAGCTGAGGTGCTTGAGTTGCAGTTCCCCTAGACTTGGGTGGGGGAAGCTTCAGTCCTCCAAATAGTTTGGACTGCAACTCTCAGAATTATGAGACTATATTGCCAATTGATAAAGAACTGTAGGATTTGTGGCCCAAAACATCTGGAGGGTCAAAGATTCCCCAACCCTGTCCTAGACCAATCGCCATGGGAGGGTTGCAAAGGTAGTGTTGGGGCCTTATGGACAGGAAGAGATGTGTTCTGTGAAAACAAGGCTTGGGAGAATTGCAGGGAGGTCTCTCGGAAGGTTGAGATTTGGGACCTCTTCTTTTTAGAGGAGATAGGGGCATTGACCCAGAATGGCAGATGATGAACTTATTGCTGTTGGGTGTGACAGATCACTACTGTCCAATTAAGTGATGGTTAGGGTACTCTTTGGGGATGTTAATGGTTGTATATTTTCCAGAAGGTGGGGTATTATGACCCAGAGCATTGGGAGATGAAGAAGAGAAAAATGGAAGGGCTTGCAAGTAAGACTGAACGCTTTGGCCATGCTTGAAAGGAGAGGCCAGCAAAGCCTGAGGTGGGGTAAACTTCTCCCAAATTTGTTTGCTGAGTGCCCCAGTCATTTCCCACACACTTGGCTAGTGCATTGGGGAGGCAAAATGGAGGCCTGTTTTTGGTTCAGACAACAGGAGGTTAATTATAGGTAGCCTAGGAGCACTATAGTGTCACATGCGGTGCTGTGGGATGGCTTGGGAGTCAGTAACAACTGGTTACTGTCTACAACTGTCTGACGTAGTTCATGGGTGAGTGGAGCCTACCTCTGATCAGGGAAATGACGTATTTTTGAGGAACCTGTAACAGGATCTGAGGAGCATTTTGGTCATGCTATTCAGAGGACAACCTAAGCTATACAATAGAACTGTTGTGATGGAAGGTACTACAGAAAATTGGAGAGTTCCACAGGGCATCACTCTGTGACTGGGAACCCCAGCACTTGGGCACTTGCTTCATTGGGTCAAGGGCTGACCAAGGGCAACTGTTTGAGCCCAGTGTCAATCTTGTTTGAAGTCCTAGAGCAGTGGTGGTGGACCTTCGGCACTCCAGTCATTTTGGACCACAACTCCCTCCGTTCTTTGTCATTGGCAAGCTAGGCTCGGGATTCTGGGAGTTGTGGTCCAAAACATCTGGAGTGCCAAAGGATCACCACCGCTGTCCTTGAGCTTGAGCAGGAAATGGCTTGGCAAGTTTTCCAGATGTGTGTTGGTGTTGCTCTTTCATGTTACTGCAAGGCATCAGGGATTTTGCCCTCATAGTACAGGACAGGCAGTTGGCAGAAGATCTATCTGCCTGCCTCAAGATCCATACTATGATGTGGCCCTCTGTGAAGTGAAGTTTGAGTAGTTAATCCCCTTAGTTCAACTCAGCATTTCCTTCTGCCTTTTGTTCCTAGCAGGGGAGCCAGTGTGTTCTCAGTCCCACTCTTCCTGAGTGTTTAACTATGGTTGTCCTTTAAATCCCACTTACTCTAAGCCTAAATATTTTCTTTGTCGGGGGTAGTATTCCTGTTGTCAAGATACAAGATTAAAATAGATTTTTTTGTGCAAACAAGCACCACACTCAATCTTCATCTTCTTTGTGATAGCAGAGATCACTCCCTTTGTTTCACATTTTTTAGCTTCCCTTTTTTTGCCTCACCCTTAACATCTTTCTTTTTAAATGAGATAAATATGCCAGTCCTTCAATTTTTGGTATACTAAAATTTCTTTTAACTACATAATGCTCCCAGTGTCAAGTAACACAGTATCCGCAAGCAAGGGGAAGGCAAATACATCATCATCATCATCATCATCATCATCATCATCATCATCATCATCATCATCATCATCATCATCATCATCATCATCATGTGGTGCCTAAAGAGCTAAGCAAGTATTTAGAAGAAATTGGAGTTGACAAAGTCACCATCAGTCAGCTGCAGAAAGCCGCCTTACTGGGATCTGCTCGCATAATTTGCCGATACATCACATAGTCCTAAATATCTCTGAAGCTTTTGAGTAGTGATTTGTAATACAAAATCCAGTGTAGTTATTTTGTCTGCTGTGTGATAATTTAGTAATAATAATAATATAGTCCTAAACGCTTGGGAAGCGTTCGGCTAGTGATTAGTAATACAAAATCCAGTGTAGTCTGCTGTGATGATGATGATGATGATGATGATGATGATGATGATGATGATGATGATGATGATGATGATGATAATAATAATAATAATAATAAATAATAATAATAATAATAATAATAATAATAATAAATAATGGTCAAAAGCATGGCAAAATTATGTATGCATGCAATTTATCTCAAGTACACCATACATTTGTGCATTCCTGCCATTGACCATATATAGTGTGCACATTTGGCTGTTCTCATTTTAAAATACATGCTTGGTTTCGTTTGCATTTTACTTCTCTGAAACTTTTTAAACATTTCTGCCTACATTATTTTTAAAACGGGAAAATTTCTGGATGTCTTTTACACGATTTTAAGGCAAGGGAAGCTCATAGTTTTCTTTTTTTACTGACCTGGCCCTTATATCCTTGCTATCAGTGAGTAGGAGAGGAAGATTGGCTTAAATTGTGCCCCCCACCCCCCCACCCCCCCAAAAAAATACCCTATACACAAAAACAAAACCTAAACCTACCAAGGAATATGGCTTTAATAAGGAAGACTGGTCTACAGGACAACTTCCTCTCATTGTCATTTCACACGTTAAGCATGCAGACTTTTCTGAGGGTCATCCAGTTAATAGGTTTTTCCTTGCCAATGTGTTATAACGTTCCAAGAATATTTTACCCTTGACTAGACAAATGATGGTCCTGCATTGTTGCTAATCTTCCCGTTTCTGACAGTGTTTGATAAGCCCTTTCTACAGGAGCTCATGACATCCAGCTGGTCTGTAGTTTCTCACTCGGAGCCAAAAACTCAGGGTGGGATACTTTTCACAGCCAGTTCTGCTCCTGTTGTGTGGACACTCCCTTCGGTTTGAACACCACCCACTGTGCATGATTGTAAGATTAACCCCAAGTTCAAATTTTGTTTGAGGGCATTAACAATAACAACAATAATGCCTCGGGAAAGGTTCTGTTTTCCTTGAAACCATTAGCAAAGAAAAATACAGTGGTGGAAAATTGGAGAATGGACACAGAGGAGTATAATGGAAAAACTACTACCGCCCAGGACATTTTCCTTGGAATTTCTCAAACCACCTTTACAGGTCAACTTGCTTGTGTAATCCTTAAACATATCCTCTGATTCATTTGAATTATTTTACTTGTTTATAACTATACTCCATTATGAAAAGCACAAAGTCCATAGCTATTTTCCTCTCCACTTAATAATCACTCCAATATTATCTGAGGGATGAAATTCAGAGAAGGTGACTCACCTAAGGCAACCTGATGATTGTTCTAGATTCAATGGGGACCAAACTCTGGATCTGCCAAGACCCTGTCCAAAGTCCTAACTGACACCTGCTAGAAGCACTAATCCAAAGTAGAGATGGAGATGCATTTTTTAAAAAAAATTGCAAATTTTGTCAGAAATTGCCAGTGTGTTGACTTGTCCCATGATGAATACAAATCCATGAATTTTAGCAATTTTTATTGCTTCGTCAGGCTCTGAAACAGCCCACAAGGCACCTACAGATGCCAAAAAATCGCAGAGAGGTTTCCTCTGTTTCTTCTCTGACATCCCTCCAAGTTTGGTGAAGATGGGATTTCTTCCCACACCTTTTCCCTGATCAACTGATTTGTCGGTTCTTCTAACCCGCCAACGCCTTTTGTTTCCATCTCTGTCATGTACAGGTAGGTAGCAGAGCCCATCTTTCCTTATTACCAAAGATGTGGTTCACAGTAACTGCCCAGAGTGGCCTTTATTGCCAGATGGTGCAGTATACAAATCTAATTCATAAATAAATACATAATACATAAATACATAAATGCCTCCACACACCAGCTTTTCCCTCATAGAGGAACACAAAGCAAACCACTCAGCTGTCAGTCCCAAGCTTTCCTCCATCATTAGCATGTGTTCAAATTTCTCATCGGCCGACCCCAACTTGAGCATGATAGTGAAACATGCTTCAGGATACAACCACACCAGAGGGTCCACCTTCCAGGCAAACATTAGTCCTATCTGAAATAAACCCTAAAACATCAGCTGTTATCAACAGATCCTTCAGAGTGGAACCTTACCTTGCCTCCCTCCCTCCTCTCATCCTCCTTTCAATGTATTTTTATGATGGCTGTAGGCTTTCCCCTGCATTGTGAACGGTGTCACAAGAGATTTCTGAGTTAACGTGCTGCTTGATCGTTTTTGCTCGAGCACAGGTAAAATCCATTTGATTGATTTAGCGGCTTAGATCATTACATCGAGTCCTTTCAGGACTTGCTCCAGATGTGGGTGTTTGTTCTCCTTCTTTAAAGACTTCTTTGTCACTATACTGACACCTAAGAGGTGACAGGGAGGACCGAATTCCAACCACACCGATACAAAGAGGGCTCTGAGATTAGTAAATGCGAGATCAACACCTCCTGTTTCTGAAATGTAGAATTAGCTACCAACATCCACATCCTCTCTTGCTGTGAATCTCCTGCATGCCCTCAGGAAACACCCATGGCCATATATGCATAGCCCCTCCCCCAAGCAGAAATACAGTGGTATTTCAGTTCAAGAATGCCTCGGTTAGAGAAAACTTTGGTTTAAGAAAATAAATTATTGGAAATGGGATGCCTTGGTTTAAGAATTTTTTTTTTCCAGTGGCATGCCCTGGGTTGTCTTTTTTTCTCACCTCTAGAATGGATTATTTCAGTGGTTCTCAACCTTCCTAATGTGCGACCCTTTAATACAGTTCCTCATGTTGTGGTGATCCCTTGCCCTGCTTGGAAGAGGCCGCAAGCCCCCTTTGGCAGGCCACTGCTGCAGGTGTTATAGATTGCACCAGAGGTACCCTCAGCCAATCGCAGCCTCTGGTGCAATTGATTTGTATCCTCTCCAAACTATTAAGCTGTAACTCTCTCTTCCATCGTGTACAGGGATTCTCTTCATGTCAGCAGGGCCTCGACATTGGTTAGTCAGGGGTTAGAATGCCTTCACCTGTTGGTGGGACAGCGGGATAGATTTGGCATTGTGCTGGGTTACCGTGCTCTCCGCAACCCAGCACAATCCCTCCCAGAGCTCTCGGAGTTCATCACGGCGGCACTTTTTGAGGTCCCCACGCCTGTTGGTGGTTAGGGACTTCAATGTGCATGCTGGCGATGGACTGTCTGGTGCAGCTCTGGAATTCATGGAGTCCATGACCTCCATGAGCCTATCCCAGCATGTTTTATGCCCCATTCACAGGTCAGGGCATACCCTTGACTTGGTTTTTACCTCCATGTCGGGGAATTCCACTCTGGAGGTAGGGGACATTGTCTCTCTGCCTGTGTCATGGTCAGACCACCACCTGCTGTCCTTTTCCCTGTCGGTTGCAGCCCCTCCCCGTGGGGACCTTCGGCCTCCTGTGTTGGCCCGCCCCCGGAGGCTTCTGGAAACAGCTCGGTTCCGGGATGCCCTCGGGGAGCTTCCTGGTGGCCTGGCTGACACTCCGGTCGATGTTGCGGCGGACCTATGGTTCGAAACAGCGGCCTGAGCGGTCGACCGGATCACCCCCAAGTGCCTTCTCCGTAGCAGAGATCGACCTTTGCCGTGGTTCACGGCAGAGCTGAGAGTGATGAAGCAGGAACGGAGAAGGCTGGAGAGCAGCTGGAGCCGGAGCCGGACGGCAATTAGAGAGACTGCAGTTGTTATCCAGACTAGGCGCTAGCCTTGAGCGATCAGGGAGGCTAAAACATCTTATTACTCCCTGAGAAATGGTGAGGCCTCGAACCACCAGGCGGAGCTTTTACGGGTGGTTTGGGACCTCACCAATCCTAGTCTGGCAAGGCCTCCTCCTACTGAGTTCAGTAGTGAGAACTTCGCAGTCTTCTTTCGATCCAAAATAGAGGCCATCCGTGCCGGGTTCGACTCCAGTTGCACTAGCCCTCCCCTGCCATCCCCTGTCACTGCGCCCCCTCGCTCTCCTTGGTTGGATGAGCTTGGGCCTGTTTCCTCTCTGGAGGCTTCCAGGGCGATAGCCCACTGCCGGCCCGCGTCCACCCCCTTCGATCCTTGCCCTTCCGGGCTCATAAAAGCTGCCGGAGGGACGATGCCAGAATGGGCGGCTGCCATTGCCACCGCCTCGTTCAGCGAGGGGATCTTTCCCTCCCGTCTGAAGAAGATGGTGGTTAAGCCCATTCTTAAAAAAACAGGCATGGCATCGGACCAATTGGTGAATTATCGTCCGATTGCCAACATCCCTTTTATGGGCAAGGTAATTGAGAGGGTGGCCGCGGTTTGGATTCAGTCCTTTCTGGAGGAACAACAGTACCTTGATCCATGCCAATCCGGGTTCAGGTCTGGCCAGGGGACCGAGACAGCATTGGTCGCGCTGCAAGATGACCTAATCCGGGTGGCCGACAGGGGTTGCTCTACCCTGTTGGTTCTCCTGGATTTGTCAGCGGCCTTTGATACCGTCGACCACGGTATCCTGCTGGATTGGCTCTCTGAGGTAGGAATCGGAGGCACTGCTCGAAGTTGGCTCCGATCCTTCTTGGAGGGCTGTTCCCAGCATGTGCAGCATGGTGGAGAGTTGTCGGCCCCATGGATACTCCCTTGTGGGGTTCCACAGGGCTCGTCTCTCTCCCCCATGCTGTTCAACATCTATGTGAGGCCGCTGGCTGGGGTCATAAGGAGATTTGGAGTCTGCTGTCATCAGTACGTTGATGACAGGTAGCTCTATCTCTCCTTTTCCACCTCTGCAGTGGAAGCTGTCCAGACTCTCGACCAGTGCCTGGATGGACTCTTGACATGGACCAGGGCCAACAGGCTCAGGCTCAACCCCGAGAAGATGGAGGTGATGTTCTTCGGGAGTTCCCCATCTGGATATGGAGGTCCTCTCCCCAGTTTGGATGGCGTTTCCCTCCAGCTGGTGGATAGGGTTCGGAATCTGGGTGTGGTTCTGGATCCGGCGCTCGCCTTGGAGGCCCAGGTGGCTGCCGTGTCCAGATCTGCCTTTTACCACCTCCGTCAAATTGCCCAGATCTGCCCATACCTAGATGGTGACTCCCTGAGAACAGTGGTGGAAGCGCTGGTGATCTCGAGGTTGGACTACTGCAACACTCTTTACATGGGGCTGCCCTTGACTCTCCTCCGGCGTTTGCAATGGGTACAAAATGCGGCAGCCAGGCTGGTGGCGGGTGTGCGTCGTTACGACCATATCATCCCAGTCCTGGCTCGCCTGCACTGGTTGCCCATTGCATCCCGGATCAGATTCAAGGTCTTGGTTTTAGTTTATAAAACCCTCCATGGCTTGGGCCCGGACTACCTGTCAGAACGAATCGTCCAGCGATCAACCTCGGCCCGTCCAGTTTGGCAGTTGCGAGTGCACTCGCTTCGGGTCGCCACCCCTAGAGAGGCCCGGAAAACCACCACCTTTAACCGGGCCTTCTCGGTGGCTGGCCCCTCCCTCTGGAACAGCTTACCAAGTGAAGTGTGCTCTGCAGAATCCCTGCTAACCTTTCGCCGAGCATTAAAAACTCTGCTCTTTAGCGAGGCTTTTGGCAGTCTAGTTTAATTTTTTTCCCTCGCCATCTGTATGCTCGCTCAATCATCGTTGCTGCTGAGCCTCGATTGTTTTTCTATGATGCCATAGTTGTTTTATTATGCTGTTTTTATACTGTTGTTGTTGATCCTTATTGTATTGTTTGCTGACTTGATCAGCTCTGTAAGCCGCCCAGAGTTCCCTCGGGAAGATGGGTGGGGTATAAATTCAATAAATAAATAAATAAATAAATAAATAAATAAATAAATAAATAAATCTTCCCCCTCCTCCCCCTCCTCCTCCAGACCCAAGCCATTTGTGCCACTATGGAGCCATGCACAGATAGACTCATGATTTTTTGGGGGGCGCAGTCTGTGAGCCAAGTTGGCACCTATGATGGGACAAGTGTTTATAGTATGATCTAGGAATGGGAACAAAACAGAAAAAATAGTGTTTTGTTTCATTCTGTTTTGGGGGTCCCACATTTCATTTCGTTTCATCTTGTACAAATTTTTACAACAAAAATTTGTACAAAACGAAATGTTTCATTACCTGTGTCGGCACCTACAAAGGCTCTAGCGTTGGCAGTGGGGGCTAAGCCAGCCTGCCCAGCTGGCTGGCAGTGACTCCAGTGGCAATGGCAGGGGGCCCTAGGCTGGCCTACCCAGCTGGCTGGTGGAGACTCCAGCAGCAGCGGCAGGGGACCCTAGGCCAGCATGCCCAGCTGGCTGGCAGTGACTCCACCTCTGCTGGCAGCAGCAGGGGCAGGGGCCCTAGGCCAGCTTGCCCAGCTGGCTGGTGGTGACTCTGCCTCCATTGGCAGTAGCGGCGACTCTGGAGGCAGCGGCGAGGGGGCCTAGGCCAGCCTGCCCAGCTGGCTGGTGGTGACACTGTCTCAGCCGGTGACCGTGATGACTTCAGTGGCGGGGGGCCCTAGGCCAGCCTACCCAGCTGGCTGATGGGGATCCGATGGCAGCCACGGCAACTCTGGCAGTGGCGGGCCTAGGCCAGCCTGCTGCCCGCTCGCCCTCCCCTGCTGCAGTGGTGACAGCTATGGTACTGGAAGTGGAGGCTCTGGAGGTGGGCCTAGGCTGGCCTGCCAGCCACTCACCCTCTCTAGCCTGGCTGGGCAGTCACAGCAGCAGCAGCGGTGGTGGAACACCCCCCGGTGAGCTACCATTTTACAGACAGAATAAAACCTTTCATTTCAACATAAAAAGCCATTTTGTTTCATCTGTAACAAAATGCTGCTTCATCATTTCATTTCATTTCACTTTATTAGGTAAAAAAATGATGAAACATTTCATGCCCATCCCTAGTATGATCCAATTTGGTAATGTGAGATAATGTGGATCTGTTCCACGGAGCCATGTTCTTGTGCCACTGCACAACCATGTGCTGAAGGGATTCTTATTGTGCCGTGTTTGGATATTAATGAGATGTATGGGAAGTAGACGTGGGCATGAAACAGAAGAACGATGGTTTGGTTGGTTCTGTTTTGGGCTCACCCTTGGTTTGGTTCAGTGGCCGTAATGGGCAGTGGGAGGCCTCACCGGTGCCTCCAGAGCTTTGGCTGCGGCTGCGCAGGCGGTGGTGTACCGCCCCTGAAGTGGGCACTTTTTGAGGTGCTGGCTTGGGGTCAGTGCCCCTAGAGGCTTTAGCTTCCCCACACCTTTCCCCCCCCCCCCCCAGTGCCGACCACGTGGCCCCTGGGGCCGGTCGGCAATTTTTAATTTATTATTATTATTATTATTATTATTATTATTATTATTATTATTATTATTATTATTATTATTATTATTATTATTATTATTATTATTATTAATTACATTTTAGGATGCCAATCATGTAGATCCCGGGCTGGTTCGGCACTTTAAATTTTTTAAAAAACATTTTTTTCCCCTCAGCGAAGCCCTTTCGGCGCTTATTTAATTTTTTTTTAACATTTTAGGATTTAATTTTTTTTTTTTACTTTTGGCTGGCCTGCAGGCCAGATGAAAGGTTTTTATTTATTTATTTATTTATTTATTTATTTATTTATTTATTTATTTATTTATTATTTATTTAAGTACAGGCCAGGGCCCGGTGTCATTTTTTGAATTTAATTTATTATTATTATTAATTTTCCAGTGCCGACCATGTGGCCCCCCGGGGCTGGGTCGGCACGTTTTAAATTTTTTAAATATATATATATTTTAAGTCCCTATGCTGGGGCTGTTTTTTCTTTTTCCACAGCTGAGAGGTGCTTGCTTCTCTGTGCCGAAGAGGACTGATGGTGGCATGGGTGGGACAATGAAAAACGAAATGAACGAAATGGAAATTTCCATTTCATTTCATTTTTCTTTGATGGGTTGGTTCATTATTGGATTTGAATAATGAAATAAATTAAAAACAAATTAAAATTAATTTGGTGCCCATCTCTAATGGGAAAGATCACATGCAAAAAGCATATAAAATCAGGAGGAGCCATTCTTGATTTCAAAGATCCACCTTTTATTTTCTTCCTTTCTTCCTTGCATACATACAGGATCTTCTCATGCATTTATATACCCATTGCTTTTCCAGTCTCGTGAACACCAGGTTCTTTTTCTCATTGCTGCTTAAACCCATATGTTACCAGCTTTTATACTCTGTTATTATGCATACATTCTACCTTTCATTCTCTTTCATGCAGAGGAATGCAAGCCAACTTACTTCATCCAAGGTGCATACCATATTACCTTGCATATAGATACCCACCTCAGTTACACAACCACACAGTCACTGTTGCTGATCCCCCCCCCCACACACACACACATACAGGTAATGGGGTGCCTGTTACCCTGCTCCTATATACATGTGGAGAACAACATTTCCATTTCACATACCACCACATAGCTCTATTTGGGGAAATATATTCTACGACTTGCACAAAACATTTGAGAAGATAGATGGGGTGACGAGGGACAGCAGAGTTAGTTGTGAAAATGAAATCCTTCAAGGGTGGAATTCTGTTCCAGAAAATAAGCTTGTAAACCAAAATACTCGTAAATTGAACCAAATTTTCCCTTAGGAAATAATGGAAACTTACCTGATTTGTTCTGGTGCCAGAGTTTCCATTATTTCCTATGGGATAATTTGCAGAAGTAGAGCTGGTGGCCAGGAATTGGTGGCTGCCAGTTGGCAGCTGCAGGCCATGAGGTTTGGTGGCCTCCATGGTTAGGTCTGGTGGCCTCCGCTGGGGCCACAGATGGGTCCAGAGTAGAGATGGGCACGGAATTCCAAAATGGCATTTTGTGGTCATTATTCAGGCCCTGGGGTCCGCCTCGTTCCATTTCTTCATTTTTTGGGTGTGGCAGGCTGCGGCCACAGGGAGTCTTCCCAGGGCTGGGCGCCACCAGAGCCGGTGGCATGCAGGCCAGGAGAGCATTCCCACTGCTGCGCAGAGCCCTCCCAGGACTGGGGCAAGCCTCCTGGGAGAGCCATCTTGCAGCTGTGGGGAGCCCTCCCGGGGCCGGGGGCTGCCGGAGCCGGTGGCAAGCCTGCCAGCAGAAGAGGAATCCCATGGCCATGGGAAGTCCTCTCGGAGCCGGCTGCTGCTCTGGTCACCACCTCCAACAGGCTGCCACCCCCGCAGCACCACCAAGCGCTGCCCTCCTTGGGCCCCCTCCCCAAGGACCGATCCGCCGCACCATCCACCACCCCCGTCGGGTCGCTACCCCCAGATCCCCGTGCAGCACCGCCCTAACTGGGGCCCTTCTCCCTGGGAACCACTCCGCCCCGAGAGCCGCTGCCCCAGCGGACCCCCCGCACCCCCCCGCGCCTAGACCCAGGAAATCTGTGGGGGGTGCTGCACTCCCCCCCCCATGCTCCAACGACGCCCTCCGCTCCGGCTTCCGAGCCAGCTGCATCCACGTGGCCGAGATCCTGGAGCCCAGCCCATAAGGAGTCGGATCCTGCCTCTTCTTGCAAGATCGGCAAAGTCCCGTGTCGTCGGCTCCGGCGGGGAGGGGGCAAAGATGCTCTGCCAGGCCCAGCCCCCTCTCGCCGACCTCCGCTGCTCCATTATTCATCACGCAAGTGGCGCGACAGCAATAATGGAAACGAACAGAACCAAAGAAAATTTTCTTCCTTCTGTTTGGTTCGAGCCTGCCCCATCGCAACGGTCGTTATTCGTACCGTTACATAACGGAACGAATAATGGAGAACGGTAATGAAAAAATGGTCGTTTCGTGCCATCTCTAGTCCAGAGGCCTCTACAGCTGGCTGCAGAGGTCTCTGTTGGGGCTGTGAATGGGTCCAGAGGTGGCCGCTGGGGCTGAAGTGAGGGCTGGAGGCCGGGTGGCCAGCAACTGGCACCCCTCACCAAGAGGGGTGAGCAGCGGTTGTGGAGGGGGTGACATTGCTTGTGGATCAAGGCAAAAACTAACAGAATTTTTTGCTCATTGATTAACATACTCATTAACAAAGGTACTCATAAACAAAGGTGCCACTGTATTCACATTAAATTACCATGTCGGCTCTTTGCGGCAAATACGTGGGTTTTGGGGTAGCAGTTTGGGCACTCGGTCTCTAAAAGGTTCACCATCACTGGCCTAGGGTGCACAAAAGTCCTACCTCTGTGAAGATTCTCGGTCAAGCAGGTGAGTTTATCTGTAAGTTGAGTCATGGCTACTGGACAAAGGGCACTCTTTCAAAGATGAGGATGTACACATATTATACAAAGAAGATAGGTGGTTTGAGAGATGAGTAAGGGAAGCCATTCATGTGAGCATTGAAAACCCCTCCCTCAACAGAGTTGGTGGCCTCAGGCATAGTCTATCTGGTACTTATCAGGCTGTGCTTTCCAAAGTACCCAGACAAATCAAAAAGCCTTCACCACCAAGGCCATAGCTAATGACCCATTCTTGATAGGTTTCAGCACCTTAGGCCATTGTTCACCTTAAAGCTATGGATACTATTGTCTCCCTAACGAGCCTATTCAGGCCATTGTTCATCTCATGAGCCTAATTCAGACCAGGGTGACAAGAGGTCAAAGGTGACTATAAGATGGAGGACTTGCACTAGCTGTATTCAGACTGATGAAGCTGTTTGGATGAGCAGCAAAACGTTTCTATCTCTCAAAAAGAAGTTCAGTAGCCATGACTCAACTTCCAGAAAAGTCCCACCTATACAACCTTTCCCAACACCCATTAAGTACCAGAAGCATTTCACGCCTTCACCAGCAAGGCCATAGCTAATGGCCCATACCCATGTCTTGGAGTCATCCGGCCCAAGGCATTACAGGGAGGGGAGGGCTGATGGAAAAAGAATAAAACCTGGCACAGGAAAATTGCATAGGGAACCTTCCCCATGATGCATGGGCACAAAGAACATCAGTGTTATTCAGACACACCGACTCTATGTGAATTTCACTCACCTGGAGAAAGGCTTTTAGTTCAGTGGTGTCCAAACTTTGGCCCTCTAGATGTTTTGGACCACAACTCCCACAGTCCTTTGTCATTGGCAATATAGGCTTAGAATTCTGGGAGTTGTAGTCCAAAATATCTGGAGGGCCAAAGTTTGGACATTCCTGCTTTAGTTCCTGTCCCAGTGCTTCATGGGAGTACAGTCACCCCCACCATTTTGCAGTTCAGGTACTGTGGTCCCACTATATCAGGGGATCGTAGTACCTGCCCTGGCTTCAGCTAATTAGCGCTGGGGTGGGGATAAAAACCTTTATTTCCCCACCTCAGTGCCAATTAGCTGGAGCCCAGGGTGTGGGGAAGGGGATGAAAGTTTAAAAGCCCAGGCTTTTAAAACCTCCCCCCTTCCCCAAGTCCCAGATCCAATCCCCCATCGCTGCCAGCCTACGTGGGGCGACGTCGGTGGGTGGTGGGGGGCGATCACATCGCCCCACGCCGCTGGCCTGCGCTCCTCCGAGAAGCCTTGGGGCCACACGGGTGGGCGGAGGGGGTTACCATCACCCCCTGCCACCTGCCTGTGCATCCCCGAGGCTTCTCGGAGAAGTACGGGCGGGCGGCGTTGGGCGCTGCCCCGCAATCTCCATTGAAATGTATTGGCTCCATGCATTTAAATGGAGAAAGCCCTGGACAAGAAGTCTTGGGGTAGCGTGGGCAGGCGGCAGGGGGAGGTCAGATCCCACAATGCCACTGGCGCACACCACCCCAAGACTTCTCATACCAGCACGCGCTGCTGGCGGCAGGGGGTTCTAATCGCCGACTGCTCACAGGCCCCACCCGACCCAGACCCGCATATCGCAGATTTTCAGTCATCACGGGTCGGGTGGGTCCCTAACCCCCACAATAGGTGGTTGGTTTTTTTTGTTTTTTGCCCTTTTGGCTGTAAAGGGGAAAGTCTCCTGAATTCTTGGGGCAGGAAACAAGGTCGAAATGAGGATCCGGACTTTCTCCAGGTGAGTGGAATGATGATGCTTTAGAGGTGTGTGTCTATGGGCTGGAACTCTCAGACTTTTGCCTGGGGGATTCTTAAAGGAATTCTAGGGTGAGGGATAACCCGCCCCCACCCACCCACACAACAATAAATGACACAGTTCTGGTGGCATTGATCGTTCCTTTCCCTCTCCCAGTGCATTGCCACTCAAGACAACCCTCACATCTTGGCTAAAGATGCACCTGGCCCTGTGCATTAAAGTGGGACGAGAGGATTCCTAGTACCAAATTGGCCCCTCTTTGCCTGTGCATAAAAATATGACTGACATCCAGCTGCCTCCTATCAGATACTTTTAGACTTGTACCTTCTGAAAGAGCCTCCAGAAATCACAGTGGTAAAATAGAAAGACTTGTGTAGAGATGTGGATAGAAAGAGAGCGAGAGCGAGAGAGAGACAGAGCAAGAGAGAGAGAGAGAGAAACCCTGCCTTTGAAATTTAATCCTGTATCACAGCAGAAAAACAAGCACCCAGATATTGTTTGGCTGAGCTGGAAATGAATGATGAGCCCAAGGCAAAGCAGGAAGGGTCCCTGTTTAACAAAGGTGTGTGTGTGTTTCGTTTCCCCAGGCAAGAAGGGGTTAAGTCATCCCATCTTGTCTTGGAATTGATAAAAGTTTCTAATCTAATTTGTCAAGCTCAGTCTATGAGGAAAGGGCTCTCGGATGTGCTGACCAGCAATTTCATACATCGGTGTGACTTGAAGGGAGCTGTCAGTTCAAATTACGGGAAGGAAGAGCAGCAACGCTGTCCCAGCTTTCAGCTCTAAAAATGTATTAAGCAAGTGTTTTAAACATTTAACTGCCTCAGATCTTTTCCTGGGATTCCCTGCTAGGAGTTAAAGCATTACAAGCTTTCTTTGGGATGTGTCATCTACCATGCTGGTTCGCTCAGGACACATTAGGGAAGGCAGTCGGCTTTGCCGAATGGCAGCAGGACCATGAAAAAAAAAAGATACTAGCAGAGTGGGCTGCTTATAGTCTGCTCCATAGCACTTGAAGCACCCTTTGAGTGGTTTACAATTTAAGTCTGCAAGCTTCACACTGCCCCCAACCCACCCACAAGCTGTGAATTCAATTTACTATCCTTGGAAGGACGGAAGGCGGAGTCAATCTTGAGCTGACTAACTGAGCCAATTGGGATCAAACTCCGCTGATGAGTGGAATCTTGACTCCTCTAATGTAATTTAACCACTTTCATAATGGAATGTGAAGGATATTTGAAAAAAAAAAACAACGTATCCTACTTGATCACTTTCCAAATCTTACCATGTAGTACTTCTGACCTGGTCTTTCCCTTCTACCTGCAATATGAAATTATGGTGTTATTATACCCTTTTCCTTCCTTTTTTTTAAAAAAACCCATTTTGGCTATTTTCCCCCACAATGAACTAGCAAATTCTGCACAATGCAATGCCTCTTCTGAGCAATGTTGTTCAGAAAAGATAACATTTTTTGCAGGAAATGTAAAAATTCTGTGATCAGTGGTGTTTTGTCTGGGTAAAAGATGTCTACTATAGATGTTAAGAATCCCTGCAAGATTTCCCCAAATTCAATCCACGTCAGATCAAATCAAATCACCCAGCAAAATCTCTCTATTAAAAGAAAAGATTGAATTGTTTTTATGATTTCTCACCAAAAGTGAGCTTCACATCCCTACAGTGGTGGATTCCAGCGCCCTCCTCCGTTTCTGACCTGTTCACTGGTTGGGATCAGATTATGTTCCAGAAGCCACATGAGGAGCCTGTAACAGATGTATCACACACATCTGAATGTGCACATAGAAAAATGCACACCGTTCTGCCTACAGATCACTGACTGGTCCTGTTTTGGGCAAGAGAAGAGAACATGTTTTAAGTGAGGTGTAGACATCCCTGGATCCATTTCAATTTCAGAAATGATTTAGAATCCAAAGCAATGTATGGGTGTCTGTGATCTGAAGCCAAGCCAAGAAGCCAGAAGAGACAGCCATATTGAACTTCCCATGTGACACATATTGCTTCAGTGTTTTGGTTTAAAAAGTTGAGGGGAAACCACAATAGGTAGGCCCAGTGACAGTGAAAGCAATCTTTACAGAATGAGGAAGGATGCCATTTTGTGTCTTGGCAGGCCAGGCCAGGCAAAGGGTGTTACTCTGTTAGAGACTACTTGGCTTTCCTTTTACTTTCAATAGGGAGAGGGGGAGCTTGTAGCATGTTTTCTTCTTTTCTTTTAGGCAGCTGAAGATCACATTCTCATTTTGCTTTAGAATCCAACCAACTGAGTGTCTCTCTGCGTGAATGTACCATGGAAGTATTTGCAACTCTAGAGGGATTTGAGTTAAGATCAAGTGACCATTAGTCATGGACTCTAGGCCAGGGTATTGCATTCCCCTCCACTTTTTTTTCAGTGCTTGCTATTGGCTTTTATCTTCACTGCACTTTGGCTTTTTCCTTTTTTTCACTGTGCCTGTCTGTGTTCGGGAGATGATGTGGTATTAAATGTGATGCACATGGAACCAAGTTGGTATTCCATTCACTGGCCTAGTAAAGCTACTAAATTGGTGGGGGGTTGTTCCCTCACCTTAAATTGCAACATTTTCAAGACAGTTTGGGAAACGGGGAGGCAGCAAGGAAAATGGAGAGAGCTTCACTTGCACAGTGAGGGCCAAGCAGTAGTTGATGGCACTGACTTGACTCCACATGACTACAGAATGAAGTGGATGGGTTACAAAATGGCCCTCATTTGTCAGAAAATAATCATTTTGACTGACACAGAATGGATGGTATCTGCACACTCTTAACGCTGACGGGAGAACTGGCTGTGAAGCCAAGTGTTGAGAATTTGATCATCATCATCATCATCTTCTCCTCCTCCTCCTCCTCCTCCTCCTCCTCCTCCTCCTCCTCCTCCTCCTCCTCCTTCTATCCCTCTTATTTGGCCATATGACCATTCTGGGAATCCTACTGTGCCTCCTAGTAGAACAAACAGTTCGAGTGGCTTTGGGGAAGCAGTACAGTCCAGGGCGCCTTCAGAAACCAGTTCTGTGCCCAGTCTGCCTAGGGAACACCTGAGAAGATTTTGCATAAGTCAGTACTGGCCTAAGGACCGACAATTAATACTAATAGCACAATGGGGAAAGTGTATATATTTGAAACCAATAAGGAAAAGTGGGACCAGATTTGATTCCCAATCGTATTACTTTAAATCTAGCAGGTCTTGGCATAAAAATGTGGATGAGAGGTCATGACCTTAAAAGAAGTACAGATCCCTGCTATCCATTCTTACCCAGGGAAAGGATTATTTAATAGAATAATGTCTGAGTATAAAGTAAGCACAGAGCGAACTTGCCGAAGATTTGGTGTGGTTTTTAGCTGGCTCACAGTGCAAATTTACTCATGTGTGTATATGCAAATATATTGCACATTTGCAATACTGGAGGTTAGCTCACTTGCCTTCAGGATGGGTTACCGCATGGAATTTCCACTGAGATTGTGGGGTGGGAGCTCTAGGTTACCTGTCCTCCTCCTTCCTCTGCTTCTGAGTATGGGAGAAGGTAGGACAGGAAAGGCAATGTGCCTGCACAACAACGTTTGGCCTGAACCACTGAACCGCATTGAAACATGGGTTGTGCTCATCTCTATTGTATGCCTCACCGGGCCTTTGGAATACGTCAACAGGAATGTCCTAAAATGAAAGGCAATATCCATTTATTTTCTTTAAATCCCCTTTTATGCAGGACATTCCACAGATGATGCTCTCTACTGGCAGCCCAATTACAGTTTACACCAAGGGGCTTCTAGGCGGCTCCTTATGCAAAATTAAAATCATCAACAGAAATATTCCAAAGCATTCAAATTAAACTCCGGAGTGAAAATGTCACATTCCAAAGTCTGCTTTTTAATTCGGGGATTGGAAATGTCAAATTGCTTTGCTGTAGGGCAAAGACGGGATTTCTTTTCAAATTGTGTGCATTTACAAATATGCATTTCACTTCTTCTATTGGCAAACACACGGTTCACCTTTTCAATTACAGATCCAATATGCAACCTGTGGACAACAGAAAGATTTCAGCATTTAAGGTTGATCTCTGTGTGTACACATGCATGCATACATGCTCACTGAAGCACATGTGTGGTCTGTGAATCTGTATGCTTTAATTTATATCTTCAAAGCTAAAAGAAGTGCCAAAGGCCAATTGATAAAAGCTCAATGGCATTATTCTCCTCCAGAAGGCTCTGGTTTATGTGATGGGTGATATGAAAAGTTGTCCGTGGAAAAGGTAGACATGCATGGGTGACATGCCCTTCTTTGATTGCATAAGCAAACAGAATTCTGGCTCTGGTACCTTGGAACCAAATATCATGAATGCATGGGGCACTTTTTGTAGCAATTAATGTTGCGGATTTTTTGGATAAGAAGGAGCATAGCCTATGTAAATTCTCATCAGAACAAACAGCACCCTTCACAAGGTCAAAATATATAAACCTTCAAATGAATATGAATCAAATAAGTCTACAGAAATGAAAGTTCTGAATCTAACTTGAATTAATTCTGTCTAGGTAGATCTGATATATCTCACCGTAGAGATAATTACCAGATTTCTCCATCTAGATTGATTTCCCCTACAATATTAAATACAATAAATGACTTGGAACTTCATCTGCTGACTTACATTGGCATACAGTTAATTAGCAAGTGACCTGGAGAGGGGGCCAGGAAACATATTAATTCACAGAAAAAATGTTAATGAGAAGATTATAGGTCAGAAAGTCTGGTGATTGAACATTGGGAGCCCTGTAGAACTTTAAAGACCTCTAGGAAAAACCAGAAGCCTGTGTCCATGACAGCTGACATTTATCCCCCCCCCAAAAAAATGGTTCATTCCAATAAGAACCAGCTACACATGTTTCACCTTTTACTTTCTTCTTTTGAATATCCCAGTCCAGAAAGGTCCTCCCAACCAAACTCCTATTGGCACCACAGCAGGCTGCAATAACTCCAACATGCCCTGTCCTGGGGTTGTAATTGTAGTTTAGTTCAAGTAGAAAGTTTTGCACATAACCCCTATGTTCATGTTCAAAAGACCTATGAGCAGATGCAGAGGTAACTTATAGGGACTAGATCACTATGATCGTGCTTATAATTAAGGCCAGCATTTGTTGCAGAAAGTGTCAATGTCTTTTGCATCTATGAAGACCTTTGTCATGGTGAGGAAGTTTAATGCAGCGTGCAACAGTACCCACCTTTGCACCCACTGCAATTGGCTATTGGTAGACACTAGGGACGGGCACCTTACGAAAAATGAGATGCTGTTTTGTCATTTAGTAAGCTTATAAAATGTTATGAAACGAAACGAATCAGCAAACAGCATGTCATCAAGAAATAAAATGATACACCATTTTTTGTTTCGGAAATGAAATTTATTATTTATTTGTTTGTTTGTTTGTTTCACTTCTATACTGCACCATCTTCCATAAGGAACTCTGGGCAGTTTACAAATTAAAAAAACATCAGATAAAACAGCGATACAGTATAAGGAAATATCAGGTAAAACAGCAACAAAGTGAAATAGAGGGAGAACCCTCAGCAAGATGCAGCGGACACAAAAAAATATTAGGGTATTTGTACACGACCCCTAAATTCCGCCGCAAATGGTTCCCAGCTCCGGAGCTTAAAATTGTTTCCCCACCAGCTCCAGAGTTTACAGATAATTAAGTGCAACCATGCCCACCTAAGCATGTCCCAGTGCACTTTTCAGGTACCTGCTCTCCGGAGGTGAAAATTCCTGATGCGGATATAACGTAGTGACTGCTGGGCTCTCCTTGCTTCTGTTTGTTCTTTTTTTGCCCTCCGCCCCTTTAAGAGATCTGAATGCAGTGCTGGGACGGCAGAACGGAGGTGAGCAGCATTCTTTTCTTCCTTTTTTTCTCCCTCCCCTCACGCAGCCAGCAGCCAGGAGTGCGGAGGGGGTGGGAACGCAGGAACAGCGACAAACCCCTAAGATCTCTGGTCTGAATTTAAGTGGCCAGCGGATCTTAGGGGTCGTGTGAAAAGGCTCTTAGATAGGGTAAGGTCACCATATGCCTCCTTAAAAAGCATAGTTTTAAAGCCTTTTTGAAGGCAGGCAGGGACTGTGCAAAGCGCAGCTCACTCGGAAGGTGGTTCCACAATGAAGGGCCCACAACAGAGAAGGCGCAGCCACGCGTAGCTGACCTCCGTGCCTCCCTAGGAGTGGGCACCCTGAGTGAGCGTGCTGCGACATTCAAGTGGGCCTAGCCTCGGTTGACCTCTGGAAGATACTCTCCGCCAGGTATTCAGGACCCAAGCCATGGAGCAAAGCAAAAGCAAAGTGTTCTGCTTATATACCGCCCCATACCACTACAAGTAGTCTCTGGGCAGTTTACAATTTTAATTACAGTGTGCAGGCTACACATTGCCCCCCCCCAGCAAGCTGGGTACTCATTTTACCGACCTCGGAAGGATGGAAGGATGAGTGAACCTTGAGCCTGCTACCAGGGATTAGAGATGGGCACGACTTAGCGGTATTCCCGTTTCCGTTTCCGTTACTCGTTTCCGTTACTCTACGGAAACGGTAACGGGAATCACTGCCCCAGACTTCGAGCTCGAACCGACGAACGAACAATTTGGTCTGATTTGTCGTGCTCCTTACTTGCATCGCGCAATGCCAAGCGGCACAGAAAAAAAGTTTTTAAAAGTTAAAAAAAACCCCGATTCCCGGCCCTAAAAGTAGGCGAAAACTGTCTGAGGGCACCTACCAGGCCAGAAGGGTGTTTTATTGGGGGGGGGGTTCCCCGCCGCCCTCTCCTTGGCTATTGCTACTGCTGCGCTGCTGGTACCAGGCTGGGAGGGCGCATCCATTTGCCATGCAGTGCGGGGGATCCAAAATGGCGACCGCAATATTTTTTTTGAAATCGTTGCCCAAAACCCCACCAAAGCACCACAGAAACATGCGGAAATTAGCTATTTTAAATGCTTGAATTTTTACAGTAGCAGCAGTGGGTTTTTCTTGCAAAAAAAGTCTCCGTTGATTTTATTTTATTTTATTTTATTTTATTTTTTTACACCTGCGCATTCGCAATGATGGGCTCGCCCATGGGAGTGGACCATGCAAAGTTTTGGAGCCATTCCACCAATCGCATGGCCAGGTTTTGCTGACTGTACCAGGCTGGGAGGGCGCATCCATTTGCCATGCGGTGGGGGGGGGATCCAAAATGGCGACCGCAATATTTTTTTTGAAATTGTTGCCCAAAACCCCACCAAAGCACCACAGAAACATGCGGAAATTAGCTATTTTAAATGCTTGAATTTTTACAGTAGCAACAGTGGGTTTTTCTTGCAAAAAAGTCTCCGTTGATTTTATTTTATTTTATTTTATTTTATTTTTTTACACCTGCGCATTCGCAATGATGGGCTCTCCCATGGGAGTAGACCATGCAAATTTTCCACCAATCGCATGGCCACTTGTCCAGGTTGACCACAGAGACTTCTGGGATGTGCCAATCGGGCATAAACAGCCCACTAATCGTAGCCCAAACCCGAACCCTAAGCCTAACCCATACGCCAGTACACTGTCCTTCTAAGTGGGTCAGAGAGGCACCCAGATGCACCCCAATACTCACCGTAACCTCACCCGTAACTAGCCTAACCCTAGCCGTTGCGCTAAGCCGTCTTAACCCTAAGCCAGATCTACTTGCATTGCACTACATGCAAGTACGTGAGACACAGCGGGTGCAAAGAGTCTGCCAGTCCGTCACTTGTGGCTCTGGCTGACTCCTGCAGCTCCCTCCAGGAGCCCGCTACCCCCTCCCCAAACCAGTACTAACGACAACGAAAAAACGAAAAAACGAACCAACTAATTTTTGCAAATTTTCGCGAAAAACGGAAACGAGCCGAAACGGAACCGGCCCGACTAACGACAACTCGAAAAAAAATTTTTTCAAGTCGTGCCCATCTCTACCAGGGATTGAACCCCCAGGTCGTGAGCACAGTTTCACCTGCAGTACAGGTGAGGGTTCATCCTAGTGGCAAGAAGCCTCTTGATCTAGCCATCTTGACAACAGGAGGTTTATTTTTAAACTGATTGAGTTGTTTTCCTTCCTCCCCTCCCACGCCTCAGCTGTCACTTACCTCCAATCTTGATCTGCCATCCTGCAGCTAATCAGCAGCTGAGCTCTTCCCTTCCCTGTGCTGGCTGTCCCTGTATCTGCAACTCGATTTAAAGTTTAAACTGATTGTTCAGTAGGACTGTGGAGGTTATTCTTTTTATATATTTTCCTTCCTCCCGCCAATCAGCTGTTGAGCTTATCCCTCTGATCCCCCCATGTAGCAGCTAGGCCTTAGGTTTTCCCCTTGTTTAGAGGGTTCTTTGTTTGAAAGGTTTAAATGGCGGTCTTTGATTTAGGGCAGTGGGCTCCCTGTTAAATAAAAAAAGGAAAGCTCCCCATTATTTATGGCCTTACGAATCATTTCATTTTGTGACGAAAATTCTTTTTAAAAATCCATTATTAATGAAATGAAAAGAAATGAAGAGTGAAACAAAACAAAACGAAATGCTATATTTCCTTTTCATGCCTATCTCTAGTAGAAACTGGTAGATGTTACAGGGTGTTACAAATTATACTAGGAATGAGCCAACTGCTAAAAACAGATAGAAACTGGACTCATTTGACCATATGAGCATTATTATTGGGTGCCTTTCTGTTGGCTGTTTACTTCTTAGTGAGATGGTATGTTATCAATTTTGCCAATTAGTGAAGAGCAGACATCGAGAAAGTTTTCAGCATCTAGACGTGTTTGGTGAATGAGTGCACCTATTGGTGTGGTGTCAAAAAGTGGGCCTGTTGAAAAGGTCATCTGACGAACCCAGATAACCTTTTCAACAAGCTTCAGCATCAACCTAGATTCCTGGAGGGGCTGCACAGCTTCTCATTCCAGAGGCCAGTTGCAGTCATTCTCCAGGGGCTCTCAGTGACCAAAACGGGTGTGCAGTATATTGATTTTATTGCGTATGATCTCTTGCTTTTGTGTCTCTCTAATAATCATTTTCACCCTTCCTGGATATTAACAAATCAAAAACAATCAAAAACAATAATAAAATTATGATACAAAACCTGACGACCACGATCAAATCCTGCTTCTGTTGTCAAACAGAAGTGAGGGGAGACACATTTGACCATGGCTCCTTGCAATCGATACTCAATGTGGCTATCGGCACAAATATTGCACCGTGGTAGCAACAGCTGTACGATAATGATGCCAGGTGCACCAGGCCATAACATGACAATGAAAAATATCAAGGCATTCAGGCCAGTTTGTCTTGCTTTGAGTGACTCAAGCAAGCAGGTTGAGGAGCCTCGTGGCACCGTGGTTCGACTACAGTACGGCAGCCAAAAAAAATCCACTCATGGCCTGCATTCAATCCAAACAGAGTCAGGTAGCCAACTCCAAGCTGACTGAACCTTCCATCCTTCTGAAGTCAGAAAATTGTGCACCCAGCTTGTAGTGGTGGTGGTGGTGGTGGTGGTAGTGGTGAATGTGTAGCTTGCATAACTGAACTGGATTTTATACAGAGAATGCTTTAAGGCCTAATGGACAATGTATAAGCAGCACACGTTTGGTTGTTTGTAGTCAAAGAGAGGTGTCTGGGAGAAATGTCCTCCAAATGTACTCTGGTAGAGCAGAGGACCTTCAGCAGCAGGTTGGGGGATGCACGGTGAGAAGACAAATTGAGAACACCCATCTGGAGAAGTGAAAACTGGCTTGCAGAATATTTATGCATTCTGAATTAAATGTATGGTTTTCTCCCCAAGTATGCATTTAAATGTGCTTGTCGGATCCAAATGTGTATTTAAATGTGCACTTGCTTTTACAATACTATGTCAGTGCATATTTCAGCAACACTGTTCAGAGCAGGTCATCGCTGTTTGCTGGAGAATCCCACCATAATATCCACGTTCGCTCACAAGCTATTCAAGGCTTAATAAAATAAGATAAGATAAGATAAATCTTTATTGATCCCACATCTGGGGAAATTTACTTGTTACACAGCTCCCAATATAAAAAACAAGTAAAGAGGCTAGGTGCACAAAAAATGTAAAGTGTGTGAGAAAGAGAAAAAAAAGCTAATAGAGATTAAATAAAATAAGAAGCCCAATATAAAACTATTACACTAAAAATTTGCATATAAAATAAATATATATAAAGAGATGCTACAGTATACTCCATATGAATATGTTAAACTGTAGAGTTGAAGAGTCTCGCAGCAGTGGGAATAAATGACCTGCGGTAGTGCTCCTTCCCACACCGGGGATGTCTGAGTCTGCCACTGAAGGAGCTACGCAGAGCCTCCACTGTCTGGTGCAGTGGGTGAGAAGTATTGTTCATAATGGATGTCAGTTTGGCCAACATCCTCCTCTTACCCATCTCCTCTACAGTATCCAGAAGGCATTCCAAGACAGAGCTAGCCCTCCTGACCAGCTTGTTCAGTCTGTTCTTATCCCTTTCAGTCCTACCTGAACTCCAGCAGACTACAGCGTAGAAAAGAGCTGAAGCTACCACAGAGTCATAAAAAATCCGTAACATAGGCCTACACACTCCGAAGGACCTCAGTCTCCTCAGGAGATGGAGGCGGCTTTGACCCTTCTTGTATAGGGCATCAGTGTTATGAGTCCAGTCCAGTTTATTATTTAAGTGAACACCCAGGTACTTGATGCTGTTCACTATCTCAATATCTAAGCCCCAGATATAGTATTCACTGGTGTAAAAGGTAGTGTTTTTCTCCGGAAGTCAATCACCATCTCTTTCGTCTTGCTGGTGTTTAAGCGCAAGTGGTTGTTTTCACACCAGTCAACAAAGTCCATGATGGTTGACCTATACTCCAGGTCCTTCCCTTCTGACACACATCCAACAATGGCTGAGTCATCAGAGAATTTCTGGAGATGACAACTGCTAGTATTGTAGGTGAAATCCGCGTTGTAGAGAGTAAAAAGGAACGGTGAAAGCACCGTACCCTGTGGAGCCCCCGTGCTACAGACCACCACATCAGACACGCAGTTCCTCAGCTGCACGTACTGTGGCCTGTTGGTGAGAACGTCTATTATCCATGTGGTAAGATGTCCATCCACTCCTGCTCCTTCCAGCTTCCTTTGCAGTAGTGTCGGCTGGATGGTATTAAATGCGCTGGAGAAGTCGAAAAACATGATCCTCACAGCGTTTCCAGCAACTTCCAGGTGAGTCAGTGCCTGATGTAATAGGTAGGTAACAGCATCATCCACCACAATGTTTGGCCTATAGGCAAACTGCAGCGGGTCCAGCGCTGTGCCCACCATGGGATGAAGGTGCCTGAGGATAAGCCTCTCTATGATCTTCATCAAATGGGAGGTCAAGGCCACAGGCCTGTAGTGACTTGGCTCCCATGCATGCTTGATCTTGGGAACCGGAACCACACAGGAGGTTTTCCACAGTACTTCATGCTGAGGCTTAGGTTGAAAATGTACGTGACCACCTCACAGAGCTGGTCCGCACAATTCCTCAGCAATCTGGGACTGATTCCATCTGGTCCTACAGCCTTCCTAACCTTCAGGCGTCTCAATTCTCCCCTCATCTGGCTTGGTGTTATAGAGAAGGGGCAAGAGGGGGAGGACAAGGAGGATGAGTGGGGGCTGACTCTGGAATGGTATGAAAACAGGGGTGTGTGGGGAGATGAAGAAGGTTGGGGATGGTGGTTGAAAACTGCTGGACTGGAGATGTATGGGAAAGGGGCTAAGGGGCTTGCAGAGGGCATAGGAGTAGAGTCAAATCTGTTAAAAAGAGGTTTAACTCATTAGCCCAGTCCTGATCATCATCAATCAGACCCCTGCTTACTGCCTGTTCATGGCCTGAGATGGTCTTCAGGCCTCTCCAAACATCCCTCACATTCTTGTTCTTCAATCGCTCCTCCAGCTTCTTCTTATAGCTAACCTTGGCCCATCTTATCTTGTACTTGAGCTCATGTTGAACTCTTTTTCGCTCCTCTATATCCCCTGAAATAAAAGGCATCCTCTTCTCATTAAGCAGGGCTCTAAGCTCAGGGGTCACCCAGGGCTTGTTGTTTGCAAAGACCCGGGCCCTCTGAGTTGGCACAGTGTTCTCCACACAGAAGTTGATGTAATCTGTAATGCAGTGGGTCAGGCTATTGATGTCATCTCCATGAGGGCTGCAGAGTGTCCCCCAGTCTGTGGTTTGGAAACAATCTCTCAGTCTCTCACTAGCCTCATCAGTCCACAGCCTTACAGCCTTCTTCTGTGCAGGCTGTCTTCTTACCATGATGATCCGGTCATTTCATATTGGAACTGACGTTGAGATTCTAATTTCTTAAGCTTTCCAGGCAATCGGCTGTTGGTTCTTGCCTCTTTATTAGCTTGCAGTTAGTTTCCATAGCGACTGAGGAAGAGGAAGAAAGTAGGTGGATAAACGAGAGCACAAATGGTCCACAACTGGTCCTGTGCAATGGATTGATGCTTACCACTGCCACTGCTTTCCTTGTCACATGTCTCTGAGGAGAAAGCCCTCTCTGAAAGGAGCCCTCATGATCTAAGGTGGTGGGAATTCTGCTATAGACCTTCAAAGCAACATCAAGTAACACTGAAGAGTTATAATGGAAAATAAATTTTAATAAATAATAATTGGAGCTGTTCAGAGACCCATCGGAACAGCCCAAATACGCCCCACACCGTCACAAGCACGACACTTTTTACCCGGTCCCAAAATTCTACTCCATTCCCGAGATATCGGAAAGAATACAAAAACCGCCACTTTTGCCGGCTGAGAGGCCTTGCGAGCAGGAGCTTGGCGGGCGGAAAGCTTCAATTCACACCTAATTTGTTAGTTTACATTGCATCCAGATAACCGCGGCAGTTCATTTCCGTGGAGACTCCATAAACCAGCAGGGGTGAGAAAGATAAACCCGTCTGTGCATCTTAACCAATCAGCGTCCCCACCATCAATCAATGTCTTGTTAATTATGGCCAGAAGGGGGCGTGCGGCAGGGGACTCAATTACGTTGAATTAACTAGGTAGACCACTCCAACCAAAAAGAACTGGAGCCCCTCCTGGGAAAAATCGAAAACTCCAGCCGTTCAGGGTTCCAGAGAGGCGGCCAGGGTCTGTTCAAGCCAGCAGTATGAATCTGCCTTCTCCTTGCCGGTCCAGGGTTCCACTAACCCGGCTTCAGTCGAGACTTCCCCTCGGCCTCCATTCCTCCCCGAGCCTCAGTTCCATAAGAATCTGACTCCCTCCCGGTAATGCTTCTCTATGCAAGTAGTCCGACCCCCTATCCCAGGCAATGTTTTTCTATGAGAGTAGACCAACCCGCCCTTCCGAACTACACAAACAGGGTTCCCCCTTCCAGGGGAAACCTTCGGAAGCTTATTGCTTTTAAGCCAAAGGTTTCCTCCAAAGGATGGTCAAGGGCCTTCACTGACAATTTGGTTAACCCCTTCCTGGTCAAATTAAACTCCCCCTTTGATCCCCTAGAACAGCCAGAGACGCAGCCTAGGAAATTCTTCCTGAACTGATGGATTATTCCCTCCATGCTCATGGCTAGCAAGGCAATGATCATGAATGACCATTCACAAGAACCATGGACTCCCTTACACCTAAAGGATTACCTCCATGGTCCTCCTGCCTAAGTGTCTCCCAGCCCTTGACCCCAGGTGGCCCCCCTCCAGCTCTCCCCCCCCTCTCTCTCTTTCTCCTTTTCTCTCTCCCCCTTTAACCCATCTTCCCTGGATGTGCTTTAAACGTGTTCCTGATCTGTCCTATGGTCCCTATACCTATGTAATCTTGGGCGAGGGGTTATGGCAAAGGAAGAAGACATCATGGCGATTCCACGAGGCAGTCACATCTTCCAGTAGCAGACTACATTCTTCATCAAAATTCCAACACGTCGCTCTTGCAGCTGTTTCCCAGAGTTAAGACCCAGCCCGGGGCTTCTCATTGTCACAACACATTTCTCAGGAACTGTCTGGCAGCCCCAGGGCTTATCCCATCGACTCTCGAGCACCCCAATTGACTTTCATATTGACTCTCTCCAGCCCCCTGTTGACTTTTCAATCTTCCCAAGTTTACCTGGACCCAAGGACAATACCCTGTTCCCCCTTTTCATTGTCACTTCTTGATAGCCCAATTAAAGGACAGATTTGGCTTAGTAACACCTGGGCAGGTATCCGGTTCCAGCTCACCAGGGACATCCTCTGACCGCCCAGGACCACCCCTGGACAAGCGCCCGGACTGCAGCGATTGAACATCCTGGAAGACCATCCCCTTGCCCACCTCTGGGAAGCGCCGCTCGGTGGGAGGGAAAGGGGGAACTAATAAAAATGTGGTTTTCTTTGTCCTCGGGGCTGAACATCTTAGCTCTGTCTCGGCTGGTGTTCGCCTACTGTTCTTTATTGGGCTCAATAAACACAGTATTTTCCTGGATCTTTCTCCTGCTGGAGTCTTTATTGGGTCTTTGGGTTCTAGCAGAACTCAGCGGGATTAGCCTTGCTGAAATCTCAGCCTAAATCCTTTTAAAATTCAACAACACCCTTAATTATCTGACTATGACTATGACACAGGTCAGGCTCTCTCAGTAGAGGAGGTCACCTGGACCATGGCAGGGTCTCTCCTGCCATGTCTAGGTAGACATGTTTCTTCTTCCCTTTATGCTTCACCACCTGAGGTAAATACCTCACCCTGCCCAACAGGAGGCCTGGATCCAGGCCTCCTCACAACTCTGATAGATGGGAAACTCCACATAATATGAAATGCAAAGGCTTTTCCTGTGTGGAGTGACCTGTTCTAACATATTCTTGTGTTTACCACTAGCAGACCCCACCACCAAGTGGGACCAATGCTAAAAAGAAAGAAAGATCCATCACCATCATCGTCAGTAGTATCCTTAAGACTAAGCAGATTGCAAATTTGAGAAGATCCCTGTACAGTAAGTGGGCTTTTTCTTCAGTCTTCTGCTTCAGATGCAAAGGTCAACATTACTAGCGATCCAGTCACATTTCAACTCTGCCTGAGCTTTGACCGCTGGCCTGAAACTGATTTAGACAGATGGATGGCTCCATGGGGCACCTATGAGTCAGATGGAGCCTCAGTCTCCTGTCGATCAGGGAACCCCGTTATAAGGGCAGAACAAAACTACTCAAAAAGACTACAGAGAATGAAATTCAGAACTGCTCCTAATACAAATGAATGCTTAGATAGGCTGGCTAGTTAACGTTCATTTATAAATCATTATTAAGCATTATGGCTGTGACTCAAAGCACAACTGCTTTGAAGAAAGTCCCACTGAAAGAAGTTGGGTGTGGCTGAGAAGAAGAGATCCTTTGACATGAGTTCTAGCAGCCTTCTGCAGCTTGGAGCCAGAGGTGTTGCGATGGGCATTGGCTCCTATCACCTCACATAACATTCTGGTTGAGGACAATGAGAGTTGTAGCCCAGTGTGGCTGGATGGTGCCAGACTATAGATGCCCTGATAAACCCATTGCCTGCCTAGGCAAACAGGACCTCATTCATGGGAGAGGAGTGGCAAGTCCATTGTAAAATATTCAGCCACATGGAACAGCAGCCTCATAGGAATGAGGAATGGTTGTGGGGAAACTTCACCATGACAGGATATATCAATACAACAAGGAGTCTTCATGCTTCTGGAGATACCTTACGTCCGGTGCAAAACCCAAATAGCACTTTTTAAAAAACCAAGCATTGCATGATTTCTGCCATTTGTGCCAACTATCCATTGCCAGCTTAAAAGATCCTAACATAAGAAAGACATATTCTGTCTGACTTATCTCAAAATTTCCCAAATTAAAATATGACCCTGCTGGCTATTGAGAGCATTATTGACACTACAGGATTACAGTACTTGGATTCCACCGGCACAGTTCCATCCTACGGGATCGTGTTGTTCATAGGGTGGTGCATTACTTGGAACGACAACTCGGTTGTAGTTTAAGGAAGGGTGCTAGAACTCTCTGGCAGGGAATTTCAAATTATAGACCCAAACAGTGGAGCCATGACAGTTAAAGTGGGCATCAGACAACTATAACCATCTAGTGCAGATAAACTCTCAGTCACTCCTATTACAATCAGTGGCACTGTGCAAAGGATATGTTGCATTGAAAGGCTTGTCCATATTGGAAGGAAATAAAGGTTGAAAAAGATGGGATGGGACTCAGTTTAGATGCATGTTTTTGCATAGGGAGAAACAGCAAAAAAGACCTTTAGAGATGTCCTGGAGAGTCCTTTACCTGTTCTGACCTCCACTGACCTAGTTTGCTCTTCTTGGGTTGCTGATGTCTGTTCCTTTCCTCTTACATTTCTCTTTCTCTCCTCTGTCTCCAAGGTGCTTTTGCTTTCTAGAGATGAGAGGGGTAGTTGTGTCCTCGAACTTAGGGTGCAATCAGACAGCAAAAAAATCTGAACATGACTGCATCTGAACATCCTAGAAAGGGTCCCTTTGCTGGGAGCATCTTCCATAAAGCAACCCTTGGTCTGCATTAGGCACAGATCAGGGTTGGGTTCATTCATGATCTCCTATAAACAGCTGGCACTAGGTCATGCCACAGGCAGCCGAAGATGAAAACTATTTTCCCCTGTGACTGCATCTCTACCACCTTTCCCCTCTCAAGTGTACTTCTAAAAAATACCTTACATTCTTACAAAGAGCTGTGAATACAGTTCCTTCTGTATGCAGAAGCAATCATTCTGAGTTTTGAAAGGCTGAATCCACATGGCTCCTGTACTGCTGTATGCTCACCCTCCCACCATAAAATAATGCACAGTCACTATGCGGAAGAAAATTATCCCTCCACCTTTCCATGACAATCTCTTAGGCTGTTAATCTCCTTCTGAGAGTTTAACAGCTTTAATTAGCTCGCCACACTTCTATATTTGACCAGATGTCCCCCTGGGCATGTCAAAAGTGTAAGTGTAAGATTTATTCCTGAATAATTCCTGTGCCAAAATACTTCACACTCAACACCTGGTTAATAACAACACATAATTATGAGGCAGATGATTTCTGTGATGATAGCATTTTTGGGTGTATGGGTGGTCTTCTCACTCTTTGGATACATGAAGGACAAACCTTTCCCTGCCTGGCTCAAATTAGATGTAAAGAAAAATAAACTGATCTTCCCTTTTAGCCACTCCCCCCTTTTCTATTGTGATGTGAATCTGGCAACTCTTGGGAGAAGTCAGAATAAGGAAAGTGTATGTGGCAAACAGCTGCATTGAAAGGCTTGAACAATTGTTTCCTCCCACATTTCATCAATAAAGAGAGAATGTGGGTGGTTTTTTTTTAAAGAAGTATGTTTTGAAGTGTGTCTTTTTTCCAAGGAAGCCCTTCTTTTAAGAGACTTGACAAGCCATTGTGATGGGGCCTCTGTGGTAACAAGAGAAAAGGAAGGAAGGAAGGAAGGAAGGAAGGAAGCGGAAAGCCCAGGTAATTCCTTATTTATTTATTTATTTATTTATTTATTTATTTATTTATTTATTTATTTATTTATTTATTTATTTATTGCATCTCTAGATTACCCAATTTCCCAAATAGGGACTCTGGGCAATTTACAGATTTTCTTCCATAATCTCTCTAGGAAGCATATATGACAGAGACTATGGCCACTACTGCACTTCCTTGAGCAGCCGCTTTTTATTTTGCATCACTTTATCTCCTCCTGTGGTCAAGTGGTCGCTACAGCGGTTTGGCAGTCCACACTTCAGCGGTTGTTTAACAATCGGCTTCCCCATTTGCACTTGGCTGAACTCCTTTAAACCAGAACAGGGAAATGGCATAAACCCCTGGCTTCAGGGAGGCAATGGTGCCCCTCTCTGCAGTCTCTTTGGGGGTCACACAGATGAGGGCTCCAGGGAGATCATGGGAGCCTCCATCTGTCCAATCACAATGTGATCACAATAGTGTAGGTGTATGGGGATAGTCTCTTGAAGCCCAGCCCCCCCCCCCCCAATCTATATGGTTGCTTTGAGATCACAAAGATGTGGACTTTAAAGGACTCAAGGGAGTTCCCATCTGTGTGATCATCGCTAACTCACTAAATAAAGAGTTTTAAGGATTATGGCCCCAGAATCCTTCAGCCAACATGGCCACTTACTGGTATTACTCAGTCCAATTTCATCTGCTGAGAGGAATTGACCACGTGTACTTAGCATAAAAAGACAGGGAATGTGTGAGGGCAAGTTGGGGATAATTCTACAATGTTTTCAAGGCTTGCTTGGACTGCCATCTCCCAGAAGCCCTCCTCTGCCAAGACATATTGACAAAGCAGCCCATTCAGACAATAGGCGGTAGAAAGGCCGGAAGCTTTCAGAAAGATGCTCAGAAGTACCCAATGGCCAGATATTTGGGTAAAACAACATCGGAGGGGTGGTGTAATGTACAGTACTCCCCCATTTATTGTGGGAGTTCGGTGCCTGATCCACCCGCAATAAAGGAAACTCTGCAAAATGCAGATGCCTCAGTAAATTGACCTTGGGCTGTTCCTGCTGGCTGCATTTCCAATTGATGTTTTTAACCCCCTCTTGACACCTCAGCAAACCTTGCTGCCAGGAGCTCAAGGTCTGTTTGCTGAGGTGTCAGGAAGGGGTTAAAAACTCCTCTTTGGAAATAGCAGCTAAGCAGCCCAAATTCAATTTGAAAACCTCTCTTTGGAAGCGAAATGCAGACACCTCAGCAAGAGCTGCTCCTGCCGGCTGCACGTGCAAAGAGGGGTTTTAACCACCTCAGCAAACCTTGCTGCCAGGATCTCATGGTCTGCTTGCTGAGGTGTCAGGAGGGGATTAAAGACCTTTCTTTGCAAGTACAGGCACCAGGAGCAGCCCCAGCTGTTTGCTGAGGTATCAGGAGGGGGTTAAAAACCTCTCTTTGGAAGGAAAATGCAGACGCCTCAGCAAACAGACCTGGGGCTGCTCCTGCCAGCTGAGCTTGCAAAGAGAGGTTTTTAACCCCCTCCTGACACCTCAGCAAACCTTGCTGTCAGGAGCTCAAGGTCTGTTTGCTGAGGTATCAGGAGGGGATTAAAAACCTCTCTATGCAAGTGCAACCAGCAGGAGCAGCCCCAGGTCTGTTTGCTAAGGTACCAGGAGGGGGTTAAAAACCTCTCTTTGGAAGGCTGCTTCTCTCAAGAAAAAAACTGCAATATACTGAGACCGTAATATATGAAGCGTGTTGTGGCGGGGGAGTACTGTATACATTAGAGCAGGGGTCCTCAAAGTTTTCAAACAGCGGGCCGGTCCACCACCACCCAGACACCACTGGGGGCCGGAACACAGTCCAAGGTGGGGGAAAAAGCCAACATGGGAAAAAGAGGGGAGGGAGGGGCAAGTGGGTGGAGTCCCCTATGATCATTGTGTCTCCAGGGCCCCAGCAATGCCTCCTGCTCCAGATCATCACCCTGAGGTGCCACCGCTGGAATCCCTCTGCTGTGCCTCTTCCTCCCCCTCCCCCCCTACAGTGGCAGTGGCTGGAGTGGCTCTCCTTCCTTCCTGGCTTCATTGCATCAGGAAGGAGGTGGCATCCCAGGCAAACTCAGGCCCCTCATCACCTTCTGGGTGGCCACTCAGGATGAGGAGCAGCAGCCGCAGCAAGGGCAACAAGGCTGGTGCCACTGCGCGCAGATCCAGCCGTGTGCCATGGCCATCACATCCTCACTGTTCCCTGGAGGGAAAGCTGCCTCTTCTCTTGGCCTGGCCCGGCCCGGCCCAACTTGGTGCGCTGCAAGTGAGGGAGGGAGCAAGGGCTGGGAAGAAGGGAGGGGAGGCAGGAAGGCATGCCCAAAGCCACCTGCAGCCCATTCACTGCCCTTGTCCATCCAGGCTGCGGTGCTCTCTTGGCTTGCCAGCCCACCCATCACCAACTGGGGACAAATGCAGCCCCGCCAGCCTCCCAGGAACCAGGTCCAGGCCACTGTTGGCGTTCTCTTCCCTTCTTTCTCCTCCACCACCAACTTGCTGGTCGTGGCAGCTTCAGCCTCCGGCCATGGCTGTGCTCCCTCCTCCCTTCCCTCACTCCACAGAGCAAGGCAGCAGCTCAGAGGGGGCTGGGTGGGTGGGAAGTAGCTCCATTTCCCCCTCAGTCACCTGCTGTCCATCCTTCCAGCAGTCCACTGACATGGCAGCTTTGGCTCGGAAGGCTGGCTGGTGCTGCCTCCACCTGCCCCCTTCATTCCTCGCAACTACAATAATACATGTGGCAGCCACACAAGGAAGGCAGGTGGGCAGGGTGGAGGAGGAACAGGGGTGGGGCCTCAGGGCCATGGAGGGAGTGGGAGACGTTGCCGCAGCCCTCCTGTTTTAAATTGCCCTGCTTGGCTGCAGCCGGCGCCCCAACCATCTGTGCGGTGTGTGGAGGGAGTGGGGGACCTTGTCGTAGCCCTCCCACTTTGAATCCCCTAGCCAGCATGCTGATTCATCTGGGCAGTAGTTGAGGAGAGTGGGAGAAGCGACATAGCCCACTGCTTTGAACTGCCTCAGCAATAGAAGGAGCTGTGGAGGATGGCTTGCTTGCAAAGCAGGGGGTAGGTGGGGGTTGCAATTGGTCCCAGGGGCCAGATTCAGGACCTTGGGGGGCCGCATCTGGCCCCAGGGCCTTAGGTTAAGGACCCCTGCATTAGGGACATCCTTACACTCAGCCAAGTTCCAATACCTTCCCAGTACTGGTTTTGCGTGGCTTCACCCCAGAGCTTTAGAAAAGATTCTTTCCTAGTCCCATCTGGAGGTGCAGGAGAACCTGGAACTTTCTGAACCTTTGGGTGCCCTGCCACTGAATGACATCTTCCCCTGGGGTGACTCATAACTTTATATATTCTGCAGGGAATGAGCCAGGTTTGCAGCTCTTCGTTATTTGGGTCATGGGGCAGGATGAAATTTGTCACATCCTTTTTACAAGAGAGCAACTGAAGATGTTGCTTTTAGATAAGTGTCCCGCTTAGAATGAACACTCTAGGGAGCCTGCCTGCTCTGTGGCTGCCGTCCTGGTTTTTTGTACATTTTGATCTGGCAGGAGACTGAGCAGAATGCCATCCCCTTTCACCATGTCTCTGCTCGAGACAAACGGTATAATAAGCTAGCTCTGAAAATTGTGATGAATGGGAGCATAATTCATGGCATGCTACTACTGAAGATTAAGTGTAAAAAGGTTATTTAAATCCAATTCGCTTTTATTATATTTACTTTTAGCATGTCAGTACAGCCACTGGGATACTTTGCATAGCTCCGATTCCTCACCTTGTATATAGTAGAGATGGGCACGAAACAGAAAAATGGTGTTTCGGTTTTTCGTTTGTCGTTGAGAGGTCTGTTTTGGTTTGTTTCCATTTGTCGGGAATTTTTTGAAAATTTTCGTTACCATTTTTTGTTTTTTCGTTTGTTGTTTCTACCCGCTTTTTGCGCGATTTTTAAAGCATTTCCGTGCACAGGCATCCTCCAACGCCCCAGACCAGAGGGAAAACACTAAAAAAAATGGATGCTGGCAGAGACACAGTATAGACTAGGTATGCAGGGAGGCTGCAAAGGCAGCGGTGGGCGTTGCCCAGGGTGCAAGGCAGCCGCAGAGTGACTGCAATGCGGGGCAGGGGAGGGTACTCACCGAGAGGTACGCAGCACGCATGCACACAGGGAGGCTGCAGGACTGAAGCTAGAGTCGCAGAGACAGCAATCCCACCCTAACTCCCACCAGAGACTGCAAGGAGGACGGGGGCTGCCAGAGCTTTTTATGCCCTCTCTGGCTGCCAGACCTGCCCGCCCAGTCTGCAACCTGGGCATGCTATTGGTTGAACATGATCCCATCACATGGCTTGCCTCCATTTTGTGGCTGGTGGTGACATCCATTTTAAAGGGAAAAGAAAAATACATTGCGATGGGAGAAGACAAAAACAAATGTTTTAAGGACCCCAACCCCCCTGGTAGGTATTATCAGACAATATAAATAATTATCGCTGTGTTTTTACGGATGTCCAGGGCATTTTTTAACATTTAAAACAGCTCATTTCATTGTGCGTTGCCATTAATGGAAACGAAACGTAACAACCACAATTTTCGCGGTTCTGTTCGTTTCGTTGCATTTTCATCACAATTTTGTTTGTCATTTCGTTACGTAACGGAAACGACAAACGGTAACAGAAACGAAAAAATGTTTGTTCCGTGCCCATCTCTAGTATATAGTGATGAATGTTTTGACACAAACTTCACCCATTTTTCTTCATTATTATTTTGTATTTCATCTTTCAACCTCAGTGGTTTTTGGCTGAGCATCTGTTCCAGCCTTTCCACTTATGGACTTATGGACCCTTTCCAGGTACTAAATATTTAACCCTCCACGAAGCAAGACTGGGTATTTAGAGTTATAGTTTGTTGAAGAAACTATGGAAAACTAAACCTGGAATGGAAGCTGTCTGTGGCATAGCCACCTGGCAAGTGGTCTACCTTGGCCTAAATCCAACTTCCATTGGATCCATGGAAATGTGGTACATCAACACATATATAAGTTTTATATAGATTCAGTGGCCAGGTTTGGGCTTGAAATAAGATTTAGCCCATCATCTACAAGTTTAAGTCCCTTTAATTTTTTTCCTAAACAAAAAAATCTGCTGAGACAACCACACAGTCCCAGCAAATCTGTTTCCCCCCCCCCTTCCAATTTGGTAGATTTCTCTTTCCCAGGCAAAAGACTATATTGGGGAAAATGGAAGAAAAACTATAATGCAGGGAAGCACAATTAATGTGTAGGGATGCTATTTTCAGTTTTTTTCAAATGAAAAATCCCATAATTCTCCCGTCTGGGAGTTCTGCCTGATAGGCAAACACCTTACAAACACCTTTCTCCAGGCATGGAGTATGCTGAGAGGCAGTCTCCTCTGTACTGGCAAAGATCCCACTTCTCTGTCCTTGAGTTTCTTTTCAAGAGGATACTGGAATTGGACTGTACTGCTTCTCCAAACTCCTATAATTCCTGGTCATTTCTCACCGAACGGTGACATTTGCCAGCCCAGCTTGGACACTGAGCTGCCTAGCCGACAATCTGCAGGAACCAGGAAGGCAACGATAAACATCTTTCCTATTACCCCTTCAAAGCTCTGTTGCAAATGTGTGCTCCAAGACAAATTATAAACTGCGGGCTAGATTTATGGTGTGACAGTGACAATAACAGCTTCAGAGGGAGGGGGATAATAACTTCCCAGCGAGATGGCTTATGACCCTGCCTAGACCACAAACATCGCCATGGAGACAAAACTCAGAAGAGGTAAAACTTTGAAAACAAAGTCACATAACAGGGACCGGTTGGAAGATAGACGAGTCTTCTGCAGCAGCTTAAATGTGGCACTGCTGCTCTCAAGACAGATGTGATCAGTAGTCTATGAAATGGTGGAGGCCTTGTACAGTCATACCTCGTATAACGGAGGGCTTGTATAACGGAAAATCCGTACAACGAAAAAAATCCGCCCCCTCCTCCCCCCTTCCCTGTTTTCTCTGTCTCTACCTCCGCTGCCACGGCCGCCCCGCACGGTTCCACCCCTCCCATTTTGTAAACAAGACTTTCAGGTCGGTGTTTGGGGGGGTAGAGAAGGGGGAGAAGGAGGGGGGCTCCCACCCAAGCCACAAGCCAAATCGCCACCGCCACCACCACTCACCGGGTGTCTCAGATCGCGAATGGTGGAGGTGCTGCTGCGGGAGCGCTGGGTGCGCGCGCTGGCCGAGCTCAGTGGGGACAGCCTCACCCTCAGCGCCGAGGCGGCCCCCATCGCGACCCCCAACTCCACGACCCCCTCCGCCGCCGCTGCCGCCGGGACCCCTCCGCTCAACGGGCTGCCCAACGGGGCCGAGTGGGCGGCAGCGGGCAGGGCGAGGAGCCCCCCCAGAGGAGGAGGTGGCTGCAGCAGCCCTGGGGCCGGGAGGCGCGTGGGGTCCCCCTCGGCGTGGCCGGTGCTCGGCAGCCCCCCGTCGGAGCCGCCCCGCCGAGGAGGAGGAGGAGGGTGTCCCTTCTCGCCGCCGGGCTCCCCGGGCCCCCACTTCTCCTCCTCCTCCTGGGGCCGGGGCGCCTCCTCCGGGGGGCTCCTCTCCTGCCTCTTCTCCTGCCGGGGTGCGCCTGGTGCGGGTGGTGAAGGCGGAGGCCGGCGGGCTGGGCATCAGCATCAAGGGGGGCCGTGTTCTCCCTCCCCCCCTCCCCAGGCATGGCTGGCCTGACCTGGCTTTCTCCCCCCACCCCCACCTTCCCTTCCCTCCACCACCCCAACCCGCCGCCGCTGCTCCCCATCGTTGACTGGGGGGGGCGCCGGTCGTTCTGTTCTGCAGCCGTGCCGCCGCCTCTCCGCTGGCCTGCCGCTCTCCCCCATCGGCTCAGGAGCCTGCCGTCGCCGCCACTTCCTCACGGCCTGCTGCTCTCCACCGTTGCGGTGGGCCTGTCCTGGAGGCCGCCGCCACCGTTGCTCCTCAGCGGCCCGCTGTTTGGGCTTCCCGCGGTGGGTCTGCCATGGGGGCCGTGGCAGTCATTTGCGGCGGGCCGCAAGACACAGCGGCGGTGGCGGCAGGCTCCCGAGCACCGCGCGGACACGAAGGGGCGGCGGCGGCGGCAGCACGGGCGGCATCGACCGTGGGGGCAGACCCGGGCCCCACAGGAGGAGCAGGAGAGGAAGGCTGGCCACCCGGTGCCCACTCGACAGCCGAGCACCTGGCTGCCTCCAAAGCCACCAGGCGCAGGTGAGCGGGGGGGGGGGGGAATTCCTGGTGCGGCCCCGCCAAAGCCCCCCGCTCCAGGCCAAGCGGCGCACCCCACTCCCTCCCCCCCAACGGCCACCTCCACCCACCACCTGCGCCCGCCCGGGAAGAGGATGCAGGGCAGTTGGGAAAGAGGGGAGGGGAGGGGAGGGGCGGCAGGCTGCCGCCACAGATGCTGCCGTTCCTCCCTGTGGGGCGGGGCGCCGGTGCTCCCTCCTGCCTGCCCGGGGCTCCGGCAAGAGGTGAGCAGGGGGGGGTTCCGGCGAGGCCCCGCCAAAGCCCCCCGCCCCAGGCCAAGCGGCGCACCCCACTCCCTCCCCCCACCCCCCGCGGCCACCTCTGCCTGACCACCTGCGGCCGCCCAGGGAAAGAGGGAAGGAGGGAGGGGAGAGCAGGGTCGGCAGACATGGAGGGGGGTGAGCCGGGGAGGGGCACCCTTACCTGGCACCTGCAGGGGGGTCCACCACCCGCCCGCCCCCCCTCGCCCAAAAAAACCTAGAGCCATTGGAATGCATTGGAACGGATTAAATCCAGTTCCAATGCATTCCTATGGGAAATTAGAATTTGCATAACGAAAAACTTGTATAACGTTATTTGATTTGGAACGAATTAATTACGTTATACAAGGTACCACTGTATAACTGGACCATCCATGTTAAAAAAAAAGTTTGTGTGGATAATTTCTCAGGATGCTCAGAAGTAAAACTATGAGTGTGCTATGTTGAGCTTTGCTTAGATTTTATTTTTCACTCCCACCTTGGCTAGGGAAAATAGATCAGCCCTTCCCCCTTTTGCGCACACATGTCCAGCTGCAGCTGTCGT
Source organism: Phrynocephalus guinanensis (assembly GCA_037367245.1). NCBI lineage: Eukaryota > Metazoa > Chordata > Lepidosauria > Squamata > Agamidae > Phrynocephalus > Phrynocephalus guinanensis. The sequence continues at coordinate 30,911,456 of CM074732.1, read as the reverse complement.
CCCGCCAGGCATTTGCACGGGGTACATTTGCAGCAGTGTATTCTAGCTAATTGTTGTTTAGCTCCCCTTTCTTCCCTCTCTTGAAATTGAGAATGTCAGATCTCATTATATAACATGAGATGAACAGCATGATTCAATTGGCATTCTTGAGAGTGGCAATGTTTCCATTTCCTCCTCCCCAAGATTGCTACTTATCTTAAGGCAAGGAGTCATTCTTTAAGTGCCTTACATTATGCCGGTTGCCTATGCCTGTCTGGAGAGTTCATTCTACATTCACTGAGATGATACGTTTCATGTAGTGGGAAGGGGGAAGGGACTCAGGTTTAATTGGTGCAGCGGCCTGTTGTGGGCCTTGCATGGAAGCAAAGTGCCTGGACTTCATTAAATTAATTTAGTAGCAATGGGGCCATCATCTACCCCCATATGGGCCAGGGTATTTCATTCCTTTTGAATATATCTCCAGTCTTCAATGTGCTTGTGGGGAGGGGTAGATTTTTCAATCAGCAATATCCAGATGCAGCCACGTTGAAAAGCAAAATCCAAGCCATTAATAAAAATGTCGATATACGATTCTGTAGCCAACTGTGTATCAACCTGACTGTTGTTCTATCCAGTCCTCACTTCATTTCACTAATTCAACTATCATGGGGCACTTTGTCAAAACTCTGCTGATATAAAACACCCCCATCTATAAGACAACCCCCAATTTTCCAACCCAAAATTAGTTTATCTACTGTGTGGTTCTCTCATTGGCTTACTTCCATGTATAAGATGACCCTAAATTAAAAATATAAGTCTTATACATGGAAAAATACAGTATATTATTCTTCCTTATTTGCACCGTCTCCCAGGGGTGTTATCCAATCAAACATTGCAATAAGATTAATTTGGAAGAATTTGTTCTTGATCAGTTCATGCTGGCTTCTGGTTACTACGGCATTGTTTTTCAAGATGCCTGCATAGTGACTGTATTTTAATCTGCTCCAGAATTTTCCTGGGATTTGATGTCAGGCTGACTGGTCTGTAGTTCCCAGGTTCCTCCTTTTTGCTCTTTATAATGATAGTGACAGTGTAAGCCCTCCTCCGGTCATCTGGCACCTCACTCATTACCCATTATTTCAAGAAAATAATGGGCAGTGGTCCCAAGAGTTCTTCAGCCAGTTCCTTCAATACTCTTGGATGCAGTTAATTTGGTCATGGAGATCTGGAGATGTTCAAAGTAATAAGGTATTCTTTGACTATTTCTCGATCAGTCTCAAGATACAATCATGCCCTTTCTGTTTGTACTTCACATTTGCCTGGACTGTCTTTTGTGAAAAGACTGGACTCAAGTAGGAACTGAGCACTTTTGCCTTTTCTTTGTCATCCATTATCAATTTCCAATTCCCTTTGAGTAGCTGAGTCACTATTTCTTTTCTCTGTCTTTTGCTATGCCTGTATCTGAAAAACACATTTTGTTGCTTTTAGTGACTCTTGCTAACCTCAGCTTGTTCTCAGCTTTTGCTTTCCTAAGTCCATCCCTGCAATATTTTTACAATTTGTCTGTACTCTTCCACTATTGCTTGGTGTTCCTTCCTCTATGCATCCTTTTATGTTTTCAGGTTGAAATTTTTGTGAAGCCACATTAGTTTTTTTCACTGTTTCCCAACATTTTTCTTGCTGGAATGGTTTGCAGCCATGCCTTTAGAAGTTCCTTTTTAAGAAATTCCCACCTATCTTGGACTCCTTTTCCTGTTAGGAAATAAAAATATATAAAACCTGTGCAGACCTAAGGGATCTGGATCTGGAAAAAAATATATTTAAGGCATTGGGAATGAATTTGATGAGTATGTGTATCTCAACATCCACCCCTTTTTAAAGTGCCATCAAGGTTCATGTAACTGTACCTTAATGGGTTAAAATATGTTGCTAGCATTTCTGTATTTGGCCTCATGTATATGATATCTGGGCACTCTAGTAGCTTAGGTCTCTGGCTGCAGAGGCAGAGGTTGGGAGTATGATTATCCACTGTGCCTCCTTGACAGAGGCTGAACTTGATGATTCACGGTGTCCCTTCCAGTTCTGCCACTGTTGTTGTTATTGTTGTTGCAGTGGTGATAGTGGTTAAGTGGAATGGCCAGATTTAGATCTGGAGTGAGATAAATGATTTAGTGTACTTCAGAATGATTTGGATGATTATTTTATTAACTTAATTGACATTTCATTTTATTATGTTGTGGTTTATATAATTTGGTTCACCTAAACCACCGGGTGGCAATCCTCAAACACCTTCCTATATTTGTTTTGGTATTATCTATGCCAGGCCTGCACAACAGGTAGACTGCGGGCTACCGGTAGCCTGCAAAGGGTTCAAAAGTAGCCTGCCAGCCACCAATAAAAAAAGTGAGGGGATAAGTTCTCCACCCCTCCCTCCCCTATCCCAAGGACCACCACTGCCCCAGCAAAGTTCTGGGTCTGCCAGCCCACTGTCTCAGCCGAGTGGGGCAGTTCAAGGGCCATGGTGTGGTCCCCTGCTCCATCCGCTAGCCAGAGGATTGAGTGGGTACAAGGGAAGTGTGTGCATGATCAGCCTTCCCAAAATCAATTAATCCATTCTGGAGGGAACAGATTTCAATGCATTCCTATGGGAAACTGCTGCTCTACTTACATTTTTTTTTTTTACTTACGAGCATGTGCTTGGAATGGATAAAATTCGTAAGTAGTGGTATTCTTGTAGTAGCCCTCAGGCACTTTGGGCCAGAAAAAGTAGACCTTGGCCTGTTCAAAGTTGGACAGCCCTGATCTATGCATTCCTTTATTATTTAAGTTAGTATACAGCCATACTTCAGATAACAAATGCCTCGGATAAAAAATGTTTCAGATAACAAATGGAAATTTCCAGGTATGGGGCTGCCTCAGATTACAAATATTCCCTATGGGCTGCCTCAGATAACAACCCAGGACATTCTGGACATTTTTTTGCTGATGAATTTGGACCTTTCAAAATTGGAAAGGTAGGGAGCTAGTTCTGCTGGTTTGTGTTCCAGCACTGCATGACTTTAAAGTGCACTTTATAAAGAGGTCTGGGGGAAAAACAGATTTTAGCCTTTTCCAGACCTCTGTAACGGATTAATCGGTTTCCCATTCATTTCAATGGGAAACTATATTTCAGATAACAATTTTTTCAGATAACAAATTGCCTCTGGGAATTTGTTAAATTCGTTATCAGAGGTATCACTGTACTTTGGTTGATGTAAACCACCCTGAGTATTATTTGATTAAGTCAGTAGATGTAGAAGCTCAATTAAATAATTAATTAAACAAGTGTCTCTTTAAAATGGCATGATTGGTGGGGAATCTGTCTTTTGCTCACTGATAGGTCCCATGCAGTCTGAGGCAAGAATCTCAACACCACTAACTAGTCACAGTTCTTTGAGTTTGCTTTGAACAGAAATTTACTTTGGTAAGATCTTTACGATTATCAATGTTTCTAGCAGGTAGATCAAAAGATTTCTTGAAATGTAGTTGTGTTGATTGTATAGATTTGCCTGCCAATTGGTGTTCTCATTGCCCAGAGGACACCCAATTGTTTTTCTAGTCCTCATATTATTTGGGAAGATGCCTTCTGTGTCCCCCAAAGAGTCTTTAAAAATAAAATAAAACCAACAACAACCAGACTACTACAATCAACTGGATGAAACAACAATTAACATCCCAAGACTCTTGATGTAGATCATGGATGAATGAGTTTCTCTAGCCTCAGTTCAGACACCAAAGAAATGGGCACAAACCAGCAAGGCCTTTCTACAGCAGCAGCGAGCTCAGCTGCCTTAGGAAGCAACATGACATGATCTTGCTCAGAATAGAAGTTAAAAAAAAGGTCTCTCTGGGCCAGCAGGGTAGGACCAAAATGGCTGGATCCTCTGGCTGTAGCTCACAATCTGAGCTCACTTCAGGAGGAAGAAAAGGAAAAGTGGCTTCAAGTTGTAAATGTAGGCTCCTGCCGGGCTTGTCCCGGATTGGGGCCACTTTGTCTCCCTGGTAGCTGTAGTTTCAGCACGAAAGAGGAAAGCACATGATCCCTGGGCTGTGTGGGGATCAAAACTAGAGATGGGCACGACTTGAAAAAAATTTTTTTCGAGTTGTCGTTAGTCGGGTTCCGTTTCGGGTCGTTTCCGTTTTTCGCAAAAATTCGCAAAAATTAGTCGGTTCGTATTTTCATTTTTTGATTTTCGTTAGTACTGGTTTTGGGGGGGTAGCGGGCTCCTGGAGGCACCTCTGTGGTGTGGGTGCCTCCTCTGGCCCGCTCTAAAGGGAAAGCGGGCTCCTAGAGGCACCCGTGGGTGCCTCCTATCCTCACCCACTAGGAAGGGGAAGCAGGCTCCAAGAGACCCCTCAACATGGGGGTCTCCCCTCCTCACCTGCTGCTGCTGCAAAATGCTATGCAATAGCCATATGGATATGCATACCAGTTGCAGACAGTGAGACCAGTGAGTGAACCCAGAGCCATAGGGTGAAGTGATGCCTAAGGCTCTCACACCGCCATGTCTCACAAAGAAGGGAATCGTACTTGCGTGTAGTGCAATGCAAGTAGATCTGGCTTAGGGTTAAGGTGGGTTAGTGCAAGGGCTAGGGTTAGGCTAGTGACGGGTAAGGTTACGGTGGGCTAGTGGGTTGCACCTCTGGGTGCCTCTCTGACCCACTAAGAAGACAGTCTGTGACGTATGGGTAAGGAGTCAAGGATTAGGGTTAGGGTTAGGGGGCTAGGGCAGGTTTTAGGGGGCTTTTTGGCACATCCCAGAAGTCTCCATGGCCAAGTGGCCATGCGATTGGTGGGATGGCTCCAAAAATTTGCATGGTCATCCACTCCCACATGGCTGGCCACTCAGCCAGCCCATCATTGCGCAGGTGTAAATAAAATAAAATAAAATAAAATCAATGGAGGACAGAGGAGGAGAGGAGAGACATTTTGTTGCAAGAAAAAACCCACTGCTACTGTGAAAAATCTGGCAGTTTATAAATTTTCGCGTGTTTCTGTTGTGCTTGTGTGTTTTTGGACCACGATTTCAAAAACAATATTGCATTCACCGCCCCATTTTGGATCCCCCGCCCGTACCGCATGGCATGGCGAGTCCGGCTGCCCAGGACGGGGGGGAGGCGGGACCCCCCCTCCAGAAACCACCCCTCCGGTAGGTGCCCTGCGCCCTTAGTCAAGCAGGCATTTTTCCGCCTGCTTTTTTGGCCCGGGAATGGGTGGGGGGAGAGTTTAAAAGTTTTTTCCTGTGCCGTCCGTGCCGCTTGCTTGCGCTTTAATTGCGGCGGCCAGCGGCGAGACTGGGCTTTTTGCTGGCTGTGAGCCTGCGGCGGGTCCCACCAGAGCAGCCCAGGACGGGGGGTGGGGGGGAGGCCGGGGACCTCCAGAAACAACCCCTCTGGTAGGTGCCCTGAGGCACGGCAGGCATTTTTCCGCCTGCTTTTTGGCCGGGAACCGGGTTTTTTTAACTTTTAAACACTTTTTTTCTGTGCCGCGTGGCATCGCGCGATCACGCGATGCAAGGAACGAGCACAACAAATCAGACCAAAATTGTTCGTCGGTTCGAGCTCGAAGTCTGGTGGAGTAATTCCCGTTACCGTTTCCGTAGAGTAACGGAACCGAGTAACGGAAACGGAAACGGGAATACCGCTAAGTCGTGCCCATCTCTAATCAAAACCCTTAAAAGTGGCAGCCCGCGCTCCAACCCTCCTCTTTCACGTCAAACTGCACCCCGCCCTCCCGTCCTTAGAGGTCATGAGAATGAGATAATCTGGTCGCTTTGGGGGCGAATGAGAATTTTTTGACTGGTACCAAGATTGGCTGCTGGGTACCAGTGTGTTTTTGCCCATTCCATTCTCATTGACCGTTAGGCAGGGCCACCTGAGTTTGCTTGGCGGGTAGTACAACTAAAATGGAGCAAGACTGTGACGTCAAAACGGTAAATGCACCTTGGACAGGGAGCAGGGCAGCTGTACAATAGAGAATATCAAATATAATAACATCCTATAGGTAAACCCCACAGAATGAAAGTAAATTAAAAGATCATAAAGTCACTGAGCTCATACGGCTGCCCCAAGTAATATGCGGACCTAGTTTTGGCTGGGAGGGCTGCTTTCTTTGAACAGCACCCCCGTACTGGGTCACAACATGGCGTCACACTATAACAATATCTGTAGGCTAAAATATAAGTTGCACTACGGGAGGCCCATCCCTCGGCTACAACTATTTAGTTACAGTTTCAGTGCAGTTAATAATAAAGTTATTCATAAAGTTATTAATAAAGTTGTGGCCCCATTTAAAACCCAATGATCTGTGTGGACTCCTTATTTTGGGACTTGGGAGACAATGTCTGATGCCAGTCATTGTCATCAAAGACTTCAGTGAGATGGTGGCACTGAGCGACTCAGTGGTCCTCCTTCTGGTCTTCAGAGCAACAGCAGCGAACCACAGGGAGCCTTTTCACACGACCCCTAAACTCCGCGGCAAATGGCTCCCAGCTCCGGAGCTTAAAATTGTTTCCCCACCAGCTCCGGAGTTTACAGAAAATTAAGTGCGACCACGCCCACCTAAGCTCGTCCTAGCGCACTTTTCAGGTACCTGTTCTCCGGGGGTGAAAAATCACTGATGCGGATCTAAGGTAGAGAGTACCAGGCTCTCCTGGCTTCTGTTTGTTGTTGTTTTTGTCCCCGCCCCTTTAAGAGATCTGAATGCTGCTGGGAACAGAGCGAGACCGGCAGAACGGAGGTAAGCCAGCATTCTTTTCTTTCTTTTTTTCTCCCTCCCCTCACGCAGCCAGCAGCCAGGAGTGCGGAGGGGGTGGGAACACAGAAACAGCGACGAACCCCCAAGATCTCTGGTCCGAATTTAAGTGGCCAGCGGATCTTAGGGGTTGTGTGAAAAGGCTCAGGAATGCCTTTAGACTAGAGCAGTGGTTCTCAACCTGTGGATTCCCAGATATTCCTGGACTGCAACTCCCAGAAATCCTGGACAGCTCAGCTAGTGATGAAGACTTCTGGGAGTTGCAGTCCAGGAACATCTGGGGACCCAAAGGTTGAGAACCACTGGACTAGAGGATCTGTCAGAGCACCTCCCATACTGGGAAAAGAGGTTATATCAGCTTGGAAGCATGTTATTGTTGAACTTACAGAGCAGCCCGCTGTTCTGCACGGTCCCATTTCTTTTGCCTGCCTGCCTGCCTGCCTGCCTCTGTCAAGCTGCCGCCTCCCTGTGCCCACTCAGTTCACAGCAAGCTGCCTTTTTAATGAAATGCTCTCACAATACATGTTGTCTGTGCTGAACTCTACAATGCAACCATATGCTAATACTGAAGTCTGAACCTTTAGGACTCTAGCATGGTGTTCTCTCAGCAAGGGAACATTAATCTGAAATATTATTTTTGATTTAGTTGCCTCTCTCTCTCTGTCTCTCTGACTGCCAGCTTCTATCAACCACTTCTGCCTTTTTGCTCCCAAGATGGGAGAGGGTGGCCAATAATCTTCTGGGCTGTGGTGATAACCCTCTGGAGTGCTTTCTTGTCCACAGCTGTGCAGCTGGAAAACCAAGCATAGACACAGTATGTCAAAATGCTCTCTATATAGAGCAATGGTAGAAAGACACCAGCACTTCCTGGTTTAGAATATTTCCCTTTAGGAGTCTGCAATATTTTATCTCACCCTCATAAATCTTTTTTTTAAGTACAGTACATCTATCGCAGGGGTTAGGGACACACCCATCATGCGATGATTGAAAATTCTTGACATGTAGATGCACGTCAGGTGGGGCCTGGGGGCGGCAGGCAAAGTTTTAAATGCCTTAAAGCAATGGAGCCAAGTGCTTGGCTCTGTTGCTTAAAGGCATTTTAAACATTTGAGCAGTTCGTGCAAGTGGTGGTGGTGGATCTGACCTGCCACTGCCACTTGCCTGGGCTGCTGGAAGACTTTTTAAAAGCCTACCAGCAGCCCGTGCAAGTGGCGGTGGCGGGTCAGATCCATCACCACCACTTTCACTGGCTGCTTGAAGACTTCTGGGCTTTTAAAACCTTTCCCCCCCTTTCCCACGCCCTGGGCTCCAGCTGGTTGGTGCTGGGGTGGGGAAATAAAGGTTTTCCTCCCCCACCCCAGCACTAACCAGCTGAAGTCCCCATGGTGCGCGATTGCACTGTATTGTGGTCCCTCGATAACGCGGGACTGCAGTGTATGAACCGCAAAAGGGTGGGGGACCACTGTATCTCTTCCTCGACACAGTTTTTCAATGGTAAACCTCATAATTTTCCAGCAATTGGCTGGCAGTCCTGGGGACAGTGAGTGGACCAACGCAATATGACCAAGCAAGGTGGAAAACACAGCTGAGTGCATGTCCTTTTGAAGTGCATTTTGCTCTCTGAAAAGCATTAATGCAAAAGTTGCCCATTGTATGAAACAGGGTAGGTTTACTCTGCCGTTTAGCTTCCATGATGTTACCAAGTATATATTGGGGTGAGGGAAAGGCTAAAGCATACATTTGTTTTCCCATGAATGCCAATGGGAAGCCTGGTGAATACATTTTGGAATTGATCAGAGTTTGGGGACCAGACCATATGGGTTGCTCTAGACCAGTGGTTCTCATCTTTGGGTCCCCAGATGTTTTGGACTAAAACTCCAAGAAGCCTTCACTGCTAGCTACGCTGGCCATGATTTCTAAGGGTTGCACTGACAATGCAAGAACATCTCGAGAACCACTTCTCTAGATCAAACTAGGTTTGCATTTAAGGAGCTCAACAAGCAAGTTCTAATCCAAACTTTCAAAGTTATAGTCATTTGCATTCTTTTTGCAGAATGACTACACAAGACATGCCACTAGACAACGCAAGGATCTAAAGGTATTTTTATGGTAGTTAATGATTTCTGACTCTTCCCATTCAGGACCTGGGGACAGGTTAGGGATCATCTTTGGAACCTCCTTTAAGGATGTTCTTAGAGTTGTGAAGCTCAGGCCATGGTGGCAGCTGTGTGCAAAATATCTAAGGTTGCCATTCAGTGGTCAGGGAGGTCTTGGCCACGAAGTTTTAATTAAGCTCACTGCATGTGTGTGTGTGTGTTGTGTCATTATAGTTGTGACCGACCCTTCATGACCCCATGCCCATGGAGGTTTCTTGGCATGAATACTGGAGTGGTTTGCCAGTTCCTACTCCAGGCACCTACAGCACCTGGTATTCCCTGGTGGTCTCCCATCCAAGTACTAACCAGGGCTGACCCTGCTTAGCTTCCGAAATCAGGAGAGATCGGATGTGCTTAGGGCATCTAGGCAGCTCAACTCACTGCATAGGTTCCCAAGAAATCCTTTTCTGGTGTTGTTACTTTCAGATGATGGTGGTCCCATTTCTTTTGTCTCACTTCCTTTGAAGCATCCTAGACATACCATGTATGCAAGAAACGACTTTTTTTTGCAAGTAGAAATATTCATTTCAGCTGAACACCAGTTCCTATTAAGAAGATACATACTGAAAATGTGTGAGTGGAACCAGTCTCTTAGGAGAAACTTTATAGTTACCTTTAGCTTTGCACAAATTCATTTGTAAACGCCACTTGTTAAAATCCACCCTATGAGAAGCACAGCCGGAAGAAGTCCAAATCGTAACAGTCTCCCATGGGAAACATTCATTTAAATCAGTTCATCTTTCCCTTGTGTGTTGAAATTTATTGTTAACTCCTCTTTGATAGCATTATTAAATAACCAGAGAAGATGTAACCAAAATGTTGTTGATATGAACACTTTTTACTTATATTTATAAAAAGGGAGCAGATCTCCATCATGGCCTAGGTGCCACAGAGCTGTGCTGCAACTGAAATGCAGGGCCCCAAATCTAATTCTTCCTTTCAATTAGATTAGACCCTGTCACCACACATTTGAATGTGGCTGATCCTCAATGAGAATCATTATAAAATGGACGACAGACAAACCGGACTCCTGGGAATGTAGTTTTATTTCCAGAGGATCCTTTCCTAATACCTTGTGCACAAGGGGTGCCTGAACACAGGGACAACTTCCTGTATGGAATGTCCAGTCTTAAATATTCTTCAGCGTACAGAAAAAGATAAAGAACAAACTCAGGATTGGTTACATTTTGCCGCAGTGGAAAGCATGTGACTTCATTACATATATGTTCATTTTCCGTAACACAACCAAACTTAAAGATCAGTGATACTTTCCCATCTGCATTAGCAAGATTAAAAGGTCATTAATTTCACAATGTATTGTTCTCTCTGTGTTAACAGTGAGTTTCAAAAGCTGGATACAAAGGTGCAAACAAGATATTTTAAGAACTGAGATGTCCTAGCATGCGGTTTGACATTTGCTATACACTTTTTGTGGTTTGGACACATCCTGTTGCCATTCGCTTTAGAAGCCCATGTCTGCAGAGGTGGGGGTGCTTTGCAGAAACACAGAGATGATGCTTTCAGGACATAGTTTACAGAAATGATGGTTTTAGGATATCTATATGAAGCAGAGGGCAGAATGAAGAATTGAAGATAAACTCAACACTTGAACCTTACTCTCACAATCCCCCCCCCTTTTAATCTTCAATTCTTTCATTCTCTCCTTTTTTGGTGTCTCATGGCAAAGTTCACATACTCATGAACAAGTCTATTAGTTCTAATGTCAGGTGTTCTATGAGCAGTCCTGCAAGACAAGCAGGTCTTACAGAGAGGGAACAGCTGATGAGCCCCCCCCCCCCAAATACCTGGATCCCTATACATGGTAACAGACAAAGCATTTACTTATCCTCAGTACCATCAACAGAAGAGCAGCATAGAATAAAAGGAGTAACAGAAGCAGAAGGCCCTCAAATACCCAAGTTACGTGCATAGAGTAATTTAGCTTTCCTGAAAAAGGAATTTCAGTCTTTCCACTGGATCTCCTTCCTGATTCCTAGCTCTACAGATGTTCCCTGGTATCTGGAGCTGTACTGTGTGATGAATCCATGATTTGAATTCTTCCATCTTCACTGCCATGTCTGAAGCGAGGAGAACCACCATCGCCTTCTTTGGCTCTACATCTTGGCTCAATGGAATTCACTGGTCTTTCCAAATTGAAGTGATGGATGGAAAGTCCTGCAGAAAAAAGAAGAAGACAAGGAACGCGACAGAGACTGCACATATTGACTTACAATTCTTTCACCTAGTTGAGCAGTACCAACATTTACAGACATATCAGTTAAGGGCCAAGGCCTTCCATAATTTTCTCAAAATTGGGATAAGACCTAAGCTTCCCTCGGGGTCAAGACCTAATCATGGAAATGTTCTTCCTGGGTAATCTTGGTTAGGACAGAATCCTCTATAGGAGACCACTGGGGAACAATTGCAGGGATGTTTCATTTCGGTCATCATTGGCCCTCTCGCTTCAGACGGTCCCCCCCGAGAGAGGTCCGCAAAACGAGTACTCGCGGGCGGCCTTCTCGGTGGTGGTGCCGTCATTATGGAATAACCTACCCAGCGAGTTGAGGCAGGCTCCATCGTTGGCATCCTTTAGGAAAGGTCTGAAGACCCTCCTTTTTAGGGATGCCTTCAAAAACGACTAGATGCTTTTTCTTTCTTTCTTCTTGACCCATATGCTGTAAGTTTGTCCCTGCCGCTGCCATAGTCTTTGCCTTTTTGTGATTTTATGTGAACCGCCCTGAGTTCCCGCTCGGGAAGTAGGAGCGTTATATAAGTGTGAAAAATAAATAAATAAATAAATAAATACTACCAGGTGTTGCTACTCATGTAACCTACTAAGAAATGGTGCAATTTCCTGAGCTGGTATATATCAATCCACCTTTAACTTGTCCACTTGTCCTATCTGTCTTGAAATTGTATTCTTTGAGCCATTCAACTTCTGATGGTGTGGTTGCTGCTGGTGGGACAGGTGCAGAGCAACATGTAACAGAGGTATTTCTTCTGGGGTTTCAAAAGCAGCTCGGTGAGCTTCTTTGTCAGCTGCTGTATTTCCTAGGGAGATATCTGAATCATCTCTCTGGTGTCCTTTACAGTGAATAATGGCAAATTCTGATGGCAAACAAACTACATTGAGCAGTTTTTCTACTAACTTGGCATGTTTAATTGGAGACCCTTTGATTGTCAGCAGTCCCCTCTGTTTCCACACTTGGGGGCATGAGCATGCCAAATAGTCCACAAGTATTTTCTATCCATGTCAGAGTTCGTCCTTCAGCCATTTCAAGAGCACGAATTCCTACATACAGTTCTGCTGGTTGCACAGACCAGTAAGCTGGCAGGGCTCCACTTGTGACCATCCCTCCCCCCTTTGCAACCACCACCCAACCTGTTCTGACTCCCATGTCCACAAGACTGCTGCCATCTAAAAACCAGATGTTCTCGCTATTGGGGAGTGGCTCATCTTGCAGATTGGAGTGGTATTTCATTAGCAAGTCTACTGTGCCAAGCCAGTCATGGGGAGGGATGTGGTCTATAGATTCTTCATCCTGAGGAACTGGGAGGAGAGTGGCTGGATTCCATCTATCTGAACACATTACAGTCACTTTATCTAATTCAAGCAACAAAGCCTGGAGTTTCAGCAGTCTGTCTGATGTTATCCAAACATGTCCTCTAGCTTCCAACAGACTACGAATAGAAGTGGTAAGTCAACACAGGCACAAATGCATCTACAGTGTTCCTCTGCCCTTTTGTGGTTCATATACTGAGGTCCAGGTATATCACACGACTGCAGTATATGAAAGGCCTGTTTCAGGCCTCCTGTACTTACCCAAGGCCTGGCATTGTCCCGAACAGACCTCTGATGGCCTTCCCAGGCCTGTCAAAGGCCCCACAAATGCTTTCAAGAGAACCGGAAGTGACTTCCAGATTACCAGAAAGCACCTCTGGGGCCTCTGATAGGCCTGGGAAGGCAATCAGAGGCCCATTCAGGGCAGCACCAGGACTCAGGTAAATGTAAGAGGCCCCAGACATGCCCCCCAGTCCCAACCTGACCCAGCATCCACATAGCATGGATTTTCAATTATTGTGGGTTGGATTGGGTTCCTAACCCCATGATAGGTGGGGGTTACTGTATTCAGTAGGTCTATTGTAGTTGAATAATCAATTAAAATTAGGCCTTGAGTTGCAAACACTCAAAAGAACCCCCACAAAAAAACTAAACCCTTAAAGTGGATGTACTAAATTAGTAACACTTAATGTAATTGTGACAATTAGTCCCGCTGACCTCTGAATGGACACACATAAAGCAGGCTAGAAATTGAATTCCACTTTTAGAAAATAATTAGCTACAATAAAAGGACTAAATTATCTTATGACTGTAGTGCCCACATGGTGGATTTGTCCCCTTTCCCCTCCCTTCTATCCCTGTAGATCTCAGACCTAACAATATGACAACCTAGAAGGACTCACTCCAGATTAAGGTTTTTTTTTGGGGGGGGAGGTGAGTACATTGGGTGCAATAGGAATAGGAGACCATCCCTTTCAAACGTCTTCTAGATTCTCTACTTCCACCAGCAGAAGCCCAGGGCTGGATGTTACTCATCGAAAGTTACCATTTAAAGAAATAATTTTCCTCTCCCTCCAAAGTATTTATATTTATTTATTTATTTATTTTTGTATTTCTACACCACCCGTCTTCCAATGGAACTCTGGGGGGTCCACAACAATAAAATGTAGAAGTAACATCAGATAAAAACAAAAACAAAAATACGAATGATATAAAAAGCAGCAAAGATAGCAGCAAGTATGTCTCAAAGGGGGGGGAAACAGACTAATGGTTGCCAAATGCCTCTCTAAAAAGCAGTGTTTTCAGAGGTTTTTTGAAGGCCAGCAGGGACGGAACAAGGAGCAACTCACTTAGCAGGTGGTTCCAAAGTGAGGGGCCAGCCACAGAGAAGGCCCAGTTTTGGGATACCGATTTCCTAGCCTGGGCATGGCCAACGGAAGTGAGAGCACCTGCAACATTCTGGTGGGTCGGGCCTCAGTTGACCTCTGGGAGATCAGCTCCGCCAGGTATTCCGGTCCCAGGTTGTGGAGGGTTTTGTAAATCAAAACCAGTATCTTCGCCAAATGCTTGCTTTTAAGGTACAGTATTTTCAAGCAAACAAATAAATCCTCTGGCCTATGCGAGTTATCACACCTCCTTCCCATTCACCTTATCATTCCTTCAACATCCACAAAAGGCAGCAGCATATGCCAGCACCCGAACCACGTGATATTCCCCCTCTACCATCCCCACAAGCCACGTTCCTGTGGCTATAAAAGTAACTAAAAAGATGACATGCTAAAGCAATGCAGTTACTCCTTGATGGGTTGCCATTAGGGCTGTGTATTGGCTTGGGTCAAATCCTGAACCAAATGGGCCTATAGTGGTCCAGATCTCGAATTGGTCAGATTTGTTGTAGTGGTAACACAGAATGGGCAAAAGCCAGGAGGACTGATCGGACAGTTTGGACATGTACGATGAGAAGAGATAAGCCAGGGCATGGGGGGGGGGGCAGAAAGAGAGAGAGAGAGAGAGAGAGAGAGAGAGATCTAGTTCATTCATTTGTATCTCTCACAAGTCTGTATCAAAAGCTCAAATCAACTGGAAAATGATCTACAGGTCATTTCCTTACAAAGAGAGTGACTGTCTTAGGAGGAGAATTGTGTTTTAATTGATGATAACTACAACGTGCCATCAGAGGCACTGGGTTCCAGAGGTGCAATGTTGCAGCCAACATGTGCCATGCAGTGCCCCCCATACCATAATGACAGGGAACAGAGAAGGAGGAGGTGGAGAATGAGGGCAGCATGAGCTCCCTCCCTAGTGTCACAAACCAGCTGTAGAAGCAAGGCAAGTGCCTCCTCCAAACACATACACCTCAGTGAAGGCAGCCATTTTGGCCATCTCTCCCTATAATCCCCTGTCTTCCCTCTCCCAGGAGTTGCAGGGCAGTTGTCGAACAGCCAGCCAAGGATTTGTTGCTCTACACCTACAGGTGCTGGTCTCATGGAGAAAGGCCACACTGCCCTTAGGAGTCCCTTCTCTGCCCACTGAGAAGCAGCCAAGTTACACAGATGTCTGGGCTTTGGCATGGACCACGGGTGCGAGACTGAGCACTTTGCTGAGGGTACACGCTTTTAATGGGGGTGTTGGGGAGGGGAGGTCCATTAAAAAGTCACACACACACACACACACACACACACACAGAGAGAGAGAGAGAGAGAGAGAGAGAGAGAGAGAGAGAGAGAGAGAGAGAGAGAGAGATTAGGTCAGAGATTTTCCTATGCAAGTGAAAGGGCAACTGCCAACTGTGGCTTCACATCTGGAAGTGACAAACAGGCCTCTAAGCCAAAGCAGGAGTCCTGTGCATTGCCATCATTAAAAATCATAATGTAATTCTAGTTACACCTTTGCTATCATGACTCTGTGTGTGTGTGTGTGTGTGTGTGTGTGTGTGTGTGTGTGTGTGCGCGCGCGCGCACACGTGCACGAGTGCGCACTGCCCAGTAGATAGGTTAGGAGGGTTGTAAGATGCTCAAATCACCCACCTATCCACAGTTGCAGACACTTCACAGAGATATAAAGAGATTATTCATAACTGTTTAATGTGTCTGCATAATTCAGTAGGGATGTCTTAACAGAGATCCTGCTTCGGGAATAATTTTTGGAAGCATCATCTAACATTGAAAAGCCATTAAGGGAGATTTTTAATGCTCTTTTTTCCCCTGCACATAGATCCTTCCAGAAGCAGAAGCTGTTTCCGAAACGTCCTTATGTAATGAAGCATTGCACTGACGGTGCGCCTGCAAGTAAATGAATAATGGAAATCATCACACATTACATTAGGGATAGTTGGACAAGCATGGTCTTTCCCCCGTGTTGGCTCTTAAAACCCCGAACATTATCTAACTTCCTTTTAAAAACAATACAGTGTATGCTATTTGAACACATTATGCTTCGGGCCAGGAGTTTCTGGACTGTAAAAGATCCAGGTGACAGAGAGAGAGATGAGCTTTCCCCTTCAGCAGTAGAAAATGTATTTGAAGCAGATGGTTTTCAAATACTGTATCTTCTAAATTATACTTCTAACAGGAATATTTTCTAACAGCGTAATTGTGGTGTCTCAGGAGGATGTGGTAAGTCAGTGATCTGCTTAATCCAAACCTACTCATTCTTTCAGATCAGTTGAGGAATGGCAGATGTATTGTTTTTGGCTTCCTCAGAAAGACGGCAGTGCAAATAGCCAACATTATGCTAGCAAAGGGAATATAACGATTTGTGACAAAAGTGGTGCAAAGCAGAGATGACAGGGAAATTCACTTGGTCCATAATAGAAGTGCAAAGAACAGTTCTTTGGAGCATGACTCCCAGAATTCCCCAGCCCACACATCCAGGGCACCTCTAGTTGATCTAGTTTGATAAAAACGTACTCGATGTGACATTCTGAATTGCTGCTCGAGCTGGAACACAGCTCTTCTTTGGTCTTCTGCACTCTTCCACGCACATTTCTGGGAACAGGGAAAGATACAGACTGGGAGAGGAAAACCTGCAAAAAGCAATACATGTAGGAAAAGACTGTTAAAAGGTGTGAGGTAAAATTGCATACAAGATTATGGACACTAGGAGAGAGCACATAAACATGCATTTTCAGGTTTACTTTTTTACATTCAGTAAAAGAAGGAGGTGTGATAAACCCAGTTTGCATAACAGGAAGCAGACAGAAATTCCATCAGGAAGATGCATTTGCCTGTAGCACAAAAGAGGCACCTCAGTGGTAGGATAGAGAAAGAGAAGAGATCAAAGCTGTGCTCCTTTAAACAGGCCACTGATACATTGCTGTGCTTGGCAGCTAGCGTAGATCCATTGAACCAATTAGAACTTGGTCAGATGGACCTTACACACATATTCATTCCATGGGACTACAATTCAACAACAAGGCAGTGGGAACATTCTTGGGTAAACAGAAAAAAAGTTGAACAACTCATGGTACACACACACACACACACACACACACACACACACACGTTGTGTGTGCAATTTGACTGATGAGAACCTGGAGTGTCTTGTTCTGGATATTGGTTCTGAAGGCCAAATATTATGTTATATCCACAAGGATTTGGAAAGGTTTGAGGGTTGGGGGCTGACTTATTAAGCTCCAAATGGGGTGCCCCTAGGGAAAAAATATTTCTAATTGAGTGAGAAGCCGCTAATTGTTCATGCAGGTGAGCAATTAGCGCCACTGCGGCTTGGCTTCCAAATCCAATTAGATTTTTCCTAGGGGCACCCCTTTTGGATCTTAATAACCCCCCAAACCTTTCCAAAATTCAGGGCTTTACAGAGAAAAATCCAAACTTGCTCTCCAGCTATTCAGGTGCCGAAACATGCATGTGATAGCTATTTTGGAGTACATAAGAATGTACTCGAAAATATGGATCACAGCCATGTTTCGGCATGGAAATGGCAGGGTAGCTTCTTCAAGTGAGTCTACATAAGCCCCCTAAATTTGGAGAGAATGGTGAGTTATTAAGCTCCAAATGGGGGTGCACCTAGGGAAAAATATTTCTTGATTAAATTGGGATTCAGAAGCCAACCCATGGCTACCCATGGGGGTGCTATTTGGGTTTCTGGATTCAATTAGAAAGAAATTTTTCCTAGGGGACCCCCTTTGGTGCTTAATAACTCAGCCTTCCGACCTCCAAACCTCTCCAAATTTCGGGTGCTTACCTAGAATTGTTTGAGGAAGCTACCCTGCCATTTTGGTGCCTCTACGATCCATGAGAGCATAGCATTTTGCTTCATTTTGTTTTGTTTTATTACAAAACTACTTTAAAATTTGTTGCAAACAAAACAAAATGAAAGCACTAAAGTAACAAAACACAAAATTTCCATTTTGTGCCCATCTCTAGTTGTTACTAATTGTGCCTGCCATCAAGTCAATTCTGATTTATGGTGGTAGCCCTTCTCAGGGTTTTCTTAGCAGAGAATTCTCTCAAGTGGTTCACTATTCCCTTCTTCTGGGCATATCCTGAGACTGTGAAGCTTGCCTAAGGCCACACAAGCTGGCTATTCTGGGATGCATAGTGGGGAACTCCCAGCCTCTGGCTCCATAGGCAGATACTCTAGAACTCAGTAATCTATTCAACCAGCTCTCAATTACTAATAGTAAGCTAAAAAGAACATAGACAAATTACATTCATGTTGAAAACAACATATTTAACTTGACTTTATTACACCAAAGGTTTTAGCAGAATGAAAGTGGAAAACCATAGGCATGATTTTACTCTTGCCCTCCACTTTGACCCTGTTTTGAACTTCACAGAGAAGGAACGTGCATGATTTTGGGGTGGAAGGAGAAACAACATTTTTGTTATGAAATCTATGGATCACCCTGCCACGAGGCAGCAGCTTTCTTTTCCAGTACTCTTTCCAAATACTCATTTATCATGGAATAGATATTGACTAGCTTTCTTTCAACACCAATTAGATTGTGCCATTATATTACTAATAGAGATGGGCACGACTTAGCGGTATTCCCGTTTCCGTTACTCGTTTCCGTTACTCTATGGAAACGGTAACAGGAATCACTGCCCCAGACTTCGAGCTCGAACCGACGAACGAACAATTTGGTCTGATTTGTCGTGCTCGTTACTTGCATCGCGCAATGCCAAGCGGCACAGAAAAAAAGTTTTTAAAAGTTAAAAAAAAACCGATTCCCGGCCCTAAAATTAGGCGAAAACTGTCTGAGGGCACCTACCAGGCCAGAAGGGTGTTTTATTTGGGGGGGGGGGGTTCCCCGCCCCCCTCTCCTTGGCTATTGCTACTGCTGCGCTGCTGGTACCAGGCTGGGAGGGCGCATCCATTTGCCATGCAGTGCGGGGGATCCAAAATGGCGACCGCAATTTTTTTTTGAAATTGTTGCCCAAAACCCCACCAAAGCACCACAGAAACATGCGAAAATTAGCTATTTTAAATGCTTGAATTTTTACAGTAGCAGCAGTGGGTTTTTCTTGCAAAAAAAAGTCTCCGTTGATTTTATTTTATTTTATTTTATTTTATTTTTTTACACCTGCGCATTCGCAATGATGGGCTCGCCCTTGGGAGTGGACCATGCAAAGTTTTGGAGCTATTCCACCAATCGCATGGCCAGGTTTTGCTGACTGTACCAAGCTGGGAGGGCGCATCCATTTGCCATGCGGTGGGGGGGGATCCAAAATGGCGACCGCAATATTTTTTTTGAAATTGTTGCCCAAAACCCCACCAAAGCACCACAGAAACATGCGAAAATTAGCTATTTTAAATGCTTGAATTTTTACAGTAGCAGCAGTGGGCTTTTCTTGCAAAAAAAAGTCTCCGTTGATTTTATTTTATTTTATTTTATTTTATTTTTTTACACCTGCACATTTGCAATGATGGGCTCTCCCATGGGAGTAGACCATGCAAATTTTCCACCAATCGCATGGCCACTTGGCCAGGTTGACCACAGAGACTTCTGGGACGTGCCAATCGGGCATAAACAGCCCACTAATCGTAGCCCAAACCCGAACCCTAAGCCTAACCCATACGCCAGTACACTGTCCTTCTAAGTGGGTCAGAGAGGCACCCAGATGCACCCCAATACTCACCGTAACCTCACCCGTAACTAGCCTAACCCTAGCCGTTGCGCTAAGCCGTCTTAACCCTAAGCCAGATCTACTTGCATTGCACTACATGCAAGTACGTGAGACACAGCAGGTGCAAAGAGTCTGCCAGTCCGTCACTTGTGGCTCTGGCTGACTCCTGCAGCTCCCTCCAGGAGCCCGCTACCCCCTCCCCAAACCAGTACTAACGACAACGAAAAAACGAAAAAACGAACCGACTAATTTTTGCAAATTTTCGCGAAAAACGGGAACGAGCCGAAACGGAACCGGCCCGACTAACGACAACTCGAAAAAATTTTTTTTCAAGTCATGCCCATCTCTAATTACTAAATCGGCACATTCATGTTCCAGAATCACTGATTAGAACTGCAAAATCAGCATCATGTGGAAAAAATGGAATACACTTTTCTAATCTTTTGCTATTCTTTCCTCCAACTTAAAAATATCAGTCAATCAGTGTTTGTGCATAATGCTGTATGGTAAAAAAAGAAGAAAAGACAAAAGAGAAATTGACAAAAGAAATTTCCTGTTATCAGGAAAATTGACAAAGTTTTATCGCAAGAGTAGAATGTGTTACAAAGATCAAGAGTGGATCAGATGTTCATCACACCAATGAGAATCTACACTTGGGAAACAAGTAGGTCCTATAAGTTCTCCTCTGTACATTCTCTATATCAGTGTTGGCGAATTTATGGCACCATCTTCTAATCCCAAGGGATATTTCTCAGAGGATTAAATTGAACTTAAGTTGATTACCAATATCTCCAATGACTTAGAAAGATGGGCATTACTTAAATTTAGTGTTTTGGGTAAAGTTAACATACTAAAGATGAATATATTGCCACGTATTATATATGTAATACGTGCTATTCCATTGTATATTCCCCAAATTTATTTTTAAAAAATTAATAGATTTTTTCAAAAGTTTATTTGGGTCAATTCTCCACCTCAAATCTCAATTTAAAAATGCAATTGTCAATATCAGAGGGTGGTTTTAATCTTCCAGATATTAGTGTCTATCATAAAGCATATCTTTTAGCTCAGGTAAATTGTTGGCAAATTCTCATCACACCAAATACTCCAACTTGGGTTACTCTTGAAATTGCTTATTTAAAACCCCTGTATGGATGATTTGCTTTAGATTCTAAATACACTTTGAGCAAAGGAATTATACCCTCTTCAATTTTAGCTACTAGGGAAACATGGAAAATATTAGCTCTCCAATTACAATTTGATCCATATGCTCATGCAAAAACAACTATATGGGGAAACCCAATATTAAGAATTGAGAAAAAGCCCTTTATGTGGAAAAAGTGGGCAGAACGTGGTATATTTACCTTAGATCAATTGATAGGCATAGATGATTATTTTCTACCTTTTGCCATTTTACATTCTAAATATAACCTACTTGCAAATACACAATGGCAATTAGAGATGGGCACGAAACGAGTGATTTTTCATTTTCGTTTTTTCGTTTCATTACGCAACAAAAATGAAATGAATTTTTTTTAAAAAAAACAAAACGAAAATGAAAACGAAACGACCAAATTTGCAATGTTTTTCGTTTTCATTGCAGCAGATGCATTGAACTAAAAAGAATGCTAACGAAACAGCAATTTTTCGTTTTCATTTTCATTTTTTCGTTTCGTTACCTAACAAAACGAAAACGAATTTTTTTGCAAAAAAGTCACAAAAATGAAAATGAACCAAAACGGACCCCTAAACGACCAAACGACAAACAAAACACCATTTTTTGGAGTCATGCCCATCTCTAATGGCAATATCTTCAGCTTCAACACCTTTTGGTGTCTGTTTTTGGCCCATCTGCAATGAGTGCTTCAGAACCACCAGGACTTTTAGAGGTAATTATTGGATCGAATGAGAAACCTGAACCAATAACTATAATCTATAAATACTTAATAGATTTTTATAAAATAGATATTCAAGAACTTAAAGATGTTTGGAATAGGGAATTGGAAAATGAAATACAAATTAAACAATGGAAAGTTGTATTGGAATCTATAAAAATGTTTCCTTGGATTTGAAATTGAGACTAATCCAACAAAAAATAATATTCAGAATATACTGGACCCCACGACGACTGTTTAGAAAGAAATTGATAAATTCAGACAGATGCTGGAGATGCAATAGTATAAATGCTTCCTTAATACATATGCTTTGGAAATGTCCAGTAATATACTTATTGTGGATGGAAGTTCTTGCCTATATTAATAAAGTTTTGGGGAAATCTCTGTTATTTGAGGATATTCATGTTATCTTAAATTATATCCCCACTGAATGGGGTCTAACTAAAGGTCAACGAAACTGGATTTTGAGAGCTCTTGTGGTGGCAAAAAGACATATTAAAGGCCTGGAAGGATAACCATCCTCCACCCTTCACACAATGGTCAGAAGATCTGCGACAACTAGCCTCATTTGAACGAATATCATATAGAAAGCAACTACGAGAGGATATCTACATAGATATATGGAAGCCCTTTATTGACTCATTGTAAATATATAAGGCAATTTATAATGGATGTATAACATGATCTTATGATGTATTGACCTTTGCTTTTTGTCTGCTTGTTTATGTGTCTTTAAATGTTTTTCTTTAATGTAGTCTATGTTATAGCATTATGTTAAATTTTCAAAAAGTCACAAATAAAAAGTATAAAAAAAAGATGGCACACAGAGCCCTTTATATGGGCTCACGACATTGCCCCCTCACAGCCATGGCACTTCCCTCTCCGCTCAGAGCATTCTCCAGCCACATCACTTTTGGGATGCCCAGAGCAGTGTGGCTGGAGAGTAAACTGGGGCTACAAATGAGCCCACATTCCTCCACCACTCCCCCTAGCTTTCCTGATGGTGTAGCACCCCATCCATCTCTGCCTCGGGCAGAGAGGTGGATGGGGTGCTATTCTTCAGGAAAGCAAGGATCAAAGAGCAGGTTTTTGAATTTTCTGTGGCCACAGCACCCTCACTGTGGCCACGGGAAATTCAAAAAACCTGCTCTTCGATCCCCACTTTCCAGAAGGGTAGCAACCCAGCTCTTCGATCCTTGCTTTCCCAAAGGGTAGTACCCGAAGCATTTGTAACCTGGGGTACCACTGTATTTAGGTTAAATTGCTGTATTAGCACTTTGCAAAAAGTAAGTGGGTTTTGAATTGTAGTTTGAGCACTCAGTCTCTAAAAGAATTGCCATCACTACTCTATACTATGCACATACAGTAAGCCCCCCTCCCCCATACATGCTGGAGACTGTTTCAAGCCTCCCAGTGGATACTTAAAACTGTGGATAATAGTGAATGCTATATCTGTATCATGGGAAAATTGGGGGGGGGGAACCAGAAAAATTATTTTCACATGCATTACTAAAACTGGCCACTAGATGATGCCAGAGATCATGATATGTATTCTTCGGATTCATAATATGGTCTCTCCTTCTAGTTGCTGGTTCTGGTAATACACATGAAAATAGTTGTTTCTGGATTTTTCTTTCTTTTAATATCTGTTTTATTTTCAAACTGTGGATAAGTGAAACTCTTGGTAATGATCCCATGGATACGGGGTCCTAATGTGTATTATATGTTAATTAATGAGTTATCTAGAGGCCAATCTCCCTGACTTCTTAACTAGCAGAAATTCATACCTGAGATTTACCACAAGGGACTTACATTGGCAGGTGTTCTTGCTACTTACTTTGAACCTCAGAGAGACCACCGTAGCTTCAGTAGCATTGCTGTGTCATGGAGCAGCTGCTTGAAACTTTCCCCTGTTCTTGATTTCTTGTTTTCCTCATTTATCCCCAACCCTTTTTTGAAACTCACTTTATTATTTTCTCTATTGCAGTTCAGTAGTGTTTTCTAGAAAACCACTCCAAAGATAGCAGTTTGGGAAACTAAGGGCCTTTTTACACGACCCCTAAGATCCGCTGGCCCCTTAAATTCGGACCAGAGATCTTAGGGGTTTGTCGCTCTTCGTGCATCTCCACCCCTCTGTACTTCCTGGCTGCTGGCTGCGCGAGGGGAGGGAGGGAAAAAAGGGACAGAAGAATAAAGCCTTACCTCCCGGTGTTGGTGGACGCTGCCGGGGGAGCCCCGGTCACTTCCTGGTTCCTCTTAAAGGGGCGGGAGGCAAAAAACAAAAACAAAAAGAAGCGAGGAGAGCCCAGCACATCCGCATCAAATCTTTTTCACCTCCCAAGAGCAGGTACAAGAAAAGTGTGCTGGGTCACGCTTAGGTGGGCGGGGTCGCACTTAATTGTCTGCAAACTCCAGAGCTGGTGGGGAAAGATTTTTAAGCTCCGGAGCTTGCAGCCATTTGCAGCGGAGCTTAGGGGTCGTGTATAAACGCCCTAAGTGTCACGCCAGTCCAGTGTGCTTTGCCTTTATCTGGTTCATGGGAAGGATGCAAACCTTCTGCAGACCCTGCAAGACAACAGGAGTCCTAGATCATTTCAGTCCTGTAATGTTTCCGTAGGGACAGATTGATTGTCCAATCAATGATTATTCTATGAACATTCTAGGAATAGGCAGTGCCTCTAACCCAATTAGAATTCAATTAGGCCTGTTATGGTAATGGGTTACTCTTTTAATTAGGCCTGTAGAGTAGACCTTGATTTATTTATTTACCATGTTTTGTATGACTTTCCTGAAATAGAAAATCAAGGCCAATTCAACTGAGCCAAGGGGCACTGAAGCACATCAAACACAAATCACTAACACGGGAATTGCAGTCAAAACTGTATAGATAAATGATTCTGGCAACCTTATCTCTCTAGCCTTAAACTGTTTGAATCAGACTGTGTTGATGCTATAAAATCTTGAAGGCGGTACGTGCCCTTTAGCTTAATGGACATTTAGCTTCCCAACTTGCCAATCGGATGGAAACCTTGTGGGTGCAGTAGAATAATATGTCAATACACTGAACTATG
This sequence comes from Phrynocephalus guinanensis, assembly GCA_037367245.1. Lineage (NCBI taxonomy): Eukaryota > Metazoa > Chordata > Lepidosauria > Squamata > Agamidae > Phrynocephalus > Phrynocephalus guinanensis. Next base: position 30,886,912 of record CM074732.1, on the reverse strand, counting down.
TGTGAACAAGGGCCACGTTTACTGATTTATTTCCAGGACCTGCAACAGTAACAAGCGTGGAGTTCTATAACTATTCTGGAGCTGTCTGGCAGTTTTTCCACTGTTTCTTAAATACACCTCCCAGCTAACTCCTTCTCCAGTTACCTCACCTTTCCAGGTGTTGACACCTTCTGGAAGTAATTCCACCTGAAGGACACCCTATAATTTGTTGGAACAAATCCTCCAGCATATTACACCTTTAAGAAGATTTTGATGGAAGAGACTTTGGGTGAATGCCAATTGTTTCCTTCTGTATCTCAGATTCTATTCCTTCTCACCTCAGTCAGGGTCTGTCAAGAGTTCAATGTCAGTATAGCAGTTTAGTCCATTAGTGTTTAGTAACATGATGGTTCTGAGGCAAATTAGTCATATCAGTGATCTGAGTGTTTATGTAACCAGTAAGTGAAGAAACTAATGAAGCCAGCAAGTTCATGCCCCATACTATGTTACCACTTAATGTATTTTGTTACACTTGGATATGAATATTTTGTAAGTAAAAGAGGCACATTTTTATTCTTTCTAAACCAGTCTTTATATTGATACTTCATGCCAGTGAGATAAAACCTGACTAAAACTACAGTAACTACTGTATACTATAAAGGGTGGTGAATGTGAGGGAGACTTGTAAATCAATCTATTAATCTGCTCTGTGGGTCTCTTTTTGAAGTGCAGTAGAGTGAGAAGCTTGTTTTTCATTTGAAAAAAGCATTTCCCACACATTCTGCCTAATAGTATATCCCACAGGTTAATCAACAATAGCTTTAATTGTTTCAAATGTTACAGGAAAGTAAAAGCTCCCTCCCCCCCCAAAAAAGGGGGAAGTCATTCAGATGAAGTCAAACATTGAAAAATATACAGTCTGACATTTGGCTGGTGTACAATGCAATTTTTAAAAACGTTTGGATTTTTCTTTACCTGCATATTGTATAAATCATACCTTGTCCACCCAGAGCCACTGGTCTCCTTCTGTAACATGCAACTCATATCATTTTTAACCAGAATTTTTTACTAAGCATTTAAATATATTTTTGGCAACCTTATGCTCAAACTCTACCGACTCCTCCTGCGCTGTTTGTCCACCAAGAAATAAATCTGCTGTTTTTTGCTGCCTCTGGACGGAGGCTGCCTATCAGGGCTGGCGCTAGGTTTTTTTGTGCCCTAGGTGGCGGTGGGGCGGCGGGGGGGAGCGGGGGGCATGGGCGGCGGCGGCAGGCGGGCGGGCAGCAGCAGCGACAGCAGCAGGGGGGTTGGGGGCAGGAGGAGGGGGGGGCAGGGGCGCCCCTCTCCATTTTGGCACCCCCTCTCCATTTTGGCGCCCTAGGCAACTGCCTAGTCTGCCTTAATGGACGTGCCGGCCCTGCTGCCTATCTGCTGGGAGATAAAATGTGAATACAGTACTTAAGATGCGTTAAGAATTGCCTGGGCAAAACCTCTTCCCCAGACCTCCTGTGCCAGTCTTTGCTTACCAGCCAGGGTATTATCTCACAGTGAACCTGATTAAGGGGAAATGTGAAGGGTTTTTTCGGGGTGGGGGGTACTGTATTCTGCAGTGACCAAGATGAAGATGCATTTTGTATCACCAAAATTGTGATTACTTTTAAGGCCAGGCACACAAATGGCAAATGATGTTGGCCAGCTTGTAATGTGGCTCATTTCCATTTGTTCTCGTCAGGCTGAGAATGGCTTCAAAGCAGCCTTGCGCTCTCCACCTCATTACCAACAATCACATAGAGATGATATATATATTAATAGCGGTAGTTTTTCTAATGAATTACCATACAGTATTGCCCTGACCTTTCAAAATGAAGCTCGGGACCTTCATTGATCTGCCATTGTTGGCTAATTGTGTGTTCCGAAACAAAGGTCCCTCAATGTATTGTGCCGCTTCTATGGCAAGGCCATAAAAAGAGGAAAACAGCAAAGGGTCAAAGATATGAAATATATCATCTAGCCAGTATTGAGTGAGGCTGCTGAGCTAGCACGCAACTCCACACAACAGCAGTTCCACACTTCAACATTGCTGCCAGGCTGGTACTGCGTGCGGGTTTTCCTGCCTATGTGGTTTTGTTTGTTTGTTTTAAATTATTTTTGCCCTGCCTTTCACCTTGGAAAAGGACCCAAGGCAGCTTTCAGTAATGAGGGACAATATACTGTCACCCAGACATTGGAATCCCCAGATTCCAATGTCTGTGTGACAGAAGTTCCTCACCCCAAAGAGAGACAATATAGTCCAGGGCATTTGAGGCATATTCAAGTTTGAGAACAAGGAACTGAGGGGCATTATAAGGAAACATTAAAGCTAAAAGAGAATGTGAGCAGTTAAAGAAAAGAGTAAAAAGTCCATTTTTGAAACACTCTATAGTGAACATTGCAGAAAATATGAGTTTTCATATGCATTTCTCCTAGAAAGCACATTGTGTAATGTGCAGCACAAACGCAGCACATAGGTGCATTGTTTGAATACTGCATCTTACTTGGGTTGAATCAGTTTAGCTTGCTTTAACATGCAGACCAATTGGAATTCAGACCATCCTCAGTGGAAGCAGTGAGTAGCAACTGTTGCGGCAATAGAAGCCACAGCAGAGAAGGTAGGTATGGGGTGAAAACAGGCACAAGTGGTGCATAGGCTGAGCTGGGAGAGGTTTAAAAATGAATGGGGTGGAAAAATTCATGATACATGGTTTGTCAGGCTTGATGAACCATGAATTTGCAATGAACTGCCATTTTGGCAGGTCATCCCCATCTCTGGTTGCTATTGACAGCATCCTGGATATTTGGTTAATAAAGACAGCTTTAAATAGCTCTGTCTTGACCCTCTTTTTAAACATACAGAGGGAAGGAAGCTGGCATAATTTCTACTGGCATCCCCCCCCCCCCCCGAGATTAGGGGCCACAACCAGCAAGGCACAATTCCTCGTGTTCACCTTTTGGGCCTCCTTTGGTGTAGCAACTTAGATTGAGAGGAACAGGTGGGACATCGTTGTTGGTTTTGTCCAATAACAAGATCATGATGATTTTTAAATTGCCTTATTATTTCATTATTTCATTATTGTTGGTTTCTTATTTGTATTCTTAAGTATTTTTCATAGTGTGTATTTTGTTTGATTTTTAAATTTTTTTACTTTATGTTATTATTATTATTTCCTTTTTGATGGTGGTGGGGTGGGTGTTGTTGATTTTTGGTTTGGCTTGTTATTGTGTGTGTTTGGGGTCATGTCCTCCCTAACAGTCAATCTCAGGATTGCCACTAAAAGATTATTTTCCATTTCCCTGACGTTCCCTGGCCAACATTTGCCATGTTCCGTGACCTCCAGTTGTGTTGCATTAATGCAAGGTTTAATGAAATTCTCTACTCTACAACTCTGTTGTCCTTCCGGAAACAGGCAAAAATCTTTCTTTTCAGGCAAGCTTTCCCTGAATGATGGACTACCATGTGTATTTTATATGAATCTATGGTTCACATAGACTTTCTGTTTATAACTATTTATAACCTTGTAGCTTTAATGTAATGTGGTCTATTAATCCTGTAAGATGTCCCTCAATTCCTTGTTCTCAAATAGTTGAACATGTCTTAATTATACTGGACTGTATATTATCCGTCATTACTGTAAGCCGCCTTGGGTCCTTTTCCAAGGAGAAAAGTGAGGTAAAATACTATAAAATCAATCAATCAATCAATCAATCAATCAATCAATCAATAACTATACAAGTTTCAACTACAAAAATATGTGTCAAAGAAAGTGATTTAATATCAGTTTCTTCCAACACTAACTGCACAAATGTTTTGCATTTGTACAATTACACCAAGACACAAACTTCAATTCAAATAAACTCTGAATGTTAATGAATGAGATAACATTTTGTTATTGTCTTAAAGATACACTAAAAATTGAATAAACATTCTATCTAAAATATTTTCTCTGAAGCCCCATTACAAAACGTATAGTTTTGAAATTGCAATAATAATCAAGTTAGATACTGAGGAGCCACACAGCCATGCAACTTACAAGGAATGTTGCCAACACAGCATATGTTACTAACAAATGGTTGATCTGTAATTTATCCTAATTTAAAGTGCAGTTCCAAAATTGTATAGCTCCTGATATAATCAACAGATAAGTCAGGGCACAGGGCACTGTAACAATACAGTAAGGGCACTGTAAGGGCACTGTAACAATACAGTAAGGTTGTAAGCAAGCATAAATGACAACACTGCAGAACATCATTTCTGACTACAGAACACACGCGTTAAGACAAAAGTTCCAAAAGAAGATGAAAACAAAGGAAATGAAGGAAAGGGGAAGATGAGACTGGGCAGCGGTGTCAATTTCCAGCACTTGTAAAAACTTGCTATAACTCTGATAATGCTGAGAAAATCAGCCTGAAATGTTATGTACCCATAGGCATCACAGAACGATTATAGATATTAAGATTCAGGTTAATGGCTATATGGGTGCTATCTTTATAAGCAGATTTTTAATGCTAATCATGGTGCCCTCTCTTTTGGTTTGTGACTTGCTTTAACTAATGCCCTTTTTAATAAATAGAATGGGCTGGTTAGAGGTGCCTGAGCTGAGACGATGGTGGGCAGTGGATGATAATGGCTGTTAAGAGGGAAGATGACTGCCATGAGTACCACTTTGAGGCACTGACATGAAAGAGATGATATTACAGCAGTTTCTGTTTCTGTAGCACTCTGAGAATCAAGTGGCTAACCTCTAAGGATGTCTCTATTGCACTTAGATAACACAGTGATAGGGTGACTTTCAAAAACCCAACTGATCTGAAGTGCAGGAGATCTTTCCATAGGGACGTGGTGGCTGTGGGCAAATACTGTATTTTTTTCCTTCTAAAAGACTCCCCCATGTATAAGATGACCTCCGCTTTTCCAACCCAAAATTACAGTTTTGCCACTGCACAGTCCTCCCCTTGGCTTACTTTTGTATATAAGATGACCCTCAATTTTTAGTCTGACAAATTTAGAGAAAAAATATAATCTAATATATTTAAAAAGCAATTATTGGAGGTAGGGAGGAATATGACAGTGGTACTTTAATTTCTTGAAAGGGTGGCTGATGAGACTGAAACAAAGTTTCATGCAGCCGTCCCCCACCATTTCATGGTTCATATACTGCAGTCCTGGTATATCACGGGACCCTGGGGTAAGCTGTGCAGGCCTGTTTGAGTCCTCCTGTATATACCCCAGGCCTCGCGCTGCCTGGGCCTGTCACAGGCCCCAGAAGTGGTATCCGGTGGTATCCAGTGGTATCCAGTGAACTGGAAGTGCCTTCGGAAAATCCGGAAGCACCTTCTGGCTTGCCAGAAATCACTTCTGGGGCCTCTGAGAGTCCCAGGAAGCCCGACGAAGGTCCATTTGGGGCAGCACCAGGCCTAAGGTAAATGTAGGGGGTCCCAGACAGGCCCCCCCAGTCCTGACCTGACCCAGCATCTGCATATCATGGATTTTCCTTATCACTAGTCAGGTCAGTTCCCTAACCCCTGCAATAAGTGGGAATTACTGTAATCTAATGGGTTATTAAACTGACAAAGTTTCAGTCATCCTGGAGGCAGCAATTGGGAACGCTTAAGACAGACAAATGGAGTAAACATGTCCGCACCAGATTACTGTGTAGAACTTCAGATAGTGCCAAATTAAAAGCCCAAAGGAATAACTGTACCAAGGAGTTGAGAACTTCTGAATTTTATATAAATAGTGGGAATGAACAGAACATATTCTCTATAAATGCAACACTGACAGATGTTATCATTGGCTAATTATAGTTAATGAACTAGATCAGTATTTCCTAGCCTTAAGTCCCCAGATGTTCCTAACCAACCAGCAAAGGCTTCTGGGAATTTTAGTCCAAAACATCTGGTAACCCAAGATTGGGAATTACTGCACTCGATTGACTGAAACCTACTGTACCTTATACCTAATAGGAATTATCCAAAATGCCAATATATGTAGATGCAGAGACATATGATTCTATGATTCTATGACACACATAGTTAGAAAAAAGAAGAAGCATATAATAAAGCCAACAGTTTAGATTCAGAGTTGCATGCTTCAAGTTGACTCATTGAAATCAGCAGGATACATTCATGCAGGCAAGCATACGTCCCACTGATATATACTCCATCCAGTGAACAAAATTGTCTTACTTGCTGAATTTAAGAAAAATGACTAACTAGTTGTCAGCTTCAGAGGAGTAAAGAGGACAAAAACTAATAATAATCACTTTTAGGTGTCCATGGACTTATGGCTATTCTGGGAATAAATGCAAATGGTACCCTGTAAGCAACAGAAATTGATAACTCTATCAGTTTCCCTTTCTGCCATTTTAGCCTGCCTGCCTGCCTGCCTGCCTGCCTGCCTGCCTTCCTTCCTTCCTTCCTTCCTTCCTTCCTTCCTTCCTTCCTTCCTTCCTTCCTTCCTTCAATCGTCTCTTGCTCTTCTATTTCAGCAGATGTCTGTTACTGTGAAGAAGTTTGCTATTACAGTAACCCTCCGCTGATCATGGGGGTTAGGGACCCACCCCACCCGCAATGCAAGAAAATCCGTGATATGTGGAAGTGGGGGGTGAGGGGTAATCTTACCTCCCGCCACCGCCTGCCCGCGTGGCCCGAGGCTTCTCGGGGGAGCCTGGTTGAGTGGCGTGGAGCAACCCGATCGCTCCGCGCCACCCCTCCCAGCCACCCCGACGCTTCTTGGGGGGGCATGGGAGGGCGGCGCAGAGTGACCTGCCCCCCCCCCACGGTACAGGTATTGCGATCCTGCGATGTAGCTGGGCCACGGTACCTGAACCGAGGAATGGCAGGAGGTCACGGTATTCATTTAAAGTGTGTAGAATGAAATTACTTCCAAATGCACTGGCCAAATACTTTCTGTAGGGCCATTCCTAACATGTGGAAGGGCATTGTCTACCTGCCTGCCTAGCAGCTGATTAAAAAAGGAGGAGTCTATCAGAGATCCAGAGGTGGCAGCACTAGAATTAGCAATACAAATATGGTCATATAATAAAAAGGAATTCAAACTTTACTTCTGATAAGCCTGAGGAGGAGATTGGCAGAAATATGAAACACTGATTCGTTTTTATTTGTGATTTTTAAAGGATGACAAACGAGAAAAGCGAAGTTATAATTTTTTTCTGACAAATTGATTCACAAATTGTTTCAACAATTGTTCAAGCACCCTTAATTTAGGCTGGCTCAATTTATATGGTATTCACCCTCCCTTGTTCTTCCTTGTTTTGCTGTAACTTGTATTATTATATAGCACCCTCCTTGTGGGTGTATAACACAAACACCAGAAATCCAATCTTCACCACACTCAGAGGGCTTGCAGAAGAGAGTCAGGGAATCTTTTCCTGTAGATGTGGTGCTTCTAGGTACATTGGGGGGTCCATTTTATAGCCTGACATATTGATACATCAAAACTGCCTAAAACTTCCTTCAGCGTTATCAATTTGTGTGAATACAAATCAACAAATCAGCAATTTTAGAATGAATGTTGCATTTTTTTAAAAAAAAATCATGCTCATTTCTACCAAAGAGATAAAGTCATGTGCTTAGCCAAATGGATGCATGGATCTGTCATTTTCTCTTCCTCCTATGTTACCGATGTCTTTCATTCTATGAAAACAAAAACAACATGCTAAACAGTCTTCTTATCCATTCCATCCACGGGTATGTGGCACCATCTCTTCCATCCATTAGCCATAACACAGAGCTTATATACAAAACTAAACACTATTTCTAAAAAGCTACCTACTGCCAGTCTCACTATATATTCAATATAGGAAAGTTTGCTTTTAAAAAAATTGTTGCTTAGTGAGCGAACTAAGAGGCTCAATATGTCAGAGTCAGCTTTTACAGCAGAAAACGTTGATCACGTGGAGGGATGTCCGCCAGTCTTTGGGTCCGAGACCCAAGTCTGAGTCCCTATTAAAAAAATTCTTCCCCCCAGAAAAAATGTTTAGGTGGGTTAGGGTTCCGAGTCACGGGTCGAGTTCAGGTCATCGAGAAACACATGCAAAGGAGCTAAGTCACCGGAGCAACTTAAGTCTGACTTGATAGTGAGTCCTGCGACATGAGGCCCCATCCCTGATAATGTGTTCATGAGATTCCCTCTTAGAACAGAGTAAGAGTATAGCAAGTTATGGGATTCATCACTGTATGTTTGTGTGGACTGGATCTACAGATTCATTTAATCTACATTGAAGTGAGGAGATTAATAAGAATGGCAAAATCATATGGCATTATCCAGTCAAATAACCTGATCTCAGTTATATTGCCTGACGATCCACTCTCTCCACTACGCACATGCCTATGCAGTGTATGAGGCCACAAATGTATGTGCCACATTCCACAGATCAAGGCAGAAACAAGAGTTAATTTGGAATCAAAATGCTAAGAATCCATTAAACCAGCAGCCCTCTAAGTGCTAGGGAGAACCACATTTTGTCTCACTGATTGAACATAAAAATATACTGAACAGGACCACATACATGTAACATGACCAAACCAAACCCAAAAATGGTGACTGGGTTTCTCACTGCCAACGGCCATTGACTGTAGTTCTCCCTCTTGCTTTATACTGTGCTATTTTATTCATACAGAACTGCGGATAATTTATAAACCACATTTGATAGCATTGTGAAATATGCATGCAGATGTATATTGTTGCTCTGTTGAGTGTTAAGATCTTCAGGAGATGCCTTTCTTTCCCTCCTGCCACCTTCACAGGTGGATTGGTTAGGGACGCAGGTAGAGGGCCTTCTCTGTTGCTACTCCCAGACTTTGCTACTCCCTCCCACAGGAAGCCAGGCTGGCCCCATCTTTGTTGTTCTTCCCACAAGTAGATGAAGACATTTCTCTTTAGCTAAGGTTTCCCTCAGTGAATGGTTACCAAGTTGTTTTTTTAAAATGAGTTGTAAAATCTAACTGCATTGAATGTGTTGTGATGATGTTTATGTTTTGGGTACTGTTTTCATTGATCCTTTTAGTAGTATACACTCTCTGCTGTTAGCTTAAATACAGTGGACCCTTGTATAACAAACAGCTTGGATAACATAAAATTTGTACAACATAAAATATTCTGGAGATAGGGGAAATCTGCTTTACAGAATCGCCTATGGGCCAAATCCATACAACATAAAAATGGGATTACGCCATTTTCAATGCATTCCTATGGGAAATTTGTATAAAGGAAAATTTGCTTAACATGATTTTATTTGGAACAAATTAATTCCTTTATACAAGGTACTACTGTACTGGCTTTTATTTGTTGTAAGCTGCCTTAGGTCCTTTTTTTAGGTGAAAGGGTAAACTATTTTAAATAAATACCTATATAAATAGATTAACACTGGAGAAGCAAAGCGATTTTATTTTTGAGTCATCCTCTCTGTTTATAGGACAAAGCACTTACAAATTATGGTCTTCCAAAATGTGATTGGAAAAATCCAGAACAAGATAAGTGACCCCCACAATATTTGGGGATTACAAATGCAATGAGTCCCTACGACTCTGAATAAAGTTACCTACCAATTTCTTGCAGAATCTTTCTCAAGTACTAGAAAATGGAGTTCATTACATTAATTATTAATTGCTTAGCATTAATCCTTCCAGGCCTTTCCCAAATGAAGGTCAGTATTATTAACCCAATTATGCGTCTAGAATGACTTTTCAGGAATCCCAAATCAGGGTGAATTTCTTACCTGGAAGAGAAATATGAGCAACAAAAGGCTCTCCATGAAGAGCTGAAACTGTTAGATGATATCAAATACAGTAGGCCAGGCATGTCCAAACTTCGACCCTCCAGATGTTTTGGACCAAACTCCCACAGTCCTTTGTCATTGGCAATATTGGCTTGGAATTCTGGGAGTTGTGGTCCAAAACATCAGGTGGGCCAAAGTTTGGACATGCCTGCAGTAGACCCTCGTATAACAAACGGTTTGTATAACATAAAACCTGTACAACATAAAAAACCCAGAGATAGGGGAAATTTGCTTAACAGAATCACCTATGGGGTGAATTCATACAACATAAAAATTGTCATGATTAGGGATTATTCTGTTTTCAATGCATTCCTATGGGAAATTTGTATAAAGGAAAATTTGCTTAACATAATTTCATTTGGAATGAAGTAATTCCTTTATACAAGGTCCCACTGTATTTGTAAGGCAACCATATGAGAGGGAAAATAAGGTTCCTGTGCCATAACAGTTTATTTATTTATTTATTTATTTTTACAACTTATACGCCGCCCACTACCCAGTTGTGTAGAGGTGGTGACTTTAGGAGGCGTGGCATCTTCTTATGCAAGGCACACAGGCTGAAATTCTCTTTTCCATACGTCTGTTAAAGGAAAGATGAGAAACATAAGCTCCACCCTAACCCGATATCCCCATTCCAGTAGAAAATAAGGCAGCTGGCTTTGTGTTCAGAGTGAATGTATGCAGAGCCGCCTATAAGAACATTGAGATGAACACATCTCTGCAGATGTGGGCCTTCAACAAAGCAGTGTCCAGACCCAGAAGAACAAGAACCGATGGTTTTCGTTCTTCTGAGACATAGAACTGATGGAAGAATCTGGTCATTCCTTACATGGTTGGAGTATCTGAAAAGCTGAAAAGGATTTTTTTTTTGCAAACACTACATCCGTGTTTACCATAATTCAAACCCACAAACACACTAAGGCAGAGACTCATCCACCCATAAGACCCAACACCAAAATACAAAAGGAGCAATATAGCATATGTGGTCCAATGCAATGAGGAGTGTGCAATGAGGAGTGTGCAGATCTCTACACTGGAGAAACCAAACAGCCACTGAACAGGAAGATGGCCCAGCACAGAAGGGGCAACAGATCAGGACCAGTATCAGCAGTGTACCTCCATTTGAAGTACATAGGGCATTCATTCAATTATGAGGATGTACACACATTAGACAGAGAAAATAGGTGGTTTCAGAGAAGCGTCAGGGAGGACAGTAATATGTGTATTGAAAATCACTCTCTCAACAGAGGTGGGAGGCTCAGGCACAATCTGTCTGTCACTTATCATGCTGCCCTTTCATCGATCCCCAGGCAATTCAGAAGCACTTCATACTTCCACTGGGAAGGCCAAGGCTAGTGATCAATACTTAATGGGTTTCGGAAGGGATGAATAGGTGGTAATTTCATGTATCCCAGGCCATTGTACCTAATGAGCCTATTCAGACCAGAGTCCAAATGAAAGTGAGCTATAAATTGAAAGCCTTACTACCGACTTTTTCTCAGACTGACGAAGCTGCTTGGATGAGCAGTGAAATGTTTCAATCTCACATGAAATAAAGAAGTCCAGTTACCATGACTCAACTTTCTGATAACCAAACCTGGATGACTGACAATCTTCACAGATATCTCTGCAGACCTTGTCACTAAACTTCCAAAAATCTGCCTTTCTTTTTTTCTTTCTGAAGTAACCTGCAAAGTGTGGAGGAAATCCATCAGCCTTGTTTCCATCTGGTTAAGGAAGCTCTATTCTGCCTCTCAAAGACGCAGCGTTAGAACAAAACTACCACAACAAGCTGGAAGCAAAACTGACTGATAACTTTATTCTCTCTCTCTCTCTCTCTCTCTCTCCCTCTCCCCTCTCCAAATTTCCCTCCTAAAGTATCAACCTTTAGAAAGGAAGGAAATGGCATGTGGAAAACAAGTAGACCTAGGGAATGGGTGTGAGGAAGAGAGCAGATCCATTTCTATTTTTCCTGGATGGAACCAGTTGGAAGGACCACCATATGTTAACATCTACAGATATGTACGAAGTTGACAGTAGCCTTTTTACCACAGTTAGTGAATATCCAAGGTACTGATAATTAGAGATGGGCACGACTTAGCGGTATTCCCGTTTCCGTTACTTGTATCCGTTACTCTACGGAAACGGTAACGGGAATTACTCCGCCAGAATTCGAGCTCGAACCGACGAACAAACAATTTGGTCTGATTTGTCGTGCTCGTTACTTGCATCGCGCAATGCCAAGCGGCACAGAAAAAAGTTTTTAAAAGTAAAAAAAAAACCGATTCCCGGCCCTAAAAGTAGGCGAAAACTGTCTGAGGGCACCTACCAGGTCAGAAGGGTGTTTTATTGGGGGGGGTTTCCCCGCCCCCCTCTCCTTGGCTATTGCTACTGCTGCGCTGCTGGTACCAGGCTGGGAGGGCGCATCCATTTGCCATGCAGTGCGGGGGATCCAAAATGGCGACCGCAATATTTTTTTTGAAATTGTTGCCCAAAACCCCACCAAAGCACCACAGAAACATGCGAAAATTAGCTATTTTAAATGCTTGAATTTTTACAGTAGCAGCAGTGGGTTTTTCTTGCAAAAAAAAAGTCTCTGTTGATTTTATTTTATTTTATTTTATTTTATTTTATTTTATTTTATTTTATTTTTTTACACCTGCACATTCGCAATGATGGGAGTAGACCATGCAAATTTTCCACCAATCGCATGGCCACTTGGCCAGGTTGACCACAGAGACTTCTGGGATGTGCCAATCGGGCATAAACAGCCCACTAATCGTAGCCCAAACCCGAACCCTAAGCCTAAGCCTAACCCATACGCCAGTACACTGTCCTTATAAGTGGGTCAGAGAGGCACCCAGAGGTGCACCCCAATACTCACCCTAACCTCACCCGTAACTAGCCTAACCCTAGCCCTTGCGCTAACCCGTCTTAACCCTAAGCCAGATCTACTTGCATTGCACTACATGCAAGTACGTGAGACACAGCGGGTGCAAAGAGTCTGCCAGTCCATCACTTGTGGCTCTGGCTGACTCCTGCAGCTCCCTCCAGGAGCCTGCTACCCCCCCAACCAGTACTAACGACAACGAAAAAACGAAAAAATGAACCGACTAATTTTTGCAAAATTTCACGAAAAACGGAAACGAGCCGAAACGGACTGCCTCTGACACACGACAACTCGAAAACGTCATTTTCCCTAGTTGTGCCCATCTCTACTGATAATACTAGACTCTGGCATTTTGAAGACATCAACAATGTGAGTTTTAACACCTTGCCTTTTCAGGAAGAGTAGCTTGTGTGGAGGTCAGGGTAAAATTCAAAACATGTCCCCACCAAATGCACATGTATAAGACAACAAAATAAGCTAATTAATTTAGATCCATGGCTAAAATACTAAGCAGCTTAACTTTTATATATATTGAACCGGACCATATATATCCACAGACATCTGCTGCAAACACGAATTATGTGACTTGGATTGTGACTACAGATATTTTTATTTTAACTTATGACCATTTGCTTCCAAAAGTTATACATTTTGTGTAACTGCACAGCAGACCTTGCTTTTTTCTTCCCATGCTGAATTTTGTACATAATATTCAACACATTTACCCCTGATGTACAAGTTTATTTACATATTGTCAGCAGACGCATGACAATTAAATTCAAGGGCACACTTATCTGGACATGACTAGCCTTAGAAGAGTGGGGGGATTAAAAGAAAGTTTTACAGGATTTGTCTTGAGACTGTTTTACAGTCATCAAAGAAACAGGCAATGAGGCCACTTCTGTTATCATTTGGCATAGTGCTGATTACAAGAATAAGATCCTGCATCAGTTGTCGCACCACTGAGCATACAAATCACAGAATAATAACTACACTACCATCTTTTCCAGGACATTGAAGGGTACAGTTGATGAAGGTCTGCGTTTTGCTTACACATATGAAGGGGGGGAACACTGGGCACAATTCCAAGTTCTTCATCTAACCTACAAAGCCCTAAATGGTTTTGGCCCAAGCTATCTCAAGGACCACATTTCCCTTTATAAGCTTGACCACATATTAAGGTCATGAAGACCGGCCTCTCTCTTAGTCCTATAACCTTCCCAGGTGCATTTGGTGGGGACATGGGAGAGGGCCTTCTCTGTCAAAGCCTTTGGAACTCCCTCCCACCGAAAAGCCAGCCTGGCCACCTCTTTGCTACCCTTCTACAAGCAGGCGAAGACCTTTTCCTTCAGGCAGGCTTTCCCTCAGTGGCTGAGTGGGAGTTGTTTCTTACTGCTTTGAATATGTTTTGGTTTGCTTTCATTTCTCATTTGTTTTAGTATGGTACCTGCTTGATATTTTTCAGTATTTCAGCACACTCACTGTTGTTAGTTTTAAATATTACCTTTATTTATTATTTATTTATTTTAGAGTATTTTTACCTCGCCTTTCTCCTTGGAAAAGAACCCAAGGTGGCTTACAGTAATGAGGGATAATGTACAGGCCAGTACAATTAAGACTAGAGATGGGCACGAAATGAAAAAAAATTCATTCCGTTATTCGTTATTTGTTTTGTTATGTAATTAACTGAACAACGAAAATTGTGATGAAATTGGAACGAACCGAACAGAACCACGAAAATTAGGTTTGTCGTTTCATTTTAGTTAATGGTGACGCACAATGAAATGAGCTGTTTTTAAATGTTAAAAAATGTTCTGAATATCAGTAAAAACCCAGTGATAATTATTTATTCTGCCTAATAATACCTACCAGGGGGGTTGGGGTCCTTAAAATGTGCATTTATGTCTTTTCTCAGATCGCTGTATTTTTTTTTTCCTTTAAGGGGAGTTAGGGGACATCAATCCAAAATGGCTCCTAAACGCCTAATATTGATTTCTTGGGTATTAAAACGCCTTGGACATCTGTAAAAATGCAGTGATAATTATTTGAAATTATTGCCTATCAGGGGGTTGGGGTCCTTAAAACATTTGTTTTTGTCTTTCTCCCATCACGATGTATTTTTCCTTTTCCCTTTAAGGATGACACAAAATGGATCCCCGCCACAAGATGGATTCAGGCCATGTGATGGGATCATGTAAATTCTTGGACAATTTCAACCAATAACATGTCCAGGTTGCAGACTGGGTAGGTGTGGCAGCCACAGAGGGCATAAAAAGCTCTGGCAGCCCCCTTCCTCCTTGCAGTCTGCGGTGGGAGTTAGGGTGGGATTGCTGTCTCTGCGACTCGTTACTTTAGGCCAGCCAGGCAGGTGTGTGTCTCTGGGTTCCTGCTGGCTACAGCCTGGCTCTTATTTCTCTTGCAGCCTCCCTATGTGTGTGCGTACCTCTTGGTGAGTACCCTCCCCTGCCCCGCAGTGCAGTCACTCTGCAGCTGCCTTATGACCTGGGCAACGCCCGCCGCTGCCTTTGCAGCTTCCCTGCATACCTAGTCTATACTGTGTCTCTGCCAGCATTTTTTTTAGTGTTTTCCCTCTGGTCTGGGGCGTTGGGGGACGTCCGCGCACGGAAATGCTTTAAGTTGCACAAAAAGCGGATAAAAATGAAAAACAAAAAACAAAAAAACAAAATGATTTTTTTTCCAAAAAATCACAAAAAAATGAAAACGAACCGAAATTGACCCACAGTAAAATGAAAAACCAATTTTTTTCTATTCGTGCCCATCTCTAATTAAGACATGTTCAACTATTTGAGAACAAGGAATTGAGGGACATCTTGCAGCAAGGGATTGGCACAAAACAAAAAATGAAATGCTGTTTCGTCGTGTTATTAGGTAAAAAATGAAATAAAACGAAATGACACGAGGAAGCAGCATGTTGTTACTGATGAAACAAAATGGTTTTTTTGTTGAAATGAACCATTTTGTTCTGTCTATAAGCTGTTTATGGGAGGGAAAAGGTTTTTATAAAAAGCTCCGGGCTTTTTAAAAAAACCTTTTCCCCTCCCCCAAGCCACACCAACTGATTGGTGCTAGGGTGGGGGAAAATGTTTTCCCTCCCACCCCA
Organism: Phrynocephalus guinanensis; assembly: GCA_037367245.1. NCBI lineage: Eukaryota > Metazoa > Chordata > Lepidosauria > Squamata > Agamidae > Phrynocephalus > Phrynocephalus guinanensis. Next base: position 30,871,086 of record CM074732.1, on the reverse strand, counting down.
GCACCGATCAACTGGCAGGTAGGGCTTGGGGGGGAGGAAATTTTATTTTAAAAAAAGCCTGGGGATTAAAAAAACCTTTTTCCCTCCCCCCAAGCCCCACCTGCCAGGTGATCGGCGCTGGGGTGGAGTAGAAAAACCTTTCCCCCCACCCCAGTGCCAATCAGCTGGCAGGCGAGGCTTGGCGGTTGGGAAAAACATTTTAAAGAGCCCACCCTAACTCCCACCGCAGACTGCAAGGAGGACGGGGGCTGCCAGAGCTTTTTATGCCCTCTGTGGCTGCCACACCTACCCAGTCTGCAACCTGGACATGTTATTGGTTGAAATTGTCCAAGAATTTACATGATCCCATCACATGGCCTGAATCCATCTTGTGGTGGGGATCCATTTTGTGTCATCCTTAAAGGGAAAAGAAAAAATACATCGTGATGGGAGAAAGACAAAAACAAACGTTTTAAGGACCCCAACCCCCTGATAGGCAATAATTTCAAATAATTATCACTGCATTTTTACAGATGTCCAAGGCGTTTTAATACCCAAGAAATCAATATGCAGCTGCTGGTTCAGGTCAGAACTTGGGGGGCTACCTGAGGCCTGATGCTGCCCCCCCAAACAGGCCTCTGACAGGGTTCCAGGGCATGTTGGAGGCCCCAGAAGTGGTTTCTGGTGCTCTGGAAGTCACTTCCAGTTTTCCGGGAAGTCACTTCCGTCCGGTTCACCAGAAACCATTTTGGGGCCTCCGACAGGCCTCCATTCAGGGCAGCGCCAGGCCTGGGGTAAGTGCAGAAGGCCTCCAACAAACCCATGCATCTTGCTCCAGGAGCCCTTTGTTTCATATACTGCGGTCCCGCGATATACCGGGACTGCAGTATATGTAACACAAAATGGCGGGGGACTGCTGTACTCAGAAGTGGTTTACCTTTACCTGCTTGTTTGGGGCGTTTTTGGATTATGCAGCCTGCCCAAGGCCACACAAGCTGGCTCTTCTCCCTTGATGCACAGTGGGGAACTGAACTCTTAATGTCTGGCTCTAACTCATTGAGCTATCCAACCAATATCCCTGTTCACAGGAACAGATATGCTCTTTTAAATGGGGATGCAAGATCGGGGAAGCCTAAGGATGCTAGAATGATTTCTGATTGGAGGACCAAAGAATATATATGTAACATACCTACCTCTATCTGGCAAAGAGAATGAAATGGAAACCCCTAATGGCCTCCACTTATTATTCCCAGCTTAGCTCAGTGCGCAATTTAAAATGTACCAGGGCAAGCGGTCTTAACAATTTCCACAGACATCGAGACAAAGCTAAAGCAAAATAAAATAAATAAATGACACATGCCTAAGAGAGACTAGCCAGACTAATTCCAGGTAAATCCTCCAAGTTAGAAGAAAATAAATATTTGAGTTTAAAGGAGGGAAAGGAAGAGTGGACAAAGTTAACCTTCCATTTTAGTCATGCCTATTTTTCTCTCCAAAGAGGTCTGAGATGAAAGGCTGTGAACTTTCATTTGAGACATTGCTCAGGTTTGTTGGCACTTTCAATTCCAAGAGTGTTTCCTGTCTTAATTAAAGTTGCTGTGGTCTGGTAATGCTGTGAACTTCCCTCCTTTGAGGGACAGAGTTCTAGCGGACAATGTCTGTGTCACCGGGGAAGTTGACCTTCTCAGAAAACCCCGGGTTCATTACATTCAAATAACATTTACACATCTGAAATTCAGAGGTTATTTTGCCAAAGATGTGATCACAAGGAAACAGCCTCTCTTGTATTGAATAAAGGATTTATTGTTCACTGTTACACTAGAGCCATGATGGAGAACCTTTTTAGAGACCGAGTGCCCAGAGTACGATTCACAACCCACTAAATTTTCGCAAAGTGCCAATACAGCAATTTAACCTGAATACAGGTGGCTGTGAAAGGGCCATGTCGGGTGCCCACAGAAAGGGCTCCAAGTGCCACCTTTGGCACCCGTGCCATAGGTTCGCCAACACTGTACTAGAGGAACTCCTGAAGTTCTAGCTTGAGTACAGTGGTACCTCAACATAAAAATTTAATCCATTCTGAATGCGTGCTCTTAAGTTAATCTACTCTTAAGTTGGGGTACCTATCTAAGAAGTTGGGGAAAAAAGTTAAAAAAATTTAAAAATGGAAAAAAATTGTAAGTTGAGCAGACCATATCTAAAATTTGTAAGGCGGCAGTTAAAATGGCAACAGTTTTCCGCTCTTAAGTCGAATTGCTCTTAAGTCGAGCTGCTCTTAAGTTGGGGTGCCACTTTAGTTTTTTTACTTGATGACCAAAAATTTACAGGTGGACTTTAAAGGTCTACTAGAACCCGTTGTCAATCCCAGAGGGTATAAAATGTGGGGTCATGGGAAGAAAAAAAAAGATACAACAAAGCAAAACAGGCAGTTCTTGAATGCAGACTGTGGGCAAGGTAATAAGAAATTGCCATAGTTTCTCCCCTGCACCCAGACAAAAGCTCGACCTGACTGAATCTCCTCTTTTGATGACATTAAAACTGTTGCCTTGGTCCATATATTTGTGTTTCAAGCCATGAATGGATCTGCATTCCTCCCCCAAAGTAATGAGCAGATCCATGGGATTTAAGTCAGGTATTTCTCTGCATGGAGAGGTGGACTGTAAAATAATGGCATGCTTTGTATCCTTCCTTCCTTCCTTCCTTCCTTCGTTGGTGCTCTCTCTCTCTCTCTCTCTCTCTCTCTCTCTCTCTCTCATGTCCCAGGTTGATTTTAAATTAACCAGCTCTTGAAAAGACACCCCTACTGCTAGTATTCTACAACCAGGACTGAAGCCCACAACAATGAACTGTAGAGCTAATCTATAATAGGGATGGGCAGAAAATGAAAAATGAAATGCTGTTTTATTGTTTTCTTATGTAACAAAATGAAATCAAATTAAACGAAACAATGAAGAGCATTTTGTTACAGACGAAACAAAACAGTCATTTTTCCCATTAAAACGAACCGTTTTGTTTCCTCTGTAAAACACTGCCATGGGTAAAAAAAAAAAGTGGGCCAGCTGGTCGGTGTGAGATAAGGGGGAAAAACACGGCGACCCAGCACGCAGGCCAGCTGGTCAGCATGAGGGGGGGGAAGCAAAATGAAACAAATGAAATATGATTTTTTTAAAAAATAATAATTTTTTAATAAACAAAATGAAACGGGAAGGGAGAAATGAGGAATGAAACAAAACAAAACACCATTTTGGCATTTCGTGCCTATCCCTCATCTATAAGTATATCTCACGAAGAGGGGAAGCAGTACCCTAGCTGAATGGCGGGGCTGCCCTCTGGCCATGCACCTCCCTCCTGACCTTCCCCTCACTTTCCTTGAGTGGCCGCAGTGCCACTGAACTCCCCAGAGGATTCAACATCCCTTTTTATTAGAGGCATTGGCAGTGGGCCTGGTTATGCAGTAGGGGTGCGGAGGAGGGAGGTTGAGTTCTTAGGGCAGGACAATCTCATGTGCAGGTGATAGTGGGATATTTTTACACCCTCCAGACTGAGCCTGGCCTACCAATCGACTTGATTGGTTTGGTCTGGAAGTGCGGGACACTCCTCCTTCCACGCAGATCATGCTGGGATAAAAAAAGGCAACCACAACATCAAAGCCCCTATGCTACAAAGCAGACAGGCAGATGCTGGCTGCTAACAAGGGAAGTCATGCTTCTCAACATTTTTAGGTCAGACAGTCCATGGAAATTCATAGGGGTGAATTATTCAAGTTATCTGACACCCACATAAAATACAAATATTATTCTGGATAGCATGTTTTACAGCAGCTGCATATGAGCCATCACAGGAAAACAGACATCAATCAAAAAGGCTTCTCAGCTTCTTAGCCCCATGTTTTCCCGAATAGCCCATGCGGCTGCCTTGAAATACTGCTGGGCAACTCTATGTACCCACAGGAGCATAACACTAGCATGTGCATTCCATTCACAACAGTGGTGTGTACGTTGTTCTACCTCCATTTAATTTTTTCTAATGTATTGACTTTAAAAATAAGAACTCCCCAATATTTTAAAATAACTTCATATCTCTCACAGGATCCAAGATAAGTGTCAGTTTTTGAGATCTTAAGATATTGAATGCATGAACAAACAAACTCTCCAAATTGACAGATTTATGCCCTCAAATAGAGGCCTCAGAGTAACTATCTGCCTTTGAAAACCTGTGTATTCAAGCCCATTTGTATAACTGAATTAGGATTGGCACCTCATTCTTTTGGTAGACTCAACTTCAACAGCTACCGTGACAGGCAGGAGTGAAATTATCCTGTCCATTAGGTGGAGAGATCTGATCAGTTCGTGTCTGGTAAAAACTTAGAAATATCCACAAATGTCCTCGTAAATGCAATAGGAAGAAGTATTAGAAAAGATTAGAAAAAATGATTATGAGAGAAATCTAAATTAATAGATGCATTCCTTCACATTATGAATAATTTTATATTCAGATAATACATATGCTATGCAAGAGTGCCCTGGTTGCATCTGATTGCTGGATATCTTGAACCTGTCACTAGTGAGATACCTGTGATGTACTATTCCCCCTCTAGTCAGCACTGGTTAGACCTCATCTTGAGCACTATGTCCAGTTCTGAACACCACACTTTTAAAAGGATGGCAACAAACATGAGCAAGTTCCATGGAGGACAACAGGGATGTTCAGGGAACTGGAAACCAAGCACTATGAGGAAAAGCTGACAGAACTGTGTGTGTGTGTGTGTGTGTGTGTGTGTGTGTGATGTCGTTACAGTTGTGACCGACTCTACGTGACTTATTTTTAAAGCATTTGATAAAGTAGATTGGAGTATCCTAAAGATTCTAATTATGCATTTAGGTTTTAGTGCTCAATTTAGCAACATAATAAATCAGTTGTATTCTAATAATAAGACTATAATTTTAGTGAATGGTGGAATAACAGAAACTATTACCTTGGGCCGGGGAACTAGACAAGGTTTACATTTTTGTCTTATTGGTGGGTGTTTTGATATTTTCCTTTCCTTTATGATATTTTGTTGTTTTATGTGCTTTTTGTATTGTAGTTTAATAATATTTAATAAAAAATTATAAAAAACATTCCTGCAAAAAAAGATAAAGAAAAAAAGAAAAGAAAAAAAGACATAAAATATTGATAGCACTTTCCAAAGTTTGAAATGTCATCAGACAGCAGTGAGTTAGGATCTGTTCTTGATCATCTTAGAGAGCAGGGCACCTAATAATGGTCTCAAGCTAAATGAAGCCAGATTTAGGCTAAATATTGGGGGAAACCTCTTAATTCTTAGACCTGTATGGCAATGGAACCAGTTACCCAGGCCCAGGGAGGTAGTGAATGCTCCAGCACTGGAGCCACACAAGAGAAAATTGAGCTATCTATCTGTCAATCCCAACAACTATTTACAACATACACTGGTGCAAAAGCAAATCATATTCTGGTGGAGCAATGCAGACATGTTATTCTGAGATTGCTGTATAGGTATACTCACATCTAGGCATAAGTTAGACTGCTGGCACATGTTGGCACATGCTGTTTTCACATAATATATTCAGATTATCTTCATTGTATCTTTCTCACACCTCACATGTAGCTATGAAAAAGCAGAATTCTGATGTGTAAAGCCCTCTTAACCCAGGCAAGAGGCTGTGAACCCATTTTGAGTCCTCTCTCTGGTTATGGTTCACACAGTCATCCATTTTTCTAGGTATCGTATTCATTATTCTCGACTCTTTTCCAGGAACTGTTTAACCATTAATATGTTACCTCTGATTTCTGATCATTTACAGCGCAATCCTCCAGTCCCAAAGATTTCTACCTCCAGGTAAGTTCTGATGAGTTCATTGGGTCCAGTTGCAAAATGCACGAGTCCAGGACTGCAGCCATTTAAGTCTAATATGGAGCTGCCGAGATACCCTAAGCACATCCAATCTTGCCTGATTTCGGAAGCTAAGAAGGGTCGCTGGTTAGTACTTGGATGGGAGACTACCAGGGAATACCAGGTGCTGTAGGCGCCTGGAGTAGGAACTGGCAAACCACTCCAGTATTCCTGCCAAGAAAAACTCCATGGACCATGGGGTCATGAAGAATCGGTCACAACTGTAACGACACAACACACACAAGTCTAACATGGCTATAGATAGCACAATTATTGCATCTTTACTGCAGAATTGGGATCCCAATGGATGAGAAGTATTTGTTATGTTGCAAAATCCCATATGGTCCATTCAATTTATATGTTGGGGAGGTGGTCTTTAGTGTTATATTAACACTCTGGGAGGAAGCCAGGGTAAACAACTCCCTTGGTAGGCCAGCAACAGTTAAAGGGCAGTATAGTCAGTGTTGCATTGTAAAGGACATTAATGTATTTGCTATTCCACAGTGGAATCAGCAAGACCATAAAATGAACTTTTCACACGTTGCCCCGTTCACAGCTGTATTTCAAAGAAATAATATCACCAGCTTCCCTTTGGTGACATTTTCAGCTTTCTCTGTGCTCAGTGCCTCAAATGAGTTTTGGGAAGTGAAACTTTAATCAAGTATTTCAAACATCGGTGCATAAACAAGATTTCTAAAATGCCTAGCAGGTTGTGCTGGGTGATAAATACTTCCAAAAGTTCTAAATAATGTAGAAGTACATTCTGTCATTTTTAACACAGGGTCTGACTGGAAAAATACAATGGGGAAAGACTCTCATTACCTTGCTAGCAATTAGCTTGGTAGCTTGGTAGCAATTAGAGCAAACCCATATTCATTATTAACGACTGACCAAGAGTCCAGGGAAAGCATTCAGTAGGGCTGGATGTTGCAAAGGGGTGGATGAGTGGTTGTATATGGAGTAATTTAATGCCAGAAAGGCTGCTATCTCACCTGGGGGAAGATCCACATATAGTGAACGTCTGGCTTTTCTTCTTTCGTAGTCACATGACTGAAGATGTGGGATCTCCGTTCCCACATACAAAGATTTGTTTTTAAAAAATGCCATCTAGCCTCACAGCCAGCAGGTGGCACTAGAAAAATGAAAAATAATTAAGAAAAACAGCACTGACAGCCCGAGGCCAGCTGATCAGTGCTGGGGGAAGGGGAAATTTAATTTTTTTATTTAAAAAAGTACCGACCAGCCCCAGGAGCTGGTGGGGCTAGGAAAAAATGAAAACAAACAAACAAACAAAAAACACCAGCACTGACAGCCTGAAGGCCAGCTGATCAGTACTGGGGGGGGGGGGAGAAATGTAAAATAAATAAATAAATAAGCGCCGACCAGCCCCAGGACAATCTGGTTGGGGCTGGGGGGGGGAAGCAGAAAGCCAGATCATATGCGAGCTCCCACGGACTTCTGGCTCACATTTTTTACTGGAGCAAAAATTTCCCAACTTCTCCGGTAGGTCATGGAAAACTTGCTAAAGGGGGCATAACCAGTTTTTTTTTTAAAAAAAAAAAAGCCCGGTGGCCATGAGGGCAATATTTTTTGAAATAATTTATCTTGAAATTTAATCTGCATTTAAAAGGACATGTGATAGAGCCCTCAGATAAAGTTAATATTACATTAAATGTCCTTTGATTATGGAGACATGGTATTTCTACTCAGCTCAAAGAAATCTTGCAATATACAAAGAAGGGCCCACAACAAAATTACAAGGGCAATACAGTGCAGTGGTACCTTGACTTAACAGTTGCTTCGACAACTGGATAATTTGACTTATGAATGCTGCTCCGTGCTCTGCATGACAGCTGTCTTTGTCAGTCCGACCTGCCCATCAACCCCTCCACCTTCTTCTTGGTTGCTTCCATTTCTGCCAAAGAGTTCAAGGCAACCAAAAAGGAGGAGGAAGTGGCCATCGTGCCTCCTTTTTCAAACCACCTGAGCTAGCCAAAGTTGCATCGTTCCCAGGGAACAATGCAACTTCAGGCAGCCCAGGCGCCTTGCAAGGCAAGGTAAACAGCAATGGCGGATCTCCACCACTGCTTCCCTTGCAAGCCTCCCGGGCTGGGCAAAGATCAATGGGCCTGAGCTCTACCCACCAATTTGGTGAGTAGACCACAGACCCATTGAACTTCGCATGGCCTGGGAGGCTTGCAAGGGAAGGAGTGGTGGAGATCTGCTGCCACCACTTGCCTTCCAAACTGCCTGGGCTGGGCGAACAGGCATCCACCCCAGGAGATCCCTGGAATGGATGCATCTTACCGCAACCCGGGCACCTTGGAAGGGAAGCAATCTCCGGGAAAGCACTTACCTGGAGGTAAGTGCCTCCCATCCAAGGCACCTCTCCCTCAAACAAGGGAAGCCTTTGACTGCTTTCTGCTTTCCCGCCAGACAGATTATTTTGTCAGGTCTGACCCAGAGGTAAGCACTTCCCTTCCAAGGTGCCCAGGCTTCTTCCTCAATCAAGGGCAGCCAAAGGCTGCTCTACACACACACACACACACACACACACACACACACACACACACACACACACACACACACACACACACGAGCTGATTTTAACAGATCCAACCTGTTGAACCTATCTGGCAGGAAAACGGAAAGCAGCCTTTGGCTGCCCTTGATTGAGTGGGGTCGGGACATCCTTCTCACAGGAATGCATTGAAAACCCATTGATCCATTCCCTCTGGAACAGATTACTGTAATTGATTTTCAATGCATTCCTGTGGGAAACTGCTGTTTCACTTATATCTTGTTCAATTTCCGAAGATGCCTTCAGAACAGATTAATGGCATAAGTCAAGGTATCACTATACATGAATTTTATCTATATTGCAATGAATAAAATCGGAACAGATGTTTGTCTTACTCAGAACAGAAAATCCTTGTTTGTCTCACTCTCATATACAAGGAAAAGTGATCACAAAATTATCTTTTAATAATATGCTAATGATGTGCTGTCAAGTCAATTCAGAGTTCTAGGAATCCCTCCCACCAGAGGCCAGGACTGCCCCATCTCTGCTGTCTTTCCGGAAACAGGCAAAGACCTTTTTCTACAGGCAAGCTTTCCCTGAATGATGGACTACATACATGGCTACACAGACTTGTGTTTATAACATTTTATAACTTTGTGCCTGTATCTCTCCTTGTGGAATCACATTGACACTATGTTACTAATTGTTAGTTCCCATCCCTCATAACTTTTAGATGGTCTACTGTACTTGATTACATGGAATATATACTCTTTTCTTAACTGCTCGTGTTCTCTTTTACCATTAATGTTGTCTTCTAGTGCTGTAAGATACCCTTCAATCCCCTGTTATTAAACTAGAATATGTCTTAATTGCACATGACTATATATTGTCCCTCCATACTGAAAGCCACCTTGGGTCCTTTTCCAAGAAGAAAGGCCGGGTAAAAAAGACTCATAAATTAATTCATTAATTCAAAAAATTCTAGGTACAGTGGTACCCTGACATAAGAGCAGCTTGACTTAAGAGCAATTCGACTTAAGAGCGGAAAACTGTTGGTGTTTTAATTGCCACTTTACAAATTTTAGATATGGTCTGCTCGACTTACAAATATTTTTTTCATTTTTTGATTTTTTAATCTTATTTTTCAAATTTTCAGATAGGTACCCTGACTTAAAAGTTGTTGGACGTAAGAGCATGACTTCAGAATGGATTAAATTTTTAAGTTGAGGTAGCACTGTGGCAAGTTGAGCACATAGAGTCAGACATTTTGTGGAAATCTTACCATGAGAAGAGAAGGTGAGTGTTCTTTTTATGCAAAGTGAAGGTTAAAAAATGTGCACATCGTTTTGCAACACAAGTAATAATTTAACACAAATAACACAAATGGCAAATTTTTGAAAATGACTGAGTATGTGGCATGGATTCTCAAGGACTAGAAGATATGTATGTGTGTGAATGCATCATCTTAAGAAATTAGCTCGTCCTTTTTGCTTGCAGTGTCTGCATATGTGCTTTGCTTCCCAAAAGGAAGGCATACAGAGAGGCTGAGGAGAAAAAAAATACTGTTCCTTGTCTTGCTCGAAGATGAAATACCTCACAGGGCTTAACCATTTCTTGTGGAGGTGTCTCACTGTATCTCACAATCAAAAAGAATGGAGTTGTGAGTATTTGGGGATGAAGGCTCACAGAATTTACCAACTGTTCCTTATGTTCCTAAGATTTATTTGTTAATCTCCCACCCTCATGTGAGACCAATGGTTCAGGATCATGAAACCTATGCAACTGAAGCATGGAATACATCTTAGGTTGATTTGGTTTTTAAAACATGTCAATTAACTGTAACTAACTTTAATAATTAGACATGGGGATGAATCAGAAAAAAATGTGGTTTTATTTTAATTTGTGATTCAATCAAGGTTGATGAATCACAAAATTGAATTTACAGATTTGTTTGACAAATTGAATCAATTTGTAAATCCATTTTCCCCTTTAAAATCCTATAAAATGGCCTCCAAGGCAACTAGAGACACCAAATTTTCAGGAAAGCTTTCCATGACTCTCCTCTAGAAGCTCGTTTAGTGAAATCTGAGTTGCAGATATCTGAATTGTGCACTTCCAAAGAAGGTCCCCCGAGTAAAGTGCTCCCCACCAGGAATCTAGAGACACATTTTCAGGGAAGCCTCCCACCACTCTCATATACACTATCTTCATGTCTGGTTAAGAATGGGTTTCAAGTTATACACCCGCAAAATGTGCCTCCCCTAGGAAATTGTCCCAATCTTCACCAAATGTTCGGTGCTTGTAGAGGAGAGACAGGGATGCTCCCTGCAGGTTTGGTGTCTCTAGGTACCTGGGGGAAACTTTTCTGGGGGAGCTTCTGTGGGGGTGCATAACCTGGATATCAGGAACCCAGCTCAGCAGAAGCTTCTCTGCAATTATGGTATCTCTAGGTGCCTTGGGGGCAATTTTGTAGCTCCAAAAAGTGACAGATCACAAAGCACCAACAATTCATCAGTTCATATTCTTTGGGGGTATCAAATACAAATTGATGTCCAGGGTACCTTGGTTTACAAGTAGGGAAGGGCACTAAATGAAAAATGAAATGCTGATTTGTCAGTTCATTATGTAATGAAATGAAACAAAACGAAATGAGACAAAACAAAGAAGCTGTCAAGCCCCACACACAAAGCACACACACAGACAGAGTTCAGTTCATTGCCAAAGTCTTTAGGGGAGAGTCAAGCAAGTTCAAGTTCTTTGCTAACAATCAAGTGCCAGATGAATAACAGAATCCAACTCACAGCACTTACCAGTCCAAGTCAAAACCAGAATATCTCATGGAAACCAGATGCCAAGCCAAAGGGAACAGATCAAGACGTTGTCCAGGAAACCAGCCCAAAGTCAGAAAACAGAGTCCAAGGTCAGGAACAAACAGGAACGTGATTGCAAGTTCAAGTGACACATTGCTCACACAGAGAGCTCAAGGTGAGCTTGCCAGCTTTATCCCAAAACAGGGAACACACCCTTAGTTCTGGAAAGGCTTGTGCTAGTACTCAAGACTAGAGATGGGCACGACTTGAAAAAAATTTTTTTCCAGTTGTCGTTAGTCGGGCCGGTTCCGTTTCGGGTCGTTTCCGTTTTTCGCAAAAATTTGCAAAAAATTGTCGGTTCGTTTTTTCGTTGTCGTTAGTACTGGTTTGGGGAGGGGGTAGCGGGCTCCTGGAGGGAGCTGCAGGAGTCAGCCAGAGCCACAAGTGACGGACTGGCAGACTCTTTGCACCCGCTGTGTCTCACGTACTTGCATGTAGTGCAATGCAAGTAGATCTGGCTTAGGGTTAAGACAGGTTAGCGCAACGGCTAGGGTTAGGCTAGTTACGGGTGAGATTAGGGTGAGTATTGGGGTGCACCTCTGGGTGCCTCTCTGACCCACTTAGAAGGACAGTGTACTGGCGTATGGGTTAGGCTTAGGGTTTGGGTTTGGGCTACGATTAGTGGGCTGTTTATGCCCGATTGGCACATCCCAGAAGTCTCTGTGGTCAACCTGGCCAAGTGGCCATGCGATTGGTGGAAAATTTGCATGGTCTACTCCCATGGGCGAGCCCATCATTGCAAATGTGCAGGTGTAAAAAAATAAAATAAAATAAAATAAAATCAACGGAGACTTTTTTTTTTGCAAGAAAAACCCACTGCTGCTACTGTAAAAATTCAAGCATTTAAAATAGCTAATTTTCGCATGTTTCTGTGGTGCTTTGGTGGGGTTTTGGGCAACGATTTCAAAAAAAATATTGCGGTCGCCATTTTGGATCCCCCGCACTGCATGGCAAATGGATGCACCCTCCCAGCCTGGTACCAGCAGCGCAGCAGTAGCAATAGCCAAGGAGAGGGGGGCGGGGAACCCCCCCGAAATAAAACACCCTTCTGGCCTGGTAGGTGCCCTCAGACAGTTTTCGCCTACTTTTAGGGCCGGGAATCGGGTTTTTTTTTAACTTTTAAAAACTTTTTTTCTGTGCCGCTTGGCATTGCGCGATGCAAGTAACGAGCACGACAAATCAGACCAAATTGTTCGTTCGTCAGTTCGAGCTCGAATTCTGGTGGAGTAATTCCCGTTTCCGTTTCCGTAGAGTAACGGATACGAGTAACGGAAACGGAAACGGGAATACCGCTAAGTCGTGCCCATCTCTACTCAAGACTTGCCGACCTGATTCTCCACCTAGCATCAAAGACTCTTTCCCTAGCTCTTCTGGTTGCAGAATCCTGCTCATGGCCCTTCCAGGAGGTGAAGATATGTTTTCAGCTGAGTCATCAGACCCAGCTGCTTGCTGATTTGAGCTGCAAGGCTCTTCCAGCAGTTCTTCACTATCTAACCCCTCAGAGTCAGGTTCTGTGGTAGGCAGGGTCCTGACAGAAGCAGTATTTTATTACAGAAAAAATGAAACAGTGGGGTTTCTTCTGTTTTGTTTAAAATGAACTGTTTTGTTCCCCTGCAATATGGCTCCCTTACATGCTGGGCTCGCAAGCCAGCCCAGCTGGAGAGGGCAAGCAAGCCCTGCGGGAAGCCCTATTGCCTCCTCCACCGCCTCCACCACCAAAGAGGCCCACCACTGCAGAGCATTGATGTAAGCTCAGCACTCCCGTCTCAGCCCCCTGCCGTGGGAAATAATGGATACTCAAATGACTTGTTCCAAGGCCTCTTGCTGCTGCTGCTGCCACCCCTTCTTCTGCAGGGTTTTCTGCTGCCACCATCGCCCTGCCAAGTGGCTTTGGGGATGAGGGTGATGGCAGCGGCTCAGGAGATTGCAGGACCTGCATCTTGTAGAAGAGGATCCTGTGTTGACAAAGGGGACAGAGGAGAGCTCATCCAGCTCCAGCTCCACATGGAATGTTAACTTCTTCTTCTTCTTCTTCTTCTTCTTCTTCTTCTTCTTCTTCATCATCATCATCATCATCATCATCATCATCATCATCATAGCCATGGGCCGTCGGGGTGGGGGGTGGGTGAGCGTGCATGGCAGGGGAAGAAAGAGGAGGGAGTTGGGGAGGAAAGGAATGAGTCAACCAAGAGTCAAAGGAAAGCCCTCCCAGGCAGCTCCACTGGCTCCTCCTTCATGAGCCGGGACACCAGATCTCCCATGACCAAGCAGGAGAAATGGAGAAGGAGGAGAAAGATTGTGGGAAAGTGAAAAGCAAAATCAACAACATACAAACACACTTAGTCTTGTAGAGCCCGCCCACCTCCTGCCTATCCCTCTGAGGCACCTTCCTTCTGCTCTCCAGATGGAGAGACATGGCCCTCCATCTGGAGAGCAAGAGGCAGGTGCCTCCCAGGGATATGCAGGAGGCGGGTGGACTCAAGACTAAGTGTGTGTGTATGTTTGGTTTTTGCTTTTCCCTTTTCTCCAACCTTTCTTCTCCCCCCCCCCCGTTTCTCCTCTTCTAGTGGCTGGGTTCATGAAAGAGCAGCCAGTGGCGGGATAATTGATGCTGGCAGCACTGCCCGGGAGGGCTTCCCTTCGAATGTATGGGGAAATAAGAGGCTGGTGGCCCAGCAGCCGGAAGTACAGCAACGGCAGCAATGGGGTCTGTGGCAGAGGCAAGGTGCATGCAGGAGAAGGAGGGGAGAGGGCAGTGCCAAGGGGGTGAGCGGGGTGACGGCAAAACAAGCACCTCCGGTACTCATATGCCAAGACATTGCTCATTGATCAAAGCAAAATTCAACATACATTTTTGATCCTTTATCAAAATTCTCGTAAACCAAGCTGCTCTTAACCAAGGTACCACTGTATTAATGATTTCTGAACAGATTTTGAAATTTGTTTTTAATTCCTGCCCATCTCTAGTAATAATGTCATGCATTTGTACCCTTACATTACCATTTTTAGATGCTAGTACACACAATTCCTTAGTAGTATAACTCTACATTTAATCAAGTCTGGATCTAAATAGACAGTCTAAGGGACTGCATAGTTCTTTCTGCTGTGGAGCAGCATTGCCTGATGTGCACAGAAGGGCCAGACCTCCCTCCCCTTAGACTATAGACATTTTGGCTGTTTATAGTCCAAATGGAAGATGTTTGACAGGACACGTGGGGGGTGAGCACCCCAACCCTTTGTTCTACTGGTTGCCTTTGGTGGATGTCTGCCATTGTCTATCTGATTTTCTTCAGAAAGGGTCTACATAATGCAGGCATGTCCCAAGTCCGGCCCAGGGGCCATATGCGGCACGTTTTGAAATTTCGTGTGGCCCGCAGCCTTTTCTCCTTGCTGACTCAGCCTGTCATGCATCCCCACTGGCCGATCCTCCCTGTGACGGCTGGAGACATCAGCTTGCAGTTTTATGGTTTGCCTACCCTCCCTACCTCTGTCCAAACCCCCAGCCACCAACCCAGCCTACCCACCCCCAGCTCCATTGCTGCGGCATCCTCCTTGCCTCCTTGCAAGGGAGGGCAGCATATACGAGCAGTGGTGCGTCTTGGGTGTATGCTGGCCAATTCCCGGGCTGTGCAACAGCCACTGGGCCCTTTGGGCGCCTTGAAACTGAAACGTTTCTGGCTGTTGCAGGTGTGCGCAGGCCCGCACCCTTTCTCCACTCTTCAGACTGAATGGTCGGCCCCCACACATTTTTTTCTACACCAAATCTGACCCTCCTTGCAAAACGTTTGGACACCACTGACATAATGTCTTTCATTCTGACAGTTGTGTAACCTGGCTTAGAGGGTTCAGTACACTAAACTTTTAGTATCTCAAATGACTTACATCTCCTTGGTTGAATCGCTCTATTCTAAGCATGCAAGTCCATTCTGCACATCCAGTCTAGGACAGGGCCCAGCCATTGTGTCCTGTAATGTTTCATGGACCACATCTTGTCCATTCTGCCATACTCTCTGTTCCCAGAGAAGAACAGCTCTTTGCCAAGTGCTAGAGAGCTTTTTCAATCCATTGTACATGTTACGTTAACAAATTAATAGATGCCAGGATTGAGACATGACCGCCTTGGTACGAATTAATCTATGCCTTCTAAGGTTAGTGAGCTTACATGCTACTCTTCACAACAGGCTGTGCTGAAATCCGTTTGCAATAAATACTGCTTGTCAAAATGCAGCATGTTTGAGGGGATGGAGGAAGACAGGGGAAGAAATCCATTTAAAAAGGCAGGAAAGCAGATTTGAGTCAAGCAAGAAAAGCAAGACAACAAATGGAGAATAAATTCCACATAACAATGAAATGACTAGAAGCAATTAAAATAAAAGTTGCTACAACAAGCACTTTCATATGTTCTGCAACAGGGTTATAAGGCAACTCTCTAGAATTCATGTCAAATAAAAGCTTATTCTATATAGCCTAAACAATAATAATTTAGCTTTGCAAATATAATTAGCACAATCTCTGCTCATGTAGCTGGCTATCTACACACTTAAACTTCTAGCTAGCAGCAGTATGTGTACACACAATTTTTATCAGTGCCTCATAGGAATGGTTTATCCCAGCTGGATCCCACATATCTTAATATTTTAGCTGCAAATTTACCTCATCCTCCAAATTAAGCTCACCATCCAAAAATATATGCCAGTGCCGTAGTTTTAAGATTAACTTAAAGGAAATGTACCAAGCCAGTTTTAGAGGTCTTTGCAGGTAAGGACAGTGACATTGTTTTATCCAGAATATTTATGCTGACACCTCTCAAAACACGCAATAAAAGTGTCTTGAGAAATGCAGATTGTTTTGGTGATTTATCCAAGCAATATCCACATACATCATGTAGTTTGTATGTCTATGTATTAATATCTCAGTAAAATATGTCAGTCTTGTGGTAATACTTCTCTCCTTACTCAGGGAGGGGGGAAATTATGTACTTTGAAATTTTGATAGGTTCTCCCCTCCTTTTGATATAAATAAGTTCTGACAAGAGAAAGAGGATGTGGGAGATTGACAGTAGTCATTCACAGATTGATACATTTCCCCTCAGGGCTTGATATATAAGGCAAAAACAACTATTATGGCGATAATCGCGACCCTGTTAAATTTTCCCTGAATCTCACTCAATCTTATTTTTTTAAGCTTCACAACAAAAGAATTGAAGAAAAACAAAGCCCCAACAGCTGATTTTCTCAGGCCTTGCTAAGAGAAAGCAAGAAATGCACGTCTGACCCTTCCCAGATCACTGCTTGAGGCCATGGCCGTAATTTTCAGCATTTCACAAAGCTGCAGGGATGGAGAAATCTTTCCTTCAAATATTGTGTGCCTTTTTTGTTTTTTTCCCATGTCTCATTTAGAGGGACCCGAAGTCCACGGGGGATTCCTTACAGAGCAGTCTCTTCAAACCTCTTTGTTGTTTCTTCCAGTCATGGGATGGGAATGATGCCAATGGAGACATCGTCCCCACCCTTTCTGTCCTATTCAGGAACACCCGGTTCTAAAGTTCTCCATCAGTGGTGGATGCAGAGGAAAATCCTGCAGTGGGAAACCAGATATATTCATGCAGATTCTTCCTGTGAGTTAGAATGCTGCACAAACAAGGCTCAAATCATGCAGGAAGTCTACAGGAGCAAGCTAGCTGGTATTTCAAAGATGCAGGTTTTTTTTCTTATTGATCCAAGTGAGGGTGCAAACATTGAGATAACGTACATCAGTTCCCATATCGATAGATAGATAGATAGATAGATAGATAGATAGATAGATAGATAGATAGATAGATAGATAGATAGATAGATAGATAGATAGATAGATAGATAGATAGATAGAACAAAACACATTATGTCTGCTGCTTTCCACAATTGGAATAAACAATAATCTCTGTTTGAAAAGAACAGTGGCAGATGGCAAAAGGTTAAAGCCACTTTTCATCTCTTTCTGTGCTCCTGTTCCTGTGTGAATCCTGCTCCCTGTTCTTGATCTAGGCTAGGACACTGTTGGTTGGGTTCCACTCAGAACCTTGTCAAGAATTCATTACACCCCTGTCCCCTACTAAAGCAGCTCCACTGGCTGCCAGTCAGCTATTGGGCACAATTCAAAGTGCTGACCTTAACCTACAAAGCACAAAATGGCCTGGGTCCAAGCTACCTCAAAGATCGAATCTTGCAGTATGAACCAGCTCAGGTGCTAAGGTTATCAGGAGAGGCCTTTCTCTCCATCCCACCACCTTCACAGGTGTGTCTCATAAGAACACATGAAAGGGCCTGGGAAGAATGTACCTTTGGCTAGCCCAAGCAGTTTGGAAGGGAGGCACAAGGGCCACTTCACAATTGCACCTTAAAAGAACACATGAAAGGGGCTTCTCTGTTGCTGCTCCCAGACTTTGGAACTCCCTCTTGCCAGGACTGCCCCATCTCTGCTGTCTATTCAGAAGCAGGCAAAGACCTTCCTCTTCAGGTAAGCTTCCCCTGAATGATAGACTACCTACTATGTGACTTTTAGATGAGTTACCATACATGATTGCATTGACTGATCTCATAAGAACACCAGTGTTTTCCATGTTACTTTCCACCCCTCATAATGGATTCGTTTTTCTTTTTGTGTGTTCTTGGTAGCTTTAATGTTACCTTTTAATGTTCTAAGATGCCTCTCCTAATTCCCTGTTCTTAACTTCAATATGTTTTGGGCTGTATATTGTCCCTCATTATTGTATTGTGTCCTTTTCCAAGGAGAAAAGTGGGGTAAAAATATTAAAAATAAATAAATAAATAAATAAGAGTTCCACAGCTTTGGGTGAAGTGCTCAGGCGCACAAAGTGCCCAACTCTAGTTCTAACATATAAAGCCCTGAATGCTTTGGGGACTCATTACCTGTCTGAACCTCCTGTGCCAAGTTTGACTGCCCATCCAACCAGGTCCCAACAGACCATACACCCACAAATATTGGCACCTCAAGAGTTCTGAACAACCACAAGGAGAAACTATGCCTTCTCTGCTGTGGCACCTTCCCTGTGAAATGGGTTACTGTGGGAATTACACCAGGCGCTCTCCTTCTGAGCCTTTAGAAAACAATGAAACACAGAGCTTTTCAAGGAAGCCCTTGGGGAGGTTCTCCTCGATGAATCAAATGTGTGGAGCAAGAGGAAGGGTTGTACTGTATGAGTACCCAGCTTGCTGGGGGGGGGGCAATGTGTAGCCTGCATACTGTAATGAAACTGTAAACTGCCCGGAGACTACTTAAAGTGGTATGGGGCGGTATATAAGCAGAACACTTTTGTTCTTGGCTGCTAGATAGTTGCTTGCTCCCTTTCCTTCTTCTTTTTTCTTTTCTTTTCTTTTTTGAATTTTTCAGTTCTTCTTTCTGTTTTAGAATGTGCTTCAATTATTTTCTGATTATTGCTCTACTTCCTCTACACCACCCAGAGTAGCAATTTGCGAGTCGGGCAGTAAACCAAACAAATAAGCAAGCAAACAAGCAAAGAAATGAATAAACAAATGATCATGATTGTGTGAAACAGTCTGCAAGTTTGGGAAGGTGTAACCCTAGCTTTGTCCACCAAGGGTGGTGTTCTTCCTTCAGCCATTGCATCGGGTTTTGCTGTTATCTGGGCATTACTGGTCAGCCCAGCTACACTGTGTGCAACCAAAGAATACCGAGCTTTCAAAAATAACAATAAGCTGTAGCGAAAGCCGGCTAGTTGAAAGTCCTGACTTGGGTTGTAATTGGATTTGTTCATTTCCACCACACGAAGGCTCTGGACAAGGGGGACTGCAACCGTTACTCCATCAGTTGTTGAGATGAGAGCTGAAAATATATTACAGCTACAGTTGCTTACTTGGGATTAAGAAAAAGTAGATATATTGCACCAACATTATAACCTTTCAATTAAGGTTGCTAACGTCCTCGAATTGTTGGATCAGTGATCTATCTCTGTTTTGTCAAGTGCTTAAATTCTTCTAGTGGATCCTAAACAATGGCACCCAGAAGTATGTTCCACTTAATGAGACAGGATTTATTTCCAAAATGACACATTTAGGGCCGCTGTTACTTGTGTATTATTTTTTTCTGTTTATATTTTGGTATCTGTTCTGTTGTTGCTCTTTCTATATGGAAACAAAGCAATACAGAAAGTCTTTTGGCAGCTCAAAGGCGGACTAGTTGTACTGCCTATCAATCTCCACAGATTGCAGCCAGGGTTTTAAGATACGTGGAGTCAGCCTTCAGTTAAAAGACGTTTAAACGAATGTGTACTGGAGGCTGCGCTCTGTGCATATTAAGAGGTAAGCTCTAGTCTGTGAAAACCTATGCTGAATAACATTGGTTTGGACCTAGTGAGGAAAAACTGTATGAAGAACTGTAATTGAACTTTCTGTGAAGATTCTCAGTCATCCAGGTGAGGCTATCTGGAAGTTGATTCATGCCAACTGGACTTCTTGTGATATTGAAACATTTTGCTACTCATCCAAGCAACTTCTTCAGTCTGAGGGAAGGTAGTGGCGAGTGCTCTAATTTATAATCCACCTTGATTTCACATCACCCTGGTCTGAATAGTTTGGCTGGCATATGATCTGAGCAGTAAGTATTAAAAAAGATCCAAACCTGCTGTTAGCCCCAGTGATGTGACTGCTCCTAGAGTGGAAAAACTGGGGATGGTGTTCTTTGTTATCCCCCTGTCTACTTCTACAGGTCGGCCAATATTCCAATAATGACTGGCTCTGAGATGGCCTCAGAGTCAAGGTGTTAGAGCGCATGCAGCAAAAGGAACCCTGTGCAGCTGCACAGAAGATTCTCCAGCTTCCTCCTCCAACAGTATCTTGGTCCCACGGACCTCTTGGAGCCTTATTGGAACCTGATTGGAACAGAAAGTCAGCATCTCTTCACAGCAAATGAGGAGTCCCCTCCCAACCCCCTCCCATGAGTCATATATTCACACCTGCTCCACCCATAAAGAGGTTTTCATACCAGGAGAGCCTCTTGGTTAGTGATAAACCGTGATCAGGCAATAAGCTCTTTTGTCACAGGCACCTTGTATTTTTAGTCTCCCCTTTTAGGCAGTAATGACATGGAAAATATACTGTATGTTTCTTCCTGGGCAAGTGTGATTCATGGCTCAGTTGTGGCAAAGCATCGGCTCCTCTATTGATAAACATTCTTTCACCATTTGCCAGTTCTTGCTGATGGTGCAGTAAACGGTGATTGGATGAAAAAAAAAACGGCTCGAGGGTTGTAAACTATGGTTGCACCCACCATCTCTTATCTTTCCGTATCTGCAACAAGCATTCTGTGCCGTGCCCAGACGTTCCACCCATAAAAGGCATTTTAGACCCCTATTAGTCATTCTCTGGACGGTGCAGGCCTACTTCAAAAAGATGGCCTTTTAAAAACCTATTCACTGCTTCAAAGAGATGTTGATTAAATTTTCCTGGCATTTAGCTACATCTGTAAATTCTCTATTAATATTTTTATAAAACTGTGTTCAAGGGAGATACGTGGCACTTTAGTCATACCTTATCCCACTGCTGCTTTGCAAGACCTGTATTTCATATTTGCGTTGGGCAATATTTCTATCCACTGTGGTGAGCACCATCTTTATGTTTGCTATGATGTTGCTAAGAAATATATTTTTAAAGTGTTGATACTTTTATTTGCTCATGGAGGAAGCAGTTCCAATTACCCTAAGAGTCTACAATAAATTAAATGCCTATTCAAGTCTGCCTCTTATCTAGGTTTTGGAAAGTTACTTTAAAATAATTCAGTATACTTTAGTTAGTCCTATGGCTCTAAAGCCCTTCCAAAGTAATTGTTGTTGTTACATGTTGTAGGGCTGGGGTCAACCTGTAGTACCCTTAAGAAATGCTTTCAAGGTAAGTGAGATAAAGAAGTGTTGTTGTTTTTTACCAGTTCCACTCCCCTAGTGAGTTTCCATGGCTGAGCCAAGATTCAGACTTGGTTCTCCAAAGTGCTAGCCCATCACTCTGTCTACTATACCACACTAGGAACTCGCCAAAGTAATTTATTAGCAACATATATAAAGTTTTGAAAAGTAACTATATACTCCATTCTTTCTTATTTATTTATTTATTTATTATTTATTAATTTGTTACACTTATATCCCGCCCATCTTCCGAAACGGAATTCTGGGTGGCTAACAATAAACAGAGCTACAAAAACAGCAAGAAAGCAAAAGCAGAATACAGTAAAAATGGGGAGGAACGGTACCCTCAGAAAGGAAAAAGAAATTAAGTGAGAACGTCGCCAAATGCCTCCTTAAAAATGTATGTTTTCAAAACATTTTTGAAGGCGGGCAGGGACAGTGGTAGGCACAGCCCACTGGGGAGATGATTCCACAGCGTGGGGCCCACCACAGAGAAGGTGCGGTTACCCATGAGCAATTTCCGTGCCTCCCTGGGTGTGGCCACCCTCAGTGAGCACGCCTGTGCCATTCTCATGGGCTGTTCCCAGTTGATCTCTGGGAGATACGCTCTGACAGGTACTCTGGTCCCAAGCTGTGGAGGGCTTTGAATATCAAAACCAAGACCTTGAACCTTATCCAGAGGACAACGGGCAGCCAATGCAGGCGGACCAGAAGTGGGGTGATGTGCTCGAATCTATGAGCGCCCACCACCAGTCTGGCTGCCGCATTTTGTACCCGCTGGAACCTCCGGACAAGGGTCAAGGGCAACCCCACCTAGAGGGCACTGCAATGGTCGATCCTCGAAATCATGAGGGCCTGCACAACTGTCCTCAGGGAGGACTCATCGAGGTATGGTTGGATCTGGGCGATCCTGCCGAGATGGAAAAAAGCGGACCTGGAGACCGCCATCACCTGGGCTTCCAGGGAGAGGGCAGAGGGAACTAAGCGGTTCCTTTTCAATTGTGGGGTGGAAGAATGTTTAAAAACATTTAGCCCATGGCACAAACCATGCTGTCCTCCAGTCTTCCTATTTGGGATGGGAACCATTTGTAGATCCTTAAAAAAAAAAAAAGAAATGTGAGAGAAACAGAAAGTGACAGATTTGTCATTTCCTGATCAGCGTTGAGTAGCTACAGCACTGAAGAATCTGGGACTGTCATTTTATGTTGTTAACCATGTTTGTCGTGCTGAATCAGGATTGTTACCTTTCGATCAAAGGAGACTTCTTATCTGGAACACCTATGTGACAGGCAGGTACAATAACATGACCCCCCACCCCACCCCCGTGCTGGGGAAAGCTATGCTTACGGAATCTGATGTCAAATGGGAGCCAGATTTGATTCACACTTTCGTTCCAGAAATGACTTGCATTTACCCTCTTTCTTGTAATCAAAACGGGAAGAAAAGAACAGGTCAACAAGTGGCAGAAAGTCAAATGGACACATTTTAATAACCCAGGTCCTAAAGAGGGGGTTAATCGCTGGAGCTTTGTGGCACAATGGTTAAACTGCAGTACTGCAACCCAATCTGGGCTTACAGCCAGGTATCCCATGTATCCCAGAGCCTGCACGAGGCTGGCTATTAGCCTCCCAACTTTCTGAGGCTGATAAATTAAGTACCCAGCTGGGTGAGGGAGGGGCAATTTTGTAGCCTGCATAATTAAATTGCAAATTGCCCAGAGAGCACTTTAAGTGGCATGGGGTGGAACAGTTAGCGTTTTGCCTTTTTTGCTATACTCTTATATATGCTCTCTCTCTCTCTCTCTCTCTCTCTCTCTTTATATATATATATGCATGTTAGGGTGGATTCGGGTTTCTTCCCGTGTAGAAATCTGGTTGTTTTGGCGACGTTTCGACGAGGTCTCACTCGTCATCTTCAGGCTGGTGTTCTGGTTTCTTTCTTCTTGAAGCAAAGCGTGATCTCAGTTGAAGTCCTTCTATAAATACTGCTGGGGGGGTGTGGTTTGCTTGCTCTGTTGCTGATTGTAGGTTCGTTTGTTCTTTTGTGATCTGCTGTGTGGCTGAGGCGATCGTTAAGGGCTTAACTGCTGGTGGGTTAGATGGCTGTTTAGAGACATCATGTGTGGGTGAGGTGCTGGATGTGTGTCTATTAGCCTTTTGTTTCTTAACGACCTTGGTGATGGGCGTTCTGGCAGCATCCTGGGCTTTGGTGGAGTGGGGTCCTGTGTCTTGTGAATTCATTTTGGTCTGGCTGCGTGTCTGTGGTCTCCCAATGTTTTTTTGGCGTGTGTAAGTGTGCTCCATGTGGTGGCTGGAGTGGGGAGTAGCGGTAGATGGTGCAGTCGTGGTTTTGTTATTGGATGGTGGTTTCGTTTCATCTGTGGGAAGGGTCTGGGTTTGTGTTTGGTGTGGATGGAAGGTGGTGGCATCTTGTGTCCTTTTGGACCTGGTGTCAGTCTTTGTGACAGAGGCTCATCTGTTGACCAGGGCTAGTTCCCAGATGTCAGGCAAGCGGGAGGTGTCATCACGTTTATTCATGTTGTTTGGGTGTTTCTCTATTTCAATGGCTTCCATGATTATTCGACTGTTGAAGTGTTCAGTTTTGGAGATGAGTTTGGTTCTTTTAAAATCAATTTCATGACCTGTTGTTTTTATGTGCTGGAAGAGAGAGGAAGATTTTTCTTCTTTTTTGACTGCGTTCTTGTGTTCTGCGATGCGTGCGCTTATTCTCCTGTTTGTCTGTCTGATGTATGTGGCTGGGCAGACTTTGCATGGTATTTCGTAGACTCCTTGGTTTTCTAGCTCAATCTTGTCTTTGGGGTTTCTTAAAATGTTGGCTATTTTTTGTTCGGTGCAAAAGGCTGTCTTGATATTGTGTTTGTGGAGAATTTTGCTTATTTTGTCTGTGGTGCCTTTGATGTAAGGGAGGAGGGCAGTGCCGTTGTTCTCTTCTGTTTCTTGGTTCTTGGGGGGTGTTTCTTTTTGGATTAGTTTGGTGATGGTGTTTTTTTGGAATCCGTTCGCAATTAAAGCATTCGAGAGAGTGTGTAATTCAGTTTTTAGGTGGTCTTTGTCAGCAAGGCGTTTGGTTCTGGAGATGAGGGTTTTTGCTACGGAGTTGATCTGTGCAGGGTGGTGGTGTGATTGTGCATTTAAGTAGCGGTTTGTATGTGTTTTTTTTTCCGGTAGATGGTATGTCCTAAGGAGCCGTCAGGTTTTTTGTAGATTAGGACGTCCAGGAAGGGAAGTTGGTTGTTGGCTTCTATTTTCCATAGTGAATTGTATTTTGGGGGTGTAGGCTGTTGAGATGTGTGAGGAAGTTGTTCAGTTTGTCTTTCCCGTGTGGCCAGATAACAAAGGTGTCGTCAACATATCTGAGCCAGAGTTTGGGTTTATGTTCGGACTTCTGTAACGCGTTGGTTTCAAAGTGTTCCATATATAGGTTTGCGATGACCGGTGAGAGGGGTGATCCCATGGGTGCTCCTTCTATCTGTTTGTATCTTTGTCCATTGTGGATGAAGTATGTGTTGGTTAGGCAGTGGTTGGTCAGATCTAGGATGTGCTTGGGGGGGTTGTATTTGTTGTGGATAGCTGTCAAGGCTTCTTGAATGGGCACTTGTGTGAAGAGCGAAACAACATCGAAGCTCACGAGTAGGTCATTGGGTTGTAGGTCTTGTTTCTTTATAATTTCTATGAAGTGGAACGAGTTTTGTACGTATGAAGAGATGGATTCTGCATAGGGCTGGAGTTGTTTGGCAAGAAATTTGGCGAGGTTTTGTAGGGGTGAGCCTATGGAGCTGACTATGGGTCTGAGAGGTGTTCCTTCTTTGTGAATCTTGGGGAGGCCGTAGAGCTTGGGGCATCTGGATGATTTCTCTCTGGGGATGATGCTTGGCTTGATTTCTTCACTTAAGGGTGAGGCTTTTATTTTGGCTTTGGTGGTTTTTTCCAGGTAGGTGGTGGGGTCTGTGTTCAAAGGTATGTAAGCAGGGTCTTGTAGTAGGTTGGATAGTTTGGCTTGGTAGTCAGATGTGTTCATCACCACTGTGGCATTGCCTTTGTCTGCTGGGAGAATGATTATGTTGTTGTCTTTCCTCAGGTTGGTGAGGGCTTTTTGTTCTTCTTTGTGTAAATTGCTTCTGGGTGGTTTGCTGGAGCAGAGGATATTGGTGACTTCGAGTCTGATTTTGTTGGCTTCATCTGGGTTGATTTTGGTTAGGCTGGCTTCCACTCCGCATATGATGTTTTCAGTGGGGATGTGTCTGGGGGCGACTGCAAAGTTGAATCCTTTGGACAGGACTTTGGTCTCTGCGATGGTGAGTGTCCTGTCTGATATGTTGTGAACTGTTTGTTTCATGGGCTGCTGTGGGGGGTTGGGCTTCTGGCGTTTTTCCAGTTTGTGGAGTTTGTTGGTGTGTATGTCTGTCTTGTGGGAGGTCTCTGTTTCAGCTCTCCAGGCGGCGAGTTGCTTGGATTTGTTCCAGAGTGTTGGGTGGATTTTGTTGCTGAGTTTGAGGTGGAGAGTGAGTAGGTCTCTGTTGGTTTGATCTAGTAGGTATCTTTTCTTGTGTAGTTCGTTTCTGATTAGGGCTAGTTCTGTTCTTTTCAGGATCCTTTCGCTGGATGGGGTTTTTGAGTGGAATTTCAGTTGGAAGCTTGTGGGGATCACATTTTTATCTCGGCAGTTGCGTAGGAATGCAATGTCACATAAGATGGTGGCTCTTCGGACTTCTAGTTTCTCGTAGGTTCTGGTCAGCTGGAAGGTTTCCTCCCCGTAGAGGTCGGATATTTGTTTTCGTAGATTTTCACGGGTATAGGTATGCATGTTAGGGTGGATTCGGGTTTCTTCCCGTGTAGAAATCTGGTTGTTTTGGCGACGTTTCGACGAGGTCTCACTCGTCATCTTCAGGCTGGTGTTCTGGTTTCTTTCTTCTTGAAGCAAAGCGTGATCTCAGTTGAAGTCCTTCTATAAATACTGCTGGGGGTGTGTGGTTTGCTTGCTCTGTTGCTGATTGTAGGTTCGTTTGTTCTTTTGTGATCTGCTGTGTGGCTGAGGCGATCGTTAAGGGCTTATCTGCTGGTGGGTTAGATGGCTGTTTAGAGACATCATGTGTGGGTGAGGTGCTGGATGTGTGTCTATTAGCCTTTTGTTTCTTAACGACCTTGGTGATGGGCGTTCTGGCATGAAGAGCCCCATGGCGCAGTGGTTAAACACCTGTACTGCAGGTAAAACTGTGTTCATGACCTGGGGTTCAATCCCAGGTAGCAGGCTCATGGTTGACTCAGCCTTCCATCCTTCCGAGGTCGGTAAAATGAGTACCCAGCTTGCGGGGGGGGGGACATACTGTAATTAAAAACTGTAAACTGCCCAGAGACTACTTGAAGTGGTATGGGTTGGTATATAAGCAGACCACTTTTTTGCTTTTTAAATATCACAAGGCACAGGTATGCCCAGAAGGATTCTACTGTATTGACATGGAATTCTATTTTTTCTTGATTTTAAGATGTTCAGGAAGGACACATAATCAGAGCTTGACTGGCCTTTTAACACATTGAACTAGGACGGCAGGCAGGCTTCTTTCCCCTCTTCATAATCTTTGTCCTGCTGTTGCCTTTTCAACTCTCAGTTCTTTCATACTATTCAAGCCATGTGCTCCATACACGTTCATATTTCCCCTCCCCTGCAATCTAATTTCCATAGTAATACATTGGAGCTGCAAATTAATTACAGAAGATACTGTTCTGGTACTCTAGTGTTATAATCATAACACACACCTGAAAAGTGTTCATTAAGACTTCAAACGAAAAAGCTGTTGTCTTAGCTTCCGTAAAGTGAGCTGCTGACTTAAGGAACTCAATATTTTAGCTATCTATTGCACTAACTAGTCATTACAGCAGGTGCACTTCACACATTACGGGAAAAGCAGCACCGATAATTAGAGATGGGCATGACTAGGGAAAATGACGTTTTCAAGTTGTCGTGTGTCGGAGACAGTCCGTTTCGGCTCGTTTCCGTTTTTCAAGAAATTTCGCAAAAATTAGTCAGTTCGTTTTTTCGTTTTTTTCGTTGTAGTTAGTACTGGTTTGGGGGGGTAGCGGGCTCCTGGAGGGAGCTGCAGGAGTCAGCCAGAGCCACAAGTGACAGACTGGCAGACTCTTTGCACCCGCTGTGTCTCACGTACTTGCATGTAGTGCAATGCAAGTAGATCTGGCTTAGGGTTAAGACGGGTTAGCGCAACGGCTAGGGTTAGGCTAGTTACGGGTGAGGTTAGGGTGAGTATTGGGGTGCACCTCTGGGTGCCTCTCTGACCCACTTAGAAGGACAGTGTACTGGCGTATGGGTTAGGCTTAGGCTTAGGGTTCGGGTTTGGGCTACGATTAGTGGGCTGTTTATGCCCGATTGGCACATCCCAGAAGTCTCTGTGGTCAACCTGGCCAAGTGGCCATGCGATTGGTGGAAAATTTGCATGGTCCACTCCCATGGGCGAGCCCATCATTGCGAATGTGCAGGTGTAATAAAATAAAATAAAATAAAAAATAAAATAAAATAAAATAAAATAAAATCAACGGAGACTTTTTTTGCAAGAAAAACCCACTGCTGCTACTGTAAAAATTCAAGCATTTAAAATAGCTAATTTTCGCATGTTTCTGTGGTGCTTTGGTGGGGTTTTGGGCAACGATTTCAAAAAAATATTGCGGTCGCCATTTTGGATCCCCCGCACTGCATGGCAAATGGATGCGCCCTCCCAGCCTGGTACCAGCAGCGCAGCAGTAGCAATAGCCAAGGAGAGGTGGGCGGGGAAACCCCCCCCAAATAAAACACCCTTCTGGCCTGGTAGGTGCCCTCAGACAGTTTTCGCCTACTTTTAGGGCCGGGAATCGTTTTTTTTTTTTAACTTTAAAAACTTTTTTTCTGTACCGCTTGGCATTGCGTGATCGCCGCGATGCAAGTAACGAGCACGACAAATCAGACCAAATTGTTCGTTCGTCGGTTCAAGCTCGAATTCTGGTGGAGTAATTCCCGTTACCGTTTCCGTAGAGTAACGGATACGAGTAACGGAAATGGAAACGGGAATACCGCTAAGTCGTGCCCATCTCTACCGATAATTACTGAAAATAAAGGGGTCCGGTGTGCATACAGAGGATCGTTGGATTGTTACGTGAACACAGGACTTCAAAGGTCTCTGGTTTATTTACAGACAACGGTTCTTCCCCTGCATCTCCCTAAGGATTCCTCTCTGTATCTTTTCTTACAACACAGGGCTCTATCACATGTCCTTTAATATCCTGATTAAATTTCCAGATAAACTGTTTCCAAAAATCTTGTCCCCATGGCTACTAAGCTTAAACACACACACACACACACACACACACACACACAAACAAACAAAAAACAACAACAGTAGGGCACACTTTAGTGAGTTTTCCAAGACCCAAGAAGTAGGGAATTTTTTACTCCGGTTAAAAATCCACATTTTTCCGGATCCAGAAGTCATGTAAACGTGCATATGATCCAGATATCTGCTTTTTATTTTTTTTCCTAGCGCCAACCAGCTTATTTATTTATTTATTTATTTATTTATTTATTTATTTATTTATTTATTATTAAATTTATATCCCACCCATCTTCCAGGAAGGAACTCTGGGTGGCTTACAATCAAACCAAATAAAAGAAAATAGACCACAGGTTACAATAAAAATAAAAGAGGCATAACCCAAAAGCTTGTCCTGGGGCCGGGCAGCACTATTTTATTTTTATTCCCCCTCCCCCTGCGCTGACCATCTGGCTTTCAGGCTGTCAGCACTTTTTAAATTATAATTTTAATGTTTTCCTAGCACCGACCAGCTTGTCCTGGGGCTGGTCGGTGCTTTAAAAAAAAAAAATCCCCCCTCCCCCAGCACTGACCAGCTGGCCTTCGGACTGTCAGCACTTTAAAAAAATTAATTTCTAGCACTGACCAGCTGGCCCTGGAGCTGGTCGGCACACTTTTTTTAAAAAAAAAATCCTTGCAGTAGGAATGGAGAACCCACATCTTCAGTCACATAACCAAGGAAGAAAAGCCAGACTTTCTCAATATCCAGATCTCCCCCCCCCCCCCCCCGGTGAGATAGTGGCCACAGTCTCCATTCAGGTCTTCTGCTCAGATTCCTTCTAAAAGAAGCTGGTAGTCCTTCAATAATTCAGAACCTGCCTGTTTTCACTTTGGCCCCAAACCTAAAATAAAATTCAGAAATCAGAGGATTCAGGCGTTTCTCTTGGTTATGACAAGAAGTCAGCAAAAGGGTAAGACTTTTCTTTATCATAATTGGAGGGTTAAGTAGATCCTTAGGAAGAGATTGTGCCTGTAATAGTTCCGGGGAACTGGCGCAGGTGGTTGGGTTTTGCACTAATCACTAAGATCAGACTTTTCCCTAGAATAATTTCTGGGCAGAAATGGAACCCTCTACAAAGGAAGATCCCAGTTAATTACCCAGGAATTAATTAGCTTGTAGAACAGAAGTAAACCTAAATATTGACTAGGCAGGCACAAGGGCACACAAAATACATGTAACTCCTGTGTAGTGTAATTTAACTCGACTAGCACACTGAGTACCAGAAATGGCAAGCCAGGGACTGAGGGTCGAATGCAGATGACTTTTGCACACCTCCATGGGATCAGCATGAAGTATGCTAGATTTCCAAAACAAATGAAGAATATTGCATTGCATTATGCTTTTCAGTTCCTTTTGTTTGCTTCTGGCTTTTTAAAAAACTCATCCAAGCTCTGCATTTCCTCCCAGTGGAAGGCAGGTTCCATGACTAAGTAAGCCACTTGACTGAGAAAGGATGATCTGTGAGCAAAGGGAAAGGATAAAGGTTTATGTGCCTCCCTAACCTGTGATGGGGTTCCTGCATGGCAGGGGGTTGGACTAGATGGCCCTTGAGGTCTCTTCTAACTATGATTCTTAGAGATGGGCATGAAATAATTTTTTTTGTTTTGTTATTCGTTATTTGTTTCATTACGTAACGAAATGAATAACAACCCGAGGGGCAAATTGAACACGAAACGAAACAAAGCGAGAAAAATTGGTTCGGTTCGGTTTGTTAATGGGGGCGGAGAAGCCGCCTACCTGGTGCTGGTCCAGAGGTCCTTTCACGCCGAGCTGCACGGAGGGAGCACATACCTTGTCAGTGCCATTGAGAGACACAGTGGGCTCGAGCCTCAGCCCAGCCCCAGGAGGATAGATAAGAAGCAGGCTGCATTTAGGCAACCACAGCAGCGTGGTTTCAAAGCTTCTGCCCCCTTGCACCTCCCTCCCATGGCCCATTATCGCGGGGCTGATCAGGAGGGGTGATAAGAAGGAGGCTGCACTTAGGCAGCCAGAGCAGTGCGGCTCCAACGCCACTCCCCCTCTTTATTCCTCCCACGCCCGTTTATAGGCACCCCCCCCAGCTCCAACCGGGCCCCAGGGGCCACGCAGTGGGTGCTGGAAAAAAGCAGGTCAAATGAATAACAAATTAAGGAAACAACAAAACAATTTTTTGCAAAAAATGACAAAAAATGAAATGAAACAAAATGAACTCCTTAACAAAATGAAACACAATTTTTGATTCATGCCCATCTCTAATGATACTATGAACCCACTATTTTTAACGTTTGCAGGTGTAGCTGGGAGGGACCATTCAGTGCTCGGGTGACTCTCAGTCTGTACAGAACTAGCCAATAGTTCCTTCCCTGCTCACTCCTATTGACCTTCCCCCTCCCCCTCTGCCCTGTGGTCTGCCAGTGAATCAGCTGAGGCCTGTTGCTTAAAAACAGTCCTATATGTTTTTAGTGTGCTGTTCACTGCATGTGATCAAAATTGTTTATTTCCTACAAATAATGTCTCAGTTATGAGTCTTGAGGATAAGGCGTGGACAGCTTTGGGGAGACTTGAAGCTGCTTCTGCTCTTTTAACCCCAGCACTTCTGCTGTGCAGTGATTGGAATTTATCCTAGTTCAAAACTCTGCAACATGTTCTAAGCCTGATTCCCTTACAATTGCATGCATCTCAGTATTCACTGGCAGCAGCTCTTTGAAAGAATCTCTTGGAGGGCAATAGGCAATTCAGGAAGCTGCTTGGGTAGGGTGGAAAAAAATCCACGATCCCTACAGTTATAAGAACAAGGGTAACTAGTCGCCCCTGAACCCAAGATTTGGAAAAATATAGGCAGATGAGTAAGAGCAATGCACTTCCCCTTGATTGTAGCCCACCATGATATTTTTTTTTAAAAAACAATCATGGTGGTATCAATCCTGCATCTTAATGCACCAGCATTTACCTTAAATATGGGACTGTTGCCACTAATCTCCTCTTTTGTTAATATAATTACCTTGTGACTAACTAATATATGGTAGTCCTTGTGGTTTTTATTATTATTATTATTATTATTATTATTATTATTATTATTATTATTATTATTATTATTATTATTATTATTATTATTATTATTATTAAAGAAGGTTCTCATTCCAAGGCTTGAGCTGTCAGGGTGCAATTATCATTATGTTTTCCACACAAATTATTGCATTATTTAAAGCATCTTACAGCAGTTCTATCGGTGACCTCTTTCATGAACTTTTCCTGTCTTTCCCCTTCTCCCCCCCCCACCCCATCGCATCGACTAATAATATCCCGGTGATTAGTAAACATCATTAGATCCTTTATGCCATAGTTTGGGTTATGGACCATTGTAGAAGCACAGGTTATCCTGAATTTTAAACATAACATTAACAGAATTATTGCTAAATTTAATAGACAAGTTTTATTAATAAGCACATACAATTGCAAGATGTCAGTGAAAGTTCAACTGTGTTAATTTTCTCCTTGGCAGCACAAGGAACGGGGAACATAATTAAGCCTCTATTTCTCATCCTCGCCCCATACCTAAGGCATGAGCGTTACTGTTTTACAATGAGTTACAATTAATACCACCATCTACTGGGGAGCAACCACTGGCAAAGAAATATGAACCAAGACGTCCGTAATTTGCTGTGGGTTGAAGCCGCTTACAAAATCTCACCACTTCTAAAACAGAAATGCATTTCTTTACAACCAGTCTTCCCATGCATCGTAAAAAAGGGCATTTTGTGAGATGTTATAATTTTAGACTAAGAGAGATGATTCCAGGCTCAAGTCCTGAAAGGCTATTTCATGGAAGAGCCAGAACTAAGAATGTTACATTATTAAGAAGGAACTCATTGTGTTATTCATTACTTCTTGGTATCCACATGATCACGGTCATTATCCATATGTCCTCAGCTCATGCAAGCGATTCATGGTGTATGATGAAAACACTGTGGTGTCACTGCAAACAGGCTGGAAAAAATTGCAGACAAATACTCCCACATTCCATGTTTTAGTTAGGAGTGAGTTTAGAGATGGATTTCCACTACAACATTCCTCCCCGGTCACACATTGTTATTCCCACCACCAACCAGTACCAGTTCCCCCATTCTCTAGTGCAGTGATGGCGAACATTTTAGAGACGGAATGCCGAAACTGCGATTCAATACCCACTAATTGTTTTCGCAAAGTGCCAATACAGCCATTTTACCTGAATACAGGTGGCTGTGAAGAGGAGATGTCGGGTGCCCACAGAAAGGGCTCCGAGTGCCACCTTTGGCACCCGTGCCATAGGTTCGTCAACACTGCTCTACTGGCACAATATGAATGCACCAAGCTGTCCCTTTTAATCATGGCCCCGTTTTCAAAAACCAACAAAATAGAACCAGAGTCCTCCTATTTTGGCCAACTCCTGCCTTCCTCCTGCACCTGCTAGCCTGCCTGCATGTTATGGCATCTGAAAGACTCATGTATTTCTTAGACCTGCCTTGGTCTTCTTGATTGTATTCTTGCCTGCCTGCCTGCCTGCCTGCGTGGTCGAGTGCAATTCTATTGATACAGCCCAATGTGCCTTGGTGGGCTTCAAGGGGAGAGTTTGAGGAAGCTCCACTGCAATTTTCATGCTGCTAGCTGCCTGGGATCAGTATTTTCAAATAATTTTACATTATAAATGATTTTTTTCTTTGGGGCACCCCATTTTGTACTTTAAAAATGCAAATTATTTTTCCTGGGGGCATTTTTGTGGAGTTCAATAACTTGTCCTCCTATACCCCAAACCTCTCCAAATTTGGGGTGATTCAAGGGGGGGGGGTTGCAGATGTTCCACTGCAATTTTCATGCTGCTAGATGTCTGGGATCAGTATTTTCTAGCACAGAAAATTATACTTAGATTTTTTCCCATGAGGCACTCACTTTGAACTTTAATAACTCACCCCTCCAAATCCCAAATTGCTCCAAATTTGGAGGGCTTAAAGGGGACTGTCCCAGGAAGGGACCCTCCAAATTTGTTGCCTCTAGGACCCCAGGGTCCTCTTTTATAGAGAAATGAATTGATTCATTTCTGTTTCATTTCATACAATATTTTCAAAAAGATATATTAGTAACAAAACAAAACGAATCATGGGGGTCAACAAAACAAAACAAAATGAAACACAGTTTTTCCATTTCATGCCCATCCCTACTACCTATAATACTAAAGGAGTGATTTATGCTATAAGGTGCCTTCTCAATATAAATAAGACCTTCATACTCCTCAAGTTACATATAGTGGAAGGAATGTGAGATGGATGCATGCTGGTATGTAAGGTGTATGCATGCTTGGCCTGGAATAAGGTGAAGAACCACAGAAAGAGAGAGCTGAAAATGGACGAACAGAACAAAGGTATGATGGGACTTTGGGAACCTGATGATGAGACTCTAACTGTTCACTGAAATGAGCTCAACTTTTGAGCCTTGAACTCCTAAACTATGGTTTTAGCATCTTGGCAGACCTCATCTACTGTTAGCAGTTTTGGGAATTCGGAGAAGGAAAATCCTGTTCCTTGAGTCTTCCAAACCATAGGTGGATTGCATACTTAGTGATAAGGACATGCAAAATTACAACTAAGTGCATTGCATGGGTGATGGTGGCCATCAATGCAGGAAAGGACAAAGAAACACCTGGTGCGTATGCTCAGCTGAAATGTTGCCCAGGAAGGATACAAGAAAAGAACCTGAACAGTTAGAACTTTGTACTCCAAGACCAAAGTTTTTGGCTCATTTGCCCTCTTCTTTGGAACCTCAACGATGCTGATCAAGAGCTCTTCTCTTTCTGTCGTGGTTAGCATGAATGGGATGCATGAATGCATTGTGTGAATGAAACCCCAATTATTAGCTCTAGCTAATGGAAAATAAAGTGTATTCATTGTCACCTACTATTTTGTCTTATGGGGTCCTTTTGCTGTTTATCTATAGCATTGTTTTTGCAATACAAAAGGACTATTTGGTGACAACAGAACATCTGAGGAACTTGAGAAGTAAACGATTGTGTAGCCCTCTTGTTAGTAGTTACTGTATGGAATTCAACCACTCAGAAAGAGACTTAAAACTTTGGGCTTGTGGATGCAATCCCTGTGAAAAATGAGAAATCCTTCAATAGAAAATTGACTGGATTTTGAAATTCAACACTTGAGCCCCTCGTGGAGTAAATGAAGACATAGACTTTCTGCCTCTGCTGTAACACAAGCATGTCCAAACTCTGGCTCTCCTGATATTTTGGACCACAAATCCCAGAATTCCAAGCCTGTATTGCCAATGGCAAAGGACTGTGGGAGTTGTGGTCCAAAACATCTGGAGGACCGAAGTTTGGACATGCCTGCTGTAACATCTCCCCCACAGCCTCGCAGGCAGAGAGATTTGGCGTTACCAACTCAGCTGCAAGTTGATAATAAGTGCACATCACTCTTCCTATAATTGTGTAGTATCTGGAGCTGGTACAAACCAAATTAACTTGTGAAGTTTCAGTTCTAAAATCTTGGTATGTATCATGTAATGTATGTTGTCACAGATTCATGCTTGCAGACTAGTACTACTAAAAACACAGAGATTTTACTGTGGAGAATTCATAGGAAAAATGGATTGCCTATTCATTGATATGAATTAAAATGAGCATTAAATATAGACAGTTATGGTTGTTCTGAACCTGTTGTTTATAAGTAATTCATTTCTGGTTTTATACAGTGCGCCTGAAGAAAGTTGTGCCCTCAAACACACTGAGCATTTTTAAACTAGAATAAACACTGTTCACATTTTTCTACACCCTGAGACCTAGACTTTCTTTCTGATTTCTTAGACCATCACAGTTCCTTATGTTTTGGGGGGGGATGTAGACAAATACTCCCAGACTCCCTCTAGTAAAAAACATTACTGATAGAGATGGGCACGACTAGGGAAAATGACGTTTTCGAGTTGTCGTGTGTCGGAGGCAGTCCGTTTCGGCTCGTTTCCATTTTTCACGAAATTTCGCAAAAATTAGTCGGTTCGTTTTTTCGTTTTTTGTTGTCGTTAGTACTGGTTTTTTGCGGGGGTAGCGGGCTCCTGGAGGGAGCTGCAGGAGTCAGCCAGAGCCACAAGTGACGGACTGGCAGACTCTTTGCACCCGCTGTGTCTCACGTACTTGCATGTAGTGCAATGCAAGTAGATCTGGCTTAGGGTTAAGATGGGTTAGCGCAAGGGCTAGGGTTAGGCTAGTTACGGGTGAGGTTAGGGTGAGTATTGGGGTGCACCTCTGGGTGCCTCTCTGACCCTCTTAGAAGGACAGTGTACTGGCGTATGGGTTAGGCTTAGGCTTAGGGTTCAGGTTTGGGCTACGATTAGTGGGCTGTTTATGCCCGATTGGCACATCCCAGAAGTCTCTGTGGTCAACCTGGCCAAGTGGCCATGCGATTGGTGGAAAATTTGCATGGTCCACTCCCATGGGCGAGCCCATCATTGCGAATGTGCAGGTGTAATAAAATAAAATAAAATAAAATAAAATAAAATAAAATAAAATAAAATAAAATCAACGGAGACTTTTTTTTTGCAAGAAAAACCCACTGCTGCTACTGTAAAAATTCAAGCATTTAAAATAGCTAACTTTCACATGTTTCTGTGGTGCTTTGGTGGGGTTTTGGGCAACGATTTCAAAAAAAATATTGCGGTCGCCATTTTGGATCCCCCGCACTGCATGGCAAATGGATGCGCCCTCCCAGCCTGGTACCAGCAGCGCAGCAGTAGCAATAGCCAAGGAGAGGGGGCGGGGAACCCCCCCCCCCAAATAAAACACCCTTCTGGCCTGGTAGGTGCCCTCAGACAGTTTTCGCCTACTTTTAGGGCCGGGAATCGGGTTTTTTTTTAACTTTTAAAAACTTTTTTTCTGTGCCGCTTGGCATTGCGTGATCGCCGCGATGCAAGTAACGAGCACAACAAATCAGACCAAATTGTTCGTTTGTCGGTTCGAGCTCGAATTCTGGCAGAGTAATTCCCGTTACCGTTTCCGTAGAGTAACGGATACGAGTAACAGAAACGGAAACGGGAATACCTCTAAGTCGTGCCGATCTCTACCGATAATTACTGAAAATAAAGGGGTCCGGTGTGCATACAGAGGATCGTTGGATTGTTACCTGAACACAGGACTTCAAAGGTCTCTGGTTTATTTACAGACAACAGTTCTTCCCCTGCATCTCCCTAAGGATTCCTCTCTGTATCTTTTCTTATGTCAGTGAGAGTTAAAGAAAACTGTTATAAAGTACATTGGAGATGGTATATAACACCTGCAAAGTTAAATATAATAAATAAAGAAATATATCTGATTTGTTGGAGATGTAAAAAAGAAAAAAGGGACCTGTTTACATATGTGTTGGGCATATGAGAAAAGGAAAATGGAATGGACATTGCTTTTTAATGAAATACAAGAAATATTAGGGGGAAAGATTCAAATGTCCCCCCAATTGGAATTGTTAAAACATGGTTGCAGATACACAACTGAAGAAAGAGGAGGGGGAATTGGTAATTATAATGGTTAGGGTCGCAAGATTGATTTTTGCCAAATATTGGAAATCTAATAATCAATTAATATTGGAGGAATGGTATAATGAACTAGAAAAGAAAAAGGAAGATCATCCACATTCTTAATAGTTCCTTTTACAATACAGTATTTGAAATGTGGTGCTGGAGGAGAGCTTTGTGGGTAACGGGGACCACCAGAAAGATGAAAAGGTGGGTTCTAGATCAAATTAAGCATGAACTAGCTCTGGAGGCAAACACGATGAAATTGAGGCTCTCCTCCTTTGGGCACAATCATGGGAAGGGAAGGTTGTCTGGAAAAGACAGCAATGCTAATTGTTCATCACTTATCTTATGAGCCTGTTTCAAACCAGGATGACATGAGCTCAAAGTGAACTAAAGTGGACCCTTGTATAACAAACAGTTTGTATAACATAAAATCTGAACAACATAATCAATTCTGGAGATAGGGGAAATTTGCTTAACATAATTGTCTATGGGGCGAATCTGTACAACATAAAAATGGGATTACTCCGTTTTCAATGCATTCCTATGGGAAATTTGTATAAAGGAAAATTTGCTTAACATAATTTCATTTGGAACGAATTAATTCCTTTATACAAGGTACCACTGTATAAAATGGAGGATTTGCTACTAGCTTTCATCAGACTGACAAAGGTGTTTGGATAAGCAGCGAAACGTTTCAATCTCTCAAGAAAAAAAGTCCAGTTGCTGTGATTCAACTTTCATGTAAACTCACCTGGATGACTGAGAATCTTCACAGAAACACCTAAAGTAGAAAAAAAAGAGTCCTGCCCAAATACCACCAAAATTGGTTAATGTGTGTGTTGTTGTGGGTTGCTTCAGTAAGTGGACGTCTCTCTGCGTGCTAGTTATAGCCGGGCTAGCTGGCTGCTTCGTTGTTTTTTTATTTCTTACCACAATGGACTGCCCAGATCCAGATAATCTGTTTTCTTTCTTTCTTTCTTTCTTTCTTTCTTTCTTTCTTTCTTTCTTTCTTTCTTTCTTTCTTTCTTTCTTTCTTTCTTTCCATTTCTTCTGACTGATTCCCCCCATGTTCTGTTGCCTGCTTTTGTAGATTGGTTCCCTGTTGCCTTATTTCTATGATTTTTTGGGGGGGTGGAATAGTTTTCAGAGTCTTTTCAAGGGCTTTGTATTGCTAGCAAACATGAATGATAGAAAAGGAAATAAACAGCCTGAAGAACGCTTCTCCATTTGTGTAAAATTAAAGGATCAAGGAAAGAAGGAAGGAAGGAAAGAAGGAAGGAAGGAAGGAAGGAAGGAAGGAAGGAAGGAAGTATCCTATTACATTGATTCTCTTACTGATGCATTATCGTTGTTTTGTCACACCTGAACAAGGGGTAATCATTTTGGGAACGATGAATCCTAACCCGGAGTCCATGTAGAGTTGAGCCATGTGACTTTAAGTTTCTTTCTTGCTGTATCTGCAATTATGCTTCCCCGCATTTCTCTGATTTTGCAGGAGTTATATCTTGATACAGTTCATAGTTCTCTCTTTGTCATTTCCACACTTAGCAGGGACTGATTGGTTGCAGACAGTTTCATGACAATCAAATGCAGTTCTCTCTAACTATGATTTAAATTGTCCTTCCTGAGATGGCTATTAAAATCAGATGCCTCATATTCCTATGCTATCTTTTAAATTCAGCCTCCTTTAGACCCAACCCTCTCCCTCCACACGATGAGTTAAAAAGACGGGTTTATAGAGTAGGGATGTTGTCACGTGACTAGAGACACAGTCTGCCTCCTTAAAAGAAAGATCAAATGTGTGGAATTAATAAATACCAAATCATAATTACTGTATATACTCGAATATAAGCCTGTTTTTTCAGCCCTAACTTTGGGCTGAAAAAAGGGGCCCTCGACTTATATTCGGGTCAATACTTTTAGCCACTGAGGCAAGTGTTTGGGTCAGTGGCTAAAAGTCATTTTAAACATCGTGCACCACTTCTTCTGACCCCCTTCATCACGGGGGAGCACTTGCCTCGGTGGCTAAAGGTCATTTTAAACATCACACACCTCTGCCCCAACTCACAAAGGAGGAGTTGACAGGCCCTGCTGCATTTCCCACCCTAGACTTATGCTCGAGTCAATATGTTTCCCCAGTTTTAGGGACCTTGACTTATATTTGGGTCAACTTATACTTGAGTATATGCAGTAATCAGTTATATCCATGCAGCTGCAGCATACATTCATGAGGTCCAGCCTAAAATATTTGTCTGCCTGAGGTGAAACAGGAAGTCAAGGTGCATTGTAGGCAGTCAAATTACTGTGGCATTTGAGGCAGAAAATTCCATGGGTGGGTCTTTCTTTTTGTGTGAAATTCAAAGTAGTTTTTTATCATAGCCAATGTCCATTATATCTATATACATATACAAATACAATAAAAGCAGTATAGCAATCAGACAATATTATTGTTTAACAATATAAAAGGTAAAATTCAAGTTAAAAGTATATACAAATATGTTAAAAATCTCTAAAATGGTATCCCCATAGTCATAATTGTACAACCTTTAAGACAAACTGTCTGTAAATAACTTAATACCTTGTATTTCTTCAAACACTACCTGCTCCCTCTTGATTGCTTATCCAGCTAACACTTAGCATTATAGCCATCTTCTTTTTGTGTGAAAATGAAGCACCAACAGCAAAGTAAGGCACTAACAATGCACTTTCTTTTCACGGCACCCAGATTTGAAGCTCACAATGTGGTGCGCTCCTATTGCTATGGACACCTCACTTGTGGTGTGCCCACGTTTTTGTGTGTGGATGGTGCTTGGGTTGTAACTAGACATGGGCATGACTTGGTGAAATTCTCGTTTCCGTTTCCGTTCCTCGTTTCCGCTACGTAACAGAAACGGTAATGACAATTACTCCGCTAGAACTCGAACTCGAACCGATAAAAGAAAAATTGGGTCTGATTTGTCGTTGTTGTTCCTGGCATCACAGCGATCACGCGATGCCAAGCGGCACAGAAAAAACGTTTTAAAAATACCCCCCCCCGATTCCCTGCCAAAAAAGCAGGAGAAAATATGCCTGCCTGAGTGAGGGCACCTACCAGAGGGGTGGTTTCTGGGGGGGGTCCCCCCCTCTCCTGTCCTGGGCTGCTCTGGTGGGGGGCATCCTCATCGTCTCACCAACTCGCTATGCCATGCGGTGCGGGCGGGGGATCCAAAATGGGGTGACCGCAATATTTATTTTGAAATCGTGGTCCAAAAACACACCAAAGCACCACAGAAACATGCGAAAATAGCTATTTTAAAACTGCCTGAATTTTTACAGTAGCAGCAGTGGGCTTTTCTTGCAACAAAACGTCTCCAATGATTTTATTTTATTTTATTTTATTTTTTATTTTTTTACACCTGCGCAATGATGGGCTGGCCATGGGAGTGGACCATGCAAATTTTTGGAGCCTTTCCACCAATTGCATGGCCACTTGGCCAGGTTTTGACAGAGACTTCTGGAATGTGCCAGTCGGGCATAAAAAGCCCACTAACCGTAGCCCGAACCCTAACCCTAACCCTAATCCTAACCCTAACCCATATGCCAGTACACTGTCCTTCTTAGTGGGTCAGAGAGGCACCCAGAGGTGCACCCCACTAACTCACCCTAACCTTACCCGTAACCCTAAGCCTAGCCCTTGCGCTAACCCTAACCCTAAACCAGATCTGTGTACTCGCATTGCACTACACGCAAGTACACTTCCCTTCTTAGTGAGCCAGAGGGCGCCCATAGGGGTCCTCTCTCACTTCTCCAGCCCAAGTGCACCATACACCAGTATGCCAGTATGCTTAGTGAGTCACAGTAGAGGCACCCAAAAGAAAGAGAGGTGCCTCTGCCTGCCACTGCAACTTGGTATGCATATCCAATTGGCTATGCATGCCATTTTGTAGCGGGCCAGAGGAGGCACCCACCCCAGGTGCCTCCAGGAGCCCGCTTTCCCTTCATAGCGGTCCAGAGGAGGCACCCACCCCAGAGAGGTGCCTCCAGGAGCCCGCTACCCCCCCCCAAAACCAGTACTAACGACAGACGAAAAAACAACAAACAAAATGACAAATTTTTGAAAAATTTCACGACAAATGGAAACGAGCCGAAACGGGCCGGCTCCGACACACGACAACTCGAAACATCATTTTTCCTGGTCGTGCCCATCTCTAGTTGTTACTTTCACCACAGACCAAGGACTCAAGGCCTAGTGAATGCTTAGCCCAGTGCTCAGATAAGCCTGATGACTGAATCCCAAATATGCCAAGAATGGTTGTGAAAATCAAAGACCGTTTTGATGGCCTTTATATCAGAGTTCTTAGGACCGCTGGAGGGTCCACAAAATGATGCACCCCCAAATGCAGCTGGATTGCAATTTTACCGAAATCTTTCAAGATGTGTTCAAGAGGAAGGAAAGGACGAAGGAAGGAAGAGAAAATAATCCATTGCCTATAATGCCAGCAAGTGCTTAATTGGTCACAGTGTTGTTGCCCAGCAACCATTTCACTTTCTTCATTTCTCTCTCTCTACTTTTCTTTCAAAAAATGCACTATCTGCCTTCAAGGATCTGCAGGCATGTATATACGCTCATACAAAGTGGCAGGAACTGAATGGTAAAATCCTAGTCATTTTCCATAAAGCATGTTGTTTTACAAAATAAATAAATGATCCTTGGTCTAGCTATCCTTTTTCGTATAGAATTAATTTTATTGGAAGAGGCACCCAGGGATATTTTGTAACCAGAGAGGCAAGGATTGCCATACATTAGGGAACTTATACTAATATGAGGTAATTTGCCTTCTTATTTAGTCTAGAGATCTGAGGTAATCTGTATTTTTATGAAGTTGAATAGGATACGAAGAGAAAGCTATTAAGAAGGGTTTTTTTTTAATCATTTCTGTGAGTCTGTTTACTAGTATAGGAGATCCAGCCAAAAAGCAGCCATTTCCCATCTTCAATAAAATACAATACAGTATTATTTTCTGTTGTTAGCATTTGGCCTTGTTTTTTCAAACAAAAAGAAGATATGAAACATGTTTAAATGGCTTATTTCTCAGACATTATTAAGTTCAAGGAAAGATATGAAGCAGCTGTCAGATGTTGTGGACGATCAGACAGCAATGTTTTCCAACGCCTAAAGAAAAAACAAAACAAAACACACAATGGTTTTGTTTTTCCTGTTTGGAAAGCATGGGGCTAGATTGCATGGTAGACAAGACATTCTTTGCCATTTCCATAGTCCTCTTGTTTCCTTCCTGACTGTTAGGAATCATCTTTTTGTTTGGTGCAGGATGAGGTGTGGTGCATATGTCACTTGTGTTGCCTTGTGGGTGTCACTTTCCTTAATTGCTCTGGATGTTAATGGTCATTTAATCCTATATTCTACAATCCAGCAAGCACTATTTTGTAAAGGTTAATGAAGCCTTTAGGCAATTATGATCTTTACAATTCTCCCTGACCTTTGTGAAATGGCTTGCTTCCTTGTCACCGCCCCCCTTTTTTATGCTATTGACAGTAAGTGATTCGGGTGGTGGGGGAGAGAGAATTAAAATCTCTATGAATGTGGAATGCATAAAAGAGTTTATCCAAACATTTGCAGGGTGACAAATACCATCTGATACTCCCACATAAAATATTTTTCTCCAGAGCTTCTTGTAGGTGAATTTTCTGTATCCTCCTTTTCTTCCTCATCACAATGGTTTAGGGCTCTATCCCATGACCGCTAAAACGCACTTTTAACTTCCAGAAAAGCCGCCTCCAAAAATGGTGCCCTCAAAAGCAGCCACCTTTTCTGAAGAAAAAAAAATCAGCCACACCCCCTGAAGCGTGTTTTCCTGGTACTAGCTCTGAGGGTAGTGGGTTGTTTTTTTCCAGTCACATGATGATGTGCCTGTTTAACCAGCTCAAATGGCAATGGGGACTAGAAAAGCCGCTTCTTATCCCCATTTTTCAGCAAGGCGGGGATTCTGGCTCAGCTGAAGGTCACATGTGGGGAGAGAGAGCTGGAGCTTTGGATGTGAGAGAGGGGGATGAGAGAGAGGGGGAGGAAGGCTTGCAAAGCAGCGAGGGAGGGTTTGTGTGCATGTGTGCTGAGAAAGGAGTGTGTGTGTACTGAGGAGGAAGCTACCCCCTTTCGATGTTTATCACCCGCTACCTTTCACACAATTGCAGAGCCAAGAGGGGAAGGGCTTGGATAGTGCAGGATGCTCTTAACTGCCTGCCTGCCTGTCAACCACAGCCTCCTCTTTAAGGGGGGAGGAGGGGGTTGCAAGGCTCCAGCTGTTTTGTTCTTCCCTCCTCCCCTGTCTCTATGATGAATGAAACCTTTCCGGTGCTACCTTTGCAACACACACACACACACACACACACACACACATATGCAAACACACAACCAAAGGGGAATGGGTGGCAATTGATCCCTGAAAGACATCATTTTTTTTGCTAGACTCCCAGCTTCCAGAGAGAAAGAGAGAGGAGGAAATGCCATTTTGAAGTGGCTTCCAGACATGCAAACACATCCAAGCCGGATGCGGTTTCAGCAATCGTGGGCATAACATGACGCAGCTCTTCAACCATGTGACCATTGGGCCAGAGAAACCACCTTCTGTTGCTATATGTCTCAAGAAGTGGACATGTCCATGAAATGTTACATTAAAAATGAAAATTAGTTTTTAAGGTGCCACATGCCCTAAGTGCATCCAATCTCGCCTGATTTCAGAAGCTAAGGTGTTGGTCCTGATTAGTACTTGGATGGGAGACCACCAGGGAATACCAGGTACTATAGGCACCTGGAGTAGGAACTGGCAAACCACTCCAGTATTCCTGCCAAGAAAACTCCATGGACATGGAGTCACAAAGAGTTGGTTACGACTGTAATTAAATGACATAACACACACATGTTTTGTGTATTTTCTTTTGTTTTTCTTTGATTTTTGCCTGCAACACCTTTTATTTTGAATCACTTTTTCCGGCCATTGGATAACAGCCTTAGTCAGAGTGGGAACATGGGGAAGGGAGGAAGGCCAGCCAATGATGGAAGGCATGGGATAACCTGTCCACCATACAGATAATAAACAGCCACGCTCCCTAACCCCTGAAGGCCATGTGCTTGGTCAGGAGTTTGTTTTTATGTTATTCACTCTCTGAGAAGATATCATCATCTTTCACACCTTCCTTCTGTTTGACCTGCCCAATGATTCCTTAGAGCAGGCCTGCCCAACAGGTAGACCGTGGGCTACCGGTAGCCCGTGAAGGGTTCAAAAGTAGCCCTCTGGCCACCAATAAAAAAGTGAGGGGGATAAGTTCTCCACCCTACCCTTCCCCATCCCAAAGACCACCACTGCCCCAGCAAAGTTCTGGGTCTGCCAGCCCACTGTCGTAGCCGAGCGGGGCAGTTCAAGGGCCGTGGCAGAGTCCCCTGCTCCCCCACTGGCCAGATGATTGAGCAGGTGCAAGGGAAGTGTGCATGTTCAGCCTTCCCATAGGAATGCATTGAAAATCAATTAATCCATTCTAGACGAGCATGTGCTTGGGATGGACAAAATTCGTAAGTAGAGGTAGCCCTCAGGCACTTTGTAAGTAGTGTAGTAGCCCTCAGGCACTTTGGGCCAGAAAAAGTAGACCTTGGCCTGTTCAAAGTTGGACAGCCCTGCCGTAGAGGTTCGTCCCCTGGGAAAAGTGAGACACTGAGCCTCCACGACGGCTCAGGTTACCTCCAGCTAGCCTGTTTCTGCCTGCATCCTTGATTAAATGCATGG
This sequence comes from Phrynocephalus guinanensis, assembly GCA_037367245.1. NCBI lineage: Eukaryota > Metazoa > Chordata > Lepidosauria > Squamata > Agamidae > Phrynocephalus > Phrynocephalus guinanensis. The sequence continues at coordinate 30,826,218 of CM074732.1, read as the reverse complement.
GGTGGAACACTATTCCCCTAAAGGGAATACATTATTACAGAATAAAAGGCCACTGAACTGTAAAAATCCACACACAATACACACAATACAATCTGTACACCGGAAACAAATTACTGAAGATCTATGCAGAATCGTAGAATCATGGAATATTGAAGTTGGAAGGGGCCTATGAGGTCATCAAGTTGCTCCATGGAGGAATGCAAATCAAAGGACATCTGCCAGGTGGTCATCCAGATTTCTCTTGCCTCCAGAGTTGGAACACTCACAATCTCTTGAGATTAATTGGTTCCATCACCATACTACTCTAACAGTTAGGAAGTGTTTCCTGCTATTCAGCTGAAAGCTGGGCTCGCTTATCTTTAACCCATTGTAGCATGTCCTGCACTCTGGGGTGATTGAGTGCAGATCGTGCCCCTTCTCTGTAGGACAGCCCTCCAAATATTTGAAAAGTGCTATCATATCTCCCCCTCAGCCTTCTTTTCTCATGCCCAGTTATTTCAGTCTTTCCTCATAGGGCATGGCTTCCAGCCCCCTGATCATCCTTGTTGCCCTCCTCTGAACTTGTTCCAATTTGTTAGAATCTTTCTTGAAGTGCAGTGTCCAGAACTGGACACAATACTCAAGGTGAGGCCTAAAAAACGCTGAATAGAGGGGGGCAGGCACTCATTGGATTTGGGAACAGAACAGATAAAAAGATGACAGACTCTGATCAAGAGGATTCCTATGGCTGATATCCTGCAGTTCTAGAAAGTGACATGAAAGCTGTTCCAAAAACTCTAAGGCCGCTACCACACTTCCTTGAGCAGCTGCTTTTTATTTTGCATCACCTTATCTCCTCCCGTGATCACATGGTCACTACAGCAGGTCGGCAGTCCACACATCAGTGGTTGTTTAGCAATCGGCTTCCCTGTTCGCACTTGGCTGAACCGCTTTAAAGTACGACAGGGAAATGGCAGAAACAGGGGGAAAACAAAAAAAGGTGGCGTAGTATGTCTGCAAATACAACCAAATTGCTTTAAAAGGGGGTGCAGGAACTGATTAAAAAAACACCAGTGGTCGTCGTAAGAAAAAATGACACAGTGGTCAAAAATGGGCGTGGCCAAGGGGGCTCTTCAGAAAAAGTGATTTGAAAAGTGAACAGTGATTTTTAAGGCACTTTGTCTTTAACGAAAAGGCGTTTCAAATCTAAAATGTGGTAATGGTCTAAGTAATAAATCACCAGGAGTAGATGGACTAACAACAGAACTATTTCAAGCTACAGAGACTGAAAATACTAACAAAAATATGGCAACAAATACAGCCACTCCCCACTTAACAACCTACCTCTTTAATGACCACTCAGGCACCTCCATGTCTATTCCCCCCCCCCACCTTTTGTTCTGCTTCTCCCATGGTCTCCCAGAAAGCATTCCCACTCCAGCCTACCAGCAAAGAGGGCAGCCTCAACAAACCACAAGCCTGCTCACTTAACAGCCAATTCACTTGATGACCTAATCATAGGAACAGAACCCCGTCTCTAAGTGTAAAGGCTCAATATCCATTCTGAATTTCCAAGAAACAAGATGCCAAAGAGTGCAGTAATAGGAAGACCATTGCAAGCAAAGTGATCTCAAGGTGTTGCAACAAATTGTTTTAACTTTGAATTCCAGAAAATGGCTGACCAGAGGGGGTTCCTGATTTTTTATTTGTGATAGTGCTTTGATGCTTAACTGTGCTCACTTGAAGGTCTCTGGATGTTTTTGCAACTTGAAGTGATATGGGGAGGTATATAAGCAGACCGCTTTGCTTTGCTTTGGTTTAATTGTTGTCCTGAAACCCGAGCAAGTTGCATAGATTTCACACTGCACCAGATGATTTCTCTGAGTCTAGACAGTCAACAACACTCAAGGAAATAATGTCCCCATGAAACCTGTGGCGTTTATTTTTCGTTTTGTAGAATTATTCTTTGTTCCCGGTAATTATATTTGCTAATAACACCAAAACAAGACCTCAGATGTTATGCTGCTCTTATGAAAGGGCCATTTGAAACAAATTAAACCCCCTTTGAGAATAATAATATAGTAATTCATTTCAAGCTCCAGTAATGGCCAGAGATGTGACATACTGTAACCTGATGAGGCAGGACAACCTTCTTAGAACTTAAAGGCATTTCCATCCTGACATTTAAACTTCTAATCTGATGTACAATTGTAAATCACATTTAGTGTCAGCAGTGTGCAACACTTGTTCCTGAGTTGTGAATGGGAAGTGAAGGAAGAGAGCCTCTGTGAAAACGGTGGAGTGATATGGGTGACATGAGGATCCTCTCCTTTGTAAGATGGATGGATGAGAGGATGTGTAAGCAGAAATGGTGGGTATATCATGGGGAATTACAGCACTTGTTTGGCTTCTAAAAGGGTGAATGATATGATTCAGGGGAATTTAAGAGGACGATGAACTGGATTGGGGGAAATGCAATATACTGGCCTTGACATATTTCCCCCCTTTCACCGTTTAAAAATATTGGATCACCTACTCAGTTTTACAAATGTAAAAATGGGACCTGTCCAAACTTGTAACATGGCAACACAACTAAAGCAGATTTAAAAAAAAAAGATCCAAAAAATGTGGCTCTGGGACATTTGAAATGAACTTCCAATATTTCTAAATAAATACTTCTAAATCTACTACCACTGGGAACAAGACTCCATTGTGCCACATATTTTGAGCTTCCTAGGATTCAACAAAATACAGTATGTGTTTCTAGATGCAGGAGCACTTACGTAGCCTGTTAAAGATTCTTGCAGCTTCTGCAGTGGGAAGTAGAACAGGAAGTAAGCGAAGGCACCCAAATAGGAAATCTGAATATTTAATAACCAAAAGGAAAAGGAAGAAATGAAAACAACAGTTAAAATGTCACACACACAAAAAATAAATACACAGAATGAAACCTTCAAAAAGCCAAACAACCACCCTTTCTTTTTTGGAGCAGAAAAAAAGAAGAAAGGGAGAGGGGAACACTTCGTCAATCCAAGGAAGGCTATGGGGCCAGATGGAGTTGCCGGAAGGGTATTGAAGGATTGTGCAGATCAATTAGCAGGAGTTTTCACTGGGATTTTAAATCGATCCCTATCCCAAGCTATTGTGCCATCATGCCTAAAGTCTGCCATTATTGTTCCGATACCAAAAAAACCAAATCCAGAAAACTTGAATGACTTTCGTCCAGTAGCACTTACATCTGTAATCATGAAGTGCTTTGAAAAGTTGGTACGGAACTATGTTATTGCCTGTTTACCAGAGGGACTGGACACATTCCAATTCGCCTATAAAAAGAAGAGATCAACAGAGGATGCTGTGGCGTGTGCTCTTCATGCTGTTTTTGAACATCTGGAGCAGAGGGGGGCTATGCTAGATTGTTCTTTGTGGATTTCAGCTCAGCTTTTAACACCATTCTTCCATGACGTTTGATCTCTAAACTGGAAGGCCTAGGGCTTCCACCATCACTTTGTGGATGGATCTTGGATTTTCTGTCAGAACGTTCTCAGAGGGTCCGGTTGGGCCCTTACACCTCTAATACTCTTAGTACCAACATTGGAACACCACAGGGATGTGTACTTAGCCCACTCCTTTATATTCTTTACACATTTGATTGTGTCTCTGCCTATCCTAGCAATAGGATCATTAAGTTTGCAGATGACACAACTGTGATTGGGCTCATCTCTGGCAAGGAGAGTGAGATGGCTTACAGAGATGAAGTGGAGAGGTTGACCAAGTGGTGCAGAATAAATAACTTGCACCTAAATATAAAGAAAACAAAGGAGCTTGTGGTAGACTTTAGGAGGCAGAAAACTGATATTCAACCACTGGTGATTGATGGGACTGGTGTGGAGAGGGTTACAGGTTTTAGATTTTTGGGCATTGAGTTACAGGAGGATCTGTCCTGGAGTGTCAACACAAGGGGGCTTGGAAAGAAGGCTCAGCAGAGACTATTTTTCTTGAGAACCTTAAGGAAAAACCATCTTCCACAAAAGCTGCTGCTGGCCTTCTATCATTGTGCAATTGAGAGTGTGCTTACTTACGGGTTATGTGTGTGGTATGGAAGTTGTACCCACCGGGATAAGACAGTGTTGCACAGAATTATAAGAATTGCAGAGAATATTGTGGGCTGTTCACTCCCCACCCTAGAACAAACGTATACTACCAGGTGCCACTGTAAAGCATTAGATATATTAAGAGATCCATCACATCCTGGTCATCGCCTCTTCGAGTTGCTGCCATCGGGACGGAGATATAGAGTACTGAGGGCAAAAACAAACCGTCTCAAAAATAGCTTCTTTTTTAGAGCAATATTGGCCTTAAACGGAAATCCTGGACTTTGAAGTCAGCTTATTTTATATGTCATATTTTAGTCATTTTACATGTCATATTATGTGTTGTACCTGTTTTTAAGTCTATGTGAAATATTTTAAATGAGTTTTATATAGCAGCCACAAAATTTCGTTGTTCCTGAAAGGGGGCAATGACAGTAAAGATTCCTATCCTATCCAAACCAAGGTGAAAGGACAAAACTAGTCATCTGAAGCCAAGCTTTTGATCTCACCATTATATTTTTCTATCCCCAGCTTCTTCACCCTGACCTGACTTTGCCCTCTGGCACAGCACCTGCAAACCCGCCACAAAGAAGATTCACTGGTTTCATGATTATATAGCTATTTTAAGAACTGGTTAAAAGGATGAAGATCATAACATGTGTGTGTGTGTGTGTGTGTGTGTGTGTGTGTGTGTGTGTGTGTGTGTGTGTGTGTGTGTGTGTGTGTGTGTGTGTGTGTTGCTTCTGGGTGCACATGGGAGAGGTCAACAAGGAAAAAAGCAAACATAGCTGAATTAATTCCAAGTTACACTTTTAAAGGCTCCAACAGAGAGGAGGTTTGGCCTTTCTTTGGGTCACATACTGCAGTTTTAAGTTCCATCTTAGCATGATGGAGCTGTTTCTGTTCAGTTCTGCATTGTACTTGTGGCTGATAGGGAAGCCAGCGTTATGCTTGTGAAGATTCTCAGTCATCCAGGTGAGTTTATCTGGAAGTTGAGTTATGGCAACTCAACTTCTTTTCTTGAGAGATTGAAGCGTTTCACTACTCATCCAAGCAGCTACATCAGTCTGAAGAAAGTTAGTGGTGTGTCCTCCAATATATATATATATATATATATATTTATTTATTTATTTATTTATTTATTTATTTATTTATTTATTTATTTTTAAGGCTTATATACCACCCGTCTTCCCGAAGGAACTCCGGGCGGTTCACAACACACAAATGGGTACAATAAAATACAGCATAAAAACAGTAGTAAAGACAATTTAAGCCAAGGTAAAAAGTGCATATAGGCAGATGGCGGCGGGGGGGGACATAATCAGGAGTCACCAAATGCCTCCCGGAACAGCAAGGTCTTTAATGCTTTCCTGAAGGCTGGCAGGGACTGTGCAAGGCACAGTTCGCTGGGTAGGTGGTTCCAGAGTGCAGGGCCCGCCACAGAGAAGGCTCGGGCATGAGTAGATGATTTCCGAGCCTCCCTGGGCGTGGCCACCCGCAGCGAGTGCGCCCGCGACACTCTAGTTGGTCGGGCCGAAGTTGACAACTGGGTGATCCGCTCTGCCAGGTAATCAGGTCCCAGGCCATGGAGGGTTTTAGAAACTAAAACCAGGACCTTGAATCTAATTTGGGATGCAATGGGTAGCCAATGCAGGCGAGCCAGAACTGGGGTGATATGGTCATATCAACACACACCCATCACCAGTCTGGCTGCCGCATTTTGCACCCGCTGCAGTCACCGAATGAGAGTCAAGGGCAACCCCATGCAGAGAGTGTTGCAGTAGTCTATCCTCGAGATCACCAGCGCCTGCACAACAGTTCTCAGGGAGTCCCCGTCAAGGTATGGGTGAATCTGGGCAATCTGACGAAGGTGGAAAAAAGCAGTCCTGGACACGGCAGCCACCTGGGCTTCCATGGTGAGATTAGGGTCCAAGACCATGCCCAGATTCCTGACACTGTCCGCCAGCTGGAGGGAAACGCCCTCCAGACTGGGGAGAGGGCCTCCATATCCAGAAGGGGAAGTCCCGAAGAACATAACCTCGGTCTTCTCGGGGTTGAGTTTGAATCTGTTAGTTCTGGTCCATACCATGACTGCATCCAGACACTGGTTGAGGGTTTGGACAGCCTCAACTGCAGAGGTGGAAAAGGAGAGATAGAGCTGCAAGTCATCAGCGTACTGATGGCAGCAGACTCCAAATCTCCTTATGACCTCTGCCAGCGGCCTCATGTAGATGTTACACAGCATGGGAGAGAGGGATGACCCCTGCGGGACCCCACAAGGGAGTATCCACGGGGCCGACAACTCCCCTCCATGCTGCACACGCTAGAGGCGGTCCTCCAAGAAGGATCGGAACCAACTGAGAACAGTGCCTCCGATACCTATCTTGGAGAGCTGGTCCAGCAAGATACCATGGTCGATGGTATCAAAGGCCACTGACAAATCCAGAAGAACCAACAAGCTGGAGCTATCCCTGTCGCCCCCCCCCCGGATGAGGTCATCTTGCAGTGCAACCAAGACTGTCTCAGTCCCCCGACCCGGCCTGAATCCAGACTGGAATGGATCAAGAACCAGTTCTCCCTCCAGGAACGTCTGGAGCCGGACAGCGGCCACCCTCTCAGTAACCTTGCCCATGAAGGGAACATTGGCTATCGGATGGAAATTTGCCAATTCGTCCGCCACCATGCCAGTTTTTTTTAAAATGGGCTTCACCACTGTCTCCTTCAGGCGAGAGGGAAAAATCCCTTCCCTGAAGGAGGCAGTAGAAATAATCGAAGCCCATTCAGGCATGCTCCCTCTGGCAGTTTTTATAAGCCAAGATGGGCAAGGATCGAAGGGGGAGGATGCAGGCCGGCAATGGGGCCAGGGCCCTGGAGGCGTCAATCGAGGAGACAGGCCCAAACTCAACCACTCAAGGAGACCGGGGGGTGCAGCATCAGGAGATGCCGAGGATAGGCAGGGCAACCGGAGTCAAGACCAGCGTGGATGGCCTCTATCTTTGTTCTTAAAAAGGCTGCAAAAATCTCACTACTGAACTTAGTAGGAGGAGGCCTAACCAGACCAGGATTAGTGAGGTCGCGAACCACACGGAAAAGTTCCGCCTGGCGGTTCAAGGCCTCACTAATTCTCAGGGAGTAGTAAGATGTCTTGGCCTCCCTGATCGCCCGAATATAGCGCCTAGTCTGGATTTTAACTGCAGCCTCATTATACGCCGTCCGGTCCTTCCTCCAGCTGCTCTCCAGCCTCCTCCACTCTTGCTTCATCACTCTCAACTCCGCCGTATACCACCTTGATTTCACATCGCCCTGGTCTGAATATGCTCATAAGGTGGGCAATGGCCTGAACAGGCTTGTTAGGTAGACAATGGCTTGAATAGGCTCGTAGGTGAACAATGGTCTGAATAGGCTTGTTGGGTGGACAATAGTCTGGGGTGAGTAAAAATCCTACCTATGCAACCCTTCAGAACACCCATTAAGTATGGGTCATTAGCTATGGCCTTGCTGGTGGAGGCATGAAGTGCTTCTGATTTGTCTGGGGATTCATGAAGCCAGGGTTTCCTCACATTGTTAATGTACTTGACTGTGTCATTGTGTTTATCTTCAGACGATGGTGCGCAGGAGTCTAACAGAGCAAGAGGCCAAAGCTCTCAGTAGATATGTTCAAATGGTTCCCTTAATAACATCACTGCTGAATTTTCACATTACGTAATTACACCTCCAGTTTCTTCTAGTCTACCAGCAACTTTTCCCCTATCGTAGTTGCAGGGGAAATGAGTGCAATATCTGGAAGAGGCTGAAATGATGGAGGCACGCAGAGCTCCTGGACGGGTTAGATGCAAAGTAGAGAGGTTGACTTTAGTGGTTTCTACACATGGCTTCCATTTCTACCATCAGTTGTCTGATTTGAGAGTCCTTCCTGCAGCCTCGGTATTCAGATCATAGTTTGGTATATTAATAAAATATGCTTAAGAGAGTTCTTAAGTTGTTGATTCTTCCTAGAGATCCCTGAGGATGCTAGTTCCTGTGAGATGCAAGAGAACATAAGAACACAGAAAGAGCCCTGCTGAATCAGGCCAAGGGCCCATCTAACCGCAACACATCTGTCAGCTGCTGGTTATTTCAACGGCTGTTTTTTTTGGGGGGGGGGGGGATGGGGCCAATGTTGCGGGGGGGAAGCACTACTCTCGTAACGTGCTGCTAAAGTAAACGCGTGGCGGTAACATCCGGGAATCGAGGTAAACAACGCCAACGAGTTGCCACAAGAATGTAAACAAGACAAGCGTATCGTGTTTTACACAAATGCCACCCCATGGCCATAGCAGCAATTAACAAAAAAAGGGGGGGAGCAGGCAGGGGAAAACAGTGACACCTGGCGTTTGAAGGGTGGGGAAAAAAGGAAAGGCATGAGACACCGGGGTACAGATGAAGTTGCATAAACAAGCACAAATATCTGCACATTGTAAATAAAGACAGCAAGAACTGAAAAACCGTTTAACCGAAATATCGATGCATCGATATTTCGGAGCAAAAGTAACTCCCCCCCCCAAAAAAAACACCAGTCCGCACGTGACGTTGAATGCGAAGCGGGATGCGAAGCGAAAAGATTCCCGGCCGCTGGCAGGGGAATCACTCACCCGGCTTGGAGCACGGTAAAGGGGGCGTGGTCGGGGTGACATTGCAGCCAAAAAGGAGGAGCGTGCGGACTGAAACGATCGATTCACACAGAAATGAGGGCTTGCCGCGAAGCGAGCGGTTCGTGAAGTAACGGCCTGTGTCTCAGAGTGGCCCCACCAGATGCCTCTGGGAACACATGAAACAACTGGAAACCTGCCTCCCGATACCACTCCCCTTCATCTGACCCTCCATCCTTTTAAACCTGGAGATAATAATGGTTTGTAACTTGCAATGGATTTTTCCTCCAGAAATCTGTCGAATCCCATTTTAATAGCTTCCAGGCCAGGTGACATCACCACATCCTGCAGCAAGGAGTTCCACAAACTAAGAACACACTGGGTAAAAAAATATTTTCTTTTGTCTGTTGTCACTCTCCCAACTCTCAGTGAGGAACCCCTGAAAATTCTCAGTACTTCTGTGGCAATAATGCACTGCATATATAGGCAGATACATGAATGCAATGGGTTTGTATTGGTATGTAAAGAGACTGGAGTGACGGTTGTCTTTTTTAAAAAAGAAAAAATGTCAACAACAAACAGATAAACTGATTCCTGGTTTTGGCAAATCTTCCAAAATTTGTGGTTCATCGACTTTAATGAACTATGAACAAAGACTAACCACCACTGTAAGGGTTCCTGCCCATTTCTACTCTCCGATGTCTAGCAAGTTCGAACTTGTAAATATATTCAGCTGGCATGATAATCTTACTATGATTCCCAGATGCTGAGTGAAATGGGGCTCTGTCAGGTTAGAGGGCTGTATCTCAAATCACCTTCTTTTCTTTAGGTTTCATAAATCCCAAACATAATACAGTATAGCCAGAGGCAGTGGAGTAACTAGGGAGGGGCAGAAGAGTGCATTTGCCCCGGGGCGCACAGCAATCTGGGGGCACCTGGAGAGGGAGCAGGAGGAGGAAAGCCATGTGCCATCCTGCCAGCAGTCCTCCTTTCACCCCGCTAAGGCTTGGTGATCCTTAGTCAAGGGAAAGGAAGAGAGGGAAGTAGGCAGGGCCGGCACTAGGCGAGGGGCGGGGGTGGGGTGGGACAGGAGGTGGGCAGGCGGTGGGCGGGCGGGCTGTGGAGGTGGCGGCGGGGGGTGGGGCGGCAGGGGGCAGGGGATGGCGATGGGCATGGGGGCCGGACAGCGATGGGCATGGGGTGTGGGCGGTGATGGGCGCGGGGGGTGGCGGGCGGACAGCGATGGGCGGCGGAGGGACAGACGCGGTGGCCAGCGACAGGGAGGCGGCAGGGGGGGTCAGCAGGCTGGCCAGCACCCTCTGTCCATTTTGGCGCCCTAGGCAAACTGCCTAGTTCGCTTTAATGGATGTGCGGGCCCTGGAAGTAGGCAATGTTTTTTTCCCAAGCAGCACCTCTGTCAATTGCTCCCCCTCTTCCTTCCCCCCACCCCCGCTAAGGCTTGGCAATTGTTAGCCTGTGGAAAGGAGGAGAGGGAAGCAGGCACTTTTTTTCCAAGCAGCACCTCCAAAGAGGGTGTGAGAAAGAAGGACCCTTCTTCCCCTCCCCCACTGTTCCCCCAGGATTGGACACCCCTTGCTCAGTTGGTGAGACGAGGTGGGGGGGCAGGAGGGAGTCCCTGCGCGCTCCAAACCCTAGCTACGCCTCTGGCCAGAGGGGATAAACCGGTGTGGTGACAATTTATTTATTTATTTATTTATTTTAATACTTATATACTGCCTGTCTTCCGGAGGAACTCCAGGTGGTTTACAACAATTTCCCTGCCAGTGATTTATCTCACACAGAGGGGTGATCTATTAAAATCAGGATTACTAAAAATAATTAGATTAAGTTTAAACTTTAATTAATTACTGGAAGCCACACACTTGCTTTGAAACATTGCAATGCCATTTTACAAATTGATAGTAAGGCTGCACCTGGAATATTGCATACCGTTATAGTCACCGCATCTCAAAAAATCACATGGTGGAATTGGAAAAGGAGCAGAAGAGAGTGACTAAAATGACTACTGGTCTGGGGCACCTCCCTTATGAAGAAAGGCTACAGCATTTGGGGCTCTTTAGTTTGGGAAAAAGGTGCCTAAGGGGGGATATAATTGAGGCATACAAAATGATGCAGGGTATGAGTAAAGTGGATAGAGGGACACTCTTCTCCCTCTCACAAAATACCAGAACGAAAGGACATCCACTCAAATTGAGGGTTGGGGGAGTGAGAACAGACAAAATAAAATACTTCACCCATCATGTTGTTACTCTGTGGAACTCCCTGCCACAGGATGTGGTGATGGCATCTGGCCTGGTTGCCTTCAAAAGTGGATTGGACAGATTCCTGGTGGAAAAGTCCATTATGTCAAGCCCCGCACACAGAACACGCAGCAAGCCAAGTTCAGTTCTTTGCCAGGAACTTTAGTTGTAATCAATATAAAGAACAAATACAGTCCAAATCACAGCCAAAATACCTTACAGAGCCAAATGCCAAATTCCAGGGAAACAGAGAATGCCATAGTCAGCAAGTCGGTCCAAGGTCAGGAAACAGAGTCAGGAGAATACACAGAAACGTGGTGACAAGGTAAGTGACGCGTTGCTCCCACAGAGGGTTCAGGGTAAACTTGCTAGCTTTATCCTAAAACAGGGAGCCCACCCATATCTCTGGCCAGGCTCCTGCTAGAACTCAGGGCTTTCAGATCTAATTCTACGCCTATCATTAAAGATCCTTTCCCTGGCTCTCCTGTTAGTTCTCCTTTGCAGGATCCTGTTCCTCGCCCTTATAGGAGGAGGAGATGTGCCCTCAGCTGCCTCCTCAGACTCAGCTGCCTGCTGAGTTGAACTACAAGGCTCCTCCTGCTGCTCTTCAGCATTTAACCCTTCACATTCAGGTTCTATGACAGGCAGGGTCCTGGCACATTACAGGTACAAAACATGATGTATAATCTCCATGCTTAAAAAGAACCAGTTACTTACCTGTAGGGGTGGTTCTTCGAGTGGACCTTCTTGAAGCCACACAGATGGGTTTCCCAACACGAATGCATGAAGCTTTGGACTTTACTAGCAATGGAAAGATCGTTAGTCTCCTCCCCTCCACTGCGCATGTGCGGGAGGCTTCCTACCCAAACCCCTCAGTTCCCTTACAGCCGCACCATGTAAGGTAGGTACCAGACAGCATGATGACTAGAGGGGAGGAGGGTGGGTGCTGTGTGGCTTCATGAAGGTCCACTCGAAGAACCACCCCTACAGGTAAGTAACTGGTTCTTCTCCTTTGTGGCGTTCATGAAGCCACAGAGATAGGTGACTGCAAGCATACTCACAGGATGGTAGGAAGTCACGCCATCACAAAGGAAAGGATGGCTTGTCTGAAGGTTATGGAAAACCTCATCCATGCATCCATCCTGTAGTGCTTCACAAAGGTAAGTAGCTTGGCCCATGTTGCTGAACTGCAGATGTCCTCTAACAGAACACCTTTGAGAAAAGCAGCCGAAGAAGAAACAGCTCTGGTAGAGTGTGCCCTGACACGGCAAGGTAAGTCCTGATTAGCAAGTTGGTAAGCTAACTGGATAGTAGAGATCGGCATGAAATGAACTTTTGGTTCATTTCATTATTCGTTATTTGTTTCGTTATGTAATGAAATGAATAATGACCTACACCCTCTAAGAGAAATGAAACGAATTCATTTGCCGGTGTCTCCTACCTGGGTCCTGGAGTGGTCCTCTTCCAGGTCTGGTCCTCCTGGCTGCAAATAGGGGACATCCAGGAAAAAGGGAGTAAAAACATAAAATAAAATAAAAGATCTGGTGTGCGGGCCCCAGTACTGGCCCGCAAGCACTGGCACCTGTCCATGGGTCACCAAACCATCCCATGGGTCACTGAACCAGCCTGTGGGATGTGGAACCGGCCCATGGGCTGGCAACAGATTTTTAAACAAAGCCAAACCAATGAAATGAATATTTTAAAAAAATTGTTAAAAATGAAACAAAACGAACTAAACTTAAAATGAACCAAACCAAAACGAATTGTCATTTTTTTTGTTCATGCCCATCTCTACTGGATAGTAGAAACAACCCAACATTAGAAACATTGAGAGGAAACGGGGATCCTTTAGAACCAGGAGCATAACTAATAAGAAACTTTCAGATAGCATGAAGGGACTCTGTCATTGAAAGGTAGAAAGCCAGAGCTCTACAGATTTTGAGAGTATGAAGGTCTCTTTCTAGGGGAGGTGATTGTTTTGGGGAAAAGGTTGGCAGGATAATTAACTGTGAAACATGAAAAGAAGAAACCACTTTTAGCATTTAAAAAAACCATTATTAGGGTAGGCTACAACTTTGTCTTTGTAAAATTGAAGGTAAGGAGGGTCGCATCTCAAAGCTCAGAGTTTGCCGGACCTTCTGGCTGAGGTTATGGTGAGTAAAAGGCAGTTTTAAAAGACAAATGACACAAGTCACAGGTAACCATAGGTTCAAATGGAGGTCGCATTAATTGGTGAAGGACCAGAGAAACACACCACTGGGGTGGAAAAGGTTTCCTGTCAGGAAACTTGTTCTTGAGACCTTTGAAAAAAGCCCTGAACTTGGGATGACGAAAATAGTTAGCAGCAGGATAATCAACAGGTTGATTAACCACAATTGCAGATAGGTAAACTTGAAAGACCAGACTCATTCAGGTGAAGCAAATAACTCAGGATGTCATGTAGAGAAGGATTGTATGGTGCAAACCCTTTCTTCAAAGCATAGGAAACAAATTGTGGTGGTGGTGGTGTTTTTTTGTGTTGTACGGATTTACCATTTTTATGTTGTACGGATTTGTCCTATGGACAATTCTGTTAAGCAAATTTCCCCTATCTCCGGATTTTTTAATGTTGTACAGATTTTATGTTATACAAACCATTTGTTATACGAGGGTCCACTGTAAAGGCAAATAAAATGGAAAAGGTTCCCCTCACACGTGCATGCTAGTGGTGTCCGACTCTAGGGGAGGTGCTCATATCTGTATTCAAGCTGAAGAGCCAGTGTTGTGCAAGTCCAAGGCCATGTGGCTGGCATGGCTACAAGGAAACACTGTTTTGAATATACAGTGGTACCTCTACTTAAGAGCAGCTCGACTTAAGAGCAATTTTACTTAAGAGCAGAAAACAGTTGGCGTTTTAACTGCTGCATTACAAATTTTAGATGCAGTCTGCTCTACTTACAAATGTTTTTTTTAAAAAAATTTAATTATTATTTTTTAGATGCGGCATCTCTACTTAAGAGTTGTTCGACATGCATTCGGAATGGATTAAATTAGTAAGCAGAGGTACCACTGTATATACAGAGAGAGATTTAAAAGCTTTAAAAGCAAATTAGAGAAATTTGTGGAGGGTTAGGGTTCTTTTTAGTAGTCATGAGAGCTACCTGTTATCTTCAGTGTTAGCAATAGGATGTGCCTCAGTACTAGATGTGGGAGGATGGCTGCAGGGTGGTGCTGTTGAACCCTTGCTCGTTTTTCCCCACATAGGCAACTGCCAATTTACCCGGGAAACAAAATTCTGGGCCAGAATGATCTTTGATCTGCTCCAGCAAAGTTCTTATCATGTTCACATATCCTGCAGCAACGGAGCACTATCAGCCCATGATCATTTGTTAAGTTGTCTGCCTATGCTATTGTGTCAGAACAGTTTTGCCATGAATGGTGTCCAGGCGAGTGTCTATAGAAGTGAGTGTCTATAGAAGACATGTGACTTCTGATAAGCTTTCAGTGGCAGCCTCCTCTGAACTTTCCTCCTCTCTAGTTCTGCTCGGTTTCATCTGTGTCATCTGGGCTTAATGCCTTGTCTATTTTTGCTTGGTGGTCTTCGGTTTTCATTATGTTTGATTATTTCATTATATCTGGCCGTTTGGCTGTTACATGCACAACACACTGAACAGTTCAGTGCACTAATAGGGCAGTATATCAATCGTGGAAATCAAGCAAGATTTGAAAATATACTGGTAGATGTAGAAAATGATTGTGGAATTGTACATAGAGCTGTTTTCTCCTTTTGGTGTTTCCAAAAATTGTAACCAAATTCTGCAAATATTTATTTTGCAAAATTATCCAGAACCAAGGCATTTATTGGAGATTTTAATAGACATTGTAGCAACATAGCCTGTTTCTTACTGTGAATTTATGAATCAGATATTCAAATACCGTGTGCTCAAAGTACAACCCTTGGAGTCAGCAATAAATCCAAAGCAAGCTAGAGCTTACTGCTATTTTTTGCTATGAATACCAACTGGCTGGTATTAGATCATTGTCACACAGCACAGGTCAATATATGTGGGAACTTCTGTAATAGTAAGCATATTGCAATTGATTGCCCATAAATGTTCTCAATTCTTAAGCCTAGTTATATTATGGCTGCTTTCCCTGGGCTCCTCTGGCTTATGAATTGCACTCTGATTTTTACGGTGACATTTATGAAACAATGGATTTTCACAATAGTAGGTAGGAAATGTTTAGAAGGGTACTAAAGAAATGCATTTGTTCAATGTTTAAAAGTCTACGCTTTGCCTCCTCACTTAGGCTGCATTGTCTGAGATGGGTGTGCATGCCACAACCTGATGTTCCCTGCACAACTCTGTTTTATAAATTTATTACAGTTGGTTCCTCTATCCAGTGGAGTCCAACCCCCCAACCCACATTTATATTTATTTTATGGAAAAGTACCCAGACAAATTATTTTCACCTGTATTGCCAGAATTGGCCAATAGATGATTATTTTTGTCCCCTTAAGAACAAAAGGGAAACTACATATTGTCTGTGAACCAATAACACTTGATATATCGAAGCAATAAGCCATTTATTCCTGCCACACAAACTAAAGCATTAATGCCTTTGCAATCTACCTATTTTGACTGATTGTTCGATTCCACTTTGTTGTTGTTGTTGTTGTTGTTGTTGTTGTTGTTGTTGTTGTTGTGTCATTACAGTCATGACCGACTTCGTGACCCCATGTCCAATGAGTTTTCTTGACAGGAATACTGGAGTGGTTTGCCAGTTCCTACTCCAGGCGCCTACAGCACCTGGTATTCCCTGGTGGTCTCCCATCCAAGTACTAACCAGGGCCGACCCTGCTTAGCTTTTGAGATCAGGCAAGATCGGATGCGCTCAAGGCATCTAGGCAGTTTCTATTCCACTTACAGACTAATAAATAACCACAGATCTTTGGGCCATGAAGTCCATTAAAATATAAAAGAGTGACATAAAGAAAAGACAAATGCAAGACTATAAAGGTGATACCTTTATAGGCCACTAATAAAAAAATCCAAACACAATTATAAGCTTTCATGGACAATATCTACTTCTTCGAAGCATGTACCAAAAGTCCAGGCATGGCAAAATATGTTGTTTGCCTGGAGTTTATTCTTAAATGTCACATTCTTGGCAAGATGATTTTCGCCAGGCACTTCTGTCTTAGATGAGGCAGGAAGGAGCACTGCTTTCATAAGGAGAAAAGGTAGAGCATTAAAAAAAATTGAGAGAAAAACCAAGACTCCAAAGCACTGCCACAGGTAAACAGAGAGAGTGAAAAACAGCTCAGGGCATAAAAATGAAGGTGAATCAGCTGTTGCAAGAGAAGAGACCTCACATCTTAAAGCAATAGGAGAAATGCCTCAGAGAATATCGAGATCCTAAACCTTTTCTGAGAAGGCTGCTTCAAAACGAAGGGCTGTCACTGAGAGGGCCCCTTCTGTAGTGACTGCACACAGGGCCGGTGCTCAGTTTTTTTGTGCCCTAAGTGAGGGGCGGGGGTGGGGTGAGTGGGGCAGGGGGCAGCGGGGGCAGGGTGGCAGGGTGGCGGCGGATGGCAGGGGACAGCGACGGGCACGGGAGGGGCGGCGGCGATGGGTGCAGGGGACAGACGGCGGATGGCGGACGGCGATGGGCAGCGATGGGCGGATGGCGACGGGTGGCTGGCGGGCGGTGGGGGGATGGACGACGGTGGCCAGGGGTGGCGGGGGGTGGCAGGCTGGCCAGCGCCCTCTCTCCATTATGGCGCCCTAGGCAACTGCCTAGTTTGCCTTAATGGATGCGCCGGCCCTGACTGCACACCTTCCCTTGTTCAGAGGGCTCAACTGAAGAATCTGTTATGGGATATGCTTCCTTTCAGGACCTGATCCCAAGCTATGTTGGGCATTTGAGCTTAAAACCAGCACTTTGAACAGGGCATGGGGAAAAGAACTGGTAGGGAGCTAAGATGGTGGCAAGGATAGGGTTATATGAGAGGCTGAGGCAAAGCCATTGAATTCTCCTTTTACTGGAGTAAAAAGAAATGGCAAAAGACAAGGGCAGGAGGAAGAGCTTGAATTTTATTTTCTTGCACGAAAGCTCAGCTGGTTGTAAATCACCCCCCTGTATTTCTTGTCTATTCTCTCCAAATTCCTTTACGGCCTGCTTTCATCTGTCACTCATGGCTACTAAAGGCGCACCTCTGTGATACTTAGCATGCACCTCTAGACGGGCCGCAGCACTTCACCATCTGCAGCCACATTAAATTTTTTACACAATACTGAAAGAAGCAGGTGTTTGATCACTTAGCTGATCATGGGAGAAATGTGTTGAACAGCAGCAGCCCGTCATCTGTGGCAGAACGCAACACCATGGATAGACCTGCCAACAGGGGAAGGTAGCTTGGAGAGAGTGTATGTGATCAATGTACTATGAAACACTACTAAAAGCTTATCCAAACAATAGGATCTGGTAGTAAACAGCCAAAACCCTAAAGGGAACAATGGAAATATTTGTCTCCACCACCACTCGCTCTCACAGCAGCAACAAATGGTAAGCAATTAATTATGTCATAGCTGCAATGTTTTCTTTAGATTGTTTTGCTGATAGCTTAGAGGTAGAAAGCAGACATGGGCAATTCGTATCCGTGATCCATATCATATAGTGATACCCTCGTTTTTAAAAAGAAAGAAATTAATGACATATAACTGATTATTGGTACCGCATTTTTCTGTCTAGAAGACATTTTTTTTTCTAAATTTGTTAGCCTAAAATAATGAAGGTTATCTTATACACAGAAGTAAGCCTTTCCCCGCTGAAAAGTCAGGTTCTGATCACCTCAAAAGCAAAGCAGAGAGGCGTCTTGGGAAGGAGGGGGGCAGTCAAGGGCTGCCAGAAAGGAAGGGAAAGTGTGTGTGTGTGTGTGTGTGTGTGTGTGTGTGTGTGTGTGTGCATGCGTGCGTGCGCGCCTGCTGACAGCAGTGAAAGAGCAGGGCATAGTCTCTGCCCCACTGAGGTTTCCCTTCCTTTCTGGCGGCTCATTCAATGCCTTCACTTTGGATTCTCCACCACCTCCATCCTGCTGTTTCCCTTCCTTTCTGGCAGGATTTAATTTTGCCTAATTTTGGTTCAAAAAGTGGGGATGTCTGATGCATGGTGGCATTTTATAGATGGAAAAATACAGTATCTTGTGTGTGTGTGTGTGTGTGTGTGTGTGTGTGTGTGTGTGTGTGTGTGTGTGTGTGTGTGTGTGTGTGTGTGTGTGCGCAGCCACTAACAACACGACCACTTTTGCTGAGTGGAGAGACTCTCCATCCCACCTCCTCACTGCAATGGATGGCTGGGGCGGGTGTGTGTCTGGGGAAGCAGGAAAGAGCCAACCAGGCTCCTTTTGTAATTGGCACTACAATAACAACTACTGAGCCAAGCGTCCAGCAGGAGGGACTGGACCTTTGGGACACCTGTGGTGCTGTGATTCAGGTGCATATTGCCAGGAATATGGATAAGAATCACCATGTAAATTAATTAACATGTAATTAATGTATCTGCTTTTAAAAGCTAAGGTGTCACTCTTCTCCCTCTCTCAAAATACCAGAACTAGGGGACATCCACTCAAATTGAGGGTTGGGAGAGTGAGAAGAGACAAAAGACTTTTTTTTTTACCCAGCATGTTGGTATTCTGTGGAACTCCCTGCCACAGGATATGGCATCTGGCCTGGATGCCTTCAAAAGGGGATTGGACAGATTCCTGGAGGAAACGTCCATCACAGGTTACAAACCATGATGGAGATGTGTAATCTCCAGGCTTAAAACCAGGGTACTTCAAGTGCCAGATGCAGGGGAGTGGTATCAGGAGACAGATATCTAGTCTCATGCGCTCCCAGATGCATTTGGTGGGGCCGCTGTGAAATACAGAAAGTTGGACTAGATGGGCCTTTGGCCTGATCCAGCATGGCTCTTCATATGTTTTTATGATCAAAATAATATTACAGTTCACATAAAGTTTGCAGAACCTGCCATTACCGACTGCAGCAAATTGATGAGAAGATGGAGGATGTCTTCCTCACTTGCCCAGCCATCCATCTGATGGCATAACCAAGATATGTCCCACCACCTCATCAACTAGCCACAATTACATGTAGCATGCTGGGCAAAACATATGTGAGCAGCAACAGGATTCTGGCTAAGTTAAGACTGCAACTTCACAACAGTTAATGCCTCATTATCTGTGATATAACAGTGACTTTTAGTTACAGTGACTTTAGTTACATGTATATCTATGGGAATGTATAAGTGCTACTCTGTGCCTTCCTTCTCACTATGGATTCATGTTCCTTTGTCTGTGTTGTGGCGATAACAAGATGAAGAGGAAAGTGTTATTTGTATCCCTGACCAACAGCATGTAGCATTCAGGTATCTGGTTTTAAAAGGAAAGTATGGCCTGGTGCCTAAACCTCATTACTGCAGTGAAGACTCTGCCCATGATACAAGTTCAATCCTAATAGGTTCAAGCACCCAGCTTGGGGTTGACTCAGCCTTCCATCCTTCCGAGGTTGACAAAATGAGCAGCCCCCTCACAGGGGGTCAGGGGTGGGTGGGGAATGTGTAGCATGAATAATTAAATTGTAAACAATCCAGAGAAAGCTTACGGGGTGGTATGTACGGGAAATACTTTTTGCTTTAAAAAGCAGCTCCAGGTGACTATTTCAGTTTCCTTTGAGAAACTGGAAAGTCAAGATTTAGCTGCTGAAATCTTCTTCCCTAGTTGCTCTGGTTTCACACAAATAGCATAACTCTTGGAGATGACATGCCTATTAGACATGAACTGTTGCATACTGATGCTGCAATGACATAGTCAAACAACGCAGGACTTGCTTTGGGTATGTGGATACATTTGCTCTCTTTTAAAATTGGTCACATGACACAAATGTCAATTTGAATCAGTCTGGCCTTTTTTTCTCCTGACATGGAATATTTTCTCTGCCATGGAAGGCTTTTACTTTTTTCCAGCTGGAATGACTGAAGTGGACTTTTCCCCTTGTGGTCATTTGCTGCCCCCCCCAAAAGGGACTGGAGGTGTGGCTAGGGGTGGTATTTTGGTGTACAAGGCTGGAACTAAGACCTGTGCAATCTTGCTCCCTAGATACCCTGAAGTATATATATATTTAAAAAATCACAATAACTACTGAATTTAGCGCTAATCATGTCTGCACAGACAGAAAAAAAACCCAGGGGATAAAAAAAAATCATCATGAAATAGAAATAACTTCAACAAATTACAGCCAACTACAATGTTTCTGAGGTATGTGTGCATTCTTTGGATATTGTGGGTGTTAACTTTGGGAAACAGTCCCTTTTCCCTAGCACAGTGCAACACTTCAAACAGCCCTCCATCTTTATAGAGAATCATAAAAGGAGCGCCACGGGTTGGCAAATGGCAGGATGAAAGGAAGGGAAGCTGCAGGCTGAGGGCTGTGGTGTGGGTCAAACTGGGTCAGACTGAAGGGCCATCATGGGCGCTGTCACTGAAACAATCCACAGTCTCTGTGTGATCACCTGATCCAAACAGAAATGTTAAATAGGCTGCGAACGGAGATAAACACAAACCAGCAAAATGGCAGTTAGGCTTGATTCATGGTTTTTCAAAGCCCATGAACCACTGAACCTCTGCTGAACAAGCCACAGATCAGTTGGACAGTAGGACCTCTTCCCACTGATCCCAATTCCCTCTGCTTTTCCTCCACTGCTGCCCTCCTCCTCCTCCTCAGCCTCCTCCTCATTCATCATGTTGTTGTTGTTGTTGTTGTTGTTGTTGTTGTTGTTGTTGTTGTTGTTGTTGTTGTTGTTGTTAAAGATACCCCTAGCTGTCTTAAAAAAAACACAGCTGTCTCAGCTGAGAGACAGGTTCAGCTGAGGCGGCTGGGCTTTTCTTTTTAAAACAGATGTTTTCAAGACAACCAAATAATAATTATTATTTTGAGAGGCAGCCTGGTTGGCTCCTTGCCAGGTGCCCCTAGCTGTCTTTAAAACATTCCATGGTCTAACAACTGGCTGGTCTACTCACTGTTTGGCATGCGACGCGTACGCCTGTCCTCATCGGAAATGCACCAAGTAACCTGGCCAGCGCTTCCCTCCATGTGCAGCCAATCACTCTGATGAAGAGGCGGGATGAAGGGTTTCCTCACTCAGCTGTCGAGCAGTCAGCTGTGTGCACCTGGGTTACTTCCACATTTGGTGTATTTGTGACAAGGACAGGTGCATGCGCTGCATCCAGACCAGTTAGTTGACTAGCCAGTTTGGCAAGAGAGGGCATGGGCCTCCTGTCCTGCTACTTATATGTATCCCTGGAGATCCCCTGAGATAAAAATATGAAGTGTTCATGTGTAGTCTCCACCCATGGTGAAATAAAACACAGTGGACCCCTATATAACAAACAGCTTGTATAACATAAAATTTGTACAACATAAAAAGTTCTGGAGATAGAGGAAATTTGCTTAACAGAATTGTCTATGGAGCAAATCCATACAACATAAAAGTGGTCGTGATTAGGGATTACTTTGTTTTCAATGCATTCCTATGGGAAATTTGTATAAAGGAAAATTTGCTTAACATAATTTCATTTGGAACAAATTAATTCCTTTATACAACGTACTACTGTAGTTACTGCACACGTTCAGTCTTTTGTTTGCAGTGGAAATCTTTCCCTAGAAAAACTCTGAAAATATTAAAGAACTATTATTAACAGGAAGAAGGTCGTTCTTTGACAAGGTTTTGAAGATTCTTGCTTCATCCTTGCCAGGGAGCACTATAAGATCCCTAGGGCTTATGCAGTAGCTATTCAGAAGAAATCACATGGCAATATTTAGAGTCTTGAGGTTTGCAAATTAATAAGCACATAATTGTTCAAGCACTTATCTGAGGAACTGAATGACATGTAAGTATCTTCCTTCAGATGAAGGTCTTTTGATGATTCACTCTCTGCTAACTTTGGTGTTCAGGAATCAGAGGAAATCCTGCCGAAGACGTATTTCTACAAGAATCTGTCCTGTTCAAAGATTCATTGTGTGCTTGAACAGATGCTCCACAAACGGTTCTGTCTCAGATCCAAAAAGCCTGATGGCATACAACTAGCCTACTTTGGAAGTAATCGGTCAGTTCCAGATTGTTGAATTTTTCACTCCATTCTGTTTCTACACCAGAATGCATCGTTTTAAGTTTGTTTGTTTTTTTTAAAAGGGAAAAATGTACAGTAGTTCCCTGCCAAATCGTGCCCCAAATATCACAGTCCAACTATATCATGGGCTCCGCCACTCCCCCACACACTTTGGTGACAGCTGCTGCTGCAGAGGACTCCAGACTCAACCACAGATGCCTCCGGCCCTCTCAGAAGCCTCCAGACTTGGGGACGTCCTGACTGCAGAGGCCTCCCAACCAAGTCATGGCTGCAGCAGAGTTCCCCTGACCCAGCCATAGAAGTCTCTGGCCTTCACAGAGCCCCTGGACCTGGTGGGGGTCCCGGCTATGGAGGCATTCTGATCCTACTGTGACCACAGTGGAGGCCACCCAACCCGACGCCATAACCGCCCCTGCACTGATGGCATCCACATATTGCAGATTTAGCATATCACAGATTTAGAATTGTCACATGGGAAAAAATCTAACCCCTGTGATGCTTGGGGAAATAGTGTAATGTGTATTTTAGGGCACCTTACTATGCAAGAAAAGTTCTTGATATGCATTTCAGCTACTATCCTCAAGCATGCTATTGCCTGTCCAATTAGTTTTCCCGTATACAGTAGTAATCCCGTATCTGCTGATTTGGCAGGCGCTATAAGATTTTGGTGGGTGCTGACAGGGCATTTGCTGTTATCCATGGATTTTGGTATCCTCAGAGGGGCGGAACCAATCTCCCTTTAGTAAAGGGATACTACTGTATAACTTTTTGTAAAATTATTTCCTTTGCTAATATATGCAGTATATGCTTTCCCAACATTTTTTGCATCCATATTTACTATGTGCATATTTACTTTAGTGGCCAGGTCTGATAATGCACATGCATTTAGCTTTAATACTTATTGTAGACCATATCCCTTACTAACGGCAGTGGTTTTATTAAGTAATTTTTGCAGGCCACCCGAACTGTCACCTAGTATGGCTATATCTTGACTTAGCAGTCCTACAGAAACACACTGCAAACCTGCAGAAAATGCAAATTATTTGTCATTTATAAAATTTAGATTGGAAGATTCAGGAGGATTGTTTAAATAAAAGGGATGCTGGAAGAAGGAAGGCAGCGGTCTCTAGCACACCTCAAGCTATAGTTATAGCAGATGAAGAGCCATAAGGGAGATGCCGCTTCCCTCACTGAATGTGCATGGATTATGCCAAGGAAAGCGGAATTTGGAGTGGAGTTTTAGAGGACCTTCCCATACATTTTTTAACTTGTTTGTTAGAATTTATACCCTATATCTATCTCCTTCTAATAGTGCTCAAGGCACCTCAGAAGCAAATTCATGAGGATCTTTACCATCACCAATTCCCGAATATTACAGATAGAAATAACAGAAGGCAAAATAAAAGAAACAGCAGGATGCCAGGCCACCGTTGCAACTAAATAAATCAAATAAGTCCTAGGGATGTAAGTGAACAGACTTAAAAAAACAAACCTTCATTTTATATAAACCACTGCTTATAACTGGTTCACTAGATTATAAGAACTATGAGGCTCACCCACTTTTAATTAATGTTGTCGGCATGGCAGTCATAATATGCATAATCGCCCAAAGCTTGAAAACCTCAATGTTAACAATGATGTACTCATGTTAATTGGTTAAAGAACATCTCACATTAAAAACACAAAATAAATAATAAATAATAAATAAAGAAGAATGTATGTGATTAATTTCTTATGTTAATTGTTAATAAATGTGTTAACTCTTAAGTCATTAAATAAAGAAACTCATTTAGATATTTCAAAAGATGCCTCCAAGTAAATCAAAATACTCTCGACAATAATGGATCAAAATTAAAATGATGTGACCTCTTTGCATCTCTTAAAACTAATGTCACTGACATTTGGCTATTAAAACAATAAATCCTTAATCAAAAGTGATGAAATGCATAATGGCTGAACTAAGGATGCCTGCTGTGGATTTAATTTTCTAGAGTAATTTTAATGCTAGGAATACCTATATTTTTCTTGTTATAGGCAGTAAAGAGATAACTGTGAGCAGACTCAAACAACTCTTGTCTCTTATCAGAAATTAAACGCCATCCAAAATGTTCCGTAGCTAATGTAAAGCTTGAGTGGCCAGCTTTGCCAATATGATGAGTTAGTTTTCTCACTCAGGGTATAGCCAAGTGTCCCAGTGAGAAATTGCATCTGAGGCGTTTACTAACCATTGACCTAAAAGTAGCGATAATTTCTTAGTTTATAATTAGTGACAGTGACTGATATGGATCTAGCATCAACCTATCAGCTCTCTCACTTTCCCTTGCTCTCACTCTCACTCTCCCCCACCCCCACCCCAACTCATGGCAATTCATTAGTTCTGCTGTTTTTGAGAGCAGCTGTACCATTTGAGACATAATTTATTCAGATAATTTATTCAGATTCCCTCAATATTATTGCTGAAGCGTGAGGAGATAAGTGATTTGATGAGGCCCTGTATTTACTGTCAGATAGCATTATAGGTCAAATGTGTGCTCAGGAATGAGAGGAAGGGTTGCCAGGGTTAGTTTGTTTTGAGGTTATTTATTTATTTATTTATTTTAAAATCTCTCCATCCTCCCCCCCCCAACCCCAAATATTGCTCCTTTCAAAATAATGAATTGTTCAATGGAAGGAAAGAGGGATGATCTGTTCAGACTTCAGTTTTGTCACATATGGTTATTCAGAGAAGATGCTGAAGGAAACCTTGTCAACCTCGTTACAGTTTCACCTTGCTGTATATTGATGAAAGTTTGTAAAATCAGTCAAGCCTGTTAAGTAGGAATGTCCATCAACATAGGAAGTTGCAATACATTTAATCTGATCAGTGTGATGTTTAGGTGGTGGGCCTGCTATTTAAATCCACTTCACATGCAGATCGAGATATTAAGGTATTTGGAGTATATACACATAAACTTACATACATATCTATATCTATATCTATACATATAGATATAGGTATATAGATACACATACACATGCACACACACACACGCACACACATTTAGGCTTTAGTATAGGTTCAATGAGTTCAATAAGCCTGTTAAGTAGGAATGGCTATGCCTGAACCTAGGGCATGAATAAAAATGGTAAAACAGTAGCATTTCAGCTGTGCCAACCCCTTAGATCAGTGATGGCGAACCTATGGCACGAGTGCCAAAGGTGGCACTCGGAGCCCTTTCTGTGGGCACCCAACATCGCCCCTTCATAGCCACCTGTATACAGGTTAAATTACTGTATTGGCACTTTGCAAAAAAATTAGTGGGTTTTGAATTGCAGTTTGGGCACTCAGTCTCTAAAAGGTTCGCCATCACTGCCTTAGATCATCCAAATAAAGCAAAACGTCATCCAAATAAAGCAAAAAGTGTTCTACTTATATACCGTCCCAAACCACTTCAAGTAGACTCTGGGCAGTTTACAGTTTTAATTACAGTATGCAGGCTACACATTGTCCCCCACAGCAAGTTGGGTACTCATTTTATCGACCTTGGAAGGATGGAAGGCAGAGTCAACCATGAGCCTGCTACCTGGGACTGAACCCCAGGTCGTGAGCACACTTTTACCTGCAGTACAGGCATTTAACCGCTGCGCCACAAGGCTCCTCATAATATCTCAATCTGCTTCATCATGTGATGAACACACACACACACACACACATACATTTTTAAAATAATTTTATTAACAAAATGAAAAGGACAAAAGGCAAGAGAACCCATTTAAAGAAACATAATAACATACATTGTAATCTTACTTATTAATTAATTAACCACCTTAGGCACCAGCTATTTACACAGTTTAACAAGGTTACATTTAGTCTCCCAATTCCATCCTAAAAAATAAGAGACCAAAAATCTAGATTATTTCCTAAAGTCTGTTTCTTCTCAATTAAGTCATTCATATATTTTAGTATATTTTAGTATTTTATTAATAAAATATACTCAAGCCCAAATTAAATTTTGATAAAACTACTATAAAGCCCTGCTCAGTTGTTAAGAAGCATTTGGAATCCAGTCTCAATGAAGGGGGTCCATAATCACTTATGGTTTAAGAACTCAATGCTTGTTATAATGACTGCTTCAGAAACCAGCCACCCATTTCACTTGCTCCTCTCAACCCATGTTGTTAAAACATGGCCACACTGAAGGAAGCCAAAAAGGTGACAACAAGGAATTTCAATGGTAGCCCCAGTTTTTGGCTTAAGCTTCCAAATGAGAGATGCCAGGCTCTTAATATTCAGGAAATCAGTGAAAACAATTATACAAAGCATCCGTCAATAACTTACCTCCCAGTTGCTGTTGCATCTTCAGATTGATCTTGTTTTCCATGATCAGAGGAAAGAGGAGGAGGAGGAGGAGGGAGAGCTTAGAAATGATAACACTGACATGTTGAGTCACAACTCAACTTTGTGTGAATTAAAGTGTAATTAAATTCCTGTGGGGGATTCTCAGCATTAGAGATGGGCACGAAATGAGCAATTTTTTGTTTTCATTTTCGTTTTTTCATTTTGTTACATAACAAAATGAAAAACGAATTTTGTCTCCAAAATGAAATGAAACGAACCGAAACAACAGAAATTTTGTCGTGCGTTTCGTTTTTGTTTCGTTTTGTAATGAATGCTAACGAAACAGCAATTTTTCATTTTCATTTTCATTTTTCGTTTCATTACATAACGAAACGAAAATGAATTTTTTTGCAAAAAATTCACAAAAAATGAAAACAAACTGAAACGGACCCCCTAAACGACAAACGACAAACGAAACACCATTTTTTGAGTCGTGCCCATTTCTACTCAGCATCATGGAACCACAGCACATCTGATCATTGCCATGCTAATGCTGCCTTCACAAAGACAACCATGATGACAGTGGCGTGCCCTACCTGCAGCTAATTGCCCCAATCAGCTGGGGTGGGTAGGCACATGCTCAGAAGGTAATGAACACCTTCCCCTCTAGGAATGCCCAGCGCTGCCTGGGCACATGCACCTGACCCCCCAGCTGGTCACCCTGACTCGGAGATAGGTGGGTGCATGCAGAGTCAGCAGGCCCAGCTCCCGGACTGGAAGCCAGGCTTCTGACTCTGAAGATGTTGGCGGTAGAAGCGTCAGAGGAGGAAGAAGAGGAGGCAGGTTCAGGATGTGAGGTAATGGGAGCAACAGGAAGGGGGCAGGCAGGCTTCCATTTTGTCAAAGCCAAATGAAGCACCGAGTGGGGAAAAATTTGGTGCTTTGTTTCAGCAAAATGCCCTCCACAAACCATATTGTGAACCAGCCCAGTTTCCCCCCCCCCATTTTGTAGTTTGGCTCATGCCAATCTCTAAAGCCGAGCAAAAGGCCATATCATTGGATATCAGTCATGATAGTTTTCTTCATGACGGATGCCCCCCCCCCCGCTAAAATAACTGGTTGTAGCAATCCTATCTTGATTGTCTCTGTTGTTTATTTCAACAAGGTAAAGTTGATCACATGCGTGCAATTCTCAATAGAGGCTGCAGATTTGTAGCCAGGTGGCTGTTCTTCCACCTGAAATGTAGAGTGGGATTTTCCTGTATAGGGAAGTAGATAAGGTTCTACTTGGGAATTGACTGGCTCAGTGGGGTGAGAGGGCTTTTCAATGGCCACCCCCCACCAAAAGACTTGTCATACGCCCACAACACTAACTGTGCTCCCTTGCCCCTGCATCATGGTTTTCACAAAATATTATTTCTGTTTATATTTTCTTTTCCCTTTGGGAAGCTAAGCACATATGCACTCATGCAGAGGAAGAGGGGGCGAAACACAGCAATGCCAACAGCCAAGGATTGTTCGTAGCTTACGAAAGAGCACGGCAGTTATCAGTGTTTGCAAGGTTGCACATTTTCTTACAGGAGCGTGCAGAAATCATTAATGAGGATTAGTGTACTTTCTCCAGGATGGCCAAAATAATAATAATAAAAGCCTGCCATCTCATGGTGACTCATTTTAAGGGGAAAATGCTAAAGCTTTTCACTTTCCGTGCAAAGCGGCAGCAAATCAGAACGTGCCTCCCAAGCTCCAGGACTGAGTCCTTAACATGGCCTTTCCCATCATGTAAGCTTTTCTAACATGTCATTTCTCCTGGTAGGACTTGCTTTGTGTTTAACGGATTTGTATTGAGAAGTCCTTCTCTTTAAAAGGCTGAGGCAGCAATGGGTCAGCATTTTGAAGTTTTGGAAAGGATCCAAAGTTAGTTTTGGAAAGACCCTAAATCTCAACCAGGTCCATAAGTTTCAACTATGTTCTAAAGCTGCTGGTTCCCTGGCATCTCAGTTACAAAACCTGTTGGAGGCATTTTCTAAGGTACACTTCATTACTTGGTCTCTTGCTTTCTGAGTCAGGCGAGGCTGAGCTGATGGGTGACCGAGTGTCTGGAATAAGTGGCGGAATGGATGAAGCCCAATAAATGGAGGTTGCATTCCCCCTCTCACAGAGACCCTTTGGATCGAATTCATTAGATAAGCTCCTGGCTTTAGATAGGGTTGCACTCAAGCTGAAAGAAATTAGGTACGCCATGGTGACACATGATTGAGCACTGCCTATGGAGACTCCAGTGCCCTCCGTGTATTATCCTTGAGCCTACCCTTGAAGATGATGGTCCTTGTTTAGGGATGGATGAGTCAGAACTGTAGCCAGTGTAGTTGGGCCCAATCACATTGCTCCGATTCTGAAGCCGATTCCCTGGCTGCCTATTTACTCTGGATACTGGATACTGGCTAGCTATTCACTTCAAAGCCTAATTCAAGAAGTAGACATCCACCTGCAAAACTCTTAAAATGGCAAGGGACCATCTCTCTCTCTCTCTCTCTCTCTCTCTATCTATCTATCTATCTATCTATAACCAGGGGAAGTTATTCTTCAAGTGAAGGTGATGTATCAACAGGTAAAAGAGCCTCCACAGACCTAGTATCCCAGCAGTGGAATACATCACAGACCCATTATCCTCACAATCAGCATCTGCTGAGTCAACTATGCACTGTCTGAAAACATTAAACATATTAAAAAGAAAAATCCTGAGTATATACATTTTAAATGATGTCATTACCAGAACTGGCCATGCTATGTATAGTGTTTACTATTTTAAAAAGCGTTAGCTATAATTCATGTTTTTCAGCATCCAACCAGGGAGAGAGGAGGAAGCTTGCGACCGATCCCGAATAGAGGAATCCTACTGTGATCTCCTTAAGGTGGTTTTACAGTCACCAACACTGCAGTTGTTTGGATGCTGAACTCAAAACTATCCTGTTCTCAAAGGCATTCTAAAAAGATTGAACTTCATCTGCTTTTAGCTATTTAACTGCGTCTGCATACAGCTCTGCTGACCCTATTAGAGATGGGCATGAAACATCAAAATGGCATTTCGTGTTCGTTATTCGGGCCCTGGGCCCACTTCGTTTCTTTACTGTTATTCGGGGGGGCCTAGGCTCGCTTCGTTTCCATTTATTTGTTTTTTGGGTGCCTGGGCACCACCGGAGCTGGCAGCAGCATGCGGGCCGGGAGAGTGTTCCCACAGCTGCAGGGAGCCCTTCCGGGGCCGGGCGCCACCAGAGCTGAAGGCAAGCCTCCTGGGGGATCTGTCCCGCAGCCGCAGGGAGCCCTCCCAGGGCTGGGCGCCGCAGGAGCTGCTGGCAAGCCTGCCGGGAGAGCAATCCCATGGCCACAGGGAGCCCTCCCAGAGCTGGGTGCTGCCAGAGCCTCCAGCAAGCCGGCCAGGAGAAAAGTCCCGCAGCGACGGGAGCGCTCTCCTGGCCAGCTTGACACACCAGCAGTGCCCGGGAGGGCTGGGGGGTAGATTTAAAAAGCCCGCCCTTCCACCACCCCATCAGGTGGGAGGAGAGAGCGGGCTTTTTAGATCTTCTCCCCTCCCAAAGCTAGCACTGAGCGGCTACTGGGCGCTAGCTCCGTGAGGGGGGAAGTGGGGGAGAGAGCACACTCTTCTTCCCTCCACCCCGTGTGGTGGTGGGGAGAGCACACTGTTTAAACTCCTTTCCAGGCTCCCGAAGGTAGCAGCAAGCAGCTGCTTGTTGCTATCTTCAGGATCGGGACCCTGGAAACAATTTTAAACAGCACGCTCTCCCCACCACCACATGGGGTGGAGGGAAGAGCAAGCTTTAAACTCATTTCCAGCCTCCCGAAGGTAGCAGCAGGCTGCTTGTTGCTACCTTAGGGACGGAGGCTGGAAACAAGTTTAAAAAGCTTGCTGTTCCCTCCACCACACAGGGTGGAGGGAATAGGGAGCTATTTAAATCTCCCCCCAGCCCTCTCTGGGGTCTCTTCTTCCCTGCGCTGGATGACACAGCGCGGGGGGCGCAGTCATCCGGTGCGGGGAAGATCCCTTTAAAGAGACCCCCGTTGATGCCTCTGCATCCAGAGGCACAAACGGGGGTCTCAAACGTATCTTCCCCACATGGGTCATAACAGCGCCTGGCACTGTCATGACCCGCGTGGGGATGTCGAGACCCCTCTTTGCCCCTCTGCACTGAAGATCCCTTTGACACCCCCTTCGCCCCTCTGAGTGCAGAGGGGTGAAGGGGGGTCTTGGCTTCCCCACATGATTCATGACAGCGCCGGGTGCTGTCATGACCCGCAAGGGAAAGATCCCTTTGACACCCCCCTTCGCCCCTCTGAGTGCAGAGGGGCGAAGGGGGGTCTCAGCCGAGGCTCAGCCATCTCCTCCGCCCGGGATGATAGCTGCCCAGCCATCACCCCAAGCGGAGGAGATCGGTGGAGAGGGAGCCCCAGTCCACCTCCCCTTGCAAGGTAAGAACGGGGCTCTCTCTGACAGTCCTCCCTGCCGGCAATGACAGCCCGGCTGTCATCGCCAGCGGGGAAGAACGAACCGAACATAACCGAACTAATTTGTTCCGGTTCTCTTTGGTTCGTTCCTAAATTACTATGGGCTTTGTTATTCATTCCATTACATAACAGAATGAATAACGATTAACAGAATGAAAAAAAAATCATTTTGTGCCCATCTCTAGTCCCTATGGGTTAAAACCAGTCTCAGATCTGAAACACAGAGCGAGCCATTGTGTGCGGGGTGGGGGAGAAAGAGTTTCATCCCTGAGGAGGTGAGATGAATCCTATGCATCAAGCAGCAGCAGCACCGCAAAAAATCCATAAAATGACATCCGTGCTACCTGATGATATGATATTTTGTAGGAAAAGGAACTTTGGAACAAAACAGATTAATTCCACCCAGACACAAATTCTCAAATATTTCCATTCAGTGGGTTGTTTAAGAAATAGTCTGCCCTCTCATCCAGCAGAGGAGGAAATGGTCACCATTCAATCTTATTAACGGTAACGGGTAAGTCATGTGTCTAAACTATTTTTTAAAGTGAGGTAAGTGTCCTGTAGGTTACATTGGACAGAATCCTATTGGTTGGTTACACCAATATGTGTACAGTGGCGTAAATCACTATGGTGAATGGCTGCAAGTTGTCTCTCGCTGTGCACCAACTCGCACAAGGTGTGTGCAAGGAGGGATGCAAATCGTGGCCACAGTGAATGCTGTTTGGCTTAAACAAGCCAGCAAAGCCAACCAAAAGGATTCCAGACATGGCACTAAGGGTGAGTGGATAGAGGCACGGTCTACCCCCTTTCTCAAAATAACAGAACTAGGGGACATCCACTCAAATTGAGGGCTGGGAGAGTAAGAACAGACAAAAGAAAACATTTTTTCACCCAGCGCATTGTTAGTCTGTGGAACTCCGTGCCACAGGATGTGGTGATGGCATCTGGCCTGGATGCCTTCAAAAGGGGATTGGACAGATTCCTGGAGGAAAAGTCCATCACGGGTTATAAACCATGATGGAGATGTGTACTCTCCAGGCTTAAAACTGGGGTACTTTAAGGGCCAGATGCAGGGGAGTGGTATCAGGAGACAGAGATCTAGTCTCATGCGCTCCCAGACGCATCTGGTGGGGCTACTGTGAGATACGGGAAACTGGACTAGATTGGCCTTTGGCCTGATCCAGTATGGCTCTTCTTATGTTCTTATGTAAGTGATGGAATGATGGGTGGTGGGGGAGGTGGACCATTGTACCTTATTCTGCTTTCAAATAGTGATTGTCAGGTGCTGCAGACTCAGAAAATTAAGGGGAATAAGAACCTCCTTTTGAGTACAGTGGTACCTTGTATAAAGGAAATAATTCGTTCCAAATGAAATTCTGTTAAGCAGATTTTCCTTTGTACAAATTTCCCATAGGAATGCATTGAAAACGGAGTAATCGCTAATCGCAACCATTTTTATGTTGTATGGATTTGCCCCTTAGGCAATTCTGTTAAGCAAATTCCCCTATCTCTGGAATTTTTTATGTTGTACAGATTTTATGTTATACAAACCGTTTGTTATATGAGGGTCCACTGTATTCATCAGGTTCCTGATCAAAAAACTCCCTAAGCAGTTCTAGGTCCCTTCAATACTGAGGGAGCAACTCCAGGTCTGCTTGGGTTTTGTGATGGGGGGAAGGAGGTGGACAGTAAATGTAATATATAAATATGAGTATGTTTACTCATGGCTTTAATTTAAATCACATTACTCCTCTGTGTTTCACCATTCAAGCTGACACAGAAATTAAGTGACCCAGGACTGTATTATTTATCTAGGAATGAAATGTCAAGAACACTAATATCTTCTTCACGGTTCTAAATCTGATGTCCTTATGCTCGTTTTGGCTTTTGCACTTTAATTTACTGTTTTAGCACACACAGAAATCCCTGGTAATGTGTTTCGGCTATTGGAGACAGGCCAGCTATTCTTAAATACATTGGAAGAGAGAGAGAGAGAGAGAAATTAGCAAGCTGCCATATGTTTTTAAAAACCCTTTTACTGATACGGAAATAAGTTATTTCACACTTTCAAAAGGACACTGGAGGGTTCGTTGCACCTTCTGACTTCAGCATATTACGTACATCTGCATATCACCATTTCCACCCATGCAGAACAGAAGAAGGAAGTTGTTCTGTAGGGATTTTTTAAATGGTACAATAGGGAAAATTTCTGTCCAAGATTGCAATTTGTCTATTTAATATGTCAAAACAGCCCTTTTTAAAAAATGTGTATGCTGTATTGTTGTTTCAAGTTTCAGCTTGGTTCTTCTTAAGTAATTGTAGCTATTTTTGTCTTCCCGCTAGGAAAGAAAGGCAGGATAAAACTTTACATAGATAGATAGATAGATAGATAGATAGATAGATAGACAGATAGATAGATAGATAGATAGATATTGTTCCCTTCAGTAATTTCCAAAATGAAATGGAGCAACTCATATTCCATTGATGAAACTGAATCTTATTTAATATCATTGCCTGATATTTCCATATAAATGATGCTAAAGTCCTGTAAATATAATCCACTTGTAATCCCCCCCCCCAAATGAGCTGAGTGTTGATTGGATAACATCTAGGAAGATGAGTGGCAACTGGTGATTTATTTATTTATTTATTTATTTATTTATTTATTTATTTATTTATTTATTTATTATTGTATTTCTACCCCGCCCATCTTAGCAACACTTTAACATGCCTTTAGAAATGGCAGATGATGGCAGATGATGCATTTTGCTGTTTCATAGGGGTTTGAGCTTTTGAATTAGAATGTAGTCTTGGAGTGATGGATTTTGTAGTCTGTAGCAAGATGATCCCTTAGCTAGCTACAAGATAGCCAGCTCAGCTGACCCACCACTCTATCCTTGTTGTTACTTAATGCCGGATCTGCATTTAATAAGGGTCAATTGATCCAAGACCAGATCCTGGGTGACAAATGAGGATTTGCTCTGTAAAACTGAGATCTTGGCAGGCTCAGAGGGTGACATTGCCCTCTCTGTGCTTTGCCCGCTTGGATATTCCATCTGGTCTGCCAATTTAATTTTCTCCTGCTATCTTAATTTTTATTTTATTTTCTTCCTTTATTGTATTGATGCTTGCTGAAACAGCTGCAGAGATAACGGTTTTTAGATTTTTAGTTTGCTGCTCCTGGTGATGTGTAGTGCAGTAATTGTATTTTGTTATGGGTCTATGTTGTATTTGTTTTGTTACTGTATTGTTTCCTGATGTAAGCCACCCAAGCCTTTTAATCTTTTGCCTTTGGAATTAAGGCAGGTTTGAACTAGGGTCAGAAAAATCCCACTGGCATTTAGACAGCCACTCTCCAGGGGTTTAGTGAGCCTGGGGTTGAAGGGTGGACTGGCAGAGGATCTTTGCCTAATCAACAGATGGAGACCAGTTTAGGTCCAGCTGATTATCTTTCACCCTCATCCAAGGAATACTCACCCCTTGTAGAGTCTATAGATGATGAGTCTGCTCCCTGGTTCTTGTGCTGTCCTCAGTTGGATGACGACCTTTTATGACCCCTCGTGGTTCTCTGGTCCAGGTCAGGGAGATTGGTATTGCTAGAGCACTGAAGGTCCACCTTCAGTGGCTTCTGCCCTAGAGACCTGAGCCAGTGAGACATTGCCAAGCTGCTGGGTGATTTGAGCCAGTGACTGGGAGATACATGGGCAGATCTGCTGGCTGAATCTCCACCAACTGGTTCCCTTGAGTTGGTAGGGCAGCCATTGCAGCAGGCTTTGCTTTTGAACCTCCTCACTTCCCATGGGCACCCAAGATCTCCAGACTCTGCCAGGCTTTGTCCGCATGTTATATTTATTTATTTATTTACAATATTTTTTTAGCCGCCCTACTACCAAGAGGTCTCTGGGCGGCATACAACAAGTATTAAAAACTCTAAAACAATAAAATTATTAAAACTATAAAATACAATACAGTTAAAACAACATATAATACAAATTATAAAACCCTGCTGTTCATGTGTCCAGCCTAAAAAAATCTAATTAGAATGCTGGCCGAACAGGAAGGTCTTTGCCTGGCACCAAAAAGCCAAAAGTGTTGGCATCAGGTGGATCTCCGTAGGGAGGACATTCCAGAGTTGGGGGGCAATCGCCAAGAAGGTCCTGCTTCGACATGCCATCCCCCTTACCTCTTTGAGGGATGGCACCTTCAGCAGGGCCTCCTGGCCTGATCTTAGAGTACGGGCGGGCTCATATGGAAGAAGGCGGTTCTTTAGGTAGCCAGGTCCTAAGCCGTTTAGGGCTTTATATGTAAGCATTAGCACTTTGAATTAGGCCCAGGCAGCAACTGGCAGCCAGTGTAATTTTTTTTTAAACTGATGTAATATGAGTCCGCGTAGCAACACAACTCACTAACCGTGTGGCACAGTTCTGTACCAGTTGCAGTTGCCGGACCGTCTTCAAAGGGAGCCCCACGTAAAGCACCTTATAGTAGTCCAATCTGGTTGTTACCAGTGCATGTGTGACTGTTGCGAGGCTTTGCTCATCCAGGGAAGGGCGAAGTTGATCTATCCTCCACAGCTGTAAGAAGGCACCCCTGGCCACCGAGTCCACCTGGGCTTCCAGGGTAAGACCTGGGTCCAGAAGTACCCCCAAGCTGCGGACCCTGTCCCTTAGGGGAATGCAACCCCATCTAGGACAGGAGAATGGCCCTCTAACCTGTCAGGCAGAGAGCCCACCAACAACACTTCTGACTTGTCTGGATTGAGCTTCACTTTATTGACCCTCATCCAGTCCATTATGGAGCAGGTGAAATGTGCAGAGAAATTGCAGAGAAATTAAATGAGTTATTTGCATCTGTCTTCACGACAGAAGTCTTTGAGCAGATTCTGCTGTGTGAATGACCCCTCTTGACTAAGGAATTAAATCAAATACAGGTTAAAAGAGAGGATGTTTCACGTTTAAATGACAAATTGAAGATCAACAAGTCACCGGGCCAGGATGGCATCCACCCAAGGGTTATTAAGGAACTGAGAAATGAAATTGTGGACTTCTTAATGGTAACATGCAACTTGCCTCTTAAAATGGCAACAGTGCCAGAGGACTGGAGGATAGCAGATGTCACACCCATTTTAAAAAAAGGAAGGAGTAGGGACTCGGGAAACCACAGGCCGGTTAGCCTTCCGTCTATCCCAGGGAAGATGGTGGAAAGCCTCCTCCAAGAGAAAATCTTAAAACACATTGAAGAACAAACTTTGCTGAGGGAAAATCAGCATGGCTTCTGTAAGGGTAAGTCTTGCCTGACAAACCTTCTAGAACCCTTTGAAAAGGTCAACAGGCATGTAGATTTGGGTGAACCGGTGGATATTGTCTATCTTGATTTTCAGAAGGCTTTTGACACAGTTCCTCACCAAAGGCTGCTGAGAAAATTGCACAGTCAGGGGATAAGAGGACAGGTCCTCTTATGGACTGAGAACTGGTTGAGATCCAGGAAACAAAGAGTAGGTGTCAATGGGCAATTTTCACATTGGAGAGAAGTGAAAAGTGGTGTGCCCCAGGAATCTGTCCTGGGACCGGTGCTTTTCAATCTGTTCATAAATGACCTGGAGACAGGGATAAGCAGTGAGGTGGCCAAGTTTGCAGATGATACAAAACTTTTCTGTGTGGTAAAAACCAGGGAAGATTGTGAAGAGCTCCAGAATGATCTCCCCAAACTGGGGAAATGGGCTGCGAAATGCCAAATGTGCTTCAATGTAAGAAAATGTAAAGTAATGCATATTGGGGCAAAAAATCAAAACTTTATCAACGCATGGGCTCTGAGCTATCTGTGACATATCAGGAAAGAGATCTTGGTGTGTTGGTGGACAGTTCAATGAAGGTGTCTACCCAATGTGTAGCAGTGGTGAAGAAGGCCAATTCCATGCTATGGATTATCAAAAAGGGGATTAAAAATAAAACAGCCAACATTATAATGCTATTGTACAAGATGATAGTAAGGCCGTGCCTCGAGTATTATGTATAATTTTGCTCACCTCACCTCAAAAAAGACATAGTGGAACTGGAAAAGGTGCAAAAGAGAGTGACTAGAATGAGTACTGGGCTGGGGGATCTCCCTTATAAGGAAAGGCTAAAATATTTGGGGCTCTTTAGTCTGGAAAAAAGGCGCCTGAGGGGGGACATGATTGAGACGTACAAAATAATGCAGGGCATGAATCAAGTGGCTAGAGGGACGTTCTTCCCCCTCTCACAAAACACCAGAACTAGGGGACATCCGCTCATTTGGGCCACTGTGAGATACAGGAAGCTGACCTAGATGGGCCTTTGGTCTGATCCAGCATGGCTCTTCTTATGTTCTTATGCTCTTATGCCATTCAGGTGTCTGAGTTATGTACCCCCAAATAGTAAAGTACCCCCAGGCACCTAGAGATACCAGTCCTGCAGAGAGGCTTCCCCCATCTCCTCTCAATAATCCCTGAAAGTTTGGTGAAATGGTGAAGATTGAGTTTCTGACATCTGAGTTAGAGCCCCCCCTGAAAGTGCCTTTTAGCATCTGGGCTGGGAAGACCCAATTTTTAATAAAAGTAGGTATGGTTGTACAGGAGAGGCAGAGGAAGCTTCCCTCCAATTCTGGTCTCTTTGGGTGCCCTGGGGCGGTTTTACAGCCCAACAAATTAAGAAATCAAAAATGGTGAAAAAGCCATTGATTTGTATTCATTTAGACTCCATTTATATGAATACTAATCAATGAATTTTGATGAATCAGCCAAATTAATCAGAAAATGGGATTCATTTTTGAATTCGGTGTCCTGGCTGCTTTGAATATTAGCCAGTAAAAGATTGGCAGCCAGTGTTGCTGTAAGAAGAGTGTGTTGTGTTCCCCAGTAAAAGATTTTAATCAGAAAGAACTGGAGAGCTGACGAGGCCAGATCTGCCATTGCCACTTAGACTGATCAGGCCCTTGCCAACTTGGTTTAGGTATGATTCCTATATTTTTGTGTTGAAGGGGTGAATCCGCATAGTGAATTCATGCATATGCAACTGAATTGGTATTTTATGCAAGGGTTGCAAAGAATCTGCATGTGGAGCTGATTGTTCTATGTTATGGATACCTTAGGAAGATATCTTGGGATTTTTTTTGGTCTGAATTTAAACTCCAAGG
Source organism: Phrynocephalus guinanensis (assembly GCA_037367245.1). NCBI lineage: Eukaryota > Metazoa > Chordata > Lepidosauria > Squamata > Agamidae > Phrynocephalus > Phrynocephalus guinanensis. The sequence goes on along the minus strand of CM074732.1, from coordinate 30,788,095 downwards.
GACAGTTGCACTTTGCAGATCAACAGCAACTTCTTATTGGTGCTTTAGCCAAGGACTTGGGTGCACAAATTGTAACATGTTGTTGTTATCATTTTTCATGTTATCAGTTATTGAACTGTGAATAAGAATATACTCATTTTGTGAAACTATGTTAGGAAAGTTCATTAATAGATATCTAAGTAAACAGTAGCCCTACAGAACTCAAAACTGTGATACTACAATTAGGGAAAGGTTCCCACAATTGGGAAAAGGTTGCCAGTCAACAGAGTCCCCACCCACCCACATTCCTAATAATAGAAGTGTGCTATGATTTTTGTTCAGACTGTGGTGGGGAAGGCAACGGTTAAACTTCCCTTTCATGATTGGGAATTGTCCAAACCCCCATGACCCCCCCCCATTTTTTTAGTGTTCTGTAGAGATGGGCACAACACAAAAAACAACACACTGTTTCATCGTATTGTTACCTACAACGTTCCCTCTAGAAACCAAACGAAACACAATTTTCTGTTTCGGAAATGAAATGTTTTGTCCCACTTAGTCTACGCTTTCATTTAGCCAAAATCAGGGAAGCCCATTCTGCTTTCATATCTGAGGCCGGATACCTGCCTTGGGCCAAGAGTCAGACCTCCTGCATGTATACAAGGAAGGTCCACTAATAAAACTTTTTTTAAAACCACAGTATGTCTTGTTTATATATCTTTTCAGAAAGAACAATACTGTCATTGGACAGTCCCAGGGATTCAGGACAACAGGCTGCAAGTTGCAGTCTGTGTGCACTGTGCAGAGATGGGGCTGCCTAGGATGGTGATGTACCCGTGAGATATTGTGTTCCAGTTTGTGGGAAGAGATGGGGCCAGGTAGATCGGTGTGGAGGATGATTTGATGGTGATTTGGGAAAGATCATCCCATGCAAAAATCATATATGAAATCAAGAAGATAAGATCTGGCATATACCTCTTTTATTTAAATTTAAAGATAGAGGATTGGCTGCTGCTGGTGGATGGTGGTTTCTTCATACCCTGCCCCCTTTGAGGGAAAGAGAAACCATAGCAACCTCTCTTTATTGCAAGTAGCAAATTGTTAGTAGTTTCTCCTTTTCTGAGGCTAATTGCTCTTCTCCCGCCTCCTGTCTTCTCTGGGAGTGGGGGTGCCTTTTATTCTGCCCCTGCCCACCTCCCTGGCTTTCTTTCCATTAATTGGTGGGAATCTCTTATGAGTAGTTGGGAACTTGGAACCCCCCCCATGGCATTCTGGGGTGTCGCTTGGCTAGTCATTTTGGCCATGTCTCCTGTTACTTTTTATTTCCCTCCACTTTACTTGGGTCTCAAGGCTCCGCTGGGTCCCAAGCTTTGTTGTGCTCCTCCTCCAAAGTCCCCCCTATGAATTGTAGTTTGTTTAACCTGTTGCCTGCTGCCTGCTAGTAGCACTGTGGTTGCTATGGCTTCTCTTTCCCCACAGAGTGGGCAGGGCAGGATGAAACCACAACCCACCACCTCCAGCCATTCTTCTCTCTTTAAATTTAAATAAAAGGGGTCATATTATCATAGAGTTGGAAGAGACCTCAAGGGACATCAAGTCCAACCCCCTGCCACGCAGGAATCCCCATCACAGGACTCCCGACAGATGGCCATCCAGCCTCTGCTTAAAAACCTCCAAAGACGGAGACTCTACCACCTTCTGTGGCAGTGTATTCCATTGCCGAACCGCTCTAGCTGTCATGAAATTCTTCCTATTGTTTAAATTGAATCTCTTTTCCTGTAGTTGTAAATCTACAGGAGTCCTAGTCTCTGAAGCCATATGGGTATATGGGTAAAAGCTGGATCTTACCTGATACTCTTGATTTCATATATGATTTTTGCTTAGGATGAACTTTCCCAAATCACCATCAAATCATTCTCCACACTGATCTACTTGGCACCATCTCTTCCCACAAGCTGGACCACAATATCTCACTGGTACATCATCATCCTAGGCAGCCCCATCTCGGCACATAGAGTGCAATTTGAAGCCTGCTGTTCCAAAAATTGGGTGCCTCTAGCACAGGGGAGTAGACCCATATAGCATTATGAAATGTTTCATTTCATAATGATTTTTTTTAAAATTGTTATTAACGAAATAAAATGAAATGAAAACTGAAATGCAATGAAACAAAATGCTGTACAGTATTTCTGTTTTGTGCCCATCTTTAGTTCTGAGTAGTTCAGTGATAACTCATACTGAAACTGTGTGACTCTTGATACATAAAGAAGCCTGAGGCAAAAAAAAGTTAGCCAGGCATATGACAACTGAAAGACATAATGGACAGATTAAGAAAGAAGGTGGTCATTGGTTGGAGGGTGGGAATAGAGACAGGAAGCCAAATCATAAACTCCAGGCTAGCTGAGACACTAGGCAAGGCGGTGTCATCAAAATTCCTGCCAATGTATCCGCTTCCCGATCACAGACTATGCACCTGACTTCTCAAACTCTTTTTCTGCTTTCTTCTTTCAATAAATGTTCAACAGGAAGAAAGTAAACCAGCATCTGGCATATTGGGTCCTGATCTTCAATGTACAAAGGAAAGGCGGTGATTTAGAAGCTGAATTTTCAGCTTTTAAATCTCAGCCTTACCACTTGACTTGAAATATCGAGACTCAATGTGCTAGATGGTAGTGAGTTCTGAATATATAGGTGTCTACAAAACATCCCTATTAATTTTACACAAGATAGCAGGAGAGGAAAGGAGAAGTGGGAGAAGGGGAAACTGAGTAGTAAAGAGATTTTTTTGCTGAAGTTGCCATCACCAGAAACATTGACGTGCCCCGTTTAAATACTGCAACTATATTGCAGCAATTTATCATGAACTTGATCTGGCTGACACATACTAAGCTACTCATTCCAAATAACAGTCAGTTTCCCAAACAGATCCATTTTTTATAACCCGGCTTAAATTGGGGGACATACCATACAAAACGCTGGACCATGTTTTATTGATGGAGCTGTTGGCTTTCTTCCCCTGCTTCTGAGAAGATGAATCAGCTGTTGAGAGTCAGACGGTTAAGAACATGGATCTCTTCTACCAGGGATTTGTCATCCAACTCAGTTGCCAGAAATGATGGACGCACAAGGAGGTGCTTTATCTGCCCCACCTCCTTGTGAGGGAACAGTCTGGGGCCACTGAAAGATCAAGAATCCCAAGCTGGCAGCCCCAGTGGGGAGATCCCTTCATCCCTTTGGACTTGGCGTTTAATATATTCAGAAAAGTCAAAAGGAAAGGGTTTGACTGACATTCTGGGGGCTCACTGGTAGGGGCCTCGGAAGTAATTTGTCATGCCTACCATTCCGGAGAAAGAGGTGGGGGTAGAACATGGTCGACATAAAAGAGCTAGTTATATGTTTGAATTAGTTCCTTAGGAAAAAAAGAAACATGCAGCCGGAATTCAGCTTGTTAGATGAACTTCTGAAGGATTACGGAACAGAAGTGAAATTAATGATGGCTTGGGAAACACCTGTTAACAGATAGATATCATTAAGAAACTTTGAGAACAAAGAGGGTTTTTTGCATTAAGATATGGAGAGGAAGGGAGAAGCAGCAGCCTTCATATTCCGGCTCTTGGATTTCGGGGGGGGGGGGAAGCAGATATAATGTAGCTATAAGGAGAGGCCTCTCTTGGTGAATGCTTAGTAAGATTATTTGATCACCCCATGAGATAGGTCTTTTGGTACATAGGGAGTCAATATAGGCTCTTTCTATTTCATATATAAAGAGCCCATCCCTGCCGAGACAGGTGGATCACTCACCATGCTCTGTGTAGTGCAGGTGCCCTTCAATAGTGCTGGTGCTCCAATATGGGAAGGAAGCCCAGCCCAGCTGGTCCCTATCTCCTCGTGCAGCCGACCATTCCAGTGAGGAGCCACAGAGTGGTCAGCTATCTGAAGAGGTGGGGAAGGGCCATCTTTGCTCCTTCCCAAATTGGAGTGCCAGTGCTATTGAAGGACTCCAGCACTGTGCAGAGCCTTGTGAGTGGCCCAGCCGGTTCTGGGGGTAGGAAGTGGGCCACTATACGCCATGGTTTGTATTGTGTATCCTTTTATACAAAACATGAAGAGCCCACATTTCTAATAGTGATACTTGCTTGCATGCAAGACGATGGATCTGAAGGAACCAGAGTGCTCACCGGTGACTAGATCTGACCCTAATTGTCCCACCACCTCTGCCACTGAGTTGCCACTCCCTCAGAACACCATAATCCCAGTTTCACTCACCAAGGAAGACTACCTGTACCTTAAGGCTCCCTCTTTTCACTGGATCAGCCCTTTGCTTATTTCTGTTTCAAGCAGGATTTAAGAACAGTACCTTGATGAGTCCTCCCTGAGGACAGTCGTGCAGGCCCTCGTGATTTCGAGGATCGACTATTGCAGTGGCCTTTATGTGGGGTTGCCCTTGACCCTTGTCCGGAGGCTCCAACGGGTGCAGAATGCAGCGGCTAGACTGGTGGTGGGTGCTCGCAGATTTGAGCACATCACCCCAGTTCTGGCTCGTCTGCATTGGCTACCCATTGTCCTCCGGATAAGGTTCAAGGTCTTGGTTTTGATTTTCAAAGCCCTCCATGGCTTGGGACCAGAGTACCTGTCAGAGCGTATCTCCCAGAGGTCAACTGGGACCAGGCCCACGAGGATGGCGCAGGAGCGCTCACTTAGGGTGGCCACACCCAGAGAAGCGCAGAAATCGCTTACGCGTAACCGCACCTTCTCTGTGGTTGGCCCTACGCTGTGGAATCAGCTCCCTAGTGAGTTGCGCCTAGCAGCGTCCCTGCCCGCCTTTAAAAAAGCCTTGAAGACACATCTTTTCAAGGAGGCATTTGGCGACCTTTCTACTTAATTTTATCTTTTTTTTTTCTTGCCGCCCGCATCATCCTTTGGAAGGTTTTATACCCCCCCCTATTTTTATTGGTATTTTTTTTTGTTCGCTTACTGTTGTTTGTTTTTAAGTGTAAACCGCCCAGAGTTCCGCTTTGGAAGATGGCCGGTATGCAAATGTAATAAATAATAATAATAACTTGGCAAATTTAAGAATCAAGATCTGCATTTTCTCCTTGTCCTCTTCCCTCCTTGTTCTTTCTGTTGTCATGTTTTGGTATTTAGTTTTGTTTTGTAGCCACATTAGAGCATTGTTTCACCATATGGTTTATCTGGAACGTGTGTGTGTGTGTGTGTGTGTGTGTGTGTGTGTGTGTGTGTGTGTGTGTGTGTGTGTGTGTGTGTGTGTGATGTCGTTATAGTTGTGACCAACTCTTCATGACTCCTCTTTCTTTCTTTCTTTCTTTCTTTCTTTCTTTCTTTCTTTCTTTCTTTCTTTCTTTCTTGATTTCTTTTAGTGAATGATACAGACCTTTATTTGTGGAGTCTTTTCATTTTAGGTAGTCAATGACTACCTAAAATGAAATGATTCCACAAATAAAGGTCAAGAAGATCATTCACTAAAAAATAAAATAAAATAAAGTAGAAAACAATGTATGAAGGTGAAAAGAAGATCTCCCCCATGCTATTTTCACCACTCCAATCAAAGTTCACAGTCAGGCATCAGTCCTTTATTCACCCACATATTCCATCCTAAGTATAATGAAGATGTAGTTCAGTTGCCTACAGAAAAAAAACAAAAGAATTCTCTTACATAATCAATCTAGTAAGATGTGTTTCACCCTCGACTTGCTAGGCCTGCATGTGAAGTGGGTGTTGGGTCAGGAAAATGGGAATCAACAGAGCTGATGAGGTCAACCTGAGCCCTCCTCTGGAGTTTCATACAGAGGTTTTGGACTTCAGCCATCAATCTCCTGCTTTGGTACATCTATCTTTTCTTGCAGCAACTGATGCCAAATGTTTTTTGTTCAAATTTCAGCATTTTTAACCTTTTTCTTCTTTAAGTGCCATGGCCTCGTAGAACGCTGGTGATCAGTAGCATGATATGTTTTTTATCCAGAGTAGAGATGGGCACGACTTGAAAAATTTTTTTTTTCGAGTTGTCGTTAGTCGGGCCTGTCCCGTTTCAGGTTGTCTCCGTTTTTTGCGAAAATTCGCAAAAATTAGTCGGTTCGTTTTTTCGTTTTTTCGTTTCCGTTAGTACTGGTTTTTTGGGGGGGGAGCGGGCTCCTGGAGGCACCTCTCTGGGGTGGGTGCCTCCTCTGGCCCGCTATAAGGGAAAGTGGGCTCCTGGAGGCACCCGGGGGTGCCTCATATCCTCACCCACTAGGAAGGGGAAGCAGGCTCCAAGAGACCCCTCAACATGGGGGTCTCCCCTCCTCACCTGCTGCTGCTGCAAAATGCTGTGCAATAGCCATATGGATATTGCATAACAAAATGTGCAGACAGTGACTGTGAAGACTAGTGGATGGCACTGAACCCAGAGCCATAGTGAGATGCCTAACTAAGGCTCTGGCACCACCATGTCTCACACAGAAGGGAATTGTACTTGCTGCGTGTAGTGCAATGCAAGCAAGTAGATCTGCCTTTAAGGTGGGTTAGTGCAAGGGCTAGGGTTAGGCTAGTGACGGGTAAGGTTACGGTGGGCTAGTGGGTTGCACCTCTGGGTGCCTCTCTGACCCACTAAGAAGACAGTCTGTGATGTATGGGTACGGAGTCAAGCGTTAGGGTTAGGGTTAGGGGGGCTAGGGCAGGTTTTAGGGGGCTTTTTGGCACATCCCAGAAGTCTCCATGGCCAAGTGGCCATGCGATTGGTGGGATGGCTCCAAAAATTTGCATGGTCGTCCACTCCCACATGGCTGGCCACTCGGCCAGCCCATCATTGCGCAGGTGTAAAAAAAAAATAAAATAAAATAAATGGAGGACAGAGGAGGAGAGGAGAGACATTTTGTTGCAAGAAAAAACCCACTGCTACTGTGAAAAATCTGGCAGTTTATAAATTTTCGCGTGTTTCTGTTGTGCTTGTGTGTTTTTGGACCACGATTTCAAAAACAATATTGCGTTCGCCGCCCCATTTTGGATTCCCCGCCCGCACCTCATGGCATCGCGATGGCGACTCGCGAGTCCGGCTGCCCAGGACGGGGGGGAGTTGGGACCCCCCCTCCAGAAACCACCCCTCCGGTAGGTGCCCTGCACCCTTAGTCAAGCAGGCATTTTTCCGCCTGCTTTTTTGGCCCGGGAATGGGTGGGGGGAGAGTTTAAAAGTTTTTTCCTGTGCCGCCCGTGCTGCTTGCTTGCGCTTTAATTGCGGCGGCCGGCGGCCGGCGAGACTGGGCTTTTTGCTGGCTGGCTGCGAGCCTGCGGCGAGTCCCACAGAGCAGCCCACAAGGACGGGGGATGGGGGGGAGGCCGGGGACCTCCAGAAACAACCCCTCTGGTAGGTGCCCTGAGGCACGGCAGGCATTTTCCCGCCTGCTTTTCAGCCGGGAACCGGTTTTTTTTTACTTTTAAAAACTTTTTTTCTGTGCCGCGTGGCATCGCGCGATCGCGCGATGCAAGTAACAAGCACGACAAATCAGACCAAAATTGTTCGTTTGTCGGTTCGAGCTCAATGTCTGGAGGAGTAATTCCCATTACCGTTTCCGTAGAGTAACGGAAACGAGTAACGGAAACGGAAACGGGAATACCGCTAAGTCGTGCCCATCTCTAATCCAGAGCTATTCTGAACAGAGCAGCTGTGCTCACTGCGGACATGTGGTTATCTTCTTTAGCCAGAATGTTCTTCTGCGCCCTGGGCCAGGCTTCCAATCTGTATTTCCTTGAAGGATAACCTGTAGCAGATGGTATTTCTCATTGCGCATTATGTGTCCAAAATATTGCAATTTTCTTCTCTTTGTGGTGTTGAGGATTTCTAACTTTTTATTCATGCAGTGTAATACAGCCACATCAGTGATTCTGACTGTCCAAGGTATCTTCAGAATTTGTCTGTATGTCCACATCTCAAATGCTTCCAGACACCTACATAGTGCATTGGTAAGGGTCCAATTTTCAACACCATAGAAAAGTATACTAAAGACAGAACATGGAAGTATTTGAAGTCTGATAGACAAGTATAGGTTTGTTAAGACATTCCTCATTTTCTGGAATGAATTTCTAGCTTGTTCAGTTCTACAACAAATTTAGCAGTTTTAACCCCACAAATGCAAAAGCAACCTTTACCGTGCAAATCAACCAGAGCATGATGGGGTCCTCTTGACTGTCCCTGCATCTGATTGAGAAGTGCACAAACATCCTTGTTTCATCATATTCCTCAAAGGCAGAGCACACCTCTATTCGACATTCTTTCAGTATCAGATTTACTGTATCTACAAAAACATGGATACAGTTTGCTATACATGAAAAAACTCATAATGTATAGCATTTTCTCAAGATAAGGCATCACAGTACATGTAGAAAAACAGGATATTGCCTGGCATTCCAGCATGGCATATTTGTAACAGCATTTGAGAACTAAAGCCTCCAAGGAGAACAAAATCACTAGTCAAACCATGCATCACTGGCTGCTTCTTGCAAGTGTGGCCACAGCCCACTCACCTCTGGCTAGGCGACCTTTTGAAATTATGCCCACAGGTCATCTGCTCAACAACAAGGTCAAGGTGGTAAGCAGACAGTCAGAAAAATATAACTGAGTGAAAGGAAGCACTTAGCTACAAGTCCAACCACAGATGTTCAGTCAAGACCCTTCTTTAATATGTCTCCTAAGCTTATTTGGGTGTTTTGTGCAGCGGTAATAAAGGGACTTACAGAGCAGAATTAGCTTCAAATCTCCCCACAGTAGGCCACCCCTTATTGTCCCTCTGGGCTCAGCAGGGGTCCCACTAGCCACAGGAGTGAAATCTCAGAGAGGAGGGGCTGGATTCTCTACCTGCTGCTCACCTGTACATAGACGCATACAAGAGGCAAAGCAGAAGAGAAGGCCTCTTGGGTAAATACCTTCAACTGGGAGGTGTGTGAGGCCTAGGAGTTACTGTTGCTAGTGGAGAGGTTGACACCTGGATGGCAGACAGTCAGCTGCCATGATCCTGAGACCAGGCCCTGGGTCGAGCTGTGAGAGAGAGAGAGAGAGAGAGAGAGAGAGAGAGAGAGAGAGAGAGAGAGAGAGAGAGATTAGGTCAGAGATTTTCCTATGCAAGTGAAAGGGCAACTGCCAACTGTGGCTTCACATCTGGAAGTGACAAACAGGCCTCTAAGCCAAAGCAGGAGTCCTGTGCATTGCCATCATTAAAAACCATAATGCACAGCTTCAAAAACTTCAACACTTCTTCGCAAATCTATATGCAACCACCATCCTGAAGACCCATCTAGTTACACAAGTTCTGGAAATACAATCACCCCCCGCCAATCGTGGGGGTTAGGGACCCACCCCACCCGTGATCCATGAAAATCTGTGATATGTGGAAGCGAGTGGGGTGGAGCGGGGGTGATCGCGTGCCTGTCTGAGGCTTCCCGGAGGAGCGCAGGGGCGCCGCAGAGTGACCCGATCGCCCTCCGCCGCTCCCCGTGCAGCTCCAAGGCTTCTTGGAGGAGCGCAGGGGTGGCGTGGAGCGACCGGATCGCCCCGCCCCCTTGTGTGGCTCTGAGGCGTCTCGGAGGAGTGCGGGGGTGGCGCAGAGCGACTCAATCGCCCCCCGCTGCCCACCCCATGGCTCTGAGGCTTCTTGTAGGAGTGTGGGGGCAGTGTGGAGTGACCCGATTGCCCCCACCCCCACCACCCCCGCACAGCTCTGAGTTGCAGGTACTGCGATCCTGTGATGTAGTGGGACCGCAGTACCTGAACCACGAAATGGCGGGGGGTGACTGTAGTTCATTGGAAGAGGTTTGGTGAACATGTTGCCATTATCAGTTGATGGAACTGTAGACCAACTCGGTGGCAGCTTTCTCTGCCAGGACACCTGCCCTGAGAAAATGTGGCATATTAAAGGAATGGGAGAGGGGCTGTTGATGGACAGAAGGAAGGGAGGGAGGGAGGGAGGCAGGCAGGGAGGAAGGAAGGAAGGAAGGAAGGAAGGAAGGAAGGAAGGAAGGAAGGAAGGAAGGAAGGAAGGAAGGAAGGAAGGAAGGAAGGAAGGAAGATGCTATAAAGAACCAGAAATTTACTTTATTGGTGAAAACACAGTGTTTTCAAAATGTTGTTTGCTGCCTCACAGTTTATAACTTAATACTGTATAAGAATAGAAAACCTTTGTCCCTGTACATGTTATTTGACTTCAGTTTTTGGGTAAATTCAGATGCTGATTTGTTCAGGTCATCATGGACCTGCAACTATATTTCATAGATAATTCAAGCATTATGGTAATAAGGAAACAGTTAAATGACTCAATAACAAAAGCAGAAGCACAGAACAGAGGGAAGAAACTTTTCATAGGAAAATAGAATAAAAGTTCACTTTTAAGTATTCCTCTAGTATGGCACTTTGAGATTAATGAAAATACTCTCAGGTATGACCTGGCACTTTATCTTGTAATGTCACATCATCGTACAGCCATTCGACATTAAATGTGTGCTGTATATATCACTGCTGCTGACAACAGAACTAGCATTGATTAACTTGTATGTTCTGTTTGAATCTTTAAAAAATTTATAGAGTATACAAATTATTTTTAGATCTCATTTAGAGGAAAAGAGATGTTTTTTGATGTGGAGTAACCATGGAGCCTACAAAGCAAAAGCTCACAGACGATGAATATTTATGGGTGATGTGACCTGATATGCGATCAGGATTGATTTGCTGAAATAAAATTACAAATACACAAGCAGTAGTTCCCACTACTTAATCAAGGGCTATAAAAATCAAAGAGAAATTTAAAAACAAAGGGGAAGGTTTTTTGCCATCTGCTGGAAAAAATGCAGATCCCAAACAGCGAAGGAAGTATTTCACATAATTGTGAGTTTATTTTTATTTGGAACTTATCAGATGCCAAATTCATTTTGGGAAGCTAAGAAGCATGCGTTTTCAATCTTAGCACCATTATTTGTTAAATTAACAAACATCTACACTGTCTATAAATTGGCCTTCAGAACATTTCTCTAGTTGGTTGTTGAGGTTCAAACAGGACACTTGGGAACCAAGGTGATCTGCTAAAGTTCCAAAATGAGTCTCAGTTATTCAGAGAATTTTAACAAACTCCCAGAGGAAGCTGATAAACCAAATCTTTAAGCAAGTAGCAAAGTTTCTGCTATAGTGACACAGGACAAGGGATGGGGATAAATGCAAAAATGAATCACGTTTTCTGACCAATTTGCCCAATTCATCAAAATTCATCAAATTTATTTATTTATATTTATTTATTTATTGGGCTTATATACCCCCCGTCTTCCCGAAGAAACTCCGGGCGGTTTACAACATAAAAAATACTAATAACAACTATTAAATAGAAACAATTAGACAGTTTAAAAACAATTTAACACAAATAACCAAACTAAACAATAAAAAAATAGCTTTGCAAATGGCGGGGGGGGGGGACTTCAGTCACCAAACGCCTCCCGGAAAAGGAGAGTTTTTAATGCCTTCCGGAAGGCTGGCAGGGACTCTGCTAGGCGCACTTCTGTGGGAAGATGGTTCCACATGGTGGGGCCAGCCACAGGGAAGGCTCGGGTACGGGTGGATGTTCTCCGAGCCTCCCTGGGCGTGGCCACACGCAGCATGTACGCCTGCGAAACCTAGTCAGACGGGCCGATGTCGACCGCTGGTCGATCTGCTCTGTCAGGTAGTCAGGTCCTAGGCCATGGAGGGTTTTGTAAACCAAAACCAGAAGCTTGAATCTGATTCGGGCCACAACGGGCAACCAATGCAGGCGGGCCAGAACTGGGGTGATGTGCTCGAACCGATGCACACCCGCCACCAGTCTGGCTGCCGCATTCTGGACCCGCTGCAGTTGCCGAAGGAGAGTCAAGGGCAACCCCATGTAGAGCGTGTTACAGTAGTCCAGTCTCGAGATCACCAGCGCTTGCACCACAGTTCTGAGGGAATCCCCATCTAGGTATGGACAAATCTGGGCAATTCGAAGGAGATGAAAAAAGGCAGCCCTGGACACAGCGGCCACCTGGGCCTCCATGGTGAGCGCCGGGTCCAGGACTATGACCAGATTCCGGACAGAGTCCGAAGGCCGGAGGGAAATGCCCTCCAAGGTGGGATAAGGGCCTCCATAGCCAGATGGGGAAGCCCCAAAGAACATAACCTCGGTCTTGTCTGGGTTGAGCCTGAGCCTGTTAGCCCTGGTCCATTCCATGACTGCGCACAGGCACTGATCGAGGGTCCGGACAGCCTCATCTGCAGCGGTGGAAAAGGAGACATAGAGCTGCGTGTCATCAGCATACTGATGACAGCAGACTCCATGTCTCCTAATGACCTCAGCCAGCGGCCTAATATAGATGTTGAACAGCATGGGAGAGAGGGACGACCCTTGTGGGACACCACAAGGGAGTATCCACGGGGCAGACAACTCCCCCCTATGCTGAACCTGCTGGGGACGGCCCCCGAGGAAGGACCAAAGCCAACTGTAAACAGTGCCCCCGATCCCAACCTCAGAAAGTCGGTCCAGCAGGATACCGTGGTCGACGGTATCGAAGGCCGCTGACAAGTCCAGGAGGACCAACAGGGAGGAACACCCCCTGTTGCCCCCCCCCCCCGGAGGAGGTCATCTTGCAGAGCGACCAAGACTGTCTCAGTCCCCCGGCCAGGCCTGAACCCGGACTGGAATGGGTCAAGGATATGTTCTTCCTCCAAAAATGTTTGAAGCTGGATTGTGGCCACCCTCTCGATTACCTTGCCCAAGAAGGGAACATTAGCGATCGGGTGGTAGTTGGTCAAATCTCCCGATGCTAAGCCCGTTTTTTTCAGAATGGGCTTTACCACAGTCTCCTTCAGGCGGGAGGGAAAAATCCCTTCCCTGAAGGAGGCTGTGGCGATGACAGAAGCCCATTCGGGCATGCTCCCACCAACTGCTTTCATGAGCCATGATGGGCAAGGGTCGAAGGGGGTGGACGCGGGCCGCAATGGGCAATAGCCCTGGAGGCCTCAAGCGAGGAAACGGGCCCAAACTCAACCATACGAGGAGACCAAGGAGGTGCAGCGACAGGGGGTGCCGAGAGTGGGCTAGAGTAACAGGAGTCAAAACCGGTACGGATGGCCTCTATTTTTGATCGAAAAAAGGCTGCAAAGTTCTCACTACTGAAATCAGTAGGAGGAGGCCTAGCCAGCCCAGGATTAGTGAGGTTGCGAACCACCCGGAACAGTTCCGCTTGACGGTTCAAGGCCTCACTAATTCTCAGGGAGTGATAAGATCTTTAAGCCTCCCTGATAGCCCGCACGTAGCGCCTGGACTGGACAGTAACTGCAACCTTCTTATTCGCCGTCTGGTTCTTCCTCCAGCTGCGCTCCAGCCTCTTCCATTCTTGCTTCATCGCTCGTAACTCCGCCGTGAACCACGGTGAGGGACGAGCTGTGCAACGGATGAGGCGCCTAGGGGCAATCTGGTCGACAGCCCGGGATGTTTCATCAAACCATTGGTCCACCATGGCGCCTACCAGATTGTCAGCCAGTCCGCCAGGAAGCTCCCCAAGGACTTCCTGGAACCGGGCAGGGTCCAGGAGTCTTCGGGGGTGGGCCCATACAAATGGCCAAAGGTCCCCGTGGGGTGGGACAGCGATTGATACAGAGAAAAACAGCAGGTGATGGTCTGACCATGACACGGGAGTGGGCATAATGTCCCATACCCTCAGACAATTGCATTCATCATAAATGGAGTGGCCCAATTAATATGAATTGATAGATTTTTTTTAGCAATTTTTGGTTTGCTAATTTGCTGGGCTATAAAATGGCCCCCAAGGCACCTAGAGCAGGCATGTCCAAACTTCGGCCCTCCTGATGTTTTGGACCACAACTCCCAGAATCCTAAGCTTAGATTGCCAATGGCAAAGGACTGTGGGAGCTGTGGTCCAAAACATCTGGAGGGCCGAAGTTTGGACATGCCTGACCTAGAGACACCAAAAATGAAAGGAAGCACACACACCCCCGCAACTCTCCTCTACAATTCACCCAAGTTTGGTGAAGATTGAGTTTCAATCCAGTTGCAAAAGGGCACTTTACAGGGAGGGGGGCATTTTGTAGGTGTAAAATTCAGGTGCAAGTTTGCATTTTTAGATGCCCAGAGGACACTTTAATGGGGAGGGGCCTTTGGGGGGTACATAGCTGGAGGACTGAATGCCAAATTTCACCAAATTTGCAGGGCTTGTAGAGGAGATGCAGAGGAAGCATCCCCGGAAATTATGGGGCCTCTAGAGGCCAAGGGGCTTTTTATAGGCTATGAAAGGTGAGACAAATTGATTCATCTCTTCATTGCTGGAATGTTGTTGATCTGTCATTTGTCAGCCTCGGTGAATCACAAATCATGATGAATTAGCATTTTAAAAATGTGTCCCCATCTCTATATTGTACCCTTGTTTGCAGGTATTAACATGCATACTGAATCGAAATGGGGTGAAGGGGGGAACACTCATCATGCCTCCCTCTAGCCCATCTTCCGTCACCTTCTGCCTTCCTAGTATGATGATTATGAATCAAAGAACTGTGAACGCTGTGGACATGAATTAGGACCCCAGGACATCAGTTCTATTCTACATGTAACTAACTACCACGCTCTTCTTTCCAATTTATAGATTTCACTTGAGTATATTGGCTCTTGGGCAACAGGCAGGTGATTATTCCATTCTTTATACAAACCAAATGTAGGATTAGAGCATTGCGGAAAACCTTCTAAAAGGACTCTAGTGTTATCCTGTGCTGATTCAGAAAATTCAGTGGGAACGGAGAAGCCATTCTACATCAGGCCTACATCAGTTTTGCCTGTGTTACTTTTTCAGTAATTAATTTCTCTTCATGTTGCACTTTTCTTTTTATCCCTATTCAGTTTGAGCCAGAGCATGTAGCATAACCAAAGCGACAAGCCACCATGGTATGCAGAAGATATTCAGAGTTACATACATTTTGAGAAAGTGGACTAGGGATGGGCACCAAATGAAAAACAAAATACTGTTTCATCATTTTGTTAGCTAACATAACAAAACATAATGGGGAAGCAGTATTTCGTTAATAAATAAACACAATGGCATTTTTGTTTAAAATGAACAAATTTGTTTCACTGTAAAATGGCTCTCCTGGGTCCTAGAAGCACCAAATTTGGTGTGAACCTTCCTAGGACTCTCGCATTTAAGCCCTCCAAATTTGGAGAGATTTGTGATTCAGGGGGCCGAGTTATTCAGCTTCAAAGGGGGTGCCCTCTGAAAAAACATTTCTAATTACAATATTATGTGTTTGAAAAGAGTGGTCCCAGGCAGCTAGCAGCATGGAAATTACAGTGGAGCTTCCTCAAGCTCTCCCCTTGAAGCACCCCCAATTTGGAGAGGTTTGGGATATAGGGGGCCAATTTATTCAACTCCAAAGGGAGTGCCCATCGGACTCCATTTTAAAGTGCAGTTTTGGGTTTTTTGGGGTGTGTGGTTTCTAACTGCCTGCTAGGGCTTTTCCCCTTCCACAAGCCCTGCACACCCCAGCACTGATCAGCTGGCAGGCGGGGCTTGGGGAAATGGAAAAGGTTCTTTTAAGAAGCCCGGGCTTTTTTAAAAAAAAAAATCCCTCCCCAAGCCCCGCCTGCCAGCTGATAAGTGCTAGGGTGCGGGGAAGGTTCCCCACCACCACCCTAGCACCAATCAGCTGGCAGACAGGGCTTGGGGGGAGGGAAAAAGCCCTGGGCTTTTTTAAAAAAACTTTTTTCCTCCCAAAGCCCTGCCTGCTAGCTGATCTGTGCTGGCCACTTTCCAGCCCCCACCCCACCCCCATGAACCATTTTGTTAGTGGTTTGTTTGGTATGAATTTTTTTTAACAAATTCATACCAAACGAAATGAAAAAATGTGGGGGTCTGGGGACGAAAGGAAATGAAACAAAACATAATTTTTCTGTTTTGTGCCCATCCCTAGTCTCAGTGTGCCACTTGGCTCATTCGGGGTGTCCCTTCCCTGCCTCCTGATCTGAGTGGTCGGCTACTGGTGCAGGTGGGGAAGGGAAGTTTGGGCTCCTGCTCAGACTGAGATGGAGGATGACCCAGGTGGCACAACAAAGCTTGTGGGTGGGACAGCTGATTGGGGAGGGGGAGGGAATGTGTAGCACTTTCATACCCATCTCTAGTCCCAGTCTCTTGCCCTTTTCTTTTCAATAAATTGAAAAAAGATTGTGGAATCGCAGATCTCTACTGCTTTCGCTAGCTTGCCAAAGCGGCTCTAGTCTATCGCTTATCTGTGAAACATGTTTGCAGAACCTCAGTTCACGTAAGGTGAAATCAATCAAGATGTGAAATGAAAGATGATAAAGTGATTTGGAGTGGCTTTTAAATATTTGTCAGCAAGAGATTGTGTGGCTATAGGAATGAATGAAAAACAATGACCCATAAATCTGTGCTCCAAAGTTGGCCATTTTGGAACACTGATTTAATGTTCATCCATCTGAGCAGCAGCATGTCATCATGGAAGAAAAAGCCAACTGCCACCAAAAAGTAAGTTGCCAGCTAATAAAAAAAATAACAACAATCTTGGCCAATTACATGAAATGTTCAGGGAGCCGACTGTGAACTTTAATTAACTGAGTAACTGAGTGATAGAACAGATAGCAGAAAGTTTCACAGGTATCTGCGCATTTCTCAGAAAAATTGGTTCAAACACTCTTGTCTATTAAAGATTAAAGCATTTTGGATGAGTTCTTTTTATCTTGTCTTATTATTCTGCACAAGAGACATCAAGTGTTTACTATGCATATATTATTAAGCGAATATCAAAGACAAATCTTATGGGAAGAACTGGATAAATTTGGGCAGAAGGAATATGTCAATATTAAGAAACTAATTTTTCACTCTATTTCCTTTTTGAAGTACCCCTCCTCCACACCCGCTTAAATAAAGCTTTAACTGATTATTCCTCTTGTGTAATTTTGAGCTCTGGTGAACTGTTGTAGATATTCCATTTTAATCATTGATACATGCAAACTGAAGGCTCAGTTTCTTCAACTGAATGTTCCCACAAACACACAACACTTTCAGCTTCCTCACCATGTTATACATAGCCCACTCACCAAAGGTGAGCCAGGGGACTTATGGGTTTTAGTGTAAGGCTTTATCATAGGCTAATTCAGAAGGCATAAGATTGTGACATCTGGTGTTTTCGTTTTCTAAATTGTACTAGAATTCTTCTTCCCCACTTATATATGATGATGATCCACCTCCATCCTATGTAGCATATCAGGCAGCAAGGATTCTCTAGCTTGTTCTATCTGGTGGAGTGTTTTGGCTTCCTCCCCTGTAATATGTAATGTAGAGATGGGCACAAAATGCTAAAATGGCATTTCATTTCATCATTTCATTTTTCATTTCGTTTCTTTTAATTTGTTTCATTTGGAATGAAATGAATTTTTCTTTGTTTTGTTTTGTTTTTATTTTTTACAGCCAACCGTTGGTGCTTTTTTCCTTTTACCTAGCACCGACCAGCTGCCCTGTGAGCTGTTCGATGCTAATTTTTATTATTTATTTTGACAAACACCGAGATTGGCACTTGTCAAAATAAATAATAGACAAAAATGAAACAGAACGGAATGATTTTTTTTAAAGGGGCACTTCATATTTTGTTTCATTCTGTAAATAAACAAAAACAATAAATGAAACAAAAATTCATTTTGTGCCCATCTCTAATATAATACTTTCAGGTCTTGTGTCAGTGCTTTTCACTGTGTTATTCAAGGGCATCCTTGTTGTTTGGCACTTGGTGCTTTCAACAGGCACAATTCATGGTGGTCCAACTCATTGACTTCAAGGTTTTAATGCTAACATAATAAGCCTAAACAGTTTTGGACCTCATTATCTATCACAATGGCTTTTCCCAAAAAGAACTGCCTGAACCACCTCATCTTCTCAAGCTGGCATCTAAGGGTGCCTACACTGAGGGAGCCCTGTAAATCAACAACTCAAAATCAGGCCTTCTCAGTGGTGCCCCCTCAGCTCTGGAACCAGCTGCCCCTTGAAATACGTATGGCTCCCTCACTCAAAATCTTGAAACACCAGTTGAAAACATGGCAGTTTAGGGTAGCTTTCCCTGGTTCTTGACTCCTGTACTACTGGATCTAAAAAATTTCTTCTTCTGCCTCTTGTTGTGTTCATTTGCTGTATGATTGACTCTATATTATATTTCAAAACTTTATATTGTTTTGTACCTTTTGTTTTTTGTTCTTTATTTCTGGTTACTGTTTGGTTATAACTTGTGTACTTTTCAGTATAGGAGGCACCTATACTAGAACTGGTATTCTGAGCTATTACAAAACATAGCAAGCCTAGATGCCCTAAGCACATCCAAGCTTGCCTGATTTCGGAAGCTAAGCAGGGTCAGCCCTGGTTAGTACTTGGATGGGAGACCACCAGGGAATACCAGGTGCTGTAGGCTCCTGGAGTAGGAACTGGCAAGCCACTCCAGTATTCCTGCCAAGAAAACTCCATGGACATGGAGTCATGAAGAGTCGGTCACAACTATCATGACACACACACATTGCAAAACTTCCTGTAAGAAAAAGACTGGTCATCAAGAACCCTATGGAGAAGAACGGCATGATATAAATCTTTTAAATAAACAAATTAGATAAATGTAAGAAGATTGAATGGTTCCCTGTTCTGATGGATGAAGATGGAGAGGCTGACAGAGGTGACAGAGAAAGAGGAGAAGTCAAGTCTGAAACCATTGGGATACAATTGCTGGCAAAGACCTGAGTCCTTAAGTAACGAAAGATCCAGGGTAGTTTTGTTGACCAAACTGAGGAATAGGAAGTTGATTTGCCTGCTGAATTAGCACTCACCACCCTATGGGTTGTATAACTGAGGAAGTCTTGATAGAGAATTGGAATGGGCAATTCATTTCAGAACCTACTGGTTCTGAAACAACCCACACAAGCCCAGGTGGTGTTTGGAAGCCTCTGACACATAAACAGCCAATGTCTTACCTTCCTCTGTGCTGGCATGGAGCTGAGCTCCAACAAGGAAACAGGCTGCAACATCATCTTTCCTGCTCTGTGGTGCTGGCCAACCAGGAGCTGTGAAGGGACAGATATGATCCCTCCTCCCTGTCTGACTGGCCAGCACCATGGAGTATGAAAGATGACATCGCAGCCTGCTTCCTCATTGGAGCTTAACCCTGCACAAGCCCAGACCAAGGTAAGAGATTGGCTGTTTATGTGTCGGAGGCTTCCGAACACCACTTGGGGTTCTGCGTCCATCCCTAGTGGAGAAGACTCTACCAAAGGAAGGCTTAGAAGTCTTTAAGAGTTGGACCCAAGAATAGAGGTCTTTGGAGCCATCCTCAATGCAGCACCTAAGATAAGGCAAGTGTGTATGTACACCAAAGGTGCCCCACATCTCACAACTTGCTACAGAATCACTTGAGCAGGGCATTGATGAGATGTAGGAAAATAGTAAAACTGTATCTTATGAAAAGGGGTTCACAGGAGGCACATTAGGTGTGTATAGAATGGTCGGGTTATGAAGAGACTAGATCAGTGGTTCTCAACCTGTGGGTCCCTAGATGTTCCTGGACTGCAATTCCCAGAAATCTTCCATCACTAGCTGAGCTAGCCAGGATTTCTAGGAGTTGCAGTCCAAGGACATCTGGGGGACCCACAGGTTGAGAACTAGATGATCAGGCTGGAATTAATAGATACTCTCTATTTAGCAATTTCCCTTTTCACATCAATTAACTAAGAGATGGGAACAACCCAGAATCATTCACTGCATCCACTCATCACTTTCTTGAGACCTTGGAAGTAGCATGAGAAATCCCCAAGTACATTCTTTATTCCTTGTGATCCTGTGTTTCAAGAAACTTGATATATAACATTTTACATGATTTACCTGCAAGAATTCATCTGGAAGAATGTCGGAAGAAACATTGTTATTTATTTATTCTTACCTTGAAAATATTGCACGTCAACTCTAAATAGGGATACCATGTGATATAGTATGGATTCAGCTTCAAATGTCATTTATGAAATTTATTTTCTTTACTTTGCCAATGGAGTCCTTTAACTCATTGCATCACTATCTTGGAATGTGCAGAACATTACTGAAAATTCAATTCTTAAAAAAATAACATCTAGTTTATGAATGTGGGATATTGTGCTCCTGCACTCATGATTCAAAAGGCCAGGAAATGGCCCAATATTGCTGCATGGTATGGTGCCCGAATTGCCAGCAGGAAAAAGCATGCCAAGCTATGCCTAGAAAAGGGCAGCCTGACAACACTACCCTTTGCTATCTAGGAAAACGGCAGCCTGACAATGCTGCTGGTTTTCAATGTTGGCAATGCCAGTGGCAGCCAGCAGTCAAGATGGTTTACATCACAGGATCCCCTCTTGTGCTCGCTACCATTCACAAAGTGACACCATGCAAGGGAAATAGCCAGAAGCAGACTCGGTTTTTCATCACTTCCCCACTAGTCATCCAAAAACACAGCAATTGTTACAGCTGTTTTGCAACAAGGGCAGGAATAGAGAACCGGGATTCAAGATCGTCTTGACAGACCAAACGGGGGCAAATCAAACTAAATATGTTTCAACAGGATGGGGAAAGTGATGTTGTGCAAGATAAAGGATAGTATTATTTTCTAATTTGATCAGAATTCACCTAAAATGTTATATCCAGTTGTGACATTAGGAAGGATATTAAGCTGAATCATTCAGAAGAGGTTGATCGCGGAGGTTAGTCTGGAGACCAAGCCTTTTATGGAACAGTTGAAGGAAAATGGATATCTTTAACCTGGGGAAGAGAAGACTGAAAAGTGATATTATTACCCTCTTCTAAGGTTACCACATACAACATAAAATAATCTTGTTTTCTACCACTCCAGATGATAGGACCCAGTGCCATGGAAGGATTAAAATTACAATAATTTTTTTAAAAATGAAACATTAGGAAGAACATCCACCACAGAATGGGCTGCCTAAGAAG
This sequence comes from Phrynocephalus guinanensis, assembly GCA_037367245.1. NCBI lineage: Eukaryota > Metazoa > Chordata > Lepidosauria > Squamata > Agamidae > Phrynocephalus > Phrynocephalus guinanensis. Next base: position 30,767,110 of record CM074732.1, on the reverse strand, counting down.
ATGCCAGACTTTTCGTGACTGAGGAGATTTAAGCAAAGGTTAAGGTTTGGTGGTCATCAGGGAAGGATACCTCATCTGTAATTTTCCTGCTTCAGCAGAGAGACGGACATGATGAGTCCTGTGGGGCTCGGTTCAGTTCCATGATTCTATTATTTTCTGATCAGATCATGCATTTGAGCAGACGCTGATGCCAGGAAGCAATTTCAAATGTAATTGAAGCACGAGTTTATTTGCCACAAAAATGCATAGGTTTTTATAAACAGGAAATAACGAGCCATTCCTACAACATTAGTAGCACCAATGACTGTAGAACAAGTGGCAAAGGCAGGCTGTACGAGCCAGAAGTAATTTGTGCAGGATGTCTATATGTTTTATTAGATATGCCCAGAGTCTAGAGTTGACAAAGTTTAAAGTGTAGCCATTTTCCATAGATAGATAGATAGATAGATAGATAGATAGATAGATAGATAGATAGATAGATAGATAGATAGATAGATAGATAGATAGATAGATAGATAGATAGATAGAATGGACCCTTGTAAAACAAGTGGTTTGTTTAACAGAACATCGGCTTAAAGGAAAAAAATTCTGGAGATAGGAGAAAATCGCTTAACAGAATTGCCTATGGGGGGGAGAATCGGTTCAACAGAAAAACAGTCATGATTAGTGATTAATCTGTTTTCAATGCATTCCTATGGGGAATTTGTACAAAGGAAAATTTGCTTAACAGAATTTCCTTTGGAACGAATTAATTCCTTTATACAAGGTACCACTGTGGACAGACAGACAGACAGACAGACAGACAGACAGACAGACAGATAGATAGATAGATAGATAGATAGATAGATAGATAGATAGATAGATAGATAGATAGATAGATAGATATCCCATTGTGTACGGCTTGAACGAGTTATTTTCCAAGCTAAAATGTAAAAAGATTTGTCAAAACATCCTTGGGAACAAGGTTTGCTGGGCTCAAAACATGAATATTTGGGTTCAAACTATGGTTGTTATCAGTACCTTGTGGTAATTCCTCAAATTGTTCCCGATGTTGAACGCTTCTGGTTTTCTCAATGAAAGATATATTGAGTTATCATAAACACTGACTGATCGCTATAGATTTCAGCTCTTAAAGCAACTTTTTAAACTTTCCATGTTTAAAATTAATTCAGAAAACTTTTATATATTGAAGATAGTTATCTATCACTAGGGCCTAGGCTTTATGGAAGATCTATTATGGGTGAGCACCTAAATCACTATTAATGTAATGTTGAAGTACAATATAGTGTAATTCCAATTTGAATTTGAAAGACAAATTGCAGGCACTGTACTTCATACATTACTGTACCTTAGGGACATAAATTGTGTGCCCCCCCCACATATTCTACAACTACCTTCATTTAAATGTGTGTGTTTTATCGGATAGAGTAGTGTTTGCAATGAAAACACCATCACTTTTTATAATACCCTGACAGTCTACAAATGCATTCTTGCAGACAATGTAGGAACATATAATAGTCTGAATACATTACACTCACTATAAAGGAGATCAGAAAACTCAGTCATAAAATCGCAAAAGCCACCTTATTTAGCTATTGTGTATGCATATATTGTATGCATACATATTCACATTTAATAAAATACTGTAATAGTCTCTCTTTTTTCATGTTCCCTAATAATAGTCCATGTTTTTCTCATGGTACTTGAGAAACCATTAGCTTCGCCTTAACTTATTGAATAATGAAATAAGCAGGCTGTGGCCTCACATGCTACTTCCCTTGATACAGAAACAAATACCAAGTTTGGAAAAAGCACATGACACAAAATGTACCTACCAGCAATGTGTGATTTGTCCTGGGTATAAGTGTAAGGAAGCCACAATATCTGTTGGTTTCCTAATGTGTGAACACTTATCATATTTGTTTAGAAATGTTTAAAAATAAACATGTCATGGCAATAAATCCAGATGGATTTGATTCATCACAAATTTAGTGCAGATGCTAGAGGTTCACAAACTAAAATAATTAGGTCTACAAGCTAATCAATAGCCATCTGACTTATTTATTACCACAGAAATATATGTCCCATTCTTCTTAAGTCTGCAGAGAAGGACGGCACTCACCCCATCCACTCTATCCCAATTTCAGTCTTCTTCCAAATGCAGCAGAGAAGTCACTGTGGTATCTTCTATCCATGGAGGGTCTTCCTCACCCTGCTCCTGATACAGGGAGAGCCCCTGTGGATAATGCAGTCCATATTCTTCCAAAAACCACTCTCTATATTTGGAGGGAGATGGTGATTAAGACCAAGTGGGTCCTTATGCATTTGTTCCCTCTGGAATCAGACCACTTGAGATGGGTTTAAGGTGACACAGGATGTGTGTGCACTGTGCAATATTCAGATATCTCATCAGTAAAGACCATGTCATCAATGAATCATTATTTGCTGGACAATATTAAATCACTTCTTCAAAACCAAAGCAAAACTCTGGTTTATGAATGTGGGGTATTGTGTTCCTATACCCACAATTCAAAAAGCCAGAAAATGGCCTGATATTGCTGCACAATATCGTGCCCGCATTACCAGCAAGAAAAGGGACGCCAAGCTTTACATGGCAAAAGGCAGCCTGAAAGTCGACAATACCAGTGGCAACAACCAAGATGCTCTATATCCTCTTGTGCTCGCTACCATTTGCCAAGTGGCACCATACAGTTGAAAATACAAGAAGCTGATTCTGTTTTTCACCAGTTCACCACTTCTCACCCAAACACAAAGCAATGGCCAGGGCTGTTTTTCAACAAGTGTGTGTGTGTGTGTGTGTGTGTGTGTGTGTGTGTGTGTGTGTGTGAGAGAGAGAGAGAGAGAGAGAGAGAGAGAGAGAGAGAGAGAGAGAGAGATCCAGTTTAAAAGTTTCCTTTGAAACTTATATTTCCTTATAAGTTTCAAAGTTTCCTTATAAGTTTCAAAGTTTCGAAGTTATACTATTTCATTTAGCCCCCTCACTCACCCAAACTTTTTGAATTGCCATGGAATGCTGAATTGGGCTGATGCACTTGTGTGGCAATAATAGACAAGAACTCAGGCTCTGACCTTACCAAGTTTCCTTTCACCTTCATGCTGGATGATTAGTAAGGTCCTCTGAGAGCTAGTCATGAAGCAATCAGTAGCATGTGTTTCGAAGAAAGCCTGGTTCACGTCGGAATGCATCAAACCCTGAACATGAAAATGCTACTTAGCTAGGCCATGGTGACTTCAGGTAGATGTGGTGTTTCTAAATCAGTTGTGATTCAGTGCTGAATGATCCACATTCAGAATGATTCACTCTGTTGAGTAAAAATGGTACGAATACATCTTTGTTGCATATCTCATCAACCCCCAACATAGCTTGAACTGTGATGAGAGAGGACCCCTTTGACCCAGTGGTCCCTGATCACAGGCTTGTTCATTCCAAGGATGGCCTGTCTCCTCAGTAATGACCTTTTGGAAACTTATGATCACCTTCCTCCTTAGGAAAGCACTGGTATGCAATTTTTAATTTACAACGTAAGCAAAGTTAAGATACTGAAGCTGACTTATAAGACCGCTACCACACTTTAGATTTGAAACACCCTTTCCTTAAAGACAAATTGCCTTAAAAATCACTGTCCACTTTTCAAATTGCTTTTTCTGAAGAGCCCCCTTGGCCATGCCCATTTTTGACTGCTGTGTCGGTTTTTCTTGCAACAACCACTGGGGGTGGCGTTTTTTAAAAATCGGTTTCTGCACCCACTTTTAAAGCAATTTGGTTGTATTTGCAGACATACTACACTGCCTTTTTTGTTTCCCCATTTCTGCCATTTCCCTGTCGTAGTTTAAAGTGGTTCAGCCAAGTGCGAACGGGGAAGCCGATTGCTAAGCAACCCCTGAAGTGCAGACTGCTGGACTGCTGTAGTGACCACGTGACCACGGGAGGAGATAAGGCGATGCAAAATAAAAAGCAGCTGCTCAAGGAAGTGCGGTAGTGCCTAAAGAGGATGAGAGAAGAATCCTTTTCAGCTACCTTGTTGGCAGTTGTATGATCAGGCGAAGGCACATGGAATGAGGCACATATAACAGAAAATGGAAAGACAACAAAGAACCTCAGTAGCTTGGAGAGAAATTTCCCTTGACTTGCTTTCTCAAATAAGGAAGGAAGGAATCCCTCTCCCCCCACTCTCCGCCATGCCAAATAGCACTAAAAGACTCCTGCTGTTCAGTAAATAATTGGGTAGAAGGTTTATTGAGATAGGCTGGAAATATACAGCAATGTGATGGGTCTTCGCTGCATTTAATAGGATTCCTCTTCATGCACAGAGCCATTCCCATTTTTACCAATTTGCAGGAACGCCAGCCTAAAAAAAAAAAATGCAGCCTGTTGGATATTGTTCAATAAATTGCATAAATCATAAAAGTAATGCTGAACCACAGGGGAGATGGCCAAGTCTTCACAGGATTCCAGGAAACCCATCTATGAATTACATTACCATAATGGCGTCTGAGAAGTAACAAAGGCCATTGAAAGCCAAACCAAGAATTGCTCTGGGGACTGACGTGTTCAGTGGGAAGGCATTATCCATAAAAGCTGCCCTATTGACAGTTTGGATTTCAACTGAATTGTAACGGTGGCATTTGGCAAGATGCAACAGACAAAGCACAAAGGATTCACTGCACTTGGATGCTAAGTGAACTTTAAGGAGAGCTACAGAATAGATCTCTGAGGAACAGTTACATTAAATTTGTTGTGAATGTGCTGCTTGGATGCAGTCTCCCGAAAGCTGGTGGGGACTTTGCAGTCAGCTGCAACACTGGTTGCTGGTTAATTTTCAGGTCCAATTTAAAGTAGTTGTTGTGACCTTTAAAGCCTTAAACACATTGAGGCCAGCATGCCTCACTGCCTTCATGCAGACCATTCTGCCTGAACTTTAAGATCTGTAGTGGAGGCCCTTGTCCCTTGTCTGCCATCTCTGAGAACATCCAGATCATTGGTAGAGCTTCGTAGTGCATTTTATGGACTACTGTGGCCAGGTTGCTGCAGGCATTCTGTCTGTTGTTGTCAGAAGGAAAAAAAATACAAATTTGAAAATATTATCAGTAGGTATGTGGCAGGAAGGTGTTTTATTTTTGAGACTAAGCCAAAATACCCCTTTGACACAGTTAATGGGCCTGTCACCTACACTGTTTTGGGACCATAATACCAAGAAGTATTAGCTCATGTATGCTAGCCCCTTAAGATGTTACCAGACCCCTCTTAGAAAGCCAAAGTTTCTAAACAAGGACCTACTGAGAAACTGAGGCAGCCACCTAGAAATTAATCATTGAAATTAATCAGTACCACAGAAGTTGAAAAGAGGAATTTAACCAGACGTCAACCTGAAACCACAACATGTCCTCCTGTCTAAAAGGTATCCCAAATTGTGACTGGTAATATGTAAGTGAAATGATGTCTGTGACATCCACATGTTTTGACCAGGGTATACAAATCTGCAGTCTGGGGCAGATAGTGTCTTTGCCCAGATTGGATTTGAGTGGTGCTGTGCCATTCCACGTGCCTGGTCTTAAACAAACAAATAAGCCTGCTTTGGAGAACAGCTCTACGGTTTAGGATTATGATTTATTATTTTAAAGATTTTGTTCCCCTGACAAAATAATGTAATTACTGAAGCTGGTTCTGCAGTCCTACAGAAGGCACTGTGGGAGGCTAAGGTTTTAAGAAACTGAAAAATAGTTTTACCATGGTACTGACAGGTTTTGTTGCAGCCTAGGGTTCTGGGTAAAATCGTAGTTCCCACAAAAATGCCTATCACACTGTTTTGTATTACTGTTTCAGTTGAAGCCGGTTGAAAGCCAAAGGTGTCACTGTCACACTGGCTTCTTGCTGCTCCTGTAATGACCTATCTTGGTCAGGGTCACCAATGCTTAACGGGGGACATGTGAGAAAGTTTCTTTAAATAGATATGACATTTCACCAACCCATACTGCTGTGTTTCATGTATTCGTTGATACCACGTTACCAACTTATCCATGCTGTGCCTCCCTCCGGTGACATTTGACTCACCACTGACTGCCATGTCAAACAACTCTTACCACAAAGAATAACAGAGAGGAATATAATTGGGCCCAAATTCTGTAACTTAGTGTCAATTTGCAGGAATAATTTTTAAAATCTGGTGTTCCGAGGGTAGCATAATAATAGGAAATAATGTATGTGGCTCTAAAGATGTCACAGTGGTACCCTTTTCTGAAGGCAGAATATACATTTTAGAAGCCCTGTGATTTGTTAAATGGTGTCAGACAAAGAAAACCGTTCACTGCCTGGCATTTTCAAATCTTTCCAGTCTTCCACAGAACATCATAAAATGGTACTACAAGATCAAAGCAATTATAGTGTCATGGATGAAGAAATACTGAGAATTTGCCCCATTGAATACATTTTGCACAATGTACCTGTATGTTTCCAATACCAGCTTCAAGGTCATCATGACTCTAACATAGGCCGCGGTCTCACTAAAGTTTTCTGTGCATCTTAATTTGATGCGTAGTTTTTTCACGTGGTGTTTGATGCACAGTTAGTGTCCTGTCGACAGAGTAGTATTTTACTGCTCTGTGCCTGTCTCTACTTGTTTACTGCCATATTTCCCCCTTTTTCCTGGTTTGCTTTTCTTAGCCTTGTTGCTGGACCCACAGGAAGTGGCAGGAAAAGGGGTACAAAGCTAATTATTGCGTATATTCTGGGGTCACACCTCGTTAGAGTAGCAAAGAAGTGCACATCTTTAGGGGAAGTTTTTTAATCCAAACCCTAGCAATGGTTTAAAAAATTTCGGTGAAAGTGCGCTTCCAGGGGCGTGGTCGGTCAGGGCAACAAATTACTTCCCTTTGTGGTTAGGACGTGATCTTTTACTGCGCAGTTCATCGCAGCAAGCAAAAATACGCAGAAAACGCTGGTGAGACCGTGGCCATACAAAGTCCTAAATTGTTTGGGACCTCATGACTTGACAGAACACCTTCTTCCATCAACGCCTTCTTCCCCTCCTGCCCTGTATGTTTTCCCCCACCCTAGGTATATATACCTATATATATAGGTATGATCTTTGTATGTTTTGTTTGTTTGTTTTCATTTGCCTTGTTATTTATTGTTTATTTTGCATCAATTTGTTGACTATTTGCATTCATGTAAACTGCCCAGAGTCCCTTTGGGAAATCGGTAAGGTCTAAAGATGCAATAAATAAATAAATAAATAAATAAATAAATAAATAAATAAATAAATAAATAAATAAATAAAACAGCCTCATAGTACATGTTCTTCCCAAACTGGGCACATCCAGTCTTGCCTGATCTTGGAAGCTAAGCAGGGTTAATGGGCGACCACCAGGGAATACCAGGTACTGTAGGTGCCTGGAGTAGGAACTGGCAAGCCATTCCATTATTCCTGCCAAGAACACTCCATGGACATGGGGTCATGAAGAATTGGTCCTGACTGTAATGACACAACAACAACAACAACAACAACAACAACAACAACAACAACAACAACAACAACAACAACAACAACAACAACAACAACAACAACAACAACAAGAGAAGCACGGAAGGAGACTATGAGATCCCAAACCTTCTCAGCAATTGCTCCAGCTTTATGGAATCAAGTGTTGCCCAAGGTTTGACTTGCCTTCTCCTTGGAATCTTTTAAAATGTCACGAAAAGCATGACTGTTCTGGCAGGAATTGCCCAAGCAACCTACATGGTAAGCCAAACTACCTCCACCTCCCCCCACACACACACTGTCTTTGTTTTATTGTAATTTTGATGTTGTTGTTGATTCTGATGTTGATGTGACATTTTTATATTCTATGATCTTTTTTCATGATTACTTTTATATTATGGCTTATAATTTATCTTGTGTTCATTGTGATTTTTTAATGTTGTTTATTTTGCCATTTATTGTGTTGTAAGCCACACAAAGTGGCCTGTTGGCCAAATGTGTGGGATATAAATGAATGAATGAATGAATGAATGAATGAATACACATTCATACACACATCGGGTCATACAAAATCATACAAGCACCTTTGACCTATGAGAACCAAAATGAACCTTCTCATTATTTTCTCTATTATTCGAGTCACCAAGGTAGAGAGTGGCATCACTACTGAACAATCAATGTAAAATGAATGATAGCTGGTTTGCTAGTAACTCTAGAAAAATCACAAAGGAAATCCTGCATGCTCCTGATTCCTTAAAAGACATACTCATTTCATTACAGCCAAACTTGATATCAGCAGAGGGCAGTCCTGGCCAGCAGAGAATTTCCCACAATGCCTCAGATATGTGACCAGTGGGCACAGTTAATACCACAGTCTGCTTCTGGTCCTGTTTTGGCAGAATGAATACTATTTCTTCATGTACTCCTTCCAGTTATGGAGTCTATAATAAACAGGCTGTTGGTTTCACCAAATTCTATGAGTCACCTATGATTATAAGCCATCTTGTTTTGGTGTATGAACATTTCTTCCTGGGCACTTGCATAAAATATATTGCTTTCTTCTCCAGCCTCTGTAGTTGTAGGAGAGTCCTGAACTATGGTTGGTTATGTTGAGAGATCTTCCAAGAACTGTAATTTATACTATTTAATCAGGCTTTGCATTATAGGCTTAGCTGCTTGTGCTACATTTTGCCTAGAGATGGGGACGGATAAAAAAGTGATGTGTCGATATTCATGATTTATCAGGGATGATGAATTGACAAATTCATGACTCGACAAATTTCCAGTGATGAATAAATGAATTGATTTGTCTCCAATTTAAAATGCCCCCAAGGCACCTAGGGATGTGAAATCTAGAGGGAAGCATCCTGTGAATCTCCTCTACAATTCCTGAAAGTTTGGTGAGGACTGGCGATTTCTACTTCTGAGCTATACATTCCCACAGATTGTCCCCATAGGAAAGTTCTGCCCAGGCATCTAGAGAAACCAAACCTGCAGAGAGACTTCTACCAGCTGTCCTCTAAAATCTCTCCAAGTTTGGTGAAGATATCTGAATTATACACCCACAAAATAGGCCCTGTGGGTTGGGGAAACCCAATTTTCACCAAACTTGGAGGAAATGTAGAGGAGAATCAAAAGAAGGCAACATCCAATTTTGGTATCTTTAAGTGCTTTGGGGGCCATTTTATAGCCCAACGAATTAGCAAACCAAAAATTGGTAAAAAGTTGTTGATTTGTATTTGTTGGCAGACTCCATTTGTGATGAATACGAATTGATGAATTTTGATGAATTAGCCAAATTAATCAGAATACGTGATTCATTTTCCAATTCATCCCCATCTCTAATCTTGCCTCAGTGTTTGAGCCACAGTGTTGCTTCTGACTTTGTCATTTCCAGAGGAAAATGCAGGCTAAATTCCTATTACTTAGCATAGCAAATCATACTTCAGTAGGACCATTGAATCCATGGTGATTAGGTGAGTCCATAGTTTCCTTATCTATTCTAACTGGAACTTTAGGGTAGTAAGTTGCAGTTAGGGTTGGCTCAAATTTAATCAATGAAACATGTAGAGGAGTCGACTCAATAAATCTCTTTTGATTTAATGGGCCTAGCTGTTTCTGCACACCATCAAGTCACCCTATGAGCCAGTTATCTCCAAAATCCCCTGCCCTGTGCAGCTCTTAGAAGCATAAACATGTGGCTTCCTTTAGGAATCAGTCCATCTCATATTTGGCTTTTCTTTTTTCTTGCTGCCTTCTACCTGTCAGGAACAGGGCCAAATGACTCTGCAAATGTGGAACCTCTTTGCAAAGGCAGGCCCCACTCAGGCTGAGGCAACCAGGGAGTGCAGCTAGTGGGCCTGCTACTGGCATAAAGCTAGCAGCTGGCACTCCCTGTTCCTTGCCTGAGCAACACAACACCTCTGGACCCCTGAAGCTTTGGCCTGGTTGCCTTGAATTTTCCTGGAACTCTGTTGCTCTGTAAGTTTTGCTGTTTGACATCCCCCTCCCTGACAATTTGTTTTTGTGTGAATCTTGAACTTGGACTCTCTGACCACACTCTCCATTTCAACCCTATCTGGCTACTGGGGAACACCCTGGTACTGGCCTCCATGCTGATATCTTAGCTGCTGTCCACAACCCAACCATTGTACCACCTTTCCCATAATTACTGAGAATCCTGATATGATATGCCCAACATACAACAGCTAGAGCTTCATTATTTTTGCTTCCAGAGATAGTTTAGGCTTCAATTGATCTGGGACCCACTTGTTCATCTTTCTTCTTCTAATCCAGTTCCTTCCATTTGAGACTGGTAACAAGTCTAGAAGAGAACTGAGTTATATTCAGCTCAAGGAGAAAAGAGGAATGCAGTGCCATAATCTGGCCTCCAGCATGCCAGGTGTTTTATATATTCCCATGGAAATTTTTCTAAATTTTTGCCCTGTTCTTTGTGGGCCCTGGCTCCTTCAAATCCTCCAACTGGTTACTGCATGCCTTTCTTTGCCTGACTGCAAGTGGGCAATTAAAATTTTATTTATTTATTTATTCTGAATATTTTACCCCACCTTTCTCCTTGGAAAAGGATCCAAGGCAGCTTACAATAATAAGGGATAAAAGCTGTGGGTGACAGCTTTGAGCTTCAACACTGCAAGGTTATGGCATTTCTTTATAACTCCATAAATTCCCTGGTTGCCTACTGTTCCTGATCTGAAAAAGCCCTGTGGAGCAAGTTATCTTATATTGTCCTTCCCTGGCTTTTGATTGCATGTGGGAAACTAGAGAAACTGCTGTCTGTCAGACAAATGATTGTACAATCATCACCTGACAGTTACGGGTACCTTCAGCCACCTCATAAGGCAATCACCTTGCATCTGAAGAAACAAAAATGGCCATGCCATTTTAAAAAAGCCTATGCCATTAAAAATCATATTGAGAGTATAAGGGGTCACAAGACTCCTTCAGAATCAGAATCAGAATACTTTTATTGGCCAAGTGTGGTTGGACACACCCAGAATTTGCTTTGGTAAAATATGCTCTCCATATATAAAAGGAAATATAAGATTCATATAGTCAACAATAAAAACACATTACAACAATACAATATAACCTATTATTGTTCATATATAAATGGCTGGTGCTACCAATGAGAATTTCTCCAAAATGTGTAGTGATATGAACTACACGACAAATGGATTGGTTGCGAGCATCTCTGGGTCCCAGGTGTGATCTGCCTCTCTCTGTGTGTGTCTCTCTGTGTGTCTCGCCTGGGACTCAAGGCTTTTATTGGTTACAGTAAACAAGCATAACAAGGGGTGGAGATAGGCCTACTTGCCAGGAATCGTGTAAGCTGGTGTGTGTTTGTGTGTTGTGTCGTTACAGTCGTGACCGGCTCTACGTGACTCCATGTCCATTGAGTTTTCTTGGCAGGAGTACTGGAGTGGCTTGCCAGTTCCTACTCCAGGCGCCTACAGCACCTGGTATTCCCTGGTGGTCTCCCATCCAAGTAACTAACCAGGGCCGACCCTGCTTAGCTTCCAAAATCGAGCGAGATCGGATGTGCTTAGGGCATCTAGGAGGCCTTATCTAAGTGGGGAATCATTGACAGGGGAGAGGAAAGAGGCTTTGGGCTGGTCACGTAGGCCTCCAGACCAGATGTCGCCTGATAAGTCCTGATATCTTGGGTAGGCAGCTGTTCCCCCTGGCCTCCTGAGCCATGCCTGTTGGGGGCTAACCTCTGCCCAGTTCAGGGTGATTTCAAATCTACTTCCAGCTTGGCTTATTGTGAGCGACCCCCGCCGCCCCCTCCATAATGAGGTGCTTAAAAGTGATGCTAGATAAGTTTTTATTATGTCCACTGGAGTTCAACACAGACAGAAAACACCTCAGCACAGTTCAGTGGTGCTTTGCCCCCTCTGGGAATTAATAAGGCTTGTTCTTCTTTGGAGCAGGCCCTGTCAGAAGTCTGCACATCTGGTAGTATCGCCTGGCTAGGTTGTCTTTTATCTTCACAGCACAAAGAACCTGTGGCTCTCCCAAAGTCCCAAGACACAGCCTATAAACACAGTCTCTCAGCTCTCAGTCTTCCTTATGGGCCTTACTTAGTGCCCATGTAATTCCCATAGAGTAGGGAGTTACCTCACTCCCTCACTCCAGAAGCCAGCGAATGTCCTTGTCAGTTAAACAACACAGTCTTAATCAGGCCGGCCCACATTGTCTCCCCTTATTCTCAGTTCCCAAACGTCGGCCGCCTCAGGGAAGGGCTGAGCCCATGAGCTGGCTTCCTTCTGTCTGCTCCTTGGTTGCACAGAGGAGACTTTATCTCTTATACTCCTTGACCCCGGCCTTTAGTGCTCACCTCCTTAGGGTTTTCCGACTGGCCAGGCTTCCTCCTTCTCCAGGGTTTCCACCGCATCATGCCAAACATCCGTTTCTATCTCCTCTTCCTCCCTGATGATGCTTTCTCTCTTTATCTCTAGGCCCGCCAGAGCTCTCTCCTCCCCCCAGACAGGTGTTGCATTTCTCTCTAATTGCCTTGCTGCCTCAGGAGGCTGACCACTCTCCCAGCTGCTTTCAGCTGTCTCACACTTATCCACACTGGGTTCCCTGCTCTGCAATCTGGACATTCTTGTCCAGGGCTTATTGGTTGCCTCAGTGCTGCCAGGTTATTTTGGGGTTCAGAGCATATATGTGGGCTCCCTACAAAAGGTTTTCCCTTTAGAAAATCTCTTCAAAAGGACTTTCTGTTCTACCACATCAAATGAAAATGGTCAAAATTGATATGGGAACAATTCTACAGTAGGATTCTCTCCGCGCCCCACCCCCATCCCCATACCTGCAGGGGATGAAAAACACAGATAATAGCAAACACTATGCATAGAAGAGAAAACACTATGGATAAAAGAAAAAAGCTCCAGAAATTCCAGGAAAAAGTATGTTTGCTATATTATCTGAACTGGTTTCAAGAGCAAGAATGCTGTCTCCCTCTTGTGGCTGGTTCTGATAAATACATCGTGAAAATACGTATTTCTAGTTAATACTTTAATATTTTCAGCCCAGATTTATTTATTTATTTATTTATTTATTTATTTATTTATTTATTTATTTATTTATTTATTTATTGCATTTCTATACCACACCTTCTTCCAAACTGGAACTCAGATACTATATTCTCTATAGTACTTCCCTATGGACTTCTTTCTTTCTTTCTTTCTTTCTTTCTTTCTTTCTTTCTTTCTTTCTTTCTTTCTTTCTTTCTTTCTTTCTTTTCTTTCTTCTCCTTCCTTCCTCTCTCTCTTTCTTTTTCAAAGCTTGCTTTTCCTAATTCCAAGAAAGTGAGTGAGAGCAACTGGACAAGTTAAATACCGTTTCCTCTTATTTGTTTCACCACTGATACCACGGTTAAAACCCTTCAAAGAAGTTTCATGGCAATGAGATCCTGATACACAGAGGAAAATGTATCTTCCACACAACTGTCATTAGGGTGTTCTCTGCATTTCTGCTTGATTTTTCTTTAAAATTTAGGATGGAGCAAAATCAGAGCCACTATGTTGTAATCAGTAAATTGCATACCCCTGTTACCTCTGCAAATATAAACTCATACCCGTGCATCCTAATGCGGCAGACTCAAGCAGTGGGGACTGGGGAGAGTTGTTTTTTTAAAATGCAACTAAGTTGGAAGAGATATGCACCTCTGAAAGGATTAAATGGCCAATTCAATAATGCATGAAAAAGCAGTTAATCACTACCCCTTGGGAAACTTGAAAAATGACTCTATCCCTGCCCCCCCTGACACACACACACACACCTTCTGCAGATGTTACTGGATCCATGGCTTTTCAGCTGTAAGCTGTCAAAGTAACATTGCATTACACAGAATCAGTAGGTTCAGTTCTGGACTGCACCGCTTCAAACTGCAAAAGGGAGAACCATGTTTTTGAACAGTCATCCATGTAAAATTTTGCTAGAAGATGGAGAGAAGGGGGGGGGGTGAACGAGGCCTCTTCAACTCTGACAGTGGGTATCCAATAGGGTCAGGGCTTAGGTAGAGCAAGCAATAGCATCAAGACATTTCGTTACTTATTTTTCACTAAATCCCAGCTGTCCATTCTTTAGCATCCCAAGTCCAACTATAGCTGGATACCCATCTTCAGAATTTTCAGATGATTCTCAAATGTTAGCTTGCCTCTTTTTGGCTTCAGCTCATGACCCAGAAGAAAGAAAGGGGGCTTAACAACCAAGCATGTTTTGGAACAAGTGTTCAAAATGGGATAGACAGGTATCAGTAATGTTTATGTATTGTGTTTATTTGTTGCATTCCTCTCCAGCCTTTCCTCCAAGATGCTTCAGTTGTTGTATGTGGCTTCCCTCTTCCACACTCCATTATCACAACAACACCCAAGGAAGTAGGTTATTCTGACAGAATATGACTGCGCCAAGGCCATACACCATATTTCATTGCTGAAGCAAAACCTATATCTTGATGCAGCCAACATCTATAAGCCGTGGATCTGTTTCACAGCCCTATGTACTCTATTTGTATTTCTATGATAGGATTCTGGCCAAGATTCATTTTGCTTGTTTTATTTCCCCCTCTTTCCAGAACTTGCGTTAGTTTGCTTGCTTCTTGTTTTGGAAATGCTGAGATACATAGAAACTGGTGTAAGAAAAAAAACTTTCTTCCTTCATTGAGTAGCTGAAGAAATGAGATATTTTTTTTAAAAAAAAATCACTGGATGAAATCCTGTTGCTTAGTGTAGCAATTCACAGCTAGAGGATACCCATTGAATCAAGTCAACTTCCTAAGTAATTGACGTGCTGGTAATTCAGAAGGCCTACTGCAGTTGCAAATTCCTACACCAAAGCAACAAGATTTCAGCCACTGTATAAATAAACAATTACAGTAGGACCCCCGTATCCACTGATTTGTTATCCACTGATTCAGTAATCATGGTTGGCAGAGGGAAAAATTAAATAATTCAGAAGCCACAAAGCAAGCTGTAAAGCAAGCTGTTGTGACAAACAGCATCTGTAAAGCAAGCTACTGTCACAAACAGTGGCCATAAAGCAAGCTACTGTCTCAAAACAGCCGTCAGAAAGCAAGCTACTGTCAGGAAACAGCAGTTTGGGGCTGGGTGGGAAGGCATTCTCTTTTATCCATGGTTTTCATTATCCACGGGAAGGCCTGGAACCAATCCCCCGTGGATACTGGGGTCCTACTATAATAATGTAATTACCATAACAATGTTGATTGTTCTCTTTCTTTATGCAGCTCATTGTCAAATCTAAAGCAAGCCAATGTCTTCTACACTTTTCTGCCTGTATGTGCAAAGAAGCTATGCCCAGTTACAAAGGACTATGAATTGATGGAGATAGTTCCTGTATACCATAAAATATTTTTCATAAAATTGTCCCCCAGTGCTGATGTGCTTCTCAAACAATATGCCCACTCTAGAAATACAAACATGTTGCACAGAAGCAAGTCCTACTCAAGGAAGATTTGAAAACCTTGATTTTTCACTCTATAGTTTGCACTGCTACAGTGTCTACTTTGGTAAAAGGCACAAGTAAAAACTTCAGATTTAGAGAAAGTGGCAGAAGTAAAATTAATAATTATGAACAATAGCCACAGCAGAAAATATGGGGGATGTTATTTGTGGCTGATTTAAAGGAAAGTGTAGGCCTGGTTGTATCTTCTGAAGAATTTGGGGCTGCCAAGTTTCAGGTGGAATACATGCAGGAGTCATCTCAACATTGTGAAAAGTGTATATTTTAATGTTCAAATGTATAAGTTTTTGGCAATCTGGATGTGTTAAATTCATATAAAACTTGGGATGAAATGGTTTCTCTTCAGATCACATTAATCTTTTGCTTTTTGTTAGAGATTTCTGTAGATGAAATGTACTCCAATCAATCTGACTTGATTGAAGCATTGAGGGGGGGGGGAATCTCTAAGCATTTAGCATCTAGGAAATAGCTGACTTTTTAACCTGAGCAGCAATCACAGCAGCATCTCTGCCAAAACTCCTGAGTATAGCATGGTTCATGATGAGATTAGATTTGACACACTGTTTATAAATACAGCACATGCATTTATAATAGTGTGTGTACTAGCAAGGACTCACCAATAAATCATTAGTTCAATATTCCATGATAGATAATTTATGCCATTTTGATTTGAAAGTTGTTTAATTTAATTGATCATAAATGCATGCAGTAGAACTATTCATACCCAATAGGCACAAACCGTTTGATTTTCCATCTCAAATTAATTAGAAGAACTAAAGCACTGCCACATGTGTCCCCCCCCCCTCTATTTCCACAATGGATTCTATTTTTGAGCTTTGGAATTTAGTGTGAGCTTAATTGGATAGAAAATGCAACTCTCCAATTTTCTGTTTTATATAGGGAGTTCTGAAAAATGATGCACTTACTTGAATAAAGAGACTAACATTGTAAAATACATGTTTACTTGCAAGTCTTACTGTGTTTAATGTGGCAATGCCCCTACTAAGCACATTTTGAGTAGAGATGTGAACGAAATTATTTTCTTTGCTTTTGTTGGAAAATGAAGTGCCCTTAAAAAAATAAATGAAATGAAATGGAAATTTTCATTTCATTCTGTTTTGTTTTTTTAATTATTTATTTTGACAAGAGCTGAAATTTTCAAAATGGAATAAAAATTACATTGGCTGGCATTCTGTTCATTGGGAAAAATAAAAAAAAAGGGAGTGGGTTAAAAAGGGAGTAAAAACAAAAACAAAGCAAAAAACACTGCTGACCGGCCTCCCTGTGGGCCAGCTTGTCAGCAGGAGAGAAAAAAATGCCGACCAGCCAGAATGTCCCCAACACTGTAAAAAAGAAAAAAAGAAAAAAGAAAAAGAAACAAAATGAAATGAAAATGATTAAAAAAATCATTTTGTAATAAACAAAATGAAATTGGCAAAAAGAAACAAAAATGAATTTTTTTTGCCATTTTTGGAGTTTCGTGCCCATCTCAAATTTAATTTTTAGGTAGAATCCATTTATTTATTTAGCTGTTTTTTCCAGGCTGCAAAGCTGGAAAAAAGGTTGATTCCTGACTCTGCTTTTTGGATGGAGAGCCAGCCTGTTTAGCCCTGGGCAAGTTTGTATCCCAGGGTATCTTTAGAAGAAGTAAATGGTAAACTACTTCTGGATACTCTCTACTTGGAAAACTCTGAAAAAGGTCACCATAGGTCTGAACTGACTTTATGGTAAGCAAATGTGAATAATTAGAGCTCTTTAGACAGTTGTGTCACTCTTCGTGTACTGCAGGTAAGCGCTACAATAAATACTTCAGGTTACCCGTAGGATAGACCCACTGATTCTTTCTGAGCATGATCTAATTCTCGATCCATCTCATAACATCTAATTTGACATAGGCCTTATCATGTAGGTTCATTCTATAAGTCCCCTTTGCAGACTGAGCTGGTTTATGGCTGTTTCTGTTCCTGCCCAGTGTGGGGACAGTAGGGTGGGGATGGGGCTCCTCAACCGTAGACTTCATAAACTTTAAGCTCTCAGGGCTGATGGAACTGGACTTTATAGGGGTATGGGATACAAGGAAAGGCTGGGTGCCCGGTGAACACCATTTCAACAGTTTGTAGGGTAGTTAACTTCACTAACCCTCTTCCTATTCTTCAGCACGGTTCCACCTACTGGGCTGGTGCAGTCCAGAGTCCATGGCTGGAGTCTGGTCTTCCATACAGAAGCCATCTAATGCCCGGCTTGTATGGCCACAGGTACCCGCAGGCTATTTACAAAGTTCTTCCTGCCTCCATCACAGGCACTCCCTGTGGTGCTTCCGCCTCCAGCATCTTTCAGTGTGTCAGGGTGGTGACTTAACAAATGAACAGAATAGAGTAGAATAGAATTTATTATCACTGTATAAAACACAACAAGATTAAAAGATGCCATCAAGTCAGCTCACTCACACACCTCAGTACAAAAACCCAAGACATAAAATCTACCATTTAAGTACAAATGGCTGGCTTCCATGGCCTCCAAAGGCTCCATGGCAGTGGCAGGCTGACAGGCAGCATGCCTGGCTCATGCCCTCATCCATTAAGGCAGGCATGACCAAACATCGGCCCTCCTGATGTTTTGGACCACAACTCCCAGAATTCCAAGCCTGTATTTCCAATGGCAAATAACTGTGGGAGTTGTGGTCCAAAACATCTGGAGGACCGAAGTTTGGGCATGCCTGCATTAAGGCTTTTGTTTAAATCCACACCTGGTGCATAATCCTCCCACTGGACACAAAATATGGGGGTCAGCTCCTCCCCTGGCTCTCTCCACTCCTATATTTCCAGCCTTGTTGAGGGTGGCTGGCAGCTCCCCTCCTCTTCTTCCCGCTCCTTCTTTAAGCCAGGCTCCCGCCAGCTTGGCTCAGCACCCAAGTGAGGCTCATCCATCTTCAGCTTTCCTTTTCCACTTTGGCCCTTGCCTCTCTCTCTCTTTCTGTTCTCTCTGTCTCCCTCTCACCAAGGTCTTCATCATGTCCACCAGAGGGTGCAAAACAAGGGCAGATAGTCTCAGACCTCTCTCTCTCTCTCTCTCTCTCTCTCTCTCTCTCTCTCTCTCTCTCTCACTCACACACATGCACACACATGCACACACACACACAGAGAGAGACAGAGAGACAGAGAGAGAGAGAGAGAGAGAGAGAGAGAGAGAGAGAGAGAGAGAGAGAGAGAGAGAGAGTTTTCTGTATTCATTTGCATGCCTTTCTATATGTAAAGCTCCCATGTGCTTTTTCTGGCTGCGAGAAATTTAATGCACCCAAAGGGTGATGGGGTCTGTCACTGACTGAGACACTCTATGCATACATCTCCACTGCCTGACGAATGTTCAAATGCCTTCCTATTATTTCCTGTAGAGACCTCTGCATTTTTGAAAAGTAACATGGCATGTCTGAGGTATTCATCTGCACAAGCGGATATGAATTTTGTCTGGAGGGTAGGATTTTTCCATTTGTTAACTTCCAGAGCTGTGATTTCAGAGTAGGCAGCTTTTGCAGGAGCAAGAGGAATTATCTGTCTTCAGCAGATGGTCGTATCTCGCCTATTTGATGAAACCTCTAACCTAAGTAAACTCTGATTATCTCGAACAATAGACGTGGCATGTTTCAATGTTCCAACTTTATACATGCCTTTTGGCAAGACAGATTTGAAGTGTCTGGGTTTAGGTCCAAGTTCCTGATAACTGGGCTACAAAATTGCAGGTTTTATATAATTTTTGATAAAAGGTTAAAAATCCTATCAATATTTCCTTCACTAACTTCCAAGTTTAATAGGTGAAAGTGCTTCAAATAGGTAAACAACATGTTAATTTACCAATACTGTTTAATATCTGAACTCCCTTGCTATAGACCCAGCTTTTTGGCTCAAAGTAATGTGGGCATTTTTTCAGTATCATTGGGTGGGATGGAAATACACCTGCAGACAAGTGGATGCCGAAAATGCCCGTAGTTTGTCCAAGATGGACTAATACAAAGAATTCTATGTAGGTCTTTGTCTGAAAATATTTGAATACAATCCAAGCTTCAGTTTGGTTTTGTGCTCAAATTAAAATAATCTCTCAGTCTCTCTGTCTCTGTCTCTGTCTCTGTCTCTGTCTCTGTCTCTGTCTCTCTCTCTCTCTCTCTCTCTCTCTCTCTCTTGGCTTTTACTACACGATTCTATGATTCTGCCCCCACAGTGGAGGGTTTGATTCATGTCCTACTACGAAAAATCTGAAGGGTGCCTACAATAGGTATTTTTATTTAATTTTCTCAGTCCACAGAACTCTCATTTTTTCTTCTTGAACAGAGGTTGATCCGGATAGGTGCCGGTTGTCCTAGTAGAAGCCAAGGAATTTTGAAAGCCAAACAGAGACTCTAATCTTCTTTCGTTGTTTGTTTAAAATATTTTTTATCCAGCCTTTCTCCTTAAAAGGTAACAAGGCAGCTTACATAATTAAATAACAGTATTTAAAAGCTATAACAGTATTTATTGTATAGTAAGTGTACAAACAGTAAAAAGGAATTAAAGAAGTACTATATTAAAAAGGTAGTAAAGGGTAGTAAAGAGGTGACCAGTCTAGCTTCTCCTGGGAGGGAGTTTCAGAGTCTGGGAGCAGCAACAGAGAAGGTCCTTTCCAATGTCCCCATTCAAGTAGTGGTGGGAATGAGATAAAGGCCTCGCCTGAAGATCTTAAAGCCCAGACAGGCTCATATGGGGGGACTAGTCCTTGGGCTCAAGCCGTTTAGGGCTTTATAGGATAAAATCAGCCCTTTGAATTGTGCCTGGAAATGGATTGGCAGTAGACATGGGCACGACTTGGCGAAATTGTCATTTCCGTTTTCGGTTATCGTTTCCGTTATGTAACGGAAACGGTAATGATAATTAAGCCGTCAGAACTCGAACTCGAACCGAAAAAAGAAAAATTTGGTCGGGTTTTTCATTTCCGTTTGTGGCATCGCGGCGATTGCGTGATGCGAAGCAGAGAAAAAGTTTTTAAAAGGTTTTTTTAAAAAAAACCCGACTCCCGTCCAAAAAAGCAGGTGAAAATATGCCTGCCTGAGGCTTTGCCACCTACCAGAGGGGTTATTTCTGGGGGGTCCCCGGCCTTTCCCCCCCTCTTCTCCTGTCCTGGGCTGCTTGCACCAGGCTGGGAAGGGTCATCCTCGTCGTCTGTCTCGCTGCATGTGATGCGGTGGGGGGGGGGGGATCCAAAATGGCGACCGCAATTTTTTTTTAAAACGTGGTCAAAAAAACACACCAAATCACCACAGAAACATGTGAAATTTATTTATTTTAAATGCCTGAATTTTTATAGTAGCAGCAGTGGGTTTTTTATAGCAATAAAACGTCGTATTGATTTTATTTTATTTTATTTTTATTTTTTTAGACCTGCCCATTTGGGCTGGGCATGGGATGGGACCATTCAATTTTTTGAACCATTCCACCAATGGCATTGCCAGGTTTTTGACTGACACTTCTGGATGCCGAGGCACCTTCCAAAAATCGCAGTCAGGTGTATGCATGTGGTTGAGGGAGGAGGGCTGGTTGCTGGTGCTGGTGTGATCCGATCGAGATTGAGGAGGGAGGCTGGAGGCTTTAGGATTCAAGTTAGGCAGGCAGGGAGGGAATTGAATTTAGAAAATAATTTCTTTGATTCCCTGCAGCTTTGTCTGCTGAAGGGAATAGCAGTTTATTCTTTATTTCTTCTCTGGCAGTTTGAGGATTTTTTTCTGATATTGGATAAAGGGGGAGGTTCGACTGGGAGTGGGAGGTGTGGATTTATTTAAAAAATATATTATATACTACCATTTATTTTCTATTTTCCCAACTTCTGTTTGCTTGCACACACACACATTTGGGGTGCAAGCCAAGAACAGAATCTCTATCCTTCCTAAGTGATATCCTAACTGCCCACTCGCCCGTCCGCCCGCACCGCCACCCGCCTGTGGCCCGCGCCGCCACCCGCCCACTCGCCCGCCCGTGGCCACCGCCCACCCATGGACCCCCGCCACCACCACCCGCCCACACCTCCCCCGCCCCCGCCCTGCCCGCCAGCCTAGGGCGCAAAAACACCTAGCGCCGGCCCTGATTGTGGGACGCCCCTATGCTCTGCGAAGTCAAATCACGCTAAATCGCGGTGGAAACGACAAACAACAAACGGAAACGACAAATTTTTGAAAAAATTCACGACAAACGGAAATGAGCCGTAACGGACCCGTTCCGACAATCGAAAACTCGAAACGTCATTTTTTCTGGTCGTGCCCATGTCTAATTGGCAGCCTTCAGAGCAGCTGTAACAAAAGAGAGAGATGTTCCCTGTAACGAGACCCAGTTAACATTTTGGCTGTGGCATTTTGGACCCTTTGGATTTTCTGAACACTTTCCAAAGGCAGCCCCACAAGGAAAGCATTACAACAATCCAGCTGAGATGTAACTAAGGCATGTATCACTGTGGCCAGATCCACAAAAGGAATCAGGTACATTCATTTTTTGTTTTGTTTTGCAGGCATCCTTTCAACCCGCCCTCCAATGGTCTAGAAATTAGAGAAGATTTGCCCCTGGGGTTTAGAAGGCAAGGAAGAAAAATCTCTCCTTGACTTTTCTTAACTTATATGGGAAGGCGAAGCCAATGTTAAAATAACACTGTGCTATAAAAATGATACAGATTGCCTCTTCTGGCTTTCCACTTGGGGGCCAGCTATGTAATGATTAGCTTCACTTTAACCTATTGTTTGTTTCTTGACGTGGTAGCCACATCAGCATGTTCTGTGCCCTTGGAGGCAACTCTAGCCATTTCTAGAGGAGCGTCTATAGAGCGCCCTGTGGCAGACATTCCCTAGCAGCATGTATGCCGGCTGCTTCAGCCAAGACGGAGCAAATTGGGCACTTGAACTTTAATTTTTTTTTAATTTTTTAAATTAAATTAAATTAAATTAGCCTCATGGCACAGTGGTTAAATGCCTGTACTGCGGGTAAAATTGCGCTCACGACCTGGGGTTCAATCCCAGGTAGCAGGCTCATGGTTGACTCAGCCTTCCATCCTTCTGAGGTCAGTAAAATGAGTACCCATCTCGTGGGGGGACAGTATGTAGCCTGCATACTGCAATTAAAACTGAAAACCACCTAGAGACTACTTGAAGTGGTATGGGACAGTATATGAGCAGAACACTTTTTATTGATCTTGTACCTCAAATCTCACCTGGGAACAATTAAATTACTGATCCCTGTCAATCCTCTGCCTTTCTGTTTCCTAGGACTGCTTAAAGCATAGGGCACGGCTTGCTCTGTCTTGGCTGTAGAATATGATGCAACTTGGACAGAGATGTAGGGTGGCCAGATGAGAAAGAGGACTAGCTGTGTGCCTCAAAATGTGCCATGTCATTATTAAAGGTTTAGGAGATCAGACATCTTTTATGCCTCACCATCTGAGAAGAACAATGGAAGTGGTTTCCCAGTTCAAGTTAGCATCCTGTGCACTAACTTTGGATCCACATGTGGAGGATAAAGCTGTTTGTTAACTTTCTCCATTCATGCCAAGGTCTTATTAAAGGAGTGGGCAACACACAACCTGCAGGCTACACATAGTCCCTTTCAGCCTTGTTCTGCTCCAGCATCCCTGCTACTGTAGAACTGGTTGCCATGGGAACCACTTCACTCAGCACCGCAGGAAGCAATATCTCTCTGTTCCTCCTTCTTGGTTGTGTCAGGAAGAGAAATGAACAGTCTGCTCTCCACTCCCCCTGGATTCTATGGTGTGGGTGGATGGTTTCATACCCTTCAACGCCACCGTGAGCTGCCTCGAGTGCTGCCAAATTTTGTTCAAATCTGTGGCAAGGGCAAGTTCATGATGGCAAGAGATAAACAGCCTCTGCTATGGATTCTGGTGGAATCAAAATATCTGTTGTGGCTTCATGGCCTTGTTGCCTGATTATTCTAAAAAAACTTATTACTACAATAGCCATCATAACATCTTCTGGAAAATCTCAATAGTCCCTTAAACATTTGTTTACCAATTTTGGCAAATAAATATGAGCATTCTAAGATTGTACAAGATTGTCTCTTGGAATAGATTGAAAGAAGGAGGAGGGAGGCAGCGAATATACAATAAATTTGTCAAACTTGCTTACCAAAAATAAAACAGTAGAGTAAATAGGCAAATTAATGCAAGAAAGCTGAAAATTTGTGAAGCTATATAAGTAAGAAGCATAGGATGTAGTCTACTTTAGCAAAGAGGGGGAAACAGAAATCTGTGCTACAGTAATACCAAGGTTTATGAGCATAATTTGTTCCGGAAAGATGCTTGGAAACCAAAACACTCTTATATCAAAGCAAAATTCCGCATAAGAAACAATGGAAATTCAGACGATTTGTTATGGGGTCCCATAGACCATATACTGTACTCATAAAATGCCAAAACTCACAAAATAAGTTGGCTAGAAGTCCATGTTCACACCATGCTTTAGGTACCTGGCTGTGGAATCTACTCTGCTTGGGACTAACAATCACATTTTACTCTGTGTTTTTAATGTGACAATAATAAAGTGCAATCTGTAGCCAGAAAAATTGTAATTCATTTTGATTCATGATTCAAGGTCTTCAAATCACAAACATGAATTTACATTTTTTGTGACAAATCAATGAATTTATTTGGAAATTTAACTTTTAATTTCAAACCCTATAAAATGGACCCAGAGGCGCATAGAGACACTGAAAACTTGATGACTATTAGATTTCAGACATCAGAGTTATATACTCATAAATTCCTCCCCTCCAGGAAAGTGCCCTGTAGCAAATTGCTTGGGGAAACTCTATCTTCACCAACCTTTCATAGTTTGTAGGACTCAGGAGAAGCTCCCTGCAAATTTGATGTCTCCATGTGCCTTGGGATAAATTTTATAGCCTGACAAATTAACCAATACAATTAATAAACATTTATTAATTCGTATTCATTGGGGGTATAATTTTTATGACTACAAATTAACAAATTAGTGATTTTTGAATGAATTTTGCAATTTGCTTTTTTAATTTGTGCCTATCTCTATTCATGAGGTGATATTTCACTATTTGTTTCTTAATAAGAATTTCTAAAGTTTTGTACTGTTTTTCTGACAGTGCGTATTTCTGCATTTTACCAAATGTGTATATTCAGTGAGACATTATACCTCATTTGCCAGATCGTGGGGATGCTATAGACATAATATATCTTGACTTCAGCAAAGCTTTTAACAAAATACCACATGATAATCTGATTAACATGCAAAATAGGGGTAGGCTGAAGAGAACAACTGTCAGGTGGGTACGCAGAGTACAGGACATGAAATAATGGGCTTAAGCTACACAAAGCGAGATTTAGGCTGACATCAGGAATATACAACGATGGAGGCAATTATCTCGGGAGGTGGTAACCACTCCAAAGTTGGAGGCATTCAAGAGAAAGTTAGATAGCTTTGATTTGTACTTCTGCACTGAGAAGTGGGTTGGTTTTGATAGCCTTACAGCCCTCTCGCAACTCTACTATTCTGAGATTTATCCCATTATTTACATATGTTGCCCCATGGACTTAAAAACATTTTGGTGTATTTTTCTCTCCCACTGTAGAACTGGTCAGAAAACCAACTTCAAAACCAGTGAATGTCTTGAGCTACAACAGACCCTGTGCTAAAGAAGGGATACCCCGTGCCTGGTTGCCCCTTTGCGGACAAGTTTCCCAATAGGCTTCTGGCCCAGATTTTTTTCTACCAAACTGTTGAACAAATATGGAAATGCATGTGAAATATTATAAAACAAAACAAATCCAACCCCCCCACCATGTTCCCTGTCTGTATTCAGTGGCTGAATCCAACTGGTGTCTCCAACTAAAAGCAAACCACTGAAATATGAAATTTAAAAACCAATTGCCTCCGTTTTCAGACGTCATTTCAGTGGATTCACTCTAGTTAGAATAGTGGTTGTTTACTTGTAGGCCAGGTAGCCATTAACAAACAGGAGGCTGTCAGATAAAAGGATGGGGACTCTAGCTGAACACTACCAAACCTAGGATTTTCAGAGGCAAGTACTTAAAGCTCTTTGACGGGGATGCCGAATCTGTCAGTTTAAATTTCCCCCACGTTTGATTTTCAAATTCTTCCCATGAAATGTATGGCAATTATTTCCATCTTTTTAAAAAATGTGTGGGGAATAATTATTTTAAAATGAACTAAACAAAATTTTCACCCACTCTTGGACAGAATGGTTTGTGAGTCAGAGGCCTGGATCTTCCCTTTCTGAAAATGTTGCCCTATACTCCTTCTGTAAGCTCTGGAGTGCGAGCCAATAGTATAAGAGGCAAAATGAGATGCCGCTCTTCCCACCCACTGCCACGTTTTGAGTGCAGGAAGATTCATTTGTAAACACAACCGACTCTCCAAAGACAAGCTGCCTTGTCATTACTGCACCCGCAAGCATTGTTGAGCTTTATAAATCTGATAGCTTCCCCCCTCCCCCACAAAAAGTCCCTAACTCAGGCAGTAATAGATGCTTTACTTTTACAACCTAGGAAGAAAAGTGTTCTTTGAAAGCCTACTGTAAAAATGTTTGCTGATCCCTAGTTTACAGGGATCAAATCACACATGAGATGATTCATCCCTCATTTCTCAGCCCTAAGGAAGACAAGGTTCCCGGTGGCCCAGCAAATGTCTTAATGCTTCGGCCGTTCCTCCCATTTTTGTTTTTTGTTTTGTTTTTGAAACCTTCACATTCATCCTCCCCTGACTTTCACCATGCAAAAAATTACAATGAATTAGCATTTTTATCAGAGTTGCTTTAAATCCCCTGGAGAGCTTCTTTCAGGCTATATGACAGGAACTAATAATTCACAGCTCTGAAACGTTCACTCTCCTGTGTGTTTCTGCCAAGGGAACCCCACTGGAGATGGTCTGATAGATAGAAGACACTGTACAGTGAATGTTCTCATTGAACCTCCTTAGTGGTTGTGGGCTTCTGCATTATAATTCAAATTCACCATGGCTGCCAAGCCTCATTACCATGTCAAAACCAAGGGGAAAGTGCTTTCTTCTCAAAGCAAGAGAGATCTTTGATTTGTTTTGAAACAGGTGCTCAAGCACTATTACAGACCAGTTATGTTTGTTCATGAGGACCAGGAAGGACTTATATTGGGCAGAAGGGAAACAGCATATGGTCATCCAATGATGTGGCTTATGAAAGACTTGTGTGAGGTTCACCTTGTTGGCAGAAGCTGCATGGGAAGAACCAGAAAGGACATTTGCCCTCCAATAGCTGGAAATATTCTTCCGCTTATCCAGAAAAAATGTCAAGCTGGACATGAAAATGCAGGCATTGTGACACAGGTGCACTATGCTCAGTTCATGCATCCCTCCTTTCCCTTCACAGAGCTACCCTCTCCCCCTCTCCCTCAATCTCTCTACCTCTTGCCTGAGCCAGACTTCAGAATTCCTTTAACATGGATGAAGTTGTGCCTTGCTTGAATTAATTTTGTATGTATTCCCCCAGAAGGATGTGCTACTAAACTGTGAAAAATCCCCAAATATGACCTGACTGACAGTGCTTGCATCCAACTTAGTTTACGCACTTTTTTAAACCTGTTATTGTTTTCAGCTCCCTAACAAGGAGATAACTCCAAACATTCAGCAGCATCCCCAAGATCAAGTGTGAGGCACAGCATTGTGTCACAATGCCTGCATTTTCATGTCCAGCTTGACATTTGTTCTGGATAAGCGGAAGAATCAAAGGGAAAAGGAAAAATGTGAGGATGGCAATGAGTCTTGAAAGGGTGCATGACTTTGTTGATGTGTAGGAGAAGAATGTAAGTGTAGCATGCATGTAGCTTTGGCTGGAGTGCAAACATACATTTTGCTGCAAGTCTGTATTTCACCGGAATGTTTTCAGTGAGGAAACATGACCCTTCAGGGGAAAAGGTGCTCCCATATCATCTCATTTCCACAGCTGGTGCTTGAATCTACAACCTGAGAACAGTGGCATAGCATGGGGAGGAAGGCAGAGAGGAGGTAGCCGCAGGCTGCAACCTTGATAGTAGAGACGGGCACGACTCATCGAAATTTTCGTTTTGGTTTTTGTTTTTTCGTTTCATTTTGCAATGAAAACGAAAACGAAAAAATTTTCAGAAGCAAAACGACAACGGAAACGAAACAAAAAATTTTGCCATGTTTTTCGTTTTCGTTACGGCAGACACATTGCATTGAAAATAATGCTAATGAAATGAAAATTTTTCGTTTTTGTTTTTGTTTTTTCGCTTCATTTTGTAATGAAAACGAAAACGAAAAATGTGCAGAAAAACCCCCCAAAAACAAAAACGAACCAAAACGGACCCCTAAATGAAAAACGAAAAACGAAAAATTATTTTTTTGAGTCGTGCCCATCTCTACTTGTTAGGGGCACAACCACCACCCTATTGTGCCCCCCATGGTCCATCTTGCTGCTGGGATGTCCTGCGTGGCTCTGTCTGTGTATTCCCCAGTCTCTCTGTTCACGAAGTGAACAAAATGAAAATTTTCATTTTGTTTTGTTTCGTTTTACTTTGATAGGTCTCTTCATTATTCATTTTGTTCCATAATGAAACAAATAATGAATAATGAAACAAATTTAAAAATTGCTTCATGCCCATCTCTATTGGATATATTATCTCAGTCGTTGCTTGTCTCAATGCAACTTTATTATTTATTGCCTTCTTTCAGAATCACTAAGAGCCCTTCCTGGGTTCCTTTATTTTGATTTAAGAGCATTGTAATTTTGTGGCATATAATTCCACAAGTCTTTTTACTGTCAGAAATTAAAGGGTTTAGGAAGAACATGTAAGAAGTGGTGAACAGATCAGAACTCGTGTGAACCATATCAGTTGCAGCTCTCAGAACTGCATAGCAGAGATGGGCATGAATCAAAAAATGGTGTTTCAGTTTTTCATTTTTCGTTGAGGGGGTCAGTTTTGGTTTGTTTTTGTTTTTTGTTTTTCATTTTTACCCGCTTTTTTGTGTGATTTTTTAAAGCACTTCCATGCACGGGTGTCCCCCAACGCCCTAGACCAGAGGGAAAACACTAAAAAAATGATGCTGGCAGAGACACAGTATAGACTAGGTATGCAAAGAGGCTGCAAAGGCAGCGGTGGATGTTGCCCAGGGTGCAAGGCAGCCACAGAGTGACTGCACTGCAGGGCAGGGGAGGGTACTCACCAAGAGGTATGCACGCATGCACACAGGGAGGCTGCAGGACTGAAGCTAGAGGGAAATCTCTTCTTTCTCTCCCCTAACAGCCAGGCTGCAGCCGGCAGGAACACAGAGACACACACCTGCCTGGCTGGCCTAAAGTGAAAATAACGAGTCGTAGAGACAGCAATCCCACCCTAACTCCCACCGGAGACTGCAAGGAGGACGGGGGCTGCCAGAGCTTTTTATGCCCTCTGTGGCTGCCAGACCTGCCCAGTCTTCTCGATGGGAGAAGACAAAAACAAATGTTTTAAGGACCCCAACCCCCTGGTAGGTATTATCAGACTGTATAAATAATTATCGCTGCACTTATATGGATGTCCAGGGCATTTTTTAAAACAGCTCATTTCATTGTGCTTCACCATTAACGAAAAACAAAACGTAACAAACCTAATTTTTGTGGTTCTGTTCAGTTCGTTCCAATTTCATCACAATGTTTGTTATTCATTTCGTTATGTAATGAAACGAATAATGAATAACAGAAACGAAAAAAGTTCATTTCGTGCCCATCTCTACTGCATAGCTATAAAGTGCCTCTTAAGAAGCTATGTCCTCTATAATCTTCTCCAATGACTGTAGCAATTTCTGCCCTCACGACTCTTTAAAATGCTTCTATGGTTTCAGATCTGGAGGCCCAGTAAACTTTGTTATCCCCTCCAGGGGCCACTTATATACGATGATAGGATTAAGGAAAGGCAGTATGCTGAGGGAAATTTTCTAATCAATTACTAATCATTCCAAAATGAATAACAACATAATACAAATCTTTAGAAATTACTTCCAACCTTGTGTTTCATAGCTCAACTTCGGTTCAAAGCATACTGCATTTTCTCCCTCGGCTTAACTGTTTTTTGGGCTGTTCTAAAACAGAGATATCTCACAAACTACTTTAATTAATCATCAGGTTATTTGGGGAAAATGTCTCACAATAGCCTGTGAGGTATACAAATATTTGATTTTTTAATTATTTATTTGGAATATTTATACCCCACCTTTCTCCTTGAAAAGGACACAAGGTGGCTTACTTTACTTTACTTTTAATTTTACTTTATTTAAAATTGATATACTGCCAGCTTGTATAAAACAACTCATGGCAGTGAACACAGGCAATGTAGGTTAAACAAAGCATAATAAATATAGGTAGCAAACACTAAAACAATACATAGCAAATAGAGATGGGCACGACCAGAATTTTTTTCCCGAGTTGTTGTTTGTCGGGACGGGTCCGTTTCGGGTCGTTTCCATTTTTCGTGAAATTTTTTAAAAATTTGTTGTTTCGTCATGTCATTTGAAGGTGGTGGGACTGAGATAATGTATATTTAGTGTATCATTGGAAAGGGACCTCCTTTAAGAGGTCAAATATGTGTGTTTGTCTTATAATAAGCTTGCCTAATCCTGCTTGCTGGAAATCCTTTGCTTTATATTCCACGATTGATCACCAACAATGAAAGCATGGGATTTATTTGCTTGTCTGTTTCCTTGGTCATAGGATTTTGATGGATTGATATAAACACCAATGTCTGGGGGATTCGGAAAAGTCCACAAAAAAGTCAAAATGGCCCTTAGGTCTATGGCAAAGAATCAATGCCCATTTCCTAAACCAGAGGTTACTTTTCCTCCAAATCATTCAAAAGGCATTTCAGTCGTACAAAACATATGCTGCAGGTGGCAAATAAATAAATAAGTCACCCCTCGTGGTGGCAATTTCCACGTCTGTAATTGCTTCGCTATCTGTAACTACGGCTCTGCAGAGTCGTTCTGAAAAATAGGATATCTGTTCTTCTTGGAAATAAAAAAAGTACTCCTGTAAGCCTTCCTTGGCTAAACTCAATAGAGATGACCTTCTAAGTTGATTACAGGAGACTTACAGGAGACTTGCCTGGGAGCAGTATTAGTCTTTAACAGTTGGAGGAGAGCTCATGTTCTCCTGAAAATTTCATTTCCCAGCCCATCGCAGGAATGGTTATATTTTTAGGGACAAATCAGAGGGAGGAATTCATCTTAATGCGGATTTGAGAGGCTGCCGCCCAACCGCAGACGTTGTTCCAGGTTCAGCACAACTCAAATTAATGGAGCTTCTGTTGTTTTGTTGAGCTTGAGCACCAGCCTGGGAAATCTTTATTCATCATCTGTTTTGAACCAATGCAGGCTGATTTTACAAGGCTGGTGCTGTTTTATTTATCAAACTGCTAAAATGTTCTGAACAAAATGGAAAGGTGTGTCTTTTTTAAAAAGCCCCTGGTTTGCAGCTCAGAATCTAAGGAAGCAACACCACAGGCCCATGGGTTGTAGTGCTCTGTTGTTTCCCCCAGGGGGGAAAGTGGTACTTTCTGACTCACTTTTGAAAAATATTTTTAAAGTGATTCATTACTTTAAAAAAATAAAAATAAAGTTCCTGTCCCTCTTCCCTTGCTCCACAGTCCTTCACAGAACCAAACAAAGAAAGAGAAAAAGAAAAGAAAGCTTCCTGGAACAAGTTGTGAGGGCACACAGGATGATGTAGGAGGGAGTGGAGAGTCCCTGTTGCTTCTTCCTTTCACAAAACTTATTTTACCTCACAGGAGCTGATTACTGGGTGTTAGTCTGTCAGTGGAATAAGTTACTTGAAAAAGAAAAACTATCATCTCCTAAGAGTTGGTTGTAGACATGGGCATGACTAGGCAAAATTCTCATTTCCGTTTTCGGTTCTCGTTATCGTTACGTAACGGGTAACGGTAATGAGAATTACTCTGCTCCAGCTCGAACCCGAACCAAAAAAGAAAAATTGGGTCTGATTTTTCATTGTCGTTCATGGCATCGCGGCGATTGCGCGATGCCAAGCAGCACAGAAAAATTTTTTTTTAAAAAAAAAGCCGATTCCCAGCCATAAAAGCAGGCAAAAATATGCCTGCCTCAGTGAGGGCACCTACCGATGGGTGGTTTCTGGGGGGGGGGTCACCGGCCTTCCCCCCCTCTCCTGTCCTGGGCTGCTGGTACCAGGCTGGGGGGGGGCATCGTCGTCTCCATTTGCCATGTGGTGGTGGGGATCCAAAATGGCGACCGCAATATTTATTTTTAAATCATGGTCCAAAAACCCACCAAAGCACCACAGAAACATTTGAAAATTAGGTATTTTAAATGCCTGATTTTTTATAGTAGCAGCAGTGGGTTTTTTCTTACAATAAAACGTCTCCATTGATTTTATTTTATTTTATTTTTATTTTTATTTTTTTACACCTGCGCAATGATGGGCTGGCCATGGGATGAGACCATGCAAATGTTTGGACCCATTCCACCAATTGCATGGCCAGGTTTTGACTGAGACTTCTGGGTGTGCCAGAGAGGGCATTAAAAGCCCACAAACCCTAACCCTAACCCTAACCCTAATCCTAACCCAACCCTAACCCATACGCCAGTACGCTGTCCTTCTTAGTGGGTCAGAGGCACCCAGAGGTGCAGCTCACTAACCCACCCTAACCTTAACCGTAACCCTAAGCCTAACCCTTACCCTAACAACCCCAACCCTAACCCAGATCCGTACGCAAGTACACTTTCCTTCTTAGTGGGTCCCAGGCACCGAGAGAGGTGCCTCCCACAGCCCACTATCCCCTACCCCTACCCCTAACCCATTCCCTAACCTGTACGTCAGTACGCTAGTACGCTCTCCTTCTTAGTGAGTCAAAGTGAGGCCCCCAGAGAGGTGCCTCGCAGAGCCCATTATCCCCTATCCCATTCCCTAACCTGTATGGCAGTACGCTACTATGCTTCCCTTCTTACTGAGTCAGAGGCACCCAGAGAGGTGCCTCTGCCACCCCACCCTAACATAATGTAATGTAAATGTATGGTAGGCGGTGGCTCCACGAAACGCTTCCCTTGCTTCCCTTCTTAGTGGGTCAGACATCAGAGAGGCACCCAGAGAGGTGCCTCCCAGAGCCCACTTACCCCAACCCCAACCCCAACACAAACGACAAACGGAAACGACAAATTTTTGAAATTTTCCTCGACAAATGGAAACGAGCCGAAACGGACCCGAAAACTTGAAACGTCATTTTTCCTGGTTGTGCCCATCTCTAGTTGGTTGTGTCAATAAAGCCATGTTTTGTTTCAAAATCCTTTGCTCTACTCTTCACTTTCCTGGCTCCAGAAATGTTGACTGATCTATTTTTGACTGCAAAAAATGTTGGCTGATTAATTTTATGTTTAATGATTTTATTTACTTTGTTACATTTTCTTTATCATTGTTACCTAATGTTGCTTGCATTGTTAACAGCAGAGAGTTGTGCTTTGTACTAAATGGGTGGTATAAATGTTCAATGAATTGTGACCAGAGACAAATTAAGAGATGTTGCCATTAAAGAGACACCTTACACGGCCATTAGAGATGGGCACGACAGCGGTATTCCCGTTTCCGTTTCCGTTACTCGGTTCCGTTACTCTACGGAAACGGTAACGGGAATTACTCCGCCAGACTTCGAGCTCGAACCGACGAACGAACAATTTTGGTCTGATTTGTCGTGCTCGTTCCTTGCATCGCGCGATTGCGCGATGCCACACGCGGCACAGAAAAAAAGGTTTTAAAAGTTAAAAAAACCCGGTTCCCGGCCAAAAAGCAGGCGGAAAAATGCCTGCCGTGCCTCAGGGCACCTACCAGAGGGGTTGTTTCTGGAGGTCCCCGGCCTCCCCCCTCATCCCCCCCGTCCTGGGCTGCTCTGGTGGGACTCGCCGCAGGCTCGCAGCCAGCAAAAAGCCCAGTCTCGCCGCCGCCCGCCCGCAATTAAAGCGCAAGCAAGCGGCACGGACGGCACAGGAAAAAGCTTTTAAACTCTCCCCCCACCCATTCCCGGGCCAAAAAAGCAGGCGGAAAAATGCCTGCTTGACTAAGGGCGCAGGGCACCTACCGGAGGGGTGGTTTCTGGAGGGGGGGTCCCGCCTCCCCCCCCCGTCCTGGGCAGCCGGACTCGAGTTGCCATTTCGCCATGCCATGCGGTGCGGGCGGGGGATCCAAAATGGGGCGGCAAACGCAATATTGTTTTTGAAATCGTGGTCCAAAAACACACAAGCACAACAGAAACACGCGAAAATTTATAAACTGCCAGATTTTTCACAGTAGCAGTGGGTTTTTTCTTGCAACAAAATGTCTCTCCTCTCCTCCTCTGTCCTCCATTGATTTTATTTTATTTTATTTTATTTACACCTGCGCAATGATGGGCTGGCCAAGTGGCCAGCCATGTGGGAGTGGACAACCATGCAAATTTTTGGAGCCATCCCACCAGTCGCATGGCCACTTGGCCATGGAGACTTCTGGGATGTGCCAAAAAGCCCCCCTAAAACCTGCCCTAGCCCTAACCCTAACCCTTGACTCCGTACCCATACGTCACAGACTGTCTTCTTAGTGGGTCAGAGAGGCACCCAGAGGTGCAACCCACTAGCCCACCGTAACCTTACCCGTCACTAGCCTAACCCTAGCTCTTGCACTAAGCCACCTTAAAGCCAGATCTACTTGCTTGCATTGCACTACACGCAGCAAGTACAATTCCCTTCTGTGTGAGACATGGTGGTGCAGGAGCCTTGTGAAGGGCGGGTATGACCCTATCACTCTCACACTGGTCTCACGTCTGCACATTATGTTATGCAATATCCATATGGCTATTGCATAGCATTTTGCAGCAGCAGCAGGTGAGGAAGGGAGACCCCCATGTAGAGGGGTCTTTCTTGGAGCCTGCTTCCCCTTCCTAGTGGCAGGAGGCACCCACGGGTGCCTCCAGGAGCCCACTTTCCCTTTATAGCGGGCCAGAGGAGGCACCCACCCCACAGAGGTGCCTCCAGGAGCCCGCTCCCCCCCAAAACCAGTACTAACGACAACGAAAAAATGGAAAAACGAACCGACTAATTTTTGCGAATTTTCGCGAAAACCGGAAACGAGCCGAAACGGGACCGGCCCGACTAACGACAACTCGAAAAATTTTTTTTTCAAGTCATGCCCATCTCTAACGGCCATTAGTTCTGTGTTCTCTTTATATGAGTTAGCCAATAGAAATATCCCTTTCCTTATATGGCATACATGAGGTAACCAATGAAATGTTGACAGCTTGCAGCTTTGTCAGAATATATCCGTGCCTTGCTTGGAAGCCATTTTGTCTCACTTCAGGTGACATCCACAAGCTTGTTAAATAAAGAACCTTGTTCTACAAGAAAGTCTCATTATTCCTGTAAACTTATTTTAGTAACAGAATGAATGAACAAATGAATATGGGCATCTTCCTTCCTTCCTTCCTTCCTTCCTTGTTTGTTTGTTTACATTGTCATACTGTGCCGTTATTGTTGGCATTCTCTGGCAGCATTATTAAAACACTGTATAAACACTATATATGTGTGCACAAAAATACAGTAGAAGGCAAAATACATTACAATACAAATTAAAATACAATAAAACATGTTAGCTAAACTAGCTCTCAATAAAAATACATCAATTAAACCCCATTTGAATGTCTTAGGACAATATTTACAATTGGTTGAAGGCTGCTTTATATAATTCAGTCTGAACAGTCTGAATTAGCTTTGTAAAAACAAAGAAGCAGGTGTGGGTACCTGGAAAACCTCTGTAGGGAGCTTGCCATGACCAAGAAAGCTCAGTTACTCATGTTGGCTTTCTTTGACCTCCTTAGTACAGAATGTCCAAACTAAGGAGGCCAAACTACACATCTACATGGAATGTGCCTTAAATTATATGATACAAAGGGGTTGGAAAGGAGTAGGCCCACTCACCTCTCATAATTGAAACGGGCATTGATCTAGGACAGCATTTAGAATTGCTTCAACCTCAGTATCGCTACTGTGGCAATCTTGGGATGGGAGAGCCATAATTTTATCTGAACTGTATCATTAACTGTATAATAACTGTATCAACTAGGAGTTGACTGTGGCGAACAGGGAGTTAATCATGAATATATATTACTGTTTATGAATATTTATTAGCATGTTGTTTAGCCAATCGCTACTCTTATGGGAGGGGCTAATGGATATACAGTATATGTGTAGAACCCTGATGTGAAGAGGTTGTTTGGGGTCAGTTATCAGAGTCAGTTTTGAGTGACAGTTGTTCCGGTGTGAGATCCTGCCACTGATAAGGGTCTGGTTTATTAAAGAAAGATATTATCATAGTAATCCATGAATGCATTAAAATAAGTTTTATTACAGCATGTGATAATAGGCTAAAACTATCATAATACTGAACATCTAATTGTTTTTGTTTTAAAACTATAAAACCTGGTGCTTGACTATCTCAAATATATATGTGTCCAGGTAATCTGGTGGTGGCAGTGAGTAAATACCCAGTGTGTGTGGGTTCGTCACATTGACCATATCAGCCTGGTCCAGGCCAACCATTGGCTGATTCCTCCTGCCCCAATATGCTAAGCCTCTGATACCAGAGCCACACGAATGAACTTCTAGATACGTGCTTCCATTTGGCTGTGACTGATTTTTCCAGCATGATCATGGAAGCAGAAAGAGTGAGTGAGAGAGAGAGAGAATTTTTAGCACCATTCTGTATGAATGAAGGAACAGTTGGGGAAAACATTATCTCACCATGTTCTGGTGAGTCTTCTGACCCCCCTTTGAAAAAAAGACACATATTTCACCCATTTAATCTTTATGATGTTGCTAGATGAAAGCAGAGCAGAAGAAAAGCCTCAAAAGCTCAGATGCTATCCCAGAATGGACGTTAAAACACAGTTTTGTGCACTTCAAAGATTGCCATAATCAAGATAATACTGAGTTAACTCTCTTGCTTTGTTCTACACGTATTGCCCAGTCAATCGCCTGAATTCTGTGTCAGAATGCAATTAAACTTGACTCTCTCTCCCCCAGCTTTCAGAAATATTTTTCATGCAGTAAAATCAATGGTGCCCTCCCCAAATGACCCATTATTGTCTTTCCCAAATGACAGATATCTCCTGATGGTGTGTTTTCTTAAAAACACCCATTTCGCCCAGCTGTGCTGAGTGTAATTTCAACAGAAGAGCTGAATCAGGAGCAAAAGTGATAAAGAATGTTTTTGGAGCCACAGAAATGACTGTACTCTGTATCTCTCTGTGTGTATAATCTAGACAGCCCTTCTCGTTTCATACTTATTACTTCATACTTCAAGGAGGAAAATAAATATTTCCCAGTGGGAAATATGATCCATCGCTATGGCATATTACAGCATAAAGCCAATTGTGCTGGAAACTTGAATTAAAGTTATGGCTGCTTTAGAGTGCTACAGTAGGTTTTTGGAAATGTTCAGTAAAAACCCTTGAGCTCCTTTTAGAACGAGTTTCATAAATTGAATCTGTGTGTGATTCCGGATACTTGTGCTGCTGACAGTTGCAGAGTCCTTCACTCTAGATTTTCTTCCTCCTTTGTAACATTAGAAGTCAGTTGGCCCAAAAAGTTCACTCTGCAAGAGAGCCAGGACATGGGAAAGGGTACTGTGTACAAGAGACTACGTGCCCAGCCACTGAGACCTGCTGGGGAGGGCCTCCTCTGTATCACAACCAGTGAGAGCTGGATATCACATGAAGATAACTGGCAGGGCCTTCTCTTCAGTGGCATCCTGCACAATGCTTTCCCAATGGAGACCCAACTGGTCCTGATGTCACCTTCATTCCGTTAGCCATTTACAGTCTGATACCTTGTTTTTTATATTGGGAGCTATGTAAGAAGTAAATTTTCCCAGATGTGGGATTAATAAAGATTTTTTTTAAAAAAAAAAGACTCAAAAGAGCACACTTAAGACAAGATCCTTAAATCCCAAAAACTAATATTCTGGTGCCAGGTTAGTTTTGGGGATTTTATGATCTTGGCTTGATGAGTGGACTATGTCAAGTCTTGTGTAACGCATTGGAAAGTAAAAAGGTCCATCCTGGAATCATGTTACTATGACATAATCTAATGTCCTGTCCAAAGCACGGTGGCTAGGATTGCAATTTTAGTGTATTGCATGTTAACGTATTGTATTGTATTGTATTGTATTTTAATGTTTTAATTGCTTTTAATTGTTCATTTTAATTTTGAGTTGTAAGCCACCTAGAAACGTTTGGGTAATGGGTGGCATGTAAGCTGTATAAAATAAATAAATAAATAAATAAATAAATAAATAAATAAATAAATAAATAAATAAATGTGGTCGGTTAAATTGTAGCAGGGGATTGCTTGCAGTCCTCTAACACACTATTGTGTGACCTGCCATGCTCAATGTACAGAATTCTGGCCAGCGACTCAAGAAGTTGAACGTCACCTTGGTGTCATGGAGACGAGATGTTATGATGGACCTCTGGCCTCATGCAAAAGGATCATGTGTGCAATGATGACATCTGACCAAAATGCAGCATTGCACCAATTGCCAACAAGATGCATGAAGCCCAACTGTGTTGGTATGGACACGTCTTGTGTGCCAAAGAGGAAACTGTGGCCAACAGTGGTCTCACCATGAAGATCAGCAGATCCCAACTGAGGAGGTGACCAAAACAGTACTGGATGAATACCCTTGAGAATGACATGAAGTTGTCCTGGGTTCACCAAGACCTAGCCCATGATGATGCCAAGTGGACGGTCAAAATATGAGTAGCAGACCCCACCACCAAGTGGGACAAATGCTAAGAAAAAGAAGATTTCTTGCAGTCCTCCTTCTTAGCCCTATGTTGGATTCTTGGAGATGTTATTTTAGCAATGATATATATTTATGTGCATGTATAATCCATGAACACTGGAAGATGTATTAGTATTGCACCTGATGTGTTTCTATATACCTCATGCTTTTACCACCACCCTGCTTGCATTTATGAATGAGATATTTTCAAAGCATAAAAAGAATGGCATATTCCTGCCTTTCTCGACACATAACGATCACCTAACATGTTGTTGGTATGATCTGCAATGTGATGGATGAGTGGTTGACCCTTCCCTGGGGCATGTGGGCTGGGTTCCTCCTATTCAGATCAATGATTCCATGAAGAACAAGTGGAAGGTGAAGTATCCTTCAATGGGGGGAAGAGTGCTTTTATGGCACTCTCTTTTCTAAAAGCAGCGAGAGACATTGATTATGCAATCAATATAAGAGCCTCTTTGAGACCTTCAGAACATGGTAAGAGAATGTGTGGAGGGAGGAAATGAAACCTACTCAACAGGCCCTCAGCTAATACATGTTCTTCTAACACGTGCTCCTCTAAAATGCAAAACAGGATGTGCACATGGACCTCAGCATGTAACACAGTCCCCCCTCCATGGCCAGGAACCGCAAAAATGGCCTTAAGGATTCCTGTTCACATATACACTATATTCTTACCTTAGTCTGGCCTCTGGGAAGCCTCGGTTAATGAAATTTCACTCTGGAAGCTACAGGACCAAAGGGTGGGGAATCATAGAATCATAGAATTGGAAGAGACCTCAAGGGCCATCCAGTCCAAACCCCTGCCATGCAGGAAGCCCATTACAGTATTTCTGACAGGTGGCCATCCAGCCTCTGCTTAAAAACCTCCAAAGAAGGAGACTCCACCACCCTCCATGGCAGCATATTCCACTGCTGAACAGCTCTAGCTGTCATGAAGTTCTTCCTAATGTTCAAATGGAATCTCTTTTCCTTCAGTTTGAAACCATTGCCAAACATCACTGGTGAATTGGAGCAGACTAAGAGCCAAAATTCACCACTGAATTGCATGTAGTGGCCCCAATCCCAGTGGAGTTGATCCACTGGCTGCTTTTAGCTATTAAAGCCCCTTTCCTCTCCCATCCTGAGGCTCTCCAATACTTTCCCAGAGCCTAAAGGGAAGGAGATTTGCAATGTGAAAGTGAACAATAAACAAGAAATAACAAACTCATAATACAAGTGACAGATAACAAGTGACCTTTGGGTAGTGGGCAGCATATAAGTTGTTTAAAAAAATAAATAAATAAATAAAAAATACTTGATAAAAAAAGATGGTGGGACAATTTTTAAAAAAAATTAATGTGAACCTATAGTCAATTGAATAAGTTGGAATCCAGCTATTCCTCAAAATCAATGTCTCCATATTTTTTTAAATGGAGTCTTCCAATTGCATAAGGCATATACAACTGCATGTATTAGGGAAATGTACACATAGAAATGTCTACCTTAGTGAAAGTAGTGTGGAAAATGCAGAGTGTTGGGAAACATGCTGGCAAAGCTGTATGTATTGGGCAAAACGGCATTTAAAAATTCATGTATTGTATTCAGGAAACCTGCATTAATGTGACTGGCTTTCCCTGTGAACTTGTTATTTTAAAATTCTCCTACTTGGGGTAAACTGAACTTCAGAGAGGAAAAATTAGAAGGACAAAACTGACAGATTGATTCATGCTGATTTGATTCTGTGGGAGCTCTCAGTGTACATGAATGGTACTCCAGGATGCTTAAGAGTTGTTAACACACTCCAGGATGCATTGGAGTGGATAAGTATGCCTCCATAGAATAGAGGCGTCATATGGCACTTTAGATAGAATTTGCATTACGGATTTTCATCTTTAAGGAGAAACAGAAAAGAGAAAGATGTCGCCTCTGTGAATATGACTTCCTCTTTTGACTTTTTCCTCATTTGACATCAGTGGAACATAATTACTGCATTTCCCCCCTGCACAACGTGATCTGTCCCTGAATGGAAATGCATGAGAGCAAATACAGCCCCATCTGCATTTCATAAAGTATTCTGGAAGGATTAAGTGAAATCTGTTTGAGCAAACATAATATTGTTATACATTTTCTTGAGCAGGATGAAGGATTATTAAATGCGGTAGGTTTTTCCAACTAAAGGAGCAGGATGCATTGGGACATGCCACAGCCTACATTAATGGGATGTTTAAACATTTGCTTTATCAACTGAATTATCCAATTAAGCAGCAGATTTTAAAGAGATGAACGGGACTCAAATGATGCCAGTTGGTCCTGTTCAAGGTTTCCTTGATTCTGAGAGAAGTCCAATGCCAAGCCCCAATTTTGGGTCGGTATGTCTTTGCTAAAAGGTCCTTCTCCAGCTCCATCCCTTCTTTGCTGATCCTCTTTTTTCCTAACCACTAGAGATGAGCACGACTTAGCGGTATTCCCGTTTCCGTTTCCGTTACTCGTATCCGTTACTCTACGGAAACGGTAATGGGAATTACTCCGCCAGAATTCGAGCTCGAACCGACGAACAAACAATTTGGTCTGATTTGTCGTGCTCGTTACTTGCACGCGGCGATCGCGCAATGCCAAGCGGCACAGAAAAAAGTTTTTAAAAGTTAAAAAAAAACTGATTCCCAGTCCAAAATGGCAACCGCAATATTTTTTTTGAAATCCTTGCCCAAAACCCCACCAAAGCACCACAGAAACATGTGAAAGTTACCTATTTTAAATGCTTGATTTTTTACAGTAGCAGCAGTGGGTTTGTCTTGCCAAAATACGTCTCCATTGATTTTATTTTATTTTTTTCTTAATTTATTTTTTTACACCTGCGCAACGATGGGCTGGCCATGGGACGGGACCATGCAAATTTTCGGAGCCATTCCACCAATCGCATGGACAGGTTTTGACTGACACTTCTGGATGTGCCAGAGGGCATAAAAAGCCGAGGCAGTTCCAGTCCGTCACAGTCTGGGCTTGGATCTTGTGGAGGGTGGTCAGGACTGGATTGCTGCGCTCAGTCTAGTTTCGATTTCACGGTCGCGGTCTCGGTCTCGCTAGGCAGGGAGGGAATTGAATTGATATTAATTCGCAAAACATAATAATTTCTTTTATTCCCTGTGGGGAATAGCAACACAGTGTTTATTCTTTTTTGTTTTCTGCATTTTTGAGGAAGAGTTCCATTTTTTATTTGCTTATATTTGCTTCAAGGGGGAGGGAAGATTTGAGTGGGAGCGGTAGGGGAGGGGAGGTGCTGCGGATTTATTTTGAAAGTATATTATTTTACACTACCATACCATTTCTTTTGTATCCCAATTTCCCACCAAGTTCATTTACTTGGCCAAGGTCCTTTTACCCTGCGCCTACAGCTTTTTTGCTGCTGTTGCGATTGGGGTTTTGGAAGGGAATCCAGCAACCCTATCCTACCCTAGTAGCAGCTTATAGTTTTATTCCATTTATTTTCTATTCTACAGTTTATTAGCAAGTGGCAAGCAACAGCCAAGGTCCAGTACTAGTGCTTAGAAGGGGAGGTTGTAGGCTGTGGATTAAATTATTTTAAAAATATTATACAGAGTACAGACTGAGTAGGCAGAGTCTCCCTCGCCAACCAGTGCACTCAAATTTCTCAAACACATTTGTTGGCAACAAGGCTAGGGCACCTTCCTCTGTAGAACATTTTACAATTTCATTTTACTTAACACTTATAGATATTCTTTCACTTTTCCAACACCTCATTCATTTTTTTGCAGTCAGGCACTCAAACAAACATTTGTTGAAGGGCAGGCACCCAGCCACCTCTATAGAACTTTTTCTTCAATTACATATTTGAAGAAGTTCCATTCATCTTAGTTACTGTGCATTATTTGTGAAAGTTGGGTGCTGCCAGATTTTGCAAACCCCTTGCTTCTATTAGCTTGGTTTTTGTGCAGTTGTAACTTACATCTGTGAAGAAGTTAAGTTACAGTTCTCCTAATTACACTTGCCCTGTGCATTGTGAAACTTGTTTGCCAGGATTGGCAAACCCCTTGCTTCTACTAGCTTGGTTTTTGTGCTGTTTTTGTGAGTCCATCTCACTCATTTACTTGCCACCACAGTCTACATACACAATCCAATTACAACTGTGAAGAAGTTACATTTCTCTTTGTTACACTTGCCCTGTGCTGTGCATTGAGAAACTTGTTTGCCAGGATTGGCAAACCCCTTGCTCCTATTTCCTTGTTTGTTGTGCTGCTGTAACTTGTGAGTCCATCTCACTCATTTACTTGCCCCCACAGTCTACATACACAATCCAATTACAACTGTGAAGAAGTTACAGTTCTCTTTGTTACACTTGCCCTGTGCAGGGCATTGAGAGACTTGGGTGCCAGGATTGGCAAACCCCTTGCTCCTATTACCTTGTTTTGTTGTGTTGCTTTTGTGAGTCCATCTCACTCATTTACTTGCCACCACAGTCTACATACACAATCCAATTACAACTGTGAAGAAGTTACATTTCTCTTTGTTACACTTGCCCTGTGCTGTGCATTGAGAAACTTGTTTGCCAGGATTGGCAAACCCCTTGCTCCTATTTCCTTGTTTGTTGTGCTGCTGTAACTTGTGAGTCCATCTCACTCATTTACTTGCCACCACAGTCTACATACACAATCCAATTACAACTGTGAAGAAGTTACAGTTGCCCCTATTGGGTGCCAGGATTGGCAAACCCCTTGCTGTGTGTTGTGCTGCTGTAACTTGTGAGTCCATCTCACTCATTTACTTGCCCCCACAGTCTACATACACAATCCAATTACAACTGTGAAGAAGTTACAGTTCTCTTTGTTACACTTGCCCTGTGCAGGGCATTGAGAGACTTGTTTGCCAGGATTGGCAAACCCCTTGCTCCTATTTCCTTGTTTGTTGTGTTGCTGTTGTGTGAGTCCATCTCACTCATTTACTTGCACAGTTCCTTGGTGCTTTTCTTTACTATCACATTATACATTCCCTGGCCTGAGCCACAAGAAGTGAGAAAAATGAGGAGGGGTCGCACAGCTAGAGGGCAGGGGAGGGGGACCCCTACTAAGATAAACAGGGGCACGTTTCTGAGGGAAGGGACAGGAAGTAGTGCAGAAAGTGATACTGGTGCAACTCCCTCCCCGAGTAGCAGTGCCAGTGGCACAAGCAGCACTGTGCCATCGTCTGTCACCGAGGGAAGCATGGATGAGGCGTACCAAATCCCATCTCCGTTACCTGACAGCCCCACCCTTAATCAGCAAGAAGACAAGGGCTCTGATTCTGAAATGGCATCAGAATCAGAATTGGGCTCCTTGTATCTAAACCTGCCAGATTCTGAGGACCTGTTGGCAGGGACAGACTTAAGTCAGGCTCCAGGCAGTGACGGAAGGAGCAGCCCTCTTTCCACCCAGAGTACCACCAGTGAGAGCAGTAGTACTAGTCTACTTTTCCGGCAGGGCAGAGGCCACACCAGCACCACAGCAGCGGCAGCGGCAGGCAATAACAGAGGAGGCGTTACTTTCTGTAAGCCACGAGGGTGTCTCTGGGAGCATTTTAAAGAACAGCCCCCAAGACGCAAGGATGGCGGTGTGCAAGATATGCGGGGTGGTCTTGCGCAGGGGGAATGACCCCAAAAACCTCTCCTCAAGTGGGTTGCGCAGCCATCTGATGAGGAAGCACCCTGGGACTCTGCCTGGAACCCTGTCAGGCCCTTGCTCTTCAGGGAGGGAGAGAGGGGAAGAAGGGTTAGAGAAAGAAAAACACAGCTCCGCTAGTGAGAGTGGGAAGAGGCAGGCCACTCTGCAGGAAGTGGGGCTGTTGGGTGGGACTTTTGTCAGCCCGCAAAATAGGGCCAAAGCACAGGAGACCACTACTCGAGTGGTGGGTGAAATGGTGGCCATGAACGGGTTGCCCCTCTCCTTTGTGGAGTCATCAGGCTTCAGGCACCTGATGAAGCACGTGGCACCATGGTACGAGACTCCATCCCGGCGTACCTTCAGCAGG
Source organism: Phrynocephalus guinanensis (assembly GCA_037367245.1). Taxonomy (NCBI): domain Eukaryota; kingdom Metazoa; phylum Chordata; class Lepidosauria; order Squamata; family Agamidae; genus Phrynocephalus; species Phrynocephalus guinanensis. The sequence continues at coordinate 30,722,724 of CM074732.1, read as the reverse complement.
CGGGTGCTTCCCTCCCTTTATGAGTCTGTCAGGGACAGGATCCGGGCCCTGCTGCAGGCGGCCAGAGGGAGGAAGATCCACTTCACTTCCGACCTCTGGACCGGTGGGCACCACGGATACCTCTCACTGACGGCTCATTGGTGGCAACCCAAGGAGGTCCTGGAGCCCCGGTCAGCCCATGAGCAGCTGCAGGGGGAGGCACAAGGCAGCACCCCAAGAGGGTATAGGGTGGTGCTTCTCCAGGCACAAAGCATGGAGGACAACGCCACAGGGATCAACATTGCTGACGTTCTCAAGACAGCAATAAGAGAGTGGGGATTGGGGACAGAGGGACAGGTCAATCGTGGAGTCATGGTTACAGACGCGGGCCGTAACATGACCAACGCGGTTCTTGGGGCAGGGTTCCAGGGCATCGTGTGCGCAGCACACAAACTGCATCTAGTGGTGGGTGATGCCATTGGCCTGGGTGCACCAAAGGACTCCTGGAGTGAGGGGACCAGGGAGACCAGGGCCTTGCTGGACAAGTGCCGGAAGATCGTGGGGCACTTCGCTCGCAGTGTCAAGGCAGCCAGGATGATGCGTGAGAGGCAGGCGGAGACGGGCCGACCGGAGCACGTCCTGATCCAGGACGTGACCACCCGGTGGAACTCCACCCACGAAATGGTCAAGCGTCTGCTGGAGCAGAAGGAAGTGGTGGAATACATCATGTCAACCACCCCAGTCCTGCATGAGGGGAGGGAGATGGACATTGGTGCTACCGAGTGGCTCGCCCTCTCCCAGATGGCGGGTATCCTGCAGCCTTTTGAGGAGACCACCCACGTGCTCAGCAGCTACAATGCCAGCCTGGGCCATGTTCTCCCCCTGGTCAATGCCCTTCGCCAACGCCTAGAGACCAGTATCCGGGAAGAAGGCAATCTTCTCCCTAAGAGCAGGGCATTGGCAGACAGGCTGTTGACCGGCGTGGATACCCGCCTTGGCCCACTCAGAAGGGAAAAGGTGTACCAGATGGCCTGCCTGTGCGACCCTCGCGTCAAGGGTTCCCTGGCGGCCAGCACTGCCGAACTGAAATCCTGGAAGACGGAGCTATGCTGTCAAGTCAGGGCTGTCTCCGGTGAGGGCCAGGCGTTTCAGAGGGCGCACGGAAGCCAGAGCGATGCTGAGGAGGAGTCCTTGCAAGGATCCACATCCCTCTGTACTCCAGGAGCGTTCACCCAGAGACCAGGTTCCGTTCCAGCAGCCAACTACCTGGCCTCTGCCCTAGCCATGGCAGTTTCCTCCTCAGTGGAGGCAAGGGAGGAAGAAGTAGCAGACCCCGCTCAGACCATGGTGAAGGAGTACATGGCCGTGCCCCTCCAACCCCTCAGCTCGGACCCACTGCAGTACTGGGCCAGAAAGGCAGACCTCTGGCCTGCTCTTTCAACTCTGGCGTTGGACCTCTTGTCTATCCCACCCACCAGTGTCCAGAGTGAGCATGTCTTCTCCCACATGGGAGATGTCCTGAGGCCGCGCCGCTGTCGCCTGGACCCGGAGACGGTGGAAAGATTGACTTTCATCCGCTTCAACCTTTCCACCTTGGGATTACCCGAACACTCCAAGAACTAAGTTGCTGCCTGTAACCTAACCTCCTGCCTGCAATCCTCCATGCCCGCCTGCAAGCCTGCCTGCCTCCCCTTGGCCCTACGAGCCTGCCTGCCTGCCTGCCTGCCTGGCCCTGTGACTACCTGCCGACTCCAGTGCCTAATGCCTGCCTGCCTGCCTGCCTGCCTGCCTACCTGTATTCTCTCTCACACACAATTGAAGGGTACTATTAGTGGCCCAATTTTTCTAGCCCTTGCCTGTCTCCAAACCAGGCAGGGCCACTCAAAGTGTCATTGGAAAGGGTCTGTCTGTATTGGCCCAATGTTTCCCCTTTTGACATGGCTGGTCTGAGAGAGACCCTAATACCTGCCTTCCTTGGTGCTTCACACCGTTCCCTGGGGTTTAGGCGCCAATCTGCTAACAAAGTGGTGAGGAAGCACTTTACAACAACCTACCTCAAAGACTGAGTATCAGGGGGCAAGCTCCCCTCCTTACAGCCTTAAAGAAATAGACCCACCCAGTTCTCCTGCTTCCACTCTGTCTCCTTGGTTGCCAAAACCCGGTCTCCTGGGGTGGCGATAGAAACTCTGCCTGCCAAGGCGGAAACAATCCTCCCTACTGGCACTTTTGCTTAGTGCCTTCCCAATCCCTAGCCTTGGAGGATGGTATCCTCTAAGCATGCGCCTAGTCTACACACACATACCTGTAAGCCAGACTAGATGCTTCCCTGCCTGCCCAGCCCTCTGCCAACCTGCCTGCCTGTCAGACTCCACCAGTCCCGGCTTTGAGCATGCCTTCAAGTTGCTTCTCATTCAACCTCCTCCAGTCTGCCCTTCTGGTCTCCCAGTCCCATACTTTGTTGTCTGGGCTGGTCTGTGAACCACTAAGAAGGGCTGTGGAAAGGGAAAGACAGGAGCTCCGCTTCTAGTGGGAAGAGGCAGGCCTCTCAGCAGGAAGTGTTGCCGCTGTGTGGGAGTTTTGTCCGCCTCCGCTACCGCTAATTTTCACTCTGAGCTGCAATGCACTGTGAAGGGAGGGACAAGGAAGCCTCCAGGCTTGGTGCTTGGTGGATACTCTGACGCACACTGACTGTGTGAGTCTGTAATTCACACAGACCTAGCTCTGTCTCCTCCGCCACTCTTTCCACTGGGCTGCCAGCTGTGGCTCACAAAGAAGGGTAACGTCCTTGTTGTGTGTGCGCACTCCTGTCCGAAAGTCCCCTGTGTGGATCTTGGTGCTGTGCTGTGTGACTCATTGTGCGCACACTCAGTGCTTAAACATTTTATAATCATTTCTGCCCTAACCCCGGAACAAAGGCTGCCGGACAAGAAAAGTTACTGGTTGCAAATCTAGGTTGTGATTGATGATGATGATTGAGTTATGGGAACACTCTTCAGGAACAGCTGGTGGTGGGCTTAGGGTTAGGGTTAGGGGGGATGTTTAGGCCTCCGCTACTCTGTCCTCTGGGCTGCACCACACTGTGTCTCACTAAGAAGGGCTGGAGTGGAATGTACTTGCGCGTACCACAGTTCTGCACAATAATCGTTTGTTTCTTAGAAATAGAAGAGCCTTTCAGGAGGAAGTTCCAGGCTTGGCTCTTGGAGTTGTGGAACTGCTGTGATTCACTACGAAGGGCATGGAGATGGAATGCCGGCACGGCAGTTAGGAGCAGTCTACCAGCACACAGCTGGGAAAGAAAGTCAGAAAGCTTGGCTTGCTGTCCTTTTGGAAGCCTGTGTGGTCAAAGACTCAGACTCACTCTAGCTCTGTGTCTTCTCCCTGCCTGCCTGTCAGGCTCCCCCCACTTCCGGCTTAGAGGAGGCCATCCAGCCGCTTCTCCTTCACCCTAACAGCATGGTCCAGTTAGTGCTTCAAGTTCAGCCCTGTCGCCACTGCCCTCAACTTGCCCATGCAGCAACCACGGCTGCGTCCGCCTCTTGGCGGAAAACCACTTGAAGACCAACTGTAACAGTGCATTCACTCATCAACTATTTTGTTTAGAAGAACTGGTGGACTCTGTCATCCCACATTGGGGGGGGGGGTCTTCACGCAGTCTAGGTTGGGAAATCCCTTGGCTGAGGGAGGGGCAATTCGGTGGTTCTCCTTCAACCCCCTCTAGTCTGGCCTTCTGGCCTCCCCTACCCTTCACTCTGGGTTGCACACACTGTGCCTCACAGAGAAGGGCATTGTGCTTGTGTGCTAGAAAACAGCCGTTGGGTGGGGCCGTGATTAGGCAGAACTCTGCCTTGCTCTCCTCAAGGTGGTTGCGCAGCCACCTCATGCGAAAGCACCCTTGGACTCTGCCTGGGACAGTGACAGGATTCTGCAGGAAGGAGTGCCGCAGTGTGGGAGTGTTGTCAGCCTCTGGACCGCCAATTAGTCTTCAGTGGGCTGCCATTGCCATACACTGTGGCTCACAAAGAAGGACAACTTACTGCCGTGCTGGTGGCCCTCTGTCACCGTTATAAATAGGACAGTTTATCAGAAAGTTCAAGGCTTGGCTCTTAGAGTTGTGGGGAATGTGATTCACTACGAAGGGCATGCCACTGGGATGCAATGCACTGACTGTGGCTCTCTGTGAAGGGAGGGAGCAAGGAAGCCTCCATGCTTGGTTCTGAGTGGGTACTCTGACTCACACAGACAGTGAGCCTGTGGTTCTCAGGCCTACTGTCTTCCGTGGACTGCAAAGCTATGTCACTCACTGAGAAGGGAACATGGCTGTGCTGGCCTGCTAGGAGTTTACCGGGAAAGCAGCACACAGCTGTGTAGGAAGACCCTCTGGCTTGCAGTCCTTTTTTCAGAGTGGTCTCAGGCCTCAGAGTCAGACACCATATGGACTCTGCTTTTCCACTGGGCTGCCAACTGTGGCTCACGAAGAAGGGAAGCCTGCATAGGCGTACATAACAGATTGTCGGAAAGGTGCAGCCTGGCCCTTGTTGGTGGATGGATACTTGGAGTCACTGACTGTGAGTCTGTGAGGGAAGGGCGACTGTGTTCCATTTGCTGCAACCCACTGTGGCTCATGAAGAAGGGCATTTTCCTGGCGTCCTCCTCAGGCCATTCAGCTACGCTGGGGAGCTGGAGCTTCCTGGCAATGGTCCTCCCCTACGGAGGCCCTGTGGCCTCAGACTCAGGCTATGTGGCCTCCTCCAGCCACTCTTTTCCTCTTGGATGCAAAACACTGTGGCTCACTAAGAAGGGAAGAGTAGTTGTGTGCAGCACGCACTCCAGTAGTTTCTCGGACAGTTCCAGGCTTGGTTCTTGGAGTTCTGTTGGAGCTGGGATTCACTACGAAGGGCATGGTAGTAGTTTGCGGGGAGTTTCTAATTCACACAGACCTAGCTCTGTCTCCTCCGCCACTCTTTCCACTGGGCTGCCAGCTGTGGCTCATAAAGAAGGGAAAAAATGTACCAGTTGCGTGGTGGTGGCACCACCATTTATAAATAGAACAGTTTTCCGAAAGTTCAAGGCTTGGCTGTTGGAGTTGTAGGAGCTGGGATTCACAATGAAGGCCATGGTCGTGGATTGCTGGCCCAGCATTCAATTACTCCAGCTTGTGGCCTCTGCCACTCTTTCCTCTGGGATGCAAGACACTGTGCCTCACAAGGAAGGGAAGAGGACTTGGGTGCCAGCACTCCATTAGTTTATTGCAAAGTTGCAGGCTTGGCTCTTGGAGTTGTGTGGGAACCAACTGTGATTCACAAAGAAGGGCATGGTAGTAGACTGCCGGGCCGGCAGTTAGCAAGTCTACCAGCACACAGCTGGGGACTTGGGGAGGAAGAGTCAGACTCAGAATGTGGCTTGCTGTCCTTTTTGCAGCCTGTGTGGTGCCAGATCAAACTCAAGGTGATTGGCCTCCTCCGCCAGTCTTTCCTCTGGGATGCAAGACGCCGTGTTTCACACTGAAGGGGGTTCCTGATTTGAACAGCGTTCGTACGTACAGCACCACCAAGACTTAGTCAAAAAGTGACATGTGGTGGACGGTGGTGCATCGCAGGCAGTGTGGTGCCAGACCAAACTCAAGGTGATTGGCCTCCTCCTCCAGTCTTTCCTCTGGGCTGCAAGACGCCGTGTTTCACACAGGGGGGTACTGATTTGAACAGCGTTCGTACTACGTACAGCACCACCCAAGAGTTTGTCAGAAAGTGCCATGTGGTGCATCACAGGCAGTGTGGTGCCAGACCAGACTCAAGGTGATTGGCCTCCTCCGCAACTCAGTCCTCTGGGCTGCAAGACACTGTGACCCAAGGCCAGTGGCATTTAAATTCCTGTCATGCCATTCAGCTCCATCCTTTTTATACTGGAGCTGGCAATGAGCCTGCCGCACTCTGGCTCTGTGCTGTGGTGCTCTCATACTCTGCCTTGTGGCCTGGCCGGAGTGGCCGCCCTTACTCTGGCCTTATGGACGCGTCGACCAGAGATAGTCCTCCTCCTTGTATAGCCTAGTGGGCTGGGCTGTGGGCTGTAAAACTTAAGTCAGAGCAACCCAGAGCCCTATCCCATTCCCATCCCTACCAAAAGTATTCCTGGCTGTAGCTACTAGCTAGGTATGTAGCTTAACCACCTCAGGCTCTAACTGCTAATGTTTTTGTTGACCATGACCAAAAGCAGGGTTGCATTGGCTTTGACTTTTTTGCTTGTCCTTTAAGTGTGTGTGACTTTGACTGTGAATGTGAAGTGAAGGCAGAAGGACCTTGGTGATGGGGGGCCAATTTGAGAGGAGTAGAGTAGTAGACCCCTCATCCAGATTTGGGGAGGAACGGAATGTCTGTTTCTCCTGCTGCCTCTGAGAGAGGTGGAGGGGAGATGGGATGGATTCAAAACCAAACAACAAAAAAGTACAACAAACAGGCACGTCAGCCAGACCAAGTAGGGTGGCTGGCTGGTTCAGCATCAGCAGATTCAGCACAGCAGACCAAGAGAAAAAAAAAGAATTGCAAATTTGTTTCTGCCCCACTTTGTTTGCTTAGGATGCACTAGCCTTGTTGTGCAGCAGCAAGTCCATCACCCAGGCAGGTTTAAACTGTATTTCGCCTGCTCATTTGCAGGACCCGCGCCCACCCGCCCGCCCGCCCGCGCGCTAGCCACTCCCCCTGCCGCTGCCGCTGCCGCCGCCCACGCATGTACCCCCGCGCCACCGCCGCCCGCGCTGCGCCCGCAAGCCGCAAGTCTCAGTCGGACGCCAAAATGCGCGAAATCGCGGCAGAAACGGAAATGAAAAAACAAAAAAAAAACAAACTGACTAATTTTTGCGAATTTTCACAAAAAAGGGAGACAACCCGAAACGGAACCGGCCTGACTAACGACAACTCGAAAAAAAAATTTTTCAAGTCGTGCCCATCTCTACTCACCACCATTGCTTCACCTCCTTCTTGGCTGCACAGCTGCTGAAAGAAACTATTCTTGTCGCCCTGGCTCTTGGCACCATAGGCATCTCACCTGCTCACATGGGCCAGAATCCTGTTGAATCCATGCAAAGTGATGGGTCCACTGTGCAGGCCCGCCTGGTTGCACCACCATTCACGCATCACACACCCTTCCTTCATTTGGTCAGGGAAGCCATTGTTGATCTCCTGCTGTGCTCTGCCACATGATAAATATGAAGGGAGGAAGAAGAAGATTCTACTGTGATGTGGTTTTTCCCAATAGGATTATTTGGCCCCAGGGGCTAACAGTGGGGAAGAACACCCCATTTACCTGGGAGCTAAGCAGTGGGAAAAGAAAATAAGTACAGTATGTGCACAACTTTCCACTCTCTTTAGCCCCTGGCATCCCTGGTGTTCTGGTGTTAGCGGTCCTCCTTACACTGACTTGAGGGGAAGGAGAGGTTTCCAGACAGATGAGAACTTAGCTTCATCTTGTCCTTGATGCCAGAGTCTGCTCCTCACATACAGGTGAGCCTCCCTAGAAGTCCCATTTCAGCAAGGTAGGACTGGAGGCACATGCAGCAAGGGAGCACTGGGGCATTGTGTGTGTGTGTGTGTGTGTGTGTGTGTGTGTGTGTGTGTGTGTGTGTGTGTGTGTGTGTGTGTGTGTGTGTGTGTGTGTGTGTGTGTGCGCACGTGTGTGTGTGTGTGTGCGTGTGTATGTGTGTGTGTGTGTGCACGTGTGTACGTGTGTGTGTGTGTCTATATAATCTTCCTGATCTTATGCTTCATATGAGCAGGTTAAACATGAACCTGGAGGTTTTATAGTCCCACAGGCATTAATCGATAGTAGAGATGGGCACAAATAGAAAAAATGCATTTCAGTTTTTCGTTTTTCATTGAGGGGGGTCTGTTTCGGTTCATTTTCATTTTTTGCGAATTTTTGAAAAAATCATTTTCATTTATTCATTTTTTGTTTTTCATTTTACCCACTTTTTGCGTGATTTTTAAAGCATTTCCGTGCCCGAGCGTCCCCCAATGCCCCAGACCAGAGGGAAAACACTAAAAAAATTATGCTGGCAGAGACACAGTATAGACTAGGTACGCAGGGAGGCTGCAAAGGCAGCAGCAGGCGTTGCCCAGGGTGCAAGGCAGCCGCAGAGTGACTGTACTGCGGGGCAGGGGAGGGTACTCACTGAGAGGTACACACGCACACACACAGGGAGGCTGCAGGACTGAAGATAAGAGCCAGGCTGCAGCCAGCAGGGACACAGAGACACACACCTGCCTGGCTGGCCTAAAGTGAAAATAACGAGTCACAGAGACAGCAATCCCACCCTAACTCCCACCGGAGACTGCAAGGACGACGGGGGCAGCCAGAGCTTTTTATGCCCTCTGTGGCTGCCAGATCTGCCAAGTCTGCAACCTGGACATGCTATTGGTTGAAGTTGTCCAAGAATTTACATGATCCCATCACATGGCTTGCCCCCATTTTGTGGCTGGAGACATCCATTTTATCATCCATAAAGGGAAAAGAAAAATACATCGTGATGGAGAAGACAAAAACAAATGTTTTAAGGACTCCAACCCCCGGTAGTAGAGATGGACACGACTAGGGAAAATGACGTTTTCGAGTTGTCGTGTGTCGGAGGCAGTCCATTTCGGCTCGTTTCTGTTTTTCGCAAAAATTAGTCGGTTCATTTTTTCGTCTTTTGTTTTCGTTAGTACTGGTTTGGGGGGTAGCGGGCTCCTGGAGGGAGCTGCAGGAGTCAGCCAGAGCCACAAGTGACGGACTGGCAGACTCTTTGCACCCGCTGTGTCTCACGTACTTGCATGTAGTGCAATGCAAGTAGATCTGGCTTAGGGTTAAGACGGGTTAGCGCAAGGGCTAGGGTTAGGCTAGTTACGGGTGAGGTTAGGGTGAGTATTGGGGTGCACCTCTGGGTGCCTCTCTGACCCACTTAGAAGGACAGTGTACTTGCATATGGGTTAGGCTTAGGCTTAGGGTTCGGGTTTGGACTACGATTAGTGGGCTGTTTATGCCCGATTGGCACATCCCAGAAGTCTCTGTGGTCAACCTGGCCAAGTGGCCATGCGATTGGTGGAAAATTTGCATGGTCCACTCCCATGGGCGAGCCCATCATTGCGAATGTGCAGGTGTAAAAAAATAAATAAAATAAAATAAAATAAAAATAAAATAAAATAAAATAAAATAAAATCAACGGAGACTTTTTTTTTTTGCAAGAAAAACCCACTGCTGCTACTGTAAAAATTCAAGCATTTAAAATAGCTAATTTTCGCATGTTTCTGTGGTGCTTTGGTGGGGTTTTGGGCAACGATTTCAAAAAAAAATATTGCGGTCGCCATTTTGGATCCCCCGCACTGCATGGCAAATGGATGCGCCCTCCCAGCCTGGTACCAGCAGCGCAGCAGTAGCAATAGCCAAGGAGAGGGGGGCGGGGAACCCCCCCCCAAATAAAACACCCTTCTGGCCTGGTAGGTGCCCTCAGACAGTTTTCGCCTACTTTTAGGGCCGGGAATCGTTTTTTTTTTTAACTTTTAAAAACTTTTTTTCTGTGCCACTTGGCATTGCACGACGCAAGTAACGAGCACGACAAATCAGACCAAACTGTTCGTTCGTCGGTTCGAGCTCGAATTCTGGCGGAGTAATTCCCGTTACCGTTTCCATAGAGTAACGGATACGAGTAACGGAAATGGAAACGGGAATACCGCTAAGTCGTGCCCATCTCTACCCGGTAGGTATTATCAGACAGTATAAATAATTATCCCTGAGTTTTTATGGATGTCCAGGGCGTGTTTTAACATTTAAAACAGCTCATTTCATTGTGTGTTGCCATTAACGAAAAACAAAACATAACAAACCTAATTTTCGTGGTTCTGTTCGGTTCGTTCCAATTTCATCACAATGTTTGTTATTCGTTTCGTTACGTAACAAAATGATTAACGAATAATGGAAACGAAAAAAGTTTGTTTCGTGCCCATCTCTAATCAATAGCAGCATTCTCCAAAGAGGTGCCTTCCAGAGGGTTCTCATCCACAACTTCTGTCAGCCTCATAATTCATGATCAATGGTCAGCATTATGTAGTCCAAAACGTATAGGGAGTAGCAGCTTGGTGAATTCTGAGGAAACTGTCAATTTAATCAAGTCTCCAACTGTGTGTTACACCCTTGGCCATTAAAAGGTCTGTCTCCATAGCAACAGTGTTTGAATGGCAGTCTTCCCACAAATCTCCAGAGGCTTAGGGGAAACTTTTATTTAAAAACAAGCTTTCCTGTTCCTTCCATCCCTTACGATTGCCAGTTGGGCTGTTATTTGGTGTGTGCACGGGAGGGCATGCTTTATGAGTGAAAAAACCACAATCCAGTTATATGAAGTCAATTTCTGATGGCCCATACGAGTCAGAATTTAAATCATTTATTTATTTATTTTGGAATTTAATTCCAACTGTGACCATCACTGCTCACTGCAATTTAACACACATGCTGCACACTTTAATAGAGCTGAAGGGATGGGCTTTGCGGTGCTTTGAACAAATGGTCATATTGAGAGGAATGTTCAAGTGACTGGCTTTGTGTCTTTATTTTCCATTGCTCTTACCAACAGGATAATCCTAGCAATGCCTACTCAGAAGTAAGTAATATGGTATTCAACAGGATGTACTCCCAGACGTAGGTAAGTGCAATTAAAATTATATTGGGAAATTGTATATGTACAGTAACCTGAAGACTATCAAGGAAAGTGTGATACTAAGAAGGCACATGAAAGCCAGAGATTTCACAGTCATGCATATACTAATTTAATATAGCTTTCTTCATACAGGTGTTTTCCAGATTTTTTTGACATCTGATGTTTCCTTTTCTTTCCTTTCCTATCCTATGTGCCCAAAATATCACAAACCCTGCAGTGCTAAATTTAAATTCTTCAACATTAAGGTGTCGTTAAGAGAGGAGCAGCAGTTTAAAAGGTTAGTCTTTAAGGAGCCATATCATTTTGTCTCTTTAGTTCTATTTTACATGTACCTATTTGAATGTGAACACATCAAATATGAACTTAATGTTTTTGTTTGTTTGTTTGTTTGTTTGTTTGAGTTTCTGGCAGGGTGTCATTTTTGCAACATCAGGACAACATGCACAGCCATTTTAGCAAGCAAGTGGTCACTGAGCTGAAACAAGCTGCACCCAGTTGTTTCTCAGATCCTAAATTAAATATTTCGCTTGACCTTAGAAATAAAAAGATAAGACCTTTGCTTTCATGGTTTGTGAACAGGAAATCAATGAAAAGTTGGAGCTTGGCCCAGTGTACCTTAAAAAAAAAAAGGGGGGGGGGAGTGCTATACTATAGTAAGGTGGAGCAGGCATATTTACATCTTACTAGAGTAGACAGTGCAAGAAGTTCACGAAGACAATTGTGTCAATTAGGGTGCCCTTAGAAGTCACTAAATTTGCTGTAGCATACATGACACACCCCAAAAGGATATTCCCCCACACACACACACAATATCCTAGAAACCCCACTTGTCCAGCTCTGGGGAAGATTCAAACCAGCCTTGTCAAACTCTATGTACTCTCCATCCACCTCATCAGACAGCTGTTTTGTGACCACCCATGGCAACAGCTTGGGCAGTCCATTTTTAAAAAAACTTTGTGTATTCTCTAAATTTCTGGCTTCTTCTTCTTTGTCTTCTTTTTTTTTAGGTGGCTCTACTCAAAAGGTGGGATGGATGACCTCTGATAGGTTAGGTGAAAGTACCACTAGGGAATCTCTCCCATGCCTACTGGTGGCCTTTAGCTGCAGATGCACCTTCCCTGCTCTTATTGGGCATGGCGCTACATGTTCCAGATTGGGAGGGTTTGAAACACATAGCACACTGATTTGGGCCAGGAAGCAAGCAGATACACTTGGGAAAATCAGTCTACCAACTGTGGAAACCAAGAGGGCAATGTCTTCCTTCCATGAGCTTCTTGGCCTGCTTGAAAAAACATCTGCCCAAACTTGGCTGCCTACTTTTTGCCTCCCGGATCCAACTTATAGCAGCACTAATAGGACTTTCAGTATCCGAGAGACACTTATGGAGTGGTTTTACCAGTTCCAACCCTCCCCTATAAATTTCCATGACTGAGCGGGGATTCGAACCCTCATCTCCAAAGTCTTATCTCATTGTTCTATCTGCTAGACCACACTGGCTATGTGTACAGCAAATATTTGGGATCAAATCCGATTGGATGGTACTGTATTTGCACACCTCCTCACTAGAACTAAAAGCATCAGTGGTTGATTTTTGACAAAGTAGCTCTTTAACAGGAGGTTTTTTTTTTTGAGTACATGTTTTTATTTATTAGTCTGCAAAGCAGCACTGGCTTAGTTCCCGGCTAAATAAAACTTGCCATCAAAAGCAATCAAAAGAAGGCAAACAGCTTAGGTAATCAAATCTTCACTGAGCTCGAGTTTAGAGAGAGAGTCCTTGAGCTTTGGGACTGCCTACATCTTCTCATTCCTCCCTTAAAGTGGGTTCTCAAAGTGAGTGAAGAGATTAGGCCATTTTCTTTTTCTCCCAGGTGGACTCTGCAAATAAGTTCTGGTCAACGTAGATATTACTTGAAAGGCATAGTGAGGAGCTATGATGTCTTCCCCCCTCCGCTGTTTTCCTTTAAACCAGAGCACACAGAAATGATTTGGGAAACTGCAGTGCCTAGAATTCCTCCGGCAGCATGGGGGATGGGGGAAGATTGGGAAAATTAATAGTTTTACAGTTATCCTTAAGATATGTGTGCAGCAACCTCAGTCTAGATCAGGAATTCAGTATGAGATGGATATTTATTTATTTATTTATTTACCTTAAAAAGGGCCCAAGGTGGTTTCCAGCATTAAAAAGAAAATACAGTGACCCCTCCCACCTGTTGCGAAGGTTAAGGACCCGACCCGATCCTCAATAATTGAAAAACCGTGATATGCGGATGCAGGTTGGGGCACCTAGCTGAGGGCTCCTGTACTTACCCCCAGCCTGGCACTACCCTGAACAGGCCTGCAAAAGCCTTCCTGGGCCTTCTGGAGGCCCCAAAAGGGCCTCCCTGCGAACCAGACGTCACTTCCGGTAAACCGGAAAGGCCCTCGGAGGCCTCAAAAGGCCCTCTGAAGTCTCAGAAATGATTTTCAGTGACCCGGAATTGACTTCCAGTTTACAGGGAGGCCGTTTGGGGGGCTCCTGAAGGCCCAGGAAGGTCCTCACTGGCCCGGCAGTGCCAGTCCTGGGGTAAGTAAGTGAGGCCTGAAACAGACTTTCCCCCTCTTACCCCATGGGGCCTTTTTTCATATACTGTGGTCCCATGATATAGCAGGACCGCAGTATATGAACCGCAAATGGGCGGGGGACCACTGTAGTGTACTTAAAAACTAAAAACAGTAAGTATACAAATACAGTTGCAAGAAAAAGTATGTGAACTTTTTACAATTTCTTGGTGTTCTACATTAATGTGTGATACAATGTGACCTGTTGAAAAATAAGCTTTTTTTAAAGCTCAACTCAAGGGTTCGCTTACTTTTCGCACTAGCACTTTGAATGCTGAATGAGTGTGTTCAATAAAGGCGTGAACAATTAGATATTTTGTATGTTATTCTTTTAGGCACATTATATTTGCAGGTACACTTGACTTAGAGGAAGATCAGTTCACATTTTATGACACTGTACAGTATTTATAAAACCATTAAAGAATCATTAGACTTAAAACAGTAAATAAAATCAACACAAAAACAAGAGAGCACAACAATTCATTTTAAAAGCCCTCTTAGATGTGCCATCAAGGAAAAGCTTTCTTCCAAAGCTTTCTATGTCCCTGCTCCATTGGACCTCCATTTGTACAATCTTCTTTCTGGGACTAGTAAAATAATCCATATGTCCTTCAATCTTAGCCTGCTACAATGGCTCGTTAGTTTCCATGCCCAAGTCAAGTTCCTGGTTACGGCTCAGTGCCTCGATGCTTGTCAGAACATCTCTCTCCAAAATCATATTCCCCTGCCATATGCTTCTCCTAATCCACAATGTTAATGGTGGCCACAATAAGCGAATCCAGAAAGGTAACAATGACAAGGATTCAGGCTACCTCGGCAACTGCCCTTACTTTGTGGACTAGGCTTCCAGACAAGGTGCTCCAGGTGCCGTCCCTCTCAATATTCAACTATTTATTCAAGACAGTGTCACATAAGGCAAACTTTAAGGAGATCTTATCCTCAAAGGTTGTTAATTTTAACATTTTAATCTTAGGGTTCTGTAAATTACTTTCACTTGAGTTGGTTCTATTGTCATTTTGATTATGTTATTTTATGCTTTCATGGGAATAATGTTGGTGGGATTTGTGGGGCTTTGCTTGTTTGTATACTGCCTGGAGTAGTGTGAATTTACTAACTGGGTGGTATATTGATTGGTTGGTTGCTTGGTTGGTTGATTAGACCATTTTGCAATAGGAATTGAACATCTGGATCAGGCTAACAGATCAGGACTGCAGTGGGTGGGTGGTGAATGTACATCAGTTCCTGATTGCAGCCTGGTTCTGGCCTTCTTTGCTTGCCCTAAAGAAAGGTGGCTCTAGCAGTTTGAGAAACCATATATGCTAACTCCTAGACCAGTGATGGCGAACCTTTTAGAGACCGAGTGCCCAAACTCCAATTCAAAACCCACTAATTTATTTTGCAAAGTGCCATACAGTTATTTAACCTGTATACAGGTGGCTATGAAGGGGCAATGCTGGGTGCCTACAGAAAGGCCTCCGAGTGCCACCTTTGGCACCCGTGCCATAGGTTCGCCATCACTGAACTAGACTGTAGAGGAACACACCTACTCCTGTGACCTGCGCCCCTCAATGTACTCCCCCTTAGAAAGGACAATAGAAGCTCACCCTTACCCCCACAGAAAAACCAGCAAAATTTTAAACCAATGAAAAATGGTTTACCTAATTGTAATGGCACAATTCCTCTTTACTTCAAGGGGGAATGGTTTCAAGCTTTTCCATTAACTATGTGGTGGCTTCTTGTCAACATTTTCATCAATAATCTCAAATTAGAGCTCATCACACATAATGCTGGAATTAGGAAGGAGGAACACCTGGAAAAGAGAATTGGCTGTTATGTGTGATCCTAACACCCAGTTCCCATTTCTTAGCCCAGACTCTAGCTTTAAGTCCGAATCAGGCCTCAGTTGTAGTAGCCTTGATAAGATAACTTTGATTTGGGATGATTTCATTTCCCTTCATATAAGAATGAAGCCCCTAAATCCACACTAACTTCATATGAGCATAATATTCTCATGAAATACTTAAATACCACAAAGCCCTCATCAGTCCTGACATTTTCAAGTGAATTACAGCAGCTGTTCTATGTGAAAGAGATTTTTTTAATCAAATCCACCTTTGATAAGTGGGAAAGGTAAACAGGACCAAGCTGCTAACGTACATGCAGTTCCATTAAATTTAAAGTAGGATGTCATGATGGAAAAGTATGCCTGGTCATCAGATAGATTGTGTGTTCTGCTTTCAAAATACCATGCCCACTAATCAGTCTAAGCAATCAGTCTCTTTCTTTCTCTCAACCCATCAAACAGCACACTTAATTCATCATTTAGGTTTCCATTAACTCTCCTTCTTCTGAATTAGAAAGCTGAAAGCTATAAGAAAGCATTAGAAAATCAGAACATAGCACCAATAAGAGGGGGAGGTTGCCAACTCAACAACATTCCAGATGTTGTTGGACAATAATACCCATTGTCTTCCATCATTGGGTATGCTGGCCACTGTTGGTGGGAGTTGTAATTTAACAACATTGCACACACCTGATTTTATTTTATTTTTGTTTGAAAACAGAAAACAACAACAGGGAGTAGAGATGGGAAAGGACCAAAAAATGAGCCAAAACATTTGTGCAAAACCTACTGGTTCTTATCAGTTCAGGTTCATCCAAACCAGAGAACCCAAGCTTTCCCAAACAAAAAAAAAATCTGTTTTGTGGTTTAATAAATTTCCTGGGTCATTTTCCTTGCCTCCACAGTCTGCCCCAATGCCCCCCGCCTCCCTAACTTTCCCTGCAATTGCGTCTGCCACTGCCACCGCCACCACCACCACCTTGGCAGGTGGGCTAGCTAGCTTGTGCAGACCAGCTACCTCTCTCTCTCTCTCTCTCATCATTATTAATAATTTTTATGATAGCCAGGTGCTGGTCTTTAAAAAAAGCATCAAGCATCATGTGCAACTAAAAGATCAGTGGCCATTTAAAGTCAAAGATCTATCACACTATTGTACCACAGGTTGTGCTCTATGGTGCAGAATGCTCGCCGGTGACTAAAGAAGTTGAATGTTGCCTTGGTGTCATGGAGACAAAGATGTTGTGATGGACCTCTGGCCTCACACAAAAACATCATGTACACAATGATGGCATCTGATCAAAATACAGCATTTCATTAAAACCAAGGGGACATCCAAAACATCATGGGTTAAACACCCTTGACCATGAATTGAAGTTAAAAAAATTCCGGAGATAGGGGAAATTTGCTCAACAGGATCACCTATGGGCCGAATCCATAAACCTAAAAATGGTTGAGACTAGGGATTATTCTGTTTTCAATGCATTCCTATGGGAAATTTGTATAAAGGAAAATTTGTTTAACATAATTTCATTTGGAACAAATTAATTCCTTTATACAAGGTACCACTGCTCTACTCCTGATCCATATACTCTTGATATACCGGGACCGCAGTATATGAACTGTAAAAGGATGAGGGAACACGATATCACTTTTAAGAAGGAATTTTGTAATGATTAGAGGTTACCCATTTCAATTGATTTAATATTATCCTTTTATGTTAGCCCCGGCTTGTTTATAGATGAATCATATGCCTTTGTTTTAAACAATCTGAATGTGTTTGCAATGGCTTAACACATAAACCTGTTTGTTACTTACTTATATGGGTGTGTATTCCTGGTGCAAATATGTACACAATTACCCACCCATTGGCTACAGCATCATGATGAGCATTTTACTTGCATTGAATAACCATTGGAGGATGTTGGATAAGGGAATGCCAATATTCCAGGGCTATGGTCATGGTTTTTTTCCTTACAATTTTGTTCCAATTTCTCCTTCCCAGCAAGTGCCAAGCTAACCTTGACCTACTTTGAAAGAACTCTCAGGCTGTCAGTCAGGTTTAAAAGAAGTCATTAAAAAGCTGACTGAGGTTCCTTCTGTCAGCTTTGTGAAATCCCTTGTCATACAAAGCTGCCCTTCACAAGTGACATCCCAACTAATTAAAAGTAACTTGTTGAATCACAGCCATGACATCTACCAATCCACACAACACCTTGTAAA
This sequence comes from Phrynocephalus guinanensis, assembly GCA_037367245.1. Classification (NCBI taxonomy): domain Eukaryota; kingdom Metazoa; phylum Chordata; class Lepidosauria; order Squamata; family Agamidae; genus Phrynocephalus; species Phrynocephalus guinanensis. The sequence goes on along the minus strand of CM074732.1, from coordinate 30,705,409 downwards.
ACCACTGAGTATTGACCAGCAGGTTCCAATTCCTCCTCACATCAAGCCCAAGAGAAAGCAAACATGCTGCAAAGGACTGCTTGTCGGGGAAAGGGAAGCTTAACCCAGCCATCCAAGCTCCCCAGCTGGTTTCCAGCAAAGAAAACATATACCCTACATCAGAGGAAAACAACATTTTCCACGGTACCCGGCAATAATAGGATGTATTGGCCCTTTTGCAGGATCATATGTTTACTTATTTATTTATTTATTTTTACAACGTATATGCCACCCACTACCCAAAGGTCTCTGGGCGGCTTACAAAGAAGAATTAAAACAGTTAAAACATCAAATATAAATAAATAAATAAAACAATAATAAAAACCTTACACTAAAATCATTACACTAAAATTGCCATTAGAAGACCCACAGTCTATGTTGTATCAATTAAAAAACTTCTGGAACAGGAAGGATTTTACCTGGTGCCGAAATGTCATCAATGTTGGCACCAGGTGGATCTCACTTGGGAGGGCATTCCATAGCTTGGGGGCAGCTGCTGAGAAGGCCCTGTTCCTATAAGCCATCCCCCAAACCTCCTTGAGGGATGGCTCTTTCAAGAGGGCCCCCTGGCTCGATCTTAATTGCCGGGTAGGTTCGTATGGAAGGAGGCGGTCCTTCAGGTATCTAGGTCCTAGGCCATTTAGGGCTTTATATATCAAAACAAGCACTTTGAACTGGGCTCGAGCAGCAACTGGTAACCAATGAAGGTTATACAGAATCGGCGTGATGTGATCCCTGGTGGCCCCACCACTTACCAGCTGCGCCGCACGATTCTGAACCAGTTGCAATCGCCGAACCATCTTCAAAGGCAGCCCCATGTAAAGTGCATTGCAGTAATCAATACGGGATGTTACCAGTGCATGCATAACTGTCATGAGGCTCCGTTCATCCAGGTAGGGACGTAGCTGATATATTTTCCACAACTGGAGAAAGGCACCCCTGGCCACCGAGTCCACCTGGGCTTCCAAATTTAGACCAGGGTCCAGGAGCACCCCCAAGCTGCGGACCCTGTCCATTAGGGGGAATGCAACCCCATCCAGGACAGGAATATGCCCCTCTAACCTGTCCGGCAAAGCACCCATTAACAGCACTTCCATCTTGTCTGGATTGAGTTTCAATTTATTAACCTTCATCCAGTCCATTATCTGGCCCAGACACGAGTTCAGAACAGAAACCACCTCACCTGGATTGGTGGAGAACAAGAGGTAGAGCTGAGTATCATCAGCATACTGCCGACTCCTCAGCCCAAACCTCCTGATGACCTCTCCCAGCGGTTCCATGTAGATGTTAAACAGCATGGGAGATAGTATTGAGCCCTGTGGAACCCCATAACGTAAACGCCATGGGGCAGAGCAACTGTCCCCCAACACCACCTTCTGGACATGGTCAGCCAGGAAGGAGTAGAACCACAGCAAAGCTAGGCCTCCAACCCCCAACCTGGCCAGCCTATCCAGAAGGACACCATGGTCGATGGTGTCGAAAGCCGCTGAGAGGTCCAGGAGTATCAACAGGGTCGCACTCCCCCTGTCTCTCTCCCGGCAAAGGTCATCATACAGGGCAACCAAGGCAGTCTCTGTGCCAAAACCCAGCCTGAACCCAGATTGAAATGGATCCAGAAAATCCGTTTCATCCAGCAGTGCCTGGAGTTGCCCAGCCACCACCCGCTCCAACACCTTGCCCAAATAAGGGAGGTTCACTACTGGCTGGTAGTTCACCACCAGCCCTGGGTCCAGTTTAGATTTTTTAAGGAGTGTTCTGATTACTGCCTCTTTCAAGGCAGCAGGGACCACTCCCTCTCTTAATGAGGCATTTACAGCTTCCTGGACCCAGGTGCGAAACCCCCCCGGCAGATCTTTCAATTAGCCAAGAAGGGCAAGGGTCAAGCAGCATGGTGGTAGAATGGACAGATCCAAGCACCCTGTCCACATCCTCGGGTCTCAATAATTGAAACTCATCCAATAATGCTGGACCTAAGCACGGCACACTGGACACATCCCTTGGTTCTGCACTAATAGTGGAGTCCAATTCCCTGCGAATCTGAGTGATTTTTCCCTCAAAGTGAACGACAAACTCGTCACAACGGGCTGCTGAGTGGTCCAGAACCTCCACCGTATTTCTCAGATGAAGAAGGTCCTGGACCACCCGAAACAGCTCTGCAGGACAGCACTCTGAGGAAGCAAAACAGTTTGTGAAATATTGCCTTTTCGCCAACCGTATCGCCATGGAATAGGCCCGATAATCGGCTCTAAGCCATGTTTGATCGGACTCACAGCGATATTTTCTCCACTTGCGGTCTAGCTGTCTCCCCTCCTGCTTCATTGCCCGCAGCTCAGATGTGTACCAAGAAAGAAAGAAAGAAAGAAAGAAAGAAAGAAAGAAAGAAAGAAGGAAAGAAAGAAAGAAAGAAAACCAGAGGATTAGATGCTTTTCTTCTTTGGGGTGGCTTGCAACCATGCAGCACAAATACCTCCAAGAACAGAAAAAAATAGTCTTCAATTCTTTAAAAAATTATCTTCCCCAAGGAGCATGTCTAGGGGCTGTGTAGGATCTTGGTGAATAAAAGCAGTCTACCCTTTCACCACCTGAGTGTACTTATTAGAAACAAAGAGCTTTAGAGAGAGAAAAGAAGGGAGAACTCTGACTCAGCACAAATACCCAGGAATTCAAAGGCAGACTGAAAATATTGGACCATGACAACAAATTGCACAATTTCAGTATCTCCTGTGACTGTTCTCTAATATGAAGACATTTGCAGAATGTACATTCTTTCCAACATATAGCTCCACCAGATTTCTCTCATTCCGGTAGATATAAAATTTATTTCTCATTCTCTGCCAAGACTTGGGCATGCCCCCAAAGTCCTCCACCAGAGATAGGATTTTGGGCCCTTCCTCTGATCATCAGACATATGGACTGTTATGTGTGTTGGTGTGTGTCTGTATGTGAGGGTGTTGAAGGCAGAGGTCATGGCAGCAGAGGGGAGGACAAGCCTTATCCCACCCTATATCTGTTCCTTTGGATTATGGTTGAAGGCTTTCAGTGAAACTCCCCCTTATTTGACTTTGGAAAGCACCGTGTAACACCGATGTTATAACTGTCCTCATTGACATTAGAGTACCACCACCATCATTTTCATCATGTACCAGCAAGGCAATTCCAGATTCCAGTGACCTTTTGTAGGATTGTACTGCAGAGAGTACTCAGATTTTGTTTTATCATTCCCTTCTTCTGGGGGAAAGCAGTAAGCCCAACCAAACAGGCTCTTCTATCATGAGGCATGGCAGAAAATTGCACACCCAACCTCAGACTTCTCAGGTAACCAACTCCATTGTAAATTGCCCTGTTGATAATTATCATGGCCATCTGCTCAAGTTTTGCATTTGTCAATAGCAGCACAGAGGCGACGGCAAAACATAAGGGGGATGTGACAGTCCTCAGGACGTTGTGTGATGCTCCTTACTCTTAATGTTCTCCGTGTTGTTGTCAAAGCTAATGCACGTTACTATTCCAAATGTTATCCTTTGCATACTACAAGGCCCTTGCCAATAGCAGGTAACGATACTCCGTAATAATGTATCATGAAGGTACTACTTCCAAATTGTTTTTAAATTATTTTAAGATCTTAAAATTGAAAAATTTAAGAAAATGACCACACATTGTGAAAATGAGCCCCAATTGCCTTCCTCAAACAACATAACTTGTTGCACTAAAAAAAATAAAAGAAAATTAGTGTTATTTTTAATGCAACTTGAAGTTGCCTGCATTACACCACCAAGTAACATGTTACAAGTAATATACTGTAACTGTCAAGTAATGTAACTTTTAACAAAATGTATGTAATATAATATTTAGCAGATTCAAAATGGTTTCTGTGGATACATGTATGGTCATCTGTCAAGACACGGGTGAATAATGTAATCACATGAAAAGGTCAGAATAATTATATCCAGGTGCTATGGATAACTGCTTAACATTGTCTGCCTATGTGTACTCATGTGATTGGTTTATAGGATGTCTCCCATGTGTATAAAAGGCAGGATTGTGACCCATTTTACTTTGGGACTGCTTTTTGGTGAGATGAGCAGTCTCCCCATGACTCTGTAATATTTATGCTGTGTGTTTTATCTCCTTGTGTATTTGTGTATTTTTTGTAACACAAGCCTTTATGCTAAAGTTTATTTTTCATGCTCATCACATCAGTTGTGATTCCCATTAAGAGACCCCTGTGTATGCTTCCTTCAAACAAGGTAGCCAGATGTAACTTTAGAAGGCATTGTCATAATTCTAGAACTTCCAAGTTCCAGAAGTCACCTAGAATCCCAGCAGGCAGGCTTTTGAAACTGGGAGAAGAGACACCAGAAATCAAAAGAGATATAGTTCTACTGCCATTATACTGTATGCTTCACTCAAGGGGAAAATGGAACACCCCCTCAGTCACCTTGCTTGATGGTAATCACCTCATTGGGAGGATAGTTCATTAAGAGACTTCCCCTGTAAGGTCTAATGGGTAATGAAACTACCCAACCCATAGACCACTGGGGCAATTTACAAAAAGCACCAAAAGGGCATTTCTTCCCACTTCCCATTGATTACATGTGGAAAGAAGGACAATGTGGAACTAGAAAGACAAGGTCCTGCACTAAAAGCTCTTGAATGAACTTGCCAGTATAGACGGGCACGACCAGGAAAAATTACGTTTTGAGTTGTCGTGTGTCGGAGTCGGCCCGTTTTGGCTCGTTTCCGTTTTTCACGAAATTTTCCAAAAATTTGTCGTTTCGTTTGTCGGTTTTTTGTCTGCCGTTAGTACTGGTTTTGGGGGGGAGCGGGCTCCTGGAGGCACCTCTCTGGGGTGGGTGCTTCCTCTGGCCCGCCATGAAGGGAAAGCGGGCTCCTGGAGGCACCTCTCTGGGGTGGGTGCCTCCTCTGGCCCGCTACAAAATGGCATGCATAGCCAATTGGATATGCATACCAAGTTGCAGCAGTAGCAGGCAGAGGCACCTCTCTTTTGGGTGCCTCTGTGACTCACTGCCTGCCGGCATACAGTGCACTTGGGCTGGGGAACGAAGTGAGAGAGGACCCCTACAGGCGCCCTGTGACTCACTAAGAAGGGAAGTGTACTTGCTGTAGTGCAATGCGAGTACACATCTGGCTTACTGGTTAGGGGTTAGCGCAAGGGCTAGGCTTAGGGTTATGGGTAAGGTTAGGGTGAGTTACTGGGGTGCACCTCTGGGTGCCTCTCTGACCCACTAAGAAGGACAGTGTACTGGCGTATGGGTTAGGGTTAGGGTTCGGGTTCGGGTTTGGGCTAGGGTTAGTGGGCTTTTTATGCCCGACTGGCACATCCCAGATAAGTCTCGGTCAAAACCTGGCTAAGTGGCCATGCAATTGGTGGAATGGCTCCAAAAATTTGCATGGTCCACTCCCATGGCCAGCCCATAATTGTGCAGGGTGTTAAAAAGTAAAAATAAAAATAAAAATAAAATAAAATCAATGGAGACGTTTTGTTGCAAGAAAAACCCACTGCTGCTACTGTAAAAATTCAGGCAGTTTTAAAATAGCTATTTTCGCATGTTTCTGTGGTGCTTTGGTGTGTTTTTGGACCACGATTTCAAAATAAATATTGTGGTTACCCCATTTTGGATCCCCCGCCCGCACCGCATTGGTGAGTTGGCGAGACGACAAGGATGCCCCCCACCAGAGCAGCCCAGGACAGGAGAGGGGGGAGGCTGGGGACCCCCCCCCCCCAGAAACCACCCCTCTGGTAGGTGCCCTCAGGCAGGCATATTTTCACCTGGTTTTTTTGGCCGGGAATCGGGTTTTTTTTATTTTTTAAAACTTTTTTACTGTGCCGCGCCGCTTGGTGAGTTGGCGAGACGACGAGGATGCGCACTTTGCACAGCCCAGGAGAGGAGGGGGGGAGGCCGGGGACCCCCTTCCCCCAGAAACCACCCCTCTGGTAGGTGCCCTCAGGCAGGCATATTTTTGCCTGCTTTTTTGGCCGGGAATCAGGGTTTTTTATTTTTAAAAACTTTTTTCCTGTGCCGCTTGGCATTGCGCGATCGCTGCGATGCCGCCAGGAACGAGCACGACAAATCAGACCCAATTGTTCTTTAGTCGGTTCGAGTTCTGGTGGAGTAATTGTCGTTACCGTTTCTGTTACGTAACGGAAACGAGGAACGGAAACGGAAACGAGGATTTCGCCGAGTCGTGCCCATGTCTACTTGCCAGTCATAGAGTAAAGGGAAAGGTCTTGTCCTGGATCAGCAACTGGCTAAGGGACAGGAAACAGAGGGTAGCACTAAATGGACACTTCAAGTGGAGGGAAGTAAAGAGTAGGGTCCCCCAAGGTTCAGTACTACAACCCCAGTTTTTCAACCTCTTCATAAATGATCTAGAATTAGGAGCAAATAGCAAGGTAGCCAAATTTGCCAAAACTAAATTATGCAGGGTAGTAAAAACTGAGAAAGATATTTTCTGGCACTAAATTATACAGGGTATTAAAAACAGAGAGATTGTGAGGAGCTCCAGGGGGAATCTCCTGACACTGGGGGAGTGGGCAAACCAGTGGCAAATGAGCTTCAACATTAGTAAGTGCAGCGTGATGCACTTTGTGGCAAAAAAACCACCCAATTACATTTATAAACTGATGGAGTCTGAAGTATCTGCAAGAAACCAGGAAAAGGACCTTGGTGTCCTGGTAGACAGCTCAATGGAGGTGTGAACACAGTGTGCCGCAGTGAAAAAAGCATACCCAATGCTAGGCATCATTAGGAAGGGTATAGAAAATAAGTCATGAAGTATCATTTTTCCTCTTTATAAATCTATGGTGAGGCCCCATCTGGATTATTGGGTACAGTTCTGGTCACCATACCTCCAGAAAGGATATTATGGAAATGGAAAACATGCAGAGGAGGGCAACCAGAATGATTTGGGGACTGGAACACCTTCCTTACCATCTAATGCTGCAATGGCTGGGCCTCTTCAGCCTTGAACGATGGCACCTAAGAGGTGACCTGATTATTTATTTATTTGTTATTATTTATTACATTTATATACCGCCCATCTTCCGAAACGGAACTCTGGGCGGTTTACAATTAAAAACAAAAAACAGGGGGTGAACAAAAGAAACAGAGGCAAAGTACAATAAAAATAGGGGGGTACAATACCCTCCACAAAAGATGACGCGGGTGGCCAAAATAAATAAATAAAATAATAAAATAAAATAAAATAAAATAAAATAAAATAAAATAAAAATTGAAGTTTATAAAAAATCATACACAGTGTGGACAAAGTAGATAAGGAAAAACTGTTTTCCCTATCGCACAACACTAGAACTAGGCGACACTCCATGGAATGTTTGGGTGCTAGATCTCAAACAATTAAGAGAAAGTGCTTTTTCACCCAGAGGATCACTGGTCTGTGGAACATCCTACCAGAAGAAGTGGTGACAGCTGTCATACTTGACAGCTTTAAGAAAGGATTAGACAAGTTCACGGAGAACAAGGGTCTCAGTGGCTATCATGAAGGGTGCCTAAGGATAATCTCTGGGTTGGAGAGATAGGCAGGATATCTCTCAATGCCATTTGCAGGGAATCGTAAGCAGGTGAAGAAATCTGCTTGGGAATACCCTGAAGCAAATGGTGAGCCACTGTGTGAGACAGAATGCTGGACTGGATGGGCTGTGGCCTGTTCCAGCAAGGCTGTTCTTATATTCTTATGTTCTTATGACAGTTGACTTCTAGAATTGGATGGGCTCGAACTACAACAAATCCCATATCTAGCCAACAGCACAAGAAGACCTAGAATCTCCATACTATCCATGCAAAATCATTAGCAATAAGTGAATCCTTAGACATGGTCTACCGGAAGAGCAGCACATATATATAGCTGTCACCCACTGAAGTAAAATTGCTAAGTTTTACTGGAACAGAGACTTAATTTTAATCAGTTCAGCCCAACATGTGGCCGAGTCAATGGTTTCTATTGATTCCATTCCTCAAATTGGATAAACATTTTGCAACCATTGAAAAATGATAATATGGTGGTTCAAGTATAGGTCCAAAATGGTCCCCCAAGATTTGGGGAAAACCTTTACTACGCTGAAATCTAATGCTCCGTATGTTAATTTCCCCACTGGAAGAGAATGGATTACGGTTGATGCTCGCCTTCTTTTAACCATTTTTCCATTTGTTTGACAATCATACCGAGGTCAATGTCATAGTTTCAATGTTGTAGTTTGAAGACGGACTCCAGTTCCCTTGCTCCTACTGAGTAATTACTTCCATTGATTTTGATGAGCGTATTGACCAAGTGAAGTAGAATTCCAGATAAACAAAGCATTCAACCTCCAACCAAAGTTAAAATACATTGCTGGGAAAAGCACAAAATGGAACTTATCCAGCAAACCACTTCAGCATATGAGCACTATCTGCCTAGATTAATGAAGCCGGTCATGTTGTTGCATTAAAAATTCACATTCCTATTCAGATCTTAGAAAATTAAACTGTTAAGACTTTCTTTTCCAAACTGTGAAACAATCACTCAGCTTTAGAACATTGGCCAACTAGAAAGACAAACAAATAACAAACAACAAGAATAAGTGAACAAATCATTATAATTGTGGTACTTCTTGGTCTCTCACACCGTCAACAGGCTGATGCCTTCACTAAGTTTGGAGAACATTCTGTTCTGCCCAGTTGCTTCCAAAGTTATGAAATTCTGTCCGTCCTTCCTCCCTTCCTTCTGTGTATTTCTATGCTGGTTTCTCCCAGAATACAGACTCAAGGCAACCTTCTGGCTGGGGTGTATGGAAGGTTTAGAAAGTAGTTACCACAGCACCACAAGGCAACCACTCATTATACTCCACTGCTCAGCATCTGAATGGGGCTGCATTATGACAAGCTAAATCATTGCTCCAATATCATTGATGACAACAGCAAGACCTCCTGAGGAACCTCTGACAGAGTGCTCTCCTGTCACTTACGAGCTGGCCTGGGAAGGCATCAGCATCCTGAAGTCAGCATCTGGAACTTGGAAGCTTTTGCATACAAAATGTGAGTTCCTTCACTGAGTTATACTCTCTGCCTTGGGCTGAGGTTACTGTCCTTAGGTGCTGACAAGTCACTTCTGACTTATGGCAACCCTATGAATTACTGTAGTGACCTCCATAAAGTCCTTTTGACAGCAACCATGCTCAGATCTTGGAAACTCTATGGTGGCTCGCCCCCCCCCCCGTTTTTGGGAAAACAGAGGCCATTGGTTTGACAATGGTATACTATGTCTGGATTGGCAGTGTTAAGGGGCAGTATTTGTAATCATGCATGCCATATCATAGGATTTAGAAATGTCTACTTCTAGCAAACGTGTTCATCTGTGGTGAACAAGATATTTTCTATATTGATGCATTGCCTAAAGTACAGAAGAGAGAAAGAGAAAAAGGAGAGGGGGAGAAAAAGTATTTTAGTTAGCAGACTGCATTTGTTGACAGCACCTCTGTCAGAATATTTTCCCCTCATGCACTCCCCTGTATGCCCTAAGGCAGGCATGTCCAAACTTCGACCCTCTAGATGTTTTGGACCACAGCTCCCACAGTCCTTTGTCATTGGAAATACAGTCTTGGAATTCTGGGAGTTGTGGTCCAAAACATCAGGAGGGCTGAAGCTTGGACATGCCTGCCCTAAGGGCTGCAGTAAAAATGGATACAGCTATTTCTGAAGCATCACGTGACTGCTCCATTTGTAGCATATACGGTAGAAGGGAAATGGTGGCTGTCACCTGATTCCTTAGGAAGAGCACATGGGTTGTGTGTAGCTGGAAACTCCGTCCTGTTAGAAGGAACAGGAAGGAGTGACAAAAAGAGCCCAGGCTGTTCACGTATGTGTTTTTAACTGAGGTCAGTGACTTTTGCATTCTGATATGTACGGATCAATTGGAGATAACTTTAGAAGTAACTAGCTCTTCTTTAAAGCTGTAACTGTAGCAGTAACTAAGCATAGGGGCAACAGGGCTTGGGAATGCAACTGTAGCTCATTACTTTTCAGAATACATTTCCATGTTCCACATTCCAAACGGTTTCTTCATAATGCTCAGTAACCCCAAGCAACATCCTACCTCTACTCAAGCATGGATTGTTTCTGCATTTCATCATGTGCCCTCTACTGGAAGGTGACTTTTCAAGCTCTGGTTTCTACTGCAACGTTCTATTTTATAAAATGGGAAAGAGTGTGGTGTATTGCTGAGTTTACTTCCCCTCCCATCCAGCCCAGCTTGGTGCATCCACACATTTGTTTTCAGTTACCAGACTAGGGAGACAGAGAGAGAAGAAAAGAGGAAAGGTTGTGGCAAATTTATAGCAGTCTTTCACGCTGTATCACTTTTACCAGCTGAGTCTTCGTTCTGGAGAGATTTATACATGGTGGGGAAGTGTGATGAGATGGCAGGAGAGAAATTACACTGGCACCTGTTCAATCTTATTGCATTGCAGAGGGAAAAGACTTGATCTTCCTCTCCATTTGTTGCCTTGCTTCCCTCACCATCAGCCTATGCATATGAAGCAATGCTTCCCATGGACGAGTAACGCAGCTGACCTATCCTTGCCACATGTGAGCACTGCAAGACTGAGATCCTGTTGTGCAACTCCACTGCCACAATATCATCGTGATTAGACATGGGCACGACTTGGCGAAATTGTTGTTTCCGTTTTCGGTTATCGTTTCCATTACGTAACAGAAACGGTAACGATAATTAAGCCGTCAGAACTCGAACTCGAACCAAAAAAAGAAAAATTTGGTCGGGTTTTTCATTTCTGTTTGTGGCCTCGCGGTGATCGCGTGATGCAAAGCACAGAAATTTTTAAAAAAGATTTATAAAAAAAAACCGACTCCCGGCCAAAAAACCAGGCGAAAATATGCCTGCCTGAGGCTTTGCCACCTACCAGAGGGGTGATTTCTGGGGGGTCCCCGGCCTTTCCCCCCCTCTTCTCCTGTCCTGGGCTGCTTGCACCAGGCTGGGGGGGGGGTCATCCTCGTCGTCTGTCTCGCTGCATGCCATGCGGTGGGGGGGGATCCAAAATGGCGACCACAATTTTTCTTTTGAAATCGTGGTCAAAAAACACACCAAATCACCACAGAAACATGTGAAGTTTATTTATTTTAAATGCCTGAATTTTTATAGTAGCAGCAGTGGGTTTTTTTATAGCAATAAAATGTCATATTGATTTTATTTTATTTTATTTTATTTTAATTTTTTTAGACCTGCCCATTTGGGCTGGGCATGGGATGGGACCATGCAATTTTTTTGAACCATTCCACCAATGGCATCGCCAGGTTTTTGACTGTCACTTCTGGATGCCGGCACCTTCCAGAAATCGCAGTCGGGTGTATGGATGTGGTTTAGGGAGGAGGGCTGGCTGCTGGTGCTGGTGTGATCCGATCGAGATTGAGGAGGGAGGCTGGAGGCTTTAGGATTTAAGTTAGGCAGGCAGGGAGGGAATTGAATTTAGAAAATAATTTCTTTGATTCCCTGCAGCTTTGTCTGCTGAAGGGAAGAGCAGTTTATTCTTTTTTCTGATAATGGATAAAGGGGGAGGTTCGACTGGGAGTGGGAGGTGTGGATTTATTTAAAAAATATATTATATACTACCATTTATGTTCTATTTTCCCAACTTCAATTTGCTTGCACACACACACATTTGGGGTGCAAGCCAAGAACAGAACCTCTATCCTTCCTCCTAAGTGATATCCTAACTGCCCACTCGCCCGTCCGCCCGCGCCACCACCCGCCTGCGGCCCCCCGCCACCGCCACCTGCCTGCACCTCCCCCGCCCCCCACCCCGCCCGCTGCCTAGGGCACAAAAACACCTAGCGCCGGCCCTGATTGCGGGACGCCCCTATGCTCTGGGAAGTCAAATCGCGCTAAATCGCGGTGGAAACGACAAACGACAAATGGAAACGATAAATTTTTGAAAATTTTTGCGACAAACGGTAATGAGCCGAAACGGACCTGTTCCGACAAACAAAAACTCGAAACATCATTTTTTCTGGTCGTGCCCATGTCTAATCGTGATATCATCGCAAGTGCTGATTCAGTGGCAAGGGCTGATTAAGGGCTTCCTATGGTGATTCTGCTGTGTGCACGACTTCATTGCAATGTGTCAAAGTCTTGTGCACCCCAACATCACTTAATTAAGCCTTTAATCGGTTGCAATTTGCCACTGCTGAGCATTTCTTTCCTGTTGTGTATGCAGATATGATTTCAGTCTTTTTAATTGAAAACCTATAACACATAAAAAAATGAACTGGCCTTTTGCTAACAGGATCCAGATTTTACTTGCTTCCTAAGAAATCTTGGAAATTCTAATAATTTGAGACCTATGGCTTCAGTCTTCCTGAGCTACAGGAATCCAACCCATGTCCTCATGAACAGTATGAAAGCACATGGATTTCCTACTATCTTTTGATTTACCTCACTGCACTGTCTAAAGACAAACAGTGGGTCTCTCTTGTTTTAGTAATCAGGCCTGTGGAAAGTGTTTGGTCTTTCCTTATGCAATGTAGGCAGGCCCAGACTCATAGGGATGGGCACCTTACGAAAAATGACACATTATTTTGTCATTTTGTAAGCTTATGAAACCTTACAAAATGAAGCAAAACAGTAAACAGTGTGTTGTCAAGAAATGAAACAAAACAACATTTTTTGTTTTGGAAATGAAATAATTCGTCTTAGCCTCTTGATCCAGCTATCTTGAGAACAGGAGGTTTATTTTTTTTAACTGATTGATTTGTTTTCCTTCCTTCCTGAGCCTCAGCTGTTGAGATAGCTTATATCTGATCTTGATCTAGCCAGCCCAGGAGTTGAGGTGTTTTCCTTCATTGGCTGTGTCAGTAAGTTGATTGAAACTAATTGTTTTCCTTTCCTTTTTAAGTAGGACTGTGCAGGTTATTTTTAAAGTATTTTCTTTTCTTCCTTTGCCACACCAATCAGCTGTTGAGTTTATCTCCCCAATTTCTCCATGGAGCAGCTAGCTATTAGGTTTCTATCTTGTTTACAGAGAGTTCTTTGCTTGAAAATAAATTGATTGGAAGGTTTGAGGGTCTTTGATTTAGGGCAGTGGGCTCCCTGTTAATTTTTTTAAAAGGGAAAGTTCTCCATTATTTATAGCCTTATGAAGCATTTCATTTCATGACAAAAATGCTTTTAAAATCTATTAATGAAAAACAAACAAACAAAAACACTCTATTTCTGTTCCGTGCCCATCTCTACTCATTACGTAAAATCTTTTCCCACACCATTAACTAGCTTCATGAGTGAAGAAGACTTACCTCCAAGTATTATATTGTCTAAAATAAATCCATCAAAGTATGATATTGCTATAATAAATCTACTGCAGGAAGAGTCAAAAGGGGAAATAAAGGGGAAAAGGAAAGGAAAGGAAAGGAAAGGAAAAGCAACAAAACAACAATTTACAATTTATGTATTACTTTTATGAAATCACTTCTATAAGTGTTTGCTTGATAGAGGAAACAAGGTATACATTGGTACCTCAACTGACAACATTAATGTGATCCGAAGGCATCTTCGCGAGTTAATCAAGTCGTAAGTTGAACAGCAGTTTCCCATAAGAATTCATTGCAATTAATCCATTCCAGAGGGAACAGATTAATAGGTTTTAAATGCTTTCCAATGGGAAGGCTGTCCCAACCCTCCTTTTGACAGCTGGGGGGGGGGATTGCGGAGAGCAGGACAGACTTGTCAAAGTCATCTGTCTGGCGGAAAGACGAAAGCAGCCAAAGGTTGCCCTTGATTAAGGGAGAAGCCTGGGTACCTGGGAAGGGAAGCGCTTACCTCTAGGTAAGCGCTTCCCTTCCCAGGCGCCCGGGCTTCTCCAGGCTGCTTTCTGCTTTCCCACCAGACAGATGATTTGACAGGTGGGGGGGGGAGCCACAGTAGAGTTTCCAAGAGCTGAGCAGGGCTGCTGTCAATAGAACTTCATGGAGATCACTACAGTAATTCATAGGGTTGCCATGTCAGAAGTGGCTTGACAGCACCTAACAACAGCAATCTTAGCCCAAGGCAGAGGGTGTAACTCAGTGAAGGAACTCACATTCTGTATGCAAAAGCTTCCAATTTCCAATGACACCGCACCCTTTTTTGGCCTGATAAATTTGCATCCTGCATCAGTGGGTGACAGCACCTTGGCCTGGGAACATGGGCCACATTAGAGCAAAGAGGTCATTTGTGGGACAGGTTTATGGACCTTGTCACCCATGGTTGTGTTGAATTACTGTTTGATATAGTTCTTGTGCACCTGGGCAGAAACAGCTTAGCTTGAAAGATAGTTAAGTCCCTTGTCCGTGAAGATTCTTAGTCATCCAGGTGAGTTTATCTGGAAGTTGAGTCATGGCAACTGGACTTCTCTTGAGAGATTGAAATGTTTTGCTGCTTATCCAAACAGCTTTGTCAGTCTGAGGAAAGCTAGTTGCAAGTTCTCCATTTTATAGTTCACTTTGACCTCATGTCACCCTGGTCTGAAATAGGCTCATAAGATGAACAACGGCCTGAATCGGCTTGTTAGGTGGACAGTAGACTCATTGGGTGGACAATGGCCTAAGTTGTGTGAAAGTCCCACCTTTAACCTTCCCAACACCCATTAAGTACAGACAAATCAAAATATTTCACACCTCCACCACCAAGGCCATAGCTAATTACCTATACTTATTGGTATCTGCACCTGGAGGTGGATGAGAGTCAGGAGCTTCAGGCAGATAGCTTTAAGGTGAGGACCTGGCATTATGGAGACTCACCATTAGGAGGTCTGGATCTGGGGCAAGTCCAGCCAGAGATCCAGATCATGTGTCTGCATTGTTGTAGGTTCCTTCTAAAATGAGATGTTGTTTTATGATTTAATAAAGTGTGTCCCTAATTTAAATCACTTCTGATGTGTTGACTCATTCCTCCGGTCTGCATGGGCTATGTGTACAGTGAGTGCAATCACATTTATAGCCAACCTTCAGTTAACCGGTCCCTTCCTTTTGTGGATAACACTAGCTTATCCACAAGCTGATCTGGATTAATTAATGTGACTGTAACCTTCTGGAGTCTCTTTGCCAATATTGCAGAAAGTATTTAGTGGAGAAAAAGGACCATGATTTGCAGAACTAGGATGACCTTTACCTGGACTGGGAATAACAGAAGCAAAAGTTTCAGAGAAAGAAGATGGGGAACAGCCTTCCTCGACACAAACAAAAGTTTTGGAGGCCACAGTGCCGAGTGCGTTTGATACCCTTCAACAAGACAACCAAGTGAGCCCAGGGCTTTTCTGGTCTTCATCATTTCCTATTCCTATTCTTATAGAAGCAGGTGAAAAATTCTGATGTTGTGCATTCAGCCATGTCAAAGTGAAACTTGAGAAAAAACACATTTAAGCCTTGTTCTATAGGGTCTTCACATTTAGAATATAGTGGCCCAAGTCCTTTTATTTAATCACACCGGTATAGTACAAATGTTATAATCTTTGGGGACAATTTGCCTGAAGAAATCCCCATAGATGCTATCAGTTCCACACAGTTGTATGGCTCAGCATTAGAGATGGGCACGACTCAAAAAAATAATTTTTCGTTTTTCGTTTTTCATTTAGGGGTCCATTTCGGTTCGTTTTTGTTTGGGGGGGGGTTGCACATTTTTCATTTTCGTTTTTGTACAAAACGAAATGAAAAAACAAAAACAAAAACAATTTTTTTTCGTTTCGTTAGCATTCTTTTCAATGCAATGTGTCCGCCATAACGAAAACGAAAAACACAGCAAAATTTTTCGTTTCATTTCCGTTATCGTTTTGCTTCTGCAAAATTTTTCATTTTCGTTTTCGTTGCGAAACAAAACAAAAAAATGAAAATGAAAATGAAAATTTCGATGAGTCGTGCCCATCTCTACTCAGCATGCAACTGAGAAGGTCCACAGTGATTTCTTAACTTGGGACAAACTGATTTTGCAAGTTACACCATTTGGTTCGCAGTGCAGGAGGATTTTGGCCATTGGCCAAAATTTCAGAAATTTCAAACTGAAATTATTTGCTGTAATAGAGCAATTATTGTGCGTACTGTTAATCACTGGGATATAAATATACCTTTTGTTTATTTTACCTATTTGCTCACAATCAACTAGCCCTCTTTCTTCTACTTCAGTACCTCTCTTGGAAAGAGGCCAGTGCAAATTCTGCTGTGGATGGCAATCAATTGCTACAATGTAAAGTAAGGTTGTGGAAATGTGTAAGTGTCAGATTGGCTTTTTAAAATTGTAACTGAATTATCCAGAACTTTTTTCTTGGAACTTTTAAGCTTCTTCTTACGAGAAACATTTGCTTTTCATAATAAGCATCTCACTAGAACTACCTCATAGATGGGGCTGTTCATAAATATTGCCCTTGGTCAGTAGTGGTGAACCTTTGCTACTCCAGATATTTTGGACCACAACTCCCAGAATTCCAAGCCTAGATTGCCAGTGACAAAGGACTGTGGGAGTTGTGGTCCAAAACATCTGGAGTGCTGAAGGTTCGCTATCACTGCCCTTGGTGCTACCACTATGATGCAATGATTGCATCGAGTTATATTTTATGTGAAGTAGGAAAGAATCTGTGGACTCATATTTACAATGTGGGTTTGTAATCAGATTTTGAGAGCCAGCTTAGTGTAGCTGGTAGGGCGATCAATTAGGATCGAGGAGATGTGAGTTTCAGTCCTGGATTGGCCATGGAGATTCCCCTGGGGGCAAGAGGAACTGTAATGTTAAAATCAACCCTTAAACATCTCACTATGAGTAGGGATGCTGTGGTTATCCCTGTGTCCTCTCTTCACATCCTCAGGTGGACTTGATGGAGACCTTGATGACAGTTTTGGCAGGAAAGAGCAGGAAGGGAGAGCAAAGTCCCTTGTAGGAGGAAGAAGAAGGTAGAGATGGATGGACTGCACTTAACTGAAGGGGTAGAGGCCAGGCTGAGCAGCTGAGACCCTGGCTTCAAGGAGTAGTAGGAGGGTGGACTTGGCTGTCTTGATACACTCTGAGACAGTGGGACAAGGTGAAAGAGGAAGCAGACTCCTTCTTTTGCACCTCACCGGTGGATAGACCAGGGAATGGGTCTAGGTTCAGTCCACTAAATGGTCCACCACCAAAGCTGACCACCACTGCCCCAGTGGCTGAGTTGAGCAACTGGGCAGCCTGGCCCCACTCAAACCTGGAAGAGATGCTGGTGGAAGCAGCAGCAAAAGGAGCACCTTTGGCATAGATGCCAGAAGCAGGGTGGACTTGGAGGACAATGGGAGCCTGGAGACACTTGGCATCAGTCGTCTTTGAATTTTGTGTCTGTTGGCTCTGGTCAGTGAAAAAAACTAGATGCAGACCACAGATCAGGGAATATACTTTCCCAGTGACTGAAAGGAGGGCCTGGTTGAGAACTAGAAGCGGGGGGGGGGGTAGTAGAGTTAACTGAACCCATATACCAGATGTGGGGAACCTTCAGTCCTTCAGGTATTTTGGACTGCAGCTCTCAGAATTCTGAGCCTATATTGCTAATGATAAAGGACTGTGGGAGCTCCATTCTGGAACATGTGGAGGTCCAAAAGTTCCCACCCCTGATCTATACAGTCTACCAGGACAAGGTGCAGGAGATGCCAATCCTTGTATCCTGTTCCTGCACTTTAATAAAAACCAGTTTGAGCAGTAATAGAATTCTTGGTCAAAGAGGCTGTGACCACTCCTGACCCAGCTAATCACAAATTAATCTTTTTTTCCCAGGACATCCCCTAAGCGCACATTAATTAAAACTGAGCATTAGATTCAGGTAAAACATAAACTGCAAGGTTTATTGAAACACTATAATGATTACTATATAGATTCTCAAGCTTGTAGTTACAATTTACATTTGAATTAACCTTCCATGGTTCAAAGAGATGTTTTTTGTTACAAAGGTTATAATGCAAGCATCACTTAAGAACATAAGAACATAAGAAGAGCCATGCTGGATCAGGCCAAAGGCCCATCTAGTCCAGCTTCCTGTATCTCACAGTGGCCCCACCAGATGCGTTTGGGAGCGCATGAGACTAGATATCTGTCTCCTGATACCACTCCCCTACATCTGGCCCTTGAAGTACCCTGGTTTTAAGCCTGGAGATTATACATCTCCATCATGGTTTGTAACCTGTGATGGACTTTTCCTCCAGGAATCTGTCCAATCCCCTTTTGAAGGCATCCAGGCCAGATGCCATCACCACATCCTGTGGCAGGGAGTTCCATAGACTAACAACACGCTGGGTGAAAAAACATTTTCTTTTGTCTGTTCTTACTCTCCCAGCCCTCAATTTGAGTGGATGTCCCCTAGTTCTGGTATTTTGTGAGAGGGAGAAGAGCTTCCCTCTATCCACTTTACTCATGCCCTGCATTATTTTGTACGTCTCCATCATATCCCCCCTCAGGCACCATTTTTCCAGACTAAAGAGCCCCAAATGTTTTAGCCTTTCCTCATAAGGGAGGTGCCCCAGCCCAGTAATCATTTTAGTCGCTCTCTTCTGCACCTTTTCCAGTTCCACTATGTCTTTCTTGAGATGCGGTGACCAAAATTGTACACAATACTCCAGGTGCAGCCTTACTATTGTTTTGTATAATGGCATTATAATGTTGGCTGTTTTATTTTCAATCCCCTTTTTTGATAATCCCTAGCATGGAATTGGCCTTCTTCACCGCTGCCACACATTGGGGAGACACCTTCATGGAGCCACCAACACCCCAAGATCTCTTTCCTGATCCGTCACGGATAACTAAGAGCCCATGAGTTGATAGATGAAGTTTGGATTTTTTGCCCCAATATGCATTACTTTGTTTCCGGGATCTCAACCAGTTCTCAATCCATAAGAGGACCTGCCCTCTTATCCCCTGACTGTGCAATTTTCTCAGCAGCCTTTGGTGAGGGACTGTGTCAAAAGCCTTTTGAAAATCCAGATAGACTATATCCACCGGTTCACCCAAATCTACATGCCTGTTGACCTTTTCAAAAAATTCTAAAAGATTTGTCAGACAAGACTTACCCTTGCAGAAGCCATGCTGATTTTCCCTCAGCAAGTTTGTTCTTCTATGTGTTTTAAGATTTTTTCTTGGATGAGGCTTTCCACCATCTTCCCTGGGACAGATGTAAGGCTAACTGGCCTGTAGTTTCCCGGGTCCCCCCTCCTTCCTTTTTAAAAAATTGGTGTGACATCTGCTATCCTCCAGTCCCACGTCACTGTGGCCGTTTTAAGAGACAAGTTGCATATTACCGTTAAGAGATCTGCAATTTCATTTCTCAGTTCCCTAATAACCCTTAGGTGGATGCCATCTGGGCCCGGTGACTTGTTAATCTTCAATTTATCAATTAGTCCTAAAACATCCTCTCTTTTAACCTGTATTTGATTTAATTCTTTAGTCAAGAGGGGCCGTTCAGGCAGCGGAATCTCCTCAAGGTCTTCTGTCGTGAAGACAGAAGCAAAGAACTCATTTAATTTCTCTGCAATTTCCAAGTCCTCCTTAATCTCCCCTTTTCCTCCCTCACCATCCAGAGGACCAACTGGTTCTCTGGCAGGTTTTCTACTTCTAACATATTTAAAGAAGGTTTTATTATTACCCTTCATATTGCTAGCCATGCGTTCCTCAAAATCTTTCTTTGCCTCTCTTATCATCTTCTTACATTTCTTTTGCCAGAGTTTGTGTTCCTTTTTATTTTCCTCATTTGGGGAGGATTTCCATTTACAGAAATACCTCTCCTTGCACTTTAGAGCCTCTCTGACTCCACTCGTTAACCATGCCGGTGTCCTCTTGGACTTAAATGAGCTCTTCTTTCTTTGTGGTATGCACTTGTGCTGGGCCTCTGTTACCGTTGTTTTAAACAGGTTCCATGCACTCTGAAGAGATTGGATTCTTCCAACCTTCCCCTTCAATTTCTTTCTAACTAGTTTCCTCATCTGAGGGAAGTTTGCCCTTCGAAAATCAAGGGTTTTTATGTCTGATTTGCTTGACACTCTTCCTCCAACATGCATGGCAAAGGAGATTGCAGCATGGTCACTGTTCCCCAGAGGCTCAGTGACATTCACATCCCTGACCAGGTCCTGAGTATCAGACAGTATTAGATCCAGAGTTGCCTGTTCTCGGGTGGGCTCCATGACAAGTTGCTCTAAGGCACAGTCATTCAGCAAGTCGAGAAACCCAGTTTCTCTTTCTTGCCCGGAGCTCGCATTGGCCCAGTCAATGTGGGGATAATGATTACTATCCTATCCTTCTGAGACACGTCCATGATTTCTCTCCTCATTTCAAGGTCCCCCTCAAGTTTTTGATCTGGTGGACGATAGAATACTCCAACTATCACATCACTCCTTGGACCTGGTAGTTTAACCCACAGTGATTCTATGGTGGAGTCAGACCCTCTGTCAATCTGCATTTTGCTGGATTTACCCCTTCTTTGACATAAATGGCCACTCCCCCTCCAACCTACCCCTCTCTATCCCTTCTATAGAGTTTATAGCCTGGGATTGCTGTATCCCACTGGTTCTCTACATTCCACCAGGTTTCTGTTATGGCTATTAGATCAATGTTATCCCTAGCTGCCATATGTTCAAGTTCTCCCATTTTTGGTCGGAGGCTTCGAGCATTGGCGTAGAAGCACCTGTACAGTGGGTTCTGCAACAACAGCTGCTGCTTTGTTCTCCCCCCCACAGGTATTATTTTCAGTAGACAAACTATCACATTCCATTATTCTCCCAGTACTAATACCTGCTATGTCATCTCTATGTGATTCTCTACCCTTTCCATCCTCATTCCCTGTGGATGAGGTGTTCCGAACTGGATGCCACTCAGCTCCTGTCAGCTTTCCCCCAGTTATCAGTTTAAAAGCTGCTCTGCATCCTTTTTGAGGTTGAGTGCCAGCAATCTGGTCCCATCATTATTCAAGTGCAACCCGTCCCTCCTGAACAGGTTTGGCTTGTCCCAAAATGTTCTCCAGTTCCTGACAAATCTAAAGCCCTCCTCTCGACACCATTGCCTCATCCACGCATTGAGGCTTCTGAGCTCTGCCTGCCTGGCGGGTCCTGCACGAGGAACAGGTAGCACTTCTGAAAATGCTACCTTGGAAGTCCTGGACTTCAATCTTCTTCCTAACAACCTGAACTTGGCTTCCAAGACTGACCGCTTGGCCTTCCCGACATCATTGGTAACAACATGTTGCTAGGCAGACAGCATGGGTGCATAGTATCTAAACAGAGACCTTCCTTTTCACCTTCTGCTGGTGTGGAGTGGTCACACAAACTTATCTTAGAAATGCTATTAGGGTAATTATTAGAGATGGCCACGACCAGGAAAAATTACGTTTTGAGTTGTCCTGTGTCGGAGCCGGCCCGTTTCGGCTCGTTTCCGTTTGTCACGAAATTTTTCAAAAATTTCTCATTTCGTTTGTCGTTTTTTCGTCTGTCGTTAGTACTGGTTTTTTGGGGGGGTAGCGGGCTCCTGGAGGCACCTCTCTGGGGTGGGTGCCTCCTCTGGCCCGCTATGAAGGGAAAGCAGGCTCCTGGAGGCACCTCTCTGGGGTGGGTGCCTCCTCTGGCCCGCTATGAAGGGAAAGCGGGCTCCTGGAGGCACCTCTCTGGGGTGGGTGCCTCCTCTGGCCCGCCATGAAAGGAAAGCGGGCTCCTGGAGACACCTCTCTGGGGTGGGTGCCCCCTCTGGCCCGCTACAAAAGGGTATGCATAGCCAATTGGATATGCATACCAAGTTGCAGTGGCAGGCAGAGGCACCTCTCTTTCGGGTGCCTCTGTGACTCACTGCCTGGCATACGGTGCACTTGGGATGGGGATGGGGAGGAGGAACAAAGTGAGAGAGGACCCCTATGGGCGCCCTCTGGCTCACTAAGAAGGGAAGTGTACTTGCTGTAGTGCAATGCGAGTACACAGATCTGGCTTAGGGTTAGGGTTAGCGCAAGGGCTAGGCTTAGGGTTACGGGTAAGGTTAGGGTGAGTTACTGGGGTGCACCTCTGGGTGCCTCTCTGACCCACTGAGAAGGACAGTGTACTGGCGTATGGGTTAGGGTTAGGGTTCGGGTTCGGGTTTGGGCTAGGGTTAGTGGGCTTTTTATGCCCGACTGGCACATCCCAGAAATCTTGGTCAAAACCTGGCCAAGTGGCCATGCAATTGGTGGAATGGCTCCAAAAATTTGCATGGTCCACTCCCATGGCCAGCCCATCATTGCGCAGGTGTAAAAAAATAAAAATAAAATAAAATAAAATAAAATCAATGGAGATGTTTTGTTGCAAGAAAAACCCACTGCTGCTACTGTAAAAATTCAGGCAGTTTTAAAATAGCTATTTTCGCATGTTTCTGTGGTGCTTTGATGTGTTTTTGGACCACGATTTCAAAATAAATATTACGGTCGCCCCATTTTGGATCCCCCGCCCGCACCGCATGGCATGGCCAGCGAGTTGGCGAGACGACGAGGATGCCCCCCACCAGAGCAGCCCAGGACAGGAGACGGGGGGAGGCCGGGGACCCACCCCCCAGAAACCACCCCTCTGGTAGGTGCCCTCACTCAGGCAGGCATATTTTCGCCTGCTTTTTTGGCCGGGAATCGGGTTTTTTTTTCTGTGCCGCTTGCACTTGGCATCGTGCGATCGCCACGCGATGCCAGGAACGACAACGACAAATCAGACCCAATTTTTCTTTTTTTGGTTCGAGTTCGAGTTCTGGCGGAGTAATTGTCGTTACCATTTCCATTGCGTAATGGAAACGAGGAACGGAAACGGAAACGAAAATTTCGCCAAGTCGTGCCCATGTCTAGTAATTATACATCAGAGGTGACAGTAACTTATAATAATAATAATAATAATAATAATAATAATAATAATAATAATAATAATAATAATAATAATAATAATAATAATAATAATAATCTGATTTTAGTTACATTTTTACAGGAGGGTGAACTGACCATTAGCAACTTGTTTTGCACCAATATAGTGCCAGTTGAGTAGGAGCATGGGACAATTTTGGGATAATTTTGTTTAACTTTCAGGCAAAACTGCATTATGTATCACCCAGTTCAACAACGGCCCACAAATCTCCTTAAATTATAGAAAGTTGCATGTTAAAAAAATTACAAATGTTAAGGAAAGTTGTCCATAAATATGCATCAGGGAAACTTTCATAGGAAAATACTGTAACTGCAAACGATCACGTGTGCCATGTTGATTTTTCATCATGGTATGAAGGTTGAATGGAATTGGTTTATTGATTTATTGATGTGGCTCCCCACCTTTTTTGAGCTGCAGCCTCCTTTGATATGAGCCAAATAACCTGCTACTCCCCTCCTCTCTGCCACATTGGCATAAAAAGTCATTTTAAAAAAAAAATGGGTAAACTCATTTCTTCTCAGAATGGAGAAGCTTCTTTCTTCTCTTCCCCCAAAGTACCGTTTCTTCATGCTTACATGTGCACGCTAACTTTAATATCTGGCTCTGAAAGGTCAAGAAATAAATCATTTAACAAGGGCTACAACACTTATAAGGCAACCTGTGATACTCAGAAAACACTTTGTGACCCCCTTTTGGGGGGGGTTATTCCATCACAGTTGTGAGACACTGATTTAAAGGGTGGAATGGACACAACTCATGTTAAATCAATTCACCCATAGAATTGTTTAAACTACCTGTATCAGATATTCCCCCCCAGGTACCTGCTAAGTTTCCATTGCTGGCTCAGGAAACGAAGATATCGTTCAGAGTTTGAGAATGCTAAAACTGCACCTCTCACAATCTCACAGCCAGGCCAAACTGGGGGGTTTATAGTCTAGAAAAGTGACATGTCCAACCTCTGATGTTATTATATGGCTTTATAGGAATTGATGATTAAGGGTCAAGGCCTTTTCTTTTAAAGCCAGGTGCTTTTTGCTACTTCTGCTTCTACTCCCTTTGTTCTGGCTATTTCTAATAGGAAATATCTTTTTCCTCCTTGTTAAAGCAAACGGATCTTTGACTTGTCGCAAACCTGAACGTATCTCAGTGCCTAGATACTAATCTGCCATAAAACCTGAGATCACAAGTCGCTATCAAATTTTGCCAAGGGTATGTAAAAATCCAGCACGTATGCCACGTGGCATGTAGTATGGGATGTAATAGGTTGGCTTAGTGCAACATCGAAAAATTTAGAGCACGCATGTCCAAACTTTGGCCCTCCAGATGTCAGGAAGGCCAAAGTTTGGACATACCTGATTTAGAGATTTTAAACTAAACAAGCCACCAGTACAAGGGCATCTACCTATGAACAACGTGCACCCATTCAGTCAATAATGCATTCTGAAAGAAATATATTTGGCTCCCTTGCCTTTCTTCTCAGTTCCCAGTGTTTGAAGTTTAAATTAAATGGAGCTCATTCTTTTTCACCTCCTTGGGTGGTGGGGGAACCCTGATGTGCACCTGAAGAGGCCAATATAGTCAACATCATCATGACATATTTGGGTCCATTGACTTGGTTGCCAAATGCTGCTTCCCCCACCAAAGGTGTATTGTTTCTGCTTTTTCCTAAAGAAAGCATCTATCCAAAAAGGAAACTTGCCCCCAAGTGCAAAGAAGGGCTTCATGGACTAAATGTGCACATAATGATGATGGAAGATGATTCGAGGAGTAATAATTTGCTATTGCGCTGCATCCCTACTGCCGGGATATGCCGCCACCGAACAGCACCATATGGACATGTGAAGTGAACAAACCAACATCCTGATGGAATAAAAAGAAGTGCATGAGATGTCTGAAGTATAGCAAAGGGTGCACCCACACATATGGGGGAAATGAACACATGATTCGACTAATAGGATTATGTAAAATAAGCCTCTAATGAAGTGCCTGTAATTAATCTTTCTTAGTCTTGAGGCTTGCTTCTAATCATTCTTCCTGTGGATAATTTGATTCTAGAAAAAACTAATTCTATTCAAAGGACATGCCTTACAGCATCCCTCCAATTTCTAGAAACACTACTGTTCCTAATCTGGTTAGATGGCAGCAGATGCTCAGAAGTCCTTATGGCCCAGCTTCATGTTGGCTCTTGGCCGCTTTCTTTCTCTTGGACCATTTTGTGTTTGTTTCCTTTCCTTTCAAGCAGCATTCAAGTAGCTAAAGGAGGGAATCAACATGAGGAACACTGGATGTGATTGTGTTACGTAAGCAATGTAGTGCCTTCAAGTCCTGGGAGGGAGTGTGTGGAATTAGATTGAAATCTGGTACACCTGTAAGTGTGAAGACTTGAATGTAACTTTCTTCCGAATTACTGTGCTTATCGTAAGAGCCTGGAGATAGCAGGAGAAATTATTGCTACTCATGAATAACTATTCAGACACCTTTAGTTACTTCAGTGGTTAGCACTTTTTGCTGAATGGCACAGATACCTATCAAAGTTAGGAAGCTGCAAAAAAATTGTTTCATTCAACACTCAAAAAAGAAGAATGTTTGTACTTCCTTTTTGTGAGGAAAAGAACCACCTCTAACGATGAAAATCTCACATATTTATGAGACTCGCAGGACATGGGCATAAAATGAAACAATGGAAGGATTTTAAAATGGAAGTAGCTCTAATACATATAATGGAAGACTCCTGTACAAACTTGCTTCTGGTGATGGGGGAAAGACATGGAAATTAAATAAAACATGTAACTACATTTATTTATTTATTTATTTATTTATTTATTTATTTATTTATTTATTTATTTTTACACCACAACTAATTTTCCCAATGGGAACTCTAGGCAGTTTACATAAAAACACATATAGATATAGATAAACCGGAAATCAAAGTTCAAAGCAAAAATACAAAAAAGGAAAACAAACAAAT
Source organism: Phrynocephalus guinanensis (assembly GCA_037367245.1). NCBI lineage: Eukaryota > Metazoa > Chordata > Lepidosauria > Squamata > Agamidae > Phrynocephalus > Phrynocephalus guinanensis. The sequence goes on along the minus strand of CM074732.1, from coordinate 30,679,492 downwards.
AACCTGGCAAAAGTCACTAGCCACATAATAACAAAAGCAACATCAAACACGGGAAGGACAAAACACACATTAACGATTGCCAAAAGCATCCCTAAAAAGCCAAGTTTTCACCACCATTTTGAAGGATGTGAGGGATGGAGTCTGACGAATCTCGCTTGGCAGTTTCCTCCAGATAGCTGGGCTGGCCACCAAGAATGCCCGATTGTTTGTAGCAACCTTATGGGCCTCCCTGGTGGTGGCCACCCAGAGCAAGAGTGCCATAGTCTCTAGTGGGCTAGGCCAGCACTGACCTTTGGGAGATATGCTCTGTCAGCTATTCAGGTGCCAAGCCATGGAGGGTTTTGTAAACCAAAATAAACACCTTGAGTCTTATTCAGGAGACAAAAAGCAGCCAATGCAAGCAAGATGGAATTGGGGTGATGCAGTCAAATGTGCCCGCACCAGCCACCAATCTGGCTGCCACATTCTGCACTTGCTGCAATCACTGAAAAAGGGTCAAGGGAAGCCCCATGTGCAGAGCTCCAGTCAGTGGCCTCATAAAGATGTTAAAGAGCATGGGGGAGATAGCCAACCCCTGAGGCACCCCAAAAGAGAGTGTCCAATGAGACAACAAATCACCCTCCAAGCTCACATGCTGGGCTCGGCCCTCAATGCAGCAGCAGAGCCAGACAAAGTCTGTACCCCAAATCCCCATCTCAGAGAGCCTGCCCAGGAGGATACCTAAAGCTATGCATTAGTCAAAATGCATTTGAATGTGAACAGACTTCTATGTGTGATGCAAAACATCAATTTGGAAATCAGGATAGGACTAAAATGCTTCCCTATTTGGACAATGAAAACGATATTGCGATATTTTCAAAACTGCACTTTTAGACGCAACTCCTTGGGAGTAAGTCCTGCTGTAGATACTGAGACTCAGTAATGATCAGACCTACATAGAAATGCATTGCCTAATTATGATCTGTATGTGCACTGAATAGCCAATCTAATGACTTCTAACTAAGCACTCATAGAACACAACTGAAATTGGCCACAATAAGTATACACTTAAGCTGCCTAGATGCCCCAAGCTTATCTGATCTCACCTGATTTCCGAAGCTAAGCAGGGTTGGCCCTGGTTAGTACTTGGATGGGAGACCACCAGGGAATACCAGGTGCTGTAGGTGCCTGGAGTAGGAACTCGCAGATCACTCCATTATTCCTGCCAAGAGAACTCCATAGACATTGAGTTATGAAGAGTTGTTCATGACTGTAACAGCACACACACACACGCACGCGCACACGCACACGCACGCACGCACGCACACACACACACACACACACACACACACACACACACACACACACACACACACACACACACACACACACACACACCATTAAGCTTCTCTGAAATCAACAGGGAAGCCTAATTTCCAGTCTTTCAGTTTTGCATATTTCTATTCCTCTCCACTCCATTCCCATGTTTTCTTCTCTCTCTCTTCACAAAAGCTGTCTCCAAAAATGTACTTGAATGTGTGTTTTCTTCTTACTTGCTGCAGGGGTGTGGGTGCCTGCACTCGTGTTTATTGTTTCATCTCTTCTGCCAAAGAATGGGTTGGAGAAATCCACAAAACTATGACCTCTATCACATGAAAAGAAGCTGAAAACCGCTTCTAGTTCTTAGTTCATTAAAAGGTGCCTCTTAAAATTGACAAGGCACCTTTAAAAAATACTCACCCACACCCCCTAAAGCACAGCACAAGCGAAGTTTCCTGCTACTACTTCTAGGGATAGTTCTTTTTTTTTTTGAGTCACTTTTGTGAGCCACCTTTTAGCTGCCTCAAACATTGGTGGGAACCCAAAAAGCTGTTTTTTATCAAAGTAATCCCCTATTTTTGGTGCTATCATGGTGTGTGTGTGTGTGTGTGTGTGTGTGTGTGTGTGTGTGTGTGTGTGTGTGTGTTTGTGTTTGTGTGTGTGTGTGTGTGTGTGCGTGTTTAGTGGTACCTTGTATAAAGGAATTAATTTTCCAAATGAAATTATGTTAAGCAAATTTTCCTTTATACAAATTTCCCATAGGAATGAATTGAAAACAGAGTAAACCCTAATGGTGACCATTCTGTTAAGCAAATTTCCCCTATATCTATCTATCTATCTATCTATCTATCTATCTATCTATCTATCTATCTATCTATCTATCTATCTATCTATCTATCTATCTATTCATTTCAAATCAGCTGACCGACATCGCACCATGCATCCATCACTTCCGCATTTCAGAAATACCCCAAATCCATTTGTTCTCAATTAACTTCAGTTATGTGTGTGCCACAGGTTTTCATCAGGAGGTGTCAGCAGAGAGTACAGTTTGAGCATAGATCACGTTAAAAAGTGTCTTACACCTGTTGGGACAGGTCTCTTAGATTGTTTAGATGTCAGTGGAGCCCCAGACATGGGAACTACTGTGGTGCTCTTTGTGCCACGTCATCACCTATTTATAAAAATAGGCTCAAATGGGATGTGAGATAGGGCTCTGTAATAAATGCCATCAACTCTACAGGCATTCTGAAGAAGTGCCATTTAACCTTGTGGGCTAGAATGCTGGCAGAGGGACCTGTACAGTAGATTATCTGGAAGTTAAGTCATGACAACTAGACTTCTTTTCTTGAGAAATCAAAATGCTTCGCTGCTCATCCAAGCAGTTTCATCAGTCTGAGGAAAGTTAGTGGTGAGGCCTCCAATTTATAGTTCACCTTGATTTCATATCACCCTGGTCTAATTACTCTCATTAGGTGGCCAGTGGCCTGAATAGGCTCATTAGGTGGACAATGGCCTGAAACATTTCAGTCTCACAAGAAAAGCAGTCCAGTAGTCATGATTCAACTTCCAGATAAGATTCTCACCTGGATGACTGAGAATCTTCACAGCTGGTTCTGTGGCATTTTCTGACCCTGCTGAAATTCTGGTGGACTAAGGGTAGTGGGAAATTCAGCATGGTTGTTAGGATTAAGGGCTGGAGTTGGGGTAAATTTAAGGGAATACTTTGAATACTTGAAAATCCCAACATCCTTCATGACTTTGTTTGGTCGTAGGCTGTCGCTTCTAATTTTAGCGTCATGATTGAAAAAGAAACACAAGATACCTTTTTTCACTCCCATGTCAAGCACATGAGGCAAACCCAAAATAAAAGTAATTAAGATCCATTTGGGCATGGCAACATCAGGAGTACTTTTACCTGTTCCTCTATCAATGGTAATAATGTGATATTTTACCAGCAATGCTGGTCTACAGTGGATACAGAACAGATGGTAAAAATCTCTACACAAAAGAATTAAAGGAGGTAAATGGGATATCAGGAATGGCAATGCAAAGAAAGCCATTTCACATAGTTTAAGTTACTTGGGCACTCTGCATTAGATCTGAAAGTTACCATTCTGAGGAAAAATAAACTACAGGAAAGGAATCCAGAGAGAGAGAGAGAGAGAGAGAGAGAGAGAGAGAGAGAGAGAGAGAGAGAGAGAGATGAAATTAAATATTTACTGTACACATGGTAGGCAAGTAGGCATCCATCTCTATGGATTCAATATTAGCCAATGCTTCATAAGTCACTACCAAATATAAAACACTACAATAATCCTACTGTACCTGCTGCTTCACCAAATCAACCTTAAAAGCTTGAAAAGTAACCAGAAAGTCTTAACTCATTAACACATCGTTTTTGCTGTGTCATCTATTGCCTGGGATAATTCACTCACTATTGTTGCTGTTTACAAAACGTCCCAGAAAGGAAATGAAAATCTTTATCTTTATTTTGTGTTTTTTGCCTGATATTTCTGGAGCAAAACTGGATGTGGTCGGTGTTATTCTCTGATTTGGGACCATGTGGTGTTCAGCAGATCTTTTTTACAATGGCAGAGAAAGAGATGTACCAGACATTAAATGAGAGGGAAAATATTATATTCCACCACTAACCTCCTCTCGGGCATGTTTACCACTATTTCCCCTTAAAAATCCATATACATGTTTTAAATACATTAATATCATCCCATTTTGCTCACTGAAGTTTTTAAACTCTAAACCTGGTGTCGAAATTAAGAAACCCACACACAATATATAGACACAAATGTTTCAGGGTTTCTTGGACTTACAGTTGAAATACACAGCAAAAACCATTCTTCTATAATTTATAAATGGAGAAAAAGTTCAAACCCCCCAATATCACTTCATTGAGAATATAAAGGTAGATTACCAAAGGCTTTCATATTGTCTTTGGAAGCATTGCATTTTTCAAAAATTTTGTTATTAACAGAAATGCTGGACACATTGCGGATGAAAACACGGGACATTCTCAGCACAACACACTCAAGATGAAGCAAAAGAAACAGCTTTGGTGTTTGATCTTGTCTCAGAAATGTGCTTCCAGTGGAGCTAAATTCAATTTCATATAAATAATGGGATAAAAATATCACGGAATAGGTATGTCTCTTTATAGGTATGTGTATATATAAAACATCATATGTAGGCGTACATTTTTATCCCACTTATTTTTCGCTGGCAGCAGAGAGGAGAAAGCATGTCCAGAGAGTTTCATCGCCAAGCAACAGAGAGTGCAAAAGTCATGCCTCAAACCAGGAAAAATTAATCTCAATAACAACCCCTCCCAAAAAAAGCCCTAATTCAGATACAGTGGTACCTTGTATAAAGGAATTAATTCAATCAAATGAAATTATGTTAAGCAAATTTTCCTTTATACATGCGCGCACTTCTACATGTGGAGTCCAGGGGCAGAAGAGTGCCTCTCCCTAAAATTACCGGATGAGCCAGTTCCTGAATGGAGTTGATTGTCCCCTTCATTTTGACCCTCTATGTGTAGTCTAATAATAGTAATAATAAAAATTTAATACGATTAACAGATCAAAAACAAACAACATAGATCAGCAACATAATCACACAAGAACAGAAAAAAAAACCAACAGACACAGCATGCACACATAGCATGCTTTGAGCACAGCTAACTTCCTTAGACAATTATTAAAGGCCTTTTTACATGACCCCTAAGATCCGCTGGCCACTTAAATTCGGACCAGAGATCTTAGGGGTTCATCGCTCTTCCTCTGTCCCCACCCCCCTCCGCACTTCCTGGTTGCTGGCTGCGTGAGGGAGGGAGAAAAAGAGAAAGAAAAGCATGCCACTCACCTCGTTCTGCCTCTCGTCTCTGTAAAAGTAGCTCTTAAAGGGGCGGGAGCCAAAAAGCAGCAAACAGAAGCGAGGAGAGCCCCGCACTCACTATCGTTGCACCGCATCAAAGATTTTTCACCTCCAAAGAGAAGGTACAAGAAAAGTGCGCTGGGTCGTGCTAAAGTGGGCAGGGTCGCACTTAATTGTCTGCAAACTCCGGAGCTAGTGGGGAAACATTTTTAATCTCTGGAGCTTGCAGCCATTTGCAGCGGAGCTTAGGGGTTGTGTATAAACGCCCTAAGACAGTGACCCTACCCCCAATTCATATATGCTTGTTTAAAGATTAGGGTACCATTTTTCACCTGCAAGCTAATGCCGCTGCACAACAGACTGCTGCCTATTCCCTCACTTCTGTACCCCATCTCAATGCCTTTGGGCAGTCCAGCAGTTTTCCCCTAATTATGAACCGCCAGCTTTCCCTACCCATGAGGAATTCAATTCCCTTTCTATTTACTGCAGCGAAAGTATGTGCAGAACTGAAGTTTGTTTCTGAAGCTTTAATAAGATGGCTTCTACTATCTTACAAACTTCAGTGACTCTGGGGATTAGATGTATTTATTTAGAAATGCTGTATAATCTTCTGTTCCGTGAGTAACCATGGTTTGGGATTAAAAATGTCTTTTAAAAAACCTCCTCTTCTCTTCGGCTCTGATATCCCAGAGATTTAACATCTGCTTAGTGACATCTCCATTTTTTAAAAGAATCATTAGCATTAAAATGCAACTGTTTATTTTAGAAGCATTATGAAACTTAAGGTTGACTTAATGCTTCTATTGCTGAACCAGTTTTTCCCCCCCTTCCTTTCTGAAGCTTTTGACCTCAATCGAGCAAAAATTGGTATTACAAAGTATCAGCAGAGTCGCACACGGTTGAACAAAGAAAACGTTTGAAATCCATTAAGCTGTCTTATGTCTTATGTCTTAGAGTTCCAGTGAAGCACAATTGCAGGCTCCATTCTGCTCTTTTTTGATTTTTTAAAAAAATCATAATTAGCCTTACGATAGGGCTAATTAAAGTAAATAAATTGGTGGGCGCTAGAAAGTAGTTGCTTTTAAAGTTATATTTTCTACACTGTAGAAACCTTTGTCTTCTCAGAAAGGCGTCTGACACGAAATAAGCCTTTCCATGCCCAAGCGCGTGTAAACGGCTGAGCAGGTGCTGTGGTTAATTTTCATAATGTTTTCGGTTGTGCAGCAAATATAGCATCACAAATTTCATTACAAGGCAAAACAGATTCTGCCGAGTTCTGTTGTGACATGAACTGCCATTCAAACAAAATGGAGGGATGTTTATCTCTATACGTTGATGAGAGTCTCCACTGGGAAAATGGAATGCAGCCGTGCCATAGTATGACACAAAAGCTTTGATCAGGATGAGAAGGAAACCTGCCATAATTTTGAAACGAGCATTAATTTCATAGCAGCAGCAGCTTTACTTGCCACATTCAACTCTTTCAAGTTCTGGAGTGGAGATCCTGCTTAAAAGATCAGATTTAGCCTTAACTGGGACTGGGGAGGGGCAGGCAGTGTTGTTATGGTTCATGTGCCTGTTTGATTCACATATGGAGGCTGATTGTGGTAGCCCGGGGCAGGTTTTAACCCTAAACACTGAAAGAAGCAAAAGAAGCTAAGTCCTCTTCCATGAGGTAAATAGTGCAACACCTCTCTTTTCTCTATACATGAGCTGGAAAACACACAACCAACCAATAGAGTTTCCTTTGTTTCACCTAGATAGGATTATAAATAGAGACCAGGACAAACCAGAAAAATGGCAACCATTTTGTGGTTTATACAAATCCACAGATGATGAACCATGTATACCAAATGAACCATGAATCACTTCATCAGTTCATTTGGGATTTTATTTTTAAAAATAGTTCGGTTCAAGATGGTGGCGATGGCAGCAGCAGAGGAGACAGTGGAAGTAAAAGATAGGGAGTAGACATGGGCACGACTTGGCGAAATTCTCGTTTCCGTTTCCGTTTCTTGTTTCCGTTACGTAACGGAAACGGTAACAACAATTACTCTGCCAGAACTCGAACTCGAACCAACTAAAGAAAAATTGGGTCTGATTTGTCGTTGTTGTTCCTGGTATCGCAGCAATCGCGCGATGACAAGCGGCACAGGAAAAAAGTTTTAAAAATAAAAAAAACCCGATTCCCGGCCAAAAATGAGGCGAAAATATGCCTGCCTGAGGGCACCTACCAGAGGGGTGGTTTCGGGGGGGGGGTCCCCGGCCTCCCCCCCTCTCCTGGGCTGCGCAAAGTGCGCAACCTCGTCGAGTCGCACTCGCCACGCCAACTCACCAAGCGGCGCAGCACAGAAAAAAGTTTTAAAAATAAAAAAACCCCAATTCCCAGCCAAAAAAGCAAGCGAAAATATGCCTGCCTCAGTGAGGGCACCTACCAGAAGGGTGGTTTCTGGGGGGGGGGGGTCCCTGGCCTCCCCACCTCTCCTCTCCTGGGCTGCGCATCCTCGTCGTCTTGCCAACTTGCCATGCCATGCGGTGCGGGCGGGGGATCCAAAATGGGGCGACCACAATATTTATTTTGAAATCGCATGGTCCAAAAACACACCAAAGCACCACAGAAACATGCGAAAATAGCTATTTTAAAACTGCCTGAATTTTTTCAGTAGCAGCAGTGGGTTTTTCTTGCAACAAAACATCTCCATTGATTTTATTTTATTTTATTTTTATTTTTATTTTTTACACCTGCGCAATGATGGGCTGGCCATGGGAGTGGACCATGCAAATTTTTGGAGCCATTCCACCAATTGCATGGCCACTTGGCCAGGTTTTGACCGAGACTTCTGGGATGTGCCAGTCGGGCATAAAAAGCCACTAACCCTAGCCCGAACCCTAACCCTAACCCTAACCCTAACCCATACGCCAGTACACTGTCCTTCTTAGTGGGTCAGAGAGGCACCCAGAGGTGCACCACAGTAACTCACCCTAACCTTACCCGTAACCCTAAGCCTAGCCCTTGCGCTAACCCCTAACCCCAAGCCAGATCTGTGTACTCACATTGCACTACAGCAAGTACACTTCCCTTCTTAGTGAGTCACAGTGGGCGCCCGTAGGGGTCCTCTCTCACTTCGTTCCCCAGCCCAAGTGCACCGCAGGCAGTGAGTCTCAGAGGCACCCGAAAGAGAGGTGCCTCTGCATGCTGCAACTGCAACTTAATGGTAGGCATATCCAATTGGCTATGCATGCCATTTTGTAGCGGGCCAGAGGAGGCACCCACCCCAGAGAGGTGCCTCCAGGAGCCCGCTTTCCCTTCATGGCGGGCCAGAGGAGGCACCCACCCCAGAGAGGTGCCTCCAGGAGTCCCCCCCAAAACCAGTACTAATGACAAACAAAAAACCGACAAACGAAACGACAAATTTTTGGAAAATTTTGCGAAAAACGGAAACGAGCCGAAACGGGCCGGCTCCGACACACGAAAACTCGAAACGTAATTTTTCCTGGTCGTACCCATCTCTAATAGGGAGGCAATGGGGTACTGGGAAGCAGGTGGGTGCAGGCTGCGGGGACGGAGGAACTGAAATAGAACATTCATTAGATAGCAAAAAGTTCATTGGTTTGAGAATGTTCAGGTTTGTCTAAACCAGGAAGGACACCAACACTAACCAATGAAATAACAATTTTCAGTGGACTTCTTGATTTGTTTTCTTTTTGTGCCCATCTCTAATTGTAAAGCATTCTCTCTCTCTCTCTCTCTCTCTCTCTCTCTCTCTCTCTCTCTCTCTCTCTCACACACACACACACACACACACACACACACACACACACACACACACACACACACACACATTCTTTAATTTACATACTACCCCACTATAGCAAGCACTATTTTGGATAGTTACTTTACAGCATAATAAAATAAAACACAACAGCAGAAACAGAGTATAAGAAAAATGAATCAGACAAGAAAAACAAAATACTACAAAAGGTATAATATCTTGATAGAAGGCAGGATGGAAGACATACAGTCAGGCAGTGTAGCATTTAAAGGCCTCTATAAATAAGAACCTTTTTAGAAGCTTACTAAACAATATGCTGTTTTGCAAGAACTGAGGGACCTTCAGAAATGATCTCCTTAATGTGAACTGCCTTGAGAAATCAACTTCCCCTCTCCCAATCAAATAAAGTTTCCCTGTAAGAGGTTTTTGTGCATTTTTGTAAGCTTCACAGTGTGAGAAAATGCAATTGCTTTCTTGTCTGACTTGATAATCTTGGGATCCTTTCCAATTCTACAGTTCTATGAACTGAAAAACAAAAACAATAGCTCAGAATAGATTGTTTGTGTCTTTTGCGATCAATGGTATCTTCTGCTGTGGTTGCTCCATAACTGTGTTTATGGGTGATGTGTGAGTGCTTAGGATCATAGAGCGAAAAGGCGCTGATTTTCCACAAAAATAGGCATTTTGTACAGACAATGGCAAACCCTTTCCCCAATATTTGGCTTCCTAGGCTTCTGTCAGAGCCAGGATTTCTTAAAAGAGGTGAAGAATCTTTAAGGTTTTTCTATGTTTGGATGTTCAGTCTCAACCGGAATCTTAGCTGTGAAAGACGTCTTTATATTTTACATCTAAAAAAGAGACGAGTCTGTCAATTTCACTCCCCGCCCACCATCCAGGTCCATTGCAGTACTTCTCTTTTATGAAGATATTTTGGAGTCTTGGAGCTAGCAAGGCTCAGCTTGAATGAAATCTGCAGATATGCAAAGTGTAAGGTCAGTGGGTACAACTAACAAATGCAGCTGATTTGTTTAATTCTTGTGCTGTCAGGGAAGGAAGGAAGGAAGGAAGGAAGGAAGGAAGGAAGGAAGGAAGGAAGGAAGGAAGGAAGGAAGGAAGGAAATATTTCTGCAAAATGTGTGTTATCAAAAATTGGATTGGTCCCTTTCTAGATACATATTGTGCTAATAGGAAATACACTAATTTTGTGTGGCAATGTTTCACAAAAGAAAAGAAAAGAAAAATACAGCAGAAAAGGGTATGACGTCTACAAGCATTGGAAGCATGAGTCAAGGAATTTGAAAAATATTGGTAATGTCACAGAGGCCTGTGAATTCTTGACAGCGATAGTGATTCTGTAGTGTTAGCCATGCATGCAAGGAAATGACAGGTTTGTATGACAAATGCCTGGTGATGGCTGAACGGTAACACAATTCATAGGCAGAGATCTAGTATGACTGTCAGTTGGATGACACAATGTTGAATACTGTGTCAAATGTTGACGGGTTGGTGTGGTGAGATGTGCTAAGGAGTGGCCATCCAGAGTCAGGCAGTTAATCTTGAGTTAGTTTCGCCTTAGTTGGATAAGTCTGTCTTTGTTTTTAAGAAGGCTGTTTTTGGAGATAGATTCAATAAGCATCTGTTGAAGTCCCTGAAACAGAGTTTATGAGAAATCTGTCTTGTTTTAGAAAGCAAGACTGTGAACATAGAACATAAGAAGAGCCATGCTGGATCAGGCCAAAGGCCCATCTAGTCCAGCTTCCTGTATCTCACAGTGGCCCCACCAAATGCATCTGGAAGTGCACGAGACTAGATATCTGACTCCTGATACCACTCACCTGCATCTGGTCCTTGAAGTACCCTGGTTTTAAGCCTGGAGATTACTCATCTCCATCATGGTTTGTAACCTGTGATGGACTTTTCCTCCAGGAATCTGTCCAACCTCCTTTTAAAGGCATCCAGTGAGTACACTGTGTAGAGAGTTTGTGATTGTGAAAGAAGATGTTCTGAATCTGACTATAGAAGAATATATATTCTACAATTCATTTTACATCTGAATAAAATTCATGTTACCTGCATTAAACACATTTGTTTGTTTAGCACCAAACTCTTATTATTGAAATGTAATTTTAAAATATATTAAGCAATAAATGGAAAACATTGCACCCATGCCATACAAGGTTACTTAATAAAGGAGGAGAAAACAGAGTTTGTAGCAGAATACCATCTGAATGCAACATAGATGGCAGTTTGGGGCAAAGAGGCTCGGGCTGGGGCATAGGAGAAGGGGCCACTCCAAACACTTGGCATGGATTAGAAGGTGGTTGTCCTTGAAGCTAAAACATCAACTCCTGGCACAAAGGGGCGATGACTAGATGTAAGGTGAAGGTACCAGAGAGGTGCCTGTGGCTGTTTGGGGAAGGTGCGACCCACTAGTGTGAAACATGGTGGAAAGGTCATCACCAAGGAAGGTCACAATGGGGAGTAGGAAGTATAATACTGCTTTGCAAGAGGGTGGGACATCTCAACACACACAAAGAAGAACAACTGTGGTGCAAAGCAAGAACATCTCTGCAAATAACGTTTTAACATATTTATTGGAAATTGTACATGAACATGGGAGCTATGGTTTTGTTATATAGAGTTTTAAGAATCGGCAGCGGCTTGTGTTAGTTCTCCCAGTGTGTGCTTTACTTCTCCAAGGGAAGGGACATTAGAGATATCTTGTGTAATTGACATTGACCTTGAAGTATTCGTTCTCTTGCTGTTGTCTGGAAGCAAGGCATTTCACAGAATTTGAAAATTCCCCACTAAAGGATTTGATTAGGATGGGGCAACTTAAATGGGCAAAATTCAAAGAAACAAAACAAAAGACAATATACACACATGGCACCTTAAAAACTAACTATTATATTTTAATGTAAGCTTTCAAGAAGCAACTCCACTTCTTCAGACCTATGGCAACAGAATGCAATGTTGAAGGAAGTATCAGTTTCATACCAAATATTCATTGGTACATTTACATACAGTGCATTTGTTTTGTTATGTTGTGCTTTGTTGTTTTGTTTCCTTGGATTTTGCATGGTATGCTTGCACAGACTAACTTACCGAGCTCTTCCAAGACTACAGCTATGAAAGAAAATCCTGATAATGTTATTTACATCCTCAGATAACAGCCTTTCTTGTTGAGAGATGAGATACTATAGAGTTACAGCTAATCCTTTCAGAAGAAGAAGAAAAATACCCAGCAGGAGGCAAAACCAGTTCAGCACCACAAACACGAATGCCCAAAGATTCAGTCAGACTTTTCAGATTTAAAACTCAAAGCACTCTGACTTGAGTCCGTCTGTCACTATCATTTCTTCCAAATTTAGCTTTAATAATAAAAAGAAAAGCAAAGAAAATGGGGAGGGGGACCTACTCAAATTATTTCCATCTAATTTGCACTGTCAGTTGTGGTTTTTAATTATTCTGGTTGATAAATTAATCAAATAAAATATATACACTATTCTAATTGCATCTCATTTGACAGAAAATCAGAAGCAACCATTTTATAACATCTTTTAAAGAGAAAGAGAAAGTAGTTTGGAGAGAGAGAGAGAGAGAGAGAGAGAGAGAGAGAGAGAGAGAGAGAGAGAGAGAGAGAGAGAGAGAGAGACGTTTACTTCACGTCCACTCTCATCCCGAGAGGAAGTTCATTGCGTGTTGATGTCGGTCGTGGTCACGTGGTCTTCTTGCGGTTCTGTCCCTTTTGCTGTGTACGCATGGGCATGATGGATGATATCGGCATGACTGTTTCCGCACATCCTTGTTCCGTGATGAGATGTGAAATTCCATGCCTTTGTTCTCCGTTTTTTTTCCAGCCTGACCTTCCATTTTTTGATGTTTCGATTCTCTGAACCCTTTCCTTCAATGCGTTACGGAGCTAAATTTGAGGCATTTGTCTTCTAATCTCTCTGCACTGCGTTGCTGACTCCATAGGGAATGTACCGGTGAATGGCACTTCACACTCCTGCCACTAGATGGAGAATGGCACGTTGCGTGACGAACCTTACCTCATGGGCACTCGTATCAGAACGAGAAATGAGATGAGGAGACTCCTGAGGCCAGGGAGGGGAATCTCTCATCCCGCTTAGATCACAGTGCAGGGGGCGTGGTCGGGACAAATTCCCCTCGTCCCGCAATGGACGTGTGGTTAGATTTCTTTGTACCGGTCCCAAGTGGGACTGCGAACAGCGATGAGATGGACGTGAAGTATCAGCCAGAGAGAAAGAGAGAGAGAGAGAGAGAGAGAGAGAGAGAGAGAGAGAGAGAGAGAGAGAGAGAGAGAGAGAGAGAGAGAGCAGAGAGCAGAGAGCAGAGAGAGAGAGAGAGAGAGAGAGAGAGAGAGAGAGAGAGAGAGAGAGAGAGAGAGAGAGAGAGAGAGAGAGAGAGAGAGATTGAGGACTGCTTTGTATTTGAATTCCACAGGAATGGGACATTACAGATCTACACTCCTGGTCTGGCCCTGCTTTTTGATAAAAGTATTGCTGTATGTTAGCTTCTTCAGCTCATATGACTTTGCTGGCAAATGGCTATTTATAGTAGAATTGGAAATGAATTTTTGACACACATGCACAAACAGATGAAAGCACACACACAGGCCCATTGTGGGCTCTATACGCACAAAAATTGTGGCAGCTATTTCCCCCGTCTCTCTCCATTGCCCCCTCCAAACAAGAAGTGATTCTAAGTTATAATGATAACCTTATTATTTATTTATTTATTTATTTATTTATTTATTTATTTATTTATTTCCTTTTTATACCGCCCGTCTTCCCAGGGAACTCCGGGTGGTTAACAATAGGGTTAAAGGAACAATAAAAAACAAGGTAATATCAACAAAAATCAAAGAAGAAAAAAAGAAGATTTAAAAGGAGACAATACAATAATAAGAGGGGATAATGCAATAATAAGAGAAAATCATTGGCAAGAGGCATCAGAGGAAAAAAATTATATTAAAGGTCACCAAATGCCTCCCGATAAAGCAGGCATGTCCAGACTTTGGCACTCCAGATGTTTTGGACCACAACTCCTACAGTCCTTTGTCACTGGCAATTTAAGCTTAGAATTCTGGGAGCTGTGGTCCAAAACATCAGGAAGGCTGAAGTTTGGACATGCCTGCAATAAAGCAAGGTTTTAAGTGCTTTTTTGAAGGCGAGCAGGGACTGTGCAAGGCACAACTCACTCGGGAGATGGTTCCAGAGCGAGGGGCCAACCACAGAGAAGACACGGTTGCGTTTCCAAGGAGAAATGCAGGGTAAAAAAAAATCTGTAAAATAAATAAATAAATAATAATAAATGCAGAACTGGAAGGGACCCTTTTAGGTGCAGCCTCAGCACCTAAAAATACCCAGAAAATTATCTCAACCAATAGTTTAAATAAATAATGTTATCTTTATGATACAGCACAATATTGTGTTTTAATAGAATGTAATTTGTGTGGTCAGATAGCAATTATTTGGCTTTATAACTCTGAATCTCATTCATCCATTGGGAGTTAATTATAAAGCTTTATTGCCTTTTTGAAGAATCCTTCATCACAGTCACTTTATAGGGCACTGAAGTTAGCGTTTTACCAGATTGCTCAAAAACGTACACTGGAGATCACATTTATAAGTTACATTTGTGGCTGGTCCTGACGGATCATGTTCAGAACCAAATGATCAGCTCACATGACCACTTGCCCACTTGCTCACAACCAAGTTGCCCACTTGCTGGACTGGTTTCTTCATCTATATACTCTCCACATTATGTTTATTTAATTATTTTAGCACTTTCCTGTTGTGAAGTCCATGTGATTAATTGGAGGAGGCTCCCAAAACACCAGCTAGACCTCAGAATGCCACTGCTGTTTCTTTCTTCTGAGATAGAAATCTAGCGGTCAGTTTGTAAGTACAGTATGTGCAAATTTAGAAGGTAAGCATCCTGGTTACCACGAGGAGCAGAACAGACATCTGCATTGCCAAAGATTTCCTAGTGGAGTCTGTGTATATGTACATGTGCGGGAGTGAGTGAGCACGTTCATGTTGGAGCATGAGATAACTTGTAACTTTCTGCAAGGGAACACAAGTGAACTTGCTCTCTCCTGTAAGTACATGTCAGCCTCCAAAATCCATCATGCAGTCACAGGGAGGGAAAGCTTTTAAAAATGTTTTAAAAGAGGGACTTGCATGCAGCAGGCAAAACGGGATAAAAATAGATCATTTTCGTTTCTCTTCTTGAGGGTTTTCTGTCAGGTTGGGGCTTAGCTGATGGAAGAGGGTGACAATGTATACATAAACATGAAGATCGAGTTCCCATCACAATCACTTCAGGGAAGCCCTCTTGTCTGTTACAGGAGGGACTAGCATGGTAACATTGCTCAATTTCATGAAGGACATTATTTTTAAATGTCATAAACAACTCTGTGTGTGTGTGTGTGTGTGTGTGTGTGTGTGTGTGTGTGTGTGTGTGTGTGAGAGAGAGAGAGAGAGAGAGAGAGAGAGAGAGAGAGAGAGAGAGAGATGGAGACAGAGACAGAGACAGAGACAGAGACAGAGACAGAGACAGAGACAGAGAGAGAACCGGTTCAGCTAGAGAATTGCAATCATGACGGTTACTTCACGTCCACTCTTGTCCCGGGAGGAAGTTTGTTGCGCGTTGATGTCAGTCATGGTCACGTGGTCTTCTTGTGGTTCTGTCCCTGTTCCCATGTACACACAGGCGTAATTGATGATACCGGTATGACTGTTTCCACATGTCCTCATTCTGTGATGAGATGTGAAATTCCATGCCTTTGTTCTCCGGGTTTTTTTTTCCGGTCCAACCTTCCCTTTTTCGATGTTTTGATTCTCCGAACCCTTGCCTTCAATGTGTTACGGAGCTAAATTTGAGGCATTTGTCTTTTAATCTCTCTGCACTGCATTGCTAACTCCATAGGGAATGTACTGGTGAATTGTACCTCACACTCCTGCCACTAGATGGGGAATGGCACGTTGCGTGACGAGCCTTACCTCACAGGCACTCGTATCAGAACGAGAAGTGAGATGAGGAGGCCAGGGAGGGGAATCTCTCATACCACTTAGATCGCAGTTCAGGGGGGGTGTTCGGGACGAACTCCCCTCATCCCGCAATGGACATGCGGTTAGATTTCTTTGTACCAGTCCCCAGCGGGACCGTGAACAGCAATGAGATGGACGTGAAATATCAGCCCATGGTACTGCAATTGCAAACCTCCTTTCTTCCTCTAAACTGTAAGGCCAGTTGTTCACATCATTACTTCTTAATTTCCCTTCTCTTAAAAAACATAAGAGTGAGAGGAAAATATGATTCATCCTATCATGTCAGTGTGATGAATGCAAAAAAACACAGAAATTAAAAATGTGATGGGGGAAGGGCTACAAATCACAAAATCCCCCTGCCAATGGCATTTTGGCAGACATGTTGCAAAAAAGTCACTTGTCCAAGACCTCAGAAAACCTTTGATATCACTGTTTCCAAAATACAGTATGTGTGAACAGAGCATAAGGTATGATTGTTTGAACTGATCCTTACAGAAGTATCTTCATGCAGTTTACCTGTAAACTGGGTGTAGGATCTCCTTATAAAGACAAAGTCTTTTTCAGTACACTTCAACTCTGTATTCAGCTTTTCCACTACTCCTTTGGCTTAGCTATTTATGTAACTTTTATCGAGGTCACACTGTTGGCCAGAAAACTGTTAACATTAATAAACTTCAGTATCTCCATTTTAACCCAAAGGCCTTCAGTTTGTTTGTCAAACATGGTTGTGAACTCAGTATAATTTGTCCCTTCTGTTCACTGTGTGTATGTGTTCTTGTTTTTTTAAAGTCAGGTTGAAGGACCCATCTGGAGATAGTGAGCTACATCTTTCTCTAGTCTCAATCAGCTGAGGCCCAATGGTTTCTGAGTAAATACACAGCTGAGCATTTGGTCCTTCAAGAGCTTTGAACACTAGACACAACTGTTCTAGTAGAACCCACAGGGAATTTCTCACCATGAGATTAACTTGCCATGATCTCATTTGGAATGAGGATGTGTGAGTGCTGAAGCATAGGCAGTACCAGATAGGTCAGGGATCGTGACATTCAGCAGTAACATGTATTTACAGTGTAAGGCTGCTGAAGTAGACAGACAAAATAGATGAAGACTGTGAGTACTGCACATACACAAGTGAGAAAACAATAGCATGTTGCAAGCCACACCCTTGATCTGGTGTTCATGTTGGTACAAGGAAAAGATGATCTGAATGTGATGAAACTTGAGTCTTCCAACTTTTCATGACCAGACCATCTCCTGCTGAGATACAGACTCCCAACAACTGAACCCCTCCATTTGGAGGATAGATTTGTTGGGGGTCCCTTAAAGACTGGTGGATCTGACTGGTTTCCAAAATGCCCTATAGACTCTATAGTCTTGATACTCTTTTGGAAGATGAAGTGAACTGGGTCTGGAAAAATATTGTGGTCAAGATCCAAACTGGATTTTTTGTGAAAAAAAAGAAATAAAAAAGAATTACAAAAACAAACAAGCAAACAAACTGGAATCTTGACAAACATTGTTAGCCACCCAGAATGGCCAAAACGCCAATGGGTGAGATGATGATGATGATGATGATGATGATGATGATGATGATGATGATGATGATGATGATGATGATTCCCCATAGACATGTGTCGTCGTTGTGGTGGGGCTTGTGTGCTTTGAGGACGCAGTGGGCCATGCTATACAACCATTATAGACAGGCTACTGTCAAGAAGCTAGACAAAGGGTGCCTCCCAAGCAAAATGGTCCAAAAGCCAAATAAGGATCCTAAACTGGATCAGTCAACACCCATGTCAACAAAGACCACATTAGATAGTGATGTCCCTGGCTGTCTGGCAACAAATGGGCTACAGGGCTCAGGGCAACTGCCTGATCAACCAGGGCTGGCCCCTGCCACACTACTGGAAGGAAACCAACATCAACCTGAAGTTCCTAATAATCAAAAACCTATACAAGCAAGGCCGAAATTTTCAACATCAATCAATAAAGACATTATTGATTGTCTGTTATTACAAGTCAAGCCCAGAAAGCCGAGGATATCTGAACAGAATGCACAACAACTGGAAGGAATTACATCCAGATTCAGACCTAACAGAACAGAGGCTAGCTGATCAGTGACAATTCATTACCCGAACTAATGTTTTCATGCAACTTCAATTACATGAAATACAAAGCAATATATAAGGTGTGGAAATTCAAGAAATTCAAGAAACCCAAAATGCCAGTGTACCATAGGTAGTGGTGGTAGTAGAGAAAGAATCAGCACATGTAGATTTACTGAATAATGGTCAAGTACAAGCCTCTCCTCTGCCCTCATTACAATTTGGTAAAAGGCAGCTGACTGAAGACCAAGAAAAGCTTAAAGAAAGAACAATGAATCATATGAAGACATGCGAAGAAAGAATATGATTATCGTCAATTAAATTCATGCCTAAGAAATTATTAGTCTACATAAATGCTGCGATAGAGAATACTGAAAGCAGAACTATGCAGGAAACCAACCAGTTAATGTATAGTGCTGCTTTAATAGCAACAGAAGACCTAATACCAGAAAGAATAAGGAGGAAAGGTAGAATGCCAGCAGTACCAAAATGGAAGATATTGCTCCAATTATGATCAAATGTTAGTAAACTGAAAGAAATGAAAGAAACGAAGCTGAATAATGACCAAAGACTATTTGATAAACAAATACCATCTGGACAAAAGGAAAATAAAAGAAGCTCTAGAAATTGTCAAACAGCAAATAATAACAGTCTCAAAGAAGATTGAAAGATATGAAAAAATAAAATAATCCCAACAAAATGTAACCAGAAGAGGTTCTACCAGTCAATTTCTACCAAGACTGCAGACCAGACAACAGATAGCAGAGTAAAACCACCATCAAATGAAATGCTATGCTTCTGGCGGGATATCTGGAATAATTGCAAGAATTATAATGAGCAAGCAGGTCAGTTAGAGGCAGTCAAATTGACCACAGATGTTGCTAGCTTAAATGGAATGATTACATCTCAAATGGTAAAAGCTTGAACTAAGAAAATTAGGAATTGGACTGCCCCTGGAGAAGATGAATTGCATGGATGAAACAATGAAAAAGTGGAATATCAAGCAAACAATGGTCAACATTAGGAGAGGAATATTTCAAGGTGATTCATTACCACCCCTGCTGTTCAAAATTGCTCTAATTCCACTCACAAAAATATTGAACAAGACAAATATGGGCTATCAAATATCAAAAACATCAAGCCGAATAAACCATTTCCTAAATATGGATGATTTGAAGCTGTATGGGAAATCACAACAAGAAATAGAGTCAGTACTCAATACAGTGTGAAATTTCAGCAATGTCATTGCAATGGAATTCAGATTAGACAAGTGTGCAACCCTCAGCATCATCAGAGGAATGATAGTAAAGACTGAAAGAATTGATACGCCTAATAATTTTATAAAAACATTGGACAAAGCAGAATCACATACCGTATATACTCGAGTATAAGTTGACCCGAGTATAAGCTGAGGCCCCTAATTTAATCCCCCAAAACTGGGGAAATGTATTGACTCATGTATAAGTCTAGGGTGGGAAATGCAGCAGGGCCTGGCAGCTCTTCCTTTGTGAGCTGGGGGAGTAGTGTGTGATGTTTAAATTTAGCCACTGATGCAAGTGCTTGGGTCAGTGGCTAAAAGTCATTTTAAACATCGTGTGCTCCTCCCCTGTGTTGCAGAGGGGGGTCATGAGAAGTGGCATGCAATGTTTAAAATGACTTTTAGCCACGGTTGACTTGCCTCCGTGGCTTAAAGTATTGACCCGAATAGAGATGGGCACGACTTGAAAAAAAAAATTTTGAGTTGTCGTTAGTCGGGCCGGTTCCGTTTCGGCTCGTTTCCGTTTTTCACGAAAATTTGCAAAAATTAGTCGGTTTGTTTTTTCGTTTTTTCGTTGTCGTTAGTACTGGTTTGGGGAGGGGGTAGCGGGCTCCTGGAGGGAGCTGCAGGAGTCAGCCAGAGCCACAAGTGACGGACTGGCAGACTCTTTGCACCCGCTGTGTCTCACGTACTTGCATGTAGTGCAATGCAAGTAGATCTGGCTTAGGGTTAAGACGGCTTAGCGCAACGGCTAGGGTTAGGCTAGTTACGGGTGAGGTTACGGTGAGTATTGGGGTGCATCTGGGTGCCTCTCTGACCCACTAAGAAGGACAGTGTACTGGCGTATGGGTTAGGCTTAGGGTTCGGGTTTGGGCTACGATTAGTGGGCTGTTTATGCCCGATTGGCACATCCCAGAAGTCTCTGTGGTCAACCTGGCCAAGTGGCCATGCGATTGGTGGAAAATTTGCATGGTCTACTCCCATGGGAGAGCCCATCATTGCGAATGCGCAGGTGTAAAAAAATAAAATAAAATAAAATAAAATAAAATCAACGGAGACTTTTTTTGCAAGAAAAACCCACTGCTGCTCCTGTAAAAATTCAAGCATTTAAAATAGCTAATTTCCGCATGTTTCTGTGGTGCTTTGGTGGGGTTTTGGGCAACAATTTCAAAAAAAATATTGCGGTCGCCATTTTGGATCCCCCCCCCACCGCATGGCAAATGGATGCGCCCTCCCAGCCTGGTACAGTCAGCAAAACCTGGCCATGCGATTGGTGGAATGGCTGCAAAACTTTGCATGGTCCACTCCCATGGGCGAGCCCATCATTGCAAATGTGCAGGTGTAAAAAAATAAAATAAAATAAAATAAAATAAAATCAACGGAGACTTTTTTTTGCAAGAAAAACCCACTGCTGCTCCTGTAAAAATTCAAGCATTTAAAATAGCTAATTTTCACATGTTTCTGTGGTGCTTTGGTGGGGTTTTGGGCAACGATTTCAAAAAAAATATTGCGGTCGCCATTTTGGATCCCCCGCACTGCATGGCAAATGGATGCGCCCTCCCAGCCTGGTACCAGCAGCGCAGCAGTAGCAATAGCCAAGGAGAGGGGGGCGGGGAACCCCCCAAATAAAACACCCTTCTGGCCTGGTAGGTGCCCTCAGACAGTTTTTGCCTACTTTTAGGGCCGGGAATCGGGTTTTTTTTTAACTTTTAAAAACTTTTTTTCTGTGTCGCTTGGCATTGCGCGATGCAAGTAACGAGCACGACAAATCAGACCAAATTGTTCGTTCGTCGGTTCGAGCTCGAAGTCTGGGGCAGTGATTCCCGTTACCGTTTCCGTAGAGTAACGGAAACGAGTAACGGAAACGGAAACGGGAATACCGCTAAGTCGTGCCCATCTCTAGACCCGAATATAAGCCGAGGGACCACTTTTTCAGCCCAAAATTAGGGCTGAAAAACTAGGCTTATATTTGAGTATATACAGTAAGAATCTTGGAGTACTACAAGCAGATATCATCAAGCATAAAGAAGTAGAGAATAAAGTTAGCCAAGAATACATCAGAAGAGTTAGAAAGATACTAAAATCAAATTTAGACACTCTTCTCTGCTGCTGCTGCCATTTTAAACTGGCTCCAGTCTAGCTGTCAGAGAAGAGGCAGCGGAGAAGAAGATTGTCGGAGGAGGACTTGCTGCCTCCTAGCTCATTTCTTTGCCCACCTCGATGAGGCAGCAGCAGAGGCAGACGCAGTGGAACCAGTCCTCCTCGGACTGGTGGGGAATCCTACAGCAGCGGGCTCCTCTCTCAGCCCCCCTTCTGGGGACTCCCCCACTGCCTCCCAGCTGGGAGACGGCAGTGCCGGAGCCTCTTCGGAAGTGGGTCTCTTAGAAGTGGAACAAAACGGTTCATTTTAAATTTTTTTAAAAACCCACCATTTTGTTTCATTTGTAACAAAATGCTACTTCGTTTTGTTTCATCACTGTTTCATTTTTCATTTGGTGCTCATCCCTAGTTCTGCTTTTTTTTAAAAAAATTCTGATGGTATCCCTTTTTAAAATGTTAGGATTTAATGACGGTGTGTTATGTATGTGAGGGCCACTTTGGTTCAATGGTAGTAATGCTGGACCTCTTGTGCCTGCTGTAATAGGAGCCTTTACCCCATTTGGGGGCAGGATGGGAACTAGGTTGGCTAGATGGGATCCAGCCAAGCTGACAATGTGCAAACTGACACTGGTCTGATTCCCAGTTCTTCTCAGATTGAGGGTGTTGGAGATTATTTAGGATAGCTATCACAATGGCCTGCCTTGTGGGTAACACCTTGGGTTGCAAGCGTTCTGAACTGAGCATAGCTCAGTTTTTCCCTGCTTTGTTTTTTCTCTGTCCCTTCATTTGGTGGTTCAGCTGGGCAGATGCCTTTCCTGGAAGATCTCTGAGATCTGTCAGCAGAAGTAGAAAAAATAGAAAAAAAAATAGAAAAAAAACACCTCATAGGTCTCTTTTCTATTCCATACATCAGGAATACCTACACAGAATATCAGGAGAGCACTTCTGGTAGCGGAACAGAGTTCTGCCTTCTTCTAGCCTCCTGCAGCTGGAATGTCTTTGAGCTGGGATCGCACTGCTGTTTTATCAAAATAATAAATATTTATATTTGCAAGGCCTGTCTATTCCGTACATGTTTTTGTGGTACCCCAACACAACCCAAAATCTTGTCTTTTTATATAAGTAATATGAACAGAAATCATGTATGTGAACAACACTCCTTAGAAGTTTTTTTAAAAAAATAAAAGGGAACTATTTAAATATAGTACCTCTGTTACCAGTTTTACATAAACAAACTGCCCATTTAAAGAAAAACAAAATGAAACAAAATAATTTTCAGTTTGTTCCATTTTGTTTTTTGTTTTCCTATAGGAATGCATTGAAGCAATTCCTTCTTATGGAAAACCACTTAAAAAACCCCATGCCATTCCACCCAATGCACCCAATCGGGTAGCGGAAAGTGTGGGCTTTTAAAAAAAAATCCACCAAAGCCCCTCAGGTTAGCTGATCAGCACTTGTTTCAGCAGCAAAAAAAGTTTAAAAACCCTGTGCTTCCCCCAATGTGCCTGAAACACAAGTTAAAAGTAAAGCATAAAACACATAAACAAATAAACACATAAAAGTAACACATAAAAACACATAAAAACAAAAAATGAAATGCAACAAAAATTAAACAATTTTTTAAAAAATAATTTCAAATGAAACGAAAAAATAAAAATAAAATGAAGCAAAAAGAAAATGAAATGCCATTTTAACGTTTCATGCTCTTCTCTATCTATATATTTTCCTCCTTTTGCTTTCATTTGAGTTTGCCAGTCCAAAAAAAATATGCCTGGAAATCTGGCAATATATCCCATAACATTTCTTTGTATAACATGATAAAGAATAAGATTTTTCCTTTCAAATTATCATTCTCAGTCATTCCTCTGATCAGTCTGCTAGGAAATGTTAATAATTCAGGAAATGTTACTTGCCAGAATGTTCCAATTTAATTACCAACAGTATCCCCCAAAGAAATTTTCTAGTCCTTTGATAATTCTAATTTTTTTTTACTGCTGAAAGTGTAAGGATTACCAATACCATTTCTTCATGAATTATTTGTTTTTCGTTACAAAGTTTTGAATATTTGGTAGAAATTCCTTTTTGCTATGCGGTAGACATACAGAGAGTCACAGAAAATGGGTGCAAGTTCCACAGATAGTTTACCTCTTTCACATTAATTGGCACTTGAAGTCTCAATAACTCACCCTGAAAGATTTACAGATAAATGTTACAAACAATTCATTATTTACATTTGTGAACAGATCAGCAGCAAACTAACTGCTTCCTGACAGTCTAAAGAGAGGTAAAGCAAGAGGGTGGGACTTTGGATTCAGAAGGGGGAGGGAATGATTGGTTCATGCTGGATGGACTGACAGTCACCCCAGCCCAGAAATGTCCCTCCTAGTCACTAGGCAGCATGCAGTGTTGTAGCACTTTTGACCATGTTTTTAAAATTTAAAAATTAGTTGTGGATCTGAATGGATTACTTCCTTAGTTACATGTCTGTGAAGATTCTCAGTCATCCAGGTGAGTTTATCTGGAAGTTGAGTCATCATGGCTACTGGACTTCTTTTTCTAGAAATGTTTCGCTGCTCATCCAAACAGCTTCATCAGTCTGAATGCAGCTAGTGTGAGTCTTCCATCATATAGTCAGCTTTGACCTCTTGTCACCCTGGTCTGAAATAGGCTCATAAGATGAACAATGGCCTGAATAGGCTGAAACTCATAAAGTATGGGTCATTGGTTATGGCCTTGGTGATGAAGGCTTTTTGATTTGTCTGGGTGTTTTTGAAAGCATACCCTAATAAGTAGCAGATAGACAATGCCTGAGGCCCCCACCCCTGTTCAGAGAGGGGGTTTCAATGCTCACATGAATGACTTCCCTGACTCATCTCTCAAACCACCTATCTTCTCTGTCTTATATGTGTCCATCCTCATCTTTGAATGAGTGCCCTTTGTCCTTCAAATGTTACTTAATACTGTATGAGAATGTGACTATATTTTCATAATAATCTACTACAAAATGTCCTATTCACTGCAGAAATGCCATAACTATTTTAAAAACATAAAGAAAAGTCATCCAACAACATAGATTTCATCTAAATTTTATTTTTTGCTTAGGATGTATTCTATTATTATAATTCTAGCACAAAACATGTTGTTACTGTATATATTGCTTTTAAAGTCAAACTCCCTGATTCAGAATCTCATAGCGTACTATCACACATCTTTGGATGACTGTGGCATTGCAATACGATTCCAGTAGTCAAGAGGAAATAGTTTTTTCTGGCCCTCAGAGGTTGTTCCCCAGTCCCGTGAATTAAAGGAGTCAGCTTTTTGTAGATTGGGGAGCTGGCACTAGGGATGAGTAAGAATGCCATGTGAATGTATTAATGTCCACTTTATTCAAAATTAATGCAATGTGAGAGAATGTGGAAGAAAACAAAAGTGACAGACCAATCCAGGACTGGTGGGTTGTAACAAACCCACCAGTCCTTTGAAGTCCTTTGAAAATAATTGTAAACCGAGTGTTTCCGGGGAAAAAAATTGTAAACGGAGCCATTATTTTCTATGAATTTCCTTTTGTGAAGTGAAAATGTCATTAATCAAGGTACGCCTCTAAATCATGGTAACCTATATGGTGTTCACTCACCTTGCAACACCATGGATTGCTTCAAAGAAGACAAACCTCTGGTCAAACTGCCTCTCAGAATTAAAGATGGGAAAGAGTAAAAAAAAATCACTAAATGGTGATTCGGCATTATTTGTGATTCATCTGGGCTGACGAATAAATTAATTTCCAGTGATGAATGATGAATCAATGAATTGATTTGTCTCCCATTGAAAATCCTATAAAAATCTCCCATGGCATCTAGAGGCCCCCAATTTGCAGGGATGCTTCCCCTGCAAATTTGTTTAGGTTTGCTATTTGGACCTCCAAGTTATGTACCCCCAAAGCCCGCACCCCAGTAAAGTGCCCCCTGAACACCAAGAGACATCACAAAGTAACACCCCACCACCACCACACACACACCTCCTGGAAAGTGTCATTTAGCAACTGGGTTGGGGAAACCATTTCTTCACCAAACTTGGAGGGATTGTAGAAGAGAGGTAGAGGAAACATCTCTTTAAGTTTAGAGTCTCTACATCCCTGGAAAGAAATGTCCTAGGGGTACCTTATTTTGGGGTGCATAATTCAGACATCAAAAACCTGATCTCTATTTATATCTATTTGTTTGAATATCTCTACACTACTAACTTAGTGGGCAAGTACACTAAGTGGTTTACATATGAAGGCAATAACCCAAGATATCAACAAACACAAACTGAATAACTAAATGATGACAAATGATGACAAGACTGTGGGGACCATTGTATAAATAAATATCTCCATAGTTTCCTAATCCCTTTTTTAAAGGAGTAAGTTGTTATACTAACTACATTAATTTCTTTACTCTCCATCTCTCTCTCTCTCTCTCTCTCTCTCTCTCTCTCTCTCTCTCTCTCTCTCTCTCTCTCTCTCTCTCTCTCTCTCTCTCTCTCTCTCTCTCTGTTTGGTTCAACGAGATTCATTAGGGATAACTGTTCCGATCATGGAGCCATGTTGTACCACCATGCCACACAACCACTGAAAATGTGGGGCCTATTCACTGGCTGGATAGCTAAGCAAGTTAGGCATCCACTGTAGAATGAAGAGGTAAGAATTTAATTCCCCACTATGATTAATGGGAGAAGAATTAGCCTTGGGCAAACTGCACCATTCCAGAAGGAAGAACTGGTACTTAACATATGAGTATTTTATACCAGGAAAACCATAAGGTTACCATAAGTCAGCCTTGACTTGATGAGACGTACTGATATTATTATGATCAGAAGAAAAGTGGTGACAGCTTTCACAGACATCATAAACATGAATGAATAAATAGGTCTATATTGTGTGTGGAGAAACAGTGCAGCATAGTGGATGGAGTGGCGGACATAGGGATGGGCATTTTGTTTTGGAACCAATATGTCATGAAACGAAACACGTGAGCTCAGGTGGTCTTCGGAACCAGCTGATACACGCAGATCCAATTGCTTTACCTTTCTCTGTCTTGTGCAGGGTTAAAATCCAATGAGGAAGCATGCTGCGATGTCATCTGTGCTAGATCTGTGATGCTGGCCAATCAGGAGCTGTGCAGGGATAGGCATCATCCCACCTCCCTCTCTGATTGGCCAGCAGCATGAAGCAGGAAAGATGGTATCGCTTTTAATTGGATTTTAACCCTGTGCGAGACAGAGAAAGGTAAAGCAATTGGATCTGCATGTATCAGCTGGTTCCGAGGACCACCTGGGCTCGCGTGGTTCATTTTGTAACCTACTGGTTCTGAAATGAAATGCCCATTCCTAGTGGACTAGGAGAAATGAGTTCAAATTCCCATACAATCATGGAAGCTCACAAGTATCTCACCTACCTTGAAAACTCTATTTGAACAGCTGAAAGTCAAATGCAACTTGTTGGCATATAACTACATCAAAGTAGAAATGGAGTGTGTACCCAGGGTGCAGCCTTTGGCATAATGGTCCCATAGCACGGACACAAAAAAGCAGGATTCTGTCCACAATTTTTAAATTTCAAGGACTACCATATTTTTCACTCCATAAGATGCACTGGACCATAAGACGCACTTAGTTTTTGAGGTATATATATATGGGGGGGGTTATCAAACATGCATACTGCGGTCGGGTCCCGAGGTCTCTGCAGCGGCAGCCACTGGGTGCTTCCACAGTGGCTGCCACTGGGTCTGGAGGTTTTTGTGGCTAGGTACTTCCACCTGGCTAAGGTGCTCATCCATAAAGTTGCCTGAGGAACAAAGGGGAAATGGTCTCTTCCCCTGCCAACCAAACAAGTGCCTGGGTGGAGAGCCAGAGTGACCCACTCGACTCCACTGGCCACTGCAGCCGCCACCACCCACTGCTCTGAGGAGCCTGCCTGGATAAAAAATAGTACATCACAGCCCGGACACTGCCTCTGGGCCCCTTCAGTCATTTGCGCCATGCTGACAACACCCACACCATCGCCCTCCTGCAAGAGCCAGAAGGAGGTGGGTGAGGAGGGGAGGGGAGCCTTCTGGAAGGAACAAGGAGGTCTTCCCCACTCAGAGAGTGCCCCACGCATGTGGCTCTCCAGCACTGAGTGTTGGCTACGACTGAAGACACAGAATGCAGAGTTGTCCCCTGGACAATTCAGAGCGAGCGACACGTACCTCAGTCATTGGCTGTGCACACAAAAGTGGCTGTGTGCCATACCTGAAGGGGTGCCTCAAGAACTGCTGCCCCTTGGAGCAGGAGGTCCTGCAAGACTGGCTTCCACCGACAGGCAGTGCCTGTGGATGCGGCGCTTGGTGTGAAGGAAGGCCCTGCATGCTGGCTCCACTGGTCCCCGAAACCTGTTGCTTCTCGATGCTTGTTCTGACGTGGCTCATGCTTGCTCTCAATGCTTGTTCTGACATGGTCGGCGGGGGAGGAGACTGCTTCCCCTCTGCTCCCCAGGCACCTTTATGTTCTGACGTGGTTCATGGCTTGTTCTGATGTGGCCCTGCAGTATCTGCCCTGGAGGTTCTCAGTGGCTGCTGCTGCAGAGACCTCCAGACCCAACAGTGGCTGCTGTGGAAGCACCTGGTGGCCACTGCTCCGGAAGCCCCCACTTTGAGGCAAGAAAGGAGCCATGGGTTGCAGTGTGTGTGTGTGTGTGTGTGTGTGTGTGTGTGTGTGTGTGTGTGTGTGTGTGTGTGTGTGTGTGTTTGTGTGTCACAGCTGCTGCTGTTGAGTCCAGAAGTCTCTGCAGCAGCTGCTCTGCATGCTCCTGGTGTGGCTGTATTCACTCTATAAGATGCACAAACATTTCCCCTTACTTTTTTTGGGGGGGGGGGTTAAGTGCATCTTACAGAGCGAAAAATACGGTAGGGCCCTATGCCTGAATCAGTCATTTTCACTCAAAATTCAAAATTATGCTTTCTTACTGTGTTTGTGAAGAAAATGTGACTCCTGTTGCAATATGTGTTTGTCCCTAAGAGACAGGCTACAAATATTTTAAGAAGTTCCTGTGCCAACATATTATTAAGGCATGGTTTTCCAAGCTTTTTTTACAAAATAAATCTCAACTATTGGATGAATAGCTACAAAAATGCTAGAGTAAAATAATTGCACAGAAAACTATGTAGATGTTTTTGGAATTGGAGGGGAGATTACAGAAAAACCAGAAAAAAAACAGAGTTGGAAAAAGCAAGACACCCAATAAGAAAAATAAGGCCCCCAACAACACCACATTTGGCTAATTTACCTTGCCTCCTTCCTTTTAGGGTCAACTCATATTCTGATAACCACCAGGCACTGAGAAAGGCTGTATATATAACAGCATCCATCAGTGTTAGTATAATTCAATAACAATAGCCATATCTGCATTAACGACTTCTCACTCCTGTTTCCCCTCCCAAGTAAAATAAAGAAAGCAAGAGAAAACCAGACTCGTTTCATTCTCACCAAAAACTTTCCTCTAAAGTCATTGCCTGCCCAGCTGCAAAATGTCTGACATGGAAAGTAAATTATGAGTGATGGAGCAATTATGGTTACACTTATTTTCTAGGGTGAGGGAGAAAATGATGTGTGTGCATTTCCTGTATCTCCCAGCAAACTTGGAACCAACACTGGGGGAACTCTTTGCCTTGATTTTAATTTAGATGTACTTGATGTACTTCTGTGGTGCAGATAAGAGCTATGCCCTAAATACAGAGCACATTATATAACCCTGAAGTAAAATAGCCTGAACACACTATGGTTTGGTTCTGCAGAAGCACACAGCTGCATGGGTAAGGGATTATTCAGCAGTAGACATGGGCACGAAATGAGCGATTTTTCGTTTTCGTTTTCATTTTTTCGTTTCGTTACACAACAAAAACAAAATGAAATTTTTTTAAAAACAAAATGAAAACGAAAACGAAACGACCAAATTTGCTGTGTTTTTCGTTTTTGTTGCAGCAGATGCATTGAACTAAAAAGAATGCTAATAAAACAGCAATTTTTCGTTTTCGTTTTCGTTTTTTTGCTTCATTACCTAATGAAACGAAAACAATATTTTTTGCAAAAAACGTCACAAAAATGAAAATGAACCGAAATGGACCCCTAAACGACCAAACGACAAATGAAACACCATTTTTTTGAGTCGTGCTCATCTCTATTCAGCAGCCCTGCCCTGAGCCAGAAGGAGACCAGCAGCTAGGCAATGCCAGAAAGGTTGCCCAGGGGGCTTACAATAATGAGAGACATTTAAGAACATTTAAGACATATTCAAATTAAGAATAGGGAATTAGAAGTGGCATCTTACAACATCCAATGGGAAACAATAAAGCTACAAAGAGCATGTGAAAGGAGAAAAAGAATCCATTATGAGGGATGGAAACTAACATGGAAAACACTGGTACTCATGCATGATAATCTCTTGGGCTTTGAATGTTGAGAATGGATGAATTTTGCCTCAGGGTGGCAACAGCCACTTCAGGTGCAAGGCTGAATTTGCATTGACAGTTTGCTTTGTGCAGCTTGCCCCAGGAGCTGAAATGGTTACTTACGGCTCTGATAAGGGCTAGCATGCAATCTAAAGAAGGTGGAAGGTGGGTGTCTGGGAAATGGGGAGGAGAATAATCTTAACAGCTTCTGAAATTTAATTTTAAACTGATCAATAGCCAGCCACAAAAGTGGTAGGCAAAGCAAACAGTCTTGTTTACACGGGGATACAAATATGAGTCTTCAGGAAACTATGACAAGTGCTAAAAATACAACCAGATGAAAAATGGCTATTTCTATATGAACAAGAATGACAGTCTCATTCCCCGATAATGGTAGATATTTTGAGTGGGGCAGAACCATGATAAAACAGGGCTTCCGTGAAAACGGATGACTAACTTTCTATTGATTTTTCAATTTCCTAAGAAATAAAATGTCTGTAAGTCACGGAACTCCTAGGATAGTTTTGCTCCATAATTTTAGCTGTGACTTAGTAGGCCCAGCGACACATCTGTTCCTATTTATCAGGTCTCCACTTTAATATGGAGTTTGTGCACCCTTTAAGTCCTTCTGTATTGTTTTTCCCTGAACGAGCTGAGGGAAGGTTGACGTGGCCAATTAATGTAAGCCATCAACATGGAGACAGAGTTGGCAAGATAATGTGAGGCAAAGTGATTGTAGATGTCAAAAAAGAGTTTCCCTTAAGTATTCTGAAACCCTAACTGGTCAAGAGCTACTAGTATTCATTTTGGATCCAAAGATACCACACAGAGTTAATGAAGTACCGGCACATTCTGTGGCCTAGCTAATTGTTTTCAACGGAGTAGTTCAAGTCATAGGAATGCTGACTTCTGAATAATTATAACTGTGTATGGCTTCTTTCCCCCTTCAAACCAGAGACTGGACATCACCATGACTATTCTGACATTGGATATGGAAGCTCTTAACAATAACATTGTGATTGTTCGTCCAAACCAGATCCTCAAGTTTGCGGGACAATAGGTTCTATTCTCTCTTGCACTTCTTTCCCTTATTTATTTTAAAATGAATGATCATCTGTAATACTCCATAGAATTCCTTTCTATGCAGGTCACATACCTTCTTTTAGCTTTCTGCAGTTCACGGCCAGCATTCTGTTTGCCTCCATGAAACACAAGGGCTCCATTGCTTGAGTATTCTGTGATTCACCCTCCCCATCTCTGGCTTGCCATTAGAGAAGCAGGAGATGACCCCATTGCAGGGGTGGTTTCTGTGCTGCTCATGTGCTGAGCACAGGAAAATCCTGCACGGAATGGGCCATTCTGTATACCATTCCTGACCGACACAATACTGTACTGCTTTATTTGTTTGATGATTCCTTGGCCTTCTTTAACTCCACTTAGCACTCTTTGTTGGCCACCCTGCTAATCCAAGAATCCGGTTTAAAACTACAATTCACAGACTTCTCTCCTTTTCATAGTTTTCTGGTTTTAAACTTTATGCTTCCCATGACATCCAATAGAACTGAAAATGCATGACACTGTGAAATGTGATTGGGAAATTTATTTCCAGTTGAAGTGGAAGGAAAACTGCCATGGGGTCATTAACTGGAGAGGTCACACAATGAGGACCTTTGCATCTGTTTGTTTCTCTATCTTTTTCCTTCTATTATTTACTTTCTGGTGCAAATGCCAAAATCTGCCAACTGGAATTCTGGCTTGTGTTAAGGCTCACGAAATCCTCGAAATTGATGGTACTCCATTTCCCACCTTACTCTGCTGGTTGTAACTGTTTGATGTTTTCTTCCTCCATGATGTGTGTGGAAGATACGCTGGTCCTCCTGGTCTACATGTCCAACATTTTGTGGATTGTGGACCTTCCACCCAGGTCTTACTGTGCTTTTTTATTTTATTTTTAATTCTATAATATATATTTTTTATTAACAACCGTACTGTAACACAATATAATACATTATTTTCCTTATAATTTCTGCTAGTACAATTTATAACAGTTTATAACAACCCATTGTGTAACCCATTTTCCATCTTGCTTAATCTATTACTAGTTTCAGTATTTATTTATTTATTTATTTATTTATTTATTTATTTATTTATTTATTTATTTATTGCATTTATACCCCGCTTATCTACAATGTGTACCCTAAGCGGCTTACAAGGCTGCAATAGCCACACAAATTACAATGGTGCACAGACAGGACAGGTGATAGTAACACTGTGTGTGTTGTGTCGTTACAGTCGTGACCGACTCTTCGTGACCCCATGTCCATGGAGTTTTCTTGGCAAGGAATACTGGAGTGGCTTGCCAAGCTCCTACTCCAGGAGCCTACAGCACCTGGTATTCCCTGGTGGTCTCCCATCCAAGTACTAACCAGGGCTGACCCTGCTTAGCTTCCGAAGTCAGGTGAGATCGGAGGTGCTTAGGGCATCTAGGCAGCGATAGTAACACTAAACAGAGTTAAAACCTTATGGCACCTCAATAACTAAACAGTGGTAAATAAAAACAGGTAGCGATGGCGGAAAAATATATATATATGATAACAGTGGGTGCCATATTTCCATATTACTGTGCTTTTTGTTTTTATTTTGGAACATCTCTCTTCTCATTATCTTGTCTCTCCTCCAGCCATTTGCTCAAATATTGGTTTGTTTTAAGTTCCAATTTCTCATGGTTAGAATTACAGAGCTGGAAGGGACCCTATGGATCATGAAGTCCAGCCCCGGTCAAGGAAGAACAGTGGGGAATCAAACTCTCATCCTGCAGCTCTGCAGCCAGAGGACCTAAACTACTCAGCTATCCATCAGTTCTGCAGTTCAGGAGTTTCCTAATTCAATTGAGATGATCTTACACCATAGGGAACCTTTATGAAACATCTTTTTAACAGGAATACATGGTTCTCTTGATTTATATGTTACTCTCTCACACTTTGAGAGATGAATTTTGGGGGAAATATAGGATATGATAAAGTAAAAGGTAAAGGTTCCCCCTGCACATGTGTGCTACTAGTGTCTGACTCTAGGGACAGTGTTCATCTCTGTATTCAAGCCGAAGAGCCAGTGTTGTGCAAGTCTATGGCTCCATGGCCGGCATGGCTGCAAGGAAACACTGTTTTACCTTCCCACTTTTTATGGCGGCATCTATTTATCTACTTGGATTTACATGCTTTCAAACTGCTGCATTGGGAGAAGCTAGGGTTATCAGTGGGAGCTCACTCCGCTACATGGCACCTG
The DNA here is from genome assembly GCA_037367245.1 of Phrynocephalus guinanensis. Taxonomy (NCBI): domain Eukaryota; kingdom Metazoa; phylum Chordata; class Lepidosauria; order Squamata; family Agamidae; genus Phrynocephalus; species Phrynocephalus guinanensis. The sequence goes on along the minus strand of CM074732.1, from coordinate 30,646,237 downwards.
GGATTCAAACCGCTGAGCTGCCGACTTTGCAGCTGACAGTTTTCGGAAGCCTTAGGCTGATACTTCACGTCCCTCTCGCTGCAGTTCGCTGCCCTGCTGGAGACCGGTTCAAAGGAATGTAACCTCACTTCCTTGTGTGGTCAATCCTAGTTCAAAGGAACGGAACCTCACCTCCTTGTGGGGTCATTCTGAGTTCACCCCGACCACGCCCCCTGAACTGCGCTCCAAGCGGGGTGAGAGATTCCCATCCTGGAGCTCGGAAATCTTTTTAATCTACTTCTCGATCCGTGTTGAAAACCGATTTCAACACGGAGGCAAGTTCACCTCGGCTCAAGGAAGGACGTGAAGTAACCACCTTAGTCCACTGAGCCACCAAACAAATACAACCAAATGAATACAGATTAACAATTTGAACTGCTGCCCTACCTCAGTCAATTGTTGCTATATCAATGCTTATGATGAGGAAAGCACAGTATAGGCACTCCTCACTTAACAACAGAGCTGTTCCTTCAACCAGCCTTTGGTTTCTTTAGGGTGTTCCTTAAGTGAATTGGTTGTTAAGTGAGGAGCTTGAGGTGGATGTCTTGTGGTGTGTTGAGGCTGTCCTTCTTGCAGGCAGGCCAGAGTGGGGAAGGCTCTCCAGGAGGCCATGAGATAAGCAGAACAAAAAGGAGGGGAAAACAGATGGCCACTCCTGCTGGTGATAAGTCTGATCTTTCATTAAACAGGTAGGTTGTTAAGTGAGGAGAGGCTATAGTTTATAGATTTTGCCTAGTTTTGTGAAGATAAAAATTTCACTTATTTATGGCACATTTAGCACGGGTTAATTTGGAAGCCAGTATTTCTGTCTCTGCATGTGTCTTATTCATTCCCAAAAGTTAAGAGAGGAGTTACGATAACCTGTTTCAGTTGCTGGAATTCTAGCTTCAGTTTTGCTTAATTGCTAGGATTTGGCAGGAGCCTGCAACTTCAGCAACTCATGACTCCTGGAGATCTCCAGGAGCAGGAAATGACATTTCCCCCCACTCCCTTTTTTTTGTTCTATCAGAATGAGATAGTATGGATTAGAGGTGGGCACGACTCAAAAAAATGGTGTTTCGTTTGTCGTTTGTCGTTTAGGGGGTCCGTTTCGGTTCGTTTTTGTTTTTCGTGAATTTTTTGCAAAAAATTTTATTTTCCTTTCGTTACGTAACGAAACGAAAAATGAAAACGAAAATGAAAAATTGCTGTTTCGTTAGCATTCATTACAGTTCAATGTATTTGCCGCAACGAAAACGAAATGCACGAAAAAATTTCTGTTGTTTCAGTTCGTTTCGTTTCATTTTGGAGACAAAATTCATTTTTTGTTTCGTTACGTAACGAAACGAAAAAACAAAAACGAAAATGAAAAATTGCTCGTTTCGTGCCCATCTCTAGTATGGATCACACCCTGTCCATCACTGGTGTGAATCCCTGTCTGCTCCTCTATGTGTCATAAATGGTGCGTGAAGATTTTATTAATACTAGAAGGAAACCATTTCTATCAAGATGGATGATGTTTTCAACAATGTAGAACATAGATTATCCTAAACGTGCTTACTTTGGCAGTGAGTTCCACTGAAATGAATTAGACATAATCCTGAGATGTGTGTTGCTGTTACATGCTATCATCACCTCCAGCTCATGGCAACCCGTTGGATAATTATATATTACTTTTTGTCAGTTGTTAAAGGAAGAGTGATAATTGACTCCTCTGTTTTTGTTATGTGCCATCAAATTACCGCTGACATATGGTGATCCTATGAATGAACACTCTCCAAACTGTTCTGCCCTCAATTGCCCTACTCAGCAATTGTAAACCCTGTGGAGAGTCACTGGAGAAGTTTGAAGCCAGTCTGACCTTGGCCACAGAACAAAGGACAGACAGATACAGAAAGATACCTTTTACAGCCATTGGAGAAGGCATGCATGCACACACTGCTGCAGTCCTCTCAGAAGGCACCATTTTTATTCTCTTACCAGTGTTTACTAACAAGACATTGGAGCACTTACAGAAACAGTAACTTGGATGGGAGACAGGTGCCCTTTAGTCTCTTGGCCCTTCATCTAAGCAAAAGGTCAGGGGAAATAGAAGGTCACATCCCTTCCAGATAAGCAACGTGGCACTAGGAGTGTGTGCACGGTCACTGTACTCCCTTCGGAACACACCCTTCAAAGGAAGGTTCCCACAAAGCACAAGCCTTTGGTTTCTTTAGGGGGTCAACCCACCTCCTATTTGGTCTTCCTCTTTTCCTGCTGCCTTCCACCTTTCCCGGCATTTGTGAACAGGATAGATGTCAGCTGTCCTCAGGAAAAGAAAGAATAAGAGGAGAAAATAAAATGGTGGAAAATAAAGACTCTCTAGAGATGATACAGAAGATGAACATATACGATAAGGAAGAACAAGTTGGAAAAGAGAATGATAAAGGGGAGGATGTGATCAGATGGGATGAAGAAATGAGAAATGAAAAGAAAGGGTATGACATAGGTCAGTGATGGCGAACTTTTTGGAGACCAAGTGCCCAAACTGCGATTCAAAACCGACTAATTTTTTGCAAAGTGCCAATAGCGCAATTTAACCTGAATACAGGTGGCTGTGAAGGGGTGATTTTGCGTTCCCACAGAAAGGGCTCCGAGTGCCACCTTTGGCACCGGTGCTATGGGTTCGCCAACACTGATATAGGTAGTGTGAGCAGACCAATAGTAGAAAGTATGTTTGTGATAGACATGTCTATAAGCGAATGGGAAGCATGACATAGAGGGCTAAGAATGACAGGAGAGGGAAGGAAGGGGTTAAAAGGCATTGGGGTGCAAGTAAAGGCAGTTGGAACTAAAGGACAATGCAGACGGAGCAACAGATAGTAAGGTTAATGGAGAGAGGAACACAAACGGAGGTAGAGAAGCTGACTGCAAGAGATACTGGTCTGCCGTTGCCATTGCCAACCCTGCCACTCTCGCAATTGGCATTTCCTAAAATAATTAATAGAAATTTGGGAGAAAAAAGAGCCGTAGGATGGATCCCTGGATTGGGATGGGAGGATGCCAGAAATATGGTGAGGGATCACGGTAGTGACACATGTTCTCGGACCAAAGTTCAGGTCCGAACCTGTTTGTTGAGAATGTTATGTTTAACCCTGTTGGGAATGTTGATCTGGAACGAAAAGAGAATGTAAGCACAACACTTGTTAATAAAAGTTTATTGCAACTTCATAATGACTTTGAGCCTGGACAAGTCTCTTTGCTGGAAGCATTGATTATATTCAACAAACTTTCACAGCATTATTGTCTTTTCTAAGGAATCCTGCATTCCTATGATATGCCCAAAGTAGGACACCCTCAGTTTCAACCTTTTTTGCCTCCAGAGATTGTTCAGGCTTGATTTGCTCCAAGACCCACTTGTTTATCTTTCTGGCAGTCTAAGACAATCCACAAAGCTCTCCTCCACCACCACATTGCAACTGAGTCATCTTGATTACCCATAAGCTTCCTTTACTGTCTCGGTTTCACACCCCTACATGGTGACTGGAGATACAAGAGTGTGGATGCTCTTGGTCCCCGGTATACATATCCTTACCCTTGATGGTCTTTTCTAATTCTGTCAATGCAAAGCAGAACAGAAAGGGTGAAATAAGTATTGGCAAGGGAATCTATGCATGATGGACCTCTGAGCAAGTCAAATGCTGCTGTTCCGGAATGAAGCGACTTGAGTGGTAGTTGTGAGACTATCCAAGTTTAGCCAGCCACAGCCTTCTGCTTTTCCTCCATATTGCAACATAGGGCCTTTTTACACGACCCCTAAGATCCGCTGGCCACTTAAATTCGGACCAGAGATCTTAGGGGCTCGTCGCTCTTCCTGTGTCCCCACCCCCTCCACACTTCCTGGCTGCTGGCCGCGTGAGGGGTGGGAGAAAAAGAGAAAGAAAAGCATGCCGCTCACCTCGTTCTGCCTCTCGTCTCTGTAAAAGTATCTCTTAAAGGGACAGGAGCCAAAAAACAATAAACAGAAGCAAGGAGAGCCCCGCACTCACTATCGTTACACCGGATCAAATAATTTTCACTCTCCCAGAGCAGGTACCTGAAAGCTGCGCTGGGACGTGCTAAAGTGGGCGGGGTCGTACTTAATTTCCTGTTAACTCCGGAGCTGGTGGGTAAACATTTTTAAGCTCCGGAGCTGGGAGCCATTTGCCCCGGAGTTTAGGGGTCGTGTCTAAACACCCATAGTTCACCCAGCTGACAATAATATATATATTTTTAAAAATGCCCTTTATAATATCTAGTTTGAGAGAAAAAGGCATTTCACAATGCTTGTTCCTGAGAGGAAACACATCTAGAAATGTCTATTTTAAATAAAAATGGAAAGGTACATTTGCAAAGTATACAGTATGTATTTTAATGTGATTTTTTTCATGTGGAGTTCCCCTCCCTTGCAGATCACAGATTAGTGTGGAGAATGGGCCACATTTAGACTGCTTTGTCTACCCCTGCTATGCAGATACAAAACTCCCTGGTCCAATCCATGTTCATGCATCTTATACTCAACAAAGGGGAAACGCTGATGGAAAGCAAACTGGGCTGCTCTGGTTTCTTTCAAAACAATTCTACATATTATTGATCCACGCTGTTCACTTCCATTAGTGCAGTTCTCCTTTATAACCTTTGCTATTGTCTTGCAGGGCTTAGTGACTCCCTAATAATCATGTATATTTTTATTTTTCAGACAGAAATGGCATTTTATTTAAAAGCACCACTTGTCACAAATAAGGGTTTGGGTGTTACAATACAAAAACCCATAGGCTATTAGCAGCACCGTCTATTAGCAAGTGGAAAGAAAGCAAAGCAGGAGGAGAAAGACAAGGAGAAGGGAGAGTAACACATGGGTGGAATAAAATGGATTATTTCCACCCACCTTCATCCAACAAGAACATGGGGATAAGAAGGAAAGTTTTGGTGACATTCTATAACTTTATAATGTTCTTCAATGTGAGACTGCTATAACAAGAGAAGCAAAAATTATTTCCTTACCAATGTCTGTGAAGCTTCTCATCCAGGCGAGGTTATCTAGAAGTTGATTCATGGCAAATAGACTTCTTTTCTTGTGAGACTGAAACATTTTGCTACTCATCCAAGTAGCTTTATCAGTCTGAGGCTTCCAATTTTTAGTTCACCTTGGTCTGAATATGCTCATTAGATGTACAATGGCTTGGGATGTGTGAAAGTGCCACCCTATTCAACCCTTCCCATCACGCATTAAGTATGTGTCATTAGCAGTGCCCTTCCTGGTGGAGGTGTGAAGTGGTTCTGATTTGTCTAGGGACCGACGAAAGGGCAGCATTATAAGTGGCAGACAGATTGTGCCTAAATCTTCTGTTGAGAAAAGGATTTTCAATACACACATGGATGGCTTCCCTGACTCCTCTCCTGAACCTCCTATATGCTCTGTACTTCTTTGTCTTTGGACGAGTGACCTTTGCCCTTCAAATGAAGAATCACCACTGATTCTGGTCCTGAGCTCTTGTCCCTCCTGTGTTGGACCATCCTCCAATTTAGTGACTGCTTGGTTTATATCCAAAGTAAACCTCTTCAAACTACAGGAGAAGAGATTCCATTTAAACATTAAGAAGAACTTCCTGATGGTTAGAGCTGTTTGGTAGTGGAAGATGTTGCCACAAAGGAGGGTGGTGGTGTCTCCTTCTTTGGAGGTTTTTAAGCTGAGGCTGGATGGCCATCAGTCAGAAATACTGTGATGGGGGTTCCTGTATGGCAGGGCGTTGGACTGGAAGACCTTTGAGGTCTCTTCCAACTCTATGATTCTATGATTCTGCACACTTCTTGCTGCATTGGGCTGCATATACCATATTGCTCCTCTTGTGTTTTGCAGCAGTCTTTTGGATGGACGAGTCTCTGCCTTAGCGTGTTTGTCAATTTGAAGTAAACGGGTATGTATGTTTGCCAAAAATCCTTTTAAGCTTTTCAGGCACACCCACTTCAGTTTTTCATATGTGTATTGGTCATCCAAAAGTGAGATTATGTTTTCATCACAATCCACAGTGTTGAGGATGAAAGTGCATCTTCCTTTGTCTGCAGGCAGTATGTTTTCATCCCTGCTGAGGGATGTCAGCGAACCTCTCTCCTGCCTGGTGAGGTTGGATGGTGGTGGTTGAACACTGGAGAGGTTTTACGCAGAGCTGTTCAGCTTACAAGTGCTCCATATAATTGTTGGATGCACATGGGTGGGGGTGGGATGGGGAAAGAGGAATGGAAGCATAAAAGCCATCTTGCTATATTTGACCCAAGAGCTATCCTGACTAGTGGCCTGTTTCCCACAGTGGCCAAACAGATGTCTGTGGAAGAAAGAAGTGGGATCTGTTCTCCTCAGGGGCAAAAATCCAAGATCAGGTCTAAATAGGTTCAGATCAGCCCCAGGCACTTGCCCCCTCGCACAGTTTTGTATCAGCATTTGGGGTTGACTCTGGCACCAGACTGGTATGTTTCCCCTGTCTTTTCCTTTCCTTGAATTCAGAATTAACAAACCGGTCTCTGTTCGGTGAGGAGAAGGCAGGCTTCTCCATGGAATTGGGAAGGAAGAAATAAATATTTCATAGCTGAGAGACCAAAGTATGCTGCAATAATAGAGGACCAATGAATTCTGTCCTTGATTCGAGCTCTCCTGGAGATGAACTTTATGTCACCTCTTCCTGAAGCAGTGTGGTTAGAAGACTGGACCAGGAATCAGAGACATGTACTCAAATCTTGACTTTACTATGAAGTTCATTTCGGCCAGCCATATTCTACTATGGATTGGATGTTAAAACCAGAGTTTCCTACTAAAATGTTGCAAGAAGTGTAGCACATTATTTTTGAGGGCATATTTTTGAGTCCTTTCTCTATTAAAGCTAACGTGTTAGTAAGTTTATTTCTCATTACATCTTATTTACTTCATAAGTCTAGAGCTTGCTGCTTTTAGATGTATTTATGATTCTACCACCTGGATAATGGAATGATTCCAGCACCTGGGTGTTCAAGCACAGATACAACATTCTAGTAAAAGTAGCAATAAATTGGGGGAGTGGGGGCACCACTGGTAGAATAGATCTTTTTGAAAAATGAAATGAAACAGAAACCCAAGCAACCTACAGGTATTGCTCAATTTTAAGTACAACCAAAGGGACAAGAAGACACCATAAGAGCATTTAGTCAGAACAAGCATGCCACAGAGGCCGTTACTTCACGAACCTCTCGCTGTGCGGCGAGCCGTGATTTCTGCGCGAATCGGTCGGTTTTGTCCGCACGATCCTCCATTTTGGATGCGGCGCCACCCCGACCACGCCCCGACCACGCCCCTAAACCGTGCTCCAAGCGGGGCGAGAGATTCCCCTGCCGGAGGCCGGGAATCTCCCTCGCTTCGCATCCCGCTTCGTATCCAAATTCACGTGTGGCCAGTTAAAAAGTATATTTATTTATTTTTTAACTTACTTTTTCTCCGAAATGCCGATGCATAGATATTTCGGTTAACCCGTTCTTTTGATCTTGCCTTCTGTAAACGGGGCAGGGGCAACAGAGGGGGGGCAAGCGTCCCCGGGTGACGTGAGCAGAGCCCCTCCGCTGGCAAGGGATGGCGAAGGGCTGCGCAGAGGGAGGGGGGATGGGGTGTCGGTGCCGCCGCCGCAAGACACCCCCGCGCGCGCCCACCCAGAGAGCGGCGGCGGGGCACACAGGGCGATGAAGCTGAGAGAAGCCTCTCCCCGCCCCGCCCCCCCCAAAAAAAAACCAACCCAGCAGCTCTGCTTCAGGGAAACACAATGGCCGCCCACAAGTCCTCTGACCGCAAATGACAGCCAGGTATTGATGCATCGATACGCCGTGGTAATTTTCTTAAAAAAATAAAAGAAAGCAGAAACCGGACGTTGCAAGTAAGCTTCCGAATGCGAAGGGAGCACGTGAAGTACTACTGGATTCGACCCTAAAACCTCGCCCGGTGAGGACACGGAAAGAGGGGTGGGGGCGAATGGAGACCACGTGACTACCACGTGACCGCCTTCGAATTCATAGCGAAGGCAATCACGCTGCGAAGAGAAGTTCTTCGTGAAGTGACGGCCAGAGTGAATGGGGTATGCCAAAGTCTATTTCTGTTCAGTAGAGACCTGAGGTTTTTAAAGAAATGAAATACTTTTTATCCCACAAATGATTGAAAATAATGATCAGCTGCAGAAATGAAGTAATATTGATCTCAGTAGTCATTTCACCTTTCTAACTCAGATTAATTTCTGTACCTTTTCGGCAGACTTTTAAAAAATTATTACTACTTTGTTCCTTGAAAACGGTCTGCTTAATTCTGTTACATTTATAGAAAATAACAATCCAGTTCATCCAATCCGGCTCACATAAGTATCGCCTTGTCCAGCATTCTGATATGGATAGTAGGAGGGAAACAAGTCATTCACCAAAAAGGCATCATACTGATTCAGTAAATCCAGGATAAATAGCTGTGTGGAATTGCCTTCCTCTTGTCATAAGAACATAAGAACATAAGAAGAACCATATTGGATCAGGCCCAAGTCCCATCTAGTCCAGCTTCCTGTATCTCACAGTGGCCCCACCAAATGCCTCTGGGGAAGCACAAGACTAGATATCTGTCTCCTGCTACCACTCCCCTGCATCTGGTCCTTGAAGTATCCTCGTTTTAATCCTGGAGATTACACATCTCCATCATGGTTTGTAATCTGTGATGGACTTTTCCTCCAGGAATCTGTCCAATCCCCTTTTGAAGGCATCCAGGCCAGATGCCATCACCACATCCAGTGGCAGGGAGTTCCATAGACTAACAACATGCTGGGTAAAAAAAAATATTTTTTTTGTCTGTTCTGGTATTTCGTGAGAGGGAGAAGAGTGTACTCTATCCACATTACTCATGCCTTACATAATTGTGTACGTCTCAATCATATCCCTCCTCAGACACCTTTTTTCCAGACTAAAGAGCCCCAAATGTTTTAGCCGTTCCTCATAAGGGAGGTCCCCCAGCCCAGGAATCATTTTAGTTGCTCTATTCTGCACCTGCAACAACATCCCACCCTCAAGGATGTCTTTCACCAACCCATTTCACATATTCTTCAGCATTTTTGCTCAGAAATACATCCGTCTTATCAGGTACCAGCATCAGAATGCAAGCTATGAGGTTGCAACATCTACTGTGGTTGACTAGATTTACTATACAGCATTGCAAACAAACACACAAGCAGGTGAATCATAACCCAGCACAACACTACTTGACAGCTCGGTCTTTTTTTCGATTTGATTTTTTGGTCTGCTTTTTTGAAGATACAACTTGAAATGCTGTAGCATCAGGAGCAAGAGGGGAACACACTCACCCCATCCACACACAGATAAACACATTTCCCCTCTATGTCTCTACTATAAATCATGAGATTCAAACCCGGGAAATTCAACTCTTTTTTTAAAAAATAATCTTTGGTAGAGATGGGCACGAATCAAAAAATTGCATTTTGTTTGTCATTTGTTGTTTGTCGTTTGGAGGGTCCGTTTTAGTTCGTTTCCATTTTTCGCGAATTTTTGCAAAAAATTCATTTTCATTTTCGTTCGTTTTGTTACCATTTCATTACCATTTATTTCATTGTGATTTTTTAAGGATTTTAAGCAATTCACTCATATTGCAGTAACGGAAACAAAACACATGACAAAATTTCCGGTGTTTCTGTTCGTTTCGTTTCATTTTAGAGACAAAATTTGTTTGTCGTTTCGTTACATAATGAAATGAAAAAACAAAAATGGAAATGAAAAATTGTTCATTTCGTGCCCATCTCTAATCTTTGGTTTATGAATATAGGATTTTCTGCTTGCCCATCCATGATTCCAAATGCCAGGAAACAGCCCAATATTGCTGTACAATACCATACCCACGTAGCCAGCAGGGGGGGAAGGATGCCAAGCTTTTCTTAGCAAAGGGCAGCCTGAATGTTGACAGTGCCAATGACAGCAGTCGGGAATGGATGGTCTACAGGATACCCTCTTGTATCCACGAATATTTACAAGGAGACACCGAGCAGAGGAAAATCCTAAAAGCTGACTCCTTTTTGAATCAATTACCTGCAACTACTTCTCCCCCTAACACAAAGAATTGTCAGGGCTGTTTTTCAACATATGGCTCACATGGCCTCTGACAACACTGACAACAAACACACACTTAGCTATGGGAGGAGGCCTCCCTTCTACTCTATGGAACTCACCCATCGGCTTTCTTCATGTTTACATGCCAAGAACTCAACCCGCTATTTTCTGCATGCCTAAGACAGTATGTTCTTCTATGATGCTCTGTGGTCTGCCTGCAAATCCTATTAAAGGAGCCTTATGCCTGCTAGAATCAATGGCACCTCACCAGAATTACTGGGTTGTTGGTTGCAGCTTTGGTTGCTAGTTATTGCCATTCAGGTTTAAAATCTCCCTCCCCTTCCATTTCACACAGCTGTGAGTGGAAATCTTTATATCTGTGGAACTACCCAGTCTAGTGTTTATGTTGCCCTTCCCCTTTGCTGCCATATCCCTGAAGTTATGTTTTCAGCTTTGCTGAGTCTTCCCTTTGCCCACAGCCCACCAGTGGATCCACAAAGCTCCTTCGTACGGCTGGGGAAAAGCCCAAAGAGTGGTGCTTATATGCCACTCCATAGTGCTTAAAAAGCACTCTCTCTGGTTGGTTTGCCATTTAATTATGCAGGCTATACATTCTTGATGGGTAGTCATTTTACCAACCTTAGAAAGATGGAAGGCTGAATGAACCTTGAGCCTTCTACCTGGGATTGAACCCCAGATCATGAGCACAGTTTTGGCTGCAGTACAGCAGTTTAACCACTGCATCACAAGGCTCTTTCAGGAAGTATTTAACAGACTCGGGAATTTAATTCATCATAAGCATTAATTATTTGAACAGCTTCCTAGGGAGTCCTAGTACTGTGCTACCCTTCAGAGGGTATTTGGGAAATGAGGGTAGACTTCTGGATTTAAGTTTTGTTCTATGATTTTTAACCACAGCCTGCAAGTGTAGGAAATGTCTTTGTGCCTACAGAATGTATCAGCCTGGCTGTTTCATTTGATCACCATAATTCCTGTCTCCCACTGCAAACACGAGATCGCCGAAAATGAAATGTTCCACTTCATTTGACCTTTTCTTGTAGAAATATATTAAACATGTATAAAAATTGTACATTTTTCTTTCATTGATTCCAGGATGTACCCAACCTGAAAAGCAACGGCGCACGGATTGCAAGAGCTGTCAGACACTCAATTTACTATAGTTCCCCCATACAAAAATGAGCAGAGCTGAAACAACATCAAAAACAAACCTTAAACCCTACATGCTCAGCATACAGAGAGACGACCCACAAGAGTGTTGCAGAGGTTGCCAAAGGGTTTTTGAAGTCTGAATGTTTGTTTACCTGGAGACTGGCTATGCAGAGAGGTGCCGGACAAACAAACAAACAAACAAACATTTTGGAGTGCTTTTTTCTGCACCCTAATATTCAGTCTTTGATAAACAAATAAAGTGTTCTGCTTATATACCACCCCATACCACTACAAGTAGTCTCTGGGCGGTTTACAATTTTGATTACAGTGTGCAGGCTACACATTGCCCCCCCCCAGCAAGCTGGGTACTCATTTTACCGACCTCGGAAGGATGGAAGGCTGAGTGAACCTTGAGCCTGCTACCGGGGATTGAACCCAGGTCGTGAGCACAGTTTTACCTGCAGTACAGGCATTGAACCCCTGTGCTACAAGGCTCAATACACACAAACCTGTGCCCTGATCAGAATGGCCCCATTTAAGAAGAGTCTATTTTTGGAAAAGCAGCCAGAAAGGAGCCCTCCTTTTCTACGCACCCTTCCTTTGGGTGGCTTACTAAACACCCATGAGGAGAAAGATCATTGACATGGCCCTGACACTGTCATTTCCTGTCCCATGGTTAGAAGCACCCAGCCAGCTAACTCAGCAGGCACATAAGCCAGCAGGCCAACCTGTCCCTCCACTATCCTCAATAGCTGTTTAATTATTTTAATTGAATTTTTCATCTGTAGATATAAAATACTACTACTACTACTACTACTACTACTACTACTACTACTACTACTACTACTACTACTACTACTACTACTACTACTACTACTAATAATAATAATAATAATAATAATAATAATAATAATAATAATAATAATAATAATAATAATAATAATAATAATAATAGTTTCAGAGACAAAAGCTACAGATTGGTTAACATTAAACAAGGGATTTTTTTCCAAGGTGACTTTTTGTCACCTCTGTTATTTACTATTGCCCTGATTCCCCTCTCAATAATTTTACAGAAGACAAATTTAGGGTACCAAACTGCTAAAAATTCAGGGAAAATTTCTCATCTATTGTATATGGATGACTTACAGTTGCTTTAAAATAATGCAAACAAAGGCTCAATACAGGAAAACAACAATGCAAATACAAACTGATTGCTGGCATAATAAAGCACTGCACGGGCAGTTCCTTGAAAAAAATCCAAGGAAAAATAGATTAGGAAAAGACCTGGTTATAGTTCACCTATGGAACACTGAAAAAGAGACAGAAGCCCTGATTTATGTACCTCAAGAACAACCTATTAGAACAAATGCAGTTAAGGCTAGAATAGAAAAATCAGGTGAGTATCCCACATGTAGACTCTGTAAAGAGGCCGATGAAACTATCAACCATATATTGAGTTGTTGCAAGAAAATTGCTCAGACTGATTACAAACTATTTCATAATGTAGTTGCTGAAATGGTCCAGTGGAATTTGTGTCACAACTATCATCTGCCTGTAGCAAAGAACTGGTGGGATCATAAGCCTGAAAAGGTGATTGAAAATGAGCAGGCAACATTACTTTGGGACTTCTGAATATAGACAGACAGGGTTTTGGAGCATAATGCCCTGGATATTAAGATTGTGGAGAATAAAATAGTGTGCATCATTGATGGTCATAGTAGAGTCACCGAGAAACAACTTGAAAAAAATACCCGATATCCGGATCAGAAAATTGAACTTCAGAGACTCTGCCATAAACCAGTACAGGTGGTCCCAGTGGTAATCGGCACGCTGGGTGCAGTGCCTAAAGAGCCAAGCAAGTATTTAGAAGAAATTGGAATTGACAAAGTCACCATCAGTCACCTGCAGAAGGCCACCTTACTGGGTTTTTCTTGCATAATTTATAATTTTTAAATAAACATTCATTTCATAATATATTGTCAGATTTCACTTCACATGAAGAAAAGGCAGCTGTGACAGTATTTATGATTATTACCTGACCTGTTGGCAAAACAAATTTATAGTAACAGGAGAAACAACAGCCTTACACAGCTTATTGTGGGTATTCTGGGTTGTGCAATATTTCAGGGAGCAGGGCCTTGCGTAACAGTTACAAAATGATGTATCTGAATATGCGTGAACCAGATAACAAAGATTCCAACCAGCACACATAGTAAGATCAAATGTTCTCCTTGTTCTACACTGCTTGTGCTGAAATACATCTTCCTGTTTGGAGCCTGTGGTGCTGGGTTTAAACTACAGTACTGCAGTCAAGACTCTGCTTACAACCTGAGCCTGAGCCTGACAGGCTCAGGTAGCAAGTTTCAGGTTGACTCTGCCTTCTGTCCTGCTGAGGTCAGTACATTGGATAGGCTGCATACTTAAATTCTAAACTTCCCAGAGAGGACTTTAAGTGCTATGGGGTAGTATATATGTAGAACACTTTGCTGTGCTTTCTCCAGTCCTCTGAGAACCCTTTCCCATTTGAAAGCAATGGATTGGAAGCTCCAAACAGTCATAGTGCTGGGCAGGGTCGCTTTGCCCCCTGCCTGGCTAGCATCACGGGCAGTGATGCTGAACCTATGGCATGGTTGCCAAAGGTGGCACTCGGAGCCCTTTCTGTGGGCACCCAACATCACTCCTTCACAGCCACCTGGATTCCAGTTAAATTGACATATTGGCACTTTGCGAAAAATTAGTAGGTTGTGAATTGCAGTTTGGGCACTTGCTCTCTAAAAGGTTTGCCATCACTGGCCTAGGGGCTTCCCAGCAGGGGCCAGAATCTTCATAAGGCCTCACCATGTGGTGAGAGGCATCTTTTGTGATCTAGCCATCTTCAAGAAGGCATTCGGCCTTAGCTCCCTGCCTCCCCGTCATGGGCCTCCACTTACTACTATTGCTGGAAGAGCTGCTTTGTTTTCCTTTGCCTGCATCAGCTGGTTTTCTGAGAGAAAGAGGGCTGAGGAGTGAGACATTGCTGCAGAATGGGCTAGCATCCAAAAAAGATGGATATCAGCCTTAACAGCCACTTTGGTGGCCTTTGAATATTTTTGATTGGTGTCATAGTTCTGAAACATAAGACTAAGGTCCTTTCCATCGATAACCAAAAGAGGAAGAGACTTAAAAGTCCATGAGAATAAGGGACCAGGTTTTACACATGTCAGTGTGTTAAAATGTTCACACACAAGTGGAGTAAATAGGAAATTAGAACACGTATGATAAAATATCCCATCAGTAGTTTTTTCTTTTTTTTTCCAGCTGAAATTTGGCTTCCTGTAGTTTTATTATGTTATTCTTACATTATTTATTATGTATTACATTATGTTTTTTTAAGAATATTTTTACTGTTCACACATAAAGGGGCATCTAAAGGATAGGGGTTCTAAGGATAAAGAATCATTGTGTGGTACTCTGGTTCTCTGTTTGCAGCCTAAATAAATAAATAAATAAATAAATAAATAAATAAATAAATAAATAAATAAATAAGCAGAATTACTTACCAACCGTCTCAACTAGAAGAACCCATTCTTGTTACCATTGTGTTGCATGAGCAGAACATGTCAATATTATCATCTGAAGTGTCCCTTTTAATAATAAATGTGCACAATCAAGTTACCTGTGATGATTGTTTCCAGGGTGTTCTAAATACAGAAGTGGTTTGCCATTCCTTTCTCCTGGGGACATTGCAGGATGGTGCAACTTGCCCCAAGGCCACACACAGGCTGGCTCTTCTCCCTGGAGGGAGTGTGTGGGATCAGCCGTCTATTCTCTGTCTCTCCATCTCTCTGATTCCCGGAGTGATCCCAGCCAGCCTCTCCTTATTAGGCGGTTCCTAAATGACAACATGCTGTTTGAAGGCAAGCTTTTCTGGATAAAAAAACATAGCCTCTATGTAATGTAGTGGGTCTGATGGAACCAAATCTTATCATCTGCCTGGCTGGCTTAAAGTAACGAGTCGCAGAGACAGCAATCCCACCCTAACTCCCACCGCAGACTGCAAGGAGGACGAGGGCTGCCAAAGCTTTTTATGCCTTCTGTGGCTGCCACACCTACCCAGTCTGCAAACTGGGCATGCTATTGGTGGAAATTGTCCAAGAATTTACATGATCTCATCACATGGCTTGCATCCATCTTGTGGCTGGAATCCATTTTGTGTCATCCTTAAAGGGAAAAGAAAAAATATATCGCGATGGGAGAAAGACAAAAACAAACGTTTTAAGGACCGCAACCCCCTGGTAGGTAATAATTTCAAATAATTATCACTGCGTTTTTATGGATGTCCAGGGTGTTTTAATACCCAAGAAATCAATATTAGGCATCTGGGAGCCATTTTGGGTCAATGTCCCCTAACTCCCCTTAAAGGAAAAAAAAATACAGCGATCTGAGAAAAGACATAAATACACGTTTTAAGGACTGCAACCTCCCTGGTAGGTATTATCAGGCAGAATAAATAATTATCAATGGGCTTTTATGGATATTCAGGATGTTTTTTAACATTTAAAAACAGCTCATTTCATTGTGCATTGCCATTAACGAAAACGAAATGTAACAAACCTAATTTTCGTGGTTCTGTTTGGTTTGTTCCAATTTCATCACAATTTTTGTTAGTCGTTTTGTTATGTAACGAAATGAATAACGAAAAACGGAACAATTTTTTTTTCATTTCGTGCCCATCTCTAATTCTGACATATTGTCTGCCACCTTCCCCAGAAAGGATACCCTAAAGATTTTTGTATCATGGTGTTTGACTCACCATGACTGATCCTCCACCATCACTCTAGCTATTTTGTCATCCAGCTTCTTAAAAAAAAACTGGTTGCCAGAGAGTGAACTGGTTGTGAGAGGGTGACCAGTTGGCCAGGGTATAAATCTAATAAATAAACATACATGCTAATGTATGCAGAAAAGGGACAATAACGGTGATTGTGTCAACAATCTGAACAATCTACCCATTCTGTAGGATCTTAAAAGAAGCAGGACGGCTTACCAACCGTCTCAACTAGAAGAACCCATTCTTGTTACCATTGTGTTGCATGAGCAGAACATGTCAATATTTTCATCTGAAGTGTCTCTTTTAATAATAAATGTGCACAATCAAGTTACCTGTGATGATTGTTTCCAGAGTTTTCTAAATACAGAAGTGGTTTGCCATTCCTTTCTCCTGGGGACATCGCAGGATGGTGCAACTTGCCCCAAGGCCACACACAGGCTGGCTCTTCTCCCCAGAGGGACTGTGTGGGATCAGCCATCCATTCTCTAGCTCTCCATCTCTCTGATTCCCTGAGTTATCCCAGCCAGCCTCTCCTTATTAGGTGGTTCCTAAATGACAACATGCTGTTTGAAGGCAAGCTTTTCTGGATAAAATAACATAGCCTCTATGTAATGTAGTGGGTCTGATGGAACCAGACGACACCCACAGTGATAATTCAGCTCTTTATTCCACCACCACACACACACAGGTTGCATAGGGATAAAAACATAATCTGCTAAAATTGCCTGAGGGCCTGTTTATATACACTCCCAGGATTTCCCCGTGGCTGGCCATTGGATGGTTTAAACAGCCTGCTGGCCCCCAGTTGGATAGGCCAGAATCGTACCCTTCTGTTATTCTCCAGCCTCAAGCTCCCACACCCTACACCTGTCTGCAATTGACTATGCTTGGGAGCTTGATCAGTTTCTGCATGGCTGAAGCTTGGCTGGAGCTAAGGCAAGCTTGGATCCTTCCTCTCTTTTATTCATATGCTCCAAAACTAAGGCAGTTCAAAGGTTACTCTAAGAACACAATACTCTAGTTATGCCATCCATGTCTGTATTCCCAAGCCTGTGCTACCTGTGAAGCTCAGCTTTGATTAGGAAAGAGAAAGAAGGAGGTGGAGTGGAAGGAAGGAAGGAGGGAAGGAAGGAAGGAAAAGAGACTTTTTTTACCGTTTTCACTGCAGAAATCCTGACAGCCTTCATAATGAAATAACTTTCACACATAGTTTCCATAATGACAAGTGATGGCAGGCACTGATCGACAGTCATGGTGATTTGTCTTCAATCTACCTCTCTACACAGTTCCATTTTAGAGCTGTCCAGAGGCACTTTCAAGCATTTGGTTACAGGGCGCCTCTGACTTTTGCAACGACACCTGGTTGATCCATAGATCCAGCTTCTGAGGGAGCTGCGTGCGTCTTTCCAAAAGGCACAGTGCTCCTTGCAACAGAAAGGAACCCCTCCATTACATCGCTCATCTGCCCTAACGAGATCCATGCATCCCACATGGTTGAAATGCTTTGTGGGTCTGCTTCAAAGATGTCTGGTGATGTGCCACAGAGTTTAGCAGATCAAGGGGTCTTTTGCTTGAAAAAGATGGTGTGCCGCCAAGATTCCAAAATGGACGCACCAAACACCTTTTATATGAAGAAAGGATGGACCTTGCCAGAAAAACTCTGTCCTCAAGAGGCCATTTCCTTCTCATATTTTATGGAGGAAGATCTATGTTAGCTAAATTGAAGAAACCAATATTCTTGCTATGTGGTCCACATTTTTTATTGCACAGTAAATTGTGTTTACCTTTTCTGTACACCTTGGTTTTTGGTTACCACATACCTCAGATCTTTTGGAAATATGACCAATAATAACAACAAAATGAGGAAAAGACAGAAAATCCAAACATTCTGTCACCTGAACAGAGACAAATTTTGCTTATAGAAGGACCCTTTCTGCTTTTTCTATGAATGGACATTTCTTCACTAAAAGCTTTTTATGGAGAGATGGGCATGAAATAGAAAAAAAAGCATTTTGTTTTGTTTCCTTTCCAATTTCATTTTGTTTTAGTATTAACAATTTTTTTAAAAAATCATAACAAAATTAAGCAATACAAAATGATTCATTATATTATATTATTTTTCCCCTACAGGTACCCAACTAATAGTTCAATAGTCAGGGGAATATATTAGAAATTGCATTCTATATGCAGAGAGGTGGGATCTAGGAATGGACTATGTACCAGTAACATATTGTGATTAGAGATGGGCACAAATAAAAAAAATGGCATTTTGTTTGTCGTTTGTCGTTTGGAGGGTCCGTTTCGGTTCGTTTCCGTTTTTCATGAATTTTTGCAGAAAATTTGTTTTCATTTTCGTTCGTTTCGTTACCGTTTTGTTACCATTTAATTCAATTTTTTGTGATTTTTTTAGGATTTTAAGCAATTCACTCATATTGCAGTAACGGAAACGAAACGCACAACAAAATTTCTGGTGTTTCTGTTTGTTTTGTTTCATTTTAGAGACAAAATTCGTTTGTCGTTTTGTTACGTAATGAAACGAAAAAATGAAAACGGAAACGAAAAATTGTTCGTTTCGTGCCCATCTCTAATAGTGATACGTCTGGAAAGAAATGGGTTGTCAGATATATCAGTGCAGATGATGTTTTTATGTTGATTGGGAAAGATCCCACACAAAAAAAACCCATATGAAATCAAGAGGATATGATAAGATCTGGCTTCTTTTACCCATAAACCTCTTTTATTTAAATTTAAAGATATTGGATTGGCTGGTGGCTCAGCGTTCTACATCTCAATCCAACATTACAATTTATTCTGACATATTGTCTGACTCACCATGAGTGATCCTCCACCATCACTCTAGCTGTTTTGTTATCCAGCTTCTTAAAAAAAACTGGTTGCCAGAGAACGAACTGGTTGTGAGAGGGTGGCCAGATGTCCAGGGTATAAATCAAATAAATAAACATGTTACTGTATGCAGAAAGGGGACAATAATGGTGATTGTGTCAACAATCTGAACAATTTACCCATTCTGTAGGATCTTAAAAGAATCATTGGTCATGGCTATGGGGAAATCCCTCAGTCATCAGTTATGGCAATAAGGTAACCTTTCAATGCAATAGAGTGCTAGATAGTTTGCATAGATTTTTGACTTCTTGTTATTCAATTGGTGTTTGGGCTACAAAAGATAGTGCTCTAAATATTGTTGTATTTCAAGTCCAATCAGCCCAGACACTAGAGTAGAGAAAAACAGGCAGTAATAGAAGTGCAGTAGGACCCCCATATCTACTGATTCACTAACCCGATTCAGTTATCCATGGTTGGCAGAGGAAAACATTAAATAAATAATTCAGCAGCCACAAAGCAAGCTACTGTCACAAAAACAGCAGCAGTAAAACAAGCTACAGTCGTAAAACAGCAGCCATAAAGCACACTACTGTTGCAAATCAGCAGCCGTAAAGCAAGTTACCATCACAAAACAGCATTTTTGGAGGTTTTGGCATTCTCTCTTATCCACAGTTTTCATTATCCACAGGAAGGCCTGCAACCGATCCCTAGCAGATACCAGGGTCCTATTGTAGTCTGAAAAGTTCCACATATTTGTCACCAAATCATTATGTCCAAGAAAAGAATTGGCACCAAATACTCCACATTCCTAGTTCCTCAGAATCTCCTTCTAGGCTTGTCAAGCCTTTGGCTTATCACAGACTGAATAAACTTCTAAGTATTTTTTCTACTGACATTGTGTGAGACCAAGAAGTCAAGCAGGGAGCCAACTAGAACCATCATCACGTCAACAATGTTGGTTTGATGAATCACGTAATTTTGCAGGCATGTTGGAAAGGGCTCTAACTTCCCTTTCACATTCTATATTTATTCTCATTAGTTCAACATTTTCATTTAGAAACAGAACCCATCACCTCTGTCAAATCAGTATGTTTACCATTAAATCTACCTCTAATTTTTAATGATAGGCCTCTAGAGAAATCAGAAGTGCTTAATAATTCCTTACTAGCAATTCCACCAGTATTTTCTGCGTGAAGCTTTTGATGTGTCAGACAAATGTCATCTTTTGACAAGGAGTAAATAAATGCTTCAAAACTTTCCCTGGAGAACCAAAAATGTAGCTGTCACATTGAAGATAATGCATTTAATCTCTTTGCTCTGTTATAACAATTTTAATATTTCTTTACTGTGTGATGTTCTCCAAAGCACATCTTGAGGAAAACTCTTATATTAAATAAGCTTTGAAAGACCAGAAACTTTCCCCCTCCAAACAGTTAGATTAAAATACTCAAAATACTTGTGATTGGCCAGTGAAGGAAGAGATCTATGTGTATTGGCTTGGCTGAGGTATGACTACACAATAAGGGGAATTAACTTACATTCTCTGCAAAGTCTCACTAAGACACTTGGTTCCCCTCAACATAAGTGTTCACACACACACACACGTGTGTGTGTGTGTGTGTGTGTGTGTGTGTGTGTGTGTGTGTGTGTGTGTGTGTGTGTGTGTGTGTGTGTTGTGTCGTTACAGTCGTGACCGACTCTTCGTGACCCCATGTCCATGGAGTTTTCTTGGCAGGAATTACTGGTGTGGCTTGCCAGTTTCTACTCCAGGCGCCTACATCACCTGGTATTTCCTGGTGGTCTCCCATCCAAGTACTAACCAGGGCCAGCTCTGCTTAGCTTCCAAAATCAGGTGAGATTGGATGTGCTCAGGGCATCTAGGCAGCGTTCACACAGGTAGAGATGGAAAAAACACATCCTTTTAATTGCAGTTCCATTTGAAGTGCCTGTAGGAGTCACAATTTAAAGGAACTCTTGGAAGAAGACATTCCATCTCCAGTTATTCTATTTCCTTATCTTATCTTGTGGAAGGAGTAGCTCGTTCACACTTGTTGAAAAGTAGCCCTGACAAGTGCTTTGTACTTGAGTGAGAAGTGGATGGGAAAAGAAGACAGCTTCTGGGATTTTCCTTTGTGTGGTGTTACGTCGTGAATGGTAGTGAGTAGAGATGGGCACGACTTGAAATTTTTTTTTTTCGAGTTGTCGTTAGTCGGGCCAGTCCCGTTTCGGGTCGTTTCCGGTTCTCGCGAAAATTCGCAAAAATTAGTCGGTTCGTTTTTTCGTTGTCGTTAGTACTGGTTTTTTTGGGGGGGAGCGGGCTCCTGGAGGCACCTCTGTGGGGTGGGTGCCTCCTCTGGCCCGCTATAAAGGGAAAGTGGGCTCCTGGAAGCACCCGTGGGTGCCTCCTATCCTCACCCACTAGGAAGGGGAAGCAGGCTCCAAGAGACCCCTCTACATGGGGGTCTCCCTTCCTCACCTGCTGCTGCTGCAAAATGCTATGCAATAGCCATATGGATATTGCATAACAGAATGTGCAGACAGTGAGACCAGTGTGAGAGTGATAGAATCATGCCTTCCCTGCACAAGGCTCTCGCACCACCATGTCTCACACAGAAGGGAATTGTACTTGCTGCGTGTAGTGCAATGCAAGCAAGTAGATCTGGCTTTAAGGTGGCTTAGTGCAAGGGCTAGGGTTAGGCTAGTGACGGGTAAGGTTACGGTGGGCTAGTGGGTTGCACCTCTGGGTGCCTCTCTGACCCACTAAGAAGACAGTCTGTGACGTATGGGTACGGAGTCAAGGGTTAGGGTTAGGGCTAGGGCAGGTTTTAGGGGGCTTTTTGGCACATCCCAGAAGTCTCCATGGCCAAGTGGCCATGCAACTGGTGGGATGGCTCCAAAATTTGCATGGTCGTCCACTCCCACATGGCTGGCCACTCGGCCAGCCCATCCAATGCGCAGGTGTAAAATAAAATAAAATAAAATAAAATCAATGGAGGACAGAGGAGGAGAGGAGAGACATTTTGTTGCAAGAAAAAACCCACTGCTACTGTGAAAAATCTGGCAGTTTATAAATTTTCGCGTGTTTCTGTTGTGCTTGTGTGTTTTTGGACCACGATTTCAAAAACAATATTGCGTTCGCCGGCCCATTTTGGATCCCCCGCCCGCACTGCATGGCATGGCGATGGCGACTCGCGAGTCCGGCTGCCCAGGATGGGGGGAAGGCGGGACCCCCCCTCCAGAAACCACCCCTCCGGTTGGTGCCCTGCGCCCTTAGTCAAGCAGGCATTTTTCCGCCTGCTTTTTTGGCCCGGGAATGGGTGGGGGAGAGTTTAAAAGTTTTTTCCTGTGCCGTCCGTGCCGCTTGCTTGCGCTTTAATTGCGGCGGCCGGCGGCCGGCGAGACTGGGCTTTTTGCTGGCTGCGAGCCTGCGGCGAGTCCCACAGAGCAGCCCACTAGGACGGGGGATGGGGGGGAGGCCGGGGACCTCCAGAAACAACCCCTCTGGTAGGTGCCCTGAGGCACGGCAGGCATTTTTCCGCCTGCTTTTTGGCCGGGAACCGGGTTTTTTTAACTTTTAAAAACTTTTTTTTGTGCCGCGTGGCATCGCGCGATGCAAGGAACGAGCACGACAAATCAGACCAAAATTGTTCATTCGTCGGTTCGAGCTCGAAGTCTGGGGGAGTAATTCCCGTTACCGTTACCGTAGAGTAATGGAACCGAGTAACGGAAACGGAAACGGGAATACCGCTAAGTCATGCCCATCTCTAGTAGTGAGCAGAAGAGGGTATCCTGTAGACCAGTGGGTCTCAACCTGTGGGTCCCCAGATGTTCCTGGACTTCCACTCCCAGAAAACCTGGCCAGGTCAGCTAGTGATGGAAGACTTCTGGGAGCTGCAGTCCAGGAACATCTGGGGACCCACAGGCTGAGAACCACTGATGGAGTCCATCTCGACTGCTGCCATTGGTGTTGTCAGCATTCAGGCTGGGCCTTTATAAGTAAACCTTGGTAACCTCTTTTCCTGTTGGCAATGCGGGCACAATATTGAGCGGCAATATTGGGCTATTTCCTGACATTTTTCTTTCTTTCTTTCTTTCTTTCTTTCTTTCTTTCTTTCTTTCTTTCTTTCTTACTTACTTACTTACTTACTTACTTACTTACTTACTTACTTACTTACTTTTTTAGCCACCCCACTACCAAGTGGTCTCCGGGCGGCATACAATGATATCTTAACATATTTAAAGTTTCTGAATGATGGATGGAGAAGCACGATTTCCCACATTCATAAAACTGAAGCTTTTGAGGAATTAGTTGCATCTTAAAAGTGTTGTTTATGTTGTCCGTTGTAAACGGGGGACTTGTATAAATATTGGTTTGTAACATTTAAGTCATAGCTCCATTGGTTGCCACACAGGCTGAGTTTGTGCGTAGGAGCAGATCTCTGTTGATGGTGACGAGTGTATGGGCCTAGACCAGGAGTGGGGAAACTGACAGTGGTGTTCTTGGCTCAGCAGGGCCAGTGCAATCTCCCCCAGCAGGTGACAATGGGTGAATCTCTCACACAGTGGCCTTATAAATGGGGGTGTACCATATATTTTTCTTGATTCTAGCTGTCGTGTGGGGTTGGGAGGCTGCCACTGACTAGCATGCATGCAGGTCACCCAGTGCTAGGATCTGCTCCTTATGCTATGCCACAGCTTTTCTTCTTTACCCAATCCAAGTTACGGCCTATTATCCACTCATAATTCACTCTGCATTAAAGCGGTTAAATTGCGTATGTTGCTATATTTTGTTATTTGCTATGCAGGGAGCATGGGGTCATCTTGCCATGGCGCACGAGTAGAGTTGGGCACGAAATGAACTTTTTTCCGTTTCCATTATTTGTTATTTGTTTCGTTACGTAACGAAACGAATAACGAACAATGTGATGAAATTGGAACGAACAGAACAGAACCACGAAAATTAGGTTTGTTACGTTTTGTTTTTCATTAATGGTGACATGCAATGAAATGTGCTGTTTTAAATGTTAAAAAATGCCCTGGACATCCATAAAAACTCAACAATAATTATTTATACTGTCTGATAATACCTACCGGGGGGTTGGGGTCCTTAAAACGTTTGTTTTTGTCTTCTCCCATCATGATGTATTTGTTCTTTTCCCTTTAAGGATGACAAAATGGATGTCGCCAGCCACAAAATGGTGGCAAGCCATGTTATAGGATCATGTAAATTCTTGGACAACTTCAACCAATAGCATGCCCAGGTTGCAGACTGGGCAGGTCTGGCAGCCACAGAGGGCATAAAAAGCTCTGGCAGCCCCCGTCCTCCTTGCAGTCTCCGGTGGGAGTTAGGGTGGGATTGTTGTCTCTGTGACTCGTTATTTTCACTTTAGGCCAGCCAGGCAGGTGTGTGTCTCTGTGTTCCTGCCGGCTGCAGCCTGGCTGTTAGGGGAGAGAAAGAAGAGCTTTCTCTCTAGCTTCAATCCTGCAGCCTCCCTGTGTGCATGCGTGCGTACCTCTTGGTGAGTACTCTCCCCTGCCCCACAATGCAGTCACTCTGAGGCTGCCTTGCACCCTGGGCAATGCCCGCTGCTGCCTTTGCAGCCTCCCTGCATACCTAGTCTATAGTGTGTCTCTGCCAGCATATATTTTTTTAGTGTTTTCCCTCTGGTCTGGGGCGTTGGGGATGCCCGCACACGGAAATGCTTTAAAAATCGCACAAAAAGCGGGTAAAAACAAAAATGAATAAACGAATAAGTGAAAATGATTTTTTTCAAAAATTCACAAAAAATGAAAACGAACCAAAATGAACCCCCTCAATGAAAAATGAAAAACCGAAACACATTTTTTTCGATTTGTGCCCATCTCTACCCATGACCTACATCGGCCATATAACAAGAAACCCAAAGCACAGATACTTGCCGATTAATGTACTGGATCGCTCCAGCTCTGTTATCTTTGATTTACAGCCCTCCTTTCTCCCAGAATTAGGACCGAAGACAACCAGATTAAAAACAGGTACAGATAAAGCTGTGGGAAGGGGGTGAGGTGAAATACAATGAAATGAATTCAAAAGTACTGGACTGAAAAGGAGATGGGGTAGGCGGGGATCACACATTACCCGCTGAAGGGCTGGTCTAGCCTTTCGTCATGAGGAGCTTACATTTGGCCTGGTCCCAACCTGAATAAAGCCTGATGACATCCACTGTATTCAGGGCCTGAAGCTGCAGCCCCACTGCCTGCATTCTAACCAAGTTGTTTCCTGTGTAATATGTTTTCTATATCAGTAGTGCCAGTTACAATCCTGCGTTCAGTGTGTGCAATGCCATTAGCGATTGCAAAGGCACAGACAAAAGGAATAACCAATGTAAACCTCAATATCCTCAAAGGGTTCTAGAAAACGGCAGCAGGGTTCCTTCCATCCCATAAAGAACAGGCCTGCCTGTGAAATTCCCCCTGCTGTCAACCAACATTATGAACAGGAATCATCTGCAAAGCTGGAATCTGATGAGGGCCTCTCACTTCTATTCGTATGTCTCCAAACAGAGATAACAAATGACAACCTGTTAAAATTACTCTGAGTGAATATGTATCTCAGGACTGGAGACGTTCCCCGAGCGAAAATACTGTGCTGACATTTATAAACAACTTCTGGAATAAATCATATACGTTTACAGCAATTGCCATGCTTCAAATGTGGTTGTGTGGCAGCCCAAAATAGCACTGTCCGTGTACAAAGAAAAGAGGCC
Organism: Phrynocephalus guinanensis; assembly: GCA_037367245.1. Lineage (NCBI taxonomy): Eukaryota > Metazoa > Chordata > Lepidosauria > Squamata > Agamidae > Phrynocephalus > Phrynocephalus guinanensis. Next base: position 30,620,527 of record CM074732.1, on the reverse strand, counting down.
AGCGGGCTTGAGGGAACACACAAGTGCACAGAGAAATAGAAAATAAATGAGGCTGGCTTAAGGCAAGGGCGTGGGGAGGAAGCCCTGTATGGCCAAATAAAGACTGCATACATTCAAAGAGAGGGAAGGTTGAATAATATCCCATTTGGAGGGGCCATATGAACCTATAGCCAGGCCCCTAGGCACTCAGGCCTTCCAGGGACTCTCCAGCTCTTCAGGCATTTCATAAGAACATAAGAATATAAGAAGAGCCCTGCTGGATCAGGCCAAAGGTCCATCTAGTCCAGCTTCCTGTATCTCACAGTAGCCCCACCAAATGCCTCTGGGAGTGCACAAGACTAGATCTCTGTTCCTCGATATCACTCCCCTGCATCTGGTCCTTGAAGTACCCTGGTTTTAAGCCTGGAGATTACACATCTCCATCATGGTTTGTAGCCGGTGATGACCTTTTCCTCCAGGAATCTGTCCAATCCCCTTTTGAAGGCATCCAGGCCAGATGCCATCACCACCTCCTGTGGCAGGGAGTTCCACAGACTAACAACATGCTGGGTAAAAAATTATTTTCTTTTGTCTGTTCTCACTCTCCCAGCCCTCACTTTGAGTGGATGTTCCGTAGTTCTGGTATTTTGTGAGAGGGAGAAGAGTGTCCCTCTCTCCACTTTACTCATGCCCTGCATTATTTTGTACGTCTCCATCATATCCCCCCTCAGGCGCCTTTTTTCCAGACTAAAGAGCCCCAAATGTTTTAGCCTTTCCTCATAAGGGAGGTCCCCCAGCTCAGTAATCATTTTAGTCACCTCACTGTCTGTCCCTGGTACAGTCTTTATTTATTTATTTATTTATTTATTTATTTATTTGATTTATATACCCTCTGTCAAGCCCTGGGGCCACTCTCTGTGAGCAACAACCATAAAAAAGTATACACTATAAACAATCAGAGACTGCAGTACACAGGCCTATATCCATTTTGAGGCCCCCCTGAGGTGTTCTATACACATTTTTTTTTAAAAAAAAACATTTTTAATGTGCAAATAGGACTTTTCAGTGAGCATTGCAATATCTCACCTTTTCCCCTCCAAAAATGCAGAATGTTTTCTTGTTCCACATATGGCTGACCAAAATGGGATTGTATAGTTTCTGCAATATGCCACGGGGAATTGGGGAAGTTTTTACCAATAAATGTATCACAGAAGTGCACAAAATTAGGTGGAAGACTAGGATATATTATGTACATGTTGAGTGCAAAATGCCTTTAACTAGTGGAGTCCTAGAATGCCTCGGGGGGGGGGAGATGGTCCCTGTGTCCCCTAGTCAGCCTTATGAATAATACGGCCTTAGTATTTGGGTGTTCATGAAAGGGTTAATTTAAAACATGAGCAGGGAGCGAGTTCTAGTCTACTGGGGCAGGCCGAAGGCAGAGTAAAACTCTCTCCTGTTGCTCCAGGTGTTCTGTACAGAAAGAAACTCCAGGCAGCACCATTTCCTTGTAGGTCTCATTTGAAGAACTTCTAATAATATTTCTGCATGCCTGTCCTTGATGTATCACCATGGCTTGGTAGTGTTATTTAAAGGGGGGGGGGACTTGCGGTGCAAAAATATTATTTGATGTTGGACCTGGTCGCTTACCTGGAAAAGCCAGACTTCTGTTGCACTAAATGGCCTCCAAGAATACAGCAAATGTTTTGGGTCAATCCGAAGATTTTAGTTTTACGAGTAGTTTGAAGCAGCCTGTCAAGCTACATTTAGCCTTGGCAACACAAGCACTAGAAAATGGGTTTTAGAGTCCTGCTTTGGCCACAAGCAGTGTTGCAATGAAGCAATGGGAGACCAAGGCAACCTTTTAGGACTTTTTGATTAGGAAGCCATTACCTGCTACTTCCTTAGATTTCAAAGCTAGTTCCGTACTCTTTCAAGATTAGAGATGAGAGGGGTGGGAAATGGATTTTTTGATCAACAGTACAGTATATTTTTCTAAGTAGAGATGGGGCAAATTGTTAAAACAGTGGTTTGTCATGGTTCATGGTTCATGGTTCATCAAGACTGATGAACCAAGAACCATGAATCCCGCCCCCTGTGAACCAATGAACTGACAAATTTGATTTTTTGAGGGTTTTTTAAGATGTCCCCTTGCTGTCAAAAGTAACTGACAATCTGTCCAGCATTAAGCACTTATTTCTGGCTGCCTTTGAATTCAGATAGAACCCCATCTCTCAGGTCACTATTCTTCCCTTCTCTTTTGTTTTTTTGGAAGCAGTAAGTCTGTTGAGCCCCGTTTGTCAAAGCAGTCATTTTGTTTTTAGTTTGCAGTTAATTGAATGAAGACTTTTCATTCTTTCTCCGGCTGATGTCTTAGATTGAGTTATTGAGACTGAGAGTGCCAGTTGATGAGTAAAAAGGGGTAAACTAAATTGAGGGATATGAAGCTATTCTGCTATGTGAGTTTATTTTAAATACATAAATATTAAATACATTCCTGCCCTTCTGCTGGTTATCTTTAACCAAAGATTCAAGATAAAGTGTTCTGCTTAAATACCGCCCCATACCACTACAAGTAGTCTCTGGGCGGTTTACAATTTTAATTACAGTGTGCAGGCTACACATTGCCCCCCCCCAGCAAGCTGGGTACTCATTTTACCGACCTCGGAAGGATGGAAGGCTGAGTGAACCTTGAGCCTGCTACCGGGGATTGAACCCAGGTCGTGAGCACAGTTTTACTTGTAGTACAGGCATTTAACCACTGCCATCTTTTTTGGAGCAAAAAGGAGGAGGCATACACCAATATCTCAAACAACTAGCATGCTATGGAAGCACGATGGGAACTAATGGGAGCTGCAAGAAAGAACTAAAGTGTTTTTTTGTCGAATGTCCAGAGTTGCTGATCTCTTCAGCAAGGATGAATCCTATGTGCCAAGGAAAGCTACCCCACTGCACTGAACCGTAATTCTGCATTTCAGCTTTCAGTTAATCAATGCGTCAGAAGCATCTCTGCTTAATCAGCTGCCGGGTTCGTTTATTGCTTCCCAACGTCACCCACTATGACGATTATTATTTGGTACTTAATTCCGTTTAGTCATTCAAAGGGAGAATGCGGCTTTCTCGCCAACGGACAGAAGGTGATAAATGATGGTGGTGTTTTGATTGTTAGGCTGTCAGGAGTTCCGGGCAGATGCTGTCTGTCCTAGAAGCACAGTTCCCATTCCTGCGGACCTGGGCAGTCCTGAAGCTGTTGCTTTTGCATTCTGTACGCGTGTGCGCTTTAGTGCGAAAGCCAGTAATTTTCCGACAGCGTTTACTGTCTTCTTGGAAACAGCATGTTAACAAGACTGTGTTAATGATCATGCTTTGAAAATCAGGCCCTTTGAGTTCCATTACTTGCCTTGTAACTATTATAACAATTCCCTCAACATGAGTTCCTCCCCCTTTTTTCTTGCTTACCCCTTTCCATTTCGTAGTTTATGTACAGGATGGCTCGTTTAACAACCTCTCTCTTGGGTTCTCCCAGCCTTAATTCAGCGGAAAACTCGACATAACCTATGCACCATCTGGTTATATCTCCTACTAATTTGCCTTGATAAATATATGCATGCTATGAGACACCTGCCCACCTCCCAATTTAACTGCATTCAATTACAGTTATACAGTTGGCATTTCTATTTTAGGGTCAATAGCCGAGAATTAAGATGCATACTGTACTGCTGTGTTTTTTAAAAAAAACTCCACCCACCATCAATATATTGCCCCATTGTATACAATCCATCAGTAATACCATGGTTTATGAGCATAATTCATTCTGAAAACTGCTTGTAAACCAAAATACTATTATATCAAAGCACATTTCCGCATAAGAAACAATGGAAACTCAGATGATTCATTCTGGAGTCCCATAGACCACACACAGTACATACTGTACACACAAAATGCCAAAACTCACAAAAGAAGTTGGCTAGAAGTCCATGTTCACACTGTGTTTTTAATGTGACAATACTAAAGTGCAATTTGTAGCCCTATACACACTTGACTAGCTGCCCCAGGACTGGAAATGGTTTGAAAAATAAGAAAGGATGTTGAAAACAAATTAAATATAAAGACAAATATAAAGAAAAATAAAATCCTAATCTGCACTCCCCTTTGAAAACCATGGCTGATACGAGACCTCCATTCCTCCCCCCCCCTGCTTTGGAGGCTGCCTGAGGTGGAATGTTCCAATCACCCATAATCCAGTACGGGTGAGAGAGAGAGAGAGAGAGAGAGAGAGAGAGAGAGAGAGAGAGAGAGAGAGCATTGGCTCACTTGTGATAATGTGACCTGCTCCAGTGCTTGTATTGCGGGACATTGCATGTTGATCAAGGCAAAATTTAGAAGAAATGTTTGCTTGCCTTAAAAAACACTCTTAAACCAAAGTACATTTAAACCAAGATACTACTGTACTTGAATTATTCTAGCAAGTGAAATGCAGCCAGAAACCTAACCCATCGCCAGCGAGCTCTGTAGTTTGGGTGTGTGTTCTACTGTGATGAGGAAGAATGCAAGATCTCACTTGCTTTGCCCTCAGCTTGTCATTATCCAAATCAATCTATTTTGTAGATAGCCCACATGAAACATTTGAACAACCATGACACAGGTCAGCAAAGCAGCAGTACTCTAGCAGGAAATGCACGACACACCAATGTGTTTGTATCCGATCAGCATTCCCGCAGTTCATGGAAATGGTTCTCTACAACCCCTTGTATTCTGTGCAAAATATGTAGGTTTTATGCAAAACACAGGGAAGTCTTTAAAGCAGAGAGAGAGAGAAAAAACACTGTTAAATTTGTTGTTGTTGTTGTTGTTGTTGTTGTTGTTGTTGTTTTGCTAATAATGCTAGTGGAAAATAAATAAATGGTATGCTTGTCCTCAGGCTGGGCAGGACTGAAAAATCTTGGAGCTGTAAATTGAGAGACCCCCCCCCCAAATCAAGGGCAAATATTTGTTACATCACAAGCAACTGGCGGGCCACAATCCCAAGAGAATGTGGTTAAATGTTTAAAAGGGCTAATCTGCAAAAAATGTTGATGATTTTATCCTCTGTTGAAAAGAAACAATAGCTGTATGGTACAAATTTGCTTCAATAGCCTTCATTCACTGAAAAATGAATTTAAGGGGAGAGAGTTTTTGCTAAAACTGAAAAATGTTCTCTCCCATCCTTTGGTGATCATTTGTTTAAGGGGGCAAAAGGGGAAGGGGATATGAAGGCCTAGGGGTGCTGGTGTCCCACAGTACATGGAAGAACTGCCTCCTATCCATAAATTGCCCCACATCCCCTAAGGATACAAGGGAACATTTGGATCAAAAATATTTAATATATTTATGGTGTGGTGGGCATGAAAGACAGACCATATTCTCAATCACTGCTGCAATGGATTCTTGTCATCATTCCCCCCTCTAAAAAAACACACAATATGGGGCAGTTTTTATTCCATTACATTACATTATCCAGAGGGGAAGGGTACCTTTCCCAATATTCTAGATTTGTGGGAATCATTTTTATCCCTGCTACCCTGGAAAGTGGCTGAAATCTAGGTACCTCACAGAATACAAATGCTCCTTTGTCAATGTTGGGTGATGGCCTAAGTGTTAGATCTGCTTCCATCTCGACTCCGTAACAGAACGTGATAGCTGAGGAGCAAAGGTGTAGCTAAGGTTTGGAGCGCCCAAGGACAAAGTCAGTTTTTGCCCCCCTTATGCTCCCCAACTGCATCTCACCCACTGAACAAGGGGTCCAAATCCTGGGGGAACAGTGGGGGAGGGGAAGAATGGTCTCTCTTTCTCATGCCCTCTTTGTGGGTCTCCTTTCCAGTTAAGGCTCTCCAGTGCGAACCGCACTGAGTGCGGATAGCGCCAAGCAGGTGGCTGTTTTTTATCAAGCATCACCTCCGTAGCACGCTTCCCCCTCCTCTTTCTCCCCAGCTTAGGCTTGGCGATCATTAGCCTGGAAAAAGGAGAAGAGGGAAGCAAGCAATGGTTTTTTTTTCAAGCAGCACATCTGTTGGATGCTTCCCTCTCCTCCTTTCCCTGGGCTAACAATCGCCAAGCCTTAGCGGGGGGGGGAGGAAGGAGGAGGGGGAGCAATCGACAGACGTGCTGCCTGAGAAAAAAAATGCATCACCTGCTTCCCTCTCCTCCTTTCCCCCGACTAAGGATCGCCAAGCCTTAGCAGGGAGAAAGAGGAGGGGGAAGCATGCTACGGAGGTGAAAGGAGGCCTGCAGGTGGGATGGAGCATGGCTTCTACCTCCTGCTCCCCCTGCAGGCACCCCCAGATTGCTGCATGCCCCAGGGCAAATGCACTCTTCCACCCCTCCCTAGTTACACTAGTGCTGAGAAGTCAAGTGTCCCATCTGAGGAGATGGAGATATGATTATAAAGGTACACATTCCTTCATTCTCTCTCTTTTGAAAAAAAAATCTTAATGGATGGGAATATTGGGGGAGGGAGACTTATGACTGAACCTATATGAAAGTGAGAACCTGCCTACATTTCTCAAAAAAAACCCCACAATATGTAGCATTTTAATTTTAGCCGACTTGAATCACATGGTTTTTGAGTTGTTTCCTCCAGTTGTACTGTGGAATTGACACACTCCCGATTAAAGCAGCTGTAAGGTTCACGATGAGCTTAACTCAATGAAGAAAACTGTGTCCTAACAAAAATGGCTCTCTGGTGGCTGTTTATTACAACTTGCTTCCTAAGAGAATGAAACAGCTCAGAGGAAAATGGATAACGCTTTTTGGAATTCATTGTGTGAATGTGAAGTTCTGTGCAGTGTGACCAGGCTCTGAGGCAGGCCAGAGAGAGACCGAATGGTCTATCTTTGACTCCTCCTTTGAATAAATGCTGTTGGTAGGCATTTTGCCACTTACAAACAAATCTTGTAGCAGGAAGTGAACTCAAAAAGCTCAGTTGCTTCTTAATTTATCAGGTTGTCCAGGTCAGTGCCTGTCTCCCTCAATTTTCCTCCCCACTACTCTTAGCAGTCTGTTTAATATTGCATTACTTTTAATTAAACGTCTGACTAGAGTCCCAGTTCTGTCACAGCTACATAGAGCAGATCTCCACCTATGCAACCATCCATTTTATTAATTTCTCAATACAGCATTCCCCCCACTCCTCCTCCTCCTTACATACCCAAGGATCCATCAGTCTTGCAAATGAAAGGCTCCATTCATTTTTGAAACAAGTTCTCATATTTTAAAGGGGACTGATAAGGGGCTCTCCATTCTGCAGAGGGATTTAGAGATAACCAGTGTTGAAATCATTCATCTACTCCATCATTTGGCTTTCTGATGACCAAAAAACAGCAACTCTATCTAATGACACCAACCTTATCTAATGACCAGGGCTCTAGCTCATGCGTTCACGCCGAGACTGATTTCAAAACCTTTACATCTTTCATGGATGTGTTAGTGTCTGCAGCGGCTCTCCGTCAGGAAAAAATGAAATCAGTAATTCTTTTGAGACTCCCAAATAATTCAGCTAAGTTAATTTATAGAGAGGAGTTTTGCCATTTGTGGGCTTTGAAGGGCTGAACATTTGTGATGACAGTAATATTGTCTACCTGGCTTCTCTGATTTGTGGAGCAGATTTGTCTCCGCAATCACATGAATGTCACTTATCTTCTGCATGTTTCACAAAGGCAGCGTATCCCATTCCTGTACAATATGACCCAATCCATACCTCATGAAACTAATGTGAGGGTAATAACTTCCACTAAATCTCAACTGAGGGTCAAACTAAACGACACAGCACATATTTAGAGGCAGTGCTCCTCCAAGTGTGGTGAATGAGGTAAGTCTATCACTTGACCTGATTTTCTACAACAGCGTATCATGCATTTGCCATGATTTTGCTTTGGGATTGGTTATCAGAAGGTAACCTTCTTCTAAAGTAATACCTTGGTTTATAAGCACAATCCATTCTGGAAACATGCTTGTAAACCAAAACACATTTATATCAAAGCATATTTCTCCACAAGAAATAATGGAACTCAGATTATTCTTTCTGAGGTCCCATAGACTGCATAGTGTACACACAAAATGACAAAACTCACAAAAGAAGTTGGCTAGAAGTTCATATCCACACCATGATTTATGTGCCTGGCTGTGGAATCTGTTCGGCTTAGAACTAACAACTTGATTTTACTCTGTGTTTTTAATGTGACAATAATAAAGTGGAATCTGTAGCCCTATATGCACTTGACTTGTTGTCCTATGACTAGATAGGAATGGTTTGAAAAAATAAGAAATAATGTTGAAAACAAATTAAAGAAAAATATATAGAAAAATAAAACCCAAAACTGCAGTCCCCTTTGAAAACATTCCTGGCTGATGAAGGAGAAACCTCTATTACTTTCTCCTCCCTCGACTTTGGAGGCTTCCTGACACTGAATATTCCAGACAATCACCCACAATCCAGCAGGGGGAGAAAGAGCCATCATTGGCACACTTGTGATCATGAGACCTGCCCCAGTTACTTGTATTGCAAGATATTTCTTGTTCAGCAAGGCAAATTTTAGAAGAAATGCTCTTAAACCAAGTTAGTCTTCAACCAAGGTACAGTGGTACCTCGGATATTTATTTATTTATTTATTTATTTATTTATTTATTTATTTAATATACTGCACCATATAGCTACATGGCTACTCTGTATTTAATTTGTTCTGCATGTCAATTTGCTAACAAAAAAATTCATTATCCGAAACATTGTTTCCCATTGAAATGAATGGGAAACTGATTAATTAATGGAAACTGATTAATTCCGGAAGTCCGAAAAAAGGCAAAAAAAAAAATAAGCTGACCTCTTCATAAGGTGCACTTTAAAGGCATGCAGTGCTGGAACACCACCTTCACCTGAACACCCTCCTGCAATTGCAATGAAAACATGGAAAAAAGAAAGCAGCAATACTACCCCCAGCCTATTTCTGCCCAACATGCAATGAAAAGTAGTGCAAAGATGAATAAAGGCGAGCTCCAAAACAAACGCCAGGTTGTTCCTGCCAAAAGCGCAATCGAAGCCAATGCAAAAATACAAAAGAAAGCAAGGAGACCTCAGCTCCCTACCTTTCCAAGTCTGAACGGTCCAAATCCCTCAGCAAATAATGTCCACAATGGCACCAAAACGTGATGAAAAAAGTGCTCCAACTCCTCCCACCCCTCCACAAACTACAGGGGGGGCAATGCATCCTGGATAGACTTTTTTTCACAAAGCATTATGAAAAACTTGTTATCTGAGGCAGCCCATAGGAAAAAATTGTTATCCGAAACATCCCTGTTCTTGGAAATTCCAATTTGATATCTGAATTATTCATTTTCAGAGGTATTCGCTATCCATGGTATAACTGTATTACTGAATGGTTGTTCAATATTTGACGGTAATACAATAACGGCAAGGAAATCAAATTAATTGCAAGGAATGCAGATTTCTTTTTTCATCTCGTTCAGTTCTAAATCAGCCATCTGTAATCCAGACATAGGAACATATAGAAATATACTGTACATGAGGATGATGCAAAACCAAAATGGAAGCAGAAGAACTCTTGCGCCAGCAGGTGAACAAATCACCAAACAGCAAAAGCGGGGCTGTTCCAGCTTGACAGGTCTTGTTAAAGATTCAGACATCTCACCTACCCACTCCTTATTTCCATGGTGTTCTCTGAATCCCGATTGGCAGCTGGCAGCCCTTATTGTGAGACTTCTGGTCCTGTTTGATAGAATAATGAGGAAATGTTACACACCGGAATCAAACAGAGGTAGCATTTCCTGATAGAGGAAATCCCTTCTTTTCATGGTCCTCTCTTTCAGAAAAAAACAAACACATTCAGTTTTTGAGGGGCTCTATCAAAAATTAAATGCCCAAAAAAGGGAAGGAAGAGTCTCTTTTGAGTCTCCCTACCCAACTGAGGTTAATTTGAAAACCTCGATCTTGACACTTTATCTAACCAGATACTGAAAAAGTCTTAGCTAATCTTAGTTGCACAAGTACTTTTGTTTTCTCCGTATGGGGGGAAAATCTATATCTTTTTGAAATGCAGTATGTGGCAGAAGCTATTTCCTCGAAGTTGAAGCCGAAGAAAAATCTGGAGGAGGGCAAGATCTATTACTGTTTCCTTTCCCCCACTATTGTACTCGCTCATTTTTAGTGGTTCTTCAAAGAGGGGAACAGATATTAGCAAAAAGGGAATTACTAGAAGTTATTGCTCCATGTGAATGTGAGGAACTAGCCAGGAGGCATGGGGAAAGAGCTAGATTTCATTCTCTCTCTTTGGTGGTTACTTCACGTACCTCCGCGTGCTGCGTTGAGCTTGGCTCCTATCTGAATTTGGATGCAGTCACATGATCTAAAACCTGGGCTGCCCCTCTTTCCTGTGTACTCACGTGCATGCTGGGTGAAGGCAAAGGCATTCCAGCCTCACGTCTTGATGCACATCGAAATGAAGTTTTCCTTTGCTTTCCGCTGGTTCAGTAACCAGTTCCTTGCTTCCATTTTTTGGTCTTTCAATTAATCGACGCTCTCCCGTCGTTTTTGCGTTCCGCATTAATTTCCTATCTGCCTATGCTTTTGTGCAAGCAATCAACGGCAAAGTCCATAGGTGATCCTCCCTGTTACGCTGGAAAAGTCTTCTAGATTCGAATCGAACAGAACCGCACGTACCATCAATTCGAATCCAGAAAGTGGATTGAGCTGATTCCCGAGGTCAAGGAAGGGAATCAGTCAGCCCACTTGGAGCGCACTTCAGGGGTCGTGGTCAGGGTGAGCTCGCATTGAATTCGCAGGTATGTGAAGATCTATCTAAGGCGAACTGGTACGCAGCGGGGCGGCACTGAGGTCAGAGAGGTACGTGAAGTAACCGCCTCTCTCTCTCTCTCTCTCTCTCTCTCTCTCTCTCTCTCTCTCTCTCTCTCTCTCACACACACACACACACACACACACACACACACACACACACACACACACACACACACACACCCTTAAGTGGCTGCAGAGAGGGCCCAGGGACATAATTTGCTCATCTCTCCTCTCTGCATCGTCCCAGTTGATTTCAAAATACATGTTCTAGTATATGCGTTGTATTCTATTTAAGTGCCAAACAAAGAATATAAAGCAAAGTGAATGCCGAAGGATGATCAAGTCAGCTTTTAAAAAAGCAAAATCGTAGATACCACTTTCATAAATTCTCCAGATATCTACATGGGTGCACTAGTCTTTCAACAATCATGCTTAAAAATGAAGTTGAAACCCAGCCTAGATTTCTCAAGAGAAAGAGCTAAGGACAAAAGGTAGGAGGATAGAGGATAGAGAGGGGGCTTTCTTTTTATATATGAAATTCCATGAAAGATATAATGCAAGCATTCCCTGTGGGGTATACAGTAAAGCAAAGTATTCTGTTTATATACCGCCCCATACCACTTCAAGTACTCTCTGGGTGGTTTACAGTTTAATTATGCAGGTGACACACCCCCCCCGGCAAACTGGGTACTCAATTTACTGACCTTGGAAAGATGGAAGGCTGAGTCAACCATGAGCCTGCTATCTAGGATAGAACCCCAGGTCATGAGCACAGTTTTACCTGCAGTACAGTAGTGGAGAGGGTGACGGATTAGGGTTCTGGAGAAGGAACTGTTCCACTCGGCCATGGAAACCCACTGGGGGAATGGAAGCAGGCAACACCCCCCCCCCCTTAAAGATCACATTTCCCTTGAAAGTCCTAATAGGTCTTGATGGCACAGAACACATACACACACACATTTGTGTATTAAACACCAATGCCGTCGTTGCTCAGTTGAAAGATACCTCCCAGCAACAGCAGAGGACTCTCGCTTGAGGATTCTCCCTGATTCTGATGGTAAGCAAGTGGATCTGCAGCTACCCTGAATACAAAGGTGGAGGGTATGTTTGCTCCATCTTTTGATAGGAGCACAAGCAAAGTTTAGTGTTGCAGCTTATAGGCAATGTTAATTTTATGATCATCAAAGTTCCAGAGCAATAATAATATATACTAACTGTAATCACCAAGTATCACTCTTAAGGCTAAATCGTCCTTCTTTGGTATTAAGTGGCAAAACATCTTTTTAAAAATTAGCAGAACCATTTCCCCTTCACATTCCATCATGGTTCTTCGGGTAGAGTAATGAAGTGCTTCTTAGAAATAGCCAACCATTAGAACTTGAAAGTATAGAAGAAAGGGTGAAATGCCAGTAGGCCATTTAAATGAACTGCAAGAAGAACCAAGAGTTCCATTCTCCATCCATTACAGGAGTAAATCAGGAGTCATCAGGACCCTAAACCACAGAGCAAAGAGCATCCGCACCTCCACAGAAGCCAAGAAGAAGGAGGACAGGCATCTGAATACAGCACTTGAGGCCTGTGGGTATCCAAAGTGGGCCTTCAACAAAGCACTGTGCTGACCCAGAAGAACTATGGATCAGCCTGAGATCCAGAGCCGATGGAAGAACCTGGTCATTCCCTACATAGATGAAGTGTCTAAAAAACTAAGAAATGTAGAGTCATCCACCCAAAGGACCCGACACCAAAATACAAAAGGAGCAATATAGTATATGCTGTCCAATATAGTGAGGAGTGTGCAGACCTCTACATTTGGAGAAACTAAACAGCCATTGAATAGGAGGATGGCCCAACATAGGAAGGGCAACAGTTCAGGACCAGAATCAGTGGTACACCTCCACTTGAAGGATAAAGGGCACTCACTCAAAGATGAAGATGTACACATATTAGACAGAGAAGATAGGTGGTTTGAGAGAGGGGTCAGGGAAGCCATTCATGTGACCATTGAAAACCCCTCTCTCAACAGAGGTTGGGAGCTCAGGCACAGTCTATCTGCTACTTACCAGCCAGTGACCCAGACAAATCAAAAATACTTCATGCCTCCACCACCACGGCTATAGCTAACGAGTAACGACCCATACTTTATGGATTTCAGCACCTTAGGCAATTGTTCACCTTAAGGCTATTGATACTGTTTTCTACCTAACGAGCCAATTCAGGCCATTGTTCCTCTTATGAGTTTATTTCAGACCAGGGTGACAAGAAGTCAAAGTGAACTATAAAATGGAGGACTCACAAATAGCTTTCCTCAGATTGACAAAGTTGTTTGGATGAGCAGCGAAATGTTTCAGCCTCTCAAGAAAACAAGTCCAGTTGCCATGACTCAACTTCCAGATTTTCTACTACAATGTCAACGGGGATGCAGTAGCAACAGTTGGTCAGTTTATACCCATTCTCAGGTTAATCCAATAAAATATCAATTGCAGTACAGCAATGGAACCAATTACCTCAAGATAACACTTTGTTTTAAAGAATCACATTTTCTTCCTCCTTTTTCATGGGAGGGTTCACAACCATTGCACCTTGACAGAGTGGGTGGGAGATGGTAGCTCTTGTCCGGATACCAGAATGGCTAATTACAGTCCTGTTGCTGAAGATCCCATTTTGAAATACATAATCTACTGACACACGTTGTCATTGGGAGAGGCTCAAGCCAGTGATGAACAGGATGAGAGCCAAAGGTTTTTGCCAGGTTGTGGAAGGAACAGCAAAGATGGGGCCAGCCTGGCCTCCTGTGGAAGGAAGTTCCACAGTCTCTGAGCAGAAATAGAGCATACCCTCTCCTGTGTCCTCATCAGGTAGATTTGTGAGGGTGGTGGGACTGAGAGAAAGGCATCTCCTGATGATCTTCTTTCTCTTTCTGCCCCCTCAGTGGGCCTTCAGGGAACTAAAACTATCATATGTGGAGGGCTTTTAGGCTGAGGGCAATGTGAAATTAGGTCAGGGCCCACTTGTGACCCTGAGACTACTAGTTACCCAACCTTGATCTATGCTTAAAATATGTGGTGTGAAGTCTCACTCTATTCAAAGGAGTTTCCTTCAGGAAATATGGCTAGGATTGCAGTCTGAACCCTCTCCAGTTCCACTGATAGCCATTTCCACAGAGGCAAATATCCGAACATCAAGCACATTTCTGGTTGCAATCTGTAATCTTCTACAGCAGTGCCTGGTCTTCTTCCTTCCTCACATCTGACTGAGTCCTCGTCTGTTTTAGTGTCATAGGGCCTTTTCACACGACCCCTAAGATCCGCTGGCCACTTAAATTCGGACCAGAGATCTTAGGGGTTCATTGCTCTTCCTTCCTCCCCACCACTCCGCACTTCCTGGCTCCTGTCTGCGTGAGGGGAGGGAGGAAAAAAGTGGGGGGGAAATGCAGACTCACCTCGGAGAAGCTGCCGGAGCTCCGTTGTGCTGATTCCTTCTCTTTGTTTGCTTTTTTTTCCTCCTGCCCCTCTGGGGTGGGAGGCAAAAAACAAAAAACAAAACAGAAGCCAGGAGAGCCCCGCACTGACCAGATTAAATCCGGACCTGGCGATTTTCACCCTCCTTGAGCAGGTACAAGAAAAGTGTGCTTGGTTGCGCTTAGGTGGGCGGGGTTGCACTTAATTGTCTGCAAACTCCGGAGCTGGTGGGGAAACATTTTTAAGCTCCGGAGCTTGCAGCCATTTGCAGCGGAGCTTAGGGGTCATGTATAAACGCCCATACTTATTCTGGAAGCCCACTGGCCTGTTCCTCTGGAGACAGCATTCCCCCATTCCTTCATTCTAAACTTTTCTGATCTTCCTGAAGCTCTCCCTCTCTATTCTCTTTCTTGTTAAATTAATTTCTAAAACTATTTCCTGAGGCTATGGGTAGAATAAATGGATTAATTAAAATCCTTTGCCAGAACGCAACACTTAACATTGTAAGGGAAGTAATCATATATGCAACATGAAGTAGCCCTGTAATTGCAAGTTCAGGTACATTATTGCCCATTTCTTCTTCTCTTATCCTTCTGCCTCATGTACTGGAAAACAAAAGCCAATGCATCTGGACTACTCAAGGGCTCTACTCAAGAGATGCAAAAAAATCTCATGTAATTCCCCATCAGCAGGAAGGCAGACTGTCTCTTATGAGGCAGAGAATTTCATTATTCGAAAGCAGAGGTTGGTCATTCGTGTTAAAATGCAAGGCTTAAAACATGAAAGAGACATGTAATTTCTGTTCTCTGGGTAACTGGTGAAAGAGATTCTCTCATTTGTATATGAAAGCTCTGTGTTTATGAGAGAGGGTGCACAAAAACAGTATTGGCTTTCCTTCATCTTTCTTCATTTATGTAACCTTTCACTGCCATTTTGTTTGTCAAATCACCTCAGATTTTTTTTAATCCAATACCATCACAAGGACTGCTGTCAGCAGCTGACTGGAATCTCTGGGGGTGAGTGGGATGTTCTCAATCAGTAAAAGGGCTGAGAACCTATTGAGGAGTGTTTTTTTGCTTTGATTAGACTTTTCTTGTAGGATTATTGTGTGCTGACTGAGTTCTTGGAGCCCTCCATCTTGGTTTTGATGCCAGCTTGCCTGCCTGCCTGGACCCTTCTGCCCCATCTCCCTTGGGTCTTTTCCTTTATTGGATTATTTTTGCTACTCAGTGCGAACAACAGAAGGCATCAAGTGGTAAGAGGAAAGAAATCTCCCCATGTTGTTATGATTCAATCGCATTTTACTCTTATTTGTCTGATTCTTTTTCTTGGGTTTTGGGAGAGGGGTGTGTGTTCATTGTGTTGTTTTTGTTTTTGTTATTTCCCCAAGGAGTGTGGATGGGTTCTTTTTGAATAATTTTTAAAATATAAGATCAGATCAGGATCAGATCAGACAAAATAAGATAACTAGAGATGGGCACGAAACAACCATTTTTTGTTACCGTTATCTGTTATTTGTACCATTACATAATGGTACGAATAACGACCATTTGGACGGGTCAGGCTCGAACAGAACAGAACCAAGAAAATTTTCTTCGGTTCTGTTTGTTTTCGTTAATGGCCGCCTGATGAATGACCTACCTGGTGCTGGCCTTTCTGGTCCAGTCTTCTGGCTCCCCCCAAAAAATGTTCTCCTCCAGGGACTACAAAGTCCAGCAACCCCCACCATGACCGTCTTGTGCTCCAAAGGGGACGCTTCCCAGGAAGGCTGGCGTTCAGGCGTGCGGGGCGGGCTCCTCACCGTTCACACTAGAGGAGGCGGAGCGCCTCCAAGGAGCCTTCCCCGGGGTGGTGGATGGGGCGTGGGATGGAAGCACCGTGCCCCCTTGCTCGCTTGCTCACTCTGCCCCGACCCACCGGGCTCCAGCCAGCCAGCCAGCGCAGCCACGGGGCGGAGCCCCACCGCACCAATCGACCTACTGAGCCGCCCTGGCTCTTTTGGAAGAGCGGTGATGGACAGCCCATCATGCAGCAGGAGCAGCAGCGCCTAGGAGGAGATGCCGCTGCCAGGTGGGTGGCGAGCGACCAGGGACGACCCCCCCACCACACACACCGGGATCGGCTGAGCCTTGCAGGGAAGCTGAGTCCCCCCTTCTCCCCTCTGTGTGCAGAGGGGTGAAGGGGGGTCTGAAAGGGATCTTCCCCGCCCATGCTCTCTCCCCCACTTCCCCCCTCCCGGAGCCAGCACCCAGTAGCTGCTTGGTGCTAGCCTTGGGGGGGGGGAGAAGATTTTAAAAGCCTGCTCACTCCTCCCACCTGATGGGGTGGGGGAAGAGCAGGCTTTTTAAATCTCCCCCGAGCCCTCCCGGGCACCGCCGGTGCTGTCAAGCCGGCCAGGAGAGCACTCCCTTGGCTGCGGGACTTTTATCCTGGCTGGCTTGCTGGCAGCTCCGGCAGTGCACAGCTCTGGGAGGGCTCCCCGCAGCTGCGGGACAGCTCTCCCAGGAGGCTTGCCGCCACCTCTGGCGGCGCCCGGCCCCGGGAGGGCTCCCCGAAGCTGCGGGAACACTTTCCTGCCAGGTGCAGAAAAATGATGCTCAAAAAACAGAGCGGGCCCCTGGGGCCTGAAAAAAAGAAGCAACCCAAAGCGGGCCCCAGGGCCCGAATAACGAGCACGAAACACTATTTTGGCGTTTTGTGCCCATCTCTAAAGATAAATCATTATTAATCCCACATTGGGGAAATTTACTTGTCACACAGCTTCCAATATAAATTGGTTAACTACTTTGTATTTGTTCATTTAACTGATACAACATACTTTGTTGGAGCTAAACAAATTGAGGAGCCCTGCTGGGAGTTTGGAGATCTGCTTCTATTGGAGGTAGGCAAGCCAGGGAGGTGAATAGTCCATGTTGTACTTTGTGACTGTACCAGTGTGCCACTGGGTTGTGTGAATGTGATAACAATATAAGCATTCTCATAGGTTTGGTGTAATGCGTAGACATTGTTTCTGAGTGAAAGCAAGCAAGCAGCAATTAACTACAGAATAGGCAATGGTAGATGATCAATAGCCCCCTCCCTCCTTCTTCGCTTAGATGGAAATGCGCACTGTAAAACAGGAGCAGGTGAGCGGGAGGCTTCAGGGAGCCAACAAGAGGTAGGTAAAATTGCAGAGGGCACTATAAATGCCACTCAGTCCCTACCACTGGACCTGCAATCCCACACTGTATGTTTTCCAATCTTATGTAGCTTCCCTCTAGGTCATAGAATGGGGCAGATAACCCCTGGCTAATTGCTACAGCAGAGAAGGCATCGCAAAAAAATAAATTAATCATAAGTAAGCTGAGATTCCTAATGACTTCCCAGCTCTAGCGTCACCCTGCTTTTGGTATCCTTCACATTGGCTGACCGATGATTTATTTCTTAATTTAGGGGATAAATTCAGACAGGTGACTGCATTTGATTGATGGATAGTGTGTTTTGAATGACAGGCAAAGTTGATGTTCAGTTTACCCTCATCTGTAAAGCAGAAGTGAGAAAATATGGATTTTTAGTCTCCTCAAGGTGTTGGGGGAAGGTACCTGTGGCTTACTTGCTAGGATGATAGAATTCTGTTTTCCACATTTTCTTGGAACTTAGAAATTTTGTTTTCTCTCCGCTTGATTTTCGCAAAGAACTAATGAATAGGATAGGGAGTTAATTCATCCCATCATTCTGTCAATCTTTAAAAGCAATGTAGGGTGTCTGTAGGGACAGTGTTAAATCTTGCTTAGAGAGAAATGTATTTCAAGGAACGTAAAGAATCTTAATTGAAAAGAGAAGTGAATGCCTGGATGAAAACAAGGATCACCCAGGCTCTGCCCTCAGTAATGAGTAGAAGTCAAAGGAGATACAAATCCAGGTAGCAGTCAAGGAAGATAAGAAGATGAACAATAAATACCTTTCCTCAGCTTACACCTTAGAAAGTGAAGTCAAAGACGGGTGAACTAAATGGTGAAATCATCAATTCCTCAGGTTTTGCAACAGTGCAGTATCTTAGTGATGGGTACACTGATAGTGAAAAGGGGTGAATAAATATTGCATTTACCAAGCAGTGGTTGAAATTGGTGAAAAATAGACAAACTTTTAAAATTATATTGTTACTTTGATGCATATCTATCTATCTATCTATCTATCTATCTATCTATCTATCTATCTATCTATCTATCTATCTATCTATCTATCTATCTATCTATCTATCTATCTATCTATCTTTCTTTCTTTCTTTCTTTCTTTCTTTCTTTCTTTCTTTCTTTCTTTCTTTCTTTCTTTCTTTCTTTCTAATCTGGTGGGTATAGGATAGTACTATGGTGCTTTCCCATGCAAGTTTATTTATTGGTCAGGTGTCTAGAAACCTGATAAAGCGGTGGAACAAAATGAGAGTTATTACAGAAAGCTGAAAAGCCCAGTAAGTGCAAATCTGTTGCATTAGTTTACATCCCTGCTGAGATGCCACATAATGACCGCTCCGCGCCAAATCTCTTTGGAGGCAGGGCGTTTTGCCAGCCGGCCGAAGGAGGCGCCTGTGGCTGCACTCCTTGCGTAGGCTGTGCAAGGGGAGTGCACCTATTTAAGGTCTTGGCGTGCACAGTCACTGGATTCCCTGCCCTCCCGCCCCCTTTTATTGCCGATGGTGATGCTTGGCTGGTCACTAGGGGCCGGATGGGAATTTTTGACTATCACTCAAATTGGCCTAGAGTGGCAGTGAGTTTTTGCCCATCCCATCATCCACATACCGGCGGTGGGCTCTATTAAACACCTATAACCGGTCACAATTGGCGGGAAGTGCAAGCCATATATTAATTTAACTAGGTCCCTCCTTCCCTTCGCATCTTCAAGGTGCTTGGCAGCCCTCAGATAATCAGCTAGAATAGGAATTAGCTATAGGCCCAACTAAATATCAATCCCAATCACATACAAGAGGGCTGCCAATGGTTAACTTGATTCAGAGGGAAAGGATGCCCAAAAGACCTGTAAGGCATCCCATCCTCTCGGCATCATAACATGCTGCAGGAGCTCTGATGATGGGAGGGACTAGACTATATAATATCTACTAATAAAACTTGTGCTACGGCACAGGCCCTCTTTAGTTTCAGTTCCAATAAAGTTAGAGTTATTTACTGTTAATAATAAATTGTGGCCCTTGTTTAACCCAAAACAACATTGTGTCACCTCATTATTTCATTCTGGGAGGGCAATTGATTCCACTGATGAAGACAATAATAGAAATGTAGACTACAAAGGGAACACTGAGGTTGTCAAAGCCAGCACCTGGCCATGTGCAGTGTCCTGAGGTTGGGTTGCACAGCCAAAGTATCTTTGAAAGCTGGCAATCCAATCTTGATTTAAGCAGCTCTAATGGGAGACATGTCCTCAGCTCATTGCCCCCCCCACTCGAAATGACCAGGCAAGACGGTATGTTGGGGGTAACTGGGCCACACTTTATTAACGCATAACATCAACAACCACAACAACAACAGGAGGGGCCAGGCATCCATGACTTGGTCGGGTCCAAGGGGTCTCCCGGGACCCCACCAACCGGGCAGCATCGGGCGAGCCATAACCCCCAGGTGGTGCAGTCGTCCGACAGCACCCCACCAGGCCAGTTGGTTTTATTCGATCCTCCCTGCCTGCTGTCACCAACCTGGGTGATTCCCAGCGCAGGGAGGCGTTTGGTCTCCCCCGCCCCAGCACCGAGACCTCCTGGCCCGCAGTGCTGTGGTTGAGGGGCATTTGGGTCCAGCTGTTAATTGTATGCTCACCGCTGCCCTCCATCAGCTTTTAGCCGCCATTGTGTGACCAATGTGGGAATCAACATAAACTTTCCAACTCCGAGGTACCAGTGTGGGATAGGCAAAAAATCCCCGCCCTCAACGGCCAATCTAGAGTGCGGGTCAAAAATTCCTATCCGGCCCCAAAGATGGCGACCAGTAAAACTCACACTAGCCCTAACGCGGTGGGTGGGTGGGGAACGCCGGAAGAAGACTGACTGCAGGGTTGGGGAGGAGCCGCCCTTTATAGGGCGCTCCTCCCCCTTCCATCCGGGACATTCTTATCCCGTCTCGCCTGCCGTCCCTCTCGCGGGCGGCAAATAGGCTCCGCGGGGCGGACGAGCCGCCGGCGGAGCCCACATTGCCCCCCCCACTCGAAATGACCAGGCAAGACGGTATGTTGGGGGTAACTGGGCCACACTTTATTAACGCATAACATCAACAACCACAACAACAACAGGAGGGGCCAGGCATCCATGACTTGGTCGGGTCCAAGGGGTCTCCCGGGACCCCACCAACCGGGCAGCATCGGGCGAGCCATAACCCCCAGGTGGTGCAGTCGTCCGACAGCACCCCACCAGGCCAGTTGGTTTTATTCGATCCTCCCTGCCTGCTGTCACCAACCTGGGTGATTCCCAGCGCAGGGAGGCGTTTGGTCTCCCCCGCCCCAGCACCGAGACCTCCTGGCCCGCAGTGCTGTGGTTGAGGGGCATTTGGGTCCAGCTGTTAATTGTATGCTCACCGCTGCCCTCCATCAGCTTTTAGCCGCCACTGCCGAGGGCCTAGCCTTGCTATGGCCCCGGTCACCCATTAAATAGCCACTACCATAGCCAGGCCCCTCCTCCACTCCAGCAGGAACACCTCGGTGCCCATGTCCGTCAGGTGTACACCGTCCGGCCTGCATGGCTCCGTCCTGCGTCCATCGTTCTCCGGGTGGCCCTTCACAGCCCCACAATCCCGGCAGACTGCCCAACAAACCTCTTGGTTTACCCCTTTCCAGGGGTAGTTCCGTCTTGTGTGGGTCACAGTTAGCTCTTCCAATCTGGCGCGGACTCATCATTGACCAGAGCACCCTGCAGGCCGTGAACCGGGCCTTTGCAGATGCCAAATTGCCCAAATTTGAGAATTAGGGACGTGCCAGTTCGCCTGGTCACATCCTGTCCCCTCAAGTGCGTCAAGGGAATGGCTGTCGAGATGCCCCCCGCCGCAGCCGCTGCTACTCCGGGGCACTCCAGCCCCTGTTCCTCTTGCTCCCCACCACTCCATGGTTGCCCTGTTGGCCTACGTGCGCCTTTTTCGGCCTGGTACACGTAGCTGTGACCCACCAAACTAATTCTCGCCCGCTATGCGCAGCCTTCCAATCCTGGGAAAACAAAACAACACGTTAAAGCGCCGGCAATGGCCGCACGCATCTGTAAAAGCTTGAGAGGCCCCACCTCCCAGCTGGCGAAAGGTCAGATCATGGCCCACCGCTGCCGCGGTGAGCGGCCAACTACCCCTTCAAGGAGCTCGGGGCCAGTCCTCTATGGTGTAGGTAGACCCAGAATTGCTGGAGGTGCTCCGTGGGCAGGGGGCCCGTCAGCCAGGCCTTGGGCGTCTCTAAAGGCAGTGAACTCATCCCACCGGTGTGTCACCCCGCCGCGTCCTGTGGGCGCCCGTGTGGCAGAGGGGAGCTGCGCGCCTGGGCCCTGGTGTCTATCTCTATGCCCAGGAAGGTGAGCGCCTGACTGGGCCCTTCGGCCTTTTTCTTCAACTAATGGGAGGCCCCCGCTCACGGGCCAGTGCGCGGAACTGATCCAACAGGGCTCTGTCCCTGCCGGAGCCGTTGGATCCACAGAACAGGTGGGCGTCCAGGTAACGCACTGTACTTCCCAGCCCGTGGCGTGGCAGAGCCGCCACTCCACGCGTGGGCTGAAGGTCCCTGAAACGGCGCAGGATGCCGAACATCCGAATGGGCGGGCCCGGTCCGTGTAGAACCGGTCCCGGAATTGGAACTTCAGCAGCTCAAAGTCCTCCGGGTGAATGGGGAGAAGGCGGAAGTTGGACGTAATGTCGCATTTCGCCGTCTCTGCCATCCCTCTGCAGGTGCGCACCATGCGCTTGGCCATATCGACTGAAGCGCCTCTGACTGTGCGACACTCCGGCGGTATCCCGTCCTTGAGGGGTACCCCACTGAGATGGGACAGGTGATGGAGTACCTGGAACTCCCCTGGGACTACCTTTGCTACCGAGCCAATCGGGGGCACTCGCAGATTTGGTACTGGTGGCTCCTAGAAGGGGCCGAGGAGCCGGCCCACACGTACTTTCTCGGGGATGTCGTCCTCTGCCACCCCTACCGCCATATCCCGGGATTACGGGTTGTTTGCTAACCAAGGAATGCGGGCCCCCTTGACGGAATACGAAACCCAAACTCAAAACCTTAAACTAGAACTGTGCTGCTGCCTTAACGGGATATGCTGCCGCCCATTGCCGCAACACCTCCAGCCTAATCGGGCTGGGCCCCTGTTCCAGGGGGTCCTTCCGTACCTCCCACTTTTTTGGGCCCTCCCCCCACCCTGGGCCGTCCTTGTTGGGGGGGGCTCTGCTGGAGCCGGGGGCCAGGTGATGTGCTCCGCAAACGGAACCCCCATGTTTTAAGCGGCAGGGTGTCCTGTTGCATACTCCCTGACCATTGTAATCTCCGCAGACCAGCCGGACCTGAACCGGCCGGCCCGCAGTGCGGGCAGGTGTGTTGGCCGGCCCTGTCCTTATGGTGTGGCTAGTGTCGCCCCCTTTCCCCCGTGTCAGCCTAACTGGGGTCCTGAACTGCAACAAATGGGTGGCAGCGGCGCATCCCAATGGACGTAGGGGTCCAGGGCTGCCCCACGACAAAATTCCGTGTCGTACCGAAGCCAGGTATGGCCTGTACCCTCCACACAGGCCCTGTATATAATATCTAGACACTTAAGCATCGCCAGGGCCCTCCCTGGGTGGGCCTGCAAGATCAAAGACATAGAGTCAGTTAGGCTGGCAGCCATGTTGCCCAGGAGCGTTTCGGCTTTTACCTGCCTGCGCCCCTATCTTGTGGGTCCTCCCTGCCCACTTCCTTGATATCCAGCTCCCGATCAAGTAAGTTTCAGGTAGGTTGTCCGCCGTGTTGCCCCGGAGCGCTCCGGCTTTTTCCTGAGCCTGCGCTCCCTAACTTGTGGGTCCTCCCTGTCCCATTCCTTGATATCCAGCTCCCGATCAAGTACGCTGAAGATATCTATGAATTCCCCCCGCCAGATTTTCTCCCTAGTGGGCTAAGACAAATGATGCCCAAATGGGGAGGCGTAGTCGCAACATGGCAGCCCGGGACTGCACCCCTCCCTGGAAGTTGGGCAGGCGGTGCCTGGGCTGTTCCCTGCGTCGGGGCAGCTACCCCGGCCTGGACTACCTCCCGGCCAAGGCCCCATGATTGTGGGCGCAGTTTCAGGTGCACCCGCCAACTCACTGGGTGCCGGGCTCTCCGTTGCAGGCATCAGGGGCTGGTCTCATCCCCCTGGTTCCACTGCCAGGATTTCGTCCTCGTCTGCATTCTGTGGGGCTGGTCATGGTCGCTTGACTGAAGCTGGGGCCTCGCTGCGCCCCACGGCCGGTCCCCGGGGCCGCCATCTGCTCGAGCACTGTAAGGCGAGAAGACATATTGGATCATGGCCGTCAACTGTGCCTGCTGACGTACGCTTGCGGGATGCGCCCCTGTCCTGGGAGCTGGGCCTGGCTGGGTTCCTGTGCCCACCCCCCGCTTTGCTGCCTCCAACGCCTTAGGGCGAGCCTCCATCTGCAACAAGATGGGCCATTGCTCATCGCCCGCAACCTCTGCCGCGGGCTGGGCCTGCTGTGGGGGCTGCTTAGCTGCTGGCAGCTTCCCTTTGCCAGTTCTGCCGCCCTTGCCTGGTGCCATCTCGCACCCCCTGCTTAAAAGGAGCAATATAGTATATGCAACCCAAGGCAGTGAAGAGTGTTCCGCCCTCTATATTGGAGAAACTACACAGCCGTTAAGCAGAAGAATGGCCCCACATAGGAGGGGTAACCGCCCAGGACCAGAATCAGCAGTACACCTCCATTTGAAGGACAAAGGCCACTCTTTCAAAGATGAGAATGTACACATATTAGACAAAGCAGAGAGGTGGTTTGGGAGAGGAGTTAGCCTTGAAAATGCCTCCCTCAACAGAGGTGGTGGGCTCTGTCATAGGCCATCTGCTACTTATTAGGCTGTACTTTTCAAAGTACCCCGGCAAATCAAGTAGCCTTACCCCCATGTCACCGCTAACGACCCCTTCCTGATGAGTTTCAGCACCTTAGGCCATTGTTTACCTGAAGGCCATGGACACTAATATCTCCCTAACGAGCCTATTCAGGCTATTCTTCATCTTATGAGCAAATCAGACCAGGGGGCAAGAGGTCAAGCTGACTATAAGGAGGTCTACTTGCGCTGGCTGTATTCTGACCGATGAAGCTGATTGGATGAACAGCGAGACGTTTCCATCTCCCAGAAGGAGTCCAGTAGCCATGACTCAACTCCCAGTTAAACGCACCTGGATGACTGAGAATCTTCACCGACGTACCCCCTGCTCTGGTGATACGGCCCCCTGTGGCTAGGGCTGCTAACTGGGTGGGCCCAGGTAGGCCGGCCCTTGCCGACTGCAGTCAGGAAGACCCGGTCTGCTCCCGCCAGGCCGGCCGCGGCCCCAGGGTGTGGGTGGGTGGGGGCCTCCCGATGCGGGGGGGGGGGGAGCGCAGACAGTCTCACCCACCCCCAGGGCCTGGGGGAGTCCCCCTCGCCTAGGCTGTTGGGCCCACCCCGCCTGGTGCCCGCTAGCTCGTTGATGGGCCTGGACGCCTGGTAAGGCCTAACCCATGCTCCCTGGGTAGGCCTCTCGTCGGCCGGGGCCCGTAGGCCAGAGAAAATTTCCCGCCCGGTTCCCGACCTGCCCGCCTGAGCGAGCGTGCCTGGGCCTCCCTCCCCCCGCGGCCTGCTGGCTGGGGCCTAGAAGGGGCCCGGTTGCTCCCTTGCGTTTGGGCGCGGTCTGCTAAGGGGTAGGAGAGTGTGAGGAGCCCGCCCGCCAGCCTGCGCATCCCACCCGGCTTGGCCCGGTAGGCCAGAGTAATTCTCCCGCCAATTTCCGCCTGGGCAAGCGTGCTCAGACCCCCCTCCCCCCGAGGCCTGCTGGCTGGGGCCTAGAGGGGGCCCGGTTGCTCCCTTGCGCCCGGGCGGTGCGGTCTGCCAAGGGGTGGGAGAGTGTGAGGAGCCCACCCCCCAGCCCCACGCATCCCGCCCGGCTTGGCCCGGCTGCGTCTCTCCCGTCCCCGGCCCTGAGAATTAAAAAAGGGGGGTGGCGAGCCGGCGGGCTCCACACCGCGCCACCCCGGCTCCACGGCCCCGCTCACCCTGGGGGGGGAGGGCTGGTGCTGTTCCCTCCGAATCGCCGCCACACCGCGGCCGAGAAACAGCCGCGCCGCCCTTCTCCACGGCACTGCCGCCGCTCCTCCCGCTTTGCCCTGTCGCCTCCCCCCCCCGGTTACCGGCCCGGGGAATTGGAAGGGTAGGGAGCCGGCCGGCTCCGCCCCGCCCGCCCAGGCTCCGCGGCACCACTCACTCTGGGGGGGAGGGCCGATGCCGCTCCCCCCCAATCCGCTGCTCCACCGCAGCCAGGAAGCGGCTGCGCCGCCCTTCTCTGCGCCGCCGCCGCCGCTCCTTCCGACATGGCGCCGCCACCGTCGCTCAGGTCGCAGCAGCTCTGCGGCCGCTCCTCCGCCTGGGCTCTCCTGGCCTCGTCGGCCCTCGCCCAGCCGGGAAGCGCCACCGCGCCGCGACCGGAGCCGCCGCCGATGCGGCCTCCCAAGATGGCGCCCGCCACGTGGCGCCCCGCAAGTCCGGCGCTCGGACGGTGCTCATCCGAACGCCGGAAGAAGACTGACTGCAGGGTTGGGGAGGAGCCGCCCTTTATAGGGCGCTCCTCCCCCTTCCATCCGGGACATTCTTATCCCGTCTCGCCTGCCGTCCCTCTCGCGGGCGGCAAATAGGCTCCGCGGGGCGGACGAGCCGCCGGCGGAGCCCACATTCTGTCAGGAAGAGAATGCACATAAAATGGAGGCAGATTGGTTCAAAGGAATTTTATATCAAAACAAAGCAAGGCAAAGCAAAAGTAAAGTGTGCTGCTTATATACTGCCCCATAGTGCTTAAAGCACTCTCTGGGCAGTTTACAATTTATTTATGCAGGCTATACATTGCCTCTCCCCACCACCACCACCACCACCAGCGAGTTGAGTACTCATTTTACCGACCTCAGAAGGATGGAAGGCTGAGTCAACGATGAACTGGCTACCTGGAACTGAATCCCAGGTCATGACCATAGTTATGGCTGTTGTACAGACGTTTAATCCTGTCCCATGAGGCACAGGACTTTTATATGAGCCTGGAGAACCTGCAATGTTTCCAAAAATGAGAAGTTGGGGCCATGAGATAAGAGGAAGCTGGACTTGTTTGTGCAGAACTAAAAGGGAAGTGTGTGGTGCAAGAATGAGATGGCATGGCTAGCGGACTGTTTCAGAGTACCCCCTGGGTAAGTATGTATATCATGACTGAATGATGGAGTGAAAGAACCCCTTTCTTTGGTTCATTAGGATTGTATTCAGTAGTCAATAAAAATAAAATCTTAGTCCAATACTGGTCTCCTTAGCTGTGTGTGTAGTGGCCTGTCACTGTCTGGCATCCCAAGAATCCCAATGGTTGGTAACATCTCTTTTCAATGGGAGCCCCCAAATTTGGAACTCATTTTCAACTCAGAAAAACAAACCAACCTTGAGGTCCAAGGACAGTACCAGAAGGACAGGATCGAAATGCGTGAAGGAGTGTCCCGCTTCTCTGTTTGATCTTTTGGGCAATCCTCAGACATCATGAGGGGCAAATGCATAATCATAGGGTCAAGCAATCCAAACGGTGCCAGGAAACAATGATAAGGATTGTGTATGAGGAGTTAGGTTAAGTTCTGGAACATATAGAGGATCTCATAGTGTTACCCCTGGATCCTAAACACTGATCTCCTACAAAGAAAGAAAGAAAGAAAGAAAGAAAGAAAGAAAGAAAGAAAGAAAGAAAGAAAGAAAGAAAGAAAGAAAGAAAGAAAGAAAGAAAGAAAGAAAGAAAGAAAGAAAGAAAGAAAGAAAGAAAGAAAGAAAGAAAGAAAGAAAGAAAGAAAGAAAGGTATGTTATTAATGTACCTCAGACAATTATATTTTCCCAAACTAACTCCACAAATTAATTTGTGGCCACATCTCCCTTGGGCAATGGCCACCAAAACAACACTCCGCAGAACAGGTCCCTTGGTCTTGTGCTGTGTAGTGGATCATTATGTTACTTAATTAAAATCCGTTCTTCCCAACCACCTCATATTTCTGAGACAAATATTATAATGGGCACAGAGCAGTCTAATTGGCTTTCAGAACTGCCTCAAAGCAGCCATTCAACAAATGATTCATATATATCACCTCTTCAATTATTTAAGCCTTTTGGAGCCTTTTGAAATATAATCACTTCTGTAAACAGAATAAATATCAAGCTACCTCCAAAATATATTACGTTTCAAAATACACATGTGCATGTGCGTATGCGCATGCACGAACATGCACACGTGCACGCGCACATGTGTGTGTGCGCGCACACACACACACATGTTATACTTTCTAAATATGCAGCACAGAATACATGCATTTGGTTGGGTGGGGGAGATAAGAGAGTTTTTCTGTTTAAATGGAATTTAAAATTAATTGTTTTAAGATTGACAGAAAGCTATATCTTCTATTAGGTTTCTGACTGGCCAATTAGAATCATATTGATTTTGGATTTAGGGCTGTTCACACATTCAGAGCTTTATCATCATTCTTGGCCACTTCTAGTTACCTTCAGTATGTAACAATACCGTATGTAATTCATATATTTGCAGGTATACAACAGCTAATTTATGCACCATGACTGGATGATTTGGTAGGTTGAAGAAGCAGAGAGGTCAACAGGTCATTTCCTCAATTGTGCTTCCTGGGATAAGCAATAACTTGTTTAGCCTTGAGCAAGCTGCACATGTCATAGTGCCAGGTCCCAGGGAGCCCAGCCCTTGAGTGCCAAGGGTAAACCACTTTCTGAGTAGAGATGGCCATGAAGCCGCGCGATGGCCCTTCATCTTGATTCATCATTCATCAAGGTCTATGAATCATGAGCTGACATTGCTTAAAAAATGACTGATGTCCAAATTTGCTGGTTTGTCAGGCCTATAAAACTCTATAAAACACACCCCAGGCACCTAAAGACACCAAAATCACAAAGAAGTTTCCCCTGATTCTCCTGTACAACCCCTCCAAGTGTGGTTCATCATTCTAAACCAGGCATGTCCCAAGTGAGGCCCGGGGCCCAAATGCAGCACGTTTGCAAATTTTGAGTGGCCCACAGACTCTTCTCCCTGCCAGCTAAGCCTGTCATGCATCCCTGCCAGTTGGTACCTCCTCATACTGGATGGAGATGTCACCTTGCAGTTTTATGGTTTGCCTGCCTCTGTACACCACCCCCAGTCACCTGCCCAGCCTACCCGTCCCCAGCTCCGTTGCTGCAGTGTCCTTCCCACCTCCTTGCATGTCCTAGAGGCTTGTCCAAAGTCCAGCCGGGGGGGGATGCAGCTGAATGATCGGCCCCCACACATTTTCACTCCACCAAATCTGACCCTCCTTGCAAAAAGTCTGGACACCCCTGTTCTAAACATATCAGAGGCTCCCCATGGGAAAGTATATTTAAAAAGCAAAGTGTTCTGCTTACATACTGACTAGAGATGGGCACGACTAGGGAAAATGACGTTTTCGAGTTGTCGTGTGTCGGAGGCAGTCCGTTTTGGCTCGTTTCCGTTTTTCACGAAATTTTGCAAAAATTAGTCAGTTCGTTTTTTTGTTTTTTCGTTGTCATTAGTACTGGTTTGGGGGGGTAGCGGGCTCCTGGAGGGAGCTGCAGGAGTCAGCCAGAGCCACAAGTGACGGACTGGCAGACTCTTTGCACCCGCTGTGTCTCACGTACTTGCATGTAGTGCAATGCAAGTAGATCTGGCTTAGGGTTAAGATGGGTTAGCGCAAGGGCTAGGGTTAGGCTAGTTACGGGTGAGGTTAGGGTGAGTATTGGGGTGCACCTCTGGGTGCCTCTCTGACCCACTTAGGACAGTGTACTGGTGTATGGGTTAGGCTTAGGCTTAGGGTTCGGGTTTGGGCTACGATTAGTGGGCTGTTTATGCCCGATTGGCACATCCCAGAAGTCTCTGTGGTCAACCTGGCCAAGTGGCCATGCGATTGGTGGAAAATTTGCATGGTCCACTCCCATGGGCGAGCCCATCATTGCGAATGTGCAGGTGTAAAAAAATAAAATAAAATAAAATAAAATAAAATAAAATAAAATAAAATCAACGGAGACTCTTTTTTTTTGCAAGAAAAACCCACTGCTGCTACTGTAAAAATTCAAGCATTTAAAATAGCTAATTTTCGCATGTTTCTGTGGTGCTTTGGTGGGGTTTTGGGCAACGATTTCAAAAAATATATTGCGGTCGCCATTTTGGATCCCCCGCACTGCATGGCAAATGGATGCGCCCTCCCAGCCTGGTACAGTCAGCAAAACCTGGCCATGCGATTGGTGGAATGGCTCCAAAACTTTGCAAGGTCCACTCCCATGGGCGAGCCCATCATTGCGAATGCGCAGGTGTAATAAAATAAAATAAAATAAAATAAAATCAACGGAGACTTTTTTGCAAGAAAAACCCACTGCTGCTACTGTAAAAATTCAAGCATTTAAAATAGCTAATTTTCGCATGTTTCTGTGGTGCTTTGGTGGGGTTTTGGGCAACGATTTCAAAAAAAATATTGCGGTCGCCATTTTGGATCCCCCGCACTGCATGGCAAATGGATGCGCCCTCCCAGCCTGGTACCAGCAGCGCAGCAGTAGCAATAGCCAAGGAGAGGGGGGCGGGGAACCCCCCCCCCAATAAAACACCCTTCTGGCCTCGTAGGTGCCCTCAGACAGTTTTCACCTACTTTTAGGGCCGGGAATCGGGTTTTTTTTAACTTTTAAAAACTTTTTTTCTGTGCCGCTTGGCATTGCACGATCGCCGCGATGCAAGTAACGAGCATGACAAATCAGACCAAATTGTTCATTCGTCGGTTCGAGCTCGAATTCTGGTGGAGTAATTCCCGTTACCGTTTCCGTAGAGTAACGGATACGAGTAACGGAAACGGAAACGGGAATACCGCTAAGTCGTGCCCATCTCTAATACCGACTATACCACTTCAAGTAGTCTCTGGACAGTTTAACCACCATTAATGATGACCAGGCCCAGTGTGCTGCAATGTCTGCTCTGTTGTGGTCTTCAGGGGCCCTAACCCCTGACACCTGTCTTCCACTGCCCTCTGCTAACACTTGGAAAAGCTGTACCCAAGGCTTCTCTCTGTGGAAGGATATTTGGCACCATCTTGAGGGATCCCATGCCTGCCCTTGTCTACTACTGGCCAGGCAAGATTGTGGGGTGCTAGTCTGGGAGGATTGTGGAATGGTTTTAGGAGAGGCCAACAACTCTAGGTCATCAAACACAAACATCAGGTATTAGGCAGTATTAGGGGAAACAGCTTTTCCTTATCTACTTTGTCCACACCGTGTATGGTTTTATAAATTTCAATCAGGTCACCTCTCAGGCACCATCATTCAAGAGTGAAGTGGCTCAGCTGTTGCAGCCTCAGAGGGTAAGGAAGGTATTCCAATCCCCTAATCATTCTGGTTGCTCTCCTCTGCACTTTTCCCATGTCCATAATATACTTCTGGAGGTATGGTGACCAGAACTGTACACATTACTCTAGATGGGGCCTCACCATATATTTATCAAGAGGCAAAATGACACTTGCTGACTTATGTTTTATATGCTTCCTAATGATCCCTAGTAGAGATGGGCACGACCAGGAAAAATTACGTTTCGGGTTGTCATGTGTCGGAGCTGGCCCGTTTCGGCTCGTTTCCGTTTGTCACGAAATTTTTCAAAAATTTGTTGTTTTGTTTGTTGTTTTTTTGTCTGTCGTTAGTACTGGTTTTGGGGGGAGCGGGCTCCTGGAGGCACCTCTCTGGGGTGGGTGCCTCCTCTGGCCCACCATGAAGGGAAAGCGGGCTCCTGGAGACACCTCTCTGGGGTGGTGCCTCCTCTGGCCCGCTACAAAATGTCATGCATAGCCAATTGGATATGCATACCAAGTTGCAGTAGCAGGCAGAGGCACCTCTCTTTCGGGTGCCTCTGTGACTCACTGCCTGCCGGCATACGGTGCACTTGGGCTGGGGAACAAAGTGAGAGAGGACCCCTACGGGCGCCCGCTGTTACTTACTAAGAAGGGAAGTGTACTTGCTGTAGTGCAATGCGAGTACACATCTGGCTTACTGGTTAGGGGTTAGCGCAAGGGCTAGGCTTAGGGTTACTGGTAAGGCTAGGGTGAGTTAGTGGGGTGCACCTCTGGGTGCCTCTCTGACCCACTAAGAAGGACAGTGTACTGGCGTATGGGTTAGGGTTAGGGTTCGGGTTCGGGTTCGGGCTAGGGTTAGTGAGCTTTTTATGCCCGACAGGCACATCCCAGAAGTCTCGGTCAAAGCCTCGCCAAGTGGCCATGCAATTGGTGGAATGGCTCCAAAAAATTGCATGGTCCACTCCCATGGCCAGCCCATCATTGCGCAGGTGTAAAAAAAATAAAAATAAAATAAAATAAAATAAAATCAATGGAGACATTTTGTTGCAAGAAAACCCCACTGCGGCTACTGTAAAAATTCAGGCAGTTTTAAAATAGCTATTTTCGCATGTTTCTGTGGTGATTTGGTGTGTTTTTGGACCACAATTTTAAAACAAATATTGCGGTCAACCCATTTTGGATCCCCCGCCCGCACCGCATGACATGGCGAGCGAGTTGGTGAGACGACGAGGATGCCCCCCACCAGAGCAGTCCAGGACAGGAGAGGGGGGGAGGCTGGGGACCCCCCCCCAGAAACCACCCCTCTGGTAGGTGCCCTCAGGTAGGCATATTTTCGCCTGCTTTTTTGGCCGGGAATCGGGTTTTTTTTAAAACTTTTTTTCCTGTGCTGCTTGGCATCGCGCGATCGCTGCAATGCCGCCAGGAATGACCACGACAAATCAGACCCAATTTTTCTTTAGTCGGTTCGAGTTCGAGTTCTGGCGGAGTAATTGTCGTTACCGTTTCCGTTACGTAACGGAAACGAGGAACGGAAATGGAAACGAGGATTTCGCCGAGTCATGCCCATGTCTAATCCCTAGCCTTGAATTTGCTTTTTTCACTGCTGCGGCACACTGGGTGTACACCTTCATTGAGCTGTCCACCAGGACACCAAGGTCCGTTTCCTGGTTTGTCTTCCTGTAATTTGCATTAATCTGAAATTGGGCTAGATCTAGAAAGGGATAAGGAGTTGTTAATTCAACTGATGGCTTCTTCTAATCCCACCAGGTCTTTTCTGCTACACCTTCAGATCAAAGGTAATACCAATGGGTGAAGATCAAATAACAGACTTGCAATCCTTTCTGCATGGAGTTTCATTGGCAAATGTTCCAGTTGGCCACAGGTTGCTTTTCTTTCCCTTTTACTTGTTCAGCTGTGGGAAGGCAGGGACATTTTAGCTGTTGGGCACCCAGTTCAGGAGTGCTACTGGGTCCAACAACATGTTGTTTCAGGGAGAAACTCCATGTTAAACTCAATTTGAAATGTAGGTTCCAGGCTAACAAGTCGAGCAACTAGTGGTTGCAGCTCTCCTTCTGGATCCAAAGCTGTTAATTACTGAGCAACCGTGGCATAACTAGGGAGGGAAGAGTGTATTTGCCCCTGGGGTGCACTGCAATCTGGGGACACCTGGAGGGGGAGCAGGAGGAGGAAGCCATGCACCATCCTGCCAGGATCGCCAAGCCTTAGGAGGGAGAAAGGAGGAGAGGGAAGTAGGTGTTGCCCCCCCCCCCAAAGTAGCACTTCTGTCACTTGCTAGCCCTCCTCCTTCCTTCCTCCCACCTCCACTAAGGCTTGGCAATCATTAGCCCTGGGAAAGGGAGAGAGGGAAGCGTGCAACTGAGGTGCTGCTTGGGGAAAAAATCCCATTGCCTGCTTCCCTCTCCTCCTTTCCCCGGGCCAATGATTGCCAAGCCTTAGCCAGGGGAAAGGAGGAGGGGGAAGTGTGCTATGGAGATGATGCTTGGGGGAAAAACATGCTGCATGGTTTGCACAGGAGAGCCTTGTTCAGGAGACTGCCAAAGAGGGTGTGAGAAAGAAGGACCCTTCTCCCTCTTCCTTGATCTCCCTCCAGGATCAGGCACCCTTTGCTCAGTGGGTGAGACACAGTTGGGGGGGGGGCAGGAGGGGGCACAAAAACGGACTTTGTCCCCATGCACTCCAAACCCTAGTTACGCCTCTGCTGAGCAATGCTCCTTCCCAAACACAAGGAGTCGTTTTTCAAAGTCTTTCCCACTTCCTGAATTCTCTGAGTCCAAAGCTGTAGATTATAACTTGACACCAAATTCCTTGTTGATGCAAGGAATTTGCAGAATTTGTATCCTGTCAGGACAACTGCCAGCAATTACAGCATGGGGCCACTAGATGGAAGGATTTCAGGAAGCAGGTCTTGGTTGGAGTTGTGTTTCTGGAAAATAGGAACACACATGGTCTCATGGAATTTCTGCTCAGAGTTACTTTCCAAAACGTCCAAGGAACATCCACCAGGCTAGCTTCAGACTCTTTGATAAAACACTTGGACCGGCTACAGGACATTTTTGTAGTTAAAATCCAGGCAATTTTCCATCCAGTTTCAGGGTCAAACAAATGTTCTGTTGTACTATATAGCCTCCCTCTTTAGAAGTCCTGACTTCCTCCACATCTGCAGCCTTTGTGTCTTCATCCCATGCCAGAGTTGTCTTTAAGTCCTATTTTGGCACAGCACGGAGATCACCGGGCTGGCTGTTCCTTCTGATGGCTACAGTGAACATCCTGGAGAGAATCTTTGTGGAAAGCTGTTTCCTTTGCTATTAAAATTGCACCAGACTTGTCATAGCAGGCAGCAGCCCCAGCAGCTTCAGAGATGCTTCCCCTGCCCCTTATGAATTGGGTTTTAGGACAGAGGGGTTTTTGTTTTCAGCATGGAACAGTTAGTTGCTAGGTCCCCCAGCCCAGTAGTAGTCCGGGGGGGGGGAGCTACACTGCCACACAACTTTCCCCTGTCCCCTTCCTACTGCTGCCTCCCGTTGCCTCCCTACGTTTTTCTGCCTCCTCCTCCTCCTCCTCCTCCTCCTCCACCACCACCACCACCACCACCACCACCTCTGCCACTATCATCATGATAGATCATGAGCTCCCGCAGGCAAGACATCCTCTGCACTCTCTGCTGAGAGGTGGACACATGTGCAGAGGCTGCTGGGCTGAAGGAGCCCCGGGTCTCTTAAGATAGCAGTGATGGGAAAGGAAGAGGAAACAGCCAGGAGGAAAAGGTAGAGAGGCAATGGGGCAATGGGCACTGAGAAGGGGGCTGAGCAGAGTGGGCCGGGGGGGGGGAGGCTGTGGGGCATCAGTGAACCAGTAGGTTTTGAAATCACCCCCTCCAAAAAAATCACTGGTTGGAAAAATGTTCGGGTTCTCCAGCATGGGGAAACCTGAACCAGTCTGAACCAATGAATTTGCAATTCTTTACATATGTCCTGGTTCATAACATAACAAAAAAAACAAGGGGTTCCTACATGGCAGTGGGTTGGACTTGATGGCCCTTGACATCTCTTCCAATCTTTATGGGGGTTTCTGCATGGCAGGGGGTAGGATTGGATGGCCCTTGAGGTCTCTTCCAACTCTATGATTTTGTGATTCTATGAGGAAGAGTGCTGATGAAATCTGTTAGATAAAATGGGCTACAGGGCCCAAAGTCGCATTTTCAGACAAATGTACACACACCTTATACTCCTTCTGAGATACATCTAAAATTCTATGCATTGGCTATTTTGAAGACTTGCTACTCTTACATCTGCCTCAACCATTCTTTACAAACCACCATCTGTGCTGCCAAATTTCCTCAAATCTATTGAGTTACATTTAAAATTGCATAACCTCCTGGCCTTCTCTCCCACTGCCAGTTACAATGGCAGGATGCAATTCATCTGATCAAGCTTTAACACTGAGCCACAACTATAACCTGTAATTAAAATGAAACCTTCTTCTTCCACTCAATGACCTATTATTTCACTTTGTGTCTAAAATAGACAAGGCAAACTGCTTTTCTAGTTGTGAAGTAAATTCTCACTTCATCCTGACATGAAAAATGAGGGGATGTAAAATTTTTGTCCACAGGAATGGTGAGGAATTTTCTTGACTGGGTTCTCCGATGAGCAAGAAAGAAATTTTGTACAAGTTGCTCAGCATTTGCACAAAACGGATCCATTTTCGAACAAAACTATGGAATTTGTGTGACTGAACAGAATGACCCAAATTAAGATGACTACTTTGTTTAAGAACAGGGACATTCTGTGGGTTGTTTTGAACTTTCTGTACAATCTGTCAAACTCCTATGTTTGCCCTGTTCAGGTGTGTTTCACTTTTCAAAGGGAAATGACACTATGGCATTTTGTGCAAATTGCAAGTTCACAAGGAGCAGAAAGAGCTCTGTTTCTCACCATTAGAGTATTGCAGGGCTTCTATAATTACTAGACATGGGCACGACTTGGCGAAATTCTTGTTTCCGTTTCCGTTTCTTGTTTCTGTTATGTAACGGAAACGGTAATGACAATTACTCAGCCAGAACTCGAACTCGAACCGACAAAGGAAAAATTGGGTCTGATTTGTCGTGGTCGTTCCTGGCATCGCAGCGATCGCGCGATGCCAAGCGGCACAGGAAAAAAGTTTTAAAAATAAAAAAACCGATTCCCGGACAAAAAAGCAGGCGAAAATATGCCTGCCTCAGTGAGGGCACCTACCAGAGGGGTGGTTTCTGGGGGGGGGTCCCCAGCCTCGCCCCTCCTCTCCTGGGCTGTGCAAAGTGCGCATCCTCATCGAGTCGCCACGCCGACTCGCCAAGCGGCGCGGCACAGAAAAAAAGTTTTAAAAATAAAAAAACCGGATTCCCGGCCAAAAAAGCAGGCGAAAATATGCCTGCCTCAGTGAGGGCACCTAACAGAGGGGTGGTTTCTGGGGGGGGGGTCCCCGGCCTCCCCCTCTCCTCTCCTGGGCTGCGCAAAGTGCACATCCTCGTCGAGTCGCCACGCCAACTCACCAAGCGGCACGGCACAGAAAAAAAGTTTTAAAAATTAAAAAAAAAAACCATTCCCGGCCAAAAAAGCAGGAGAAAATATGCCTGCCTCAGTGAGGGCACCTACCAGAAGGGTGGTTTCGGGGGGGGGGGTCCCCAGTAGAGATGGGCACGACTTAGCGGTATTCCCGTTTCTGCTTCCGTTACTTGTATCCGTTACTCTACGTAAACGGAAACGGGAATTACACCACCAGAATTCGAGCTCGAACCGACGAACGAACAATTTGGTCTGATTTGTCGTGCTCATTACTTGCATCGCGGCGATCGCGCAATGCCAAGCGGCACAGAAAAAAAGTTTTTAAAAGTAAAAAAAAAACCCCATTCCCGGCCCTAAAAGTAGGCGAAAACTGTCTGAGGGCACCTACCAGGCCAGAAGGGTGTTTTATTTGGGGGGGGTTTCCCCGCCCCCCTCTCCTTGGCTATTGCTACTGCTGCGCTGCTGGTACCAGGCTGGGAGGGCGCATCCATTTGCCATGCAGTGCGGGGGATCCAAAATGGCGACCGCAATATTTTTTTTTGAAATCGTTGCCCAAAACCCCACCAAAGCACCACAGAAACATGCGAAAATTAGCTATTTTAAATGCTTGAATTTTTACAGTAGCAGCAGTGGGTTTTTCTTGCCAAAAAAAGTCTCCGTTGATTTTATTTTATTTTATTTTATTTTATTTTTTTACACGTGCGCATTCGCAATGATGGGCTCGCCCATGGGAGTGGACCATGCAAAGTTTTGGACCCATTCCACCAATCGCATGGCCAGGTTTTGCTGACTGTACCAGGCTGGGAGGGCGCATCCATTTGCCATGCGGTGGGGGGGGATCCAAAATGGCGACCGCAATATTTTTTATGAAATCGTTGCCCAAAACCCCACCAAAGCACCACAGAAACATGCGAAAATTAGCTATTTTAAATGCTTGAATTTTTACAGTAGCAGCAGTGGGTTTTTCTTGCAAAAAAAGTCTCTGTTGATTTTATTTTATTTTATTTTATTTTATTTTATTTTATTTTTTTACACCTGCACATTTGCAATGATGGGCTCGCCCATCGGAGTAGACCATGCAAATTTTCCACCAATCACATGGCCACTTGGCCAGGTTGACCACAGAGACTTCTGGGATGTGCCAATCGGGCATAAACAGCCCACTAATCGTAGCCCAAACCCGAACCCTAAGCCTAACCCATACGCCAGTACACTGTCCTTCTAAGTGGGTCAGAGAGGCACCCAGAGGTGCACCCCAATACTCACCCTAACCTCACCCGTAACTAGCCTAACCCTAGCCCTTGCGCTAACCCGTCTTAACCCTAAGCCAGATCTACTTGCATTGCACTACATGCAAGTACGTGAGACACAGCGGGTGCAAAGAGTCTTCCAGTCCGTCACTTGTGGCTCTGGCTGACTCCTGCAGCTCCCTCCAGGAGCCCGCTACCCCCTCCCCAAACCAGTACTAACGACAACGAAAAAACGAAAAAATGAACCAACTAATTTTTGTGAAATTTCGCGAAAAACGGTAACGAGCCGAAATGGACTGCCTCCGACACACGACAACTCGAAAACATCATTTTCCCTAGTAGTGCCCATCTCTAGTCCCCAGCCTCCCCCCCCTCCTGTCCTGGGCTGCGTGCATCCTCGTCGTCTCGCCAACTCGCCATGCCATGCGGTGCGGGCGGGGGATCCAAAATGGGGTGACCGCAATATTTATTTTGAAATTGTGTGGTCCAAAAACACACCAAAGCACCACAGAAACATGCGAAAATAGCTATTTTAAAACTGCCTGAATTTTTTCAGTAGCAGCAGTGGGTTTTTCTTGCAACAAAATGTCTCCATTGATTTTATTTTATTTTGTTTTTATTTTTATTTTTTTACACCTGCGCAATGATGGGCTGGCCATGGGAGTGGACCATGCAAATTTTTGGAGCCATTCCACCAATTGCATGGCCACTTGGCCAGGTTTTGACCGAGACTTCTGGGATGTGCCAGTCGGGCATAAAAAGCCCACTAACCCTAGCCCGAACCTGAACCCGAACCCGAACCCATACGCCAGTACACTGTCCTTCTTAGTGGGTCAGAGAGGCACCCAGAGGTGCACCCCAGTAACTCACCCTAACCTTACCCGTAACCCTAAGCCTAGCCCATGCGCTAACTCCTAACCAGTAAGCCAGATGTGTATCGCATTGCACTACAGCAAGTACACTTCCCTTCTTAGTGAGTCACAGGGCACCCTTAGGGGTCCTCTTTCACTTCATTCCCCAGCCCAAGTGCACCGCAGGCGGTGAGTCACAGAGGCACCCGAAAGAGAGGTGCCTCTGCCTGCTACTGCAGTGCAACTGCAACTTAATGGTATGCATATCCAATTGGCTATGCATGCCATTTTGTAGCGGGCCAGAGGAGGCACCCACCCCAGAGAGGTGCCTCCAGGAGCCCGCTTTCCCTTCATGGCAGGCCAGAGGAGGCACCCACCCCAGAGAGGGGCCTCCAGTAGCCTGCCCCCCCAAAACCAGTACTAATGACAGATGAAAAACGACAAACGAAAAGACAAATTTTTGGAAAATTTTGCAAAAAATGGAAATGAGCCGAAACAGGCCGGCTCCAACACACGACAACTCGAAACGTAATTTTTCCTGGTCGTGCCCATCTCTAATAATTACTGATTAAAGTGTTGTTGAGAACTTTTCTTCTTAAAAATGCCAAAGAAGTGTATTGTGAGGTTTCGTGTCAGGAAGCATTGATTGGCTAGCTAGCAGAGATGTTTTCAAACATACCTATTCCATAACAAAAGTCTGAAGCAACACAGTATACAGAGTATAACCCATCTTGTAACTGTGCATTTGGTTTCTTCTTCCTAGATTCAGTACTTTGCACTTATCCCTGTTAAATTTCGTTCTGTTGGTTTCAGCCCAGTGCTCTAACCTATCAAGACCATTTTGAATTTTGTTTCTGTCTTCCAGGGTATTAGCTGTTCCACCCAATTTTGTGTCATCCAGAAATTTCACAAGCATACCCTGCACTCCTTAGTCTAAGTCATTAATAAAAATGTTGAAAAGCATCAGACCCAGTACTGAGCCTTGGGGTACCCCACTTGTTACCTCCTCCCACTAAGAGAAGGGGCCATTAATTATCCTTCTCTGAGTATGATTCTGTAGCCAATGGTGTATCCTCCTTGCCCTTGATCTAGCCAGCCCACAGCAAGTTAGCTTGCTAAAGGATATACTGTAATGGGAAAAGTTGTCAAAAGCTTTGTTGGAGTCAAGATATATTACGTCTTTTCTCTGTTCTTCAGGAGGGTTATCTGATCAAAAAATGGGATCAGGTTAGCCTGGCAGGATTTGTTCTTGACAAATACACACTGGCTTCTGGTTATTGCTGCATTGTTTTCTAGGTGCTTGCATAGGGACTGCTTAACAATCTGTTCCAGGATTTTTCCTGGGACTGATGTCAGGCTGACTGGCCTTTAGTTCCCAGGCTCCTCTTTTTTGCCCTTTTTGAAGATAGGGACAACATTCACCCTCCTCCAATCAACTGGCCCTTCACCCGTTTCCCATGATTTCAAGATAACAACGGACAGTGGTTCTGAGAGTTCATCAATTCCTTCAATGCTCTTGGATGCAGTTCATCTGGCCCTGGAGATTTGAAGTCGTTCAAAGTGTAAGTTGCACTTCATTTATTGCAATCTGAAATACTTTTTAACATCACTGGCTGATGTGGCTTTCCACCTGAGCATTCTGAATGAGCCCACATTCAACTCTGCCTGAATTAAAAGAGACTCTTCTTCCCTTTAGCTCAGGGGCAAGCTGTCTGGGCGTGGGTCCTCCAACTCCATTTCTCCAGGAGAAATATCACCATCTGTGCTGCTAAATAAGCTTGGGACTGCTGCAGTTCATGGGTCAGTCCTCTCTGCCAACTTGTTGAAAGCAAATGAGTCACGAGGGGATACTGCAAGGCCAGAAGGTAAGTCTGAGGGGCTGCCTCCAAGCTGTCGGGTGACTTTAGAAGCTCTGCAGCCATCACTAAACCTAGTGACAGAAACAAGGCTGAGTGGCACAACACAGCACATCTGTATTGCATACTTGACAGCTTCCATCGCCTTCACTCAAAATCCAAATACAATCAAGATATATTTATCCCTCCCTGCACCCCCTCAAAAAAGAAAGATTAATGAAAAGGAGGGGGATCTAAATTCATATTAATGGAGCAATGGCCATAATGTTACTTCTGCAGTTGCCACTGTGACCTGGAAGGCTTGCCCGCCCCGCCCGGATGGTGGCTCCGGAGGGCCAGGCAAGCACCGCCTATATAAACAGGCTCACCAAGACCCTCAGATTCTTCTTTTTATCAACACTGAAGGAGAAGAGAGGATCCATCATCAGTTTCACTTTTGCCTCATTTATTGAAGCGTGGCCTTGTGTCTCAAGCCACATCTTGTGTCTCACCTGTTAGTCTGGTCTGGTAAGGCAAAGGATCCTTGGGTGTCTTTGATCAATCTGTGGAAGCTGCATCCATGGGCATTTGCCCATCCAGTGTTGAAGAAAGCTCCTCACCTCCAATCCATTGCAGTTTTCCCTGACTGCAAGTGGGCAGATATTGTCAATAGAGATGGGCACGACTCAGCGAAATTTTCATTTTCGTTTTCGTTTTTTCGTTTAGTTTCATAATGAAAATGAAAATGAAAATGTTTCAAAAACCAAAACGGAAACGGAAACAAAACGACCAATTTTGCCGTGTTTTTCGTTTTCGTTGCAGCAAATCCATTGAACTGAAAAGAATGCTAACGAAACAGCAATTTTTCATTTTCGTTTTTGTTTTTTTCGTTTCGTTACGAACCGAAAACGAAACAAAAAATTTTCAAAAAGAAAACAAAAAACGAAAACAAACCAAAATGGATTCCCAAACGACCAAACGAAAAACGAAACACAATTTTTTTGAGTCGTGCCCATCTCTAATTGTCGATGTTAATGCCACGTTAGATATGGGCAAAGATGAACTGTGAAAGTGTTATACAGAAACACTCTCATATAGAAATCTGTAAAAATGTGTGTTGTTGCTCTTTCTTTCTTCAAGAGAAGTGAAGACCCATGAGATAATGGGAGCAATCCTTCAATTTACTTTTCACAAAAAGAGAAAAATGAAGAGCTCCTTACCAAATTTCCATTCCTTCCTCCACCCCTCCAGAAGACTTTCTCCATCTCTGCTGATTCAGCCTTGGTCCCTTTTCTTCTAACACAGAACAGAAAGCTGAACAGGCCTGAGTGAAAAAGAACTCTAGTTCTCCATCTTCTTTGTGGCTGGATGGACAACTGTCACTTCATAATATCCAGGAAGGCGGAAATTATTTAAAAGTGCAAAATGCAATTAATTTTTAAATGAAATTTTATTGATAATTCATGGTGATGGATGAATAAAGCAAAGAGCTAAGGCCAAACTCAGTACTCCCTTCAATGGGGTTTAGGTCTAGAGTGGAAACTCTGCACCCATTTGTGGGTCTCTTGTGCTGGATGGGGGTTGGGGGGACCCGACTGGATAACTTTAAAAGGGTGAAATTCTCCAACTGATTGGGAATAGCCTAAAAGTAAACCCTGTCAGGAAGTGGCGTGGGAGGGGGCAAATCCAAGATATGTTAACCCAGCCCTATGGAAAACCCATTTAGGACATAGAGGCTTGCTGACATATGCACAGTATATTCAGAGAAAAAGACCACATCTTGACTAGTATTTATGTATTTATGTATTTATGTATTTATACATACATACATACATACATACATACATACATACATACATACATACATACATACATACATACATACATACATACAACTTATATGCTGCTCACTACCCAAAGGTATCTGGGCGGCTTACAATTTTGAACATTAGCCAAAATCCTATTTGTGGTTATAGATTTTTTGCATATCCTGCAGTGGCCAATTGCAGCTAATTGACAAGATGCCAGAGTATATCATGACAGGTGCATGACCAAAACATGTCCCAGCACCTAGTCAATTAGCTGCAGTCAGCCACAGCAAGTTGTGCAATACTTCAATGAACTCCAGTATGATTCTTGTCAGGGTTTGGGATACACCCTAATATGCAGTCAGCATGTCTTGACCCCAGCCTCAAATGATGACATACCCATACCCAGGTTCAGCTCCATAGAGAGAATCTTCAGATCTCTCCCTTTGTTAGAGGATGTTGTTTTGCCCACATATGTAAAATCGTGTTCATTGCTTGAATTATGAGCCTATGTACACATTCCATGTCAGTCCTCTTTTCAAGAGGCAGCCACAGCCATTCAGAAATCTGTGAATTCTGGAACGCACTTTGCAGCTTGGGAACAATGTGGGAAGCATGGAGTAATCCACAGAAACTATAAACCCATGGGGATTGATTCCACACAGGTGTCTCCTTCCCAGACACATGCACAGACCTTAAATATACAAGCTATATACGGTAGAGATGGGCACGGAACGAACAATTTTTCGTTTTCATTTTTCGGTTTTTGTTTTGTTACGTAACGAAACACCAAACGAAATTTGTCTCTAAAATAAAACGAAATGAACAGAAACGCGGGGATTTTGTCGTGCGTTTCGTTTCCGTTACAGCAATGCAGTGAGCCGCTTTAAATGCTAAAAAATCACGTAAAATTGGAATAAATGGTAACGAAACGGTAATGAAACGAAAATGAATTTTTTTGCAAAAAAATCGTGAACAACGGAAACGAACTGAAACGGCCCTCTAAACGACAAATGACAAACGAAACTCCATTTTTTTCTATCCGTGCCAATCTCTAATATACGGATTGCCAACTTCCCTCTAACTTGTTCAAGGAAGGCTACATCAAATCTCTTTTCCACAACATTTAAGCTTGTTCCAGCAACGTGGGTTATTTTGGGACTTTAAGTTAGAGGTTAGTGGTTGTGCCCCCATCCCACCCCTGGGATTAGAAATAGCCACAGTGGGTGAAAAACAAGCTCATCTCGAAAAGTTTTCAAATATAAAACTTTTCTCTCTGCAAATCTGAAGCAAATGCCAGGCTAGCCCGTATTTTGCTACTGCAGCTCAGCAGACCATTATTTCAGTTATTAATGTTCATTCAATCTATGCTTGACATTTTGTATTGAAATGATGGCTCAGCACTGGAAAGTGGAAACAAAAGCAATCAAAGACAAGCAGGGATTTTTCAAAAGCAGAGAAGCACATGGTCTGGATGATACAGTGATGGATAGGTTATAAATACCTAGACAAATAGATAAATCACGGCAACACTGGGAAAAGGAGACTTTTATGAGCGCTTTGGGAGATCTTAACAGCAAACCTATACA
Organism: Phrynocephalus guinanensis; assembly: GCA_037367245.1. Classification (NCBI taxonomy): domain Eukaryota; kingdom Metazoa; phylum Chordata; class Lepidosauria; order Squamata; family Agamidae; genus Phrynocephalus; species Phrynocephalus guinanensis. The sequence goes on along the minus strand of CM074732.1, from coordinate 30,576,781 downwards.
TACATTTACCGGACCTAATCACAGCAAACATGATTCACTTTTTATATATGTAAACTGCCCTAATTTTAATTCACTTTCCCACTGTTTTATACCTCATAAAACCACAACAGTGGATTCTTAATTATCTAGATTTCCACATTATTTAAAAGAAGCATAGATCTCCTCAGAATAACCCGCACGCCTAAACATAGTATCTTTAATATCCAAAATTCTATTTACTTGGGAGTTCTCAGTGAGGTGAAACCAGATGAACAAAAGAAACTGCCAGTGCATTTTGTCCTGTAGAATTTTGCAGAGGTGTTCAGAATGACTATGCGAAATTGATGTGCCCCTTGAAGAAAGCAATGGCGAAAGTTAAGAGTTCAAACACTAGCAGTTGCTGTTAAAAACCAACCACTGAACAGTGGCAAAACATGCAGAGCTCTGAAAATTATGGTTAACTCAAAGAAAAAAAGAAGAATTTTGACTTTTTGCTTCTTTATTCATTATTCAATATACAGTTTTTCCTCCTTCCAAAAATTTATAATATTTAGGTTTAAAACCCAAATGACATATATATATATATATATATATATATATATATATATATGCATGTTAGGGTGGATTCGGGTTTCTTCCCGTGTAGAAATCTGGTAGTTTTGGCGACGTTTCGACGAGGTCTCACTCGTCATCTTCAGGCTGGTGTTCTGGCTTCTTTCTTCTTGAAGCAAAGCGTGATCTCAGTTGAAGTCCTTCTATAAATACTGCTGGGGGTGTGTGGTTTGCTTGCTCTGTTGCTGATTGTAGGTTCGTTTGTTCTTTTGTGATTTGCTGTGTGGCTGAGGCGATCGTTAAGGGCTTAACTGCTGGTGGGTTAGATGGCTGTTTAGAGACATCCTGTGTGGGTGAGGTGCTGGATGTGTGTCTATTAGCCTTTTGTTTCTTAACGACCTTGGTGATGGGTGTTCTGGCAGCATCCTGGGCTTTGGTGGAGTGGGGTCTTGTGTCTTGTGAATTCATTTTGGTCTGGCTGCGTGTCTGTGGTCTCCCAAAGTTTTTTTGGCGTGTGTAAGTGTGCTCCATGTGGTGGCTGGAGTGGGGAGTAGCGGTAGATGGTGCAGTCGTGGTTTTGTTATTGGATGGTGGTTTCGTTTCATCTGTGGGAAGGGTCTGGGTTTGTGTTTGGTGTGGATGGAAGGTGGTGGCATCTTGTGTCCTTTTGGACCTGGTGTCAGTCTTTGTGACAGAGGCTCGTCTGTTGACCAGGGCTAGTTTCCAGATGTCAGGCAAGCGGGAGGTGTCATCACGTTTATTCATGTTGTTTGGGTGTTTCTCTATTTCAATGGCTTCCATGATTATTCGACTGTTGAAGTGTTCAGTTTTGGAGATGAGTTTGGTTCTTTTAAAATCAATTTCATGACCTGTTGTTTTTATGTGCTGGAAGGGAGAGGAAGATTTTTCTTCTTTTTTGACTGCGTTCTTGTGTTCTGCGATGCGTGCGCTTATTCTCCTGTTTGTCTGTCCGATGTATGTGGCTGGGCACAGACTTTGCATGGTATTTCGTAGACTCCTTGGTTTTCTAGCTCAATCTTGTCTTTGGGGTTTCTTAAAATGTTGGCTATTTTTTGTTCGGTGCAAAAGGCTGTCTTGATATTGTGTTTGTGGAGAATTTTGCTTATTTTGTCTGTGGTGCCTTTGATGTAAGGGAGGAGGGCAGTGCCGTTGTTCTCTTCTGTTTCTTGGTTCTTGGGGGGTGTTTCTTTTTGGATTAGTTTGGTGATGGTGTTTTTTTGGAATCCGTTCGCAATTAAAGCATTCGAGAGGGTGTGTAATTCAGTTTTTAGGTGGTCTTTGTCAGCGAGGCGTTTGGTTCTGGAGATGAGGGTTTTTGCTACGGAGTTGATCTGTGCAGGGTGGTGGTGTGATTGAGCATTTAAGTAGCGGTTTGTATGTGTTTTTTTCCGGTAGATGGTATGTCCTAAGGAGCCGTCGGGTTTTTTGTAGATTAGGACGTCCAGGAAGGGAAGTTGGTTGTTGGCTTCTATTTCCATAGTGAATTGTATTTTGGGGTGTAGGCTGTTGAGATGTGTGAGGAAGTTGTTCAGTTTGTCTTTCCCGTGTGGCCAGATAACAAAGGTGTCGTCAACATATCTGAGCCAGAGTTTGGGTTTATGTTCGGACTTCTGTAACGCATTGGTTTCAAAGTGTTCCATATATAGGTTTGCGATGACCGGTGAGAGGGGTGATCCCATGGGTGCTCCTTCTATCTGTTTGTATCTTTGTCCATTGTGGATGAAGTATGTGTTGGTTAGGCAGTGGTTGGTCAGATCTAGGATGTGCTTGGGGGGGTTGTATTTGTTGTGGATAGCTGTCAAGGCTTCTTGAATGGGCACTTGTGTGAAGAGCGAAACAACATCGAAGCTCACGAGTAGGTCATTGGGTTGTAGGTCTTGTTTCTTTATAATTTCTATGAAGTGGAACGAGTTTTGTACGTATGAAGAGATGGATTCTGCATAGGGCTGGAGTTGTTTGGCAAGAAATTTGGCGAGGTTTTGTAGGGGTGAGCCTATGGAGCTGACTATGGGTCTGAGAGGTGTTCCTTCTTTGTGAATCTTGGGGAGGCCGTAGAGCTTGGGGCATCTGGAAGATTTCTCTCTGGGGATGATGCTTGGCTTGATTTCTTCACTTAAGGGTGAGGCTTTTATTTTGGCTTTGGTGGTTTTTTCCAGGTAGGTGGTGGGGTCTGTGTTCAAAGGTATGTAAGCAGGGTCTTGTAGTAGGTTGGATAGTTTGGCTTGGTAGTCAGATGTGTTCATCACCACTGTGGCATTGCCTTTGTCTGCTGGGAGAATGATTATGTTGTTGTCTTTCCTCAGGTTGGTGAGGGCTTTTTGTTCTTCTTTGTGTAAATTGCTTCTGGGTGGTTTGCTGGAGCAGAGGATATTGGTGACTTCGAGTCTGATTTTGTTGGCTTCATCTGGGTTGATTTTGGTTAGGCTGGCTTCCACTCCGCATATGATGTTTTCAGTGGGGATGTGTCTGGGGGCGACTGCAAAGTTGAATCCTTTGGACAGGACTTTGGTCTCTGCGATGGTGAGTGTCCTGTCTGATATGTTGTGAACTGTTTGTTTCATGGGCTGCTGTGGGGGGTTGGGCTTCTGGCGTTTTTCCAGTTTGTGGAATTTGTTGGTGTGTATGTCTGTCTTGTGGGAGGTCTCTGTTTCAGCTCTCCAGGCGGCGAGTTGCTTGGATTTGTTCCAGAGTGTTGGGTGGATTTTGTTGCTGAGTTTGAGGTGGAGAGTGAGTAGGTCTCTGTTGGTTTGATCTAGTAGGTATCTTTTCTTGTGTAGTTCGTTTCTGATTAGGGCTAGTTCTGTTCTTTTCAGGATCCTTTCGCTGGATGGGGTTTTTGAGTGGAATTTCAGTTGGAAGCTTGTGGGGATCACATTTTTATCTCGGCAGTTGCGTAGGAATGCAATGTCACATAAGATGGTGGCTCTTCGGACTTCTAGTTTCTCGTAGGTTCTGGTCAGCTGGAAGGTTTCCTCCCCGAACCAAACGCCTAGCTGACAAAGACCACCTAAAAACTGAATTACACACCCTCTCGAATGCTTTAATTGCGAACGGATTCCAAAAAAACACCATCACCAAACTAATCCAAAAAGAAACACCCCCCAAGAACCAAGAAACAGAAGAGAACAACGGCACTGCCCTCCTCCCTTACATCAAAGGCACCACAGACAAAATAAGCAAAATTCTCCACAAACACAATATCAAGACAGCCTTTTGCACCGAACAAAAAATAGCCAACATTTTAAGAAACCCCAAAGACAAGATTGAGCTAGAAAACCAAGGAGTCTACGAAATACCATGCAAAGTCTGCCCAGCCACATACATCGGACAGACAAACAGGAGAATAAGCGCACGCATCGCAGAACACAAGAACGCAGTCAAAAAAGAAGAAAAATCTTCCTCTCTCTTCCAGCACATAAAAACAACAGGTCATGAAATTGATTTTAAAAGAACCAAACTCATCTCCAAAACTGAACACTTCAACAGTCGAATAATCATGGAAGCCATTGAAATAGAGAAACACCCAAACAACATGAATAAACGTGATGACACCTCCCGCTTGCCTGACATCTGGAAACTAGCCCTGGTCAACAGACGAGCCTCTGTCACAAAGACTGACACCAGGTCCAAAAGGACACAAGATGCCACCACCTTCCATCCACACCAAACACAAACCCAGACCCTTCCCACAGATGAAACGAAACCACCATCCAATAACAAAACCACGACTGCACCATCTACCGCTACTCCCCACTCCAGCCACCACATGGAGCACACTTACACACGCCAAAAAAACTTTGGGAGACCACAGACACGCAGCCAGACCAAAATGAATTCACAAGACACAAGACCCCACTCCACCAAAGCCCAGGATGCTGCCAGAACACCCATCACCAAGGTCGTTAAGAAACAAAAGGCTAATAGACACACATCCAGCACCTCACCCACACAGGATGTCTCTAAACAGCCATCTAACCCACCAGCAGTTAAGCCCTTAACGATCGCCTCAGCCACACAGCAAATCACAAAAGAACAAACGAACCTACAATCAGCAACAGAGCAAGCAAACCACACACCCCCAGCAGTATTTATAGAAGGACTTCAACTGAGATCACGCTTTGCTTCAAGAAGAAAGAAGCCAGAACACCAGCCTGAAGATGACGAGTGAGACCTCGTCGAAACGTCGCCAAAACAACCAGATTTCTACACGGGAAGAAACCCGAATCCACCCTAACATGCATACCTATACCCGTGAAAATCTACGAAAACAAATATCCGACCTCTACGGGGAGGAAACCTTCCAGCTGACCAGAACCTACGAGAAACTAGAAGTCCGAAGAGCCACCATCTTATGTGACATTGCATTCCTACGCAACTGCCGAGATAAAAATGTGATCCCCACAAGCTTCCAACTGAAATTCCACTCAAAAACCCCATCCAGCGAAAGGATCCTGAAAAGAACAGAACTAGCCCTAATCAGAAACGAACTACACAAGAAAAGATACCTACTAGATCAAACCAACAGAGACCTACTCACTCTCCACCTCAAACTCAGCAACAAAATCCACCCAACACTCTGGAACAAATCCAAGCAACTCGCCGCCTGGAGAGCTGAAACAGAGACCTCCCACAAGACAGACATACACACCAACAAACTCCACAAACTGGAAAAACGCCAGAAGCCCAACCCCCCACAGCAGCCCATGAAACAAACAGTTCACAACATATCAGACAGGACACTCACCATCGCAGAGACCAAAGTCCTGTCCAAAGGATTCAACTTTGCAGTCGCCCCCAGACACATCCCCACTGAAAACATCATATGCGGAGTGGAAGCCAGCCTAACCAAAATCAACCCAGATGAAGCCAACAAAATCAGACTCGAAGTCACCAATATCCTCTGCTCCAGCAAACCACCCAGAAGCAATTTACACAAAGAAGAACAAAAAGCCCTCACCAACCTGAGGAAAGACAACAACATAATCATTCTCCCAGCAGACAAAGGCAATGCCACAGTGGTGATGAACACATCTGACTACCAAGCCCAAACTATCCAACCTACTACAAGACCCTGCTTACATACCTTTGAACACAGACCCCACCACCTACCTGGAAAAAACCACCAAAGCCAAAATAAAAGCCTCACCCTTAAGTGAAGAAATCAAGCCAAGCATCATCCCCAGAGAGAAATCTTCCAGATGCCCCAAGCTCTACGGCCTCCCCAAGATTCACAAAGAAGGAACACCTCTCAGACCCATAGTCAGCTCCATAGGCTCACCCCTACAAAACCTCGCCAAATTTCTTGCCAAACAACTCCAGCCCTATGCAGAATCCATCTCTTCATACGTACAAAACTCGTTCCACTTCATAGAAATTATAAAGAAACAAGACCTACAACCCAATGACCTACTCGTGAGCTTCGATGTTGTTTCGCTGTTCACACAAGTGCCCATTCAAGAAGCCTTGACAGCTATCCACAACAAATACAACCCCCCCAAGCACATCCTAGATCTGACCAACCACTGCCAAACCAACACATACTTCATCCACAATGGACAAAGATACAAACAGATAGAAGGAGCACCCATGGGATCACCCCTCTCACCGGTCATCGCAAACCTATATATGGAACACTTTGAAACCAATGCGTTACAGAAGTCCGAACATAAACCCAAACTCTGGCTCAGATATGTTGACGACACCTTTGTTATCTGGCCACACGGGAAAGACAAACTGAACAACTTCCTCACACATCTCAACAGCCTACACCCCAAAATACAATTCACTATGGAAATAGAAGCCAACAACCAACTTCCCTTCCTGGACGTCCTAATCTACAAAAAACCCGACGGCTCCTTAGGACATACCATCTACCGGAAAAAAACACATACAAACCGCTACTTAAATGCTCAATCACACCACCACCCTGCACAGATCAACTCCGTAGCAAAAACCCTCATCTCCAGAACCAAACGCCTCGCTGACAAAGACCACCTAAAAACTGAATTACACACCCTCTCGAATGCTTTAATTGCGAACGGATTCCAAAAAAACACCATCACCAAACTAATCCAAAAAGAAACACCCCCCAAGAACCAAGAAACAGAAGAGAACAACGGCACTGCCCTCCTCCCTTACATCAAAGGCACCACAGACAAAATAAGCAAAATTCTCCACAAACACAATATCAAGACAGCCTTTTGCACCGAACAAAAAATAGCCAACATTTTAAGAAACCCCAAAGACAAGATTGAGCTAGAAAACCAAGGAGTCTACGAAATACCATGCAAAGTCTGCCCAGCCACATACATCGGACAGACAAACAGGAGAATAAGCGCACGCATCGCAGAACACAAGAACGCAGTCAAAAAAGAAGAAAAATCTTCCTCTCTCTTCCAGCACATAAAAACAACAGGTCATGAAATTGATTTTAAAAGAACCAAACTCATCTCCAAAACTGAACACTTCAACAGTCGAATAATCATGGAAGCCATTGAAATAGAGAAACACCCAAACAACATGAATAAACGTGATGACACCTCCCGCTTGCCTGACATCTGGAAACTAGCCCTGGTCAACAGACGAGCCTCTGTCACAAAGACTGACACCAGGTCCAAAAGGACACAAGATGCCACCACCTTCCATCCACACCAAACACAAACCCAGACCCTTCCCACAGATGAAACGAAACCACCATCCAATAACAAAACCACGACTGCACCATCTACCGCTACTCCCCACTCCAGCCACCACATGGAGCACACTTACACACGCCAAAAAAACTTTGGGAGACCACAGACACGCAGCCAGACCAAAATGAATTCACAAGACACAAGACCCCACTCCACCAAAGCCCAGATGCTGCCAGAACACCCATCACCAAGGTCGTTAAGAAACAAAAGGCTAATAGACACACATCCAGCACCTCACCCACACAGGATGTCTCTAAACAGCCATCTAACCCACCAGCAGTTAAGCCCTTAACGATCGCCTCAGCCACACAGCAAATCACAAAAGAACAAACGAACCTACAATCAGCAACAGAGCAAGCAAACCACACACCCCCAGCAGTATTTATAGAAGGACTTCAACTGAGATCACGCTTTGCTTCAAGAAGAAAGAAGCCAGAACACCAGCCTGAAGATGACGAGTGAGACCTCGTCGAAACGTCGCCAAAACAACCAGATTTCTACACGGGAAGAAACCCGAATCCACCCTAACATGCATACCTATACCCGTGAAAATCTACGAAAACATATATATATATATATATATATATATATATATATATATATATATATATATATATATATATATATATATATATATATATATATATATATATAAACAGCAGAGAAACACATTTAAAAACAGAATGATTTAAGAGAAGAAACAAAAGAGAGCTTAATTTCAAATACAGCTAGGCAGAAACAAATATCTGATTTTTTTAAAACAACAAAAACCCCAATGAAGATGATAACAATGATCATAATAATAAATAACAACAATGATATTGATTATGATGAGTTCTTAGGACTGATTTTGGCTCACAACTAAGGTCTGTGTCACCTGGGGCAAACATGGATTCCGTGCTCCCCCCCCCCAGCAGCAGCAGGGGAGGAGCAGAATGGTAAAAAGTACAAATTCTGTTTTGTCATTTTGGTGCCCCCCTCCCCCAGTGTGGCACTTTGGGCACCTGCTCCACTTGCCCCCCCAGCAGCCTTGCCTGCTAGAGTGTTTGTTCTCTCTCTCTCCCACCCCCATTTCTGAAATGAGCAAGACTCTCACTGGAGTTTCTGTCCACATTTGTTGCCTAAACCTCCTCTTATCTTCATGTTATCTTTGAAGGAATGGCTCAGAACGTTTTCAAAAGGACAAAGAACCACTTTCAAAAGGAAGCTGTGTTCTGGATTTTGTTGTGTGTTGGAAATGTTAGTAGATTAGCACTATCATTGAATACTTCTGAGCTCAGCCTTTTTCACTGAAGTTTCGCTCTGTTCCTTATATTTTTTGGAAACAAACCATTGCTCCCTCCATCTATCTGGAAGGTATTGAGGAAATACCTGGAATGCCTTAACATACAGTTTTATCTTTTGTTTGTACATCTGTAGACGAAGAGTCACACTGAAGTATTCCACACAAGCAACTAAAATATATGTGACTGTCCATGACTTGACAGGGACCCTTTGTGTCAGCAGTGGGTCGACGGAGGGCTCGGGTGGATTGCGGACTACCATCTTCTTTGTTCCAGCATGTTCTGCGTGGAAGGCCAACCAACCAGGTTTGCCTATAGGTGGGACTCAATCTGGAAGGTATTAAAAGAACTGGTCTCAATTTTCTGCCCCCTTTCATTGTTGGAGCTCAGCCCAATCAAAAATAATAATAATAATAACTAGAGATGGGCACGACTTAGCGGTATTTCCGTTTCCGTTTCCGTTACTCGGTTCCGTTACTCTACGGAAACGGTAACGGGAATTACTCCCCCAGACTTTGAGCTCGAACCGACGAACGAACAATTTTGGTCTGATTTGTCGTGCTCGTTACTTGCATCGCGAGATCGCGCGATGCCACACGCGGCACAGAAAAAAAGTTTTTAAAAGTTAAAAAAACCCGGTTCCCGGCCAAAAAGTAGGCGGGAAAATGCCTGCCGTGCCTCAGGGCACCTACCAGAGGGGTTGTTTCTGGAGGTCCCCGGCCTCCCCCCTCATCCCCCGTCCTCGGCTGCTCTGGTGGGACTCGCCGCAGGCTCGCAGCCACCAAAATGCCCAGTCTCGCCGCCGGCCGCCGCAATTAAAGCGCAAGCAAGCGGCACGGACGGCACAGGAAAAAACTTTAAACTCTCCCCCCACCCATTCCCGGGCCAAAAAAGCAGGCGGAAAAATGCCTGCTTGACTAAGGGCGCAGGGCACGTACCGGAGGGGTGGTTTCTGGAGGGGGGGTCCCGCCTCCCCCCCGTCCTGGGCAGCCGGACTCGCGAGTCGCCATCGCCATGCCATGCGGTGCGGGCGGGGGATCCAAAATGGGGCGGCAAACGCAATATTGTTTTTGAAATCGTGGTCCAAAAACACACAAGCACAACAGAAACACGCGAAAATTTATAAACTGCCAGATTTTTCACAGTAGCAGTGGGTTTTTTCTTGCAACAAAATGTCTCTCCTCTCCTCCTCTGTCCTCCATTGATTTTATTTTATTTTATTTTATTTACACCTGCGCAATGATGGGCTGGCCAAGTGGCCAGCCATGTGGGAGTGGACAACCATGCAAATGTTTGGAGCCATCCCACCAGTCGCATGGCCACTTGGCCATGGAGACTTCTGGGATGTGCCAAAAAGCCCCCTAAAACCTGCCCTAGCCCTAACCCTAACCCTTGACTCCGTACCCATACGTCACAGACTGTCTTCTTAGTGGGTCAGAGAGGCACCCAGAGGTGCAACCCACTAGCCCACCGTAACCTTACCCGTCACTAGCCTAACCCTAGCTCTTGCACTAAGCCACCTTAAAGCCAGATCTACTTGCTTGCATTGCACTACACGCAGCAAGTACAATTCCCTTCTGTGTGAGACATGGTGGTGCCAGAGCCTTGTGAAGGGCGGGCATGACCCTATCATTCTCACACTGGTCTCACGTCTGCACATTCTGTTATGCAATATCCATATGGCTATTGCATAGCATTTTGCAGCAGCAGCAGGTGAGGAAGGGAGACCCCCATGTAGAGGGGTCTCTTGGAGCCTGCTTCCCCTTCCTAGTGGCAGGAGGCACCCACGGGTGCCTCCAGGAGCCCACTTTCCCTTTATAGCGGGCCAGAGGAGGCACCCACCCCACAGAGGTGCCTCCAGGAGCCCGCTCCCCCCCCAAAAAAACCAGTACTAACGACAACGAAAAAACGAAAAAACAAACCGACTAATTTTTGCGAATTTTCGCGAAAACCGGAAACGACCCGAAACGGGACTGGCCCGACTAACGACAACTCGAAAATTTTTTTTTTCAAGTCGTGCCCATCTCTAATAATAACTTTATTTTTATGCCGCCTTTCTCCCCAAAGGGACCCAATCAACCTCCTTCTTTAGGTCTGTATTTGTCATTAGAACATAAGAACATAAGAAAAGCCATGCTAGATCAGGCCAAAGGCCCATCTAGTCCAGCTTCTTGTACCTCACAGTGGCCCCACCAGAAGCCTGGTTTTAAGCCTGGAGATTACACATCTCCCTCATGGTTTGTAACCTGTGATGGACTTTTCCTCCAGGAATCTGCCCAATGCCCTTTTGAGGCCAGATGCAGCAGGGAGTTCCACAGACTAACAACAGGCTGGGTAAAAATATATATATATATTTTTCTTTTGTCTATTCTCACTCTCCCAGCCCTCAGTTTGAATGTATGTCCCCTAGTTCTGGTATTTTGTCAGAGGGAGAAGAGCATCCCTCTATCCACTTTTCTCATGCCCTGCATAATTTTGTACGTCTCAACCATATCCCCCCTCAGGTGCCCTTTTCCCAGACTAAAGAGCCCCAAATGTTTTAGCCTTTCCTCATAAGGGAGGTGCCCCAGCCCAGTAATCATTTTAGTCACTCTCTTCTGCACCTTTTCCAGATCCACTATATCTTCTTTTTTTTGCATGTCCAGTGCATGCATTTCCTATAGTAAAATGGAAGAGTCTCTTCCATTCCAGCCACAGCTTTTGGGGGGGGGGGCAGTTTTAGGCATGGAGAATAAGGAAGGCCTTTGCGGCTCCCAAGTGCACACCCAGCTCAGGAGTGTTGTGAATATTCATGCCTTCCATCTCCAGTGACAGAGGGGTCCACACAATGGCACACACCTACATGGCCAACTCCAGTTCTGTTACCTGAATCGAAGCAGCCCACAGGTGGGTTAACTGATGGGTGGTCTGTCCTCCATCCTAGTGCCTGAGCTATTTGGAAGTTGTGTAACCAATAACATTGTGTCCATTCCCACCCCACCCCTCCCCCGATACACATATATTTATTTATTGGATTTCTATACCACCCATCTGGCAATGAGGCCACTCTGGGCAGTCTGTGTGATTTCTCATAGTTCTTCCTTTCCTTGACTGACAGGAGCCATTATGCTTGAATGGCAACTCCTGGCTAGTGATATAGGTTTGTTTTAAAGACAGTGGATGTTTTGTCACTCAATGTCACTGTTGGTACAGATTTGAGTATTGCATCCTCTGAACACTCAAAAAATACAAATATCATCAGCATGCATGGAGATACGCATAGGCAAAGAAATGCTCCATCTGCACAAACCCTAAGTTGATGAATCAAGAAAAAGAATCCACACTAACACTCTGTGTATGTGATACATATATGCAGTATATGTACTAATATCCATCTTCATAAAACTCTTATATTATTTCACTTTTTCTCCTGCTCCGGCAACCATGGGCTGCTAGTCTGGTGTTCATCAAGCAAGTGAAAAGGAGCCATGCGTACTTCATACTGCTTTTGCAGAACTTGCATGGGAGAATGGAAACTGCTCCCCACAAAGTAGATACATCTAGCCCATTATTGTCTATTCTTTGGAAGCAGCAGCTCTCTAGAAATACACAGACCAGATCTTCTGCCAGCTTTTGTTCCCTGATCATTCTTATAAGCGACGGCAGGGACTGAAGCTGGACACTTCTGCAAGTAAAGGGTTGCTGTGCCACTGACCAGCGCTTCCAGTCTAGGCAGAAGAACAGGGGGCATTATAAACCTCAACATTTGCATTTGTGGTTTTCTAACACTGAGCTAACAGGTGGTATGCAGAGACTCTTGGGAAGGGACATTCTTTCACTTTGGCTCCCAGTTCCTCACCAGGCCATCCATATCACTGGCAGAGTGGCAGGGTCATCTCAACTAGCAGATCTAGGTAGGCAGCGCCAGTGAAATGGGGGAAAGATGTGTGGGCTTTGTCATTTGTTCTACCTAGATTGCTAGCTTTAGATGTGGTGGATAGAAATGAGTGTTTCATTTTGGAAGGGGACTGGTTCCGAAATGAAACATGCCAGCACAGCTAGCACTCAGAACCCAGTCCCATGCTCTGGAACAAAATCAACCACTATCTTACCTGGCTGTAGCTAGCACTGGGCAAAATTCCAACTAGGAAGCAGCCTCTGATGTGTCATATCTCCATCTCCCTGATGCTGGCCAATCAGGAGCTGTGCAAGGACATGCATTATCAAAGGCTGCTTCCTGGTTGGAATTTTGCCAAATGTGAGCTACAGCAAGGTAAGACGTTGGTTGATTTTGTTCCAGAGGGTGGGTCTGGATTCTGAGTGCCAGCTGTGCTGGCATGTTTCATTTCAGAACCAGTCCCCTTCTGAGATGAAACACCCAACTTGAGTGGTAAAAGATGCTATCCCACTGTATGTTTTGGAAGAAGAGTCAGGTATACATTTCACTGCCTCTTCTGAAGGACATGGATGTGGGTATCATCTTCTCCTCCCTCAAGTTAGCAGTATGTTTTGGTCTGACCTTGTAGTCCCAGAGTCAACAAATTGCCAAATTTTACTCACTTTCGGTTTAGGGTAATTTGAGGACAAAAAGACCAGGAGACCCAGATCATTGCTTCTTGTAGACTGAACAGCCACTACAGGGCAGAAAAGCTCTGCAGTCTGGTGAAGTAACCGAAGGATTCAGTTTTTTTTTAATAACTTTAAGAAAAATGTCACAAGAACAATATGCATATTCATGGCCATTATATGGAAATGCTCAGAACACACTTTAACAAGCAGCCATAGAAATAAGGAGACCATCGTATGCTCCTGAATGACACATGCACAGGGAATGATACACCTTCCTCATTAGACTAATTGAGGACTAGACGAGGTAGCAATTGTGCAGATGTCACTAGGAATTCTGCACGGAGGACATGCACAGCTGTCAGCAGCAGGTACAATGTCATTGTACTTAATGCCTACATTATCTGCATATGACAGCTTCAATAATGAGATGTTAGTCTGAGATGGAGAAGAAATAATTTCTTTTCTTGTTCCCAGTAAACTAGATGGATTTCTTACTGCTTTAGAGAAGCAGTCAAAAACTCATCAACTGGGTTTCAGCGGGAGTGGATTGGCTGTAGCCCAGATCGTGTGGAGAAGTCGCAATTAGAGATGGGCACGAAATGAATTTTTTTTTCTTTTTCTTTTTTTCATTCCAGTTCAGAACAAAATGGAAGAAAAACCCTGATTTTGAAAGAACAATGAAATAAAACAAACTGGAAATTTTTGGTTCGTTTCCTTTCATTTTTGTTCCCCCTAATTGGGCACATCTTTAAAAGGGGACTCCCTATCTGAGGCCTCCTGACGTTGCCACTGCTGCCACTGAGCCCCCACGGGGGTCTTCCGAGGCCACGGGGAGGCCTCCCAGTGCTCAGTGCCGCTGCTGATGATGATGAGCCCCTGCAGGGGGGCTTCTGAGGCCACAAGGAGGCCTCCTGGCACCCTGTGCCACTGCTGCCCCCAACAAGCCCCCACGGGCCTCTCCCAACCCACCAAAGCAAGCATTCATGGACCTGCGAGGGATCATCAGTGGCAGCAGTGGCCCAGGCTACTGTGGCACACCATGCAGGGGCCAACAAGTTGGAGGCCACGTGGGATGCATAGAGAATAAGGAAGGCCACCTGAATCAAGGCTTCAGTCAAGAAAAGATCTCAAATATATATAGTGCAATCCTGGACAACTCTATGTAGATTCATAGAAACTTCATAGAAGTCTTCGGTCTGTTCCAAATTCAAACATAATAAACATAAACTAATATCAAAATAACATCAAATATGCATTCCACAAAGGGTTGAAAATATCAAATACTAAAAGTATGTGCACAATTTAGTCAGCCAATCAATCATAGTAAAATAAACTTCTATTATTACACTGAAGCTTGCTAGGGATTAAAACAAAGTAAATGGCTCATTTAAACAGCCAATGTTTCTTCTTTTTCTTAGTCTGAGAGCATCTGGTTGAACTGCAAAGACACCAAAACGTTACTGTGTTACAAACCAATTTGCCCCTGTAAAAAAGAAGTCCTGTTTGTTCATAACCTCCTGCTCTCTGGTGCTGCGAAGGAAAGGTGTCTAAATAGTGTTCTCCGGTGTAGGAATATAGCTGCCCCATCGATGTGATGTCTGTCTTGTACTGGGTGGTTCTTCAATCACCCTTGTTGCATAATCATATCTCTTAGCTCCAAATGAAGATGAGCGAAGGCTGTACGTAAATCTCTACCCCCCCTCATTGGAAAAGAGAAGTATTTTTCCTCCTGAAGTTGGCATTTCTCATATTGAAACTGAGGATACTTGCAGCCTCAACACTAAAAGCATAATTTGAAAGCAATTTTGAGAAATGCAAGAACAAAGATTTTTCTGAAGTTTTAATCACCTGTTCAGTTTAAACATACCTTGGGAAACCTCCCTTCACTCATTTTGAATTACCTTAGGGCCTTTTCACACGACCCCAAGATCCGCTGGCCACTTAAATTTGGACCAGAGATCTTGGGGGTTTGTCGCTGTTCCTGTGTTCATACCCCCTCCGCACTCCTGGCTGCTGTCTGTGTGAGGGGAGGGAGAAAAAAAGGAAGAAAAGAATGCTGGCTCACCTCCGTTCTGCTGTCTCGCTCTGCTTGGCAGCATTCCAGTCTCTTAAGTATCTCTTAAAGGGGCAGGGGGCAAAACAACAACAAACAGAAGTGAGGAGAGCCCGGCACTCACTACGTTACATCCGCATCAGGAATTTTTCACCCCTGGAGAGCAGGTACTTGAAAAGTGCGCTGGGACACGCTTAGGTGGGTGTGGTCGCACTTAATTTTTTGTAAACTCTGGAGCTGGTGGGGAAACAATTTTAAGCTCCGGATCTGGGAGCCATTTGCCGCAGATTTTAGGGGTTGTGTGAAAAGGCCCTTACTCCATTAATTAAATATCCTAAAAAAGCAAAGAGTTGAAACTGAAACCATTCCAAACTCAGCTCTAATCACTGGAGGTCTTGACGCTCCCAAGATCAAGGATAAAAATTCATCCTGTGTCCTTCTAATTTTCGTATTATTGACAAATCCCAAAGCTCTCTGCTGACGTTTGTCATAGGCAACACCTTTGCCTCATATACCTTTATAAACTTTATGAACACCACCCAGAGTAGGTTTTCGCTAGATGAGTGCTATAAAAGTCTAATTAAAAATGAATGAATGAATGAATGAACTGGTTGGAGGGAGCCAAAATACTTCTAATTCAGTAGCTTATCCAAGGTTTCAGCAGATGCTGTCATTTCATTCTTTTTTATCTGAGGAGACCACAATCAGGTAGATGAAAAAAAAACTACACCCAAGTAATTATGCAAAACCATCTGTTCTATTCCACGAAAGTCTAAAAACCTATTGGAGCTGTTATTTTGCCCAAGATTGCTCCTTTTGATTAACAAGTTATTTTGTTGGTAATTTTTCTCTTTTGTGCTGCAGAATGTAGGATCGTATTGTCTGCATATAAAAGAATGTTAATTAATCTGTCCCAGGCTTTAGGCTTAGGAAACTGAGATGGAGCACAGCTGAAACTGCATAATCAGTCTGCCTAATGCTAGAGCCAGCCCTGAAGGCAGTTTCCATGACACTTAACCCCTTTTAAAAGGCCCCCGACAGCTTCTTCTCCTACATAATATATAATGTTAGGTTTATTTTATTGTATGAATCATATGTGCTTATCCTGTGTTGTGTTGTATTGATTAATTGATGTTAACTGCCCAGAGTGGCCTCGCTGCCAGATGGTTGGTATAAAAATCTAATAAATAAATAAATAAATAAATAAATAAATAAATAAATAACACAAGGCTGCAGAAAAGCCAATGACAGGCTGATATCATGGTTAGGATCCTACTCAGGAGGAAATCTAGTGGTTAATGTCTGCTTCCTTTTCCTTTGCTCACGCCTTCTTTCTCCTTGATGCTGGACTCAGGTGAGTTCCTTGAGGTTGCAGCTTCTTCTTTAAATTGTTCATTTTGTTTTCAGTAAGCTTGTTGCTCTGCAGAAAGAAGAAAGCAAATAATTCCTCCAATAAACAAACACGGGTCTTACTAAATGATCTATGGACCTGCTTAATAAGCTTAATAAACATTTTTTAAAAAATATATATCAAAAGGACCAAGCAGTCAGCCAGTCACAGGAGAAGTGGAATGGGACAGTGGTGGTGGTGTAGAGGAATAAAACAAATCCCAGATTGCACCAGAACAACAGAATGGTGAATGACTTCTGAATAGTTAAAATCCTCAGAATCTCCTAGAAAGGTTCACCATCATTCAGAACTGGTTTTCATGTGTACTAGGTCATCTCATAGGAAGATCCAGGAACAAATAGTTTTTATGTATGCATTTATGTATATTTAAATAATTTTTATCCCTTCAACTAAAAAAAACCCTCAGTTGAATTAAAACAGAAAAGGGGGGAGGAAAAAAGAGAGAAAGGAACAGAATATCTCTTTCTGGACAGGTCTGTTCTTTGCTAGCCTGTTCCCTCTTTCTTTCTACTCCTTGGCTGTCTTTTTTCTTTGAAGAAAGAGGTCAGTGTGCATCCCCAAGGGTTCTAATGCTTTGTTTCTAAACTACTTGAATGATACCCAACAAAACATATGATAGCAGCTTTGCTACCTGTCTTGCATATGCTGTATGAGTTTTGCTGCAGTATAAAAGGGAGCGTCTTCACTCATGCAGTTTTAGACAAAAATCTGGAAAATAGCAAAAAAAAATGTTAACACAAGTTCATTATATCAGAATTTTAAAAATGGACAACAAGGAGATGAGCTAATCAAAGGAGGATAATGTTTCTTCGGTATTGGTTCAACAAACATAACGATTTAATGAACATGTTTTGCTTTCTGTTCTGATTGTGCAATAATTACTGTAATGATATTTTGTTGCTTTTTCAACATAAGGAAAAGACTAATGTGCCCATTTAAAAATAATAATTTGTGGTGGCATGATAAGTTGGCTGTATTGTAAGCAATATATAAGTAATGTTAATAAAATAGTTGGCTACATCCAGTAGTAGTCCCAACTTCAGATGATCACTGAAATGAATGAGATTTACTAGTAATAAATATTGTGGGTTCTGCTGATTTCTGGAGTCCACTAGTTGGAACTAACATTGGACATAGCCTAGGAAGAGACCAGCAGATGAAAAGGAAGAGAGCCTGAATGGGTGCAGGTCACACAGTCAGAAGTGGCTACTTAATGTCATGAAAGAGAAATGAACCTACTTGAGCACACTCAAGTTTGACGAGGTGCATGGCGGTATAGCCAGGGCCGTAATGGGGTGGGAGGGAGAGAGCAAGTAGCACATGTGACCCAGGTACCATGTTGGGGGGGGGGCTCAAAATGACAAAACAGTATTTGTCCTTTGTAGTATTCTGCATCTGCCCTAGGTGACACAGACCCTAGTTGTGGGTCTGGAGAGAGGGTCTGGAGCAGGGGTCCTCAACCTAAGGCCCCAGGGCCGGATGTGGCCCCCCAAGGTCCTGAATCCGGCCCCTGGGACTAATTGCAACCCCCCCCACCTACACCCTACTTTGTGAGCAAGCAAGCCTCCACAGCTGCTTCTATTGCTGAGGCAGTTCAAAGTAGTGGGCTAAGACACTTCTCTCACTCCCCCCAACTACCGCCTAGATGATCAGCATGCTGGCTAGTGGGGCATTCAAAATGGGAGGGCTACGGCAAGGTCCCCTGCTCCCCCCACCCACTGTGGTCCAGCCCCCAGTGGTGCCTAGGGCGTGGTGAACTGGCCCGCTGTTTGTAAACTTTGAGGACCCCTGGTCTGGAGAGAGCTTCCTTCTCCAGAGAGGTTCATTAAAGTGACATAATAGAAAGCTGCCTTAGAACCTGAGTAGTCAAATGTCTAATCACTCTAGAGTCCAGTCCTGCATTGTTAATTGTTTCAGAAAGTGACTTTCAAGACTCCCCCACCACCACCACCACCTTACCTGGAGATAGCAATGATTGACCTTGAGGGCCTTTAACATAGGCTGTATCAGAACCCTGGGTCAAGAAGTAGTTCAGCAGTGGAAACAAAATCCATGGTGCCACAAACAAAAAACAAAGTTGGGCAAATTCATCAGAACTGCACCAAACCAATATATTGAGTGGACTATTAGAGAAGGGGAGAGAAAGCTCCAAACTGAGGCCCAGGTAAGTTAAAGGTACAGGTTCCCCCCACACATGCATGCTAGTCGTGTCCGACTCTCTAGGGCGGTGCTCATCTCTGTATTCAAGCCGAAAGAGCCACTGTTTTACCTTCCCACTTTTTACGGCGGTACCTATGTATCTACTTGCATTTACATGCTTTCAAACTGCTAGGTTAGCAAGAGCTGGGTTTATCAGCGGGAGCTCGCTCCGCTGCATGGCACCCGGGATTTGAACCGCCAAGCTGCCAACTTTGCAGCCAGCTGTTTTTAGAGCCTTAGTCCACTGAGCCACCACGCCTAGTCTAAATCCAGATTTAAAACCTGAGGCAATCAGCACTATGCTCAGTTACGCAACAAAAACTGTAGACCAAATGGATCACTGTTCCAAGAGGTTCAAAGGCTGCAGACCTGTAGCCATTTCTTTGGAGCAAGTTTGATTGGACTCCATTTACTTCCTTTCTGAAGTCAGCCTCTGACAGTGAATGATCTATGCCAAGCTATGCCTTCTGGGTTGAAGAGTACCTGGATGCTTTCTTAAGTCTGGCCAAACTGAAAGATCTGCCCGTTGGGGATTATGAAGCCCACGTGTGCCAGAGTGACCAGAATTCTGCAGATGTGGGCAACCGAGGGCCTCCAGAACACTTTGGGCCAGGGTGTTAAAAGGTCTGCACTCAATTGTGTTTGAAATCACAGTTGGTGTTGGCAATCCCCCAGCATTTTAGCCCAGTCTTACAAATGATTGTATAGACTTGTTCCCTCTTTGTGTAAAGCAGCCCCTACTTGAGCACACAGTTAGCAAATGCTGAAAGACTATGCTAAACAGAGGTGGACTTAATTGTATGCTTGGGTGCTTTGCTGAGGATGAGAAGTACAAAATACAGGCTGGTTAAATGATCCTTATAATGGTGTGATTATATTTACTACTATTATGAGTGTTTTACATGGGCAGCTGTAATGAAGCCTCCTGACCATAGGGTGAACTAAAAGCCACAAGAGCATTCAGTGAAACCAAAAAGATGCACTAGCCAGCTTTTTCAAAATGGAAGGGGGAAATGTTCTTTGTGAAGCTGGCTGTAATCTGTTACAAGGAAGGGAAAAGTTTGGTTGGAAGTGCTGAACACCTGTTGGGGTGAAAAACGAATTGGCTGAACAAGTGCAGATCTGTTCTTTAAAAGAGGGATTTTGGGCCAGAGGGAGGGGAATCAGAGCTGATATTGTAGTAGTCATGTCTACTGTGATTTGAAGAGCATACTAACACTCCTAGACATGATCCAGTCAAATTCAAGTGGTTCAAAGGCTGCAAACCTGTAGCCATTTACTTTGGAGCAAATTTGATTTGACTCTGTTCACAATCACACAATCCCAAGAACCTTTATTGGCATAAAATAATATAAGGACAGATGCAGCAAATTATCGCTTCTCGGCCTTTTGGCTAAGATCAAGTGTAGTGACTCTGTTTATTTCTTTTCTGAATTCAACCTCTGATACTTAGTGATCATTCAAAACAGCATTTAGAAGCCATTACAAGTAGAAGATGGGGCAATCAAACAACCTTTAGACAGATTCTTGAATCAGGACCCTATTTGGGAGAGGAGGAGGAGGAGACAAGTTTGCTCATACTTTGCTCAATTTGAGATTGTTGTATGGGCAAGTCATTTTAAAGTTCTAATTTCGGTTTGAACATTTTTTTTAAAACAATGGCACATAGTAAACTCTGTAGATTTTTTTCCCCATGCCTATGATTGCTTCCTCACAGGAAATTATTCCTGTGACTTACTTTTTAAAATTTGATCTACTCTAGTGCTTAGAAGATACAGGAGCCTGAAGATGCTCGGTCTGCAGAGAACATTTTCCATAAACATTGGCTTCACACAGTTATGGAAGTATTCCATAGCAACTGCCTAAACTTCTTGCTAATACTTCATAAAACTAATGAGTCTCACTCAGGTTAATGGGATTGACTTCTGGGCAAGATGATACACTGGAACTTAGGGCCTTTTTACATGACCCCTAAGATCCGCTGGCCACTAAAATTCGGACCAGAGATCTTAGGGGTTCATCGCTCTTCCTCTGTCCCCACCCCCCTCCGCACTTCCGGCTGGCTGCCTGAGGGGAGGGGGGGGGGAAAGAAAGAAAAGAATGCCGGCTTACCTCCGTTCTGTTCCCGGCAGCATTCAGATCTCTTAAAGGGGCGGGGGGCAGAAAAACAACAAACAGAAGCCAGGAGAGCCCCGCACTCACTATCCTTACACCGGATCAAATATTTTTCACATCCAAAAGCAGGTACCTGAAAGCTGCACTGGGATGCGCTAAAGTGGGCGGGGTCACACTTAATTTCCTGTTAACTCCGGAGCTGGTGGGTAAACATTTTTAATCTCCAGAGCTGGGAGCCATTTGCCCCGGAGTTTAGGGGTCGTGTATAAATGCCCTTAGCAACATCATAACAGGAATAAGTGTCTTTGAATGTTTTAAAAACTGTAGAGTAGCCATGGACAGATGAGAGAGAAAGCATGCGGCACAGAGAGAGAGAGAGAGAGAGAGAGAGAGAGAGAGAGAGAGAGAGAGAGAGAGAGAGGAATGATGGGAAAAGAGAGATAATGATGGGGAAGGAGAGACAGAGAAAACCAGATAGGAGATGGGTAGCATGGAGTGAGAAGAGAAGAACTGAAAGAGAGAAGCCACATAGAAAGAGGTATACAGAGTGGAGTTACTGAGAGAAAACATCAACAATGTACATACATGATACACAGAGAAAGAAAGACTGACGGAGTGAGAGAAAGAGGAGCCATGAAGAGACAGAGAATGAGCAACATTGGGCCCTACCATATGGGCGAAAGAGGCGGTTAATAATAAAAGACGTGTTTCTTTCTGAAGTCGTCACATGACTGAAAATGCACTTCCTGCATTCCCGTGGATGTGGTTTAAGAAACTACATTTTATATGCCCCCACGTCATTAACCTGCATCTAGACCAGTGATTCTCAACCTGTGGGTCCCCAGATGTTCCTAGACTGCTGTTCCCAGAAATCCTGGCCAGCTCAGCTAGTGATGAGGACTTCTGGTAGTTGCAGTCCAGGAAGACCTAGGGACCCACAGGTTGCGAACAACTGATCTAGAAGCTCCAAGGGGGACTTCTGGCAGTGTGCAGCTTAGGAGCTCCAACACTACAAGAGCCCAAGCCGTGGTAGAGCAGCAGCGAAATAAAGATTGGGGCCGCAATGTCAACATGAGGTGGGAGAGCAAGGCTTCTGCCATTGAAAAAAAAAAGACGGGTGGTGTGTGTGTGTGTGTGTGTGTGCGCGCGCGCGTGCATGTGTGCAACAGTGTGTATGTGTGTTTGTGTGTGTGTGTGTGTGTGTGTGTGAGAGAGAGAGAGAGAGAGAATAAAGATATGCCAGCACTGGCAGGAGCCGGTGCCAGTTGCCCTGCCCTTTGCTTCCACACCAACTCTCAACCTGGTACCAATGCCACCGAGCCCTCCTCAGCCTCGTCTGAGGCAGCCACCAATGAGGGGCTTCCTCGCTGACAGCCCTTGAGGGAAAGCCCACCAATGCCTGGCTTTCCCCGCTCCAGGCTGCCTGTCAGTCACTCGCTAGCTCGCTCGCCTGTCTCATGTTCCCTTTCGCTCCTTCACCAAGAAGGGAGTTCCCTCTTCTTTTGTCACAGCTGCAACCCTCCCCCACCCCTGGCATGGTGATGGAGTCCCTGGCTGGTGAGGATTTCACCAGGGTGCCTTCGGAAAGGCAGCCAACTGCAGGGGCTGACCCACACGCTTGCTGGGAGCCCCTGGCTGCTGCTGATAGGCCTCAAAAGAGGCAACTTGTCATTTTAGTCCTTGTCCCTCAAGTGAGCCTCCTCCTCCTCCTCCTCCTCCTCCTCCTCCTCCTCCTCCTCCTCCTCCTCCTCCTCCTCCTCACCCTGACATAGTTGGCTGTCTCCCGAGAAAAATATTGGAGAGACAGCAGTCAGGGGAAACAGCAAGATAGAATGTTGCCGACCTGCATAACCAGTAAACTGACAACATAAGGGGGAAAATGCGTTTTCTGCACCCCCACTAACATTTGCCTAATGTAAAAACATGCATTTTGAACCAGATTAAAAAATACCCACACTCCGCCTTGTTTCTTGAAAAACTCACTGAAACCCAGTTAAGTGGGTATTACTGTTGTTGTTTTTTTAAAACCCGCTGACTGTGTGGGCACAATTTAAGGAACCGATGTATTGGAAAATTAGATCTGGATTTTAAAGACCATGGGATAGAGCCCATAGAGAGAGGGACAGACAGACAGACAGACAGACAGACAGACAGACAGACAGACAGACAGACAGACAGACAGAAAGAAAGAAAGAAAGAAAGAAAGAAAGAAAGAAAGAAAGAAAGAAAGAAAGAAAGAAAGAAAGAAAGAAAGAAAGAAAGAAAGAAAGAAAGAGGAGCCATTAAGGCATGCTTGCACCCCCCCCCCCCCACACACACACAGAGGAGCCATGATAACTCGATGGGGGCAGCAATGGTTAACCATTCCTTGAACATATCACACACAGTACCTCAAAAACCCAAGCAGGTTAGCCACAAATTGGAAGTGGCTTGTCAGCCCCATAACGACAACAGGTGGGTTGGAAGCACTACCGATTGCAGAAGGAATTACCCTCCTAATTGTGCATACTGTACTTCAAGAAGTGGACTTTGACGCATTGCTGCCGGCAATGTGCCCCATGAGTTTGCAAAAAGAGGTTTTGTGAAAAGCTTTATACTTTCATTATTCTAACTAAGATATATACAACCCTGTGGTAAAAATCTGTTTGCAGGAATGATAAAACTCACATTGCCTTGCAAGCACAAATGCTCTTACACTCAAAATTTTAATTGCAGTAGTTCTTGCCAGCATGGACACTGCTAACCATGTCGGAAAAACTACATGAAATATAAGCTCTGATTGACTGTGTATTTGATTCACCGTCCACAAAGGTACAACTTGGGCAGCTGCTCAGGAAGGAGACAGTTATATAAACAGCTCCAAAGGTCTTATTCCATCTGGGTTGCAAAGTGTCTACTTCACTCTTGGTGTAAATCAAGGCCTGAAGCATAAATGCTATAGCCATGGGGTACCCTGGTGCTACACCTGGTACTAGAGATGGGCACGAAATGAAAAAAAAGTTCCGTTATTCGTTATTCATTTCATTACATAATGAAATGAATAACAAAAATTGTGACAAAATTGGAACGAACTGAACAGAACCACGAAAATTAGGTTCGTTACGTTTCGTTTTTGTTAATGGCAATGAAATGAGCTGTTTTTAAATGTTAAAAAACATCCTGAATATCTGTAAAAACCCAGCGATAATTATTTATTCTGCCTGATAATACCTACTGGGGGGTTGGGGTCCTTAAAATGTGCATTTCTGTATTTTCTCAGATCGCTGTTTTTTTTCCTTTAAGGGGAGTTAGGGAACATTGACCCAAAATGGCTCCCAGATGCCTAATATTGATTTTTTGGGTATTAAAATGCTCTGGACATATGCAAAAATGCAGTGATAATTATTTGAAATTATTACCTACCAGGGGGTTGCGGTCCTTAAAATGTTTGTTTTTGTCTTTCTCCCATCGCAATGTATTTTTTCTTTTCCCTTTAAGGATGACACAAAATGGATTCCAGCCACAAGATGGATGCAAGCCATGTGATGGGTTCATTTAAATTCTTGGACAATTTCAACCAATAGCATGCCCAGGTTGCAGACTGGGTAGGTGTGGCAGCCACAGAGGGCATAAAAAGCTTTGGTGGCCCCTGTCCTCCTTGCAGTCTGCGGTGGAAGTTAGGGTGGGATTGCTGTCTCTGCGACTCGTTACTTTAGGCCAGCCAGGCAGGTGTGTGTCTCCGTGTTCCTGCTGGCTGCAGCCTGGCTCTTAGGGGAGAAAAAGAAGAGATTTCTCTTGCAGCCTCCCTGTGTGCGTGTGTAGCTCTCAATGAGTACCCTTCCCTGCCCCGCAGTGCAGTCACTCTGCGGCTGCCTTATGCCCTGGGCAACACCCGCCACTGCCTTGCAGCTTCCCTGTGTACCTAGTCTATACTGTGTCTCTGCCAGCATAATTTTTTTTAGTGTTTTCCCTCTGGTCTGCGGCATTGGGGGACATCCACATGTGGAAATGCTTTAAGTCACGCAAAAAGGGGGGGAAATGGAAAATGGAAAAATGAAATGAATTTTTTTCAAAAAAATCACAAAAAATGAAAACAAACCGAAATGGACCTGCAACGAAAAACAAAAAACTGAAACACCATTTTTTAAATTTGTGCCCATCTCTAACTGGTACAATTCATACCACGGAAAGCTAGGCCTCTGAATCAATTTTGGTAAGCAGATCTACCATTTATCTCACTATGCTGAAGAACTTGTGATGCTAGAACAGGAGACCAAGACGGGAGGCCCTGGGAGAGAAGGGGGGCACCAGCAGAAAACCTAGGTGGGTAACAGCAACTACTGGAGGAAAGAGGAGGAAGGGGAATCATGGGAGCTAAAGATCTACAACAGACATTGGACGCAGAAGGCAAACACCGGCAGGAACACAGAAATAATGGGAGGCGTCTTCTCAAATACCACAGGAGGGACTGGGCACCAGATGGAGTGCCTTTAACCAAGCAGAGACCATATCTGGAAGCCAGTGCATCTCCCTAACAAATATCTAATTCATATATATATAGATTCTCTGTGAAAAATGACTTCTTTCAAGGCCTGTCAGTTGCAAAGCGTCTCCTGGCAGGGTTTGGCGCCACAGGTTCTTAAAGGCACTATTATCTTGACAGCTGCTGCAGGTTTTACAGTTCTCAGGAACGACAATAATTTGTTATATACTTACATGGGGGGGGGAGAAAGGAGAGTTATAAACTGATGTATTTGTGATAACTGAAAAATAATAATAACGAGGAGATGAAAAATCAGGAAATGATCCTCAGGGAAAACTTGAATTGTGTATCAAGAAGAGATTAGAAGTCACTCAACCCACAGATTACCAGCAGAACAAATCTATTGCAGATAGATATTTTTCTCTGTGATTGAAAATTTATGCATGGTAAAAAAAATATTTACAGTATCTGGAATTCTGTTAGTAGTTAGATACGTCTCCACCCTAATCTTAATGTGCCAGTTTTTCTATAGGTATGAAACATTTCTGAAGTAAAATTATCTGCCATGAGTTATTCCAAGGTATCCTTAGCCTATGACATTGAACACATCAGAAATTGAGCTGAATACTGCAGTTGAAAAGACCATGTGTATCTCATTCTCACCAGCATCTTCCCCTTGGTTTACACCGATATTCTAAAAATAAGACTGATATTCCATGATAAAATACTCAGACACAACCCTCAGTTCTGTGGTTAGTTCACATGTTATCTCCTCTGCCTCACCCGCCCTGCACAACACACATTTCCATTAAAGAGCCGGTTTTCAATATTCTCATGTCAATCAATATTCCAGGGCCGGATTTGTAGTCAATGATATTGGACTGCTTTCCATTTAATACTCTGGTGTGTACTCAGTGATAGAAAGTACTGTGAAGGTTATGGAGGGCACCATCCGCCCTGCAGTAAGCGTTTTCCCTACTGCTTTCTCTCTCACTGAAATCAAAGAGAATAGGGGAAAATATTTTCAGCCTGCTTTCCTTACCAATGAGTAAACCCAGGTGAACTCACTAGCATTTATGTCCAAAAAAAAAAAAAGGTATCGTAGAACGCTTTGCAAATCAAGCAGGATTGGGCTCCAAGTGTTTTGTGTTCTTCACAGAGGACAAGAAGACAGGGCTTTGCCCTAAAATATTTTTCCGTCTCACCTGTTGTCCTATCTTTTTGAAACTGGCCTTCATTAAGTATGAGACCCTACAAAACAGTCAGAAGTCCTTAATTTCATAGAGAACCTATGTGCCTAGCAGACGGTCTCATCTGCAGACTGTCAACAACCAAACATCAACTGCTACCGCACTTTAGATTTGAAACAGCTTTTTCTGAAGAGCCCCCTTGGCCATGCCAATTTTTGACCGCTGTGTCAGGTTTTCTTGCAACATCCACTGGGGTGGTGGTGTTTTTTTTAAATTGGTTCCTGCACCCCCTTTTAAAGCAATTTGGTTGTATTTGCAGACATACTACACTGCCTTCTTTCTTTGTTTCCCCCCTGTTGTGGTCCAGCGCCAAGCCTTGGTGTCTGTTGCCCCCCCCCCATTAACCACACTGACACGCTTGCACTTATGGGCGAATTGTGGAGGCCACAGCTTTATTGACATGGTGACAACCTGCAGTACTCTGGCCAGGCATTGGGTCAGATCCAATGCCATTGGGGAACCCACCTGTCCCCCGATGCGCCTGGTGGCGCCCCCCAGGTGGCAGCACCCTTGATTCTCAGCATCCGGAAACCCCAGTGGGTGCAGACTCCTTCGAGATTTCCTTCGCCAAGCTGAGCGGAGAGGCCATCTGTTGTCCCACCCGAGCCGGGACACTCGCAGCTCCCTCTTGGGTCCGCCATTGCCACCTGTTGCTTCTGTGTCATGCAGGCTCCGTCCTGCAGCCACCTCAGCCTGGATCTGGTCCCAATGCCACCAAACTGCCACCAGAGGTGAGTTACACTCGCCTCCCGCCAGAATACTGCAGCTCCCACCATTTGACTATTGCTGCCTTGATGCTCTCCAGCCACTGCTCCGTGTCCATATCAGACAAGTGTATGCCATCCTGCCTGAAAAGCTTGCTGTTCCTAAAAGAAATATCATAGTGAGAAATTATTACCCCACCCCATTGTGACACCAGGTTCCCGACGGCTCTGTTGATTTTCCTGCGGACCCTCTCCACCCCCCTTATGGATGCGGCACCCCTCCAAACCCTCCGTTGCAGGAGATCAGACCATATGATCGTCATGTCTGGGAAGGAGTCATGCAGGAACTCAAGGGTGGCCTTCATGCTGAGGATGAGGTCTATTCCTTTCCGTCCTGTAAGGTCATTTTCACCCAGTTGGACTATCAGCACGTCCGGGTGGCCCTGCTCCCTGGCCCGCTTCCAAACAGTTGGCAGTAGGCGGTCCCAGAGCATCCCCCTCATCCCCAACCATTCGATCCTCAAAGTGTGTGCGAGGCCCAGTTGTTCACCGGCTGAGGATCTTGCAGCCCATTCCGCAGCCCAGTGCACTATGCTATGACCAACGATCCAAACTTGTCTCCTTGTACCTGCAATAGGAACTAGAACAGAAATGAAGTCAAGGCGGACTTCCCCACTTTGCTGATGTACCCTTGGTCAGCGCCATCTTTGCGAGATCCGGTGGTCCGGCTGTGCTGCGGACCACAACGCTGGACCCGGGAAGTCGGGTCCGTGTTTTTCTGCCGTTTCCCTGTCACAGTTTAAAGCAGTTCAGCCAAGTGCGAATGGGGAAGTTGATTGCCGAACCAATGTAGCGACCACGTGGCCATGGGAGGAGATAAGGCAGTGCAAAATAAAAAGCGGCCGCTCAAGGAAGGGTGGTAGCGGCCACAGAGAAAGACAATGGAGGGCACGGTGTTGCAGTTTGAGATGGGATTTACAGATTTTGGACTACAAATGCCATACTTTTTCATTTAGGGAGCCCTTCCCAACAGACTAACACCTTACAGAACCTCAATTCTGGCTCACCTGGAAGATAGGCAGAGCTAGATCTATCAAAGCCTTCCAATTTTGGCTTTTCTCCCAGGGGAATCACATTTAGGTGTCTCTACGTCACACTGAGTTGCACAATGATGGATTATGGGATTTGTAGTCAAAAGTCATCTGAAAAATCTGAATCCTGAGTGGCACTTTCTCCCTTCTCATGCATTTCGATTGCTTCTGTTTGGGCGTCTAATACTTCTCAACCCAGTTAGACCAATAGCCAAATTCTTTTGAGTGACAAACTCCTCTGGATTGTGATAATGCCACAAAAGCAGTTGGACCTGTGTCTGAATTTGTGAGACCATATTGACTCAGCAGAAACAACAGTTCGATAAAAGGCACGTTAAATGATTTTAGTAACTAAAACATTTGGAATGATCGTTCTGCTGCATGAGACGTGGATGGAAGAGTATATCATTCTGTGTGGAGTTTGCTCATTCCTTCCTCATCAGAAGTCTTCCTCAAAGCCATTCAGAAGAGCTCACCAAACCCCTTGGGACTGGTTTGCAAGGACATGGGAGGCTTCAAAGAGAGGGGAAACTGGTGAGTATAATACCTCCATGAATACCTTCCACTCACAGAGGAAGATGTTTGACTGTAAGGTGAGCTGGTAAACATCCCATTAAATTTGTTGTATCGAACAAGAAATCATGATGTAAATATCTTATATTGTAGATTTCAGTGGATCTACTCCAATATGTTTTTTTTTTTTACATTCAAGCTATTGCTATGTTGTGATCCGAGAAATATGATGTAGGCAGCAATGCATGGTAAAAATATGAAGCACATAATTAATTTGATGCAGATTTAATCATCTGGATGAGTAGACCCATTAAAAATCAAAGGCAGTGATGGATCTGTTATTTCGGTGAGTGTTTTCTAAGAATGACTGAGTCCAGACTAGACATGGGCACGACTTGGCGAAATTCTCATTTCCGTTTCCGTTTCTCGTTTCTGTTACGTAACGGAAACGGTAATGACAATTACTCCGCCAGAACTCGAACTCGAACCAACTAAAGAAAAATTGGGTCTGATTTGTCATTGTCGTTCCTGGCATCGCAGCGATCGCACGATGCCAAGTAGCACAGGAAAAAAGTTTTAAAAATAAAAAAACCCCAGGATTCCCGGCCAAAAATGAGGTGAAAATATGCCTGCCTGAGGGCACCTACCAGAGGGGTGGTTTCTGGGGGGGGGGTCCCCCAGCCTCCCTCCTCCTCTCCTGGGCTGCGCAAAGTGCGCATCCTCGTCGAGTCGCCACGCCAAATCGCCAAGCAGCATGACAGAGAAAAAAAGTTTTAAAATAAAAAAACCCGATTCCCGGCCAAAAAAGCAGGCAAAAATATGCCTGCCTCAGTGAGGGCACCTACCAGATGGGTGGTTTCTGGGGGGGGGGTCCCCGGCCTCCCCCCCTCCTCTCCTGGGCTGCGCAAAGTGTGCATCCACGTCGAGTCACCACGGCAACTCGCCAAACGGCGCGGCAGAGAAAAAATTTTTAAAATAAAAAACCCCTGATTCCCGGCCAAAAAAGGAGGCGAAAATATGCCTGCCTCAGTGAGGGCACCTACCAGAGGGGTGGTTTCTAGGGGGGGGGGTCCCCAGCCTCCCTCCTCCTCTCCTGGGCTGCGCAAAGTGCTCATCCTCGTCGAGTTGCCATGCCAACTCGCCAAACGGCGCGGCAGAGAAAAAAAGTTTTAAAATAAAAAAAAACCCCGATTCCCGGCCAAAAAAGCAGGCGAAAATATTCCTGCCTCAGTGAGGGCACCTACCAGAGGGGTGGTTTCTGGGGGGGGGGGGTCCCCGGCCTCCCCCCCTCCTCTCCTGGGCCGCGCATCCTCGTCGTCTCGCCAACTCGCCATGCCAAGCGGTGCGGGCGGGGGATCCAAAATGGGGCGACCGCAATATTTATTTTGAAATTGCGTGGTCCAAAAACACACCAAAGCACCACAGAAACATGCAAAAATAGCTATTTTAAAACTGCCTGAATTTTTACAGTAGCAGCAGTGGGTTTTTCTTGCAACAAAACGTCTCCATTGATTTTATTTTATTTTATTTTATTTTTTATTTTTTTACACCTGCGCAATGATGGGCTGGCCATGGGAGTGGACCATGCACATTTTTGGAGCCATTCCACCAATTGCATGGCCACTTGGCCAGGTTTTGACCGAGACTTCTGGGATGTGCCAGTCGGGCATAAAGAGCCACTAACCCTAGCCCGAACCCTAACCCTAACCCTAACCCTAACCCATACGCCAGTACATTGTCCTTCTTAGTCGGTCAGAGAGGCACCCAGAGGTGCACCCCAGTAACTCACCCTAGCCTTACCAGTAACCCTAAGCCTAGCCCTTGCGCTAACCCCTAACCCCAAGCCAGATCTGTGTACTCGCATTGCACTACAGCAAGTACACTCCCCTTCTTAGTGAGTCACAGCGGGCGCCCGTAGGGGTCCTCTGTCACTTCGTTCCCCAGCCCAAGTGCAGGCAGTGAGTCACAGAGGTACCCGAAAGAGGTGCCTCTGCCTGCTGCTACTGCAACTTAATGGTATGCATATCCAATTGGCTATGCATGCCATTTTGTAGCGGGCCAGAGGAGGCACCCACCCCAGAGAGGTGCCTCCAGGAGCCCGGTTTCCCTTCATAGCGGGCCAGAGGAGGCACCCACCCCAGAGAGGTGCCTCCAGGAGCCTGCTCCCCCCTCAAAACCAGTACTAATGACAGACGAAAAACTGACAAACGAAATGACAAATTTTTGGAAAATTTCGCGAAAAACGGAAACGAGCCGAAACGGGCCGGCTCCGACACACGA
Source organism: Phrynocephalus guinanensis (assembly GCA_037367245.1). Classification (NCBI taxonomy): domain Eukaryota; kingdom Metazoa; phylum Chordata; class Lepidosauria; order Squamata; family Agamidae; genus Phrynocephalus; species Phrynocephalus guinanensis. The sequence goes on along the minus strand of CM074732.1, from coordinate 30,545,628 downwards.
CAACTCGAAACGTAATTTTTCCTGGTCGTGCCCATCTCTAGTCCAGACTGATTAACTTTCATCTATCAGGATTTACAGTGAAATAAAGAAAAGAATATACTAAGTCAAATAAAAACAACATTTATGGGTGAAATCTGTTTTCTGAATGCATAAGAGTAACAATGTATCACATTTAACAGCAATGATAGAGAAACAGAGCACTTGGCTTAGGGCAGTGATTAGTTCTCGGGTTCTCACTCAACCTGCATGGGTCCAATCCACCAACAACCAGAGTGTGTTACTTCTACATCACAAATCAATGAAAGCAGTGTGAGATCCACACCCTCCCCTTCAGGTGCTGTGGTCTATCCAAATAAAGCCCATCCACACTGCAGTCATTCTTCTACAGTCAGACACACACAGTTCATCCGAGAAGTATACTAGTGTTTTTGTCAAGTTTAGCACACCAAGCTGACTGAGAGAAGAACACAAAATTAGACTATTACAGAATTTCATTTCACTCTACAGCTCCTCAAAATGGCTACCACAGAGATGGCTAGCCATTGGTTCTTTGCTGCACCCCCAAACTGAACACATGTCCCTGATTTGCTCCATATTTACACATTGGTCCAAATATATGCCTAATACAGCCATTCTCCTCCACCTCCACCTCCTCCTCCTTGAAATCACTCACTGCCATGCAATTCCCAAGTTCTTGCTTGGTGTTGCCTTTCTGGCTTGGCCCTGGTCTTCGTCTCGGCGTGTCAGCTGCCTGCGCACAGGTTTGTGCCACCTCTCCACCCGGGTCACTAAGAGAACCCCCTGGTGCCAACTGGGTCAGGTTTAAAGGGCTCCAGCCATTGACAGATCAGCAGGAACCCTCAGAAAATGGTCCAGTAGGCAGTTCCATGTGATCACACTGCCTATCCAACCATTTTCAGATTTCTCCTGCCGATCTGTCAATAACTGGAGCCCTCAGAAAATTGTCAGGTAGGCAGCGTGAACTGCCTACCCAACCATTTTCTGAGGGACCCTGGCAAGTTGTCAATAGCTGGACCCCTTTAAACTTGGCCAAGTCGGTACCAGATGGTCCCCCTGGTGCTGAATGGGCCAGGTGTCAAGGGCTCCAGTCATTGACATCTTGGCAGGAGCCCTTTAAAAATGGCTCCCGGAGTCCTGGGCACCAAATCTGGTGCCTCTAGGAACCAGGGGAGCTGTTTCATTTTGTGAAATGAAGCCAGAAAGGTAACACGAATGAAACAAAAAAAAAACCGGGGTGAGCATGAAATGAAATGAAACAAAACATTATTTTTCCATTTTGTGCTCATCCCTACTCCCCACCTCCAGTAAGCAATCCTGTCTAGTCTAATACATGGTTTCTGATATGGTCATTTGACTCTCTGTAATTGACTTTTCTTACAATATATCCTTAGGGGGAATAATTACAAAGGAATATACTATCATTTTAATTGATAGTATTAATTCTTAAATCTGTCCAAAAATGAATAATGATCTGAGCGGAGTCTAGGATCCAGCTTAAATAATTGCCCTGGAACGAACTGTATGAATGAGACACTCCAAATGAAGTATCTTCACAACTGCCTGAATCCATATAAATAAGTTTGCACTAGCCATCTGTAGCTAATTGGTGAAGCAAAAAGATGCTGAGGTGAAAGGATGTGTGCTGGGGATCTTAAAAACACCTTCTGGGGCAAGCACTGGGATGTGACCTCTGGCAGCAGTCAATGTTTTCCAGATAAAGCATGTAATTAATGAAACCTCCACTCAAGGAGACATTTTTCCCTGCACCATTCTCCCCATCCATGCACATCTTCCACAGAAGATTAAGAGGTTGCAATCCTAGACACACTTCATTGGAAGCAAACTCCATTGAGAGTGTCTGTATATTGGATTACGAAAACCCTGTTACAAAAATTCCTCTTGTTTTCCTTTGTACCAATGCAAAGTTAGATGTGCAACTTCTTTGAAAGAACACACACACACACAAAACTACACTTTGGCACAGACTTCCCATGCTAAACAGATGGTTGGCAGTATTACTGATCACGTGTCAGGTCAAAGAGAATAAGGAATGCCTGGAACCAAGACCTTCAGCCCCTAAACAGGTGAGTTGATTCCACTGACCATCTGTGCATTGGTGGGCGTGTGTCAAGAGTGAAAAGCTTATACAATATGATCGGGCAGATTTTCTGGAATGCCATATCAATGTGGCAGCATGAGGCCATAGAAAATGAGCCAAAACAGTCTTCACAGTTCAAAAGCCGGTTGCCATGTCTCCCATGAAACCTGTGGGCATGATGGTTTCTCATTGGCAATGATAAGGTGAAGCCAGAGGAACACCAAGGTCATGAGAGGAGACACACTAGAGATGCACATCCAGCACAGATGTCAGTTAAGTCATGACGGCAAGCTTTAGAAAATGGTTGACTTTATCTCAGACCAGATTAGAGGCAGGACACTGATTCAGACAGAAAGGACACTTTTGACCAGGAAGCTCATGGAAAATCTCTGGTTCATTAGTTTGCAACACTTTGGGCTTATCCAAACAAGAGAACCTGAACTTTCCTGAACCATGAACTTCTAAAATAATTTCCTGAACTTCCTGGTTTGTTTTCTCTACCCTCACAGCCTGCCCACTACCCGTTTCCCACTGCCCCATTGCTTCTCTACCTTTTGATGCTAATGCTGCCTCTGCATCCACCTCCACCATCTTGAGAGGCCACCAGGCTGGTCCCCACAGTTCAGCTGCCTCTGCAAAGCAAAAACAACATTATAATAACAATAACTCAGCAGGTTCTATTGAGAGGCAGCCACTGGATTGTCTAAATCATCATCATCATCATCATCATCATCATCATCATCATCATCATCATCATCATCATCATCATCTGCTTGCATAATTTGCCGATATATCACTGAGTCCTAAACACTGGGGAAGCGTTTGACTAGTGATTGGTAATAAAAATCCAGCATAGATAGTTGTGTGGTTAATAATAATAATAATAATAATAATAATAATAATAATAATAATAATAATAATAATAATAATAATAATAATAATAATAATAATAAATGTGAGCTCCGACATGAAGAAGAGGAGGGTGCCTTTGGGATGGGCTGCTGGGTGGGTCAGTGGCTGGAGTGTTGTGTGGCTGTGGAATTGAGGGATGCGAGCATGGTGATGATAGTGATGATAGTGTGTGTGTGTGGGGTGGTGTTTCCCAGGAGGAAGGGAGTATCTGCAAAACTCTCTTCCAGCACTACATTTCAATTGAACCATTCCCCCTCCCCCCAAATCAGCTTTCTTTACTATCCAGCGTTCACACACAGACATGCTGGTGGGAAAGACAAGAATGTGGTTGGCCTTGGTCTCCCATCCTTACCTTGATTACCTTCTTTTAGTTCCTTCATTGCTGCCATTGCTGTGATTTCTTGGCTACAGTCTCTGTTTGGACTGATGACTGAACCAAAGTACACAAAATCTCAGACTATTTCAGTTCACTGTCAGCAACAGAGTTGACTCCTACAGCCTCAGAAATATTGTAAAAATAAGACTGCCTATGGTGGATTATGTGACTGACTGTTCTTGGACCTTTCTAGCCTCTTCCAGTTTCCCTTCTACCCAATTACATGTAGTCCAGGAAGTTGGTTTTCATGTGGATTTGTTTTCCTTTTTTCCTTTTCATGGCAGACTTGCACAGTGGCATCTATTACCATTAATCTGCAATAAAATGTAAAAAGAGAACATCACGAGGAAAAGAGTTCTTCCTAATAATTTAGGTAAACTGCACCCATTAGTCTACTGCTTCTGTGAATTTGGCTAAATGGAGCCCTTAAATTTTATCAAAGACATGCTGCTAGCTTTATGTTAACTTCCTTGAGTATATTAACAGAGACCATAAATTTGTCTGCAGTATTCAGGACGGTATGAGATTCGATAAATGCATTTAGTTCAGAAGGGGAGATTAACCAGTTATTCACCAGAAATCATGAGATCTTAATTGGAAAAAAAAAGATAAATTACATTCTGGAGTTTATATTTGTTTTTGGTGGGGAGTTTTTGTTGTTGTTGTTTTTTTTTAACTGCCCTAGATGTGTTACAATAATGCAGATGTAGCTAGGACCAACCGAACCATTTCAATTTATTTCCTTTTGAAGTTAAACTTTCCTTGCCCTCGCAGCACAAATAAAAGAGGCGAGACACGTAAATGGGATGAAGCAATGGGGTACACTTTATTATAACAACAGACATCCCCTTTCAAGGGGGCTCCAGGTAGGGGTAGAAGCATGATCTGAAGCTAGGGCCTTGCCCCAGGCCAGATAATGGAAAGGGGAGTTCCCCTATCACAAGGTACCCCACCAGGCAGCGCCTAACCGAGGCTCCCAGCTCCGGGCACGTGCCACCTCCCAGTGCCGGGTCCTCTAGAACTTCATTCACTGGGAGGAGAGCGAGCCTGCACCCTAAGCGTGCTTCTGAACTCCCCCCTGACCATGGTTTCCATCACCACCCGCCGGTGTGACCAATAACCAACCTCACTCTGACACAAAATGAATTGAGAATGGGATGGGCGAAAACACACCTGCACCTTAAGTGCCAATCAAAGGTGCAGGTCAAAATTTCCCGCCTGGTCCCAAAGCGACCAGGATGAACTCATTCTTAAACAAGGTGGGTGGGAGGGGGTCAAACAAATACTGAAAGAGGCTGGGGCAAAGAGGCAGCCATCTTAAAAGGTAAGACCAGCCTGGCTCTGTTGAGCCACTGCCCCCAACCTCCCCTGTGTTTGCCTCCCCCCGCGCAGGAGGGTGGGGTGGGGAGCAAATAACTCCTGCACCACAAATGGTGAAAAGGAGCCTTTTATGGACTGAATTAATGTAAAATTTTCATTAATAGGCCAAAAATGATTTATTTAAAGATTTTAAGCCAAGGCACAGAAGATAAAGTGTGTATCATAAGGATGACACAATTAACCTGTTTTCTCTTTTTCTTTTTGAGCATAAGAAAATAAGAGAAGTGGAATTTTAAAATCCTCAGGTGTGGGAAATGCCAAAGTGATATCTTCCCCTGAACTTGGCATAACAGGACAGGATACCTTAAGAGTTGCCGAGGCCCTTTGTACACGACCCCTAAACTCCACAGCAAATGGCTGCCAGCTCTGGAGCTTACAATTTCCCCACCAGCTCCGGAGTTTGCAGGAAATTAAGTGCGACCACGCCCACCTAAGCGCGTCCCAGCGCACTTTTCTTGTACCTGCTCTAGAAGAGTGAAAATCCCCAGGTCCGGATTTAATCTGGTGAGTGCAGGGCTCTCCTCGCTTCTGTTTGTTTTTTGGTTTTTTGCCTCCCGCCCCTTTAAGAGAAGGGGCGGGAGGCAAAAAAAAAAACCCAGAAGAGAAGGAATCAGGACGACGGGGCTTCGACCGGCTTCGGAGGTGAGCCTGCATTTTTTCCTCTCTTTCTTCCTCCCTCCCCTCACGCAGACAGGAACAAGGAAGTGCAGAGGGGTGGGGACGCAGGAAGAGCAACGAACCCCCAAGATCCCTGGTCCGAATTTAAGTGGCCAGCGGATCTTAGGGGTCGTGTGAAAGGCCCATAGTTAGCTTCTCTGTTAGTTTCACTGATTCAAATGGGTCTACTCTAACTCTTACTTGAGCAAAACAGGTCACAATTAGAGAAAACCTCTTTGCTCATTTGGATTTACAGATAAGTTGACCCATGAACTGCCCATTGACTCAATGAGCCTGCTCTAGTGTGATTTATTATGCTGAACAATATGGGTTTTGTTCACTGGCTGAAATCCAGTTGGTGTAACTGCACCATGTAAATTGTGATGATGTCATTACTCAGCAATGGAATCTTGGATGTAATTTAAGTTTAAAACTCCCTACCACTGTCCTTTAATTTTTTCAAGGTTCCATTTCATCTTGGGAGAACCTTTGGGAGACACGGCAGGATACAAACTCTTTAACATTGGAACATTGCTGTTGGTACTATTGCCTCATGTAAGATTCTCCAATAGTCTTGAAGGGACCTTGTTTCACACTACCTCCAAACAAGTGTGACTGGCTATAACCTTTCTTTATAATTTGCCTATTTCCTCCCCATCCTTCTTTTGTTCACTGTGTCAAGCGGATAAACATGAACTAACAAAAATCCCATCTGGCCAAGACTCACCAAGACTCGTGTTTGTCCTCCAAGTTGGTTAAACAGACTAATCAAAGGATCCATTTCAACAGCCTGGTGTTGGGATGGAATAAACTCTCCAGTTCTGCCTTCTGTTGTACCAGAGCTATGTAAGGTAAAGGTTCCCCCCGCACATGCGTGCTAGTCATGTCTGACTCTGGGGGCAGTGCTCATCTCCGTATCCAAGCCGAAGAGTCAGTGTTGTGCAAGTCTATAGCCACATGGCCGGCATGGCTGCAAGGAAACAGTGTTTTACGTTCCCGCTTTTTTATGGTGGTACCTATTTATCTACTTGCATTTACATGCTTTCGAAGGGCTAGGTTGGCAGGAGCTGGGGTTATCAGCGGGAGCTCGCTCCCCTGCGTGGTACCCGGGATTTGAACCACCAAGCTGCCGACTTTGCAGCTGAAAATTTTCAGAGCCTTAGTCTGCTGATCCACCCAGTTCTCAATAAAATAATGCTGTATGCACCTCACCCACCTTACCCTTCAGAGAAAAGCAAAAGCAAATGCAAATTGTACTGCTTATATACAGCCCATAAGTGCTTAAAGCACTTTGTGCAGTTTAATTTAATTATGCAGGCTACACATTGCCCCCTAGCAAGCGGGATGCTCATTTTACCATCCTCAGAAGGATAGAACACTGAGTGTACCTTGACCCAGCTACCTGGGATTGAACCCCACTTGTGAGCACACTTTTGGCTCAGAATTCATTCATTCAGGCAGGGGGCTTTGACTCCTTCACTTTTAGAAGTCTGGTTTGGGATCCCACTGTATCCAATAGTAAATTTTAACAAATTATGTTCTGATAGGTTAAACAATTTCAAAAGCTTCCTTCCTGCTTGACAAAAGAATGAAAGTCCCCCCCCCCTTTACAGGTTTCATGTTTTGGTGTCTTTATGCAAAAAATGCATAAATATTTTTGTTGTAACAGAATGTATTTTGAGTAAAACACTTGCCATTTTGCACAAAACACATGACTACACATAAGGCATTTCTGTAGACATTGCACACCGAGTCATGAACGGAGCCTCATGGCAGTTACGCATGCACTGGTAACATCCCGTATTGATTACTGCAATGCGCTTTACGTGGGGCTGCCTTTGAAGACAGTCTGGCAATTGCAACTGGTTCAGAATCGCACTGCGTGGCTGGTGAGTGGTGGGGCCACCAGGGAACACATCACACTGATTCTGTATAACCTTCATTGGTTACCGGTTGCTGCCCGAGCCGAATTCAAAGTGCTTGTTTTGATATATAAAGCCCTAAACGGCTTAGGACCTAGATACCTGAAGGACCAACTCCTTCCACATGAACCTGCCTGGCAATTAAGATCTAGCCAGAGGGCCCTCCTGGAAGAGCCATCTCTCAAGGAGGTGAAAGGGATGGCTTGTAGGAACAGGGCCTTTTTGGCAGTTGCCCCCAGATTATGGAATGCCCTCCCAAGTGAGATCTGCCTGGCGCCAACATTGATGCCATTTCGGTGCCAGGTAAAAACATTCCTCTTCAAGAAGTCTTTTTAACTGATTATTGTGGGTCCTGTTAGTGATTTTAGTGCAGTGTTTTAATATATTGTATTTATTGTATTTAAATGTTTTATTGTTTTAATTTTATTGCGATATGATGTTTTAATTGTCTGAATTGTTGACTTTGATTGTGAGCCGCCCAGAGACCTTTGGGTAGTGGGTGGCATACAAGCTAAATAAATAAAATAAATAAAAATAAAATAAAATAAATGTGTTCAGAATGCAACAGATAATGTCTATGGTAATTTCTTATCTTGAGGCAATTCACTTCCTTATGTGTAGCAATTCAACAAGATTATAACCATTGCATTTCATGTGAGATGTCAGGTGTGTGAACACAGGTTTCTGATTTTTCTTAGTCTGTAAATGTCTATAGGCCTCTTAGGGAGTTGTTCAGGCATCAGGATTGCTGACCTGACAGAGATAGAAGGCTTATGCAAAATTAAAGCTGTGACATGAAAATAAATTTACCTTTTTTCTAATGCTGCTTCTGACGCAGATTTTTTAAAAAAATCTAACATGGGCACTGATGCCACTGGTGAATGGATATGATTGGATAGAACCCCAGATTCTTGCGGTTTGAAACCACAACATGGAACAAAACGTGCCCAAGAAACAGGAGGAATGAAATGTCCCGCAAGTTGAAAGTAGAGATGGGCACAAACTGAAAAAAATGGTAATTCATTTTGGTTCATTTCATTGTAGGGTTTGGTTTGGTTTATTTTGTTTTTAATTAATTTTTTTTGAAAAAATTGTTTTGTTGGTTCATTGATTCATTATTCATTTTTCCCGCTTTGCACGATTTAATCCATTTGACAGCACACAGGCAGGAAAAAACATTCCGAAAAATGAATTAAAAAACACAGACGTTGAGAAGTTACATACAACAACTGGACAAACTGGACTGGCAGCATCCTCATCCTCATCCACATCATCATCATCATCATCATCATCATCATCATCATCATCATCATCATCATCATCATCATCAATCATTCCTACTGGCGACGGCAGCAGCGGTGGGCGATCCTGGCACCTGTGGCAGGGGCTTTTTGCGGCACTGGCTTGGGGCCAGATGTAGCGCGGGCCAGTTGACTTTTTCTTTCTGGTCCCCCCCTCCATGAAGCCAGGAAGACCAGACCTCCAGGACCAGCAACAGGTAGGAGACACCTCCAGCGCTGCCATTAACGAAACAAAACGAACTGAACCAATTTTTTCCTGTTCGGTTTGTTTTGTTCTAAATCCACTCTGGGGTTCGTTATTCGTTTTGGTTACATAACAAAATGAATAAAAATAACAAAACAAACTAAACGTTTATTTCGTGCCCATCTTTAGTTGAACATATTTCCCCATCTACCCCCAAGTTGCCCCTGACAGAGAAGAATATAACTCTTGATGTCCATTGAACATCTTTTTTGTTGCTAAGGAGAGGTGTTCAGAAGGTAGGGAAGGACTCCACCTTGAGAAGCATTCTGATGACAGTGATGTCCTTAAGCTTTTCTGAAGGGTGAAAAGTTTTGCAAAGTTGGGGACATAACTTGTCGTCACTCATTTATGCAGCGATAACAATTTTGGCAAAAGGCTGGCTCTGCAAGCCAATAAAAGAGATGAGCAGGCATAAAATGCCTCTGGCTGAGAAAAGACAATAGTCCTCGGAGGGCTTCATCGCAAAGCCCATAACTAATAAGTATTTACACAGAGTGATTTTGATCAGGAAGCCTTTCACAAATCCCTTTGGGAAGGAGGGTGTGTGTGTGTGTGTGTGTGTGTGTGTGTGTGTGAGAGAGAGAGAGAGAGAGAGAGAGAGAGAGAGATTTTAATTGCATTTCTCTACCCACTTCCAAGCTCCAGTTACACTCACTGAAAGACGACAAACATTACTGCTTGCAGAAACGGAACAGAACCATGCACTGAAGGCAAACTGCAGGTGAAAGCAAGAAATGGGGAAATGTCAATATTTTAACCATATACATGTTCAGAGTCTTGTGAGAGACTGGAGGGTATAACAAATGCCAATGATGGAAACCTGCCATTTTGACAATGGTTGTGATTAGAGATGAGTATCTTGCCACACAACAGTCCAGTTCTAGCAGGAATGCCTGCTTCCTTTCTCTGGCTGCCACAAACTTAGTTGAAATAGAGAGAAAAGATGGACACAAAAGACAATTTTTTTTTTGCTAATTTACTTCATTATTAAATTTTTCTTTAAAAAAATCATAAGAAAACAAAATGAAATGATTTGTTATGCTATATGGGTCTATTCCATTGGATTCCAGAAACACCCCACTTTGTGAGTAGCTCAAGCACTGGGGCAACAGATTAGAAATTGCAACCTATGTGTAGAGAGGTGGAACCTATGGATGGCTGATGTACCAGTAAAATATAGTGATTTGTCTGGGAACAGATGGGTTGTCAAATATATCAGTGCAGAGGATGATTTTATGGTGATTGGGAAAGATCTGATGCAAAAAGTATATGAAATCAAGAGGTTATGGTAAGATCTGGCTTCTTTTACACATAAACCTCTTTTATTTGAATTTAAAGAGAGAAGAATGGCTGGTGACTCTCTTTAAATTTAACTTAGACCTCCAACAGAGGGGAATGCTTTAGGACTCAGAAAGAATAATCAGTGGCTGGCCCCATCATTTGTGGCCTGAGACAGCTCCCACATCCCAGCCCCCTAAATCTAGTGGCTTTCCCCCTGATACTTACTTGTCAATATATGGCAAACTTTTTGTGTATCCAACATTCCATCACACACCTGTTCACCTGAAGTTTGAATGGTCGGTTCATTCTACGTACTGTATACGTTTACCTCCTTGTCTGCCGTTGATAAAAACTAGGCCCAAATTTCTTGTAATTATTTAGTAAATGTGCAATCCTCTCTGGTTCCCACTGATATAAAAGTGCAAGGTTTATTCGGATATGATGGACTTCAGTCCAGTATTCCTGGTGACCTTCCTCTGGATGACAGTGAAGAGAATAGGGACATAGATACCCCTGCCAGAGGTCTGTTAAACTCTCATCCAAGACACACACAACTCAATCAGCATCCCAGTAAGGCAATCACTGGGGCTTCTATGCAAAATGCTGAAACCTGCACCACTACGTATAGTTCCCCAGAAACCAGAACATAGTTGGAGTCCTGTGTGGTCATGCCAGCCTTAGGAATGGGAAGGTGCCCAGTAAGGGACAAGGAGGGGTGACTTGACCCCTGGCGCCTGGTGGATATAACAACTGCCTTGGAGTAAAAGGGGGGGGGAACAGATGGAGTCACCAATGGGAAGGGAGTCCTTGTGTGACTGGAGGAAGAAGAGGAAGCAGAGATATCAAGTAGAGATGGGTATGAATTGAAAAAAATGGCATTTGGGTTTTTTGTTTTTTGTTGAGGGGTCCATTTTGGTTCGTTTTCATTTTTCGTAAATTTTTGGGGGAAATCATTTTTGTTTATTCGTTTTTCATTTTTACCCTTTTTTGCGCGATTTTTAAAGCATTTCTGTGTGCGGGCATCCCCCAACGCCCCAGACCAGAGGGAAAACACTAAAAAAATGATGCTGGCAGAGACACAGTATAGACTAGGTATGCAGGGAGGCTATTATCAGACAGTATAAATAATTATTGCTGCATTTTATGGATGTCCAGGGCATTTTTTAACATTTAAAACAGCTCATTTCATTGCGCGTTGCCATTAAAAAAAACAAAACATAATGAACCGAATTTTCGTGGTTCTGTTCAGTTCGTTCCAATTTAATCACAATGTTCATTATTCGTTTTGTTATGTAACAAAATGAATAACAAATAACGGAAATGAAAAAAGTTCATTTCGTGGCCATCTCTAATGTCAAGGGGAGGAAAGGCAGGGTGCCTTGGGAACATCAGCTTGGAGTGATGGAAGGAACAAACAGGAGAGCCTGATTGGACTCCAAGAAGAGGAATTAGAGGAAGGAGTGTGGGGTGATGCCTAGCAGGATGGGTTGGGGACATATTGGACTGAAGAATCCCCCAGGGAAGACCCAGAGCCCCCAGGGGTAGCATCTCACGTCTATGCAGTTTTGGCTGCATCAGGCCTGAAGCATCCTTTAAGTAAAGGACATTTCTTGACTATCATTGCACACTATTCACTCCATTCTTGGGATTGTACGGGGAGATGCTGTTGGCCTTTTTTCTCCCTTACACAAAACCTCATTTAATCCTCCCTAATGCATCCTCCTGTACCTCTTCAGGAAAGGAGAGCAGAGCAAAGCATGAGACCAGAATTAATTTCTATGTCAACACGTTCCTCCTTTTCTCTTATCCAGAAAAGAAAAGAAGTACCACTTCAAATGTCCAAAGCTACAGTTCCAGTGTTTTGTGTCATTGGTTTGTTTGGTTGGTTGGGTGGGTTTTTTTTTTTTTTTTTTTGCATCAGAGTGAGACATTGAATCACTGCATCCTGCAATAAATTAATTGGATGGTTACTTAAAGGTGAGAGAAGTACTTCAATGAAACAAGTGTACAGGCCCTGGTCATTGTGAGATAAGGAACTGAGTGCATCGTGTTATCGATTTGGCAATGTGGAGTTCAGTTTTCTGCCAGAAATAATCATCCAAAGGCCAAACTCTATGTTATGCTATTCTTCCACAGCTGCTGTTTTCTGAAAAAGAATAGAAACCAAGGGAAAGGACTTGTAAATGACTGCTTTGGCCTTTTGGCCCTACTATGCAGCTCCAAAATGACATTTAGGCGAGTTTCTGCAAGCCTGTTCAGACTGGCTGTTTTGCATATGGGTGGATTGGAATACAAAGGGTCTGTTGCGGTTAGGGCAGAGGAATGATATGCCATTTGGCACACTCCTCCCAACTGAACAGCAAACAAGTCTTTGCAGCCTGATCAGCTGTCAGTTAAGTGCATCCTCTGAACATCTGCAGAGGACCAGGGAAGCAAAAGCATTTTTAAACATGCTATTCTACTTTCTCCCTTCCCTCTTCCCTGCTTCCCTTCTCTCAATACCCCCCTTCTCTCTGCTCCCTCAGAAACTGCAGCCACAATAGCAGAGGCTGCTGGAGGCTGCTATCTCCAGATGAAACAATGAGTTTGCCAAAAAGAATGCATGCCCTACTGCTGGGCCAGAAAGGCGAGCAACAGCTCTTAAATGAGAAGTGTGACTTGTTTGAAGTAGAAACACCTTCAGATGAAGTCTTTGTTTTCCAAACCAAAAATGATCATCAGTGATCTGTATACCATATCTATATGCCAATGTGGACAGGGCCCAGTGACTATGTGCAAAGCTGAACCGGAGCTATTAAGACCAGTGGTTGCCAGTGTTTGGAGCTGGCTCTGCTATTTTTTAAAATCTGAACAAAATGTTATTATATTATACACTAAAAAGTCCAATGTAAATATATATACTGTATATACTCAAATACTGTATAAGCCTAGTATTTCAGCCCTAATTTTGGGCTGAAAAGGGGGCCCTTGACTTATATTTGGGTCAATACTTTTAGCCATTGAGGCAAGTGCTTGGGTCGGTGACTAAAAGTCATTTTAAACATTGCGTGCCGCTTCTCATGACCCCCCCTCTGCATCACAGGGGAGCGGGATGCAATGTTTAAAATGACTTTTAGCCACTAACCCAAGCACTTGCATCAGTGGCTAAAAGCCATTTTAAACATCACACACCACTTCCCCAGCTCACAAAGGAGGAGCTGCCAGGCCCTGCTGCATTTCCCACCCTAGACATTTTTTGTTTCCGTTACATAATGAAACGACAAACGAAAATTGTAATGAAAATGCAACGAAACGAACAGAACCGTGAAAATTGTGGTCGTTACGTTTCATTTCCATTAATGGCGACGCACAATGAAATGAGCTGTTTTAAATGTTAAAAAACACCCTGGATATCCGTAAAAACACAGCGATAATTATTTATATTGTCTGATAATACCTACCAGGGGGGTTGAGGTCCTTAAAACGTTTGTTTTTATCTTCTCCCATCGCGATGTATTTTTCTTTTCCCTTTAAAATGGATGTCACCACCAGCCACAAAATGGAGGCAAGCCATGTGATGGGATCATGTTCAACCAATAGCATGCCCAGGTTGCAGACTGGGCGGGCAGATCTGACAGCCACAGAGGGCATAAAAAGCTCTGGCAGCCCCCGTCCTCCTTGCAGTCTCTGGTGGGAGTTAGGGTGGGATTGCTGTCTCTGCGACTCTAGCTTCAGTCCTGCAGCCTCCCTGTGTGCGTGCATGCGTACCTCTCGGTGAGTACCCTCCCCTGCCCCGCAGTGCAGTCACTCTGCGGCTGCCTTGCACCCTGGGCAACGCCCGCCGCTGCCTTTGCAGCCTCCGTGCATACCTAGTCTATACTGTGTCTCTGCCAGCATCCATTTTTTTAGTGTTTTCCCTCTGGTCTGGGGTGTTGGAGGATGCCTGCGCACGGAAATGCTTTAAAAATCGCGCAAAAAGCGGTAGAAACAACAAACGAAAAAATGAAAAATGGTAACTAAATTTTTCAAAAAATTCTCGACAAACGGAAGCGAACCGAAACAGACCTCTCAATGACAAATGAAAAACTGAAACGCCATTTTTCTGTTTCGTGCCCATCTCTACTTTCTAATATAAATAATAATATTTGTCCTAATATATTGTTCTGCAGAGTCCCCTGTGAACTTAGAAGTTGGTGTCCATTTGTTTATTTTGTTGCATGAGAGGGGCATGGAAGACTAGCCAAATCAACATTTCTTATGACAGTACTGATAGGAAAGGCAGGCCAAACAAGATCTTTATAATTTCCAAACAGGTTCTTGAATTAAAACCCTATTTTTCAAAGTGATTATTGATAATTGTGGGCTTAATTTGATCCAAATTTGGAGAACAAATACTTTTAAAGTTCTGACTGCTGGTTCATTTTAAATACTACTCTCCCCCCCCCCCCAGCTCACACACAAGCTACCCTTTTTAATTGGCTCACGGCAAGTTTGGTAGGTGTTTTTCCTCCACCCTATTTACTTAATTTATATATTTTCGAGTATTTTTACCCTGCCTTTCTCCTTGGAAAAGGACTCAAGATGGCTTACAGTAATGAGGGATAATATACAGTCCAGTTGATAAGGTAGAGAATAGGGTCAGGTTGGGTGAACAGCTGGTAGTGTTGAGAATGTCAGGTCAGGTTAAATAAGCAATGATAAGGTAGAGAAGGTCAGGTTAAATAAACAATGGATAAGGAAAAATAAATATTATTGTTTCAATGAGATAAGCTTTCTGTTATCAATGTCACAACGTCACAGCTGATATGAGAGCTGCACCTGGAAGGTTGAGTCATTCTAGGTAACAAGAATGACTCTTAGCTGTAAGCCATTTTAACTGGTTCTTGTGATTAAGGTGCATGGTTTCGAAAGGTTATTTAAGATGCTGGTGGAGACATTGAAAGCAGTCCAGGACAGCAGGCTTAATCAACTGATTGGTCTGTGCTGTGTTGAACCCTTAAGTGACCCTTAGACCCTTAAGCAAAGATGCTTGAGATCTTTACTAACCTACTTTCTGTACTGCTGTATCTCTATCTGTCTTTAATAAACCTTTTACAATTTTACTACTACTTCTGAGCATGGCATTTGCACCAAGAGCAAGATGATGATGCAGAGAGTCATTGTTTTAAAACAAAATCTCAACTTATCACAGTACAATTAAGACATGTACAAGTATTGAGAACAGGGAATTGAGGAACACCTTGCAGCATTAAAAGCTACAAGAAAACACGAACAGTTAAAAGGAGAGTAAAGTTCCATGTAATGAGGGAAACTAACAATGTAAACCCATAAGTTTATAAGTAGTTATAAACACAGAGTCTATGGGATCCTGTAGATTCATAATAACTAGACCATCATTCAAGGAAAGCATGCCCGAAGAGAAAAGTCTTTGCCTGTTTCTGGAAAGACAACAAAGATGAGGCAGTCCACTGCTTCCTCAAAAGGAGACCTTGTTGAAGAACAGCCATGGCAATTATGTTTGGTGAGAAGTGGTTAACTGCTGAGAAAAGGAATCCGCTTCTGGAATTTTCCATTGCTTGGTATCTCTTTGTGAATGGTTGTGACCACAATAGAGGATGTTATAGATAGAGCATCATTATTGCTAGCCTTTGCTATGTAAAGCTGGACATTTTTTTTCCTACTGGCAATGCAGTACAATACTGCAAAGCAATTTCCTGGTGCTTTGACTAATAGGAAAAGTAGCAATATCTCACATCCATGAACTGGAGGTGTTTGGAAGGACTGAATGAATATAAAAATACATATTTTATTTATTTAAGATTTGTTTAGTTCTTTTTAAATATTTGTATATCTATTTTTTTAACTTTTAAATACTGTTTTAGATGTAAGCTGCCTTGTGTCCTTTTGGGGAGAATGATGGGGTAGACATATTTTAAATTAATAAATTAAATAAATTAACGGGTGGCCTGGGGCACTCACTTTACTTCCACCTGTTCTACCTCACAGGGTCATTGGGAGAAAGAAACGGGAGGGAAACATATCAAATGCTATCATCTTAAATTCACTGAATGGAAGTTCGCCAATTAGTAGTAACACACAGTAAGTTACATCCAAATATTAAACATACCCAAGGGCTTAAATCTGATGAGAAATGTGTACCCGATTGTGCACATTTTCCCACAGTTCAGCATCTTGAAATCCATACTATTTCTCATCCTAAAACAAAATAACAACTCATTTCAATCACATACGGAAAGACAGACGTTTCAGTTGAGCTAGAATCCTACCAGAGCTTGTCAACAAACCTAATCACAGAGAGAGGGGGCCTTTCCAGTTCCCCATCAATCTATGGGACCCGACCCAAGGTGTAACAGGCAACTAGTGCAGGTGGGTAGAACTTGGGATATGTTTCATACCATCCACCAGTCTTGCCACTGCCTTCTGGACCTGTTGAAGTCCATGGCCAGCCTGAAGGGAAGCCCCACAGAGAGAGCAGTGCGGTAGTCAGTCCTGGACATGGCCACAATGTCGGCACCAACATTCAAAGAGCTCCCTCACCTAGGTAGGGGCATTGCTGGGCAATGCACTTAGATTCTCTAAGTCTTTCACAGCCGGGATCTGATAGTTGTGAGTTTTTCAGAACACGGCCAAACAGCCCGAAAAACTCACCTCAGATTATTCAAGGCAGCTGTGGACATAACTACTATCTGAAGGTTTTGACAGAACATGGGGAACGTGACATCCAGACAGGCTCAAGGCCTCAAATTGTTCCTCTATTCATCAAGCTGGATGGATTAATGGCAAGAGGGAAATAAGACATTGATGAAACCACACAACCCCCCCCTTTTTTTTACAAAAAACCCTAAAGCCGAATATTGACTAAGTGTTCTAGCTTACTCAAACTAGACCCCCCCCCCTTGTGTCCCTGAATCCTTTGCTGATGCTAAAATTTGAGGGGTTGGGGGAGGGGAGATATTGGAGATTAGATTGTTGCTGACAGTAATTAGGCAAGATTTGTTAAAAGCGCCTCCTGCTTCTTCTCTCTGCAGACAGAAGTGATTTTAAAAAGGAGTAGTGGCAGCAGCGTCCTTGTTGTATCCTTCAAAGATTACATAAATGTACCTTCCACTCTACCCTCAGCCCTCTATACTTTCTATTACCTGAACACTATTTCCTAATTTCATCATTTTATGCCAAAATTCTTTCCCCATCCTACCTATTCTTCCTGCACCCCGTCCTTCCTTTGGCACATCCCTCCCTAGTCCAGATGGTCCCTGACATCTGCAGAGGCTGGAGTGTTCTGCGGTGCTCAGATGGGTAGATTACAAGGAAAGGCACTAGGCCTCCCCCAATCATTACATCCAGGCAGTGGTTTTCAGCTCCAATTAATTTTTTTAATAAACCCTCTCCCCAAACCTGCCCAGTGACATCCTTCAGTATCTGTCATGGCAAGGTGCTTCTTTTTACCTTTAACACAGTTGCCAGATGCTTTCCTCAGGGTTAATTAATCAAAGATCCTTGTTATTAGGCAGCTTTCTACCATATAGGTAGCTATATGGGGTTGGCCATAGCCTCTCATCCTGTCAAGGTGTATAATTGCTTTTAAAGAGGGACAGTCTGAACAAGGCAGCCAAGCATGTGAGACCAACTGTGGAGGCCTGGTTCCGACCGGGCTTATTAGTCCATCTGCCACTCACACTACGTTGCTGTGTAATTTCAGAAACCACTGCACAAACTATTGATAGCTATGTTTAAATATTTGAAAGGTTGTCATATTGAAGAGGGAACTGGTTTGTTTTCCATGGCTTCAGAGACTAGGACTTGGGACAATGGTTTCAAACTACAGAAAAAGAGATTCCATTTGAACATTAGGAAGAACTTCATGACGGTTAGAGCTGTTCAGCAGTGGAATATGCTGCCACGGAGGGTGGTGCAATCTCCTTCTTTGGAGGTTTTTAAGCAGAGGCTGGATGGCCATCCATCGGAAATATTGAGATGGGGTTCCTGCATGGCAGAGGCTTGAACTGGATGGACATTGAGGTCTCTTCCAACTCTATGATTCTATGATTCTATGATTCTATCCTAAATTCAGAGGTACAAAAGGTTTGGGATCATTTTGTGTGTTACGAATGTTTGTCTATGTGAGGCATTATTTGATTTCCCCTGGTAGGCACATGTAGTGCTATTTTATTAACAGCAATTAAAGCATAAAATGATATATCCAACCACAGTTCTTCCATATGTAATTGTCAAGATATGTAAAAGTTGATAAAATATATGTTATGTATATTTAAACAGATAGCAGAAAGAGAATTGTAAAATGGAGGCAGTTAGATTCTGCAGACTCATGATGTTAATTCACAAGTGTAAGAGATAAGTAATCACAGGCATGTTATGTGATGAAGCACAGGTGAAAGAATTTATAGCATCATGATTGTATCAGATTGCATCAGAATCAGATTGTAATTAGTGATGACTCATATCTGATGGGTACTGAACTGTATAAAAAGCACTAGCTTTCCATTTGTTGGGTGGGTCTGTTATGGTGAGAACAGAACCCCACACTCTGTTTGTCTGTTGTAAATATTGCTTGGTTGTTATGCTGTATATATTTTTGATGTATATATGAATATATGAGTTTTTACTCTACCCATTGTCATTGTCTCTTCATAACCTAACTCTGCAATACTTTATATCAATACTGACATTTTATCTGCACGCTACTGCTGCACTGCTCTGTGTCAAGCACAAGTAAATATTATATTTGTTGCTTAATTGCTGATAGTAATAGATATGGGCACAAAATGAGGCATGATCCATAGTTTCATCATTTCATCACATAACAATATGTTATAAAATGAAACAAAGCACAAACAAGCATTTCATCTAGTAAACACCATTTTCCATCTCAAAAATAAAATGTTTCACCCTATCTTTTCAGAACATACCAATACCATCCTAGAAAGTCAAGGCAACAGGCTGGAAATTGCAATCTGTCTGCAGAGAGATGGGACCTAGGAATGAATGATGTACCAAGTAAGATATTTTAGTCCGTTTGTGGGAAAAGATGGGCGGCTAGGTAGATCAGTGTGGAGGATGATTTGATGGTGATTTGGGAAATATCCCATGCAAAAATCATATGAAATACAGAGGATACAGTAAGATCTGGCTTCTTTTACCCATAAATTGCTTTTATTTAAATTTAAAGAAAGACGATTGGCTGATAGCAGGCACATGCCGGCAGTCATTCTGACTACTTCCTTTGCATACAGTGATTGAGTGGGAAGAGTTTTACCTATAAATAATGGCTTCCAGCAGCTTCCAGGTTCTTTTCTCGCAGAGCAGCAGAAAGAGAGGGGGCTTGCAGAATAATAGAGCGAGTACATGGAGAGCACACAACCAAGGGTGGAGCTTCTGACTACTTCCTGTGCTTACAGTGATTGAGGGGGTGGGGTTTTACCTTTAAATACCTGCTCGCAACAGCTTCCAAGTTCTTTTCTTGCAGAGCAGCAGAAAGAGAAGACTCTTGCAGAACAATAGAGCGAACACAGATGAGGGACCATCTGAGCCTGCAACGGCTGAGCCTCTTCACTCTTGAATGATGGTGTTGAAGAGTTGACCTGATTGAAGTTTATAAATTCAAACACGGTTTGGACAAAGTAGATAAGGAAAAACTGTTTTCCCTATCGCGCAACAATAGAACTAGGAGGCACTCCATGAAATTTTGGGGTGCTAGATCTCAAACAAATAAGAGAATGCCATTTGCGGGGAATCATAAGCAGGTGAGGACATCTGCTTGGAAATACCCTAGAGCAAATGGTGAGCCACTGTGTGAGACAGAGAGCTAGACTGGATGGGCTGCGGCCTGTTCCAGCAACGCTGTTCTTATGTTCTCATGTTATTTTTGTTATATATTTTTAAAAAATCATTAATAATGAAAGAAAATGGCAAAGAAATTGGAATGAAATGCTATTTTTTCCATTTTGTGTCCACCTCTAATATTGATAATCATGTGAGGTCAAGCCAATTCTGATTTATTGCAATTAGTTTCCGGGTTGGGTTTTCTGAAGGAGAATACTCAGAAATGGTTCACCCTTCCCTTCTTTTCAGGCAACCGTTTGATGTGTCTCAAGCAAATCCTACCTCAGAAGGCAGAAGCATTCCACAGTTTCATCCAACAGCCTCACAATTGTTTACTGAGGAAAAAGTAGGGGCCATCTCGACACATTGAAAGAGGATGTTCATTTTTAACTGGGGCGTGTCTCAACTCCAGCACTGGAAGATTATGATCACCTTTAAAAATTGAGTTTTCTAGGTGCTATTGCACGTTCACAAGGATTAGCCGATGGGTTAAACCAGGCCTGCCCAAAGTCCGGCCTGGGGGCCAAATCCAGCCCGTCAGGCCATTCTGAGTGGCCCATGGCTGGCTGGCTGGCGTGCCCCTCCTTCCCCCTCCTTCGCCCCATGTTTTTTAAAAAAAAATCTTCTGCCAATACTGACATAGCTGGGAAGATTGGGTGGCTGGGCGGCCGGGCAGTCTGCCGCCACTGGCACCGCAGGGGAAAGTGTGGGGGTGGGCAGGCCAGCGGGCCTCTGCCACCGCCAAGGAGATTTGGGGTGGGCTGGCAGGTGAGCCGTTGCCACCGCTGGGGAGCTGGGGGAGGTGCAAGGTCACACAGATCACCTCTTCCAAGGGGCGACCTGTGGCCATGGCTCCCTGTGTTTCCATTGGTCCCCACCTTCCTTCTTTCCTCCCTCCCTTGGTCCCCACCTTCCTTCCTTCCTCCCTTCCTTGTTCCCCACCTTCCTTCCTCCCTCCCTTGGTCCCCGCCTTTCTTCCTGTTGGCGGGGTTGCAAGGGGCCAGTGGGTGGAGCTTATGGGTCAGTGGGTGGGGCTTATGGGTCAGTGTATGGGGCTTGCAGTGGGGTGGCAGGGTCAGGGAGCAACCGGCCCCTGACACATTCTCAGTCACCAAATCTGGCCCTCCTTACAAAAAGTTTGGGCACCCCTGGGTTAAACAAAGCAAAAGCAAAGTGTGCTGCTTATATACTTCCCAATAGTGTTTAAAGCACTCTTTGGGTGGTTTACAATTTATTTATGCAGGCTACACACTGCCCCCACCCCCATCCCAAGCAAGCTTGCACTCATTTTACTGACCTCGAAAGGATGGAAGGCTGAGTGAACTTTGAGCCAGCTACCGGGGATTGAACCCCAGGTCATGAGCACAGTTTATAGCTGCAGCACAGCAGTTTAACCACTGCACCACAAGGTACTCTGTCAACTGTTTTCAGCTTCAATAAGTGCAACAAATAAACAAACAAGGCAACAGTGATCATAGTCTGGGTACATGTGCAAAATATTTTTCATAAATGAAAAAAAACATCCATATCACCATCTTGCAAACCAAGAGAAAAATGTCCTATGTCTACCATGTTTACATGCATGAATGAAACATGAGGATTTACACTGCATGGGGAAGTGGAGAGGCAATTATCATGGTGCTGTGAAGTGTGTGAGAAACTTATCCTACTTTTCTAACACATGCTCTGGCTAAAGATGCATTATATAGCATTCCTGCTCAGAGCACCAGATTTATTAGTCAAGGATTCAGGTTTGATCCATGACCCCTGAAAAATGTCTCTGTTTGATCCCACACCAACCAAAGACTGCTACCACACTTTAGATTTGAAACACCTTTTCCTTAAAGACAAATCTCCTTAAAAATCACTGTCCACTTTTCAAATTGCTTTTTCTGAAGAGCCCCCTTGGCCATGCCCATTTTGACTGCTGTGTCAGTTTTTCTTGTGACGACCACTGGGGGTGGTGTTTTTTTAAATCAGTTCCTGCACCCCCCTTTTAAAGCGATTTGGTTGTATTTGCGGACATGCTACGCCGCCTTTTTTTGTTTCCCCCCTGTTTCTGCCGTTTCCCTGTCGTAATTTAAAGCGGTTCAGCCAAGTGTGAACGGGGAAGCCTATTGCTAAGCAACTGCTGAAGTGCAGGCTGCCGAACTGCTGTAGGGACCATGTGACTGCAGAAGGAGATAAGGCGATGCAAAATAAAAAGTGGCTGCTCAAGGAAGTGCAGTAGCAGCCAAAACCGACTTCCAAAATTGTCCCACTAATAGTCCCACAGGTAAATGTAAGTAAGTAGAAATTACCCATTTGGAGAGGTTTGGTGTTTAGGGAGCTGAGATATTAAACTCCAAAGGAGGTCCCCAGGAAAAAAAATCATTTCTAATTAAGTTGGGAAGTGCTTAATCGGGAAGAGTCCAAAGAAGCTATTTCCTCTGGGATGAATCATTTCGTTTCTAGAGGGGGAAATGGTGTTTCATTTCATTTTGTAACAAATTGGGTCCTACCGTTTTTCAACAAAATGACAAAACAGTGTTTCATTTTTTTTTCTTTCATGCCCATCTCTAATAGGAACTCATGCTTGGCAGAGGGGCTGTTGAGACATTTATGACCTACAATGACTAGTAGAGATGGGCATGTTATTTGTTATTCATTTTGTTACATAACAAAATGCACAACTAACTGCCCCCTCTAAGAGAAACGAAATGAAATGAAATGGAAATTTTCATTTCATTTTGGTTCATTTTGTTCATGGGGTGTCTCCTACCTGGTGCTGGTCCTTCCTGGTCCAGTCCTCCTGGCTGCAGGGAGGAGGCAGCCAGAAAAAAAAAACCACCCGGCCCGTGCTACAGCTGGTAGGCAGCCACATGGTCGGCAGTAAAAAAAAATACAATCAAATAATTTTTTTTAAAAAAAACCCTGATCCAGCCCGCGAGCATCGGACCCAACCCATGGGCCATGGAACCGGCCCATGGGCCGGCAAAAGTAAAAAAAAAAAAAAAAAAAAGCCAATCAGCCCATGCTACAGCTGATAGGAAGGCCATGTTGTCGGGAGTAAAAAATAAAAATAAAAATAAAAATTAAGTAAAATAAAATAAAATAAAAATAACCTGATCTGGTCTGGGGGCCCGCAGGATTAAAAATAAAAAATAAAAAATAAAAATTGATAAAAAAAACCTCACCGGTGGGGTTAAAAAAAAAAAGAAAAATATTGAACCCAAACTAAAATAAATTACAAAACAATTTTTTTCTAAAAATTCATTTTGTAATTAAGGAACCAAACCAGATGGGAAATGAACCATACCGAAATGAATCACCATTTTTTTCAGTTTGTGCCCATCTCTAGTGACTAGCCTCAAAAAGCAAAACAGGTTCAAACATAGATTGTGTCAATGTGAAATCACTGCCCAAATTTACCCTTCTGTGGTTCAATACCACATTCAAAGAATGGTGTGATCAATAGGTTGTACCTACTAACATGTTTCTCAGCAGCCACATATGTACACAGACCTGGGTAAGAATGTAAAAGATCTCATTGGAGCCAGAGGTTGAGAACACAGACGGGCAAGAAATTGCCAGTGTGCTGTTTCCATGCTGGTTCCTCCTTTGAATAATCAAGTGTTTTTGCCAGTACTAACCTCACTTCTTCTGGTGAGCATCCACACAGAGGCAGCACCCCAGCTTCACTGCCCTACCTCCTACGGACATTAACATATAAGAACATAAGAACAGCCTTGCTGGAACAGACCACAGGCCATCCAGTCCAGCATTTGGTTTCACACAGCAGCTCACTGTTTGCTTCAGGGTATTCTCAAGCAGATGTCTTCGCCTGCTTATAATTCCCTGCAAATGGCATTGACAGATGTCCTGCCTATCTCTCCAACCCGGAGGTTGTCCTTAGGTATCCATAATGATAGCCATTGATACCCTTGTTCTCCATGAACTTGTCCAATCCTTTTTTAAAGCTGTCAAGGCTGACAGCTATCACCACTTCTTTTGGCAGGGAGTTCCACAGACCAGTGATCCTCTGGGTGAAAAAGTTCCTCTTATTTGTTTGAGACCTAGAACCCAAAAGTTTCATGGAGTGCCCCCTAGTTCTAGTGTTGTGTGATAGGGAAAACAGCTTTTCCTTATCGACTTTGTCCACACCGTGTATGATTTTATGAAAATCAGTCAGATCACCTCTTAGGCTCCATCGTTCAGGAGTGAAGTCGTCCAGCCGTTGCAGCCTCAGATGGTAAGGAAGGTGTTCCAGTCCCCTAATCATCCTGGCTGCCCTCCTCTGCACTTTTTTCCATTTCCATAATACATTGCCTCTAAGCGGGTGCCCGCTGGATGGGGCCTGGCTGGGAAGCATCGAACATCAGTTCATCCAGAGGACAAACTGGCACAAAAGAGATGTTTGGGTAGTAGGTGACATTTAAGTTGTATAAACAAACAAACAAACAAACAAACAAACAAATAATCAAACTGGCTGTTCGTGCCCACCTCTAGGTGGGAGCTCAGTTCCTCATTTTGGATCCCAGAAGAAAAAGCCTTGAATAAGATGCACAATCCCAGGCACCCCCAGGAGAAGGAAATGGCAAACCACTTCTAAGTACTGTTTACTTACCATACCCTAGAAAGGGTTGCGGTAAGTCAGAACTGATTTGACTGCTTGTGATAATGGTGATGATTAATGATATATAGTACCATTAAATACTAGAGTTCAGAATTAAGGATGAATTCCACTTTGCACAAGCCCTCCAGCTAGCTATACTCCTATCTCCAGGCCCAGGGATAAAGACCTTGAGATGCGCTAATCACTGAAAAGATTCTGGTGCCCTCTATGAATATAATGCGCAGGAGGTCCCACTGTTGGTGGGGTTGGGGAACTGCATAATGTGCACATTATATCCATGAACATATGGCACTTTAATTGGACAGCACATGGCAAAAAAGAACCATATACAGTATACAAAAGCATAGGTACAAATTACTGGCTTCCAAGAAAACATTGTGCTTTCACGCTTTGGTTAATGTAAGCAGATTCAAACTAGTGTATAGAATGGAGAAGTACCTTAATATTGTGCTAACATACCTGTAAATTCAACCCTATGCTGTTACTCTTCTAAGGTCTCAGCCAAGACCACAAATGTCTGTGTTGTGCCACACGTTGAGAGAATGTGTCTTTCTGTTATTTGCATAATGCTAGAATAAATGTCAGATTGTATCAACACTTCTGCCTCTTCCTGATTTGTCGAGGAATTCTGGCATTAGAAGCGATCCTCCTGACCCAGGGACAGGAGTTGAGCTCCTAGAAACAAAGATTAAACTATTTCTGTAGGAGTTTAGCAGTAAGTACTGGACCGGTCTCCTCTTACGAATGGATAAAGAGGATTATACATAAATCCTTTGCTTGGAATTCTCTTTCCATACAGAGCAATTTTAGGTGAGCACTATGTTTTATTTTTAAGCGCTATTCAGACAAGACTAAGACAGGATGTCAAGCTTCAGTGACTACATTCTGCAGTGAAGAATCCAAACACACCGAGGAAACATCCTATAGAATATTTTTGTCCTTTTCTCTTTGGCCTTCCTTGTGTTTACTTCATTGAACATTTCTTGCTATTGCCTCAAGTGTAAATGCATTCTGGAACCTGGGAAACCCAGTATACAGAACAATAAAAAAATCTGTGCTTCCCTTTCAAATCTGTAGTGCTGTTACAGAGATTTTTTTTTGTACTGATACCAAACACCTCTCCTTTGTTTTTGCTTTTTTCAGATGTCACAACGACATTACCTGTGATGGAAAATCCAGTCTCCTCTTCACTTGGTGAAAGCAAAATCAATACCGTAACTATATTGTACCAGTATTTTCATATTGTAGACATTACATTTTGAATGCCACTACAGAAGCTTGTAACAACCATAAAAATGCCTCTTCCCTTTGCTCGCTGCGACACCTTGGCAATATTCTGTCTGATGCTGGTTTTCCAAAAAAGTCATTTCTGGAAGAATCATACTGATAATAACAAGCTTGGTGCAGAAAGCTCAAGTAAAAAGTTCTCTCCAGGTTTTGCTTACGTCAGTCAGAAACAGAGTGTTGCCTTTTTGCTGACATATATTTACAAAGGCTGTTCCTAAGAAAGAAGTGACAGTTGCAGCATTCCTGCCTAGGAGATTTGGGATATACTGTATATGGGAACCTTAAAGCCGTTAAGCACTTGGGATGAGGAAAAGGTCTTGGTACCAGGTCCCCAGTGCCACGAGCCAAGGCCACAGCTCAGCAGATTACTCAGCATACTGGAAAACCCAACACCAGCCATGGTCCATTGGGCCCCGCCTTGGCCTGCTTCACCCTCCTGACCATTTTCTTCCCCTCCAATTCATTTTAAAAGCTCCCATGGTGAAGCAATCAGCTTTCAGCAGCATCACTCTCTGGAGCATCCTCGGGGAAGCCATTTTGGTTTTTTGAAAATGTAGTTGGCTACAAAATATGCCAGCAAAACATATATACGCACAACATGCACACAGTTGGAAAGCAGCCAGTGTGCATTTGCATGGGGGAGGGGAGGGAAGAGGCAAGTTGTGTGCTTCTGCTTATTAAGAATGTAAGTTACAGCGAGCATCATGTAACGCAGTGGCCAAAGTCCTATTGAGCATCTAGACATGTGCAGCTTGAGGTTGCTTGTGATGGTTGTGCTTGCCCTGAAGTAGAAAAACTATCGTTAAAACACTTCTGCTGGTGCCAGGTGCCGCCAGTTGTGCTAAGGGAATAATTAACTCTGCATGGCCAATTGCATAATTGCAGCTAGAAATGATTTGTTGCTGGGCATAACTTCCAACAGGAACAGGATTCTGGCCAACTTATACAAGGGTTGGAAAGAAGTTGATTTCCATAAATCACATGGCCGAGACCCTATTAAAACAACTTCCCCTCCTCTCCCGCCTTTGTTTAAAGCCAGAAATGATTGTTCATCTTCAGGCAGGTGACGCTCATCCCAAAGATTTGTCTGGGATCTTTGGAGGGGGGAGGGGTCCTGAGAGGGCCTTTTTTGAAGCAAGAAAACTTTTGAAAAACCACTAGAACGGAGGGCAGTTCAAAACCTCGTGCTGCCTGGAACAGGTCAGCAAAGAACACCCTACTCTCTCAATCAAGTCATGGAGCACTGCAACCCGGCCGAAAACTTCTCAAGCACAATTCTAGGAAAGTGTAGATGCAATAATAGGGAATAATTAACTATTTGCTTCCTTTCCATGACACCCCAAATCTTCTGCCAATAGTGGCCACATCAACTTGCTGAAGAGTCCTGGGTCTCAGTTTTGGTGTGCATGCATGCCCATGGTACAGCTGGAAAATGTGTGACATCTGGCCGAATGTATCATAACAAGCTGACCTGGCTCAGGGCAAACTGAGTTGTGAAGCAGGTATACCAGTGTGACTGCATTCATGATACTTACATACAAGAGAGCTTGCTTCAGTGGATGGATCTACCTTGGCGGAGGTGTTTTACTGAGCTTTCAGGTCTAAATCATACCTACAGTGTTGGAAGAAAATGCAGTTTGGTTGATAAATGGTGAGATGTCTTTCTTTCTTCACTGGAGTAAAGGGTCACAATTTCCAGGTTGGAATGTGTTCTCATCTAAAGTGGTCACTGAGGACGCTTTTACATGACCCCTAAGATCCGCTGGCCACTTAAATTCAGACCAGAGATCTTAGGGGTTCGTCGCTCTTCCTGGTTCCCCACCCCTCCGCACTTCCTGGCTGCTGGCTGCGTGAGGGGAGGGAGAAAAAAAAAGGAAGAAAAGATTGTGCCTCACCTCCCTTCTGGCTCTCCTTCTGGCTCTCGCTCTTGCCGGCAAGATTCCTGTGCCTGTAAAAGTAGCTCTTAAAGGGTCGGGAGCCAAAAAAACAACAAACAGAAGCGAGGAGAGCCCCGCACTCACTATCTTTACACCGCATCAAGGAATTTTCAGGACGGAAGAGCAGGTACTTGAAAGGTGCGCTGGGACGCGCTAAAGTGGACGTGGTCGCACCTAATTTCCTGTAAACTCCGGAGCTGGTGGGTAAACATTTTTAAGCTCCGGAGCTGGGAGCCATTTGCCCCGGAGTTTAGGGGTCATGTATAAACCCCCTGAGTTTCTTTTGTTGAACTCAAATAAGTAATATTGAAAAGTGAAAATAATGTATTAGATCCAGTATCGTCTAGGTAACTGGCAGCTTATAGATACATCAGGTGTGCAGTGGTTCCATTGACCAACCCTACACTTCTGATCCTAATGTGTTATGTGATTTCTTAGAGACATTTCCTTTACAACTGGAAAAGCAGCCACTGAATGGTGGAAATTGAGACATGCTGATGAAGCAGGAATGACCTTTCATAGCATCATGAAGTTGAAAGGGGTCTATAATAAGTCCATCAAGTCTACCCCCCTTGTTCAGTCCAAGAATATTAAACCAAAGGATATGTCTCTCTGAAGATTCTCAATCATCCAGGTGAGTTTATCTGGAAGCTGAGTCATGGCAACTGGATTTCTTTTCTTGAGATGTTGAAATGTTTCACTGCTCATCCAAACAGCTTTGTCAGTTGTATCAGCATCTCAAGAAAAGAAGTCCAGTTGCCATGACTCAATTTCCTGACGAAGGGGTACGTATGTCAGGTGTTTGTCCAAATTTCTTTTCAGCAATTCCAGTGTTGGAGCCCTCACCGCTTATCCAGGCTATCGGTTCCACTGTCACACTGATCTAACAGTTAAAAAGTTTTCCCCTGATATTCAACCCAAATCTGGTTTCCTGTAACTTGAGCCCATGGCTGCATGTCCTGAAGCAGCTAATCATGAAATGACAAAGCTATTTGTACGTTAGACTATGGATGTAATTATTGTATTAGGGATGGGATATCATTATAACATAAATTAGGTAATGAGTCTGATGTCCTTTCCTTGAAATTTTTACTAAGCTGTCCCTGGTCTGATGGCAGCCTTTTCATCTTATTCTGTGGCATGAAGTCTTGAGTCACTGGGCCAAAATCCAACTGCCATGACACCACTGAACTCAGGCATGGAACTTGAAACAAGGGAATCTTGTACATCTTTTGGTGAAAATTATACCCCATGCTGAAACTCAGAAATATATGCTTCTGGACAAGGTTCCTGTACCTTAAAAATAAAAGAGATTCCGTTAGTAATCAACTCAAGCGGATAGCAGATTCCTTCCTGACTGGCTTTCTTTTCTAATCAATTCAAGTACTGTAGTTAAAAACAGCCATTAAGATAATGGAAATCTTTTCATTTTTAACCTGTTCCCTTTGATGTCTTGGCATGGTCCCAGCTTCTAATAAAATTTTCTCTTTCAAACCCCACTATTCAGCTTGACAACCCATGTGTGCATTTCTGATGGACCTGTTGGACAGATATCAAACTTCAGAACTTGCACCTCCTGATAAAACAAATCTCTCTCAACAACTCAAGAGTGCAAGGGTGGCACCCCCGTTGGGTTTGTTGACAGCAGCAGAACTGCCATCTCCTTTGGGGGTCAGTCTTCTCATATTTTCAACTGTGCAGATCTGACACTCCATACTAGAGATGGGCAAGAAACGAACAATTTTTCGTTTCCATTTTTGTTTTTTTGTTTCATTACGCAACAAAACAACAAAACGAAATGAACAGAAAAACCAAAAATTTTGTCGTGCGTTTCATTTTCGTTACTGCAATACAGTGGACTGTTTTAAATGCTAAAAAAATTGACAAAAATGAAATAAATGGTAACAAAATGGTAACAAAACGAACAAAAACAAAAATAATTTTTTTGCAAAAATTCACAGAAAACGGAAACGAACCAAAACGGACCCTCCAAATGACAAACGACAAACGAAACATCATTTTTTTATTCATGCCCATCTCTACTCCATACTAACTTTGTTCTTGTTATGAATAATATTCAGCTTGTTAGCAAGAGAGAACAAACAAATGTTTTAGCTGAGTTCTCTCCCTCCGCCCCACCCAGATTTTATTGTCACATCTGTGGAATCAATTTTCAAGTTCATGCAACTGCTCTGGGACTGGCAAAGTCTGAAGAACGTTGCTGTGAATAATTTCTGGGGAATTGTTTTTAACAACAACAACAAAAACCCTCCTTCATTCCAGGTCACCCACAGCATTAGATGTGTAATCCAGTCCATCACAAGAGCCACCCATTTCCCCCCTAAATCTGCAGGTTCTCCAGTAAACCAAACTTTATGCATGACACAATGTGAGCCTTCTAAAAAGAATATGTGGGTAATTATTTTTCAGGTTTTTGAGATGAACCAAAAATGGCCTTGTATTCAGCCTTCTGTTCCGAGTGTTCAGATATGTTGGTTGAATAGTTCCCTGTGTGTAATTACATTGTAACAGAGCAACACTAAATGTAGCAGTCACCAAACTATTATTTTCCCAATCTGCCTAGAAGGCCTGAGTTTCTCCATAATAATGAAATGTTTGAATGGTCAACTGGCATTGGCATAAAGAAACCAGCCCTCTCTTGCATGTTGACGGTGTCACCTGATATTTTCTACCAAAATTTTATGTGGCACCCTAAGGTGTACATCTTAAAGATTAGGTTAAATGTAACTTAAGATAATGCCTGCCAGGTTTTGGAATTGAAAATGAGGGAAATTTTTCAACACCTGAATATATGCAACTTAAGCTCCAAATTGTTTCTCATCATCGTCGTCGTCATCATTTTTGTTGTCATCGTCATCATCGTCATCATCATCATCATCAATGAAAACTTCCCAATTTAGCTTACAAGCACGGCCAGTGAGCAGACAAACAAGGGGGGGGAGTGGTGTGATGCTGCCCCACTGGAGACGAGACAAATGAGGTGCAGGGAGGAGGTGGCACAATGCCGCAGGTGACCTGTCAGCCACTGTGAGGGAAACAGATGGGGAGAGGCGGCGCAATGCCACAGAAGGCCTGCCGTGCACTGTGAGCGGGCAGGCAGAGCGAGGGAATGAGAAGGTTGGGTAATGGGTGGCCACAAACCAGCCTGGTAAGAAGAACAGAACAGGCTCCCCCCCCCTTCAGCTGAAGAGAAAAGAGGCCACATGTGCAGAGGGGCCCTGCTTTAAGGGCAGGAGCTTCGCCCCATCCCACTTGCACACGTCATGATGTTTGGGGCAGCAGCCGGTTTGGCAGTGCTTCGCCCGAAGGGGGCAAAACTGTCCCGTGTCTGGAGGAGCCGGTGTGGAATGTGCCCATTAGCTTACCACTGGCCAGAGCGACCAATATGGGACATTTCTGGGAATATAAATCTGCAGGAAGATGGCAGGAAATAGGGGTAAAATACGTGAGTTCTCCAGGCAAAATGGGAGACTTAACAGGTCTGCTTAAGATGCAGTAAGTCCAACTGAATTTATTGTGACTTGCTGTCATGCCAGACAACTGATGAACAAAGTGTATTCAGAATAGCCATGTATATTGTCTTTGGGCTATTGTGCTAAACTAGATTAAATGAGGAACATTTGTGATATTCCAGAGTGACTACAGGACAGGGCAGAGCAGAGAACTCCATTTTGAGGGAGACAAATGCTACATAGAGTCTTCCTATCCCATTCAAATTTTGTAGGGTTCAATGGGAAAAAAGTTGAGGAAAAGGGAAGTGGAAAACAATACCATAGGATGAGTAATGGTGCCAATGAAGCTGAGCGCTGATGAAAACATTGAATCAAGCCTAAGATCTTCCCGGGACCTTCCAAACACTGAAGCACTAACCGAGGTCACCGGACAATGGCCCAAATCCTACTGCTTAGCATAATAAATCACTGTAGAATAGGCATTAGAATCCACTAAGCAGCAGGGTTTGGGCCAGTGCATATGTGCTCCAGCAGCTACTCTTCAGCATTCCACAGAGCTGTGGAGAATCATAATTTCTCTTGCCAGGTCCAGGACAGCTTGGCCCCAATCTCTATGCCTTTCCACAAAGTGGACCATAAGCATTTGCTCCTCCCTATTTCAGAGTCTTAGGATTCCTTGGTATTTACTGGCGGAGTGTACCACTCTTGTGTTGTACATGTGACTACTGAGGAGGAATGCTCACTTTGAGGGTTGGCAGTAAAGCCAACAGAAAGCCTCCTATGCGTTGCTTAAGCAAATCCATTCAAGGACAGTGCAGGAGAACATCTTCCTATCCTTGGTGATAGAAGCCCTGAGAGTTGGTGTCTGCATGTGTGGAAGTCTGCATCTGTCCAGCTGAAATGGAGATGGAACAAATAGGAAGTGACCTCTAAGAAGGAGGATGGATGAGCCTTAAAGCAGCGATATGTACATACAGTGGATCTAAAAAGGACGGGGAGGCACTTGATCCCAACTGTGTTTCCACCACCCACATTTGTTCAGATGACTTGCTACATGTGTTGGTGCTGTGTTCTAACACCAGAAAGCTGATTAGCACACAGCAAATGCTGAGGTGATTGAAATGCAGTAGCACTCCAATATCCATTTATTCAGCATCCGCTATTCAGTTGTGCGTGGTTGGCTACCAAAAAATGAATATTGCATAATTATTAGATAAATTGCTGTCACAAAAGAGTGCCGCAATGCAAGTTACTGTCGCAAATCACTGTAAGTGGCTGCCACAAATAGTTTGGAAACGCAGCTCCAGATTTTTGGGAATTGTGGGGGTACTTTTGATTTGGGGGGAACTGAAAGGGCATTCACTCTTATGTGTAGATTTTGGTATCCACAGGGAGGCCCAGAACCAATTCCCCATGGATATGGGGGGTCCTACTGTATGTGTGGGCTCAGCCATTTTCCTCAGCCAGCCTGATGAAAACTATTTCCCTGTTGCAAGTCATCTTCACCTGTCTGAAATATTTGGCACATAGATTTGCCACTATCTATTCCTGGACTTCCCTTGAAACCAGCAGGCATGTAACACAATGATGAGGTGATTCGTGGCATCACAGCTGTGAACCAGACAGAGAGGTTCCATTCTTTTCTTTCCAAACAGAACATCTGCCATGGGAAATGCTTGTGACACGGGGCCTTCATTTTTGCTACATCCCTACGGTTACACAAAAAAAGGCACATTTCCCCCCAAATGGGTGCAAAACTTTGCAATTTTAGTTAATTGTGGGAGGGATGAAAGAATGCATTGAAGCAATACAATTCATTTAAAACATGCACGCTAACATCTGTACATGGGTGTTATGGGGGCAAGGGATAAGAAGTTTCTGATCACACCCCATTTGTTAAAAAGGCAAAACCACAGCCCAGGCACAGAATGGATAGAGGCAGAAAAGGCAGAGAAAACGTGAAGAGAGCATAGATGTGTAGCTCCCTCCTTTAAGATATTTCATGTAACGGTGGGAAAAGGTAAAACATGATTGACAGGTGGCAAGTTTTAGGCATTCAACTGTGTCTTTGACAAGATAAAAGATTCGAGCTGAAGCTTGCATTTAGGGCCTTCTGACCTCTTTCTCAGTCTTCTCCTCAAAATAAAAGAATAGCTAAGGATGACTTCCTGCTACCGCTGCCTTCACCCAAGTCGCTGTCTTGCCAGATGCTGCTGACTCATCGCTCAACTCTTCCACAGAAGCATTGCCATTCATCTTTCTGCTCATTCCTCAGGTATATTACACCACCACTGGAAACGAAAAATGTCACCTCGGCCTTGGGAGAGAGGCAGCCAAATCTAGAGCGATCACTCGCCGTTTTGCTCAGCTGAAGCTGTTCAGAAGGCTATTACGCCCATTGGCATGCTTTTCGTGAGGAAAAGCAGCACAGTTATTCAGAGTGCTTCCGTTCCCATGAAAAATTACAAGTAGCAAAGTCTATTGTATAAGTTTTGTACCCAAGTACCTTTTTCTCATCGTTGAACGATTTTTCTGTTTTGCTAGCAAGGAACTGAATGCCAGTACAGAATTTCTCCCTCTTTCTTTTAAAATAATTACTTCCTATCCCAAATCCAAGGATCTCAGAGTGATACAAGAAATAAACAGCATCAAACAATTTGTAGCTGGCTGGAGAGCTCGATGCCTTAGGTCTCTGGCTTCAGAGACAGAGGTTGGGGGTTTGATAGAAACCTTTCTACAGATATGCAAGAAACGTTTCACTACGCATCCAAGTAGCTGGATGAGTAGTGAAATGTTTCAGTCTCTCAAGAAAAGACGTCCATTTGCCATGACTTACCTTCCAGATCAGCAGGCGAGTTGTGTCCAAACCGAATTTACAGGTTACTGATAGTAACAGGGTTCATTAGCTTAGACTCAAAACTTCTGCAGCCCATCATCTGATGTAGCACAAACCCATTCACTGATTTCTCATGCTTTCCAACCACTCCATTTTCTCCTCAGATTCAAACTCATCTTTGTTTTATGTATTAAAAACATAATTTTAATTCTTTACTCTTAATTCCCATGTTAGTTTAATTAATCTGAATTGTACTAAGATTAACTCAATTTAAATTAATATACAGTGGTGCCTTGTATAAAGGAATTAATTCATTCCAAATGAAATTCTGTTAAGCAACTTTTCTTTTGTACAAATTCCCCATGGGAATGCATTGAAAACTGATTAACCCCTAATTGCGACTGTTTTTCTGTTGTAAGGATTTGCCCCATAGGCGATTCTGTTAAGCGGAAATTATTTCCTTTAAGTGGATTTTCTGTTAAACAAGCCACTTGTTATATGAGGGTCCACTGTATTTAGTTATAGGTTTGTTTTCTGAAATTATTGTGGTTTTTTTTTATTTGTTGTTATAGCTTTGTGATATGTAATTGGTTTTTCTCTTGTAAGCTGTCCAGAGTGGCCAGACAACCAGATGGGTGGGGTATAAATCTAATAAATAAAATGAAATGAAATGTTTGCAGGAACAAAAACAGTTCCCTAAGGAAGCAATAAAGTATAAAATAGCAGCCAAAATCCTGTTGTGCTGTCATGCAAATGGTATAACAAAGTTTCTGTCAGACATTAGTTAGTAAAATATATGTATTAGACAGGATGTTCTATATATATCTGATATGTATTTAATTGATTTAAAGATGGAGTCTGTAAAAGTGCAAAGTCACAGTGACTCAATGTATAGTTTTTTCTAATGGAGTGCAGATGTTAAGAATGAGCATAATGAATTTTGGCTGATGCAAGGGGTTGCAATAGCTATGAGGTAATGCCATTCATGATTGGACCGACATGTCTATAAAACTGTTCTGTAAATCATTGTTCACTGGGCCTTCTGTGAATAAGGCACCCACTTTGTTTCTCTGCCATATATTCTGTCATATGTACTGAATGCTGTTATGCTGTTATGCTGTTGAACTTTGCATAAGTTCTGTGATGCTGTGATGTTTTTGTTCATATGTAATATAGCTGTTTGGTTTTAAGAAAACTCTGTCTCTGGCTAACTATTTATTCAATAAGTATTTGCTTCCGCTGGCTGATTAAATAGCACAAAATTCTGACAATTTTTAATCTGATTGATTTGTTTTTCTTCCTCCCCTCCTGTGCCTCAACTGTTCGTTTTCTCCGATCTTGATCTGTATGCCTCCAGCTAACAAGGAACTGAGCTTTTCACTTCCCTACCTGCGATGGCTAGCCCTGTATCTGCAAGTTGATTAAAGTGTAAACTGATTGTTTCCTTTCCTGATTAACTAGGACTGTGGAGGTTATTTTTAATATATTTTCCTTCCTCCCGCTGATCAGCTGTTGAGCTTATCTCTCTGATCTCTCTGTGCTGCAGCTAGCCCTTAGGTTGTTTACAGACGGTTCTTCGTTTGAAAGCACATTCTTTGGAAGGTTTAAGGAGGGTATTTGATTTAGGGCACTGGACTCCCTGTCAAATAAAAAAAAGGAAAGCTCCCCATTATTTATAGCCTTACGAATCATGTTGTTTTGGGATGAAAATTATTTTACAAATCTGTTACTAATGAAATGAAACATAATGAAGACTGAAATGAAATGCAAAGAAATACAACACTGCATTTCTGTTTCATGTCCACCCTTGATCCTGACATAAGTCTCAATGACCTCAGTGGGGACCAGTAGACTGACGCGAGCTAGGTACATAAATACCTAGTTAAGTCCTATTATAGAAATACATTTTCATCAAAAAAATTAAATTTTATGTATTAAACAAGCATTGTTGTGACAATTAGCCTATATGGATTTGTAGACTTGAAAGGTCATATAGTTTTAGCTCTCACTGATTTAAGCTCCATAAATACACCTAGAAGTAAACTGCTATCTATCTATCTATCTATCTATCTATCTATCTATCTATCTATCTATCTATCTATCTATCTATCTATCTATCTATCTATCATCTAATCTGCATTGAATCAGAGGCAGGAGGGAATAACTGGGTGCTAGAGACGGGGCAAACTGCCAAAATGGCAGTTCGTTTTGATTCATGGCTCATCAAGGTTGATGATGACGAACCATGACTCATGAATTTCCCACCCAGGAACTCACAAACCTACAAATCAATTTGTCACTTCATTTTGTTTAAAGATAGCCAGTGCCTGCCTTAAAAGTAGCCAGAGTCCCATCCAAAGCCCCACTTACCTCCCTACCTTTGTTGCTGAGGCCACCAGTGTCCTGGCCACTGACACAGCTGCCAACTTTCTCGGCTTCAGCATGCTTCCTCTGCACAATCATCCACCTCACAGTTGAGAGACGGGGCTTGCACACAGGAGCCAGACCCATGGGCGGAAAGGGGAGGAATAAAAATTCCTTTGCAAATCCCAAACAAGCCTCACTGGGCACTGCAAAGTGATTTCCATGTACACCACCATGACACAAGGAGGGGGAGCCCTTTGCAAAGCTCAGCCAGGGTTGCACCCCCCCCAGCATAGTGCATAGTGTTTCTGGAACCAGGGCATTGGTTTCCAATGATTTCCTTTCAAATTGGAAACTGATGCCCCGGTTCTGGAAATACTATGCACAGCACGCACCCGCCACAGAAGAAAGTCTCTCTCTCTCTCTCTCTCTCTCTCTCTCTCTCTCTCTCTCTCTCTCTCTCTCTCTCTCTCACACACACACACACACACACACACACACACACACACACACACACACACACACACTGCTGGCTGCTTTGATCTCTTTGTTGATAGCCATGGGGCATTGCAAAGAGATCAATGCAGCCAGGAGGAGGGGGTAGAAGCAATGGTGACGGAGATCACCCTCTTTCTCCATCTTCTCCTGCCCCAACCCAGCAAGAAGGGGAAAAGTTTCTGCCTTTGCTTGGTTGGGGGTAAACCACCTCAATCAACTCTCTGCAGTCCCCCGACAGACAACTGATTTTGACATGTTGGAACTGTCAAAATCAGCTGTCTGTTGGGCTGCCGGTTAATTGAGGGGGGTTGGGATAGCCTTCCCATGGGAATGCACTGAAAACCAATTAATCTGTTCCTCTTTTTTGCCTTTTTTGCAACCTCTGGAACAGATTACTTGATTTTCAATGCATTCCTATGGGAAATGGTGAATCAACTTAGGAAACTTCAACTTCTGAAAATGCGTTCAGAATGGATTAATTTCATAAGTCGAGGTACCACTGTACCTCCTTTCTGCATTTGTCCTCACAGGGTGACTTCCAAAAGTCATTTTGTGAACTTGAAATATTGCACCAGAAAATTCCTAGTCTTGATAGTGCAAGAAAGACATCACTGATCGTGTCAAGTTGATGTTGTAATAACAAAGGCTTCTGAACAATGTCTGCTGTTGGTGCGGCTTTGAAAATAGCTGAGATGAACTGCCTTGTCTGTGCCGCATATGGCTGAACATCAGTCAATCTGAAGCAGGTCTGGAAGACTGGTCTCTTATATCAGGGCCGAAATGCAGCACTGAAGATTTTTATGTTCACTTCCCTCCCCCTGGCCTATTTTCCATGTTTGGCTTGACATGAAACTCAAACAGATTTTGTTTTTAATCACAGAGATTGAAAGGTACAGCAAAATAATTATAAAACCAGCTACTCCCCCCTTCGAGGGAAAGGCAAAATGAAATGGAAGTGATGCCTTTGAGCTATAATTGTCTCTGAGCAAACACATTGCTACAAGCCATGTGGACATATAAATTAGCCTCATCGCTAAGAGCAAAGGATGTGAGGGGCCTCAAATTGACTAGGCAGCAGCGCAGCAATGGATTGGCACCACTGCAAATGAACCAAGAAGAAAAGGACCAGCTTTTTGTCACTCCAGGAAGGAAATGGAATTTGGTTGCTAACAAGAAAGGAGAGCAAAAAGAAATTAAATAATTACAGAGACTAATGAAATTGTCTGACCCTTCTCATTGTCTCCATGGTCAGTGTTCAGCTTACTTATATGCAGAGTGGAAGTTAAACAAGGGATCAATCAGAATTTTGAAGAAACTAAATATAAGCATCTCATTAGTGGGAATTAATTCTTTGTTGCCATAGAGAGGTACGGTTTCATTATGTTCTGACTGCTTTGTAATGAAGGAGAACATTAACTCAGGATAATTTTATAGGATCATAGAATTGCAGAGTTGGAAGGCACCCTAAGGGTTATTCAGCCCCACTACCTGATGTGGTGGTAAATCCACAATTGAGGAATCCTTGAAATAGGACCATCCAACCTTTACTGAAAAGTCTCCAGTGAAATCCTGTTCCTTACCAGTAGTTTCCAGGAGAAGAGCCAGCCTATATGGTGCAGGCATGCTGCACAGACCAGGTGTCTTCCACTTTCCCTAAGTCTTTAGGAACCTGTTCCCTTGAATATACAGCTATATATTTTCTTTCTTGGTCCTTAGGCCAAAAAGTGCTAGATGGGTGAGAATAAGAGTAAACAACAACAACAACAACAACAACAACAACAACAACAACAACAACAACAACAACAACAACAACAACAACAACAACAACAACAACAACAACAGGACTGGTCAAATATTAAAGCAAATGCAGTGTTTTTTGGAGGAGCAATTGTGGGCAATTGTACAAGATAGAATTTCATCCAATAAGTACTTTAATCTAAGTGCTTCCACACTTCTTATGTAATTGTTTTATTATATTTTGTCTCAAATGCAGTAATTTCCCTCCAAATTGTTTTCTAACATGCCTTCATTCCATGGATCATTTCTCATGTTTATCTATGGTGTATCGGACACATTTTTAAATTGACTCCACCTGTGAACAACTTTAGGCTGTCTCTAGTTTACCCTGTCTTGCTATTTCAACAAACACTGAAGCTCATTTTCTAAAACATTGGGTCAGATCTGCTCACTTCTACCTGTGTCACTCTCAGTAAGGAGTCATCTATTGCAGGCCTGCCCAACAGGTAGAACGTGGGCTACTGGTAGCCCACGAAAAGTTCAAAAGTAGCCCAACGGCCATCAATAAAAAAAGTGAGGGGATAAGTTCTCCACCCCTCCCTCCCCCATCCCAAGGATCACTACTGCCCTAGCAAAGTTCTGGGTCTGCCAGCCCACTTTCTCAGC
This sequence comes from Phrynocephalus guinanensis, assembly GCA_037367245.1. Taxonomy (NCBI): domain Eukaryota; kingdom Metazoa; phylum Chordata; class Lepidosauria; order Squamata; family Agamidae; genus Phrynocephalus; species Phrynocephalus guinanensis. The sequence continues at coordinate 30,506,183 of CM074732.1, read as the reverse complement.
TGAACAGGGCAGTTCAAGGGCCATTACGCATTGCAATCTGTTCCCTCCAAAACAGATTAATTGGTTTTCAATGCATTCCTACGGGAAACCATTGCTCTACTTACAAAAGTTTTTACTTATGAGCATGTGCTCGGAACAGATACAATTCGTAAGTAGAGGTTTTAGTGTAGTAGCCTTCAGGCACTTTGGGCTGGAAAAAGTAGACCTTGGCCTGTTCAAAGTTGAACAGCCCTGATCTACTGTATCCCACACGTCCGTCTTTTATAGGAGCCAGGGTGCCTTCCATCCACTTAATATCCCATGGCCACCTTCACAATCTCTATTCCTGCCCCAGTAGTGTGGAATTGTTATCCATGGGCAGAGTCCATTGATCACATTGCTCTAAGGACACAGCCTACTTCTTGATAGTCTATGTTTCCCTGTGGCACATGCCTTGAAGAGCTCATATCGTGCATTTGGTATTCTTTATTTCTTTGTAGTGTAATTAGTTTCTTTGTGTGTGTGTGTGGCCTCTGTAAATGTTGGAGAAGAAATATCACTATGATTCAAATGTTATTGACCAAAATTAAACCAGCTTTGCATGCAAAGATGAAGTATAGAACCTGACTGGAAAAGTCACTTGACTGCAGGGATTTTGAGTTTGGTTCCTCCACTCTGCATTCTGGGAGAAGACACAGCCTAGGTAGCCTTGGGCAAGCTGCACAGTCCCATAGTGTCTCCAGGAGAAGGGAATGATAAGCTACTTCTGAGTATTCTGTATCTAGAAAATCCTTTGAATGACTGTTATAAGGCGGAAACAACTTGACAGCATGTAACTGTTAATTTATAGATATTAATCACTGGAAATGCTTCTGAATAACAAGAAATACATTTTAATTCCTTCAGAAATAAATCATCTACTATGGAATATCCATTTTATGAAGGCCCTGAATAATTGCACTGTCCATCTGAGCCAGGGAATTTCTAGATCTATCTATCTATCTATCTATCTATCTATCTATCTATCTATCTATCTATCTATCTATCTATCTATCTATCTATCTATCTATCTATCTATCTATCTATCTATCTATCTGTTAAATGAAACAATATATGATGTGGCCTCTGCGAATCAGTGTGTCTGTGTGTCAGCCTAATACTGGCTGCTTGTCTTCTTTGCAGATGAAAAAGTGTTCATAGGAAAACACACAATCTGTTCTTGGTTTACAATCAGTTCTGAAAAACAAACAAAAATAATCACCATTTTGCCTATTAATCAAAATAAATTAGCACAAAAATGCCACTGATTTCCAAGGTAAACAGAGGGAATTTCCCCATCCTTAGTGCTGATTTGGGTATTTAAAATGACTGGTTATTATAGAAAAAAATTAGGGAACGTTTTGCATATAGGAAATCCTGCCTGGAGTCACCGGGCGTTTATACACGACCCCTAAACTCCGGGGCAAATGGCTCCCAGCTCCGGAGCTTAAAAATGTTTACCCACCAGCTCCGGAGTTAACAGGAAATTAAGTGCGACCCCACCCATTTTAGCGCGTCCCAGCACACCTTTCAGGTACCTGCTCTTTGGAGGTGAAAATTATTTGTTCCGGTGTAACGATAGTGAGTGCAGGGCTCTCCTTGCTTCTGTTTGTTGTTGTTTTGGCTCCTGCCCCTTTAAGAGCTACTTTTACAGAGACGAGAGGCAGAACGAGGTGAGCCTGCATTTTTTCCTCTCTTTTTTTCTCCCTCCCCTCACGCAGCCAGCAGCCAGGAAGTGCAGAGGGGGTGGGAACGCAGGAAGAGAGACGAACCCCTAAGATCTCTGGTCCGAATTTAAGTGACCAGCGGATCTTAGGGGTCGTGTAAAAAGGCCCACCGCGAATTGGAATGTACATGATACCACACAATGATTATTAAAATAATATTTATGAATATTATGTATTATTAATAATTCCCCCTAAGTATGCAGAGGAGAAGGGAGTCCCACAGCAAGGTACTCAAAAGAAAATGAAACATCATTTACACCTGAACACTGGATGCCTGCAAAAAAATTTCATTCATTGATACGTCTGTGAAGATTCTCAGTCATCCAGGTGCGTTTATCTGGGAGTTGAGTCATGGCTACTGGACTTCTTTTTTGAGAGATAGAAACGTTTCGCTGTTCATCCAAACACACTAAGGCAGAGACTTGTCCACCCAAAGGATCCAGTACCCAACCATAAAAGGAGCAATATAGTATATGCGGTCCAATGCAGTGAGGAGTGTTCAGACCTCTACATTGGGGAAACCAAACAGCCATTAAACAGAAGGATGGCCCAACACAGGAGGGGTAACAGCTCAGGTCCAGAATCAGCAGTACACCTCCATTTGAAGGAGAAAGGGCACTCTTTCAAAGATGAGGATGTACACATATTAGACAAAGAAGAGAGGTGGTTTGAAAGAGGAGTAAGGGAGGCCATTCATGTGAGCATTGAAAATCCCTCCCTCAACAGAGGTGGTGGCCTCCGGCATAGTTTATCTGCTACCTATCAAGCTGTGCTTTCCACACTACCAAGACAAATCAAAAAGCCTTTACCACCAAGGCCACAGCTAACGACCCATTAACGACCCTTTCTTGATAGGTTTCAGCACCTTAAGCCATGGTTCACCTCAAGGCTAAGGATACCATTGTCTCCCTAACGAGCCTATTTAGTTCATCTGATGAGCCTAAGTGAGGCCAGGGTGACTAGAGGTCAAAGCTGCCTATAAGAGTCAGGGTTTGCACCAGCTGCATTCAGACCGATGAAGCTGTTTGGATGAACAGCGAAACGTTTCTATCTCTCAAAAAAGAAGTCCAGTAGCCATGACTCAACTCCCAGATAAACATTCATTGATATATTTCTTATTCAAATGGATGAGGATTCCTATTTTCCTTTTTTATTACTGAAAACTGATGGCTGCAAGATAGCTCTTATATAAGACCCAAAATCTCAAAGGGGTATTTAGGTTGGGATTGGAGGTGCTGAAAAATAAACTGCAGATCATATATCTCTTCAAGATCAAGTAAAGAGAAGATGGGAATAACACACCTAAGAATTATACAGGAGAGATGTAAGAAGGACAGAGCAGCTTTGAAGAATAACCTATGATGAACATTGTGTGATTTTGGAAAGTAAAGTGAAAACCGCTTTCAAGGTGCTTGGAATATGTATATCACCAGGAACATATGGATACCAACCAAGAAATTTGACTGCCGTCAGGATAACAAAAAAACATAAAAACCACTTTGCAATCTAGTGATTTAATATGGATATACTATATCCAGTGAGAAAAATGGACAAAGAATTGGGTCAGAAGAAACAGTCAACTTAGAGAATGTACAAACTTTGAACAGTTTTTATTATCGCTTGAATCCGACCAGGACAATATAGAGAAAGGCCTAGTACGTAAAATATACAAAATAATAGGGGACTCACTGGAAGTGAAGGAGTCAGATCCTCTGAGAGAGGTCTGGAAACAAGACCTTAATGTAGAGATAAAAAAAGAAGACTTGGGGAAAATTTGGAACATGAGAATCTTGAGATCATTATCGGTTAGGATAAAAGAAAATTACTTTAAATTGGTTTCTAGATGGTACTTGATGCCAATTAGGTTGAATAGAATGAACGCTGAATATTCTAAGATTTGCTGGAAATGTGAAAAAAAGATAGGTACATACATGCATCTCTGGTGGGAATGTGAAATAGTTCAAAAGTTTTGGGAAATGGTTTTTTTAGAGCTAAGTGAGATGATTCAAGTAGATATTGATTGTAATCCAGAGACAGCATTGTTATCATTGTCAACTAGTAAAGATTATGATGTTACAACCAAGGAACTAATAGCAAATTTTATGACAGCTGCCAGATTAATTATAGCAAGAAACTGGAAATCCGAACTAGATCTCAAGATGGAAGATTGGTATAATGAACTTTGGGATATAGCCATAAACGATAAATTGTCTTGTAGTTTAAAAGTTAAACGAGGAGAAATGAAAAAAGAATTTTTTATGACATTTGGGGAAAATTTATAGACTTTGTATTAGTAGAAGGGAAGGGGAAAGAACCGATGAATATTTCAAGACAGTTCTGGAGAAGAGGACTTTGAGAAGAATATTAGAACAACAGACGCTGGAGTAATAAAGAAGAACTCATGGAAGAACTGGATGGTCCTGGGGGTGGGGTGGGGTTGCACTAGTATTGTTATTTGTTTGTTTGTCTTTAAAAAATAAAAAGGATAACAAAAGATGCCTGAGACTTAGAATGATGTCTAAGAAGGAAGTACCTCCTCCTGTGTCACTGAAGACCAATGCTAAGACCATTCATGCTGTGGTACTCCTGACTATAATATACAGATGTGAACACTGGGCTGCGAAGAAAGATAACATGAGAAAAACATATTTCACTCATGTCATGGTGCTGTAGGAAAGCTTTACAGATGGGCTGCTAGAACGACAACAAAGAGGATGCTAGATGAAAGAAGTGTTTACATTTAAAGGCAAAAAAATAAAATACATAAACTGAAGTTATTGTATTCTGGAGAGATCATGAGAAAGCAATACTCACTGGGAAAGATAATAACTAAATATGACATGGACTGATTGAGTTAATATAGAAAGCCAAGACCTTGAGTCTGCAGGACCTGAGCAGGGCAATTAATGCCGAGTCACCATAACTCTAAAGCAACTTCATGAAACGTAATATGAGCAAAGAACCATAAGAGAGCAAAACTATTTGCTGCTGCCATTTCTTTAGGAAAAGAAAGCATTTTGTCCACCACCACCCATGTGTGCGTGTTGTGCCATCAGGTTGGAACTGACTTACAGTGACTCTATTAGGGCGTTCAAGATAAGTAATATATTTTAAAAGAGTGTTGTTTTACCAGTTCTTACCCCCCCAGTCAATTTCCATGGCTGTGTGGGGATTTGAACCCTTCTTTCCAGAGTCCTAGTTCATTATTCTACCTACTACCAATAACTGATCATTTCTGGAAGCCACTAGGAATTTTCTGGGTGATGACAACCTGGCAATTGCTGTGGAGAGTGCAACCTTTGAGGCTGTCAAGACAAAACTGATGGAGGCTCTGAATCTAATGTCTGTGTATTACAGAGATAACCAGTTGGTGCCAAACTGACTAAAAACCCAACACTTGAAAAACAATGAGGCATCAAGAACACTGCAGGTGACATGGAATGGTTCCAGGTCAGAGCACTGCACTACTCCAAAGTACATGGGAGTTATGCTGGATCAAACGCTCGCTTTCAAGAATCATTGTTTAAATACTAAACAGAGAGTTTTTGCTAGGAACAACATTCTGAGGGAAATAAAAGCCAAAATATGTGGCGCCCAACCTCACACCTTAAGAACTTCTGCACTTGCCTTAGTTACTCTGTAGGAGAATATGCTAGCCCTCTTTGGTATAAATCAAATCACACAAACAGGTTGACATGGCCTTAAAGGAAACAGTGTGATTGGTCACAGGGTATTTAAAACCAACCCTGAAACAAAAGGTGCACTACTTAGCTGGCCTTCCGCCACCAAATTCCGACCAGGAAAGTGCTGTGCAGAAAGAGTGGGTCAAAAGCAAAATTCTCAGAAACACACTTGTTATTTGGTCATCAGCCACCAAAGCCGAGACTGAAATCAAGGGAAGAGGATCCTCAGAGCCTCGGCCCATCCCAGCAATCAGCCCCAACAGACCACCCTAGAACTATGGAAAGGGAGCAAGCAGCTACTGGGTAAATGGGCAGAACAACATGACTCTCCACCACCTGATCAAGAACAGCCATGGGCCGTATGGAAAGCATTAAAGAGACTGTGCAGCAGAGTTGGAAGATCAAAGGATAATCTGAGAAAATTTGGCTTCCCTACAGAGGACACCTTGTGCGAATGTGGAGAAGAACAAACCATCTCACACATGCTATGATGCGCACAATGACCTTCAACATGCGCAGAGGAAGATCTAAAGTTGTCAAGAGGCAATGCTGTTGATATGGTCCAGTACTGGGGGAATGCCATCTCGTTCTTAAAAATCTTATTCATTTTATATAACTTTTTATAAATAATAATTGTTTTATTTTTTTTTTATTCTGCTTAGTAGGGTGTGTTTAGATGTCAATATAATTTGTTGGTGCTTCTGACATGAATAAAGAACCCTATCCAGTACACCACAGTAGCCTTTTGATAGATAAAAATTATCTATCTCAATGATTCTCACTTATAAATCAAAACAAGCCTTTTCTTCAACACAGCCAGTTGTTTCTTACAGGTGTGAATATATTGAGGGCGCCTCTTGGCATAGTCCTGTACTTGCTGGGGGATGAGAAGTTAATTTGGGCAGTGCTTCTTTTGTCAACTGTGTCATAAAGCTATATTAAAATTATCATACCTGTTTTTCAGTTTTGTCCCATAATGGACATGTAAAGTATTTATAGTCTCTTGTTGTGTGGCTGGGTGTTTCCATGCATGTGTGTATGAAGGACCTTTTTTGAAGGAAACAATGGGACGTTTTCATCTAGTTTTTACAGACACATTCAAATTGTGTCTGCTCTGTAATTCTTGTCTTGTTATTTTAGAACAGAAAATAAAATTATTTTAATCATGCTCATAAAGTGAGATATTTTTCCTCCTTTGCCTTTATCCCTGAGATGCCATTGCCTGTCGAGTTCATACCTCAAATGAATAGGAACAATTGTTTTATATGAAACAAATTAAAATACTTTTAAGAACTTTTTTAAAGTGTATGCTAGAACATCACTTTCAAAAAAGGGAGGGGGTGGTAAATTTTAAAAAGCTGCCTCTTCCAAATCCTTCAAACAGCTCAATGTGTTTAAATAATTGATGCATCATTTGAAATTCTCATGGACATGCAGTGATAATTTTAATATCAAATAACATCTGTTGGTGTGAAAGGCTGAGCATTCTTGCATTATTCTTTTTTGTCAGACATGCTAATGAATCTACCCCATGTAATGTTTTAATACTGCTTTCCAGAACAGCAAAAGGTCTCAAACCCCTTCCAATTTATGAGATGTATATATATAGAGAGAGAGTCCATAACTATTTGGCTTTTGAACTTTTCCGTGTTCTATGCTGTATCACCAGGGGGCTTCCAAGTCTCAAGGCAGGACAGGGTTCCAGAACATGGTTATGCTTCCCAGGTGTCCTGGCTGGGAGGCAAATACAATGTGAAAGAGCTATGAGAGACAATTTTAATTTTGTGTGTCAGATTGCTTTAAAGCAGGCATGTCCAAAGTCAGCCCAGGGGCCAAATGCAGCCCATTTTCACATTTCGAGCAGCCCACGGCCTCTTCTCTCCACTGGCTCAGCCTGTCCCATATCCCCGCCAGCTGGCCCCTCCCCATACTGGATGGAGATATCAGCTTGCCATTTTATAGTTTACTTGCACTCCCTGACTCTGTCTGTCTCCCCCCCCACACACACACACCAGCCACCTGCCTAGCGTACCTCGGCCCGGCTCCGTTGCTGCAGCGTCCTCCCCGCCTCCTTGCATGTCCTAGAGCAGTGATGGCGAACCTATGGCACAGGTGCCAAAGGTGGCACTCGGAGCCCTTTCTGTGGGCACCCAACATCGGCACTTCATAGCCACCTGTATACAGGTTAAATTACTGTACAGTACTGGCACTTTGCAAAAAAATTAGTGGGTTTTGAATCACAGTTTGGGCACTTGGTCTCTGAAAGGTTTGCCATCACTGGCCTAGAGGCTTGTCCAAAGACCAGCCCCGGGGCCAAATGTGGCTGAATTGGCGGCACCCAGACATTTTCACCTCACCAAAACTGGGCCTCTTTGCAAAAAGTTTGGACACCCCTGCTTTAAAGCTTTTGTGCACATCTCCATCCATTCTTAGCTGGTGCACAGATTCACAGGGTCAAAATGAAGGTATCTGTATATTTCTTATCCCTGTGTAAACATTAATGCACTGAAAACCAGGATAAATAGGAAAGGGAGCACACTTTACCCATTTGCACAATCAGCCAGCTCACACCCAACACTTACCTGGCCCACTCTCTACATTTGTTGATCTGATAGCCCTAAACACCATCAAATCTCTCTCTCTCTCTCTCTCTCTCTCTCTCTCTCTCTCTCTCTCTCTCTCTCTCTCTCTCTCTCACACACACACACACACACACACACACACACACACACACACAAAGTTGACCGGACTCTATTCTGGATTAGTCAGTGTGGAGGTGCCACAGCTGGTTGAAGATCATGTTTTGTAAATCAGATGAAATTCTGATGGGGTTCTAAAGACATCCATTGATTATCACTGGATTTCACCCTTTAAAACAGATTTTTCCTTGGAGAGTGTGCTCTGTTAGAGGTCAGAGGCAACAGCCAATGCTTCACCTGTAATAAATACCACTTCTCACCCATAGCAGTCAATATTCCATCTGAACCAGCATGGAAACAAAGGCATTAACTTGGAACTTCACTCCCCCAAGGAAACACCAGGCTGTTCAAATTTCTAATTGCCCTGCTTAGTTGAAACCTTGATCTGAGAAAGTAGGGTCTGAAAGCTTCCTTCAGTCAATACAAGATTATCATATTCCCCTTCTGAAAGATATACTACCAATATGTCCTTCATCTATTGCCCTTCCAACCTACCCTAGAAGTCTCCGGATGTTAATTCTATATTTTTAAATAGACAATACTTTGTAATGTTGTCCTCTGCTGGCTACTGCAGTGAATATGTTTAGAATAGCTTGGTGCCAACTGTTGGGAAGGCACTACACAAATTATAATTATTCAAGTAACCTTAGTGTTCCTATATTGCAGAGTTGATGAAGAGGCTTCATGTATACAAAGAAAAGGCACACTATGCATCTCATCTTTGTGCTTGATGTGGAAGATGACACAAGTGAATCTTACACACAAAAGGGATTGCAGCTTGTTAGGAAACTAGGAGGTTGTCTAAGATTTTTTTTTCTCATCTGAAGAACAACAACAAATAATACCTAGTAGTCTCCTATCTATGTCAACATGCATAGCACACAAAACCAGGTAAGATATTACAGCCCGTGAGAATTATAAGCTTACAGACATCACTCCTTATCAGTGTATTCTTGAAGGCTTTCACGGCCAGTATCTGATAGTTGTTGTGAGTTTTTTCTGGCTGTTTGGCTGTGTTCTGGAACTTCCAAACAGCCCAGAAAAAAACCCTCACAACAGCTAATTCTCCTTATCCTTAGACATAAAGAAGCAACAAGTGATGAAACGAATAACGAACCCCAGAGTGGATTTAGAAAGAAACGAAATGAACAAAAAAAATTGGTTTGGTTTGGTTTGTTTCATTAATGGGGGGGCAGAAATGGAATTGAATGGAATGGAATGGAATGCAATGCAATGCAATGCAATTTATTGTCATTGTATAAATACAACGAGATTAAAAGTGCCATTCAATCATTCATTCACACCAACCAGCATAAAAATCCAAGACATAAAATCTACCATTTAAGAACAAACCACCCATACACATACTCCAACATTCACACGCCGAACATCACTTACACTCATTTAAAACTGACATAAAAACCAAACATACACACACAGCCCTACACTCTTTCACCTGACAACATTCATACCCAATCCATAAAAACTACAATTTAAAAAACAACAGCCATACACAATCCCCCATACAATATATGTGTAACACATTCAACACTAATATTACCCGTCAACTTAATTTTTAACAGAATTTAGCATGGTTACTGCTATTGGGTAAAAAACTATTTCTGAATCTTTCTGTCCTTGTTCTAATAGAGCTGATGGTAATGGTACAAACAGAGAGTGTCCAAGATGAGAAATATCTCCTACAATATTCTGAGCTTTCTTAAGACAGCGGGAACTGTGTAATTCCTCCAATGTGAGGGGTGGGCATCCGATGATCTGCTGTGCCATATTGATAACCCTCTGGAGCGATTTCCTCTGAGCCACCGTGCAACTGGCATACCACACACATATGCAGTACGTCAGTACACTTTCTACTACACAACGATAAAAAGACACAAATAGTCTCTGAGTGATGTTATTCTTTCTGAGCACTCTCAGAAAGTACAGTCTCTGTTGGGCCTTTTTCAGCAGCTAAGAGGTGTTTACACTCCAGGTTAAATTCTCCTCACCTCAATATGGACTCCCAACAAACGGAAGTCTGTCACCCTTTCTACACAGTCCCCACTGATGAATAGTGGTTGAAGATCTGTTTTCTTCTTCCTGTAATCTATTATGAGCTCCTTAGTTTTTAATGTGTTCAGAAGCAAGTTATTCTCTCTGCACCACTCAATTAACCGCTCCACCTCATTCCTATAAGCAGACTCATCTCCTTCTGAGATAAGCCCCACTACCGTGGTGTCATCCGCAAACTTAACTATAATGTTGTTATGATAGGCGGGAATACAATCATAAGTATAAAGAGTAAAGAGCAGTTGACTCAGCACACAGCCCTGTGGAGAGCCAGTACTAAGACTCAGATCCGTAGATGTATATTGACCTACTCTAACCCTCTGACTACATCCGGACAAAAAAACTATTTATCCACATACATATAGAATGCAGAAATCCCAAATCCCCTAATTTAACCACCAGTCTGTGAGGGAGGATGGTATTAAATGCTGAGCTAAAGTCCACGAAAAGCAGTCTTGTATAGCTTCCCCGCTGTTCCAGATGTGACAATGCAGCATGAAGGACTGTAGCTACAGCATCCTCTGCAGATTTATTTTCTCGATATGCAAACTGGTGGGGATCAAAACTCTGGGGGAGAAGTGATGTGATGTAATTCCGGACCAGTTTTTCAAAACATTTCATCACCACTGGAGTAAGTGCAACTGGTCGATAATCATTAAGACTTGAGATATGAGATTTTTTAGGTACAGGAACTATGGTGGAGGACTTCAAACAAGATGGAACCCTAGATTGAGCCAGAGACTGATTAAAGATCTTGGTAAAGACTCCAGCAACTTGATCTGCACAGTCTTTCAACACACATCCAGGAATTCCATCGGGTCCAGCAGCCTTCTTCGGGTTGAGAGCCCGCAGCATACGCCTCACCTCATACTCCTCTACTTTAAGGATAAAGCTGATGTGGACTGGGGACTGTAGTGCAGCTTCCTTTGGTGCTTCCACCTCAAAACGGCCAAAAAAGATGTTTAACTCTTCTGCCAATGCTGCATCGCCCTCTACAACTCCGTTGTTTGTCTTGTAGTTTGTAAGATGCTGGACTCCTTGCCACACTTTCCTGTTGTTATTACTGTCCAGATGCCGCTCAATCCTGTTCTTGTAGTCCAGTTTGGCCTCTCTAATTCCTCTCTTCAGGTTCGCTCGGGCCATACTGTAAGAAGCCCTATCTCCAGACCTGAAGGCAATATCCCTTTCTTTCAATAGTCTCTGGACTTTCTGAGTCATCCAGGGCTTCCGATTTGGGTATATCTGGATACGTTTGTTCACCATAACAGTGTCTATGCAGTTCCTAATATAACACATAACACTGTCTGTGAAAATCTCCAAATCTTGATGTTCAAAAACATCCCAGCTAGTCCTGTCAAAGCAGTCCTGAAGCTGCTGAGATGCACCAATTGACCAGCTTCTCACAGTCTTTATAGTGGCAGGAGCAGTTTTCCTGATGGGGACATATGCAGGAACCGAAAAAAAAGGACATGTGATCAGATTGGCCCAAATGTGCTAATGGTCTAGCTCTGTAGCCCAACCTGATATTTGAATATACCTTATCCAGTGTGTTAGATTCTCTAGTAGCACACTTGACATGTTGATACAGTTTGGGGAGTGCTGTTTTCAAATCCACATGATTAAAATCCCCTGCTATAATGTGTACCGCGTTTGGGTGTGTGCTCTGTTGATGATTAATACTACCATATAAGAGTCCAATGGCTGAGTTACTGTTTGCGTCTGGTGGAATATAAACTGCTGTAATCATGACAACAGAGAACTCTCTTGGTAGATAAAAGGGCCTACATTTGACAGTCATGTACTCCAGATCTGGAGAGCAGTGTCTGTCCATGATCACTGTATTTGTGCATCAGTTATTGTTAACATACACAGAGAGCCCTCCTCCTCTACTTTTACCAGAGTCCTTTGTTCTGTCATGACACTGTGCCGTATAACCTGACAACCCAACCACTGAGTCTGGAATGGCTGGGTGGAGCCACGTCTCTGTAATTAACAAAATGCAGATATGCTTCATGGTATTATTACTTACAATCTGTCTCCTACCTGGTGCTGGTCCAGATGTCTGGTCTTCTTGGCTTCAGGGATGGCAACCCCGGGGGGGGGGGGGGAGGTCGATTGCCGTGCTACAGCTATAGCACAGCCACGTAGTTAGCAGTAAAAAATAAAAAAATAATAAAAAATAATAAAAAAGGACTGCCGACCGGGCCCCAGGGGTGGCCGGGTTGGCACCCTAAAATCAAGAAAAAATATTAAAAATAAAACCAGTGCTTACTGGGCCCTAGGGGCTGCATGGGCAGTGCTTGAAGAAAAAACAAAACAAACAAACAAAAAGCCCCACGCTACAGCTGTAGCGTGGGCCAGGAACCAGGAAGTTTAAAAAAACCAATCAAAATAAAATCTTTTTTTAAAAAAAAGGGAAGCCAACCCAGCCCCAGGGGTGGCCGTATTGGCACTCAAAAATCAAGGAAGAAAACCCCGGTGCCGACCCGCCCCAGGGGGCACGTGGTCAGTGCTAACAACAACAACAACAACAACAACAACAACAACAACAACAACAACAACAACAACAACAACAACAACAACAACAACAACAACAACAACAACAACAACAACAATCCAGTGTATGGGCCTGGTATCGGCCTATGAACACTGGACCCGGCCTGCGGGGTGTGGAACCAGTGCAGCCGATTTTATTTTTTAAAAATGATCCAGCGCGCAGGCCTGGTACTGGCCTGCAGTACTGGTTTTGGCCTGCAGGGCATGGAACCAGCCTGTGGGCACAGGACAGGTGTGGGCAGATTTTTTTCAAAAAAAAGATGCAGTGTGCGGGCCCAGTATCGGCCTGCAAGCACCGGCCCCAGCCTGCAGGCCACGGAACCAGCCTGCAGCATGGGCCACGTGGTTGGAGTAAAGAAAAAAAATCAAAATAAATAAAAATAAATAAATAAAATAAAAGGAGTGCTGGCCTGGCCCCAGGGGTGGCCAGGTTGGTGCCATAAAATAAAGGGGGAAAAAATAAAACCAGTGCTGAACCCAGCCCCAGGGGCCAAGTGGTAGGCACTTGAAAAAATGAAAAAATAAAAAACAAAATAATAAAAAGGAACACCGACCGGGCCCCGGGGTCACTGGGTCGGTGCTTTGAAACAAAGAAAAAAATAAAAAAATAAAAGAAGCACCCACCTGGTCCCAGGGGCTGTTGCCACCACTGCCACCATCAGTAAGAACCCGAACCTGAACCGAACCAAGGGTGGGCCCGAACCAGAAAAACCCGAACCATGGGTTTTCTGGTTCGTGCCCAACTCTAGTGCTGCCTAATGTCTGAAGTGGTATTTTTCACATGTTCCTTTCAGCCTAACTGTCCACTCCACAAAATGTGTAGGTGTATCATGGTGGGAAATCTTTGGCCCCTCCAGAAGCTTTGGACTACAACTCCCACAGTCCTTTGTCACTGGCAATCTAGGCTCAGAACTCTAGGAGTTGCGGTCCAAAACATCTGGGGTGCCAAAGTTTCCCCACCACTGGAATCTATCATATAACATCCCCAGTCATCACTGTGTGCTTTCAACTCAGAACCGACTTATAGCAACCCTAATAGAGCTTTCAAACTAATACTGCTTTCACACGACCACTAAAATCTGCTGCAAAGTGCTCGCAGATGTGGAGCATAAAATTGTTTTCCCACGAGCAGCGGACTTTTAAAAAAATGAAGCGCAACCATGCCCACTTAAGTGCATTTTACAAGTACCTGGTCTCAATGTGGTAAAATCCTTGTCGCTGTTCCGATGTGGATCATAAACCATTACTCGAGTCCATGGGAACATGGAAAATCTGAACCAAAATTTTTTTACCCCCCGTTATGGTGTCTTTGCTGCGGTTCTCAGTCATGGGATCAGAACGGTTGCGGATTTTCAAAACGCGACCATGGGAACATCCAATCCGCGACATCAACCACGTGGCCGCTCTTGGGTGGGGGGATCCAGATGAAAGTTTGCTGTGGATTTTAATGGCCATGTGAAAGCATCCTAAGTCAGATAATTAAGGAATGGTTTTGCCAGTTCCACAGCCATGGTGAGTTTTTTGTGGCAGAATGGAGACTTGAACCCAGGCCTCCTGAGTCTTAGTCCATCACTCTAACCTCAATACCACACTGAATATCTAACACCCCCAATATATCGCCTAAAATTCAGACCAAAATATTTATTTATTTATTCATTCATTCATTCATTCATTCATTCATTCATTCATTTATATACTGCCCGTCTTCTTGTTTTACACACACACACACACACACACACACAAACACACACACACACACACACACACACACACACACACACACACACACACACACACACACCCCCTCCTTCTGCAAAAATGTTCTACAGTTTTCAAAACAAAATAGAAAAAGGCCTTCAAAATGAAATTAAGCCCTAGGACTATTGAGGGGTAAGCTGTTTTTCTGTAGTGGTCTTTATTCAACTTGGTTTAAATTGCAAGCTTTCAACTTAAAAAAATGACATGCAGCAACAAAAAGCTTCCTGAGCATCTGGTGAGGAAATCCCAGGCATAGCAGTCAATGATGGCTATAGTTTTTTGCCATCTACTTTCCCCCCCTTATGTAGAATTTTGTGGTGGGTTTACCTGAACTTTCTACCCAGGGGAAATATTGTGGAGATTTCAAGAGAGAGAGAGAGAGAAATACTGATTCTTGTCCAGAATCTGATTGCATTTGGGTAGTCTCAACGCACAATTGCATCACTGGTGTGTGAGAGCATTCTGGCTCTCTGCTGTATAATTGAACACAGGGAGGTTGCACCCTCTGACCCACACCCAAGCATGTAACTGTTGGTCAGATAATTGGGAATACCACATGTGCAATTTTCCGTGGGTATATTTTCCCATTCTTTATACCTAGGGCCATTCCACACATCCACGTCTGATACTCCCCCAAGGCATTTAATAAGATTTAATAAGATTCTTTATTAATCAACCTTTGCCACTGAGGATTAGCCATTCTTTCCACAGATAACACTGTAGGTTAGGGGTGTCCAAACTTGAAAATGTGTGGCAGCCGACCATTCAGCCTCATTTGGCCCCCGTGCCGGACTTTGGACAAGTCTCTATAATATGAGGGGAAAGGGAGGATGCTGCAGCAGTGGAGTCAGGGACAGGTAGGCTGGGCAAGTGGCTGGTGGGGTAAGGAGGGCAGGAAAAACATAACATTGCAAGCTGATGCCTCTATCCAGTATGGGGAAGGGCCAGCTTGCGGCGGTACATGACAGACTGAGCCGGTGGGGAGAAGAGCGTGCAGGCCACTCGAAATGTGTAAATGGGTCACATTTGGCCCCTGGGCCTGACTTTGGACATGCCTGCTGTAGGTACTAACTAGATTATTGTCAGTGATGGAGGGAGGGAACTGCCCACACTCTATGGACCAAGTTTGCAAGGCCAGAAGTGACAGTTACTACTGAGTGTTTCCAAAAGTGAAAATTGGACGCAAAAGTGGATGCTGCTGCAGCAGAGAGGAACCGTGGAGGAATTTTAACGAAAACTATTGGAAATTCTCCTACAGAGCCCGACTCACTCCTGCGTATGTTTGAGGGAAATGAAATGAAGTGCAATTTTGAATAATAGAACTTAATTTTGTGGCTTCTAAACTCTGCTTTATAGTACGGTAATTGCTATAAGCATCACCCAAAAACTATTATCTTTCAATTCACAGCCGATTTCATTTGTCTTGAGCTAGCTAAATCAATTATGCATGTCTTCATCTTTGACATAATCTATGAAGATACTATTTCCCCATGTATCACTTATTTGTCTTCGTTTCATCAAGCGACAACACAGATTTGCATGGCCCTGTTTTTCCCCAGCGTCATATGTTTAACCATTTCCTTACTGCACCCATCTTGACATGAACACCCTTTGCAAAAGAATGCGAGCTGTCACAGGCTGGGATCTGGAAGGTGGGAGGGACACAGTGTAGGCCAAGGCAGAAGATTGCTCTTGTGGGGCCCAACACAATTTATATCCAGAAATGTTCTAGTGTACTGTAGAGCAAATGAGTTCCCCCTGGACCTAAAAGGTCAATGCGCTCTCAAAGATAAACAGAGGAACTTGGCCTCCTAATGAGATTTTGGGGGGCAAAGATTATTTTCTGATAAATCTCAGGGTCTCATTTTTAGGGGGAGCAGCAAATCTTGCTGCTGTCAAAGGAGTTCCAGGGCAGCAAGACTGGAGAAGCTGTTGAAAATGGAAAATGTTTGAAGCACTTATCACTTCCCTAGTACAGCCTTTATAAGACTGGATCTTTAATTATAAGGAAGGGCAAATCCACTGGGAAGAAAGAACAGTGGTCACATCTTTCCTTGAATTAGTGCTTGCAATACAATTGTTGAGAGACCCAGCCTTATTCACATGTCGCAGACCCTGAGCCCAGTCAGCTCTTCTAATTGTGCTGGCTTCCCAATTTTTGTGATTTAGTTCTTAGCTTGGAGAGAGGAGGACCAAGGGGTAATTAAAAAGTGACAGTCGGAGAATGAGGGGAAGGCATCAGAAGTAGCCGGGGGTGTTGAGATCAGGGGCTCCCTATCCCTCCATCCTGCCTTCATTTTTTCCTTGAGATCCTTCCCAGGGAGCTCTTCTTGGCAATCCTGGTGCTGAAAGGGAGCTCTGGACTCCCTGCATTTTCCTTTCATGCCATTTTTTAAGGGGGAAGGGAGGAATTTCTTTTCCTCAGCCAGTCCGCTTGCTGGGATGTTGAGATGGGGAGAGGGGAAAACATGCCAAGGGGGGGTGGTCTTTCTGCCCTTGGGGAGTTAGAGGACAGCCTGGGAAAACCACCCCACACCCTGGAATTGGCCTTCTTTGTTCCTCCATGGAAAAGAAACAACCATCCAGTTTTGTGTGTATGTATGTGTGTGTGTGGTGGCGGCGGATGAAATAGTTGGGTCTGATCTCTGTAGGGGAGGGGATGCCATGGATTCCCTTTGAAGATCTCCAGCAGCTTCACCCAGCCTCACCTAGACTCTGCCTCCCTCCCACCAGGGCGCAACCACAACGCCCCCTGTCCCCCTGGCTGGGAGCTGTTCTGTTGGGGCATGAGTGCCTCCTCTCGAGATGCTGCCAGGGAAGCCTCTGCTGGTGGAAGGGCGCTGGCTTCCTCCTCCTTCTCCCCAGCCCCCGATTGCTTTGCCCCCTGGGGAAAATGCCCTCTTCCGTCCCTCCCTAGTTATGCCAGTGACCAAGGATATTTTCTTTCATCATGTAATACACACACACACACACACACACACACACACACACACACACACACAGAGAGAGAGAGAGAGAGAGAGAGAGAGAGAGAGAGAGAGAGAGAGAGAGAGAGAGAGAGAGAGAGAGAGAGAGAGAACGCACACACACACACAAGCCAAAGTCCCACCATTTAAGGCAAAGCTGTGTCCACACTGGCAATATGAATCGACTTCTCTTCAGACTTTTTAAAAATCAGATTTAAGTCATGTATGTCAGCCACTGACCATGTTCACATGCACTGAATGAAAACTGATTTATTTCTGGTGCTTTGGGTATTGACACTGCTGAAATTGACTCATTGCCCTACTGTTTCAGGAGTATTGTTGAAGAATTTTATTTTATTTTATTTTATTTAAAGAAGATTATGTGATCCATTGATAAATCAAGGGTCTAGAAGGTGCCACATGGTGTCTGAAGAGATGATAGAAACCACAGGGGAAACACCAGAAAAGTGACCCGCAGCCAAAGTGAGAAGAGGGGACAATTTCCAGCTGCTTTTCTGTGATACATTTTTATTTATTTTCTACATTAAATTTCCATCTGCTTTGTGGGGCAATGCTCCTGCTGTGTGTAGCATGTCTAGGCACACCCACTCTGCCCTTAATCTGCACCCACTGTTTTTCTGCTGCTCCACCAGCTCTTTCATGGGCCAAATTGGAGAAAATTGGGTAGGCGTTGTAATGCCAAATATTGATGAAATCATACAGCAATAAACATTGAAACTCAGATTTAAAAATTAATTTATTACTTAAGGCAAAACCAGCAGTGCCCCCTGCCACTCCAATTCCATCTAGGCACAAATTAAAACGAGAGCACCAACAGAGCCACATTGAATCAAATCGATTTTAAAAAGAGAGGTATTTTTAAAAGCCCCTACTGGCCAGTTGAGGGGAGAGGACCTTCACTTTGCAGCCCATATAAATCCATTTCACCCGTGTGTTGTGTGAACTAGAGATGGGCACGAAACAGAAAAATGGTGTTTCGTTTTTTCGTTTTTCGTTGAGAGGTCTGTTTTGGTTCGTTTCCGTTTGTCGGGAATTTTTTGAAAAAAATTGTTACCATTTTTTGTTTTTTCGTTTGTCGTTTCTTCCTGCTTTTTGCGCGATTTTTAAAGCATTTCCGTGCGCAGGCATCCTCCAACGCCCGAGACCAGAGGGAAAACACTAAAAAAATGGATGCTGGCAGAGACACAGTATAGACTAGGTATGCAGGGAGGCTGCAAAGGCAGCGGTGGGCGTTGCCCAGGGTGCAAGGCAGCCGCAGAGTGACTGCACTGTGGGGCAGGGGAGGGTACTCACTGAGAGGTACGCAGCACGCACGCACACAGGGACGCTGCAGGACTGAAGCTAGAGTCGCAGAGACAGCAATCCCACCCTAACTCCCACCAGAGACTGCAAGGAGGACGGGGGCTGCCAGAGCTTTTTATGCCCTCTGTGGCTGCCAGACCTGCCCGCCCAGTCTGCATCCTGGGCATGCTATTGGCTGAACATGACCCCATCACATGGCTTGCCTCCATTTTGTGGCTGGTGGTGACATCCATTTTAAAGGGAAATGAAAAATACATCACAATGGGGGAAGACAAAAACAAACGTTTTAAGGACCCCAACCCCTCCTGGTAGGTATTATCAGACAATATAAATAATTATCGCTGTGTTTTTACGGATGTCCAGGGCATTTTTTAACATTTAAAACAGCTCATTTCATTGCGCGTCACCATTAATGGAAACGAAACGTAACGACCACAATTTTCATGGTTCTGTTCGTTTCGTTGCATTTTCATCACAATTTTCATTTGTTGTTTCGTTACGTAATGGAAATGACAAACGGTAACGGAAACAAAAAAATGTTCGTTCCGTGCCCATCTCTAGTGTGAACGATAAAATACAGTAGATATTGAATAAAATGATGCCTAAATTCAGTTCTTATTGCCACTGTGGCCTCAGCCTAAGCGAGCACCTCTCCTCAAAAACATGCCAAGGAACTTTGCTCACTCCAGGTCTTTATGGGGTGGGTAATTCTGTGGCTGAATGATTCCCCCCACCCCAGCTCTAGCATGAAACCATATTGCTCCTCCTTCACCGAGGAATGGTCTGACAATGAGACAAATATGCCACCTCTAGGGCCTGGTCTACAATGGCTTTCAAGACAAACACAGACAGTCAGAGAGTTTTTCTCCCTTGTTCTGCATCATGTAATCATTAAAACTCCATCTCTTGGGTACAAAACCCTCAATGATCCTTTGTCCCTCTTTCCTTTCAGGAAGTAATCTTCCCCCAGTCTCCCACCCATCTATGGAGGCCATACATTTAAAGCTGTCAACCATTTTAATAACCTTATGCTCATTCTTTGCCATCCATCAAAAGTGTAACATGACCTGAGTGTATCTGTTTCATTTTCATCTGTACGCTGGTGTTCCGTTTCTGATGTTCCACCAGACGCCATCAACTTTGGAGATGAATTCATCTCTCTCACACCTTCCACTCTCATCTTTCAGTGTCAAAAGTTTTTTCTCCCCTCTAATAATAACTTTTATTTTTTGGGGAGGGAGCAGGAAGCTATTGTATGAAAAACGCACCCAGCTTGGGGAAACAAAATTTCTAGCTATCTATTTCCTTTTAGGAAAACACACTGGAACACATTTAATCCTTAAACTGAAAATCACTAGTTAATATCACATATTATTATTATTATTATTATTATTATTATTATTATTATTATTATTATTATTATTATTATTATTATTATTATTATTATTATTATTATTATTATTATTAGAGATGGGCACAAAATGACCAATTTTCCATTACCGTTATCCATTATTCATACCGTTACCTAACGGTATGAATAATAAGCATTTGGACGGGTCAGGCTCGAACCGAAAAGAACCAAGAAAATTTTATTCGGTTCTGTCCATTTCCGTTACTGGCATGATTGGCATCGCACCGCTCGCGCAATGAAAAATGAAGCAGAGACTCCTACCTGGTGCTGGTCCGGAAGTACTTCACAGATCACAATGGAAACGAAACGCCAACTGCCGCACTTGCCGCCATGTGGTTGGCAGTAAAAAAAATAAACTTAAAAAAAAGAAAAAGGAGTGCCTACCAACTGGGCCACAGGGGTGGCCTGGTTGGCACCCTAAAATCTGTAAAAAAAATAATTAAAAAGCCCCCAGCACCGACGGGGTCCCAGGGGCCACACGGTGCTGAAAGAAAAAATACCCAGAAACCCAGAAGTAAAAAGAAAGCAACCCAAAAGGTGCTTCTTCTCTTCTCTTCTCTTCTCTTCTCTTCTCTTCTCTTCTCTTCTCTTCTCTTCTCTTCTCTTCTCTTCTCTTCTCTTCTCTTCTCTTCTTTCTTTCTTTCTTTCTTTCTTTCTTTCTTTCTTTCTTTCTTTCTTTCTTGACAGGTTAACGGGCTGTCAGGCTATGGGGCAGAGGGCAGCGAGAGGGGGCTGGGATCCAGCCTCCGCACACAGAGACTGGATCGCAGCCCCTTCCTTCTCAACTCCACCACAGAGCCTGCAGCCCGGTCGAGAAGGAAGGGGCTGCGAGACCGCGGCTCGATCTCGATCTCCTCCGCCCTGGGTGGCGGCCGGGCAGCTGTCACCCTGGGAGGAGGAGATCGGCTGAGCCTTGCAGGGAAGCCGAGTCCCCCCTTCTGCCCTCTGTAAAAGGGGGGTCAGAAAGGGATCTTCCCTGCCCATGCTCTCTCCCCCACTTCCCCCCTCCCGGAGCCAGCGCCCAGTAGCCGCTCGGTGCTAGCTTCGGGAGGGGAGAAGATTTTTAAAGCCCACTCTGTCCTCCCACCTGATGGGGTGGGGGAAGAGCGGGCTTTTTAAATCTCCCCCCAGCCTTCTTGGGCACCGCCATCAAGCCGGCCAGGAGAGCGCTCCCATGGCTGCAGGACTTTTCTCCTGGCCGGCTTGCCGGTGGCTCTGGTGGCATCCGGCCCCGGGAGGGCTCCCTGCATCTGCAGGATGGCTCTCCCAGGAGGCTTGCCCCCAGCTCTGGTGGTGCCCAGCCCCGGGAGGGCTCTCCACGGCCACGGGAACACTTTCCCAGTGGGTGCAAAAAAGGCACCTGAAAAACGGAGCGGGCCCCCGGGGCCCGAAAAAAAAGAAACAACCCAAAGCAGGCCCCAGGGCCCGAATAACGAGCACAAAATGCCATTTTGGCATTTCGTGCCCATCTCTTTCATTATTATTATTATTATTATTATTATTATTATTATTATTATTATTATTATTATTATTATTATTATTATTATTATTATTATTATTATTATTGGAACAATGATTTGGTCATCCTGCAACTGGATTGCAGCAATTCTCTGCAATATTGTGTTTTACCATTTTTCTGGGATACCAAATGCTTTGCAGAGGTAGGATGGAGGTTTTGTTCTGAGTGACCTTCCCACATATACATAATTGCAATCTAATGAACTATAAAAGAAAAAATCCTGCTCTATGCTGCTTCTGGTAGGTCCTGGATATGGGATACCCAAATATTTGGGCATCCATAAATCCCATGAGCAGTTCCCACTGTCCCAGGGAAATCACAGAACAAGTGTTCTAGAAACTGTTCTAAAGGCTGGTGCCACATATAGCCAAAGGGATTTAAAACTCAACATTTTCATGACATGCCCGAAGACCATGGATTGCATGAAGGTGTCTGGTGAAGCAGACTACAGACCATAAAATCATATGCCATAATAAATGCTAGTCTTTTAAAATGTCCTAGCTTGGTACTCTGGTCCATGATCCGTGTCACTCCCTCGTGGATTGTGCCATAAGTTCATTCTTTCCCACTTCAGCACCAAACTCTGCAGTTGGTATGTTTTCAAAACCCTTATTTATTTACCTCATCTCAAAATGATTTTTTAAGGATTTTCTCTAAAAAATCATAACCTCACTGTGTTTTTGTTATTGTTGTTGGCAACCCAAGAACTCATCAGCTACTCCTGAAAGTCACTTGTGCATTATTAAATTCTGCCCACATTGTTGCAGACTGGCAAATAACTAATTGTGCTCAAACCTATACACTTCCTGCTTCTCATGGATTGTTGTGTCTTGCATGAACTGACCTCTTAGTTCAGGCACTATTTATATCAATGTATTTCAGGTCAGGAAATGGAGTTGAGAATGGAAGGTTTCTTGATGTGATTTTGCCTTTGAATGAGAAGTGAAAAATAAGGGTGCTAGCTGGGACAAAAGCACTCCATTCCCTGACATTTCAGGGCCAACCCCCCAAACTATTGTTGGCCCCAAATGTGTGTGTTGTGTCCTTATAGTCATGACTGACTCTTCGTGACCCCATGTCCATGGAGTTTTCTTGGCAGGAATACTGGAGTGGCTTGCCAGTTCCTACTCCAGGTGCCTACAACACCTGGTATTCCCTGGTGGTCTCCCATCCAAGTACTAACCAGGGCCGACCCTGCTTAGGTTCCAAAATCAGGTGGGATCGGATGTGCTTAGGGCATCTAGGCAGCTCTGGCCCCAAATAGAGGCAGGCAAAGGTTTGAGGAGTTACCAAGATCTGTAAAACACAGTGTGGCCAAGACTGGAATACTGTCATGTCAAAAAGGTAGGAACAGCTGGAATGGACTGAGGAGAAACTCAGCAGGCCCTGGTACAGTAACACCTCATAAGACGAATGCCCCTTGAGACAAAAAATTCATAAGACGAATGAAATGTCTGGGAATAGGAAAACCTTGTGAGATGAATTTTCCTATGGGATGTTTCGCAAGACGAATTCAATGCATTCCTATGGGGTCCACATTAAACCATGCTTCGTAGGACAAATTTTTCGTAGGACAAACTGACTCATAGAATGAATTAAATTCATCTTAAGAAGTACCACTGTACTTGGACTCACTGTGTTGGTCATAAGAATGCACACACTCAGGAAAACACTTTAAGACTGAGCCATGCAGTTGTGGTTCTAGCTGGCAATGACAGGAGATGACCACTCAAACATTGCAGTAAATATAAATGAGGGGTTGTGGGGGTGGGGGTGGGGGTCAGATATCTTCTTCTCTAATATTGCCCACTCTGAAATTTGTCTCTGTCTGGAGAGTCACAGAAACAACTCTGTTCTTTGAATCCTCAAGCAACCAGAACTTGCAAACCCAATGAGAAATGAACAGAGAGCTTTCTGTTCCACAACTCTGTTTCTTATACATGGCACTACTCCAAGCAAAGCAATGCACAATATTTTACAATAAAGTAAATGGAGAGATAAAAGTCTGACGTTGAAGTAAAATTCAGAAAACAAAGAGGCACTTGGGCTCATATTGCAAATATATGTTGGTTCATAAGGAGTACTAATGACTATCTGAAGAAAATCAGTTGGTGCTTTATAAATTATAGTTCAGCCTTTGGGGAGATGCCTTTTGTATTTAAATGAAACATGAAAAACACCAAAGAGGCTCTTCATGTAATTCATATTATTTCAAAGTTGCCTGAAATATAGGCTCTTGAACACCAGCAATTTATGTTTCTGAAACGTACATCAAAGTTTTGTGTACTTGCTTTCATGTAACTTTTCTGTGCCTTTTCAAACCTTTGTCTGTCCAACTGCCTGAGAAACTTTTCATCCAATGCCATCATCAGGGGCATCAGCAGACTGCCAATTGGAATGGCCAAGGAGAGTTGTAACCTGAAAAGCAGCCATAAACTTAGTGAAGAACGCCATTGCTTCAGTTGTTCCTAGGACTGTTCCTCTTGGAATTTCTGGCTGCCTGCCTGCTTCCATGTCTTCCTCATTGATCTCTCCCCGCTTTTTGTCTCTTTTTCTTGATGGGAAGGGGTCATAATTTTTCCTAATTTATTTGGTATATTTGTTGCTGCCAGTATGTCTCCTTGGGATTATTTTTTTAACCTTCTCAGATTTTGTTAGTGATTCCCTACCCCTTTACATCCCATTTTTCCTCCTACAAGTATGGCTCCGTGCCTTCTTGTTCAACTGGGTTTTTTGAAAACAATCTTATTCGGATAATTTACTGTGTATTTGTTCTGTTAAAAAGTGTGTGGTTTGATGGTGTTTGGGCGGTTGTTTTGTTTGCTTCTGTGGGTAGTGCGTGTTGATTCTTGGGATTGGATTTCGTGACAGTACCAGGGGGCACAGGTCGGCATCAAGGCAACCTCTAATCTTTGGTCTTCCTGTGTGGGGCTCTGTCTGATGTGCACACATGTGCAACACATGTCCATGTGACTTGCCCCCCCCAAGCAGTTCCATCGTGCCCCAAACAAAACACTGTTGCTGCATGTGAAGAAAACAGAATGGTTTCCCATGGGCAAAGATGACAGACAATAGTGTATTTTATCTCCCACTCTGTTGATTGTATTTGAAGAACATCTCATATGACAAACTGGATTAGATGAAGGAGAACCAAAACTTGATAGAAAAAAAATCAGTCATTTCAAATACACAGACAGGAGAATATGACTGCCAACAAAGAACTTGAAATTGCCGATGGAGGTTAAAGAGGGAAGTGTAAAAGTAGAATTATTGCTGAACACTAAAAAAGGCAAAAGTCATGATTAGAGAACAATCATATTATGTTGATATTCACAACAGAGAAATCAAATTGTTAAATGGATTCTGTACCTTGGTTTATTCACCAATGGTAGCTGCAGCCAAGAAATCTGAAGAAAAAAAGAGACTTGAAAGAGCAGCTACAGAGGAACTAGAAAACATTCTGAAGTGCGTCACTGGAGACCAACGCAGGTTATCCATCCTTTGAGTAAGCATGACCTGAGCAGGGCTGTTAATCTGAGGTCCTTCTTTTAGTCCTAATCATAGGGTAACCATAAGTCACTTGGTGGTGCATAACAAAAAGCAGCTTCAAAACAGCCACTGCACTGCAGTAAGGTTCTTCTTGTGGCACAGCTTTGCAACAAAACTGACTAGCCAGAAATGAATGGATATGATGATAGTTCTTTGTAGTTTTATTTGGGCATCATTCATATAAATATGGATATGTGGGCTACTCAGATGGTATGAACTGTACTCAGGTTTGCTCAGTTGTCTCTTGATCCATCAAATGATGGCTATATTTAGTTGAGGGAAGCCTTTTTAATCTGTCTAAGATCCCTAAATGTTCTACGACGTTGCTTGTAGAGCCTTCATGGCAACGGAAGGAGATCGGTGGGCAAAGTTGCACTCGAGAGGGTGACCGGAGGCATTTGACCTCAGGAGCCTCATTTGCACCTCTCCTATCCCTCATGCAGGTAATATCTGAGCAGGACTCCTGGCTGCTTGGAAGGGAAAAGGTGTCCTACATTCATTTTGAAAAGGAGTTGTTTCCTAGGAGCCTAGAGATAGTTCAGAATCACTAGAAGCTCAAGTTGCCACTCTTCGTGCTACCCACTGAAAATTAATACCATGGGGTAGAACATGTTTTGCCGCACCACAAAAATTTCTTCCATGTGATTCTTGTTCAAGAAGAAAACTCCCCCCCCCCCATATGTAAGTGACTAGTCAGAAATGTCGACTTCCCATATCTCACAGTTAGTCACCAAGGTAGACTACGCCATACTCTGATGCTATTCATGGTTTCATTGTATGCATTTGGCAGTGATTCATCTTCAGTTAGATTCAAAAGTGTGAGACACAACCTACACATGAACAACAGCAGGCGTGCCCTTATGAAAGATCATGGATGTTCAGTTATGCTCTTGTGGAAATATGGAAGAATGCGAATGGCACATTTTGCTGGTACTGGCGTGTGGGTTGCATGGCAACGTCACAACAGACACTTTGGGTAATGAACATTTCAAAGAGTTTCAGACTGGGAAGAATGTTTGATGTATCTTCGTATTATCTGTAAGCTTAAGAAAGCAAAGGGTAAATCCAGTTCACTCTATGGTTCCAAACAATCCTGCACTTTCCACCACATTTTCAGACAGTTCAATTTCCACGAGACTAATAAACGATTAACAGCAGTTAAAGAGGGCCTCTGTTGAATAAGTAGCTAGTTGGCTTGTTAAGGGCTATAATGACAATTATTAAAATTGCAGCTGGCATCTGCAGTTTCAAACTGACACTTCATATGAAGCACAAGGCTTTTTACATTTGCAAACCCAAAACAAAAGCCGCAGCCCCTTAAATAAGAAAGAGTCCAAATAGGTATAGATATTTAGAAAGGAATGCCTACACTCCTTCTGGATACTGAGGTAGAAAGCCCAGCTGTTGCCTTGCTGGGATGCTGAAGTGTAACAATACATTAAATATTGGATCATTTTTAGTACCCCCAAAATTGGAAACCCAAGACAAGTCCTTATCATGTCTAATAGTATCTTAAAATAATTTTTAAATATCTGGTTGTTGAACATATATGATTCCTGATATCACACATTCATACAAATAATTTGAGTGAGGATATTTATTCAACATGTTTAACATACTGACAACTTAAACCTAAAAGCGGGTAAATTGTAAACCCCATAGTTCTCCATTCTGGGAATTCTAAGTGACAGGCACCTTACAGGCATCTTAATGTGACTCATGTGGGATATGGCTTCAACCGGACGTCTTTGAGGTTTGGTTTGGTCTGTTTCACCTGGGCATCCTGTTCCTGCCCCAGTGCTGTCTAGGCTGGTGCAAGATAAGAAAAACAAAAAATGAAAAATGAAAAAAAAAGTGCTAACCTGGACCGCGGGCCAGCTGGACGGCGTGAGAAAAAAGAAATAAAAAATAAAAAAACGTGCCAACCTGGCGCGCAGGCCAGCTGGTTGGCAAAAATAACAATACGCACCAACCTGGCCCATGGGCCTCTGACAAGCAGATTCTGAGAATTTTTTTTTTTCCCCCAAGGGAGTGTGAGTCATCTCCCAGGGAATCTTTACAATCTAAGGCATTGTGTTACAGTACAGTAGGCAGCACCAGGGTAGCGCATTCCTTTCTTCTTATTTGTTGTATTCAAAGAACTAGTCATGGCAAAAAGGGAGTGGTGGTTTCCCACATTGACCTCTGTGGAAATCCAGATTGCTTTGGAAACATGCATAATTGCATTGGATAATGTCTCAATATCGTTTACCCTCACTGAAGACAAGAGTTCATTTTTTCTGTGGTAGTGATTAGAGATGGTCACGAAATGAACAATTTTTCATTTCTGTTTTCATTTTTTTGTTTCGTTATGCAACGAAATGACAAATGAATTTTGTGTCCAAAATGAAACGAAATGAACAGAAACACCGGAAATTTTGTCGTGTGTTTCATTTTCGTTACTGCAATAAGTGAACTGCTTTAAATGCTAAAAAAATCACAAAAAATGAAATAAGTGGTAACAAAACGGTAACGAAATGAACAAAAATGAAAATGAATTTTTTGCAAAAATTCTCAAAAAATGGAAACGAACCGAAACGGACCCTCCAAATGACAAACGACAAATGAAACGTCATTTTTTTGATTCGTGCCCATCTCTAGTAGTGATAGTGGGAACCACCATGCCGAGAGCTGAGCCAGTTGATAGAGTGAACTCATCCTAAGGAACAAAGCTCCCCCAAGAAGAAAAGATATGTTTATTCTAACATTTGACAAATAAACCTGCCTCAGTTTCATAACATGACAGAGAACCATGGCTTTGTCTGCCTGTCAGATTTCTCAACCATGTAGCTCTGAAAGGTTTGCATTCCTAGAGGGAAAATGTTGTAAGCGGAGGAACTTCTCTTCCATGTGTGGTCTGATCCTGCATATATTATGCAGGAAGTGACACACCAAGCTTGTACAATGCACGTTTCAATATCACACTGACTTAGCCGCCACTGTGCACTATCCTAACATTTCTTGCCAGACTAGTGCAGTCTGATGCTGTACTGCTCTTCCCCCCTCTCAATAGTTCCAGATAATTTGCTATTTTTCTGCCTAATTTAATGGCCACGAATTTCTGTGATCCCATCATGAATGGAAGCATTGTACAGGTGCTACTGCTTATAACATTTGGGTAGAAGTTGAAAGGTGCGCATGTGATAGATGAGAAAGAAAATTATATTGCTGCTGCTATTACTGGTTCCTTTGTTCCTGCTATTACAGTGTAGTAATTTATTGCTTTTAGTGTTGGTATCAGGAACATTTATTTCCTGCCTTCAAACCAAATAGGTTTTGTTTTGTTCTGAAAGAAAAGAGAACTTCACCCTGTAAGTTCATTCCGATTGACACCATCTCGTATGTTTTAATTTTTTTCTCCCCTTCCTGAAAATAACAGCAAGAGAATAAATGGAACAATTTCCCTCATCATTTGCCCTCTTCTAGTATGGACTCGGAGCACACACAAGCTGTCTATTGAGTTCCAGTCAATATAGAAAAAACAGCTACCTTTCAGAGTGAGAGGCTTTTCCTCAGGTTAACAGAGAGGGGGTTTATGCACTTTTGCTATTTCCTTAATTATGTCGAGGGTTCTCACCCCATTCTGCTGAGAAAGACTTCTGCAGTGGCATATATCTAGTGAATTAAAAAAAAAGCAACCCAAGGTGGTCATGCCCTGCATCCATCTAATTAAAAAAGACAGGTGGGGGGTAGGTGGGAAGCAATGAATTAAGAAATGGACTCCATCTCAAGTTCTCATCTTTCTCTGTTTAGAGGCGCAGCCAGGATTTGGAGCGCCTGGGGACAAATTTCTTTTTTGTGCCCTTCCTGCTGCCCCCTGAACACTGTAGGCATGGGGGGGTGCATACAGACGGATGGATGGGCAGATGGGCAGATGTGTGTGTGTGTGTGTGTGTGTGTGTGTGTGTGTGTGTGTGTGTGTGAGCGCGCGCGCATGCACCTTACACCTCTCCCACCAAGGTGAGGAAGAGAAGGAGGAGGGTGCTGCCACTGTGCTCCTGCCTGCCTGCCTGTTTCGCCACTCGCCTGACACGCGGCAGAGGAGGTGGCGGAGGGGGTGCCATCACCAAGCCTTAGGGGAAAGGAGGGCTGCTGGGCAGCAGGAGGGTACACAGCTTCCTCCTCCTGCTTCCCCTCCAGGGACCCCCAGATTGCTGCACCCAGGGCAGATGTACCCTTCTGGCCACCCTAGTTACATCCCTGTCTCTGTTGCCACTTTACAAAATAGTTGCCAGTGGGAATAAAAGAAGGAGGGGGTGCTATGAATTGAACCATTTCTGATTCCACCTCCATAGTAAATAAGTTCCCAGGACCCTGCTGGTTCCAAGGGTAGCTCTATGTTGAACTGTATGAGTTGGTGTGAAGCTTCAGTTCTACAACAGGGTACACATGTCATAAATGTTGCTATAGATCCGTACTGGCAAACAAGTGCCATGAGTAATATAGAGATTCTTCTCTGGATAATTCATATGAAAAAACAAAATGAAAGTTCATTGCTACAATACTCTCTGTAGGAATACAAAAATGTGCATTGGGTATAGACACTTATGGGTTATAGAAACCCAGTTGTTTAAAAACAATTTATTTCTGTTTTTATACATAGCTCCTGATGAAGGCTGTGCATTGAAGCATGTTGAGCATTTAAAAACTAGAATAAAGACTGTTTTCATTTTCTATGTCTTGAGATGTAGTCTCTCATTCTGCTTTCTGATACCATTGGAGGTTCCAGTTCTCTGTGTTTCTGCAAATCAAAATGACACCTGACATTTTTAATGAAGGGGTGAGTTTCTGCCACACAAACCTTTGGACCACTAGCAGTCAAAGCGACATAGAGCAAGGTTTCTATTTATTTACTTCCCCCATAGAGCTTAGAGCACTCTCTGGTGTGGTTTACAAGTTAACTATGCCCGGCTACATAAGTATGCATGTTGGGTAGTTGTTTTAGCTACCTCAGAAGGATGGCTGAGTGAACCTCACACTAGCTACCTGGGATTGAACTCAAGTTTTGAGCAGAGTTTGATGCAGTATTGAGCGGTATTGCAGATTCACCACTATTGCACTATAAAGCTCTAGAATAAATAATTTCAGTATCAAAAGGGTTTGGCGAGATAATCAAATAAAGGTTAGTTTTCAGGTTCCAGCACCACCAACTTGCGAGGTAAGGCTAAGGCAAAGATAGGAGAAATATGTTTTGTATAGGAGTTGGAATCAGTTTCAAGGAACTGGGATCAAATTAGCCTGCTGGAATTTGTATCAGTATACCTCTCTCAAACCCTATCCCTCATCTGGTGTCATTGCCCCTACACTCTCCCAACATTAATTCTCCCTTCTTCATGTCTCTCTCTGGATGGAAACAGACATTGTTGTCACCCAAGGGAAGTAGCAAGGACCTGCCTCCCCACTCTACTCATGTGCCTAGATATAGAGTAGAGAATCATAGAATCATAGAATTAGAGTTGGAAGAGACCTCGAGGGCCATCCAGTCCAACCCCCTGCCATGCAGGAACCCCCATCACAATATTTCCAACAGATGGCCATCCAGCATCTGCTTAGAAACCTCCAAAGAAGGAGACCCCACCACCCTCTGTGGCAGCGTATTCCATTGCTGAACAGCTCTAACTGTCATGAAATTATTCCTAATGTTTACATTGATAGGACAATACTGGAACAAAAGTTCCAGGTTTGGAGATACAGACCTTTGTCTCCCAACCCCAACCCCAGGGATCTCAACCTGAGAATCAGTCATATATAACCTTCCACTTGAAGGGACTGAAACACTGAATAGAGTGAACAAAAATGACCATTGTATCAAAACAATTAAAAGACTATTTATTTATTTATTTATTTATTTATTTATTTATTTATTTATTTATTTATTTATTTATTTAGAGTATTTTTACCCCGCCTTTCTCCTTGGAAAAGGACCCAAAGCTATGAAGCTCTGGGCTAAACACAAGAGAGTAATTTAAACCAACTCAATACATGCAAATACTGTACATCAACAGATTGAAATCAGGTACTTTTATTACCAGTTACTTCCCATCGCATGCATCATAGGGCAGCATAGGGACTAGAGTTGGGCATGAAGCAGTTTCTTCCGGTTCATTAAGTCAGTGGCACAGGTGCTACTGCTCCCTTATCCTGCTTCTCCAGCCAATTTAGCCCTGTTTACTAGCTTCAGGCAGTATGTCTGTGGAGATTCCCAATCATCCAGCTATGACTTCTGCCTGGGGATGGGAGCCAATAAAGAGGGCTCCCTCCCCCGCCCCTACCCATTCTCGGCGAGACTGGCGGCCCCACCCTCCCTCCCTATGGTAAGAGAATGAGATTAGCTGGTCACCATTTTGGGGCCGGATGGGAATTTTTGGTGGCCACTCTGATTGGCCCTGAGTGGCCACACGTTTTCACCCATCCCATTCTCTTTGCCACGGGGGATGGGCAATTTTCTTTCCATCCCGGCCACTAACTTTGCGGGTAGTGCAACAGGTATTCGTATCCAAGTAAGCCCTAATAAATCTCCCTTAAGGTGCCAGACAGCCCTAGAAATAAATCTAACATCATTGGCAATTTCAGGAAACAGTTAAAGTTTGCACGTTGACTTTAGGCCTCCCGAGGGCTGTGTTTGGGCTAGCAGATTGGCCCGAGTAGGCGATGCTGAACAGGTAGGCAGCATCTCCCACAGGTGAATCTCTCTGAATACAGAGCGTTTGGCTTTGGGATTTCATCCCTTGATATTACCTGTTTGCACTACGGGTCAGGCCCCCTTTAAATGTTCTTAATATTACAGTTAAACAAGTTAAATAAGTTATAAATAAAGTTGTGGCCTATTCTACCCAAAGCTGAAGTTGTCTCGCCTCGTTATTTCTGGGCTTGGGGGGGGGGCAAAACTATTCTCCTTCCTTATGGCTGAACTTCCTTTAGTTCAGAGTCAGCTCATAGCTGGATTGCAAATTCTAAGTGTTCTGAATATCTGAAGAGTTAAAAATGGCAGCTCCTTCCTCTCACCTTGTAATAGCTATGGATGGGGACTTAACTTACAACCATGTCAGACTTGAGTTCTACCAATAACTTGATTTCAACTCAACTTGGCTTATTTTCCCCAATTATTTGGACTCAACTCATGACTTAAGAACTCACCCACCCTCCTTTTTTTTCCCTGCACAAAAAAGCAGCATGTTTTTAATAGGGACACATACTTTGTGCTTGGGACTTGCTGCCAAAGACTCCAACTCCAATTTGGGACATGAATCCAAGAACTTCCCAACATCTCTAGTAATGGCAAAACAATAAAATAGTGAATGCTGATAAATGTCAGCTGTTTCGAATTCTTAAAATTAGAAGAACAGTGTGGAATTCTACTCTGTTTCTTCCCAGGATGGATATTCTTCCTTATATTGAGTTCTTCCTTGTTATTTGTTTTATGTGTCACGTTTTCGCGCCATCTACATAAACCTAGTAAGCTTGTTTTATACATGCACTACCGAGGCCTGGAAATTGGTCTGTCACTGTACTTTGATTTATATATTGTATAACTGCCTACCACAAAATGGGAAATCACAGGAATAAAGAGTAAATGTTACGTCTATAGGTGGTAATATTAATGCTGTTATTGTTATTCATGAAGCAGAATATACACTGGCAGGCTAATTTATCAATAAAGTTACACTATTGGAAATTTAATTTCCACCTCATTCACTCACCTCCAAATACATTAATTATTAAATCTTTATAAAACTTCACATTATTAATACATACAAAAGGTCTTAGAATTCTAGATCCAGAATACAGGTTTTATTTTTTTTATTTTTTGCATAAAGGAAACTATGAAAGTCAAGTCAGAATAATTTAAACTTAGAAAACAGTCCCTGAAACAACTCTGTGTGCTGTCACGTTCATGACTTTGAAATAAATGTGATGAGGGAAAATGGCAAGGACTGCCATGAAAGAAATAGGGCCTGAGTTCATTTGGTTGCACCTACAAAAGTAGACCCATTGACTTCATCAAATTTACATAATTGTAAATCAGCACTCAAATCATAGAATCACAGAGTCGGAAGAGACCTCAAGGGCCATCTAGTCCAACCTCCTGCCATGCAGGAACCTCCACCACAGTATTCCCAACAGATGGCCATCTAGCCTCTGCTGAAAAACATCCAAAGGAGGAGAGTCCACCATCCTCTGTGGAAGCAGATTCCACTGCTGAACAGCTCTAACTGTCATGAACTTCTTCCTGGTGTTCAAATGGAATCTTTTTTCCTGTAGTTTGAAACCATTGCCCCGAGTCCTAGTCTCTGAAGCCATGGAAAACAAACCTCTTCCGTCTTCAATATGGCATCCTTTCAAATATTTAAACATGGCAATCATATCCCCTCTCAACCTTCTTTTTGTAAGGCTACACATTTCCAACTCCCTAAGCCACTTAACCATCCTGGTTGCCCTCTTCTGGACCCATTCAAGGTTGTTAACATCCTTTTAAAATTGAGGTGCACAGAACTGGACACAGTACTCCAGGTGGGGTCTGACCAGAGCAGAATAGAGCAGTGGTACTATTACCCCCCCTTTCTGTAGACACTATGCTTCTGTTGTTGCGACCAAGAATTGCATTGGCTTTCTTTGCCACCGTGTCACACTGCTGACTAGACATGGGCACGACTAGGCAAAATTGTCGTTTCCGTTTTTCGGTTCTCGTTTTATCATTACGCAACGGGTAACGGTAACGAGAATTACTCCGCTCCAGCTCGAACCCGAACCGAAAAAGAAAAATTGGGTCTGATTTTTCGTTGTCGTTCATGGCATTGCGGCGATCGCGTGATGCCAAGCAGCACAGAAGAAAAGTTTAAAAAATTTAAAAAAAACCGATTCCCGGCCCTAAAAGCAGGCGAAAATATGCCTGCCTCAGTGAGAGCACCTACCGAGGGGTGGTTTCTGGGGGGTGGGGTCCCTGGCCTTCCCCCCCTCTCCTGTCCTGGGCTGCTTGCACCAGGCTGGGGGGGGTCATCCTCGTCATCTCCATTTGCCATGCGGGGGAGGGATCCAAAATGGCGACCACAATTTTTCTTTTGAAATCGTGGTCCAAAAACCCACCAAAGCACCACAGAAACATGTGAAAATTAGGTATTTTAAATGCCTGAATTTTTATAGTAGCAGCAGTGGGTTTTTATAGCAATAAAACCTCATATTGATTTTATTTTATTTTATTTTATTTTATTTTTATTTTTTTACACCTGTGCCCGTGCAATGATGGGCTGGCCATGGGATGGGACCATGCAAATTTTTGGACCCATTCCACCAATTGCATGGCTGAGACTTCTGGATGTGCCAGAGAGGGCATAAAAAGCCCACCAACCCTAACCCTAACTCTAACCCTAACCCTAACCCATACGCCAGTACACTGTCCTTCTTAGTGGGTCAGAGACACCCAGAGGTGCAGCCCACTAACCCACCCTAACCTTAACCGTAACCCTAAGCCTAGCCCTTACCCTAACCCCAACCCTAACCCAGATTCGTACGCAAGTACACTTCTGTTCTTAGTGGGTCAGAGTGATGCACCCGGAGAGGTGCCTTCAACTCAGAGACCCACTCCCTCCCTCCCTAAGTGTAACCTGTACGGCAGTACGCCAGTATGCTTTCCTTCTTAGTGAGTCAGAGAAGCGCCGACGAGGTTCCTCTGACACACTAACCCCCAAATGTTCTTAGTGAGACAGAGAAGTGCCGACGAGGTTTCCTGTCACACTAACAACAACCCCAACAACATAACTATAATGGCGGCTACACATTACGCTCCCTAAACCACTGTACAAATGACAGACGACAAACAGAAATGACAAATTTTTGAAATTTTTTGCGACAAATGGAAACAAGCCGAAACGGGCCCGTCCTGACAAACGACAACTCAAAACGTAATTTTTTCTGGTCGTGCCCATCTCTACTGCTGACTCATGTTCAATTTGTAGTCCACCAACACTCCCAGATCCCTTTCATGTGTACTATTCTCCAGCCAGGTATCTCCTATCCTATATCTATGCAATTCATTTTTTTCTGCCTTAATACAGGATCCTTATAGGTCTTCTATAACCATATTTAATCCATATTATTCCAATCCATAAATAATAAATTTTCAAATATTTAAAGGACAGGAGATGCCCCAAATGTCATGTTGCCAGTCAAGCACCCAACGTGTAAAGTCCTTTCATCCTTACTAAAATTTTGTTACTCAAGCTGCCTTAGTATAAGAGATCTCACACCAAAACTTACTTTTAATGGAATGCTTTGGAATTAAGTTGAATAGTGCCTTGGATTGCACTGTTGGGTGGGTGGGGTCCCTGAAGCAATGCAGCCCAAACAGATGAGTTAAGAAACTAATAACTAGACAACAAAAACAACATCAAGAAACATAGTTCAACTAGAAAAATAATCGTAAGTCAAGTGAAGAGGATGCAAAGCCAAAGTCCAATAACAGTCAAGGGTTTATTCAGCATAGTAAATAACGAGGATGCAAGAGAAGTCACATGGTCACATACAGCAAGGTTGCCACGGCAAGAGTCAAGAATACAAGGAATACAGCTGGCATGGTCTAGAGTTCAAGACAATGTCGCTTCCAATGGTCATACAGTCACAGGGCTAAGGTTTATATTGCCATGGCCCCACCAATGACATTTATATAGCTCATTGGAAGAGATTTCCTTCATGGAGACCACCTACTCCTGGAAATGTTTCTCAAACTATCCAGGGGATATTTCTTTGCAGCCAAGCACGGTGTCTTCGGGACTCAAGTGAAGTTTGTGTCTTCATTCACTGCAATTCTTCTGGTACATGAAGGGTTTAGTTTTCTCTACCAATTCAGGAGCTCAATTACCTCCCAGTAAGGTTGCAGCCTCTCTCAGCACCCCCCCCCCCGATAGGGTCTAGGCCAGTGTTGGTGATCCTATGGCACCGGTGCCAAAGGTGGCACTTGGAACCCTTTCTATGGGCACTCAACATTACCCCTTCACAGCCACCTGTATCCAAGTTAAATTGCTGTATTGGCACTTCGCAAATAATTAATGGGTTTTGAATCACAGTTTGGGCACTCGGTCTCTCAAGGGTTCGTCATCACTGCTCTAGGATCTGTATAACAAGTCAGCTACTCATCATCTTCTAGTTCCACAAGTCCCAATTTATCATCCACTTTCCAACAGAACAAAATTTACCAGGAGTAAGTTCAAAGTTCTATACCAATGCACAGTCGCAAAGGGTTTAATAGACTGGCACTTGAGAGAATATGGCTTGACGTGCAGGGAGGGTGTTACTGAAACATTGAAGTTGCTTCTTCACTTCCTCAGAAGCAAGTGGAACTGAGAGCAAGCCTCTAACTGCAAGGTTTTACAGAGCTGAGTTGGAAGGAAAATGGCACTCTTGTCTTTACTGCTCGGATGCCATGTGAGACATCCATTCTATTGCAGAACAGCTGTATCCAAATTCATTTTCATACCAATTTGACCAAATGATCACTGAGAACAATGTCACTGGTTGCATCAAAGATGGAAGAATGGGTATCACTACTGAAGTCACAGGAGACAACCCGGTACTCTGTGTATCCCAGCATGCCCTTCATGAGCCCCTCAGCATGCCCCCTTACAGCTCTCTTAATTCCATATAGCTGCTTTTCCCTAGCAACAATGGAGGGCACGTCTGTACCATGTCCAAATTAGATTTGATTCATCTTTGTTGTCAGGGCAATGGCTGCTAGGAGCAGTACAGAAAAGTGGGCAACTCTTTGCTGAAGAACTTGATAAAATACAACAGTATTCTCAAACTGCTTTCAGAAAACAAAGGAACCACCGTTCTAGTGACCTATGTGTGGAAAATATTCTGGAGAAACTACAACTATCTCTGTGATGAGTGACTGTGTTTAAAGAAGAAGGAAAAGGCACTAAAATGATGGGAAATCAACTTTGGAGGGAAAAAAATTGACAATCAAATAACAACAAAAATGT
Organism: Phrynocephalus guinanensis; assembly: GCA_037367245.1. Lineage (NCBI taxonomy): Eukaryota > Metazoa > Chordata > Lepidosauria > Squamata > Agamidae > Phrynocephalus > Phrynocephalus guinanensis. The sequence goes on along the minus strand of CM074732.1, from coordinate 30,468,890 downwards.
CCCCTCACAGGCTGCCTCTTAGACACAGGTTTATACTAAGCTGAAGAGCCAAGATTAGAATACAGGAGCAGAAAGAAGTAGAAACAACAATTTATTTTTAAATTCCTTTATTTTCTCAATCTGCTTTCTTACAGCAATGGCCAAGAAAGCATGCACAAAGTAAGCCTGGTATAGCTGTGTTGATACCAGATACAGTGATGCTGTTCTTGTGTGTATAAATTAAGCCATGAATCTAACTGCATTTATACTGTCTGGTAATTGATGTTGCAGCAGCAAACATTTTCATCACCATTCTAGTCCTCAGTACTGAAGTAAGCGACTTCATCCAGCAGAAAACCCAAAGATGCTCCCATCACCTCCACCACTCCTGTTTTCGTTGTGATTCCTGTCACAACAGATTTACACAGACATCATGAAACTTTGTGCTCTGACCAGCCTTTGCGTATGCAAGCGTGGGACCTCCTTCGGGTCTTTCTCCCCTCCTTATTGCCCATTTCCCCCTTGCTTTGTCCATCTGATCTGCATGTCTCCAAAAGTACTGCTGTATTCCCCGCTCCATTGCTTTCTTGCCTGCCCTTTATTTCATTGTTTTTAAGTTTTTCTCATCAATGTCTGGTATTTAAATGTTGATTCCAACCCCCCTACACCCAGAGAAACACATTAAGGTAGGAAACAAAGTCATCCTTAAACAACAACAAAAGAGGATCTGCCCAGGGTTCATTCTATGTTCAGGCATAATAGCACAGCCATTTCAGACATAAGAATACAAGTGTCACAAAAGGGTGTCATATCATTGCTGATTATTGGGTTTGTTCTGAAGAGGCAAAAGAAAAAGATCTGTGTTATGTGAGATTTTCTGTCACATGTGACAGAAAACAAAATAATGCAGGATAGAGGGACACTCTTTTCCCTCTCACAAAATACCAGAATTAGGGGACATCCACTCAAACTGTGGGTTGGCAGAGTGAGAACAGTGTGTTGTTAGTCTGTGGAACTTCCTGCCACAAGATGTGATAATGGCATCTGGCCTGGATGCCTTCAAAAGGGGATTGGACAGATTCCTGGAGGAAAAGTCCATCGCAGGTTACAAACCATGATGGAGATGTGAAATCTCCAGGCTTAAAACCGAGGTACTTCAAGGAACAGATGCAGAGGAGTGGTAGAAAGAGACAGATATCTAGTCTTGTGCGCTCCCAGACACATTTGGTGGGGCCACTGTGAGATCCAGGAAGCTGGACTAGATGGGCCTTTGGCCTGATCCAGCATGGCTCTTCTTATGTTCTTATGTTCTTATGTGCCAGAATAATTTGCTTGACTTTGGAAGCTATGTAGATTGCCTTAGGAGAGAGGATTCTTCTGTCCTACTACTTCTTCCAAAGAAGTATCTTAATTCTTAAGCCAGCAGTAGCTCTCTAACAACTTCCAGTGTCCTGAATCCAATTGGGCAGTGATTATTATTCCTGCTACTTTCCCCCTGATTTTGCCACAGTCTGATGTTGACCTATGGGCTCATAGGATGAGCTGATGATAAGCATGATTGACCCAAAACTTCCACTGATAAGATGGGCAGGGACCAGCAAAATAGCAGCACGTTTTGGTTTGTGGTTTGCTGAAATCCACAAGCCACAAACCTCTGAATTTCTCCCAGATGAACTATGAATCAGTTCATCAGTTTGTTTGAGAATTATTAAAAATATTTTTAGACAAGTCAATGGCCTTTTAAAAAGCCTAACAACCTTTCAAAAAAGAGGGACCAAAACTCCAATCACCACCAAACTTGGAGGAATTGTAAAGGAGTTTGAGGCCTTCATTTATGACAACAACCCAATGAATTTTGTCAGATCAGCCAAATTCACCAGAAAACATGGTTCATTTTTCATTTCAACCCATCTCTAGTTCTAGGGCAGTGTTGGTGAACCTATGGCACGGGTGCCAAAGGTGGCACTCAGAGCCCTTTCTGTGGGCACCCGACATCGCCCGTTCACAGCCACCTGGATTCAGGTTCAATTGCTGTATTGGCACTTGGCGAAAACATTAGTGGGTTTTGAATCGCAGTTTGGGCACTCAGTCTCTAAAAGGTTCTCCATCACTGTTCTAGGGCTTGGCCTTTAAATGAAAATATGCATAGTAAAAGGAAGTCCCGCTTAGAAGAACAGAAATAACATCCCAGCCTTTCTATTTTCTCTTGCCTTGGTTTTGATACAGGGAATCCAGAATTAGGGCTTTCCCAATATGATGGCATCACACTTTTTAAACAAGTGAATCCCCCCCCCACTGCCCAGCAAGTCAGGGATCATGGTCTTGTGGTAATGACATCCTATATACTGCCTTTACTTGATATGTTGACTCACTCAAACTCTGCTTGTAACAGGATCTTGAAGACCACCAAATTCTAGTGGAATCCCTACTAAAATCATTTATGTGTACTCCCATGTTAGGTCAGTATAGGACTAAAAGCTTAAGTGGATGGATATTAGTCACTCTCGGCATTTTTGGATTTCAGACAATGGCACTGGACCTGCAAAGGATAGATATCTTTTCTTGATTTCAGGACTGCATACTTTCTCCAGTCAATATTGGTTGGTTGCTTGATACAGGGGAATACTTTCCATCTTGAGCAGCATTTGCTTTTCTCTCCTGAAACATCTGGAATTATTTCTCCCCAGATTGCTCTAATTCATATATCTGGTCATCTTTCTATGTCCTTATGCATTACCATTGCATAACCATTGCGTTGGTCCCTCTGTGTAAGCAGAGTTGTGACTTTGAACAAGGAACTAAGAAGATGTCATCAGTTTTAAAATATCTAGTGTGCTTGTTTGTGGCTTAATTAAATGAAATTTTACTCAGAACTCTTTAAATTATTGATATTCTCAATTGTTTATGCTAACTCACTGTTCCCAGTAGGGTTCACCCACCAACTGCTCTCCAGATAACAAAATGTGCTTCGGAATTAGAGGATGTTCTTATTGTCTTTTGTTAAGATGGAGTCCCGTAGGCACACCAGAATGAAATACATAATGAGCTTCCAGTAAGTCACTGCTTCTGTTAATGATAAACTGTAGGCAAAATCTGAGTTTACACATTTATATCTTTTATTGCAGTTTTATATAAATGACTTTGACTTCTTCTCCACCTCCTCTCTCTCTCTCTCTCTCTCTCTCTCTCTCTCTCTCTCTCTCTCTCTCTCTCTCTCTCTCTCTCTGTTTCCACTCCCTCAGCAAGTATGGAGCACAGATGGCTAAAATCCCTAGCAGGAAGCTAATCAGCCACCAAGACTAAGATGTTCTGGAAAATAAATGAAAGAGGGGGAGGGATTGTGTGCATGCTATGGAAATTAGAAAATGGGAAGTAAGGCATTGTACATGAGCACCGAGTGGCATACAATAGGAGAAAACATGATCAGGGTTCAATTGAGAACCCTTCTGTATGCATGCACTTTATTTATTTATTTATTTATTTATTTATTTATTTATTTATTTATTTATTTATTTATTTATTTTACAGTAGTTGTATATCACACCATCTAAGACAGTGGTTCCCAACCCTCCTAATGGCGCGACCCTTTAATACAGTTCCTCATGTTGTAGTGACCCCTTGCCCTGCTTAGAAGAGGTCACAAGCCCCCTTTGGTGGGCCACTGCTGCAGGTGCCATAGAGAACTCTAAGCGAATTGCAGCCTCCGTTGCCATTGACTGACATCCCCTCCAACCTATCAAGCTGTAACACACTCTTCCCCCCCTTCCTCCCCCTCCTTCTCCAGACCCAAGCTGTTTTTTCTTCACTGGCTCTTGGTGACCCCTGTGAAATGGTCGTTCACCCCCCAGGTTGGGAACCACGGATCTAAGGTAACAGAAAATTATTATGACACAAAATGGTATTTGCTTGCTTTTACCCATTTCTACTTCTTAAGAATTCTTTGTGTTCCAGTACAGTGGGGTGGGCGTGATGTGGCCCTCCACGTATTCTTGGGTTGTAACTAGAGATGGGCACAACTCAAAAAAATGGTGTTTCGTTTGTCGTTTGGTCGTTTAGGGGTCCGTTTTGGTTCATTTTCGTTTTCATGACTTTTTTGCAAAAAAATTCATTTTTGTTTCGTTAGGTAACGAAATGAAAAAACGAAAACAAAAACAAAAAATGGCTGTTTCGTTAGCATTCTTCTTAGTTCAATGCATCCACTGCAACGAAAACGAAAAACACGGCAAATTTGGTCATTTCGTTTTCATTTTCGTTTTGTTTTTTAAAAAATTTGTTTCATTTTCGTTGCGTAATGAAACAAAAAAATGAAAACAAAAGCGAAAAATCGCTCGTTTCGTGCCCATCTCTAGTTGTAACACCCGTTGTGTCCAGTGAGCACAGCTAGAGATGAAGGATGAAGAAAGCTGCAGACAACTATCTGGAAAGAGATAATGGGTGTAAGAAACAGTGCCCTCTGAGCAATACAGCCATGGTGGAATTCTCTATGTGTTTTGTTTTACTGAGAATTAAGTCCAATTGAGGTCAATGGTCCTTCCGCCAAGAGACCTGACTCTAGGACTGTATCCTATATAAACCTGTAGTGCTCTGGTTTGTATTAGACATCGCTACTTCATATGGGCACTCCTTGGGGGTATGAATGCAAAATATGGTACAGGGGTGTCCAGACTTCAGCCCTCCTGATGTTTTGGACCACAACTCCCAGAATTCCAAGCCTAGATTGCCAGTGACAAAGGACTGTGGGTGTTGTGGTCCAAAACCCCTGGAAGACTGAAGTTTAGACACCACTGCCCTAGAACTATCCCAGCCACTCGCCTTTCAGTGCATGGTGGCCATGCCCATCATTGCCTATTGCAAAGGTAGCTCAGCTGCCATTTCCCCACCTCCCCACCCAGCCAACCACTCAGCAAGAAGATGGGATGAAGAGCCTCCCTGCTCAACTGTTGAGTGGTTGGCTGTGCAGAGAGCTGGCGAAGTGCCCTCAAGGCTTCTCCCATGATAGCATGCAAGACCACACACCAAATGGTGAGTGGACCAGCTGGTTATGGGTGGATGGAATGGATTTACTTCATACCCCCAGGGATATGGCTATAAAGTGCCCATACCTCATCTGTATCTTTTGGGATTTCAGCTTCATTCAATAAAGTCTACCTGATCACCATTTTAGAAAACTCACAGCTTCATAGGACTAAATATTGGGGCCAAAATAAATCATCTCAAAAAATTGAGCACATCATTAACATACAAGTTATAGAAAAAGTAGGGCTTCATTTTAATGAGATTGTGATCTCATTACGGTATTTGATAATTGAACTGAATTATGCTTTTGTTTCACATCTTTCACATTCTCTTATCTCATGTGATTCAAACGTTCCCTTTGTAGCTAAATAACATTAAGGCAGGATTTTTTTCCAGGAAACCATCCCAGAGGCCACATGAAAGAGTGGGTCTCTTCTTCCAAGGTCTTTGATGAAGTTTCAGTCTCTGAAGAGGAGACCAATCCGTAAACAGACCCTTCCAGACCTTCTATACCAAGGAAGAGTTCTGCAGAAGACTTTTCCAGAAAGATATGCAGAGGTGTTCATAAACAGCGGAGGGTCCTCAATATATTTCTGTGGTTAAGAGTTCTGATCAAGCACAACTCCTGTCATGGACAAGTTATGGGCATCTCAACAGCACCTTTCTAAGGAATGCACAAAAGCCTGCCTGACCTCATTTCATTCTCCCAAAAAACACCTCCTGATAGTCTGCTTCTGTACCCACAACATGAAAAGTCAGGAAATGGATTGGTATTGCTACACAATGTCATGCCCGTGTTGCCAGCAGGAGAAAGGATTCCAAGCTTTGCACAGCAAGCGGCAGCCCAGATGTTTACAACACCGACATAATTACATAAGAATCCAGTCTGATGTTTATTTTTATAAAAATGAAATCATTTCCTTGCACATTCCAGTTATATTTTAAGCAGGAAAATGCATTGTAATTGCAAGATGGGCATTGCATTTGTTCTCATAAACACCTCCTTTGATAAGCTTGTGTGTGGTATTAATTGAAATGATCGGAGATTTGGCGTGTAAACTTTTATAGCCTTGACCTCTTAATATACTGTCTCCAGTGGTTACAAAGCCATGCATGCACACACGCACTTCAATACCCACCATCATACTTATCAGTAACTAACTCATTTGTGGATAATTACCTTGAATTGCAAGGCACTTGTTGCTAAAGATAATTCCTGAATGATTAAATTAATTGTGGCCTGACTTCTTTTATCCTTCTATGATTACGCTATTCACAGTCTAATTAAGGAAGATGCAGGAGTGCAAGCCCCAAAGCTTTAAGTCTTGATTCAGAGAGCTGACATGGAAAATAACAAGCATAGCACGCTCTTCTTAACTGCTATGGAGTACAGGGCTTGAAAGGCCACTTTCCCATCATGGGAACAGGCCATAGCATGGGGAGGGCAAGGGGGCGGGGCACCCCGGGCGCAGCAGTTAAGGGGTGCCAAATTGCCCACCGACGCCCCACCACTGCCTCCTAACCTGCTATCCAGATTATATTTTGCAATGACGGGGGGGCACAAAAACTGACTGTTGCCCCGGGCTCTGGAAGCCCTAGCTATGCCTGTGAATGGGAATAAGCAAAATAAGATGTACACAGGAAGTTAAAATTTCAGTTGCTTTATACTGAAAAAAAGAACACAGCCCCTCTTCAGTGAGACTGTTTCTTTGGGATTTAGAATGTGGTTTGTTTTTGATTTTTGATTACAAATTCCTCTTACTATAAGAAAGAAAGAAGGAAACAAGTTGTGAGTAGAGATGGGCAAGAATTGAAAAATGACATTTCATTTCACTGAGGGGGCCCGGTTCAGTTCGTTTTTGTTTTTCGTGAATTTTCACAAAAAGTTCATTTTGTTGGTTTGTTAATTCATTATTCATTTTTACCCGCTTTGCGTGATTTTTAACGCATTTCCGCACATGGGCGTCCCCCAATGCCCCAGACCAGAGGGAAAACACTAAAAAAAATTGATGCTGGGAGAGACACAGTATAGACTAGGTACGCAAGGAGGCTGCAAGGCAGCAGCGGGCATTGCCCCCTAAGAGCCAGGCTGCAGCCAGCAGGAACACAGAGACACACGCCTGCCTGCCTGGCCTTAAGTGAAAATAATGAGTTGCAGAGAGAGCAATCCCATGCCAACCTAACTTCCACCGCAGACTGCAAGGAGGACGGGGGCTGCCAGAGCTTTTTATGCCCTCTGTGGCTGCCAGACCTGTCCAGTCTGCAACCTGGGCATGCTATCGGTTGAAGTTGTCCAAGAATTTACATTATCCCATCACATGGCTTGGATCCATTTTGTGGCTGGCATCCATTTTGTGTCATCCTTAAAGGGAAAATAAAAATACATCGCAATGGGAGAAAGACAAAAACAAACATTTTAAGGACCCCACCAGTAGGTATTATCAGGCAGAATAAATAATTATTGCTGCATTTTTACAGATGTCCATGGTGTTTTAATACCCCCAAAAAAACAATATTAGGCATCTGGGAGCCATTTTGGGTCGATGTCCCCTAACTCCCCTTAAAGGAAATAAAAATACAGCGATCTGAGAAAAGACATAAATGCACGTTTTAAGGACCATACCCCCCCCCCCCGCTGGTAGTTATTATCAGGCAGAATAAATAATTATTGCTGGGTTTTTACGGATACTCAGGATGTTTTTTTAACATTTAAAACAGCTCTTTTCATCACGCGTCGCCATTAACGAAATTGAAATGTAACAAACCTAATTTTCTTGTTTCGGTTCGGATTGTTTCAATTTCCCCGCCAGGCTCATTATTTGTTTCGTTACGTAATGAAATGAATAACGAATAATGGAACAAAAACATCATTTTGTGCCCATCTCTAGTTGTGAGACTAGATTTATTGTGCAGGAAAGTTTTTTCCACATTATGTAATGATAAATTTCAGGATACTGTTGGCCTTACTCATTGTTTTCATTAGTCTGAAGAATTTCGAGCATATATATTAGGAAGGTATAGTTCACATCATCATTATTGCTTTGTATATTGCATATTGTTTTTAAAATGTAAAAGAAATAATAAAACCTACACTGGCTATACACCAATTGGCCTAAATCCTATTGAGACCAGGTCTACTCGACTTGGGACAAGCATTGATTTAAGCCACTGAGTGTAATATCCGAGTACTCCTAAAATCATACGGTGATAGGGATGAGCAAATCTTTAATGGTTCTGCAAATCTTTGAGTGTTATCCCAGAGCTGGAAGAACCAGCTCCTAAGAGAAGGTGGATTCACTCCACCAATGATCATGTGATTCAGAATGGGGGTTTCTTTTTCCCTTTTAAACAATTAATTATTATTGCTATAAATAAAAAGGAAACCTTACATAAAAATAACCTCATTGCCAATCTTAATACCAAATCTAAATAGAAATTCAATCTAAGGTATAGGTAAAGGTAAAGGTTTCCCCCACACATGTGTGCTAGTCATATCTGACTCTAGGGGCAGTGCTTATCTCTGTATTCAAGCCAAACAGTCAGTGTTGTGCAAGTCCATGGCCACGTGGCTGAAAGGAAACATTGTTTTACCTTCCTGCTTTTTACAGCGGTACCTATTTTTCTACTTGCATTGACATACTTTTGAACTGCTAGGTTGGCAGGAGGTGGGGTGATCAGCGGGAGCTCGCTGCGCTGCGTGGCACCCGGGATTCAAACCGCCAAGCTGTTGACTTTGCTAGTGGCTTCTTTCTCATAGAAAACATATAGAGGTCTCCAACATTCTCTTGCCTTTCGTAGATCTTTCTCTTTGAGTATTTTTAACAAAATGTCCATTTCTTCTGTTTCCAAATATCTGTCCAAAAGCTCCTGTTGTTCTGGTAATTCCTTTGTTTTCCAGTATTTTGCCAACGAAATCTTAGCTATAGTTAACATATACATTAATAAATGTTTCTTGTCATGGTCTTTGGTTTCCGACAATATTTAACAAAAATATTTCTGGCTTGAATGGTATCATACAGCACAATATTTTTCTGTAACATCTCATGTACTCTTTTCCATAGTTTTTAATCACCAGGCATGTCCGCCACATATGATAGAAGGTCCCTTCTTTCTCCTTGCACTTCTAACATCTATCAGATCCATTTCCAAACATTTTCACTAATTTTTGTGGTGTTATATACCACCTATAAAACATTTTATATACATTTTCTTTCACACTTATCACTTTTATACACTTAATATTAATTTTTCCTAATTATTTCCAGTGATCTATCTCATTATTATGTCCTATATTCTGAGCTCATTTGATCATATGATCTTTAATTATCTCATCCTCAGTTTTACGCTCCAATAGGTATTTATACATTTTCTTAATAAATTTCTCTTCACTCACCAGAAACAACATATCAAAATCAGTCTTCGGCATATACAAACCTTTTTTTATCTTTAGTGAACCTTGGCTGAAACTGCAATCGTGCCCACCAGTCCAATATATATATATTTAAATTCTTCCTCTGTTTTTAATTCATTCTTACTATTTAATATATCTTACTATTTAATATATCCCATGTCTCACTTCAGTCATCAACTTTGGGTGTCTTAAGGCTTCTATAGGGGGCACCCCACCTGGGATCTTAAGTCATCCCATCGCCAGAAGAACCAGCTCCTAAGAGAAGGCGGATTCACTCTGCCAACAATCACTTGATTTGGAACGGGGGTTTCTGTGTTCTCACAGATGGTGCTGTATTCTCTGCCTAAATTTTGCCCCCACCATCGTGATGCATATCAAAATGCCAGTTTCTGTGATGTTTCCCGGCTTTTCCATTGCAAACTTTTTTTTTAAGTTTCTGTGCTAACATATCACCTTCCTTGTGTCACTGAGAACTCTGCGGTAACATGCCATTATAACTATTCTTACATCATCGAGTTTAATAGAGAAATTTTCAGTAATTTCAGTAAAATACAGGCCAGTGCATATGGCATGGGCTTGCCAGCATATCGATATCTGAAACCACATTAAAAACACACACACACACACAAAGTAAGCACAACGGGAGACAAGTGAAAACAACAACAGTGTTTTGGAGTCGACACATCGAAAGCAGCTCCAAAACCCAGTATGCCCAGAGGTAATTGCTGGAAGACCCACTGGGATGCGCTTAAGGGGGCGTGGCCGGGTGTTTATTTTTTAAGCTGGCTGCTCGTGGAGGCACAATTTTTGAAGATGGATTTTCCTGAATTTACAAGTGCATTTTAAGCAGTCATGAGATCAGGCTTTTTGAAAAGGATTTCTCAAAACTGATCAGTAAGTTTGCAATTGAGCCAAATTGCCATGGTTTCAACAATGGTAAAGCTTTCATCTTTTGCTTTATTCCTATCAATGGCTCAATGTCAACTGTTTTGAAGCTGGATCTATGGCCATCCCATGCTCTATGATGCGAAATCCTTTGAGCACTGCTGTGTGTCAGTAGCTTGTGTGAAATTTTTCATAACTGTACATCACTTTGAATGGGCATGAAGGCAATAGAGTCTTTCCATACAAAAACTCAGCAAAGTTGGAAGAGAAAATGGAAAAGGAAAGTGCACAAGCAACTACCCAGAAATCAAATGGTTGTATTTGGGCAGACCAATTCTGTGCATGCCCAAGCATCTGCATACTTTTGCTAGTAAGCACCTCCTGTTTTCGTTCATAGAAGGATCTAAAGGGAGAGGTGAATATCTCCTTGCAGCAAGGCATGGCACTAACATTTTTCCCAGGAAGGAGTAGTAATAATAACACCATGATTGAAAAAGCCGTCCTTGAAGCCCACTTTACAGGACAACGCTTGGTTAGTCTTAAATATCCCATTTCTGAAAAGGTACTTGGGTGTTTCCAAGTTTGAAGGATACTTGGATGGAGCATATTTGCTCAACCTGCTCCAGTCTGGCTTAAGATTTGGCTATGAGAAGCTGCCAGCTTTGGTTAATACAGGAAGGCTTATAGGCATTGTGAAAAAATTACTGGTTTCCTCCCATAAGAACAAAATAAGCCAGATTTCCATCCCTAAGAAAAAAAATGCCAAAAATCAGGGCCTCCCCTCTGTCTTGTGTGAATCAGCAAGTCTTGAAATGTAGCAATTAGAGATGGGCATGAAATGAAAACAAATTTTGTTCCATTATTCGTTATTCATTTCATTACGTAACGAAATGAATAATGAAAATTGTGATGAAATTGGAACAAACAGAACAGAACCACAAAAATTAGGTCCATCACGTTTCATTTTCATTAATGGTGACGCACAATGAAATGAGCTGTTTTAAATGTTATAAAACATCCTGAATCTCCGTAAAAACCCAGCAATAATTATTTATTCTGCCTGATAATACCTATGAGGGGGGTTGGGGTCCTTAAAATGTGCATTTATGTCTTTTCTGAGATCGCTGTATTTTTTTTTCCTTTAAGGGGAGTTAGGGGACATTGACCCAAAATGGCTCCCAGATGCCTAATATTGATTTCTTGGGTATTAAAACGTCCTGGACATCTGTAAAAATGCAATGATAATTATTTGAAATTATTACCTACCAGGGGGTTGCGGTCCTTAGAATGTTTTTTTTTTTGTCTTTATCCCATCGCAATGTATTTTTTCTTTTCCCTTTAAGGATGACACAAAATGGATTCCAGCCACAAGATGGATGCAAGCCATGTGATGGGATCATGTAAATTCTTGGACAATTTCATCCAATAGCATGCCCAGGTTACAGACTGGGTAGGTGTGGCAGCCACAGAGGGCATAAAAAGCTCTGGCAGCCCCTATCCTCCTTGCAGTCTGTGGTGGGAGTTAGGGTGGAATTGCTGTCTCTGCGACTCGTTACTTTAGGCCAGCCAGGCAGGTGTGTGTCTCTCTGTTCCTGCTGGCTGCAGCCTAGCTCTTAGGGGAGAGAAAGAAGAGATTTCTCTTGCAGCCTCCCTGTGTGTGTGCGTACCTCTCGGTGAGTACCCTCCCCTGCCCCACAGTGCAGTCACTCTGCAACACCCGCCACTGCCTTTGCAGCCTCCCTGCGTACCTAGTCTATACTGTGTCTCTGCCAGCATCATTTTTAAAGTGTTTTCCCTCTGGTCTGGGGCGTTGGGGGATGTCCGTGCACGGAAATGCTTTAAGTCACTCAAAAAGTGGGTAAAAATGAAAAATGAAAAAATGAAACAATTTTTTTTCAAAAAATTCATGAAAAACAAAAATGAACCAAAATGGATCCGCAATGAAAAACGAAAAACCGAAATGTCATTTTTTCGATTCGTGCCCATCTCTAGTAGCAATGTATCTGCCACTGAGTTCCTCCCCAGCCTCACCCTGGATGGTTTGGTATGTACTCCTGACATCAGTCATTCACACTGATCTCAGCAAAAGGAAGGTTTTTGCACATTAGCAGTTTAATATACAGTGCAAATTTAGGATTGCAGCTGAAAGAAATTTACTTACATGCAGCAGTATAGCAGAAGTTTTGTAGATGATTTATTATAACACGGGGTATAACTGGAACAGAAGGAAAATTAGAACAAAATAAATGGGATATGGGTGGGGTGGAGAGGGAATAAAAGTTACAGATAGCGTATAAGCCCATCAAAGGCTTTAAAAATCAGAGAAACTAGCCTGATTCTTACAGCATTTGTGTATCAAATTCGGGAGATAAATTACCTCTTTCAAACTAGTATCATTCTTTGGTGGATTTGAAATGGAAGAAATGTGGGTTTAAATGAAATATAAAATGCATGCATGCATGCATGCATGCAAGATGATGATGATGATGATGATGATGATGATGATGATGATGATGATGATGATGATGATGATGATGATGATGGTGATGATGATGGCCACACTATTACTGTTATTTGCTCTCCTAATGCTTAGTAAGAAGGGCCTTCAAGCACTCTTAATAGAAGACTTTTTAAAGATTTATCGATAAATCAGTTCAATAGAAGTTAAACAGGAAAGAAGCAAGAAATCTTAGCATATAAGCAGAATAAAGCAAGCCTAAAATCAAAGAACTAATGATCTGGAAAAGCCTTTAGTTGGAGAAATGTCCTTGAGAAAAATGCCAATGCTTTGGCAAAGAGGGTTCATTGTATATTTTAGTTGATGTGATGAACATCAATACTGAGACGTGCTTCACACGGAATCCAACAGGATTGCTATTTGCTATTTTTAAGATAGCTATAAGATCACAGGCTAATGTTTTATGTGTACCGCCCTAGAGTCTAACTGAATCATTGTTGGAAAAGAGTGGCCTTTGCTGACAGATGGGTGGCATAAAATTCAAATTCAAATCAATCAATGAAGGTCAATTTATTATTGTCGAAAACATAGGAATAAATACTTATGTGAGGCATACCTAGGCATAATTTTTTAGTCATCAGGAAGCTGGACAGCTCAGCAAGCACTTGTGGTAGAAAAAGCCTCACGAACTATAAAAATCTTGAAACAGTTTTTTTATACCAAAGGTTACAATTTCATACCAGCAGCACTGGAAGTGTACAGAGCCAAGCTGCTAGCCCAGATGCTGTATGGGATTTCAATATGAGCCAATAGAAATCTAAAGTCATTAGAAATTGTATAGTCTAAATTTCTTAGACAAATATTTGCTGTACCTGGCTGTGTCCCAAATGTCTCCTTAAGGTTGGAAAGTGGCCTCCCGTCCATGCATACACAGGCTAGGCTCAGAACACTAAATTACTGGTTAAGACTAAATCTAGCTCCCTCTGGTTTGCTTCCCTTTGTCATGAAGGATTCTCATGAGAGTAGACGGATGAAAGATATCAAATCCAAAGTATACGCTTTGGGACTGTCACCCGATCTTCTATAGTGGGTATAGTAAGACAAGGTACTTATTAGAGCAGTGCATAGACAATATTGAACTTCAAAATAATTTGTCCGTCACCAATAAACTAAGTCCCTGGTATGACGATTGAGTGATAAGTCATCCAAAAACAATGGCACAATATCTAAACGTGCTAACAGTTCCAAAGTGCAGAAGGGTCTTTTCATGTGCACGATTTAATGTCATGCCTTCAGCTATGCTTGACGGTCATTTTAAAGGAACACCTCTACAAAATCGCACATGCCCATGTGGTGAAGGTGTTGAAACACTTGCCCATGTGCTACTGTTATGCTCCTTTTACAGAGAGTTGCGACAAGAATTACTTTCCCCCATATTAGTAAAGAAGCCAGGTCATTCATCTGATTTCTATATATCTTTATTCCTCGGAGACCAAGACAAACAGGTGACACTACAGACAGCTAAATTTTTATCAGCAGCAATTAAAATGAGGCCAACTATGATTTTAAAATAATAATCATTTATGGATTACTTGTCCAAATCTGATATAGGAATATTGCATGTATATGTATTTATTATCTTGATTTTAGTATGCCAATTTTATATCTATGTAAATGTTATCCTTTTTTGCTAAGGCCATGGCTAATGCAAATAAATAAATAAATTGATGATGATGATGATGATGATGATGATGATGATGATGATGATGATGATGATGATGATGATGATGATATTTAGTTGATGTGAGGTACATCTCTACTGAGACGTGCTTCACATTGAATGCAACAGGATTGCTATTTGCCATTTGTAATATAGTTATAAGATCACAGGCTAATTTTTATGTGCATTGCCCTAGAGTCTAACTGAATCATTGTTGTAAAAGAGTGACCTTTGCTGCCAGATTGGTGGCATGAAATTCAATTCAAATCAAATCAATCAAGGTCAATTTATTATTCTCAAAAATATAGGAATAAATATTTATGTGAATAAAATATTTTATTTCTAAATTTTATTTTAAAAAAAACTTTGAGCAACTGTGAGGCATACCTAGGCCTGAGAACTGCTCATAGAATTGTAGATTTGTGCAATTGGAAAGGGCTTAGACCTTTCCCTTCAGGCAAGCTTTCCCTGATTGATGATCTACCTATGATGTGTCTTTCATATGAATCTATAGGATCACATATAGACTTTGTGTTTATAACCACTTATAACCTTGTATGATTGCTTTGACACTATGTTTTCAATGTTAGTTTCCATCACTCATAACTTTTACATGGAACTTTACTCTCCTTTAAACTGCTTGCATTCTCTTGTAGCTTTAATATAATGTTGTCTTTTATTGCTGGAAGATGTCCAGCAAGTAATGAGGGATAATATACAGTCCAGTACAATTCCCTGCATGTCATAAGTGTACTGGACTGTATATTACCCCTCAGTACTGTAAGCCACCTTGGTTCCTTTTCCAAGGAGAAAGGTGGGTTAAAAATACTCTAAAATAAATAATTAAATAAATAGAAGGCCACTTAGTCCAGATCCCTCCTAAAGGCAGGAATCCAAGTGAAAGCATGAATCTTTGAAAGCGTGGAACAGTTGTCCAGTTTTCTGAACATTGTTAGGGCTAACAGGAGGACTGGGACCAATAGCAGCAATTTCCCAGCTTTACATCATCCTCTGTCCTCTCCCACGTCTTCCAGAGGCTGCTCCAGGATGAAGAGGAACCCTAGGGATCTAAGAAGCTCAGTCACAGCATGGTCCTGGCTGATTAGATTGTCCTTGTTCTGTAACGGAGACCTGCCAACTGGATTTCAGCCACTGTGTATCTGCCCCTGCTATTTTGGCCAGGTTAAGGGACAATTAGAACAACAACAACCAAGAACCACAAGAAAGGTCTTCTGTTGTTTTTTTTAATGTTATTTTATTATTATCAATAAAGGGTGAATAGGGAAGAATAATTTGGGACACAGAAAAAAGGGGGGATGCAGGTTGGGCAGAACACTTAACTATCAGAGTAATCTTACAATTATAAAGAGTTCAATTCAGGCATATATGTACATATAAATAACCAAAACAGTTTTGGCTTTTGTCATATTTTCAATTTAAATTTGTATTTTTTGTAACCACATATAAAACTTGTCCCAACATTCCTGGTCTTTCACCTTCCGGTGTACCTCTAACCATTCTGACAATCTGTCCATTTCTGCAGTCTCCAGAATTTTAATTATCAATTACAGTTGATTTGGTATTCCTGATTCCTTCCAGTGTTTTGCAAAAAAAAAAAAAGAAGAAGAAGAAAGAAAGAAAAGAAAAGAAAAGAAAAGAAATAGAAATAGAAATAGAAATAGAAATAGAAAAATAGAAATAGGGAAAAAAGGTCTTCTGTCAACAGCCCAGAGCGGCCTCATTTCTAGATTGTGCAGTATATATATCAAATAAATAAATAAATAAATAAATAAACAAATAAATAAATAAATAAATAAATAAATAAAATGCACAGCTGATTTGCTGTGTATTTCCCACTCCATGCTGAAATTTCTTGAGGTGGCTCAATGTGCTAGAGCATTGAAACTGCTGGCTGCAAAGTCGGCAGCTTGGCAGTTTGAATCCCGGGTGCCAAACAGCGGAGTGAGCTCCTGCTGTTCACTCCAACTCCTGCCAACCTAGCAGTTCAAAAGCGTGTAAATGCAAGTAGATAAATAGGTACCGTCATAAAAAGTGGGAAGGTAAATAGTGTGCCGTGCACAGAAATGTGTTTAGGCATGCCGGCCACATGGCCATGGACTTGCACAACACTGGTTCTTTGGCTTAAAAACGGAGATGAGCACCGCCCCTAGAGTCGGGCATAACTAGCATGCAAGTGCAGGGGGACCCTTTACCTTCCCTTTTCCTTGCTCTCACCCCCACCACAAGTGAAAGCTGAAACGGAGCCCATTCCAAAGCAGCCGAAAGGAGCCAGAGATATGTTTTAGTTCAGACTGTATTAAATCAACAAAACTTTCTCAAGCGTCACGTCACCTCTTCTGGGATCATCTTCTAGGCATCTGTCCTTTGGTGGATCTAGCACATGGAAGACATCTGGGGACTACTCAAGAATGTGCCTGACTTGCCTCCGTTCACCTGGAACAGGCACGGGTCAGCAGCTGCAAGCAGGAACAGTGAGGACAGTCAGCAACACTCCAGGTAAGCAGCTGAAGAACATTTAGCAAATGGCATGGTAAGCAGAGGGGAGGGGGAGAAAGAGAGCACTTAATGGTAAAGATTGGGAAGGCATTACCTTGCTATCTCCTGTGGTCATTATAAGTGGGTGGCATTTACTACTTGGCAAAGAACTAACCTCCAGGTGTGTTTAATGAGGGCTATTAATTCTGCATTTTCAAATGACATTAATTGTCCAATACCAGGCACAAATGATGTGTCCTCTGAGAGAGGTTTTCTTTGATTCCCTCTTCCCTTAATCCTGAATACATATGCAGATGCAGCAGGTAACATGTCACATTCTAAAGAGGCTAAATCTTGAAGGATTAAAATAGATTTAATGGCTTTATGCCTTTATTTTTTCACACAGAACATGCTGTCCTGCTCTTCTGCAGGTTTTGTTAAATCTCCTGTTCTGTATATATGGGCACATCCCTTCTGCAATTCTTCTGCAGAGAACATCAGATATGCACAGCGGGGACTTTGACATTGGTGGGATCTGTTGGGTTATCAGTCATCCGGTTTCATTGATACTAGAAGTTATCAGTCATCCAGTTTCATTGATACTAGAGGTGGACACCGCAGGTGGGGCAGAGCCCCTCCTGTTGAGTGGGCCACTTACCAGCCTCTGCACACTGCCAGAGTCCTTCTACAGAGGAGGCATTCCAATCCAGATAGGAGCCTGGCTGGTCCTTCCCTACCTAGCTGCCAACAACTCCAGGGAGGGGAGGGGATGAGAAGTCTCCCTGAGCAGCTGATGAGTGTTAGACTGCCTGGGAGTGGGGGTGGAAAAGGGATGGCTGGACTCCTGTTCAGATTGGAGTGCCAGCACTGCAGAAGGACCCCAGCAGCATGCAGAGGCTGGTAAGTGTCCTGATTGCTCCAGCGAGGATGGGCCTCAATAATAGCTGGGGTGCCGCACTTCATGCTTCATATGAATCACAAAGAGTCCACCTATAATTGATGCCACACTTGGAAGAACAAGAAACTGCACGTGCCTTTAGATTAACCAGTGACAAAACAGCTTTTTTAAAAAGTTTAGCATAACAGGACCCCAACAACCATAAAGTCATGTAGGATATCATGACGTAGAAGCTTTCTTCCACTTATCCCTGCCTAAGATTGGGTAGTCACGTCCATTATTGTAAACTGCCTGGAGTTCCTTTTGGAAGACTGGTGGTATACAAATGTATAAATGTATAAATGTATAAATGTATAAATGTATAATAAATACATAAATAAATAAATAAATAAATAAATAAATAAATAAATAAATAAATAAAATCCATGAGTTGGAAAGGTCATAAAACCCAGTCCTTATACGCAGACTATAGTACTTCCAGAGTTGTTCCCCATCCATACATCCTAAAGTCTACAACATTTTTTTGATGATATTGCAAAGAGGCTCCTTAATGTCCCCCACAGACCTGTGTGACAAGTCCCATTACCTTAAGAGTACCTCAAAAAGCTTGTCTCGGTTGCCCTTGTCTGTATAACACTGAAAAACAAACAAACAGAATGAAATCTCTACCCAGCCAGCTAAATCTGTACTTGAAACCATACAGTAGGGGGTTAGGTTTTTCATAAAACCAGGGAAGAGGGGGCATAAATCACCATGCTTCTACTGAATAGTTCATAAATAATTTACATTTCATTTCACCAGTGTCATCAAATCTTCCCTTTGCCTAAAGAAGAAACCCTGAAAATATTTATTTATTTATTTATTTATTTATTTATTTATTTATTTATTTATTTATTTATTAGAGATGGGCATGAAACAATTTTTTTCATTTCATTTTTTTGTTTTTCATTTCATTTCAGAACAAAATGAAAAATGAACTGATTTTAAAAGAAAAACAAAACAAAACAAAACGAACTGCAAACTTTGTTTGCTTCATTTTTTCTTCTTAAAACACTACACTGTCTCTCGCCACTACTTGTTTCAGTGGCTCAAAAACAGTTTTAAAAACCCATGCCTCCCCCCCCATGTGCCCAATTGCTGGCTCAAATGCGCGCAATTGGGGGGAAGGCACAGGTTTTTTTTAAACTGTCTTTGAGCCACCTAAGCAAGCAGCAGTGAGAGACATGGTAATATTTTTTTTAAAAAAAAACAAAAAACGAAGTGGAATGACAAACGAAATGAAGTACAAAATCAGTAAAAATGAAATGAAACAATGAAAAATCAAACAAAAAATCAAACAAAAATGATACAAAAAATGAAACAAAATGACATATTTTCATTTCATGCCCTTCTCTATTTATTATGTTATATTATGTTATGTTACGTTATGTACTTTTATTGCCTGCCTTTATTCCAGAAGGCTTATAGCAGCATATATGGATGTCCTCCTTTCTTACAACTGTTAGAGATGGGCATGAACTGGTTCATCTCAATTTTCTCACCCACCTCTTCAGCTGGTCTAGCAATTAACCTGCTCCAGTTTACTAGCTTCCAGCAACTTCTCAACTGATTTCTCCACTTCCATTTGAAGCTCAGGCTTCTCTGCCCAACACTTTTGTCTAGGTGGATCAATCAAGAAGGAGGGGGACACACACCAAGAAGCCTGAGCTGTACCTGGCCATGGAAAACCAGTTCAGAAGCTGCCAAAGGCTAGCAAAGTGGGCCAGTGTAATAGCTGTTTGAGAACTGAGGAGTTATGGGAAGGGAGCAGCAGCACCTGTGCTGTTTACCTTATGAACTGAAACAAACTGGTTTGTGCCCATATCTACAACATTGAGAACAAGTGACTGGCCCAATGACACCCAGCAAGTTTCATGATTGAGCCAGAATGTGAACCTGGGTTATGAAAAGTGTGATTTTTACACCACACTTGTTCTCTTCATCCACATGATGGCTTGTTTGTTTGTTTTTCCAGCAGTGGGAAGGGGGGAACTGCTTTGATAGATATAGGGATCAAATTTTTGGATGTACAGTATGTCAGATAGATTCTAGAAAATGAGTGAGTGAAAGGAGAGAGGCTAGTGCAGTGGTTCTCAACCAGTGGGTCCCCAGATGATCCTGGACTGCCATTCCCAGAAATCCCTTCCAGCACTTCACGTGGTGGATGCTTCTGGGAGTTGCAGTCCAGGAACATCTGGGGACCCACAGGTTGAGAACCACTGGGCTAGTTGCACCACCACCTAGTCATTTCTTCTCGGCATGTTCAAAGAGGCACAAGTAGCCTCTTTCCTCTCCATTGTGAAGAAACTGAGGAAATGGGGGATCATGGTTCCTTTGCACTTCTTGTGAACTGGCCTTATAGTTTGTGTTTAGAACAAGCTGACCAACAAAAGTGCAGAAAGCGCCTATTAGAGATGAGCACAAAACAAATAACAACACATTGTTGCATCATTTTGTAAGGTTATGAAATACAAGCAAGCATTCCATCAGGTAACAAAACAAAGTATCGTTTTCTGTTTCAGAAATGAAATGTTTTAGCTTCCCTTGCCAGAACATAGCAATACCATCCTATGAAGTCAGAATAGTAGGTTGGAAATTACAATCTAGATGCAGAGACACTAAGTCCAAATGGCATTAATTGTCCAATGACAGGAACAAATGATGTGTCCTATGAGAGAGGTTATCTTCAAGGCACACGCCGATCCAATTTCTTCGAGGCACACGCCAGAAGGTGCACAGCCACCAGCCAATCCTCTCTCTTTAAATTTAAATAAAATAGGTTTATGGGTAAAAGAAGCCAGATATTATCATATCCTCTTGATTTCATATGATTTTTGCATGGGATCTTTCCCAAATCACCATTAAATCATCCTACACACTGATCTACCTGGCCCATCTCTTTCCAGACAGATCACTATATCTTACTGGTACATCATCCATTCTTAGGCCCCACCTCTCTTCATATAAATTGCATTTTTAATCTGTTACCCTGACTTTTGAGCTATTCCAAAATTAGGTGCCTCTAGGACCCAGGGGAGCAGACCCATAAAGTACAACAAATCATTTTGTATTGTTTTTAAAAATGAAATGAAATGCAGTTTTTTTCTGTTTTGGGTCTATCTCTAGTGCCTACTGTTAACTGGAAGGCAGGCAGCCACCTGCATCTTATCTCTGTGACCATAGAAACTTCTGGGCAGATTTTAGCTCACTCCTTGGTGCACATTAATAAGGAGGCATGGTTTCAGCTGAATAAGGAGAGGTGGGGAGGAGTTACTCTCTTCTCAAAGGTTCAGCACAATTTGACCACTGATTGATGGGTTTTCTGGAAGGGTCTGGAAACTGGAATCTTGGGTATACAAATGGGAACAATGGTTACTTAATTTTGACTACTTATCACTTAGGGCTCGGTCCCACGTCCCTTTAAAAGCAGTTTAAATTACTAGATAAACTGTGTCCAAAAATGCCATCCCCATGGCCACCGGGCTTTTGAAAAAGAAAAAGAAAAAAGAAAACCCGGTAATGCCCCTTTAAGCGAGGTTTTCTGTGACTCACTCAAGACGTAGGGAATTTTTTGCCTTGCTTTGAAAATCCAGCTTTTAAGGAGGCAGACACCATGGGACCACGCAGATGATCTGGGTTTCTTCTTTTTTTTAAACTCATAGCACCGACCAGCTGTTCCTGGGGCCGATCGGCACTTCTTAAAAATTTTTCTTTTCACCTTTGGAGAAATAGGTTTTAATTTCCCCCAGCCAAGTGGTCCATTTTTTTTCAAATGCTAGCGCCACCTGCTGGCCAAGGCGGCTGAACTGCACTTTATTTTTTTAAAAAAAACACAGCTTTGGACGTGGGAACTCCTGTCCCACTTATTCAATCACGTGATGGGACGAAGAGGAAAAGCCGGACCTTCAAAAGATCAGGATTGAAACCCAGGTGAGATAGCAGCCTTAGAAGAACACAATTTTCATCTGCTGGCCCACTTGCACACAGCATATGGTCTGGAACTATGCTGAAGTTATGCCAGGATGTAAGTATTGGAGTTTTATTTTCAACCTCACATGCAGCCTGTGGTTTGTGTGAGAGGAAGGGACTCTTTTTTTTTAACGGGTGATTGTCTATCCAGCAATAACCCATCATTCCTTCCAGGCTTTACATTCAAAGAGAGTCCTGCCTCTCTTCTGAGTGTTTCTTTTCCTCTCTTTCCTGGAATAGTATCAGTTGTTTCTTTGCTGTTCATCTGTTTGCTTGCTTGCTTGGTATGTGTGCATTAAAGGAAGCAGCATGCACAAGTCTGTAATTTCTAAGCAAAAGTATGAACATAAAAATATATATTCTTTTTCTTACAAAATCTCAGAGTGAGTTATTGTGACTTTAGGCGTCAGTAAATGAGAAAGGAGTGGATTGTGGAGAACTTGAAGCAATGCTCCTCTGTGGATCAAGAGTGCTTTTAGTATCTTTTGTGGAAGAGGAAACATTGGGAGTGTCAGTTGTATAACATGGCTGCTACCATATCAACTCAGGTAGTCTGCCAGGAGGAGGTATGTATTAGAGATGGGCACGAATCAAAACAATGACGTTTTGGTTTTGGGTCCGTTTTGGTTTGTTTTCAGTTTTCATGAATTTTTTGAAAAATGTTTTTTTCATTTTTTCATTTTTCATTTTTACCCGCCTTTTCAGTGACTTAAAGCATTTCCGCGTGCGGATGTTCCCCCAACGCCCCAGACCAGAGGGAAAACACTAAAAAAAGATGCTGGCAGAGACACAGTATAGACTAGGTACGCAGGGAGACTGCAAAGGCAGCGGCGGGAGTTGCCCAGGGCGTAAGGCAGCTGCAGAGTGACTGCACTGCGGGGCAGGGAAGGGTACTCATTGAGAGGTACGCACATACACAGGGAGGCTGCAAGAGAAATCTCTTCTTTCTCTCCCCTAAGAGCCAGGCTGCAGCCAGCAGGAACAGAGAGACACACACCTGCCTGGCTGGCCTAAAGTAACGAGTCGCAGAGACAGCAATTCCACCCTAAATCCCACCACAGACTGCAAGGAGGACGGGGGCTGCCAATGCTTTTTATGCCCTCTGTGGCTGCCACACCTACCCAGTCTGCAACCTGGGGAAGCTATTGGTTGAAATTTTCCAAGAATTTACATGATCCCATTACATGGCTTGCATCCATCTTGTGGCTGGAATCCATTTTGTGTCATCCTTAAAGGGAAAAGAACAAATACATTGCGATGGGAAAAAGACAAAAACAAATGTTTTAAGGACCGCAACCCCCTGGTAGGTAATAATTTCAAATAATTATCACTGCGTTTTTATGGATGTCCCGGGCATTTTAATACCCAAGAAATCAATATTAGGCATCTGGGAGCCATTTTGAGTCGATGTCCCCTAACTCCCCTTAAAGGGGAAAAAATACAGTGATCTGAGAAAAGACATAAATGCATGTTTTAAGGACCCCCAGCCCCCCTCTAGGTATTATCAGGCAGAATAAATAATTATCACTGGTTTTTATGGATATTCAGGATGTTTTTTAACATTTAAGAACAGCTCGTTTCATTGCGCGTCACCATTAATGAAAACGAAACGTAATGGACCTAATTTTTGTGGTTCGGTTCGGTTCGTTCCAATTTCATCACAATTTTCATTATTCGTTTTGTTATGTAACGAAACAATTAACGAATAACAGAACAAAAAAAAATTGTTTCGTGCCCATCTCTAATATGTATAGTAGTCGGTATAGGAATGGAGTACTCACCAGTGATTATTTGCTACTGTGTTGTTATTGAGAGTCTAAAATGCTACCAAACCTCACTTCTTGAGAAGCTCCCAACATTTTTCATACTTTGCATCCATTTGAAGAGTGGGCAGTTCTTTGGCCCTATGATTCACCTACCAGTTGACAAGAAGAGTTGCAGGACCCGTCCTGGAGAGGATAATGTCCTTCTCATAGAGCTATATGAATAAGGAGAAAGAATGGATCATAAATATAATAGATGGGACACAACAGGCAAACATTAATCCCATTAGGATTATTTAAATCTGATGATGTGACAATTTGAAGACTCAATGGCAACTATTTGATGCTCCATGTTTTGTACTTAAAGGGAGGCGCATCTTATTAATTAGAAAACTTACCGCTGGTTCTTTTGGAATTAATCAAGCTTTCAAAGAAAATGCCACTTAAAGGCAATAACAAAGCAACAAATTCTCCTCACAATGAAACATTTCCCTCATGGGGTGGGAGAAGGAGGAGAGAGAGAGAGAGAGAGAGAGAGAGAGAGAGAGAGAGAGAGAGATTACACAATGTTTATCCTGACATCATAAAAGAGAGTATATATGAAAGACAGTATATCAGTGAAAACATTAAAAAGAGCTAGTCCCAACATCACTGCAGTCTTCATATTTCCCGAGATACGTTGTAAACAGGAATGGTCCAGGAAAGGATTAAAGAAAGCAAGTCTTTAAAGAAAGCAAGTCACAAACAGTGAGGATTGGGCCTGTCACATCTACCTCGTTGAAGCTTAGCACTGGCTCCCCACAGGGCTGTGTGCTTAGTCCCTACCTGTATTCATTGTATACTTATGACTGTGTAGCATCTGACCCATCCACTGCAATCATTAAGTTTGCAGATGACACTACTATAATGGATTTTATAACAGGTGGAGATGAATCAGTATATAGGGGGGGGAGGTCCAAAAATTATACTCATGGTGCCTAGAAAATAATTTGCACCTAAATATCAGCAAAACTAAGGAGATGGTGTTGGACTTCCGGAGGAAAAGAGAGGAACTTGCTCCACTGTACATCATGGGAGGCTGGGGTGGAGAGAGTCTCCTCCTTCAAATTCCTGGGAGTTCATTTCAGTGAAGATCTTACCTGGAAAATTAATACAACCCAGGTGGCCAGGAAGGCACAACAGAGACTCCATTTCCTCGGGCTCTTGCACAAGAACAACGTGAAACAACAATTGATGACCTCCTTCTACTGGTCTACAATAGAAAGTGTCCTTACGTACTGAATTACAGTCTGGTATGCTGTTTGACAGCTGCGGGCAGAAATACTTTACAGAGGGTAGTGAACACAGCACAAAACATCATGGGCTGTCCCCTGAGTCCACTGGATGACATCGCCAGGGACCGCTTTCTTAGGAGAGCAAGGAAAATCATCAGGGATGGCTCACACCCCGGTCAGATACAGAAGTATAGCAAGCCATACCAGCAGGCTAAAAAACAGTTTTTATCCATGGGCTGTTCGACTGTTAAACGAGATGTGATAACTCGTGATAGACTCGTGGGGCTGGCGAGTTGTGCAGCAAGCACACAGAGTGAAATCAGATTGAATGGCTTTTTAGTGGGATGGTGTTGGGGGGACGGAGGGAGGCTCAGCCAATTTCACTGTACACTGTAGAGATGGGCATGAAATGGCCATTTTTCGTTACCGTTCTCTGTTATTCGTTCCGTTAGGTAACGGAACGACTAACGGAGAATGATGTAATTTAGGAATGAACCGAACAGAACCAGAACAAATGAGTTCGGTTCTGTTCGATTCGTTCCTCCCTGCTGGCGATGACAGCCCAGCTGTCATCGCCAGCAGCGGGGGAGGATTGAGAGAGCCCTGTTCTCACCTCTGCAAGCAGAGGCCAGGCCATGGCTATCTCAATCTCCGATCTCCACAGTGAGGGGGTGACAGCTGGCTCAGCTGTCACATCCCCGCTGCGGAGAACAGATCGCTGCCGGAGAGGGGCCTGCGATCTGGACTCTGCGAGGGGAAGCCGGATCTCAGCCCCCTCTCACTGCCCTCCGCCCCACAGCGTGACAGCCCACTGGGCTATCAGGCTCTCGGGTGGAGAAGGAAGGGGCTTCGTGATCTGGTCTCCGCGCAGAGCCCGGATTGGAGCCCCCTCTTGCTGCCCTCCACCCCACAGCCTGACACCCCACCGGTGGGCTGTCAGGCTGTGGGGTGGAGTCCAGAAGAAGGGGCTGTGATCCGGTGTCCGCAGTGCGGAACACGGATCGCAGCCCCCTCCCGATCAGCCTCCGCCTTCCCTGCGCCAGATGACAGCACCGGGTGCTGTCATGGCCGGCGTGGAGAAGGCGGGACCCCCGTTCAGCCCCTCTGCATGCAAAGGGGCCGAATGGGGGTCTCTCTCAAGTGGATCTTCCCCGCATGGGCCATGACAGGCGCACCTGTCATGGCGGCGTGGGGAAGGTGGGACCCTTTTCAGCCCCTCTGCACGCAGAGGAGCCGAATGGGGGTCTCTCTCAAGTGGATCTTCCCCGGTGGGCTGCAGGCTCTGGGGCGGAGGATGGCGGGAGGGGGCTCTGATCCAGCCTCTGTACACGGAGACCAGATCGGAGCCCCTTCCTTCCCGACTCTGCCCAGAGCCTGCAGCCCACCAGGTTGTCAGGCTGTGGGGTGGAGGACAGCGAGAGAGGGCTTCGATCTGGTCTCCGTGTGCAGAGACCAGATCGGAGCCCCTTCCTTCTCGACTCCGGCTCTGGGGCAGAGTCGAGAAGGAAGGGGCTGTGAGACCGCGGCTCCGTCTCCTCCACCCCGGGTGGTGGCTGGGCAGCTGTCACCCAGGTCAGAGGAGATTGGCTGAGCCTCGCAGGGAAGCCGAGTCCCACCTTCTCCCCTCTGCACACAGATGGGTGAAGGGGGGGTCTGAAAGGGATCTTCCCCACCCGTGCTCTCTCCCCCACTTCCCCCCTCCTGAAGCCAGCGCCCAGTAGCCGCTGGGTGCTAGCTTCGGGAGGGGAGAAGATTTAAAAAGCCCGCTCTCTCCTCCTACCTGATGGGGTGGGGGAAGAGCAGCCTTTTAAAAATCTCCCCCCCCCCCCCAGCATCAGGCACCGGAGCCGCTGGCAAGCCCAGGCAGGAGAAAAGTCCCGCAGCCATGGGAGCGCTCTCCTGGCTGGCTTAACGGCAGCTCCAGTGGAGCCCCAGCCTGGGACGGCTCCCCGCGGCTGTGAGAGGGCTCTCCCAGGAGGCTTGCCACCACCTCGGGCTGCGCCCAGCCCCGGGAAGGTTCCCCGCAGCCGCGGGAACAATTTCCTGGCGGGTGCCGAAAAACGGCACCCGAAAAACGAAGCGGGCCCCTGGGGTCCGAAAAATGGTAACGGAACAAAGAGGACCCCAGGGCCCGAATAACGAGCACAAAACACCATTTTGGCATTTCGTGCCCATCTCTAGTACACTGGTTGTACAATGACAATAAAGGTTGTTTTATTATTATTATTATTATTATTATTATTATTATTATTATTATTATTATTATTATTATTATTATTATTATTATTATTATTATTATTATTAAAGATGTAGGAGAATGGAGCTGCAGGAAGAGATGCGGGGAGGGGGATCCTTGAAAGTGCTTCTTTGGGATGATAAATAACCAAGAGCACAAAGCTGATGTTGAGGACATTCCAAGGATCAAGAACAGCTGAGGAACATTCATGTGAGTAGAAATGTTGGACTTGCAGAGGAGAAAGGGAGAGGAAGTTAAGCTGTAAGGAGTATGTCCTCCATGCAGGGCTCTCGCCCAGTGGAAAGACATATGCTTGCATGTGTATGCCTCCACGTTGCTGTCTTCTTATATTTATTAGATGAATGTACCCCCCTTCTAACTGCAAACATCAATCAAGGAAGTATGGTGGACCCTCATATAACAAACAGTTTGTATAACATAAAATTTGTACAACATAAAAAATCTGAAGATAGGGGAAATTTGCTTAACAGAATCGTCTATGGGTCGAATCTGTACAACATAAAAATCATCGCGATTAGGGATTACTCTGTTTTCAATGCATTCGTATGGGAAATTTGTATAAAGGAAAATTTGTTTCACATAATTTCATTTGGATCAAATTAATTCCTTTATACAAGGTACCACTGTATGTGGTCTCCATAGCCACCATACCCACCACCTCTTTTTCTGGGACAAGGCCTCTCATAGTGAGATGCATTTTTGGAGTTATTTCAATCTTGCATGTTGCCTCTAGTAGATTTGGTTAATTCAGTTAGAATATAGTCTATTGGAGTCTGCTGGAAGTGGTCTGGGTCGGGAGTCTTCAGAGGCCTACTGCTGGAAGCAGTCATTTTGCTTCAATATGCTGCTTTTGATCTATTCCACTGTGAGTAGATGAAATATTTTTGTTTTTTCTCTTACCAATCTCTCTGAGTGGGTTATTGAGACTGTAAGTGCCAGCTGATGAGACAATAAAGGTGGTCTACTCAGGGGTGACTTGAAGCTAATTCTGCTTTGTAAGCCCCTCCACTTCTGCTGCACAGCTAGAGGTTTTTTAACCAAAATTCAGAACTCTGCAATAGCATTTCCCATTGGCTCGCAAAATTAAGTTATGTGCTATCAGGTTGGAACTGATATATAGCAGCCCAAACAGGGCTTTCAAGGTAAGAGAGATATTTAAGGTGTGGGCTTATCTGTTCCACACTGCCAGTGAATTTCCATGGCTGAGTGGGGATTCAAACCTAGGCCTTCTGAGACCTAGTCTGTCACTCTATCCACTACACCACACTGCTATTACTTGTTGTAAATTTAGCAAACTTCTTGGCTTTTAAACTCCTGCTTGTTTTTAGACATATTTCAGCACCCCTCAAGGTGTGTGTGTGTGTGTGTGTGTGTGTGTGTGGAATCCCTGACAGTGTTGTGATCGCTGCAAGCTAGCCCCGCTGCAGGGTGCTGGATTTCACAAGACCCAATGAAGAAACCCAACACAGAGAGATCCAGGCAAAATTACCAGTTTATTAGGCCTAATAAAGATGGTAAGGCAAACAGATCACCCAAGGCAGAAGTGAGGTGTTCGGCAACCCCAAACAGGAAACCCACAATCTTTATTTCCTCCCTTCCCCCCCCCCGAGTGGTACCTCCTCTGGGTTGGGCTAGGTGTGGTGTTCTGGGGACAACCAATGTGGTCACTTCAGGAGTCTCTTGGGGGAGGTCCTGGGTGTTCCTGGTACTCTGGAACAGGACCCCTGCATGGGTGTGATTAGGCAAAAACTAATCCTTTAATGTGTAACTAGAGCGTTAACAATGAGGGGGAAGGAGTCAGCATTGTCCAAAAGCCTGGGTAATCACAGAACAATTAACAGGTCAATAGGGAGACAGAACAGTCACAATGGGGGGTTGAGAAGGCACAATGGGGATGGAAAAGCCGATCAGGAAAGTCTTTGGCTGCCAGATGGATCCTGGATGAATGTGGAAACAGAACAATGAGATACCTTGGGCTGTGATGTAATCTTTGGTACATCTGCAGGTGAGACATGCTGGAGTCGTCCTGAAGGAATGGAGGCTGCTGGAAGATTCTCCCTCTTTGCCATGCGGTTACCACCTTGCCCAAAGCTGGCTCAGGTCCAGAGAGCAGGAGAGTGTAGGCACACAGTTTAAGCACGCCCAGGGTTACTGGGGCCAGGTGGAGAGAGAGAGAGAGAGAGAGAGAGAGAGAAGAAGAAGAAGAAGAAGAAGAAGAAGAAGAAGAAGAAGAAGAAGAAGAAGAAGAAGAAGAAGAAGAAGAAGAAGAAGAAGAAGAGGGATGGAGGAAGGGAGAGGGACGAAAGGAAAGAGAGAGAGAGAGAGAGAGAGAGAGAGAGAGAGAGAGAGAAGGAGGGGGAGGGGGCCAGGCTCTAGATGCCAGGGAAGTCCCAAATCATTGGGAGTGATGGTTGGAAACCATCCTTCTTGCCAGCCAGGGCAGAGAGGGGAATCTCTCAATTCAGGAAAGACTTGCCTGAATTGTGTCCCTGGCTGAAACATGTTAAAGGCTGGGAAATGGGGAAAAGGAGCTGGAAATGGGATAAAGAAAATGGGCATGAAGGGGTTAAGGAAGGACAGAAAAGGGTTAAGTGGGCTTCAGTTAGGGGCACCCTTGATGCATTGGCTGGAACCTCTTGAATTGGTGAATTAAGATTTCCAGAGGTTTCCGCAAGCAGGGAAGCCCCGTTTGAACTCTGGAAAAAGGGCACCGGTCTACCCCCATAGAGAGGTATAGAGATGGAGAGGCTTCCATAGGGAAGCATTGAGAAAGGAAAAAGGGGGGGTTGGTCTACCGCCATAGGGGAACACAGCCGAGGAAATGCAGGGATCTTCTGGAACTGTATGGCGGTAGGAAGGGTGGATTCGCCCCGCTGATGCTGTCATGAAACTAGCCACTAGAGATGGGCACGACTTAGCGGTATTCCCGTTTCCGTTTCCATTACTCGTATCCGTTACTCTACGGTAACGGGAATTACTCCGCCAGAATTCGAGCTCGAACTGACGAACGAACAATTTGGTCTGATTTGTCATGCTTGTTACTTGCGTCGCGGCGATCGCGCAATGCCAAGCGGCACAGAAAAAAAGTTTTTAAAAGTAAAAAAAAACCCCGATTCCCGGCCCTAAAAGTAGGTGAAAACTGTCTGAGGGCACCTACCAGGCCAGAAGGGTGTTTTATTTGGGGGGGTTTCCCCGCCCCCCTCTCCTTGGCTATTGCTACTGCTGCGCTGCTGGTACCAGGCTGGGAGGGCGCATCCATTTGCCATGCAGTGCAGGGGATCCAAAATGGCGACCGCAATATTTTTTTTGAAATCGTTGCCCAAAACCCCACCAAAGCACCACAGAAACATGCGAAAATTAGCTATTTTAAATGCTTGAATTTTTACAGTAGCAGCAGTGGGTTTTTCTTGCAAAAAAAAGAGTCTCCGTTGATTTTATTTTATTTTATTTTATTACACCTGCACATTCGTAATGATGGGCTCGCCCATGGGAGTGGACCATGCAAATTTTCCACCAATCGCATGGCCACTTGGCCAGGTTGACCACAGAGACTTCTGGGATGTGCCAATCGGGCATAAACAGCCCACCACTAATCGTAGCCCAAACCCGAACCCTAACCCTAAGCGTAACCCATACGCCAGTACACTGTCCTTCAAGTGGGTCAGAGAGGCACCCAGAGGTGCACCCCAATACTCACCCTAACCTCACCCGTAACTAGCCTAACCCTAGCCCTTGCGCTAACCCGTCTTAACCCTAAGCCAGATCTACCTGCATTGCACTACATACAAGTACGTGAGACACAGCGGGTGCAAAGAGTCTGCCAGTCCGTCACTTGTGGCTCTGGCTGACTCCTGTAGCTCCCTCCAGGAGCCCGCTACCCCCCCAAACCAGTACTAACGACAACGAAAAAACAAAAAAACGAACTGACTAATTTTTGCAAAATTTCGCGAAAAACGGAAACGAGCCGAAACAGACTGCCTCTGACACACGACAACTCGAAAACGTCATTTTCCCTAGTCGTGCGCATCTCTACTAACCACCCCTCATGGTACTCGAAACGGCTAGAGAATTTGGATTTGCCCGGGGAAAGCGTTTCAGTTTTTTTGGGGGGGGGGGTCTACCTAGCCAATTCAACGGATTAAGGGTTCCCCGCTGCACCCCTGTCCGGCTGTAATTAATTTGACAGTGATTGATTGGATGGGGGCGCTGATTGGACAAAGCGTGCAGGGGAGCTTATCTTCACTCCCCTGCTGTTTTACAGAGTCTCCGCGGCAATTAACTGCCACAGGAGACCAGATACAATGTAAACTTTTAAAGTGGGTGTGAATTTGAAGCTTCTGCTTGCCGAATCCTCGGCTTGCAAGGCTTCTCAGCCGCAGCAAAAGGCGGCATGTATTGTCCCCGATATCTCGGGAATGGTTGGGAGTTTTGGGACGCGGGAAAAAGTGTAGTGCTTATGATGGTGTGAGGGCCATTTGGACAGTTCCGGCGGGTCTCGGAACCGGTCCAATTATTTACAAATTTTGGTTTTTTTTCATCGTGACTCCACAACAGCTCAGATCTATATGTGTCCCAGCCAGTACAATCAGCTGATCCCTTTCTGTGTCAGATTGCACCTTTGATGAAGTTTATATCTCCTGAGCACATGAGAATTAAGATATGGAAGAAACAGCCTTGGGGTTTCATGACATCATGTAGACCAGCCTTTGGGAACTTATTTGTTGTAAATGAATTAGGCCTGGACGAGGGCCCCCAAGAACCCATTCTGATGTTGCCCTTACTAGACCGTGTTGCTTTGCTGTAGAGAGGCAGCCATGGAAACACAGAGAAAATAGAAAGGGGGCCACCAGCACTCTCCCATTTAAGCTTCTGTAGGGGTAATCTAAACATCCCTTAAAAACCAGAAGTGGAGCAACTGAAGCACCTGCCATTTTAATTTCAGCACCACCCTTCAAGTTTCCACCACAGTGTTTCAACCTTCAGAAATTCTGTGGTTCACGGCTAAGAAATAAAATGGCTGCCCCTGTCCAGATCATGCTTCTTCCCTCCCCTCAGCTGGATGGTTGGAGCTGCCATTTTGTCCAGCTCCTTTTGCCTCCTCCAGTGCTCACCAACTCACTTGCTTCTCCCGCTGCCCTCACTTAGTTGTCATTATTACCCGACATATTCTGGGAGTTAAGAGGGCAAGGAAGCAGCATTATGGGAGTTAAGAGGACAAGAAAGCAGACCTCTTGGTAGTGGGGCAGCTAAAAAAATCTTGCAAATAAATAAATAAA
This sequence comes from Phrynocephalus guinanensis, assembly GCA_037367245.1. NCBI lineage: Eukaryota > Metazoa > Chordata > Lepidosauria > Squamata > Agamidae > Phrynocephalus > Phrynocephalus guinanensis. The sequence goes on along the minus strand of CM074732.1, from coordinate 30,436,449 downwards.
TAAATTTTAATAATGAAAGTGGCTGGAGGACAGCTTTGCCACCCAACTGGTTATGACAGAGAATTGGCACTAGGAGGAGGTCTGAGGATAAGTCAAATTAATGCCAAATAGCTCATTTTTAGTAAGACAGGCCATCTCGAGGTGACCAGGCATCCTGCAGAGAAATTCCTGACTTCCTTGACATTTCTTGTCTCCACTGTGCGAACAAGATAATGATTATTTTTCACTTTGCCGTTTCTGCAATTTGATCAAAATGAGTGTCTGCTGAAGCAGAGTACCCATATACTGTAGAGGAAGAACAGCACTGGAGAACTAATGTATTGTAAATGATACAAATCCCCTCTCCCCAATTTGCTGCTGCTGAAATTTAGAAATGCATGCAACCAGGCAGCTAGTATACTCTCATGCAATTGTAAAAAAGTGAAGTTTTTTCACAAGAGTCATTTTACAAGTCTGATGAATCTGATTGAACATGAGAGAAAACACCTCGTCATCTTGCAATTAAAGAGAAATATTGGGCAGCTATAAATTCTACCATGCTGAAAGGAGACAACATGACCCCCCCCCCCCGGTGGTAAACGTGCTACAAACCCCGTGAGGAGAAATGCCAGATAATGATGGCTTAAAATGGGAAATCTGATTGGCAAAGGATCTCCTAACCTTTCCACATATGTGATAATTTCTCCAACAAATGTCTATTTTATTTACAGGGCTTGGAGGGTTCATAGACGTGACAACTGTTTGCATCCAATGGTACCTTCTAGGAAGGCCTATGACATATTTCTCATAAAATGCAGATTTTCAGAAATGGCAAGTTATTGTCGTTTTGATTTTATTCACCACTGTGAGAAACATATCCCACATACACCCAGATGGGTACAGGTGGAATCAATGTTTAAGTTACTTATTTTATTTAACACAGAGAATGTTCATCACCTACAGTGTAATTTCTTTCCCATTTTGGGTTCATTTGGGCACATCTTAAATAAATTGCTTTGTTACTACATTAATGGTCAAGTGTCATTACAGCATTGGACTGAGGGGATCATTAAATTTAATTTATGAGGTAGAACACCCATCATAATGAGGATGAGTCTCAAGCTTCAGGGCAAATCTTTACAATAATTATCCTGATTTTAATTTCTCCAAAAAGGCTTTCCATGAAAGCTCTCCATTTTCCCCTCCTAGCTAGATATGATGATCCCATGGATAGAGTTCATCTTGAAAGCACTTTGTGCTGGCAAAAAGAAACCATGAAATGTATGAGACTTTCACCTGTGGAACACTTTGAAGATAATCAGATAAGTCTGTAAAACTGGAGGACCAGTTTGCTTATAATAATTGCCTTAATTAGAAAGATTTAACCAGCTGAAAGGCAGCATATATTAGTTCACAATTTGGAGGTTGTACCTGGAAAGGTTGCATGTGCTGAGATAGAAATGACATATACCTTACTAGAGATGGGCACGAATTTAAAAAAAAGGCATTTCGTTTGTCGTTTGTCTTTTGGAGGGTCCGTTTAGGTTCGTTTCCGTTTTTTGCGAATTTTTGCAAAAAATTCATTTTCATTTTCGTTTGTTTTGTTACCGTTTTGTTACCAATTATTTCATTTTTTGTGATTTTTTTAGCATTTAAAGCAGTTCACTGTATTGCTGTAACAAAAATGAAACGCACGACAAAATTTCCGGTGTTTCTGTTCGTTTCGTTTCATTTTACAGACAAAATTCATTTCTCGTTTCGTTGCGTAACAAAACGGAAAAACAGAAACGGAAATGAAAAATTGTTCATTTCGTGCCCATCTCTATACCTTACTGCAGAGAGAGAGAGAAAGAGAGAGAACCCTCAAAGCAGAAAAGTGAAAAACTTTCTTTTGTGTGACCTAGGCTAGAAATTTTGACATTCTGTTGATTTCAGGTGAGGAAACATAAACCATATTGGAGGGCTCTTTAAATAGTAGCTTATAAAAATGTATGGGCCAGAATTCTATTGGTATTGGAAATAAATTTATTTTAACTTGCTCTACCTAGTTGCTGCTAACTGCCAAATTGGTGCTGTGCATTGTGGTTGTGTGTCTGGCCATGCATTCTGTGCTTCAACTCAGATGTGCACATCTATCTATCTATCTATCTATCTATCTATCTATCTATCTATCTATCTATCTATCTATCTATCTATCTATCTATCTATCCCACCCAATTATCTGGGCAGATAAGTAGCCATAATTAGCTGCAACATGTTACACAAAATTCACCAGAACATATATTCTGACTAGAGATGGGCACAAAATGAAATTTTAATTTGTTACATTATTCGTTATTTGTTTTGTTAGCTGCAACATCATCTAGCCATGGACTTTAAGAACATCATCTAACCAAGGACTTTAAAAGTTACACATCTTTTACCATGCCTGAAATTCTGGGACCTGCTTTGAAGAAAGGTGATTTACACTCGAAAGCTTTCAATGTTCTTTTTTTATTATTATTACTGGCCTATAAAGGTATCACATACAACCTATTTTTGCAGTTGTGTTTTGTGATGTCCATGCATTTCAAACCCCCTTTTGCTTTGATGCAATTGTGAAGATACCAAGAAAGAACCAGCATTCCCCCATGGACCTGGAATGAGGCACAGGGACTCTCAACACTAAAGGGCAAGACTGCAACCACTAGGTAATATCACTTTAATTCAATTTGGTTCCAATTGGAAAACCTAGTGGATTGACTAAATTTTACCCCAATCTCAGAATGAACCATGTGGGTCCCCTGCATCAACCCCCCCCCCCGCATCTCTGGCCAACAGGGTTTTGTATGGCGGTTACTTCACGTCCTACTTTGTTCTGCGATTATGTTCATTCTGTGACAATGTTGTTCGCAGTCATGTGGTTTTGTCCCTGTTCAATCCCTGTTTTTGTTTACCCACGGGCGTGATTACTTGTCTCATGACAACTGTTACTTCACGTCCTTGTTTCGTGACAACTACTGGATTTCCCTGGCTTCGTTTAGCCTCTTTTTTTAATTGTCAGGCTTCCATTTTTCGATATTTTGTACCGGTCCCAAGCAGGACAGCAAAGAGGGGTGAGAGGGACATGAAATAACGGCCTATGTCTTGCAGAGCCGTATGGAGATGGATGAGGGATAGGGAGCAATTTATGACCCATGTTCCTTTGTTTGAAGAACGGGGATGTTAAACCCAATGCTTAAGCAACTTTTACAATTGCTCTCCGACTTCCTGCCTCTAACAAGACTCCTGCCCTGGCTGCAACATCATCTAGCCATGGACTTTAAAAGTAACCTCTGGGTAAAGCACATCTTTTACCATGACTGAACTTCTGGGACCTGCTTTGAAGAAGGGTGATTTTCACTCAAAAGCTTTCAATGTTCTTTGTTTTTTTATTTTTATTAGTGGCCTATAAAGGTATCGCCTGTAACCTATTTTTGCAGTTGGGTTTTGTCCTAAATTAACCATGTTGTTTGCTGCCCTTCCATGAGCAAGGAAAGACCTTTCTCTTCAGGCAAACTTTCCCTCAGTGACTGGCTGCCTGAGTGGGTTTTTAAAATGGATTGTTGTACCTTACTGCTTCGAATGTATTGTGTACTGCTTCAAAGTTTGTGGTGAATCACTGGTTTGATGGTTCAAGTCAGTTCAGGTTTGTCCAAGTCTTTCTCAAGCCCAAACTTTCCCAAACCAACCTTTTTTTTTTTGTAATACAGCAAACTTTCTAGTTCGTTTCCCTCGCAGCCTGCTCTCTTACCCTTCCCACTACCTCATTGTCTCCCTACCTTTTTCTTCCATCTCCACCACCATCTCTGTGGCTGCCAACCAAGATGAACTGCCATTTTGCTGGTTTGTGCTAATTAGGATTCAGGAGACCTGGTTTTAAACTCCCACTTGGCCACAGAAACTCACCGGGGCAGTGGAACTGGCAAGATCATTCATTACGTGTCCCACTTACATATTAGTGAGATATTTAATGAATTGCCCTATTGGTTACTCTAAGTCAGTTAAGAACATAAGAACATAAGAACAGCCTTGCTGTAACAGGCCACAGCCCATCCAGTCCATCATTCTGTCTCACAAAGCGGCTCAGCATTTGCTTCAGGTTATTCCCAAGCAGATGTCTTCACCTGCTTACGATTCACTGCAAATGGCTTTGAGATATATCCTGCCTATCTCTCCAACCCGGAGGTTGTCCTGGGGCATCCATAATGGTAGCCATGGATACCCCCGTTCTCCATGAACTTGTCTAATCCTTTCTTAAAGCTGTCAAGGCTGACAGCTGTCCCCACGTCTTCTGGCAGGGAGTTCCACAGATCAGTGATCCTCTGGGTGAAAAAGCACTTTCTCTTATTTGTTTGAGATCTAGCAACCAAAAGTTTCATGGAGTGCCCCCTAGTTCTAGTGTTCTGACCTGAAGGCACAAAACACACACATGCCTTCCTTCCATTGCAAGGAGAATACCAATTGCGGATGGTGAAGGGTGGGTGGGGTGAAGTTCACTGAAGTGAAATGGAAGGTGCTCAGTCACGGATGCGCTTCCAGTGAAATCACTTGGTGATGTAACAGGTTAACATTAAATTTAGGAAATTAGTATCAGAAAAGAAAAAAAAAGAAATACAAATGCATAGCCTCAGGGTTTGCTCACAAATTAGGTGTTAAAAATAGGCTCAAACACAAAACACTTGACTATTTTTAAAGCTGCTGGAACATAATGTAGGTTTTCCAGACCCTGTGAGAATGAAAACAAAATTCCCTACCAAACTATATTTCTCAAAAAACTATAAAATTGTAACTATTAAAAAGAAAAGAAAAATAGAGGATTGAAATTCTTCTGCTTGTAATTCTTGGGTGAAATACCATTATATGTTTAATTGTTCATATGTTTTCTATTATTGGGCAATTACTCAGGGCAAAATGAAATAAATTAATTTCTGAATAAAGGACGATGACGAATTCAGCAGGTCATAAGTGTGAAATGCAATTGTGAGTTAGCTAGACAATGGTAAGAATACTCAGCCTGCCCAACTGGTTCTGTTTCAATGAATCTCTTTACTGCTTCACCCAGGGTCATGTGCAAATAGGCTAAAAGGTTCTTTTCCTGTGATGGCTTTTTGTTGTTCTCTACTAACTTCTGGAATTTGTGTGATGAAAGGCCTCAGTGCAAAGGGCACACACCACAGAATGGGCTCCATTATGTTCAGAGAAACTTCTTTTTTAATCAGCCTACACAGGATTCCACTACATAAATAAGATCAGATTCAAGAGTTACTCACCAGTGCAGCATTACATACCCTTATTGGAGAAGAATAAAGATTCAGCATATCACAGAGAGAATTGTTGTCACCCCTTTCCTCATCTTTTCAAGACAAATATTTCTGGAATTAAAATTTCCCCGTGATTGGACAAACAGCTGAAGGTATTAGACAGTCTCACTGGGCCATACACTGATTATTTTTCTGGAAGGGAGCTCCCTTGATTGGCGGACAGGATACAACTGTGCAAACATCATTAAAAAGAGAAAAAGGAGTGTGGTCTCTAGAGTGCAAACAATGGCTTCCTGTTGGGTTTGTCTAGTTGCAAAAACATGCACAACAAAACACACCACATTGCTGGGAGGGAAACCAGGAAACAAGGTTTTCCTAAACCAGTGTTTTGATCACCAAAATGTAAAGGCATTTCTTGCAGGGTAACAGTAGTACATTCAGCTCAGATTAGAGCAATCAATCAAAGAAACACCGGAGAACGTGTGTGTGTGTGTGTGTGTGTGTGTGTGTGTGTGTGTGTGTGTGTGTGTGTGTGTGTGTGTGTGTGTGTTTGTGTTTGTGTTTGTGTGTGTGTGTGTGTGTGTGTGTGTGTGTGTGTGTGTGTGTGTGTGTTTGTTTGTGTGTGTGTGTGTGTGTGTGTGTGTGTGTGTGTGTGTGTGTGTGTGTGTGTGTGTGTGTGTGTGTGTGTGTGTGTGTGTGTTCTTTCCCTCCCTAAAATTTTACATGTATACATGTCATGTACCCTAGGTAGCCTTGTATAGTTATTTCCTTTATTTACTTGGGGGGGGGGTAAGAATAAAAATGTTGATATCCTAACTTTCTGAGAGGGCAGGATCACAAATATTTCTATTTCTGTTTTGTGCAAAATCAACAACATTATGCACCAGCTTTTTAAGACAAAGATGCACCTTTTTTAAAATAAAGGAGGTTACGCTAATGGTCCATAGGTTGATTTGTTGTGTAGAGGCAA